>CM056732.1:16580000-17887500 GCA_029844215.1 Przewalskia tangutica | reverse complement strand
ATGCAATAATAATAAAATACAATATTTAACAAGTATTTAATGCCTAATTAAAAGTAAAGACGGGATGTCAATTAATTATTTAAAGAGATACAAAATTATTAAAATAAAATAATTGCGCAATAATAATAACATAATATTTGAAAATGTTTAATACCTAATTAAAAGTAAAACATGATGCCAATTTACAAAAAATAAAATAACATAGAATGTTAGGTAAAAAATATACAAAAATGTCAAAATGGTGATTAAAATGCGGTGTCCTAAAACACTTAAAATTGCAAGAATCCAAAAGATGGGTCAAAATTGGGTGTCAACATTGAGATTTATTCAATAATTGTTTTGATTGCTTGATAATTAATTGATCACTAATTATCATAACTTATATGATTTCTAATCGAAATCCGAAAGGGGAGAATGTAAATATGCTATAGTTGAATAAACATAGGTTTAAATCGTGGACGAAAGTACCCTGATACTTGTGTAGCTTAATATGTTATTGCTCTTAATCCTCCTTTGTAGTCATTCTTGTCATCGAAAGATAGAAGGGTTCTACATTGGGGTTGAGTGTTTATATTACCTTAACAGGAGTATAAAACGACTTAGTTAACATGCTATCTCAAAATAGAAGAAGAACCATAATTATTTGCATTAACGAGTAAAGCGAGCAGATAGTTGAGGAGATTTGGAAGCCCTATCTCCACCATATCTGAAGTAAAGTAAAGTAACTTAGTTAGCATCTATAATCATAGCTATAAACAATTCATCAAATTATCGGTTACCAAATAGATACTACAGAATAGAGGTTGGTAATTGGACACTAATCCCTGAGGAAGATAACTCGGTCTTCTAGACTATATTACTTGTCACGATACGTGCACTTGCGTTTAGCGTGTGTATAAGTCGCGCATCAAGTTTTTGGCGCCGTTGTCGGGGACTGACGTAGTTCAATATCAATCTTTCTATTCTTAATTTCTAATTTGATTTTTTATTATTATTATTATTATTATTATTATTTTGTATTGGTGGAACCGTGCGCCGTGATCCGTTTGTTCGTTTTGATTTATCTCAGGGACCCTGCAAACATGGATTACCACTATCAAGGGTTACCGAACTATCAACAGCAATGTAATCCCCATGCCCCACAGGAAGAGCAGGATGGGCTACGAGCAGACATACTCAGGCTAACTAGGCACCAAACTCAGTTCATGGATAAGACGAGAGTGTCCCTAAAGAATTTGGAAACGCAAATAGGACAACTCGCAGGCATGCTAAGCAACAGAATACAAGGGAATCACCCTGAACATATTAGAGAGAATATAAAAGAGCAATGTTAGGCGATTGACCTGAGAAATGGCGAACCAGTGGAAGCAAACTCACCACCACCGTGTCCAGAAAAGAAGGGCCTAGACTTCTCGCAGAAGTTGCAGCGCCACGACGCTACTGAGCAGCGCCACGACGCCGATAATTCTAAGACAGTGCAGAAGTTTGGGCGCCACGGCGCCGAATCTCAGGGCCGTGGCGCCCATGGCTCAGAGGGTACAATGAGTTTGGGAGAAGTTGTGGACGCACCTCAGGTGAAGATACCATACCCCCAGAGGCTAAAAATAAGTTCTCTTGACAAACAGTTCTCTAAATTCCTGGAAGTTCTCAAACAATTGCAACTCAACATCCCGTTTGCCTAGGCACTAGAGCAGATGCCGAGTTATGTAAAGTTCATGAAGGAGATTCTCAGCAAAAAGAGGAGGATAGATGACTACGAAACAGTGGTGTTGACTGAAGAATGCAGTGCCATCCTACAGAGAAAGCTACCTCAGAAGTTGAAAGATCCGGGGAGTTTCACCATCCCATGCACTAAAGGAAAGTTTGAGTGTTAGAAGGCGTTGTGTGATCTGGGGGCAGGTATAAATTTGATTCCCTGGTGTTTTGCAAACTTGGAATGGGAGAAGCCAGATCTACAAACATCACTCTACAGCTAGCTGACCGCTCCATCTTCCACCCTAGAGGAGTCATCGAGGATGTGTTGGTTAAGGTGGGCAAGTTCATCTTTCCCGCTGATTTCATCATCTTAGACATGAGAGATAATGACATGATCCCCATTATCCTTGGCAGACCCTTCCTAGCCACAGGACAGGCACTCATTGATGTTCGAAAAGGTGAGTTGAGACTTCGTGTGGAAGAAGAAGAGGTGATTTTCAATGTTTTTCGAGCAGCAACCTTCCCAGAGGCGAGTGACAACTGCTTCGCCATTGATGTGATCGAAGAAGCAGTGTCGGAAAATGGGTTCAGAAATGCTGATGCGCTTGAAGAAGTGCTGACACGATGGGATGAGAGTAGTGGCAATGACCCGAATCTGATGGAGTATGCAAATTGGATGAATTCTTATGAGCAGTGTGATAAGAAGAGATATGAAGAGCTTGGGCAGATGCCAGAGAGATCAGTACCATCCACAGAAAAAGCTCCAGAGTTAGAGTTGAAGACTCTACCAGATCATTTGCAGTACCGATATCTAGGTGAGAATCAATCTTTACCAGTGATCATCTCATGTAATCTATCCACAGTGGAGGTTGAGAATCTGCTGAGAGTAATGATGGCTCACATGCGTGCATTGGGTGGACATTAGCAGACATAATGGAGATAAGTCCATCAACAGTGATGCATAAGATCCGTCTAGATGAGGAGAGCAGACCCTCCATTGAGGCACAGAGGAGACTGAATCCAAACATGAAGGAGGTAGTCAGAAAAGAAATCATGAAATGACTTGATGCTGGGGTAATTTATCCTATCTCTGACAGTGCATGGGTGAGTCCGGTGCAAGTGGTGCCCAAAAATGGTGGTATGACAGTAGTGATCAACGAAAGGAATGAGCTCATTCCATCTAGAATAGTTACTGGGTGGAGAATTTGCATTGACTATCGCAAGTTGAACAAGGCAACCAGAAAAGATCACTTCCCGTTGCCATTTCTAGATCAGATGTTGGATAGACTTGCGGCACACCATCGCCGCTTCTTGGATGGTTACTCAGGGTATCATCAGATTGCCATAGCACCAGAAGATCAGGAAAATACAACATTCACCTGCCCCTTTGGTACGTTTGCATTCAGAAAGATGTCATATGAGCTTTGCAATGCACCTGTGACCTTTCAGAGGTGTATGATGACAATTTTCTCTGATATAGTGGAGAGGACTATAGAGATTTTTATGGATGATTTCTCGGTCTTTGGGTCCTCGTTCGACGAGTGTTTGAGGCACTTAGAAGCAGTATTGAAACGGTGTGAAGAGTCCAACCTTGTGCTGAATTGGGAGAAGTGTCACTTCATGGTAAAAAAGGGATTGTCCTTGGACAAAAAATATCCAACCAAGATATTGTGGTGGATAAAGCAAAGATTTTAGTAATCGAAACCTCCAGTATCAACAAAACGGGTCAGAAGTTTCCTTGGGCATGCCAGTTTTTATAGAAGATTCATCAAGGACTTCTCAAAAGTTTTAAAACCTATTTCCACCTTGCTAATGACTGGGGTTGCTTTTGAATTCAATAAAGAATGCATGACCGCTTTTCAGACACTCAAGGATAGACTTATCTCAGAACCCATAGTCATTGCACCAAACTGGGATATTACACCCCGTAATTCGGGTCATGCTTATGAGAACATACGAAAGGAGTTATGATATAAATTTTTGAAAGATAGGTTGACAGAATGTTTCAAACGGGGTTTTAGTCAACTTTGAGGCGGTTTATGTCCAGTTGTATTAGGAGCTCCTAGGTTTTACAAAGGCCTAGTATGTGGTTCGTTGAGTCTAGTTCCCAACGCAACAAACCGTTCGTCGATAGGACATCGGAGTAGGAAGTTATGGAAGTTACAAGTTCGGTCTTGTGATCAGGCGAAAGTATTTCGGTCGGGCCAGTACGCGCGCGGCCGGATGCGAGGCAGCGCCGGATAGTCTGAAAATCTCTGAAGTTGCAGCGCCGCGGCGCCGGAAAGCAGAGCCGCGCCACCGGAAGTTCTGAAAGTTTGCAGAGGTTTCAGCGTCGCGGCGCCGACTGCAGGGCCGCGGCGCCGAGGCGGGTTTCTGTGAATATGGGGGGAAAATCAGAACTGTTTTTTTTAAAAAGAGGTCATGGGAGGGTGACAAGTGTCCCCCCCCCCCCCATCTGATTTTGTGCATGTCCTATTTATTGACCAAGTCTTGAAGACTTGATCATTCTTCAAAGCTATCCCTTCTCTCTAAAATTAAATCCCTCTCTCTTCTCTCTAAAAATTTAAGAAGAAACCAAGGCTTAGAGAAAATTCAAAAAGGTGGCAAGAAGGAAACATGTTGACAAGCTTGTAGGAGGGTTGTGGAAGTAATTGTGAAAAGAAGGCAAGTGAAATTGTTGGACTAATTTGGGTAAACTCTAAGGTAACAATCCTTTCTCTTTTTGCTAGTGAAAATTGTGTTGCATGTATGGAAGAAAGGACTTGTAGTTGTCAATATTGACTTTAGATATATTGCATGTAGGAATTGGATAAGAATTTGGATTAAAAAGGAATTGGATAAGAATTTATGTTGTTATACCTCAAAGTTGCCGAATTGGACCTTGTAGTTTGTACTAATTTGATATCAATTGTGGGGCGGAATTTTACACGTCTAGTAGGCGTGTAATCCCCTATTTGTTAACTACATTGTTGAACCTTAAAGGTGGCGTGTTTGGTTATTGAATTCGGCCTTGAAAAAGGTGGCAAAGTATGTAGAAACAAAGGAAGTGCTGTCCAATTTTCCGTAGGAATAAGAGACTTTACAATTAAAATGTTCTACGTTGAAGATATAGGCTAATGGACGTATTATAGTCATTATAGGTTGACATATTACGTGCGTTGTATTGGACTTGCGAGTGGATTTACCCGAAGAGGTATGTGGAACTTTCCTATCTCTTGAGCATGAATAGTTGTACTTATATAGTACGGTAGACGTACAATACTTTGATATCCTTTACTTATTTAAGAATGGCCAAGTTGGGCGAGTTAGGAGATTAACCCACTTCTTTAAAACTATTAAGAATGTCTTAAGTTTTCAAAGTTAAGGGACTTGAAGTGTTTTAAGTATATGATACTTGTTTTGTTTTAAAAGTTTAAGTCCCTTGGATATAGGGAAATGTAATTGACTAAGGTATAAGGTTAATATAACGACTTTATGGGAAGTTGGTTATATTAGCTTTATGGAAAGTTAAAAGGAGAGATTTACTTTAAGTAAGATAAGTAGGGACAAGTGACTTGATGCTATGGTTATTAGTATCTTGGAAGTTTTATATAAAAAGGAGTCATTCTTTTTAAAAGAGTAGAAGTATGTAGTACTTGGGTTAAATTCTCGGATTCTTTTATTAAGACATGTTAGTGCCTTAAGTGAACTAAAATGAGAAGGTATATGAACAAGACTAATAAGAAGCTAGGGGATTTCTTAACTTACTTATGTTATGTATGATAACCGGTTGAGCTAGGGTAAGAGTATAAATGCGGGGTAAACCCCCAAGACGTTATACTACCTTCTCCAAGGTAAGAGTATAAATGCGGGGTAAACCCCCAAGACGTTATACCACCTTCTCCAGGGTAAGAGTATAAATGCGGGGTAAACCCCTAAGACGTTATACCACCTCCTCCAGGGTAAGAGTATAAATGCAGGGTAAACCCTCAAGACGTTATACCACCTCCTCGAGGGTAAGAGTATAAATGCGGGGTAAACCCCCAAGACGTTATACCACATTCTGAGTATGATTGCGGGGTAAACCCCCAAGACATTATACCACTCCATGGATTTGCTACCCATGATTTGATCGAGAGCCTCCTATTTTTTATGTTGTAAGTATACTCTTATTTACTCTCATTGTTAGTAAGGCACAATTAACTGTAATTTGATTTTCATACATGTCTCCGGCTCTGTTTTAGACTCATGATGTAATTACCGTATTTTCCAGTTTTACATACTTAGTACATATTGTGTACTGACCCCCTTCCTCGGGGGCTGCGTTCATGCCGCATGTATGGGTAAGCAGGTGGTGGATCCTCATTCTTAGGATCACTGATCAGGTGTCAGAAGCTCCATTTCTCCGGAGGCTTGTCTTTTTGGTACGGTTTTCCCTGAAGTTGTAGATATTATGTACATTCGGGGTATGGCGGGCCCCGTCCGCCACCGTTGTTTTCCTAAGTGCGTAGTAACATTTGTCGTTTGGGCTGTCAGAACAAAGTTGTACTGTCTTACTTTTGGCTATGTATATTGTATGGAAGACGGCCTTATCGGCTAGCCGGTGATGTTTATTGTCTAAGCATGCTTATGTGTTGTGTATGTTCATTGTTATTCTCTCGATGTATACGAAGGTGCCTGTAAGGCACCGCCATGCCCGAGGTCGTCGTGACAAAAGTGGTATCAAAGCAGTTAGTCCTCGGAAAGTGTCTACAGACCGTGTCTAGTAGAGTCTTGATTATCGGTGTGTTGTGCACCACATCTATAATCAGGAGGCTACATGATATTTAGGATGGTTTCCATTCTTTCACTCTAAGATCGTGCAATAGAGCTGTGTTATAGGTTGAACCCCCTCTGACATATTTTTTATGTACCAGTTATGCCTCCACGCAAGGCAACCGCGCCGGCGCAAGGCAAAGCGGTGAGGAGCTGCAAGTAGGATGCAGAGGATTACGAGGGTACAAGCCCAGTCTTTACCTGAGGTGATGTTTCGGACGGCGAGTTCCACGACGTCGCCAGCCCCAGCCGAGCTCGGAGCAGCAACAACGGCTACTGAGACCGCGGTACCTGAGCCTTCAGTACCACAGCTAGGGGCTGAGTATAGAGATTACAGGGAGCAGATCCGGTTGTTGACCAACATAGTAGCAGGCAACGACAGAGCGGTAGCCAACCCTAGAGCCGATGGGCGATTTGATGGATTTTCAGGTTGTCATCCACCCGAGTTATATGGTTCGAGATCCGATGAGGATCCTCAGGAGTTTGTTCGGCAGTTACAGCGGACTATGCAGGTGCTTAGGGCCTCAGAGGCTGAGTCAGTCATGCTAGTCTCTTACCGGTTACGCGATATTGCGTTGAACTGGTTTGAGTCTTGGGAGCGGTCTAGAGGTGAGAGTGCTCTTCCAGCTGGTTGGGAGGAGTTCACAGAGGCCTTCCTGGATCACTTTTTGCCTCCTGAGATGAGGAGAGCCCGCGTGGATAGATTCTTGACCTTGAGGCAGAATGGGAGGACTATCATAGAATACAACCTAGAGTTTGACTCATTGGCCAGGTATGCGCACACCATTGTAGCTGACATGGCAGACAGAGTTCATCGCTATGTGATGGGGCTAGACCGTCATATGATTACTGCATGCTTGGGGGTGGCCCTTCAGCCAGGTATGGATATTGTCAGGATGCAGGCGTATGCGCAGGGGATAGAGGACAGAGAGAGAGAGATCACTGACTCGAGCCAGGCCAAGAGGCCAGACGCAGGTCTCGTGGCAATTTTCGAGGCGACGGCCTCGGCAGAACTAGATCCACATTTCACCGGCACAAAGTGCCCTTCCCGATTTTACGGCGGGAGGTTGATCAGGGACTTGAGGCGAGACCGTCATCGATCGGGACCACCCCCATCTCGGTGTGTACGATGCGGTAGGTTCTACCCAGGCGAGTGTCGTATGGTTTCGGGATCTTGTTACTCTTGTGGCCAGCAGGGCCATTTGAAGAGAGATTGTCCGACCAGAGGCGGCGGGAGTGTTATGGTTTAGCCAAGTCGATTCTTTGGATCTTCATCTTCGGTGGTTAGGCGCCGGGCAGTGTTCACGGACGGAGCCGCGCAGGGTCGGTGGGGTCGATTTCGGTCCTCAGAACCGCATTTATTTTATGTCCAGCCGTCAGGACCAGGAGGCGTCACCAGATGTCGTCACAGGTACATTATTGGTTTCATGTCGTGATGTATATGCTTTGATAGATCCAGGTTCTACCTTGTCCTATATATCTCCTCATATTGCTGGTAGAATAGGGATAGAGCCCGAGTCCATAAAACCTTTTGAGGTGGCTACGCCGATGAGTGATTCGATGGTAGTGCCGGGTGTATAAGGCTTGCCCAGTGACTATATACAGTCGTCAGACCCTAGCCGACTTGATAGAGTTGGATATGACGGACTTTGATGTGATTATGGGTATGGATTGGCTAGCGTCTTGCTATGTCAATGTGGATTGTAGAGAGAGATTGGTACGGTTCCAGTTTCATGGGGAGCCGATTATCGAGTGGAAGGGGAATACTGCGTCGCCGAGGGGTAGGTTTATTTCTTACCTCAAGGCTAGGAAGATGGTGCGGAAGAGGTATATCTACCATATGGTTCGGGTATTCGATACTGAGGCCGAGATACCAGACCTTCAGTCAGTTCCGGTTGTTAGAGAGTTTCCAGACGTATTCCCAGACGATCTCCCGGGTATCCCTCATGAGAGGGAGATTGAGTTTTGCATTGATATGTCGCCAGACACTCGACCTATATTTATTCCACCCTATAGGATGGCACCTGCTGAGTTGAGGGAGTTGAAAGACCAAAGTGAAGGATTTCTTTGGAAAAAGGCTTTATCAGGCCTAGTGTTTCTCCCTGGGGAGCGCCAGTTTTATTTGTAAAGAAGAAGGATGGGACGCTGCGTATGTGTGTTGATTACAGGCAGCTGAATAAGGTAACTATCAAGAACAGATACCCCCTCCCCAGGATTGATGATTTGTTTGACCAGTTGCAGGGTGCGAGGTGTTTCTCCAAGATAGACCTGCGGTCTGGTTATCATCAGGTGCGAGTTAGAGAGGCAGATATCCCAAAGACTGCATTCAGGACCCGGTATGGGCACTATGAGTTCAGGGTGATGTCTTTCGGGTTGACCAACGCCCCAGCAGTATTCATGGATTTGATGAACCGGGTGTTCAAGCCATTCTTGGATATGTTCGTTATAGTATTCATTGATGATATCCTGGTTTATTCGCGCACAGAGCAGGAACATGCAGATCACTTGAGGGCGGTATTGGGAGTCCTCCGGGACCGGCAGTTGTATGCCAAGTTTTCGAAATGCGAGTTTTGGTTGGCTTCAGTGGCTTTCTTAGGGCATGTTATCGGGGCCGATGGTATTCGGGTTGATACAGCGAAGATTGAGGCGGTCAAGACTTGGCCTAGACCCACTACGCCGACGACGGAGGTGCGCAGCTTTTTGGGCCTTGCGGGTTATTATCGGAGATTTGTGGAGAAGTTTGCTTCCATCTCAGCACCTTTGACTAGGCTGACTCAGAAAGCAGCTATATTCCGGTGGACGGATGCTTGTGAGGAGAGCTTCCAGTTACTGAAGGAGAAGTTGACAACCGCCCCAGTTCTTACTCTTCCAGAGGGTTTAGATGGATATGTGGTTTAATGTGATGCGACGGGTGTCGGGCTTGGGTGCGTGTTGATGCAGCACAGTAAAGTTATAGCTTACGCATCTCGACAGCTCAGGAAGCATGAGAAGAACTACCTCACACATGACTTAGAGTTGGCAGCAGTGATTCATGTCTTGAATATCTGGAGACATTATTTATATGGAGTTCATGTGGATATTTACACAGACCACAAGAGTCTCCAGTATATCTTCAGCCAGAGGGAGCTGAACTTGCGGCAGAGACGGTGGTTAGAGCTACTTAAGGACTATGATGTCGATATCCTATACCATCCAGGGAAGGCCAATGTAGTTGCAGATGCCCTTAGTCGCAGGTCGATGTGTAGTCTGTCAGGTATGCCTCCAGGGAAGAGGGGCATGGTCCGCGAGTTACATCAGCTAGCAAGCCTTGGGGTTCGTTTGGTTGGTTCTGATAGTAGTGGGGTTCGGGTTCGAGAGGTTGCCGAGTCTTCTATCATCGAGGAGGTGAAGAGGCGACAGTATGAGGATCCGATTATGGTACGGTATCGGGATACGGCTCTTCGAGAGGAGAAAAGTCTATTTGGAGTAGCACCTGATGGGGTGCTAAGATTTGAGGGCAGGTTATGTGTTCCCAATGTAGTAGGACTTCGTCAACAGATTCTGGGGGAGGCACATAGTGCTTGTTACGCTATTCATCCGGGGTCGACTAAGATGTACCACGACCTCAGAGGTATGTATTGGTGGGATGGCCTGAAGAAAGACGTTGCGGAATTTGTTACGCAGTGTCCGAATTGTCAGCAGGTCAAGGTGGAGCACCAGAAGCCTGGTGGGTTGTTACAGACGATAGAGATTCCGACATGAAAGTGGGAGGTGATCAATATGGACTTTATTATAGGGGTTACCTCACACTCAGAGGAAGCATGATTCCATCTGGGTTATTGTCGATAGGCTGACGAAATCAGCCCACTTTGTTCCTGTCAGGACGACTTTTTCGGCCGAGGATTATGTGAGATTGTATATCAGAGAGATTGTGAGACTGCACGGGGTTCCTATATCGATTATTTCAGATAGAGGAGCCCAGTTCACGGCTAACTTCTGGAGGTCTTTCCAGAAGGGATTAGGGACCCAAGTGAGTCTCGATCGCTGCGTTCATCCTCGGGCCGAGCGGACGAGTCGGCGTACTATCCAGACACTTGAGGATATGCTGCGGGCCTGTGTTATTGATTTCAGGGGTAGCTGGGAGGATCATTTACCTCTTGTGGAGTTTGCATATAACAACAACTATCATTCTAGTATCCAGATGGCGCCTTATGAGGCCTTATACGGGAGGAAGTGCAGGTCACCGATAGGCTAGTTTGATGTGGGAGAAGTTCAGTTAGTCGGGCCAGACTTGATTCAGCAGGCGGTGGATAAGGTGAAGCTTATCCAGGAGCGGTTATTTTCAGCTCAGAGTCGACAGAAGTCGTATGCAGATCATCGACGTCGGTCCTTGGAGTTTGAGGTGGATGATTGGGTCTTCCTGAAGGTATCACCCATGAAGGGCGTGATGAGATTTGGGAAGAAAGGGAAACTTAGCCCAAGGTACATTGGGTCTTACCATATTGTCCATAGGGTAGGCAAGGTTGCCTATGAGTTGGATCTGCCGTCCGATCTGGAGGCAGTACATCCAGTTTTTCATGTGTCTATGTTGCGGAAGTGTATCGGAGATCCATCTAGAGTGCACCCGATTTGTGGTGTCCAGGTGACATAGGGGTTATCGTATGAGGAGAGTCCCATAGTGATACTCGATCGTCAGGTTAGGCGACTGCGGACAAAGGATGTGGCTTCCGTCAAGGTCTTATGGCGGAATGAGAACAAAGAGGAAATGACATGGGAAGCAGAAGAGGACATGATGAAGAAGTATCCTCACTTGTTCCCTACACCTCCAGGTAACCCACTTTCCTTCTTGTTAGTTTAATTCGGAAATTTTGCTTAAGTATTGTTGTGGCCGTGTAAAGCGTTCTTTCTACAAGGAGAATAGTTAAGAGGGTCTATGCCGACCTTGTGATTTGAGTAAGCATAAAAGGAACATTCGGGACGAATATTTCTAAGGGGGGGGGGGGGGAATGTTACACCCCGTAATTCGGGTCATGCTTATGAGAACGTACGAAAGGAGTTAAGATTTAAATTTTTGAAAGATAGGTTGACAGAATGTTTCAGACGGGTTTTTAGTCAACTTTGAGGCGGTTTATGTCCAGTTGTATTAGGAGCTCCTAGGTGTTACAAAGGCCTAGTATGTGGTTCGTCGAGTCTAGTTCCCAATGCAACAAACCGTTCGTCAATAGGACATCGGAGTAGGAAGTTATGGAAGTTACAAGTTCGGTCGAGTCGGGCGGAAGTATTTCGTCGGGAGCCACGGCGCGATGCGGATCTGAGGGCCGCGACGCCAGATAGTCTGAAAATCTCTGAAGTTGCAGCGCCGCGACGCCGGAAAGCAGGGCCGTGGCGCCGGAAGTGCTGAAAGTTTGCATAGGTTTCAGCGTCGCGGCGCCGGATGCAGGGCCGCGGCGCAGAGGCGGGTTTATGCGAATCTGGGGAAAAATCAGAACTGTTTTTTTAAAAAAGAGGCCATAGGAGGGTGACAAGTGTCCCCCCCCCCCCCCATCTGATTTTGTGCATGTCCTATTTATTGACCAAGTCTTGAAGACTTGGTCATTCTTCAAAGCTCTCTCTTCTCTCTAAAATTAAATCCCCCTCCCTTCCCTCTAGAAATTCAAGAAGAAACCAAGGCTTAGAGAAAATTCAAAAAGGTGGCAAGAAGGAAACATGTTGACAAGCTTGTAGGAGGGTTGTGGAAGTAATTGTGGAAAGAAGGCAAGTGAAATTGTTGGACTAATTTGGGTAAACTCTAAGGTAACAATCCTTTCTCTTTTTGCTAGTGAAAATTGTGTTGCATGTATGGAAGAAAGGACTTGTAGTTGTCAATATTGTCTTTAGATATATTGCATGTAGGAATTGGATAAGAATTTGGATTAAAAAGGAATTGGATAAGAATTTATGTTGTTATACCTCAAAGTTGCCGAATTGGACCTTGTAGTTTGTACTAGTTTGATATCAATTGTGGGGCGGAATTTTACACGTCTATTAGGCGTGTAATCCCCTATTTGTTAACTGCATTGTTGAGCCTTAAAGGTGGCGTGTTTGGTTATTGAATTCGGCCTTGAAAAAGGTGGCAAAATATGTAGAAACAAAGGAAGTGCTGTCCAATTTTCCGTAGGAATAAGTGACTTTTCAATTAAAATGTTCTACGTTGAAGATAGAGGCTAATAGACGTATTATGGTCATTATAGGTTGACATATTACGTGCGTTATATTGGACTTGCGAGTGGATTTACCCGAAGAGGTATGTGGAACTTTCCTATCTCTTGAGCATGAATAGTTGTACTTATATAGTACGGTAGACGTACAATACTTTGATATCCTTTACTTATTTAAGAATGGCCAAGTTGGGCGAGTTAGGAGATTAACCCACTTCTTTAAAACTATTAAGGATGTCTTAAGTTTTCAAAGTTAAGGGACTTGAAGTTTTTTAAGTATATGATACTTGTTTTGTTTTAAAAGTTTAAGTCCCTTGGATATAGGGAAATGTAATTGACTAAGGTATAAGGTTAATATAACGACTTTATGAGAAGTTGGTTATATTAGCTTTATGGAAAGTTAAAAGGAGAGATTTACTTTAAGTAAGATAAGTAGGGTCAAGTGACTTGATGCTATGATTATTAGTATCTTGGAAGTTTTATATAAAAAGGAGTCATTCTTTTTAAAAGAGTAGAAGTATGTAGTACTTGGGTTAAATTCCCGGATTCTTTTATTAAGACATGTTAGTGCCTTAAGTGAACTAAAATGAGAAGGTATATGAACAAGACTAATAAGAAGCTAGAGGATTTCTTAACTTACTTATGTTATGTATGATAACCGGTTGAGCTAGGGTAAGAGTATAAATGCGGGGTAAACCCCCAAGACGTTATACCACCTTCTCCAGGGTAAGAGTATAAATGCGGGGTAAACCCCCAAGACGTTATACCACCTTCTCCAGGGTAAGAGTATAAATGCGGGGTAAACATGCGGGGTAAACCCCCAAGATGTTATACCACCTCCTCCAGGGTAAGAGTATAAATGCGGGGTAAACCCCAAGACGTTATACCACCTTCTGAGTATGATTGCGGGGTAAACCCCCAAGACATTATACCACTCCATGGATTTGCTACCCATGATTTGATCGTGAGCCTCCTATTTTTTATGTTGTAAGTATACTCTTATTTACTCTCATTGTTAGTAAGGCACAGTGAACTGTAATTTGATTTTCATACATGTCTCCGGCTCTGTTTTAGACTCATGATGTAATTACAGTATTTTCCAGTTTTACATACTTAGTACATATTGTGTCGACCCCTTCCTCGAGCTGCGTTATCTGCCGCGGTAGGGTAGCGGTGGTGGATCCTCATTCTTAGGATCACCGATCAGTGTCGAAGCTCCATTTCTCGGAGGCTTGTCTTTTTAGTGCAGTTTTCCACTGAAGTTGTAGATATTATGTACATTCGGGGTATGGCGAGGCCTGTCCATCGTTGTTGTTTCTAAGTGCAGAGTAACATTTGTGATTTGGGCTGTCAGAACAAAGTTGTACTGTCTTACTTTTGGCTATGTATATTGTATGGAAGGCGGCCTTATCGGCTAGCCGGTGATGTTTATTGTCTAAGCATGCTTATGTGTTGTGTATGTTCCGCTGCTATTCTCTGATGTATACCTGAAAGGGGTGCCCAGGTAGGGCACCAGCCGCAGGCCAGGGGTCAGGTCGTGACATGGGAGCTCCCATTTGAACTAATGTGTGATGCAAGTGATTATGCAGTGGGAGCAGTGCTTGGGCAGAGGATCGATAAGGTATTCAGATCCATTTACTATGCTAGTAAAACTCTTAATGATGCACAGTTTAATTATGCCACTACAGAAAAAGAATTGCTAGCAATAGTGTATGCATTCGAGAGATTCAGGTCATACTTAATTGGGAATAAGGTGATAGTATACACTGACTACTCTGCCATAAAGTACTTGATGACAAAGAAGGATGCAAAACCACGCCTTATCCGATGGGTTCTGCTATTACAAGAATTTGACATGGATATCCGTGACAAGAAGGGGACAGAGAACTCAGTTGCTGACCACTTGTCGAGACTTGAAAACATAGAGAGCCAGAACACCAAGGTTGTGCAGATAAATGATCACTTCCCAAATGAGAAATTGTTTCAAGTAAGTGCTGTCTTTAAGTTACCTTGGTACGTTGATTTTGTTAATTTTCTCGCAGCCAAGGTAGTACCCCCAGGATTGACAAGACAACAAGTGAAGAGGTTCTACTCTGAAGTAAAACACTACTATTGGGAGGAGCCAATGCTATACAAGCATTGCGCCGACCAAGTCATCAGGCGATGTATACCAGAGGATGAGATGCACCAGATTCTCACCCATTGTCACACCTTACAATGTGGTGGATATTTTGGGGCATCAAGAACAGTTGCAAATGTACTGTAAAGTGGGTTCTATTGGACAACCCTCTTCAAGGATGCCCACACCTTTGTGAAGAGTCGTGATCGTTGTCAAAGAACAAGGAACATATCAAGACAAAATGAAATGCCTTCGAATGTGATCTTGGAGGTGGAACTATTTAATGTATGGGGGATCCAATTCATGGGTCTATTCTCGTCGTCCTTTAGGAAGCAATACATTCTTCTTGCAGTGGATTATGTGTCCAAATGGGTAGAAGCGGTAGCCACTAAAGAAATGATAGTAAGACTGTCCAAAGCTTCCTCCAAAAGAATATATTCACAAGGTTTGGTACTCCCAGGGCCATCATCAGTGATGAAGGAAGCCACTTTTGCAACAAGTAGCTTGATACACTGCTTTCCCGATATGGAGTCTACCACCGCACCACATTGCCCTATCACCCTCAAGCGAATGGGCAAGCAGAAGTTTCAAACAGGGAAGTGAAGAGCATATTGGAAAAGACGGTGGATGACTCAAGGAAGGATTGGTCTATCAAATTGGATGACCCACTATGGGCATACAGAACATCATTCAAAACCCCCATTGGAATGTCACCATATAAGTTAGTTTTTGGTAAAGCATGTCATCTTCCAATAGAGTTAGAACACAGGGCTTATTGGGCAATGAGGAAGTTGAACATGGATGCCAAGGCAGCAGGGCAGAAGAGGTTGCTACAGCTGAGCGATCTGGATGAATTCAGACACAATGCCTATGAGAATGCAATGATCTATAAGGAATGAACCAAAGTATGCCATGAAAAGATGTTGATCCCAAAAGACTTCCAAGTAGGACAACACGTGCTTTTATTCAACTCAAGGTTGAAATTTGTTCCCGAGCAAGCTCAATCGCGTTAGTCGGGGCCGTGCTGTTGTAAGAGCATTCCCCTATGGTGCAGTTGAAGTGAGAGGGAGCCTCTTTCAAGGTAAACAGACAGAGGTTGAAACCCTATTTGATCAATGAAATAGAATACATGAGGCTAGTGACCCATCTCATTCCAAAATGAATGGGAACCTGCGTCCGGCTAAAAGACGTTAAAGACAGCGCTACTTGGGAGGCAACCCAAGGTTTTTAAATTTATGCAATTTAGTTTTAGTTAGAACAGTCTCACAGAAAGTATTGTTTGCATATTGTGATGACAGGTACAGGGCTAAAAAGCGGAGGATGAAAAATGCGAGAGGGGTGAAAAACCAGCTCGGCTCCACGGCGCCCAGCAGAGGGCCATAGCGCCGAAATTCCAAAGAGGCGCAGGAAATTGGGCGCCAATCTCAGAGCGCCACGGTGTCGGAAGTCCAGAAACTTGTGGAAGTTTGGGCGCCACGGCGCCAGTCTCAGAGTCGTGGCGCCGTGAAGGGATTTTTGAAAAATAGCTGCCCGGAATCATTACCCACCTCTACCACCACCATTTTAAAACACAAGTCTGTAAGTTGTCCCGTCTTTCTTTTATTTTTGAGTCTTGCACACATTAGGGACAATGTGTGATTTAAGTTTGGGGGGAGTTCTTAGTTTATTTTTTATGTGTTTTTGAGTCTTTTTGTTGTTATTTCTATGTTTATTTGAGTCTAAGTTTTTTTTATATGATCATGCTGTAGTTACTTGAAACGCCTAGTGAAGTAAAGTGGAATAATGTAATGGAATTAGAATCAACCATCTGAACACTTAGGCTAGATATGCCAAGAATTCATGAAATCAAACTATTTGAGGTATCTTGCTTGATTTATGCATTGTCAATGATTAAACCTATGTGTCTGCTTTCTTGCTATTTGAGGCGAAATAGTTAGGATATACATGTTAGGGAGATGACTCAGGCATTTCTTTGTTAGCCCTTTCTTACCATTCTTTGCCTATTCCTGACATTAAAATTGTACCCCTAGTCAGCCCCGTTGAGCCTAAAAATATGATCTTTCTTTGACACCCTATAATTCCATACTTGTGTCATAAATAAAGAAAAATTGAGATTGTTGGAATATAAAGTTTTGAAAAAGAGACAAAAGAGAGTGAACAATTTTGTTGCACCCCAATGAAAAATAATAATAAATAGGCAAAAGCCTAAATTTGGGGGTGCCTACTATTTATCATGCACCTTATTCTCTCAAATAAAAGAGGGGAGAGATAGGTATGAGATTAAAAAGAGAATCAAAAGAAAATGGAAGAATTTAAAGCAAGAAGAGCTTATGGTACGTAAGTTGAGCCTAAATGCCTATTTTTACCTACTTCTACCTAAGCCTACATTACAACCCTGAAAAGCCCTGAAGATCTCTAATATGTGTATCCATGATTAGTGGAGAATAGCAAGTAAACATGCCATAAGATTTTGAAATTGACATGCATAGTTAGGTATTTTTACATTCATTGAGCATGATTGAATTAAATTTGCGAAATATCTGATTTGAGTGTTTAGAATGCTAAAATTCCATGCTATATGTTCCTGCATATTATTCTACTAACCTTCATGCATTTCTAAGTAACTATTGTGCAGCAAAGTGATCAGTGTCTTTGAGTCAGTCTATTTTCCTTTCTTCGTGTCCTTATTTTTATCTTTTTGATCTTTACTCGAGGGCGAGCAAAGTTTAAGTTTGGGGGTGTTTGATCGGTGTATTTTATATACACCTTTTGAGTCATTTTTAGTTAGTCTTTTTCTTCTTTTTGTATAAATTTGTGTCGTGTTAGGATATATTTTCTTTCTTTTGAGTCACAATGGTTTAAAGTGGCACATTGGTGAAAAGGAGCGAAAAAAAGACAAAAATAGAGGGTCCAGAGCACAAAGAGCTGAAAAGTTGGCAAGCGCGAGAATAGAGGCGGCCGTGGCTAACCAACCAGACCGTCGAGCCACGGGCGCCCAAGCGAACCAGCGCGAAGTTTGGCGCCACGGCGCGATTGCGAGCGATGGCGTAGCGGAAAATTTGACAAATCCGAATAGGACTGAGCCAAGACCAAAGAGGAAAAGGTTTTACACATTTTTGGGGATGTAAATAGGGCCTTTTAGGTCAGTTTTGGGTGACACACCTTATCATTCATCATAGCATTACTTCAAGATTGGAGACTCAGTTTTGAGTAATTTTCTTGTTCTTTACTTTATTTCTTTCTAGTATATGTTGGATATTATTTTAGTTCTTAGCATGTTTATGTCTAGGAACTAACTTAATTTAAGGCTTTCCATGTCGAATCGCTTGAACCTCGTTCTTATGAATTAATGCATGTTTTGATTTCTTCTTATTATTGTTGAGGTTTATTCAATAATTGTTTTGATTGCTTGATAATTAATTAATAACTAGTTATCATCACTTATATGAGTTCTAATCGAAATCCGAAAGGAGAGATTGCGAATATGCTATAGTTGAATAAACATAGGTTTAAATCGTGGACGAAAGTACCCCGATACTTGTGTAGCTTAATAGGTTGTTGCTCTTAATCCTCCTTTGTAGTCAATCTTGTCATCGAAAGATAGAAGAGTTCTCCATTGGGGTTGAGTGTTTATATTACCTTAACAGGAGTATAAAACGGCTTAGTTAACCTGTTATCTCAACATAGAAGAAGAACCTTAATTGTTGCATTAACGATTAAAAGCGAGCGGATAGTTGAGGAGATTTGGAAGCCATATTTCCACCATATCTGAAGTAAAGTAAAGTAATTTAGTTAGCGTCTATAAACATATATATAAACAAACCATTAACTCATCGATCACCAAATAGATACCATAGAATAACAGTTGGTAATTGAGCACTAATTTCTGAGGACGATAACTCGGTCTTCTAGACTATATTACTTGTAACGATACGTGCACTTGCGTTTAGCGTGTGTATAAATCACACATCAATAATCAATGGAAATTATTCCATTCTTCAGCAAGCTTCGTATTGTATTATGACGTCGCCTTATGTGCCTTGATTTGCCATTATATATTTGATTCTTCGCCCTCGTCAAGATAGTCATACTATCACAATGTATGCAAATGGCGGTCACTTCCTTGTCCACAACGGAATACCTTCTAGGAAGTTTCTTAGTCATTCTACCTCTTCGGCAACTTTATCCAAGGCTACAAACTATGCTTCCATAGTTGATCTCGTATTTACCGTTTGCCTTGATGATTTCCAAGATACCGACGCTCCACCAAGTGTAAATACATACCCACTTGTGGACTTACTTTCTGTTTGGTTGGAAATCCAATTATCATCACAATATCCTTCTAACACTGGAGGGTATTTTGTATAATGAAACCCATAGTTTATTGTATGCTTTAGATATCGTAGTGGCCGTATTAACGCTACCCAATGATCATTTTCAGGATTATGTGAGTATCGACTCAGTCGACTCACTGTATATGCTAAATCCGGTATCGTATAATTCATTATGTACATCAAACTTTCAAGAACTTGTGTATACTTCAATTGAGACACACTATCACCTTCATTCTTCTTAAGGTGACTAGCGGGATCAAATAGGGTTACAACCGGTCTATCATCATAGTGTCCAAATTTTCTAAGGACCTCCTCAACATAATGGGATTGAGTTAGAATATAACTATCTGAATTCTAATACCAAGAATGACATCCGCTATTCCCATATCTTTCATATCGAAAATGACATGCAACATCTTCTTAGTTTGGTTAAGTACATCCTTACTTGTTCCCATAATTAACATATCATCCATATACAAACATATAATGACATATGCATTATTACATTACTTAATGTAGACACGTTTGTCACATTCGTTTATTTGAAAACCATTTGATAATAATGTATTATCAAACTTCTCATGTCATTGCTTTGGCGCTTGTTTAAGTCCATATAATGACTTAACCAATTTACAGACTTTCTGCTCTTGACCTTTAACAACGAACTCTTCGGGTTGTTCCATGTATATTTCTTCCTCTAGTTCACCATTCAAGAATGCAGTCTTCACATTCATTTGGTGAATTTCCAAATTGTGAATCACTGCTATAACAATTAGCGTCCTTATAGACGTAATTCTAGACACTGGTGAGTAGGTATTAAAGAAATCTACACCTTCTTTTTGTCGGAATCCTTTTGCTACTATCCGAGCTTTGTATTTCTCTATAGTACCATCAAGTCTTAACTTCTGTTTAAAGATCCATTTATGGCCTATTGGTTTTTTTCCCGGAGGAAGATCAACCAATATCCATGTATTATTTTGTACAATGGATTCTACTTCACTTTGGATGGTGTCCTTCCAATATGGTGCTTCGGATGATTCCATTCCAGTCTTGTATGTTTGAGGTTATCCTTCAACGGAAAATGTCATAAAGTCTGGTCCAAAATCTTTGGTAATTTTCCCACGTTTACTTCTTCTTATTTCAGAATTATTTTCTTTAATGGAAGAAGTAAGATTCTCAACATTTAGAGTGTCTTGGTTTGTCTCATTTTGAGGCAATGTCCTCTTCTTATAATTATGAACACTTTTATCCTCGTCTTTATAAGGAAATATATCCTCAAAAAATTCCGCTTCAGCAGATTCCATTAGTGTGTTCTTGTGAATACCTTCAACATCAGAATGATACACCAAAAACTTATATGTTGCACTATTATTGGCATGACCAATATATATGCAATCCACCATTTTTTATCCAAGTTTAGTTCTCTTTGGTAAAGGAACTTGAACTTTTGCTAGGCAACCCCACACTTTCATCCTTTTGAAAGTAGACAATCTTCCATTCCATAATTCGTATGGAGATTGAACATTTTTCTTTTGAGGAATTCTATTCAATATCATATTTGCAGTAGTTAATGCCTCACCCCATAGACTAAGAAGTGCACCCGAACTAATCAACATTGAATTTATCATATTCTTCAATGTTCTATTATTTCGTTCGGCAACTCCATTTTGTTGTGGAGTATATGACGCAGTGGTTTGATGAAGTATACCATGAGTAGAACATAATTCTTTGAACTCATTCGACGTATATTCACTACTTCAGTTTGACCTTAGAATCTTAATTCTTTCGTCAAGTTGGTTTTTCACTTCTGCTTTGTATGTTTTAAACATGTTCAAAGCCTCATCTTTGGTATGTATTAAGTATACATAACAAAATTTACTGCAGTCATCAATAAATGATATATAATAATTCTTTCCTCCACGAGATGGGGTTGCTTGGTAATCACACAAATCACTATGAATTAAACCAAACACTTCATTTGATTTCACAACAGATTTATGAGGATGACTTGCATATTTAGATTCGATGCATACCCCACATTTGGTCATTTGTTTATAGAACATTTTGGCAATATGCCTATCTTTATCATTCTTTGTAAGGAGCGATAATTTACATGACCTAATCGAGAATGTCATAAAGAAGGGGAATCAACCATATACATAGAAGCAGTGCTAGTGCCTGCATTTTCATTAATAATGGCAATAGCCTGAGTAGGTACAACACTTAATTTGAAGAGCCCCTCACTGAGGTAACCCTTTCCTACATACACCCCACCTTTGGTGAGTACAAATTTGTCAGATTCTATTACAATTTTGAAGCATTTGTTACTAAAAACAGGCCCAAAAGTTAGATTATTACAAATTTCAAGCACGTACAACACATTTGTGAGCACAAGATCATTCCCGGAAGTGAGCCTCAACATCACCTTCCCTTTCCCTTCTACCTTCACATCACGACATTTCCCACGAACAGTGGTTCTCCATCCTTGATGTCTTGGTAAGATGAAAACATGTCCTTGACTGAACATACATGCATTGTAGCACCAATGTCCATCCACCAATCAGTTAAGTTAGTAACCAAATTTGCTTGTGCAACAATAACATCAATAAATTGGTTCTTAGAAGCATTTCCTTCAACCATATTGGCATTAGGCTCCAATGAAACAGCATCAGCCCTTTCACTCTTCCGATTATCCTCTTTAACTCAAACTTTCAGAATCAATTGCTCAAAATTCATTTCCTCCGTTAGATGCTTCAAATATACCTTAAAATCCTTCCAAGAAGGAGGTAATTTCTCAATAATAGCACCAACAAGGAAATTCGGGTTAAGACTCATACCTTCAACCTCTAGTTCATGAACTATGACTTGGAGTTCCTCCACTTGCTTGACAACATGCTTTGCATCGCTCATGTTGAAGTTTAAGAACGTCCCAACGACGAACTTCTTCGAACAAGCAACTTCAGTTTTGTACTTGTTCTCCAATGACTGCCATAACTTCCGTGCTGATCAGAACGTGGAGTATATGTCATAGAGAGTATCATCCAAGACGTTGAGAATGTAGTTCTTGCAAAGAAACTCTTGGCTCCACAAAATCTCAATAGCCTTCAGCCTTTCGGCTCTCAACGCATCAGTAGGAGCATTCTCCCCTTCTCCTTCCGGCAATGCAATTGGAGCATCAACAGTCAATACATTTGCCACATGAAAAGTGGTCAAATAAAACAACATTTTTTGTTGCCAGCGTTTGAAATCCGAACCCTTGAATTTCTCGGGTTTCTCCACATGGTTTTCACCATTGATGATTCAGATTGATCCATTTGTTTGCAAATCAGGAAATGTATTCTCTGAAAATATTTTTGCAAACTCAACAATGTCAGAAAAATATATATTTTATGAGAATTTTTGTCTTAGATTGTTAGTGTCAATCTAGACCTTCAATGTATAAACCACAATAATATACAAATAACTCAAGTAAATTGAAATCGACTACAATAATGTTCAGCAAAAGCATAAACACATACTAACTTGTTTGTAGATAGAGGTCTGCTCGACGCAGTGTCCTAAGACAAACATTTGTCCCCGCTTGTGCTGCAGTTTAACAGACGTCTGCCTTGAGGATACAACTATCTGAGTGATAGTTCTAGCACAAGAACTTCACTCCTGGCGAATCTACTTTATGTGTTCTTCAGTAATATTTTGAAGAGGAAGAAGAAACAACAATGATCATCCAATGATTTGATTCTTAACTCAGAAGATTAGATGTTGTTAATTGTATTGTATATGTTAAACAAGTGATCTATATGCTTTATATAACATTAATTTCGATCAGATGCAACCATTAGTCCAAAGGTTATGACTCTATGTGAAGAGATGCAACTTTTGGTTCAAAACTGGAAAATCTCGTCGAAGGCACCGCGGTGCCTCTACAAGGCACCTAGGTGCAAATTCGATTTTTCCATTCCAGTGATTTACTGCCATCCAGGCACCCCGGTGCTTCCACCAGGCATCTAGGTGCAAATTCGTCGAAAATTTCAGTGACTTACTGGAAAGGAGACACATCGGTCCTTTCATCAGGAACCGCAGTCCTTCGACCAAGATTCCAAAAAATGGATTTTAATCACTTGTTTTCTTTTTCAATCCACACAAATTCCAACAAGTGAGTGGTATATGTAAAATAACTCAACAAAAAATTTTATAGAATCCTGGAGTAGTTAGATGCCTCGGTAATAATGGAGCAAGAAAAAAAATCTTACATTTATTTGTCTATAATGCTCCCATATACATCGAGACTTCGACATTTATTAATTCTGTTGTGAAGTTTTGGTGCTACAAAGTCAATTGTCCAGCACTAGGAAAAGCATATCTTTCTTTTCACATAGTTAAAGAGCTCGACTGGACATCAATTGTCTCATCACTGCTCGGAACTCATTTATTTTTAAAATAGAGAAATCCCCAAGTATGTCCCAATCTAAATAAAGAGATATGGCTATATAATGAATTCATTGCCTCACATATAGAGGTAAGAATAGAAACATAAAAAATTGTTTTTTTACACTCAATATTATTCTATTCTTAATCTTCTTCGGTCAACACTAATTTGTTGGACTTAAGAATAGGGGTGTCAGATATGTTATTTGGGCTGAAGTTGAGCGGGTTAAGATAGACTAAAGTTATAAATGAGTCAATATCTAACCCGTCCAAAATTTACCTGGGCTAAGATATGCGGGTCAAGATGGACTAAATGATGAGTCATAACCCAACTTGCCCAACTTGACTCATTACTTTTACAAATTTCAAACTTACCTTCTATGATGTTATTTTATTTTGTATGATATTTAATTTTTTCATATCTTTATTTTTAAAATAAGAATAATATTTTTAAGATTTTTTTCATTTTTTATAAAAGTAAAAATAAATGAAATAGATATTTGAGGATGAAGTGAGGATGGAAAGGGGTAGGTGGATAAGGGCGGTGAGTAAGAAAAAAATTCATATTTTTTATAAATTATTTATAAAAGTAAAAAAATATAAAATAAAAATTTGAGAATGTGGTGGGGGTGAGGTGATTGAGGGCTAAGTGGTGTTAGGGCAGAGGGGGTAAGAAAAAATTTCATATTTTTTTATAAATTATTTATAAAAGTAAAAAAAATATAAAATAGAAATTTGAGATTGTGGTAGGGCGGGGGGGGGGGGGGAGGAATAGGGGTACGAAAAAATTTCATATTTTTATTAATTTTTTTTATAAAAGTAACAAGAAATATGAAATAGAAATTTGAGGATGAGTGGTGGTGGGGCGGGGGTAGGTGGAATTAGGGTGGTAGGGGAAGGTAAGAAAAAATTTCATATTTTTTATAAAAGTAACAAAATATATGAAATAAAAATTTGAGGATGAGTGGGGGTGAAGGGGTAGGTGTGGGTAGGGTGGAGGGGTAGATGTGGGTATGGGAGTAAGAAAAAAATTCATATTTTTATAAAAGTAAAAAAATATAAAATTAGAAATTTGAGATTGGGATAGGGCGGAGAGGGGGGAGGTTGAGTACGGCGGAGATAAGATTAAATTTCATATATATATATATATATATATATATATATATTATAAAAGTAAAAAAAAAAAATATGAAATAGAAATTTGAGGATGAGCGGGGATGGAGGGGATAAGTGTGGGTAGGGAGGGCCGGCGGAGGGAAGCACACTAGTGTTCCTGGATTTTCTGCTGACTCTCTGCATCTTTCTTTGCTTCTGCAAATAACAACATATCCTTCCAACAGAAGGTCAACTTCAAGCACAATTCCAACAACTCTAAGAAACGTCCAACTTATCCATCTTATGATCCAAAAGCCATATGCAAGTATTGCAAAAGGTTTGGTAATATTATTGATGATTGTCATAGACTGCATGGATTTCTACCTGACTTTAAGAGTTTAAGTTCACCAATCAAGGTGAACCTCTGCCTCCTCCTGCTCCAGTTCATGTACCTGTACCTCCATCTCCATCTCATCCATTGTATGGGTTCACAAATAAGCAAATTAAACAGGCCATGAATTTATTCCAGCAGCAGGGGCAATTATATCCAAACTTCCTTGGCATGCATACAACTGGTGAAGCATCTAGATTTTCCAATTTTGCTGGCCCAGGCTTTGCATGTATGTGTTGTGGTTATGGTTATAATGTGTGTGCTTCTTCTCAATTAGATAACAATTCTTGGATCTTAGATTCAGGTGCCACTACCCTTCACAAGCACTTACTTCACAATCTTCAACCTTTCTTTTCCTTTTCTAATCACTCTACCTAATGGTTATAAGGTGAAAATTATATCCACTGGTTCCATGCATCTAAGAAAGGACATGATCTTACATAATATTCCTGTAGTTCCTTCTTTTCACTTCAATCTGGTTTCAATTTATCAATTACTTAAACAATTTCAATGCTATGCAATTCTTACCATTACTGCCTGTTATTTACAAGGCCATTCTCTAGAGACCCTTTCTTTATGACAGAGCAATTGAATGAAGCAGTACGGGGCCTATAAAATTATGAATAAGCTATTCATTCTCCGGCAGGCTAAGTAAATTAATATACTGGTGCTATTGATTATGGAATCTTATGAATCAAGCACGACACACTTTCTATATCTCCTCCGTCAGGTAAAGCTTTCCTCCGCTGTTGGCGAGCATATATATAATGTACTACTTCGATCCAGCAACTTCTTAGGAGTAGCCTGTATGAGGTAAAAACTCGTCCCACGTACGATTCGGAGGCCGAGCCCCACCCAGCAGTAAGGGTGCGGCTTAGGTCAACTAACACGGTATATATTTCTTGGTTGTTGACCAAGGGAAAGGCTAGTAAGAAAACACTCTCCCAATCAACTCTACAGATACCATCAAATCCCAGTTTCCGAGATACCATATCACTCGCAGATAGGGAGAAATGGAACTCCATGTAAGCTTTATTCAACCCATAGATGCTTTGGTACTCCATTATTTAGCATCAAAGTCAAAGCCATTTCAACTATAACTATATGTCGGTGTTTTCTTTCGACAAGTGTTGGATTCAAAGCTGGTGTTAAAGAGTACAAATTGACTTATTATACTCCTGAGTACTGGGAAGCCTTGCTTTTTAAATTGGTCCTAGCCTAAATGGTCGATGAGCATAGGCTGCTGCTGTGTAAGTCAAGTGACTTTGTTCCTATCACATTCGTTATTAGTAGCTTTTCTTTCTAGTTACTATATTCCAATAGTGATTTGAGAAGGAATTCTGATCATACTATGGAACTAGTCTACTGTTAAAGGAGGCCACTGGAAACTGGTAGAGCAACAAAGGAGTTATACTACTATCACCTCACATATGATTCTACAGTTACATCTGGTGCTTCTCATCTTATTTTTTATTGTACTTCTGTTTATGATTTTTCCTGTAACTTTGTCCCATCTGTTGTATCTCCCAATTATACTTGTATTCTATCAAGTGTTGTTAATAAAGATGATCTCTTTTGACACCAAATATTAGGACACATGTTTTATCATAAAATGAAGAATATCCCTGCTTTATCTAATCTAGTTTCTCCCAAACAAACTTTTATGTGCCCTGTTTGTCCAGTGGCTAGATAACAGAGGCTTCCTTACTCTAAAAGTAATATTTACTCTAATGTCCCTTTCCAACTGGTACACATTGATTTATGAGGATCATTACACTAAAACTTACAATGATTTTAGATATTTTCTCACTTCAGTTGATGATTTCACTAGAGTTACATGGACACATCTTTTGTCCTCCAAAAGCAATGATCTATATGTCCTTAAAGCATTTACTACTATGGTCAAAGTCCATTTTCAAACATATGTTCAATCTTCTAAGTCATATAATGCATTTGAATTAGGTGGCAGTTCTGAAGTTTCTTCTTTCTTTACTGAAAATGGCATACTACATCAAACTAAGGATGTCCAGTGGGTCGGGTTAGGCCGATCTCGACCCGGTCTGTCCCGTTCCGATTCTCCTAAAAAAACATTTTATCGGTGTCAGGGTTCGAACTCGGGACAGGGCGTGTGATCGTCCCGCCCGTCCCGATCCGATCCGCCCCAACCCGATCCCGCCCCGTCCCGATCCCGTCTCGATCCGTCCCGATCCCGTCCCTGTCCCATTTACAAAAAATAACTGTTGCAACAACGATCAAATTTCAATTTTGGCCAGTGTGCAACGGCTATAACGACCTTTTTTGGCCCGACCTCCATAAACCCCCTTACCCCCTTAATATTTATTTTTAACCCTTAAGTTAATATATTTATACTTGAACCCTATTTCTCAACTATAAATACCTCATTTTTCTCTTCATTTTTCTCACAAATCTTCATACCATCTCTCAATTTATCTCTCTACAATTCTACATTGCCTACTAAATATTATATTTTTTTGCTCATTTATATCAAAGTTCAAAAATTGGGAGTGAAGTTGACAATTAGCTCTAGGATCATCCATCGAGCAGAGTTTCAATTTTCAACCTCGATTACACGTCAACGTTACGTCGGCGTTTGGTACCTTCTTCCTTCTTTAAATTATTATTGTTACTTAATTTTAATTATCGCACTTAATTTCATTTACTTTAATTACTTATTTGTATAATTAAAATGGAATGATTGAAACGTATGATTACGGGTAAGGGTAATGACGCTTCTTCTAGTACGGGTAACAAGGGTAAGGGTACTTCTTCTAGTAATCCTATTCGTAGTCCGGATGATTTGATTGATTACACTCATATTGATGAAACTATTTTTTTAAAGATATACCATTAGATGATGAGGTAGATGGACCAAACTTTAATTTAGACGATAATATAGATGACACACCCACTAGTGCACCTCAACCTCAGGCTCAGGTTGAGTCTTAGCCTCAAACTGAAACTGGAATGCCTCTTATTCCTCCCTAGTATGAGTCGAGGCTCCACACAACGAAAATTAAAATCACATGCATGACATTTTTTTATAAGGACCAAGAGAATCAACTAGCTAGAAGTAAATTTGTAAAAATATTTATAAATTTAAAATCGGAAAAGGTCAAGGTGGGCCGGTTGGTTTATTGAGACATGTACAAGGCGAGCACACAGCTAGGTGGAGTCAATACCAGGCTAAAAAATCGTGTGTGTCAATGCCATATGAGTCGGTACAAGGTTCACATAGTGTCTCTGACCAAGTACATGATCAAATTAACCCGACGACGGGAGAATTTTCGGTCCTAAATATGATAAAGAAAAGATAGGGAAAATAAGGAAAAATTAATTGCGGTGGAGGGTTTGTCTTTTTCATTTTCTTCCTCTCTTGGTTTTATTCATTACATTCGAGAAACATATAATCATGCTTTTAATGGTTTTCCTAGATCAATTGTTAGAAGAGATGTTTTTAAATTTGCAAGTGAATATCAATAATATTTACGTTATGCACTGTATCATTTTAATGGCAGAGTGACTATCACTTCTGACATAGGCCGCAGTACTAACGGTAATAATTATTTAACGGTAACATGTCATTGGATAGATCAAAATTGGTTTATGCAAAAACGTATTTTAACATATAGATATATAGATGATATGCACACTGAAAGTTTTATTGCAGAAAATATTAATGAAATTGGTGAATATTATGGAATAACTGATAAAATTATGACTATTACATTAGATAATGCTAGTTCTAATGACTATGCTATAAGACTTTTAAAACTTAGATTAACTACATCTTTTCCTGATCATTTTCATATAAGATGTGTGTCATATTTATAACTTAGTTGTAAAAGATGACCTAAAACTTTTTGAAAACATTCTTGATAAAATACATTTTGCTATAAACTTTATTTATAAAGGTAAAAAAATACAAAAACGCAAAGAGTATAAAACATCATGTCATGATTGTGGATTACCTTATAGAAAAATTTCAGAAGAAGTTTCGACTAGGTAGAATTCTCTGTATGGGCAATTACTTGTTGCTTACGATTATATACAACCTATAACTTTATTATTTAACGCCCATAATAAAAATTCAAGGGATATGCTTGTAGATAATGATTGGGCAAATTTTTTAGAACTTAATAGATTTTTAGAGAAATTTTATCAAGCTACTAAATTTTTTTTCGGTATTTATTATCCTACTATTTCAAATATGTTATTTTATATAGCTCTAATGTTTTTGTTACTTAATGAATATATGCAAAAACCAACTTATAAGACATCTATTGAAAAAATGTTTATAAAATTTTAAAAATATTTTTTTCTTATTCCAACTATTTATATTGTTGGTGTTGTATTAAATTAAACTATTAAAGTAGACGGTTGTAAAACATTTGTACAAACAATTTATGATTGTATAGAAGTACTTCCAATGGACCCAACTGAAGAACCAACTCATACACCAACTAAAGAAGAAGTTACGTCTAGCATACACACGGAATGAAAAAAGTATATACATATTACAAGAGCAAAGTGCAAATAATCAACCGACTTCTGTACCATCTTCTACTACTTCGCTACAACCTTATAAAAACATGTGATTTCTGCTGCTAGTATTCAAGGCCTTAAAAATAAATGTATAGTGGTTCAACTTCTTCACAAGTTAGCGAATTGGATGTTTATGTTTTGCAGGATGTTGTACCATACAAATTAATTATCAATGATGAAGGACATAAAGACTTGCTGAAATACTGGAGGGAGACTGAGAAGACATTCCTGACACTATCAAAGATGGACTGAGATGTGTTGAACATTCAAGTGTCATCAACAACGTCTGAAAGCGCCTTTTCTGCGGGAAAATTTCGAATAGAAGAGCACAAACATTTATTGGTTGGAGACACATTGGAGATTACAATTCTATTCAGAGAGTGGATTCGAGCAGAGCATAGAAGGTGTGATCAACCTAAGATAAACGAAGAAGAAGACTACAACTAAAGTGAAATCTTGTCCGGGGGAACAAGAAGCGTCGTTTAAGAATTTGACAAACAAATTTCAATTCCAACAGAAGATCCTCAAGACATTGTGAGGAAATTCGAATAAGTATGGTTGCATATGTAATTTTTTTAAATTGTAATTTTACTATGTAATTTGCAACTTTTGAACAACACCACAAAGTTGCATTTTTGAAATTGTATTACAAAAAAAAAAATCACATTTCTATTAAATTATATAAGAGACACAAAAACAGCCTTGATATGTTTTGATTACACTACTTGTTCAATTATTGAAGTATTTATATATATTATTCTTGCAATTCCCGATCCCGACCCGTCCCGTCCCGAACCGTCCCAGCCCCTCTTCCGGAAGGATGTGGGATGGGACGGGACCTCTTCCCATCCTACCTATCTCGGCCCGCACCGCCCACTGAACTCGATTCCCCACGTCCCATCCGGGTACCGTCCCGCCCGCCAGTTGGACAACCCTACATCAAACCACTATACCTCATACTGCTCAACAAAATGGTGTTGTTGAAAGAAAACACAAACACCTTCTAGAAACATCGAGAGCTTTGCTTTTTCAATCCAAACTTCCTACCAAATATTGGGGTGATTGTGTATTGACATCATATATATCAACAATGGACTACCTTCCTCAGTTTGAAGGATACTTCCCCTTATGAGAAACTTCATGGGCATCCTCCATCCTATGATTGTCACGCCCCGACTTTTCTTAAGTCTTTCCTTAGGGCGTGATGACACCTGGACAACTATCCATTTTTCAGGCGAACCATTAACTTCTTTTCTACCTAAATTAGACATGTATTCAAGTGCGGAAATAATATATATAATAAATAGCAATTCGAAGTTTACAAAGAACAATCTTGTGTGGGCATTTTCCGAGATAATGAAACCTAGTTCTGTAAACATACTTATTCTAGAATAGCTGTCACCAAATCCGGAATAATGGTTTGGTGGGTCAAAGAGGCTGCGAGACGATCGCTAGCCCTGTTGCAGAGCTTTTCCTTTATCGCGCTTTCCTGAAATGTGTTAAATATCTGGGGCTGAGTGAGAACCTCACCCTGTAATTCAAAGTAATCTCACAATATTTTAAATACAAACATATTAGAACACAATAACCATGTTATGACACAAAACTTCATCATTTTCAATGTATCAAAATCAAGTGTTTACACAATAATATTCTCTATCGACTCATTTCTGAAAGTACTCAGCTTAATCAACATACATGTTTTATCCCATATTACTCAATAAGGTTTACAATTGCAATTACATATGTGTGGTGTGCAACCCGATCCAATGCATTTACAAATGCATTTACATATTTGTTGCGACGTGCAACTCGATCCGATGCATTTACATATTTGTTGCGGCGTGCAACTCGATCCGATGCATTTACATATTTGTTGCGGCGTGCAACTCGATCCGATGCATTTACATATTTGTTGCAGCGTGCAACTCGATCCGATGCATTTACATATTTGTTGCGGCGTGCAACTCGATCCGCTGAATTTACAAATGCATTTTTACATATTTGTATACATATATTCATTTGGTATTTTCAGAAGGTCAATTAAATAATATATATATATTCTTTAACATTCTGTCCTTAATACTTGTAATGGTTATAACTTTTCAACCGTAACTTTGAATACGGTGTTTCTTATGCTGAAACGAAGGTAACACAGGGACCTATCACTGTACCAAATTTCATATGAAAATACTTTTGTTAGATAGTATAAATTCATCCGTAAAACAGTCACCTGTAACTAGTCTCGCCAGAATCTTTTGTAAAATAAGGTACTATCTTAAAATAATCATAACTTCTTATCTGTAAGTCGGATCAAGCCCCGTAAATTCTCAAACCGACGATAAAAGTTAAACCTAGGACTTTAGTTTGAATCAACGTCTAATATTATGTACCAATTGCTACAGTTTTACCATTTTACCCTCTGCCCTACGGATTTCAATCGATCCGGAGCAGAAATTTTAAAGTGCAATACTCTCAAACCGTAAGTCCGTTTTAACTCCTATTTAGCTTGATCTCTCCGTAACGGAGAGATTTACAACCATGTAAATTTTTATCTAATTATAATAAGTACAACTCAAGTTAAACAGTTTGTAATTCTGCCTTCTCAGATTTCGTCCAAATCTGTGGCAGAAAGTTTAAACAATGATAACTCTTAAACCGTAAGTCCATTTCATCTCCTCTTTGATTCTATTTGTTCGTAACAGAGATATATACAACAATATTTTTTTATCTAATTCTAATAAGTATAACTCCAAAAACCAATTCGTAAAGTTCATGACTCGAACCAGTTGTTTAAACAATCAAAATTCATGATTTTTCTTTTAACACCAACATTATATTCTAACATGTATAGAACTTAAAATACATAATTTTACTAAGAATTTTGAGTGAGAAAACTCACCTTTATTTCTTCACAACTTTTATCACACTGCCACTATTCTCATTCTTGCATACTTGATCTTTTCCTGACCTTGCTCTTGGAATTCCAAAAAAAAAGGAAGACAAAATTTCACCAAAAAGGTCAATTTTCGTCCAAGAGTTGAGGGGAAAGGAGAGGTTTTCCTTTGATATTTTTGACTTTTGAAGATATAGTGAAAAGTTGAGTGGTTGAGTCTTACAAAACCCCTAAGTAAGAAAGACCTAAAGGGATCTCAAGGTCTAGTAGAAGTCTAAGTTAGATATAACTCTTCTAGTTCAACTAAGATAGTGTTTTTAATTATTCTTTTTTTCATTTTTAAGAAAAAAACGTCTGGGGCTTTACATTCTCTCCTCCTTAAACAATATTCGTCCTCGAATATGAATAAGGTCGTAACACATGCACATAGACACAAAAACTTCACACACATGAAATACAACTTAACACATCTTATTGACTTACTAAAGCAGTAATGAATATTTGACTTTCATCGCGTCTTGGCTTCTCAGGTTGCTTCTCATGTAGAGTGATTTTTTTTTCATAGAACTTTCATGGATACAATATCTTTATTCCTAAGGCGCTTAATCTGCCTATACAATATTTCTACCGGAATTTCCTCGTATTGAAGTTCTTCATTCAGGACTATCTCTTGGGGTTGGATTACGTGACCTGGATCGTGCAAGTATCTTTGTAACATTGACACATGAAACACCAGATGTAATGCTTCTAATTCTTGTGGGAGGGCTAGTTCGTAAGACACCTTCCCCACTCTTCGTAAGATTTCATATGGTCTAATAAACCTTGGGCTCAACTTCCCTTTCTTGCCAAATCTCATCACCCCTTTCATTAGGGAGACCTTTAAAAATACTTTCTCCCCTTCTTGAAATTCGAGATCTCTTTTGCGATTATCCGCATAAGACTTATGGCGGCTATGAGTTGTCTTGATCCGCTCCCGAATTATCTGCACTTTATCGTTTGTTTCCTGAATGACTTCGAGTCCGAACAGTAGTGTTTCACCCACTTCGAACCACCCAAGTGGAGATCTACATTTTATCTCATACAATGCTTCGAACGGAGCCATCTGTATACTAGCATGAAAGTTGTTGTTGTAGGCGAACTCAACTAGACACAAATGGTCCAACCAGTTCCCCTGGAAGTCCAACACACAAGACCGCAACATGTCTTCCAATGTTTGAATTGTTCGTTCAGCTTGTCCGTCGGTTTGTGGATGGAAAGCCTTACTCAACTTGACCTTTGTCCCGAGGTCCTGCTGGAAACTTTGCCAAAAGTGTGAAGTAAACCGGAACCCCTATCCGAAATAATTTGTAATTAAATCCCGTGTAACCTCACTATTTCTTTCAAATAAATTTGCGCATACTGCGGTGCCCGATATGTAGTCTTGACCGGTAGGAAATGGGTTGACTTTGTAAGTCGATCTATAACCACCCATATAGAATCATAACCTTTTCGTGATTTTTGCAGACCGATCACAAAATCCATATGAATCGCCTCCCATTTCCACATAGGGATGCCAATGTCCTGAAGTAGTCCGCCGAGTTTTTGATGTTCGGCTTTCACCTGTTGACATGTAAGGCATCTTCCGACAAACTCTGCAACATCTCTCTTCATTCCTTTCCACCAGTAATTTACTTTGAGATTATGATACATTTTCGTTGATCCTGGATGAATGGAATATCTGGTATTGTGACCTTCATCTAAAATCTTCCTTCTTAGATCCCTTATCTTTGGAACACATAACCTATCTTTATACTGAAGGGTACCGTCACTTTCTCCTAATGTAAACTGTGAAGGTTTTCCCTGTTGAATTCTCTCCCGAAATCTAACAAATTTCATATCCTCAAATTGACTTTCTATTATTTCTGAAGCTAAGGAAGATTGCGAGGTATCATGTACCACCACCCTACCTTCACCGACCTCAGTTAAACTAACCCCGAGGTTTCCCAATTTTTGTACCTCCGAAACAATACCTCTCTTTTGAACTACCAAGTGGGCCAAGTTGCCCATTAATATCCTACTGAGTACGTCAGCCACTACGTTGTCTTTTACAGGATGGTAAAGAATGCTAAGGTCATAATCCTTAAGCAACTCTAACCATCTTCTTTGTCGGAGATTCAAATCCTTTTGCGTGGTTATGTATTGTAAACTCTTATGATCTGTAAATATATCTACATGCACCCTATACAAACAATGTCTCCATATTCGTAAGGCAAACACTACCGCAGACAATTCTAAGTCATAAGTTAGATAATTATTCTCATGTGTCTTCAATTGTCTAGATGCATATGCAATAACTTTCCCAAATTGCATCAAGACACATCCTAACCCCATCCTAGAAACATCGCAATAGACTGTGAACCCTTCTTGTCCTGATGGTAATGTTAGAACTGGTGTCGTGGTCAACAATTCCTTCAATTTCTGAAAACTTGCTTCACACGCTTCTGACCACTGGTACTTAACCGCTTTCTGAGTCAATCGGGTCAAGGGAGCAGCAAGACTAGAGAAACCTTCAACAAATCTTCTATAATACCTAGCCAAACCCAAGAAACTCCTAACTTCTGTCGGATTGGTAGGTTTTGGCCAGCCCTTCACTGCTTCTATCTTTTGAGGGTCTACCATAATTTCATCCCTTGACACCACATGGCCCAAGAAGGCTACCTTTTCCAACCAAAATTCACACTTTGAGAATTTAGTATACAATTTCTCCCATTTTAAGACTTGAAGCACTACCCTCAGATGCTCTTCATGTTCTTCAACACTCTTGCTGTAAATTAGGATATAATCTATGAATACAATCACGAACAAATCTAAGAATGGTTTGAAGATTCTGTTCATGAGATCCATAAAAGTTGTTGGGGCATTGGTTAATCCGAAAGACATGACCAAGAACTCATAATGGTCATATCGGGTCCTAAAAGCTGTTTTGGATATATCATCGGAATTTATTTTCAATCCAGTTACTGTTCCAAATGCAGCAACACTACCCTCAAGTGTAGCACTTTTTTTTTCCATCACCAGTGTATCATCAGCATAAAGGCTATGAGTAATTTCTTTATAGTTTCTTGAGTGACCCTCCAATTTAAAGTCTTTTACCCATCCACTCATCACAACATTATTAATCATTTGACTTAGTACATCCGTCACTAAGAGAAACATATAGGGGGATATAAGGACCCTTGTCTTAGGCCTCTTTGAGAGCTAAAATAAACTCCAGGACTATTATTATCAAGAATTGAGAACTTAAAAGTGGAAATACAATTTTTTTATCTATTGAATCTACATATCTCCAAAATTCATTTTCTCAAAAAACTTCAGCAAGCAAAGCTAACTGGCATGATTAGAGGCCTCTTCCAAATCTAATTTGAACAAGATTCCTTGCATTGTTTTCTCAAGCAGTAATCGATGCCCAAATTAGCCAGCAATGGTGCATCTGTTATTTGTCGCCGTCTCAGAAAGACATTATGACTTTCAAAAAAATTAACTTATTAACACCAGCTTCGTCCTCTTGGTAAGAATTTTAGCAATCAACTTGTGTATACTTCCTAGCAGACTAAAGCCTGAAATCCTTGTTATTAACATCCATTTTCTTCTTCGGAATCAAAGCAATAAAAGTAGAATTAAAGCCTCTAACGAATTCCCCTTCTCTAAAAAAACACATCAAATGTCTTCATGACATCTTCTTTTGCCATAAACCAACATCTCCTGATGAAATTCATATTAAAACCATTTGGACCAGGAGCCTTATCCCCTTCGATTTCGTTAATAATATTAGTTACCTCTACTTCTTCCAAAAGTCTCTCCAACCATTTTCTCTCTTGGACACTGATGTTGGCTAGTTCTGGACAAATTCAAGGTCCCCAACTCCTTTTCTCGTAAAACTACTCATTATAGAACTCAAGAAAATGACTTTTGATCAAGTTTTTATCATCAGTGATATCTTCATCAATTTCCAGTTTATCAATCCAGTTATATCTTTTTTTTTACTCCATAAAATTTGAACTTGTCTCTCTCATGTAGTTCTGATACCTTAGACATATCATACAACTCCTTTGTTAACGATTTCCTGATTGGATCTTCTTCCTTAGAGTTACTCTCATAATTATCGCTTTGCCCCTTTATCTTTAATTGATACAAAATTTGATTATTTTCTGCTTCGCGAGTGACCATGAGTCTTCTGTTCTATTTCTTTAAATCCGCTTTTAACGTATTGAGCCCTTTTGCTAGGGCCACATCTAGTCATCCCTGAACTCATAAGAGTTACGCCAACCCTCCATTGTGTTAAAAATTTAGCATGTTCAATGAAGTATTTTTAAATTTAAAATACCATTTCCTTCAGTTGTCCATTCTTTCCTTCATCTTCCAGACTTTGATGTAGAAATTTGAGAAAAAAGCCTACTTTAATATCTCCACATAACATCTTTGCAGGAATGGAAAGTTAATCGTTGCACAATCCCCTTCAATTTGTTTTTGAAAAAGGTAGTACGAGAACCAAGTCTTTGAAAAGACTCAAGATATGCACGAGAAGAGTATGAAAGAAGGGAAACTTTAGGATGTTATTCCGTTCACTTATTACTAAGGTGACGTGCACATCGTCGCAATAAGTAACTGTTCAAACACCCAACTCCAAGAAAATTTCTAGAATCTCCTAACCTGGTTTAGCTCTGATACCAACTTGTCACGCCCCGACTTTTCTTAAGTCTTTCCGTAGGGCGTGATGCCACCTAGACAACTATCCATTTTCCAGGCGAACCATTAACTTCTTTTCTTCCTAAATTAGACATGTATTCAAGTGCGGAAATAATATATATAATAAATAGCAATTCGAAGTTTACAAAGAACAATCTTGTGTGGGGCATTCCTCGAGATAATGAAACCTAGTTCTGTAAACATATTTATTCTAGAATAGCCGTCACCAAATCCGGAATAATGGATTGGTGGGTCAAAGAGGTTGCGGGACGATCACTAGCCCTGTTGCAGAGCTTTTCCTTTATCGCGCTTTCCTGAATTGTGTTAAATAAAATAGTCAGACCTACCATCCGGGGATGAGTAAGAACCTCACCCTGTAATTCAAAGTAATCTCACAATATTTTAAATACAAACATATTAGAACACAATAACCATGTTATGACACAAAACTTCATCATTTTCAATGTATCAAAATCAAGTGTTTACACAATAATATTCTCTATCGACTCATTTCTGGAAGTACTCAGCTTAACCAACATACATGTTTTATCACATATTACTCAATAAGATTTGCAACTGCAATTACATATTTGTAGTGTGCAACCCGATCTAATGCATTTACATATTTGTTGCGGCGTGCAACTCGATCCGATGCATTCACAAATGCATTTACATATTTGTTGCGGCGTGAAACTCGATCCGATGCATTTACAAATGCATTTATATATTTGTTGCGGCGTGCAACTCGATCCGATGCATTTACAAATGCATTACATATTTGTACACATATATCCATTTTGTATTTTCAGAAGGTCAATTAAATAATATATTTAACATTCTGTCCTTCATACTTGTAATTGTTATAACTTTTCAACCGTAACTTCGACTATGGTGTTTCTTACGCTGAAACGAAGATAACACATGGACCTATCACTTTACCAAATTTCATATGAAAATACTTTGGTTAGGTAGTATATATTCGTCCGCAAAACAGCCACCTGTAACTAGTCTCGCCAGAATTTTTTGTAAAACAAGGTACCATCTTAAAATAATCATAACTTCTTATCCGTAAGTCAGATCAAGCCCCGCAAATTCTCAAACTGATGAAAAAGTTAAACCTAGGACTTTCGTTTCAATCAACATCTCATATTCTGTACCAATTGCTACAGTTTTACCCTTTTACCCTCTTCCCTACGGATTTCAATCGATCCGGAGCAGAAACTTTAAAATACAATACTCTCAAATCGTAAGTCCGTTTTAACCCCTCTTTAGCTAGATCTCTCCGTAACAGAGAGATTTACAACCATGTAAATTTTTATCTAATTATAATAAGTACAACTCAAGTAAAAAGTTCGTATTTCTGCCTTCCCATATTTCATTCAATATGTGGCAGAAAGTTTAAACTATGATAACTCTTAAACCGTAAGTCCGTGTCATCTCCTCTTTGATTCGATTTGTTCGTAACGGAGATATCTACAATCATACAAAATTGTATCTAATTCGAATAAGTATAACTCTGAAAAACAATTCGTAAAGTTCATGACTCGAACCAGTTGTTTAAATAATCAAAGTTCATGATTTTTCTTTTAACACCAACATTATATTCTAACATGTATAGAAATTAAAATACAGGATTTCACTAAGAATTTTGAGTGAGAAAACTCACCTTTATTTCTGCACAAATTTTATCACACTGCCACTATTCTCATTTTTGCACACTTGATCTTTTCCCGACCTTGCTCTTGGAAAACCAAAAAAAAGGAAGACAAAAACTTCACCAAAAAGGTCAATTTTCGTCCAAGAGGTGACGGGAAAGGAGAGGTTTCCCTTTGATGTTTTTAACTTTTGAAGATATAGTGAAAAGTTGAGTGTTTGAATCTTACAAAATCCCCAAGTAAGAAAGACCTAGAAGGATCTCAAGGTCTAGTAGAAGTCTAAGTTAGATATAGCTCTTCTAGTTCAATTAAGATAGTGTTTTAATTATTCTTTTTTTTCGTTTTTAAGAAAAAACGTCTGGGGCTTTACAATGATCATCTCAAATCATTTGGATGTTTTTGTTATGCTACTACACCTAAAGTTAGAGGGATAAACTTCTGGAGCCATTTCTTATGTTTTCTTGGGGTATCCTCCAGGCAAGAAATGGTACAAGCTATTTTTTTTATGAAAGGTAAAAGTGTATTAAAATTATCAAAATGTACATGTATGATGAGCATACCTACGAACTCAGTGACGATATAAATCTAGTGCGTCCCTGCTAGGCAGATCAACACCAGATTTAATCTCGTCAATAACAAAACTCTAGCTAGTCCCACAAGCTGGATAGTCAAAAATACAAAACTATGATGCAAGAAGGAGATAATGAGAAGTACCTAAGCTATGAAAATTACCTTATGTGACCATAATATTTCATGAACACATTTTCCCTTATACTTCTTCTTCTCATACTATGTTCCCTCCGGCACCTACTTTCTTTCCCACTGATGATGTCCCTCCTGATCCTTCTCTAATTTCTTCTATTCATATGTCCTCTCCTGCATCACCTGATATTCCACCTACTCTTTCATCTCCTGCGTCTATTATTCCACCTCATACTAATTTCCTTCCATCACATATTCTCCATACCTTATCATCATAACCTAGTTCAATTGCTCATGTTCTTCATACTGCTAGTTCAACTAATATGTTATGTATGTAATGGAGTCGCCACTTAATTAGTTGGGTGAATTAGGACACCTAAATGCTAATTAATTAAAGTCAACATTAACTCCATTTAATAGTTCGCAAAACTAATGAGATTCTGGGCAAATTTTTTTTATTATCCTAAAGGGAAGGGGTCAGACATCCTATAGGATCCGCTAACTTGCGGTTGTACGGTCAAACCTAGGATAATTATTATTGCTAGAAAAATGCATATTTAAAAGTATTTAAGCAAAAGACATCTGTGAGTATAAATGTATTTTGACCAACATAAAAAAAATGTAAAATTTGTTTAAAATATATGAAGTTAGTTTTGAAAATATTCATTCATAAAGTACTTAAAGAACGTATGAAATTATTCTATTAAATACGATATATATATATATGTTATATAGAAAAACTGGTTATAGATAGAGACTAGTTGAATTATTCTTAAATTTAGACCTTTGTGACAAACCTAAAGTAAGTAAATGAAATTGATTTATATTTTAAACTACCCTCCCAATATATTCGACGACTAATAGAGTTAGGTATCCTATTAATTACAATTAAGCAGATAAAACTATAACAAAGTAAATAAATAAATAAAGAATGGGAGTAGAGTTGATGTAGCGTTTCAAGACGGATGACGATGTCATTCCTCCACATTTGTTTTGGCATTTCTAAGAAAGATAGAATGATAAACTTGGATATGGATCTTCAGTCAACGAATGTCATGGTGAAACTCGCATGAGATTCTTCATTTTTTGCTCCGATGCATTTGAAATAAGGAAAATAAAAGGATTAGTATGCATCCCAAGTTCATCACTAATGCAAGTAAATAAAATGTTCATATGAATTGAGACATATACATGAACTAATTATTGTAGGTTTAGTAACATTTGGGGAATTAAGAGATGCACGTTTTTATAAAGAAAAGAAGGAGAACTAATCCTCGTATTCTGCATGAAAACGTTTTGTTCTTGCTGCGTGATTATTGTTTCTCTTTTTGAGTTTTCCCACTGATTTTTCGATGATAAACATGTAGTAAATTAGGATGTTCAAGAGCTTTTTTCTTGTCCCCACCCCCTCTGATAGTTAAAATTAACATAACCTTTCTGCGCAATGCATGCTTTGATGAATGACTGATTCAGGCGGAACATGCACTGGAAAAGGAGCATCTCTCTTCCTTTGGAGGTTTATCGACGATTCAATGTTCGCATGGGCATTGTTAGGATTAGGGGGAGCTCCTTTCAGTTGGATGACTCCATCCTTGATCAATTCCTCGATTTTGTTTTTGAGGGTATAACAACTTTCCGTGTCGTGTCCAATGACTCCGGAGTGATATTCACAACGTTTAGTCTCATCGTGCCATTTGGAAGTGGGTTTAGGGATATTTTTGGGATTGGTTGGAGTATTCCTGCCATTCTCAGTCTTTCATAGACCTGGGCTAGAGGTTCAGCCAAAGGTGTATAGGTTTTGGTTAACTTTCTTTCAGGATTTATGTGGGGTTTGGGCGTGTTATATATTGACTGACTATGATAAGTAGGACGTAGATGGTAAGGTTGATGGCCTTGGGCATTTTGACTGTAGTAGAAAGACTGAGGATTTTGGATATTTTGGTCATAGTATGGAGGTTGAGATGGTGGGTTCTGGTAGGTTGACATTTGGTCTGGCTTACGTTCCTGGTTTGTCATGATAGGGCACACTCCGTCTCCCTTCTCCTTGATTGCTCCTCCAAATGAGTCTGATTGGACTGTTCCACTCGTCGCCTTTATCACTGCTAAGTTATTGATTCTCCCTGTTTTGATACCTTCTTCTATGAAGTCTCCCATTCTCACAACTTCGGAGAAGCTCCGCCCTATAACACTTATCATTCTCTCGTAGTACGTTGCATCCTTTATAGATTGCACAAAGAGAGTAGTCATTTTACTTTCTGCCATCGGAGGCTGAACTTTGGTTGCTTCTGCCCTCCACCTCATGGCGTACTCCCTGAATGTCTCTGTGGGTTTCTGTTCTAACTTCGTCAAGTAAAACCTATCCAAGACTGTGTCAGTGTTAAATCTAAACCTGTCCACGAAGTATTGTGCCATTGCGCTCCAGCTTTGCCATTTCCATGGATTATGGCTAGATACCAGTCAAGTGTTTCACCTGTCAGACTTCTTATGAACAACTTTAAGATTATGGCTTGATATTTGCCTACTCCAACCAATTTTTCGCAGTATGACCTTAAATGAGCACGAGGGTTCCTTTTCCGTCAAATAAGTCAAACTTCGGCACTTTATAACCGACAGGTAATTCGACATCGGGGTACATGCAAAGATCCTCATATTCGAGCCCTTCATGCTCTTTACTCGTATGCATGTTTTTCAGTGCTTCCCTTAGGCGGTGTATTTCCTTTGCTATATTTTCACTTGTCTGAATCCTCGCCTGTCTTTCCACTTCTTTATATTGATCAACATCATGAAGAGGCAAGTTTGATAGGATGGTAGGCAAGGGTTGGGCTTCTAATGCATGTATTGGTGGCACATATTACTTGTTCTGATTAGTTGTGTGTGCTGTTGACATTTGCTGAGTCGCCTGATAATTCTGGACGAGCAGGATATTTTGGACGAGTTGGGTAGTTTGGGTAAGCGGAGCTTGAGGCGTATATGGAGTCAGATCATTTTGTGATTGACTTTGTGGGTTGATAGGGTGTGTATTATTGAGCTTTTAAAGTCGGTCAATCTCATTCTACATGATTGTCATCTGTTGTAACAACTGGGCGAGGAACTCCTCTTGGACGACAATATTTATTTTTTCTAAATTTTCTGGTTCATCTCTTGAAAGAGCGACAAGCCCCAAACCAGTTTGTTCGGATGACCATGAATCAATCATTTTGCTAGGTGATTGTGCCTTTGTGGAGTAGATGTGTTCAACCATCTCTTAGTCAGATACGAATCGACCTTTGGTTTAGGGGGGAAAATAATAAAACCTTCACAATGAAACAAATCATGTTAGCGTAAGGCATGTAATTATTGCAAGCACATAAATAGCACATATCATCACTTTAAAAGCGAGTCCTAACATGTATGGGACATCTATTATGCCAGAGGTATACTTAAGCGCCAAATATGCAAAATTATGATAAATATGTCCAAAGCCATTGGAATGAGCCTAAAATTAAATTGTGCTTATAGTCATATTACAGGAGTCATAATACAAATGTGAAAAAAATGAATTTGCGTTTTCCAACTTGACATGTCTTTTTTGGCTTGGATCCATTTATTATGACTGTAACACATAATATGCTGATTTTGGTCATTTGGGTCATGAAACCCGTTGACCAATTTTGGTGTTTTCCTAATTGTGATGTCGATACCAGGGAGCGACTCACCTAAGGTATATGCATGCATGACTTAATATAAAAGGTGGTATAGCTCTATCTTAAGTTTGCTAAGATTTGGCTTACTAGGCCTTGAGGTTTCGAGTGGACTACTCGGCGAAAAGGCTCTGTGCCACGGATGGTCCGGATTCTCTACGCAAGATGCCAACTCTCTTAAATTTGGGTATTTAAAAGAAATTTGCTGGTGCGCAAAACACACCTCACGTGTAGTGTGTGATAGTGTGAATTTTCCGTAAGGGAGGAAATATGAGCGGAATGCCAGTTTAAGAAAAGCAGTAAAAGAAAGTAGCAGTTAAGCATACAAAATTAAAAGCAAGCAATTTTAAGACATTTAAAATAAATAAAAGCAAATAAAGCCAAATAATAATAAACCTAGATTTGCTATGATAAAAAATCTTTATAGTGAGAGAATTCCCCAAAATTTAAAAATGGTCGAGAAAGTGATTTCTTCAAAGAACTTTGAATTTGGAGAAAATAAAGATTTTGATTTGGTGATTTCCGGGAATCGTGCTATGAACATTTTCAGGGAGATTAATGGTAAAAATAAGACTAATTAAGGGAACAAAATAAAATGCACAAGGATAGTCAAAGAGGAGATCAAAGTTTTAAGGGATTAAATAAAAAGATGCTTACAAGATTTGCTTATGAAAAAGGCAAATACAGCCGGTAGAAAAGGATGTAAAATAATAAAAGTAAAGAGTAATAGGAATATTGTTATGGAAAGAAATTATTATGGAAGGAAATATTAGAGCAATAAAAACAAAGGTTAAAATTATGAAAAAAGGACGTTGGAGAGGGTAATTATAAAGGGGATTGACTTGGTTGATTTGGTGATATGCTGGCAAGAATTGTGGTACTCATATGGTTTGATTTTTAATTAAGCTATTGGATTTAAGTAAATTTTAGGGTGAAAGACTTGGTTTTTACCTTGCTTGGGCTTCGTGTTTTGGGCCGAGGGAAATGAAAGTTGGGCCTTGCTTGTTTTTTTTGCTGAAAAAATAAGAAGGGAGGGTCATAAAGGTGTATTTGGGCTTGTGGGTTTTATTTATTGAGTTGGGTAGAACTTAGATGTTGAGTTAGTGGTAAATAAATGTGGTTTAAGTTACTTATAAAATTGTTTTGAATATTATTAAAAATATTCAATGCATACGCGATATTTAAGGACTGCTTAGTGCTCTATGTGTTTATATATATGCATTATTGTTGTTAAATTTTTTTTGCAGTTGTTAAAGAATTAGTTTAATTTTATCGATAAATAGTTGGAGGGGAGGGACAAAATTGGGTGTCAACAACATGCTCATCATCAAGTCCCAGACATTGATTTATGATTGAAGGAGTAAAACGATAAACTTTATTATAGAGGTAAACTTTTCCATATCTCTTAGAAGAGGTATCCTCTATAGTAGAATACAAATTTGCATAGAACAACCTCATCAACATAAGGTTCTTTATCAGTGACAGAGCCCAGAAGCTGTCTATCCTCAAGAAACTCTACCACTCCATACTAAGCACATGAAGCAATGTCCAATTCTTTTTCCGACCTAATCACCTTATTTCTAAAATTATCTCGATTATCATGCTTTGCCTTAGAATAAAATTTGTTAGATAAAGCATTTAACTCACTGTCTATATCCGACAGATCTGGTCTGTTGTAGGAATTCGGAGAATCTGTTTTTTCAGAAGTCGACTGGAATGTTGCCTAAGATGTTGTGACATCTGGACAACGTTTGTATCAACATGTGATATGATTTTGTGAGAAATTCCTTTGCGACGGAATCTCTTCAAGGGGGTGTCGTGAAGAATTTCATCATTCTCAGACGACTTTTGAGGAACATAAGCAGAGGGCTCCGGGTGAAACTCAGAAGCTTGTGGTTCACCTTGTTTCTCTTCAACATGTTTTCTTCTCTATCATCTTCAGAGTAGAGGTTGAAATCAGTGTCACTGCTTGAACAAGCAGGGACTTGCACCTCGAACCTCAATTTCTTGACAGCAGGCTGAGGGTGATAATCTATCAAAGATTCTACTCAACCTCCTGGAGAGAAACTGAAAAGTACTGGTCCTCTTTCCCAATACTGAGACATCTGGAGTTGCTGACATCTATGGGATTGTTATCATCCTCTGGATAGCTTATATCTAGTGGTTCTTGGAACGAACTCAGGATAATAGCAGAGCATATTGGTGGACTGGTACTCATTGGAGTGTTCTCTGAAATATTGGTTGACATAGGTGTTGACATCGGGGATATGCCAATTGGAGGGTAATGAGAAAGAGATTCTAAGGGTTTAGGGTTTTTGGAAGATGAAGAGTGTGATGATGAATCGATCGGTCTTGGTTGTTTAAACCGACATTGATGTGATCTTTTTCTTTTTTTTAAAAAAAAACATTTCGGAAAAAAACAAATGACTAAAAAAAGAACAAATGAAGAAGATTTTATACACTTGGCAAATAAAAAATATTCTTGGTTTTAGGTGTTTGAGTTGTAGTAAAATGCTTGCACCTAAAATTAAGAAAAGAGATAAACATCAAGATTTGGAATTTGATCTAATCATTTAAAAGTTTAAATTCCAAAATAAGGCATAAAAATAGGAAAGCTAAAAACAGATTTTCAAAAATTAGTTATGTACCGTATCCCAACAAATATCATTATCTGAAGATGTCAACAATAATGTTGACAAGATCTTGGATAACACAAGTATTATGATCCCTCAAGAACACTTTCATTTTTTGCAACAAATCAAGACACGTTTTATATGTGTTTTATGAGTTTAACCATCAGACCAATGTAACATGTTCACATTGTCCTTGATCTAATCATAAACCACATACAAAATTTATTTTTGTGTAAAAAACAAGAATACTTATTTAGTATCCTCATAATTTCATGTTTTTAGCACTTGATACTCCTATAGTATAGGAACAATATCTTATTCAAGGGCTTTGCCCATTTGTACAGTTGTCAAAAGATTGGACAAGGCTCTGCCTTATTTTGATACTCCATTTTTATGATATCTAATATCATCGCAGAGAACGGTATCACTTTTTGAATTATGTTCTTATTTTAGGATCATACTTGTGTGAACACAAAATTCATGCCAATAAACAATAACAAAAATCATATTATGATATTACATAGGTAAATGTCACTCAAAATGTTAGAGACATTTCAGTCGACATTCACCAAACAATGCCATTTCAGAGATTACAGAGACCAAGAGAATTTTTCAGACTAGAAAATCTCTCATGATCCAAAGCTTTTGTAAAAATATCAGCTAGTTGATGAAGAGTGTCAACATGTTCAATTTGAACTAGCTGTTTTTCAATCAAATCTCTTAAAAATGATGTCTTATATCAATGTGTTTTGTACGAGAGTGCTGAACTGGATTTTGGAAATATTTATAGCACTCAAATTATCACAATACAAAACTAAGATATTACTTGAAAACCCATAGTCGTCTAGCATGTGTATTATCCATATTAATTGAGAACAACAACTTCCAGCTGCTACATATTCAGATTCAGCAGTTGAAAGTGATATACAATTTTGTTTACGACTATACCAAGAAACAAGATTATTGCCAAGATAAAAACATCCTCCACTAGTACTCTTTCTGTCATCAGCACCACTAGCCCAATCAGAGTCACTATACCCTATTAAATTAGGATTAGTGTCTTTGGAATACCAAATTCCCAACTCACATGTGCCGATAACATATCTAATGACACGTTTTACGGCATTTAAGTGGTAGACTTTGGGACAAGACTTGGAATCGAGCACACACACAAACACTAAACATTAAATCAGGAGACTGGTAGTAAGATACAAGAGACTACATATCATAGATCGATATAATGTTGGGTCAACATTTTTGCCAACATCGTCTTTGCATATAATCTGTGTTGATCCCATTGAAGTTCTCATTTGTTCAGCATTTTCCAATCCAAACTTCTTAACTAAATTTTTTGGCATACTTACTCTGGGAGATGAAGATTCCATCTTCATTTTTCTTTATCTGCAAGCCTAAGAAAAAAGTTGGTTCCCCTATCATGCTCATCTCAAATGTTGAAGACATAGCTTTGACAAATGTCTCAAGGTATGACTGTGAAGTCGAACAAAAGACTATGTCATCTACATAGATTTGAGCAATGACTATATCTACTCCGTGATGTTTTATAAATAAAGTACAATCAACTTCACCACGTTTAAAACCAAATTCAAGAAGAAACTGAGTTAAATGACCATATCATGCACGATGAGCTTGTTTTAGTCCATACAAGGCCTTTTTGAGCTTGCATACAAACTGTGGATGGTAAGTATCTTCAAATCATTTAGGTTGTTCAACATAGACTTTTTTATCAAGATAGTCATTCAAGAAATCACCTTTAGCATCCATTTCATGGAGAGTAATCTTTAGACAGCAAGCAACATCAAGTAACATTAAGTAACAATCTAATTGACTCAATTCTGGCAACAGGAGCAAAGATTTCGTCACAGTCAATTTCTTCGACTGCGTGTATTCTTGATCAACTAGGAGAGCTTTATTTCACACAACAATTCTAGATTCATCTGACTTGTTTTTAAATATCCATTTAGTTCCAATTACATTGGTATTATTTGGTCGTGGAACTAAATCACAGACTTCATTTCTAGTGAACTGCTCAAGTTCTTCTTTCATAGCTTGAATCCAACAATTATCATTGAGTGCTTCTGAAACATTCTTAGGTTCTAAAGTAGTTATATAACAAGAAAAACTAACATTTTGATTTATGGTAGACATGCACACATATCGAACCATATCTCTGTAGTTCAGGGGTTCTTTCCTTCTTGCTCTTACAACTTCAAACACTCCCCCTATCACCTGACTTGTAGGGTGGTTCTTTCTAATCCTAGATGAGGGGTCCCTTCGTACTTGATTTAGCAATTCAGCATTCGGCTCCTCATATGTACCTTCTGTGCTCTCGGGTTCAGGTTCAAATGTTGTTTCGGATGTGGTACCATTTGGGGCAACATCTGTTTCTTCAACATTCTGCTTATTCTCCACTAAAATTATAACGTTATTTTCAGATGTATTCCCTGTAAGGTCAGAAAAGTCATCAAAAACAACGTTAACAAATTTTTGTACAGTTTTGGTCCTAAGATTGTACACACGATAAACATGACTATTTTGATAATAACCGATAAAAGTTCCTTTGTCACTCTTAGAGTCAAACTTTGCTAGATAGTCTCTATCATTTAAGATGTAACAAACATACCCAAACACATGAAAGTAACGCAAATTGAGTTTCTTTCCATTAATTAGCTCATAGAGTGTCATTTTTGTTCCAGGCCTTAGATAGACTCTATTTGTGATGTGACTTGCAGTATTCAAGGCTTCAGCCCAAAAATATTTTGACATTTTCTTAGAACCAATCATGACTCTAGCCATCTCTTGTAGAGTTCGATTCTTCCTCTCTGCTACACCATTCTGCTGAGGAGTTTTGGGAGCAGAAAATTCATGAAAAATACCATTTTTCTCACAAAATGTTGAGAACAAATTATTCTCAAATTCTTTTTCATGATCGGACCTAATCCGAAAAATAGAAGAATGATACAGATTTATTATCCTAGAGTACAATATCTTGCACATGCCAAAAGTTTGAGATTTTTCTTTCAAAAAGAATATCTATGAATTGCTAGAAAAATCATCTACAATCACATAGGAATACCTCATGCCTCCTAAACTGTCTGCCTCGATTGGACCCATAAGATCTATGTGCAAGAATTGAAAGAAGTGAGGCGTACCTGAATGTTGTCCGTCATTCTGGAAAACATTATGGGAGACACGGGTTTGCTTACCTTTTAGACAATATTCACAAACCACTGTTTTATCTTTATGACTTAGTTAAATGTCTCTTACTGCCTCATAAGAAATTAATCATTCTAAGTTACGGTAGTTGACACACCTTAATTTTTTATGCCACAAAGTTGTGTCATATGTCCAAACATTATTGTAGATTTCTTGTTCTCCAACAAGATAACATTGTCACATGTCCTTGTACCTGACATAACACATTTTTTAGCTTCATTTGTAACTATACAAGCATACTTATTAAACTTTACCTCAAGATTGTCGTCACATAATTGACTTATGCTAACTAGGTTAGCCATTAAACCTTCAACATGTACGACATTCTTTAAGGCAGAAACACCAGAAACATTTAAGATTCTTTTTCCTATGATTTTACTTTTACCACCTCTTCCATAAGTCACATTACCTCCACCAAGTGACTCGTAGTTCTTTAGGCACTCCTCTGTCCCTATCATGTGGCGTGAACACCCACTATGAAAGTACCAAGAACCTGAAATGTTAGTCCTTAAAGCAGTTATAGCAATATTACATTTCACACTTATTTTGGGGAACCCAAATTCTCTTAAAAACATTTTTCCTTTCTGAACTGAGGAATGTTGCTTCGAGTGTTGTCCAAGATGTTGGACAGTCGTCTTGACAACATTCTGCTCCTGGACTTCTGAAGTTTGAAACAGTATGATTGTAAATGACCAGGGTTGTTATAATGATGACATGAAAACTTCATATCTTTTGACATATATGGGACTCTATTATTTAATCCTTTTTCTTTCACAAACCCCATTTTCTCATTTTTGTCAAATAAATTAGAGCATATTGCCCTAAGAGAGTTCTTGTACCCAATACCTACGTGTAGTGGTTGACTAACACTCAGTATATCATCCAGTTTGGAAATTCCTGTATTGAGCTTACGGAAGATTGCTTCAGCTAGATCCAACTTTGCACTTATCTTACCAAAATCAATATCCTTTTTGGTAAGTACAACTTCTAAACGAGTTATTGTGCCTTTTAAATATGCATTCTCAAGAGTTAAAGATTTAACTTTTGAATCAAGTTGCTTGGATTCTAGAATTAAGTCCTTACAAAGTTTTTGTAATTCCTTAATCATTTCGTCCTTGGAGTCAACTTAATTTTCAAAGTTAGTCTCACTAACAGAAATAACACCACTAAAGCAATTATTATCAGGATAGTTGAAATATTCATACCTTTCGGATGTGGTTTGAACTGTAGATGTTGTCGCTGATGTTGAAGCAGATGTGGTGACATTTGGAACAACACTTTCAACAATATTTTCCTCGTCTGATAAGGATTGTTCAAAAACAGTAGCCAACATTACTTGTGACTCTATTTCTTGATATCATTTCTCTTCTCCTTCGTCGTCACTAAGATAAACCCACAGACTTTTACCAAATTTTTTCAAGGTGTTTGCACATTCATTTGCATAATGACCCCACCCTGAACATCCATGACATTGCACAGTTTCAAGTTGTTTGGGATAAAATTTGGTTTGATCTGAGTTGGTTCTCTTTAGTTGATTTCCTCTTTGTACTATAGGAAGAGAGTTAGTTGACTTTTGATTGAAACCTTGGTTTTGGTGTTCTTTGGATTTGAATTTATTTTTATCGTTATTGAACTTCCTTACCATCTAATTGAACTTTCGAGTAAGGAGGACAATATTTACACCATCACCAATTTCTTCAAGGTTCTCATCCTCATCATCGACTTGATTCTCTAAGGATTTTACTTGAAGTGCTATATCTTTGCTTTTATACAATGTCCTTTGATTCTCCATATTCATCTCATAAGTTTTGAGAATACTCATTAAGGTATGAAGGTCCATTGTAGCAAGATTGTGAGCTTCTTCAATCACACAAATCTTTATGTTGAACTTTTCAGGAAGAGAACGAAGTGTTTTTTTCATAAGTTGAGTGTTGGTCAATGGAGAACCAAACACTTGACATTCATTAAAAATGTCAATCAACTTTTCAAAATATGATTTAATATCTTCTGTCTCTTCCATCCTTAAACGTTCATATTTACTCATGAGCATATGAAGCTTCGTTCGGCGAACACTAGAGCTACCTTCACAATGAGTTTGTAAAGTATCTCATGTGTCCTTGGCTGTAGAACAGTTTTGGATGAGTTTGAACATATAAATATCAACCCATCCAAAAATGGCATTTACGGCCTTTTCGTTGAAGCTTGCATTGTTGGTTTCTTCAACATTGCATTCGGATTCAGGTTTAACAAGTATGTCACCTTCCTCATCCGGTAGAAGCATTGGAACAACATATCCGTTGGTAATAGATCTTCATGCCCTAACATAAATTGATTTGATATGAGAGCGTAGGCGAATTTTTTAATAGGCATAGTTTGAACCATCTAAAATAGGAAGTCTACCAATTGTTGGATTAGTCGGATTCATAGTTTAAACAACAGGACCAAACACTTATTATGTCAAGTGTTGGCTCTGATACCATTTGTTGGGTCCCGGAGGTAATACTATGGAACAATTAAAAATTAACCAAAAGTAAAATAAGTTTGTATGCTAAAACAGTTGCAAATGTCAGCGATAATGTCATCTGGCACAAATGACGACACTTCGATAAAAACAGAAAAACCTTTGAAGAGTAAAATGCAGCGGAAATAATAAAGAACACAAACGTTTATATTTACATAAGTTATATATTGATATAACCTATGACGGTCAATGACCGAAAGTATTGTATATATTTATATACAATTGAATATATTCATTCTTTTACAATGTTACAAGATAATACAAAAGGAATAAAAAAAGGTTAAGTCGCAGATGACTTATGCCTGAAAAATCTACCTAAATAGACATAGACAACATCTCATTACAATTGTTTCAATAAAGAACAAATCTAGAATCTAAGCAACAATTATAATGTTGGGCAGAATGTTGTCGACACGATCAGGCAACACTTGTAATCCAGTTTTCTGATCGTTATATCTAAGAGCTCTCTTGATATTTTCTTTTGATTTTTCTGGATATCGATTCACTGATGCAACATCTCTATTTATAGTAGAGGGTCTTCCTTGAAATGCTCATTGAATCGTTGTAGAGGTTGAGAGAAAGATGATCAGCTGAGAGGATTTGTTGGAGAAGATTGTGGAGCAAAATCCTATAACTTCTTGGACTTGTTCCCCAAGTTTAGCAACTACTTGGACTTGGTCTTCCCACGTTTTTCTTCAGCTCCAAACTCCTTGCCAAGTCAAATTATCCTCGTGGTAAAAATCCCACGAGTTTAGCTTCAGTCCCGTGAAGTAAGGCAAAATTGTTATCATTGGTCCGAATGTCATGACATTTGTTCAAACATTTTCTGATTTTAACTTAATACTGAAAATAATATGTTGTGCAAAATGTCATAACACCAAACCTAACATTAACAAAATGTATATGAAAGTACCTCCTGACCTTCAGTTCACTTCTGGTTCTTCCTATTCTTCTGCTTCTCCTCTGGTTTGCAGATGAAATAAATCATTATATAGCCTTAAACAGGCCTAAAGACAATGTGTTTCAAAACTGTTAGGCATTGTTATCTAGAGGGTACACTTCAAGCAAAAATGAATATTCTTTGTTTACAAAGACTTCTGGCCCTTCTTTGACTGTCTTACTAGTCTATGTTAATGATATTCTCCTTGCTGGAGATGATGTTGCTGAACTTGACACTCTCAAATCCTTTCTAGACAACATTTTCAAAATCTAAGATTTGGGGCATCTTCACTAGTTTTTGGGCCTAGAGGTTGTCAAGGATCCTCATGGTTATTTGATGAGTCAACAAAAATTCACTCTTGATCTATTAGATGAGTTCCACTGTGATCAGTTTTTCTAAGTAGTGATTCATTTTGATCCCTCTATTAAGCTGCTTTCAGACATGAGAGCTCCTTAACTGATGCTTCAACTTTTTGAAGATTGTTGGATAAATTGAATTTTCTTCAACACACAAGGCATAATATTGCCTTCTCAATACAACACTTGAACCAATTCCTTTAAGCACCACAAGTTCCTCACATGATGGGTGCTCTTCATGTACTTAGATACTTGTTAAATGACCCTGATCAAGGAATAATTCTCTCCAATTCTCCAGATTTTTCTTTGGTTGCATACTCAGATTCAGCCTGGGCTGCCTGTGCTCAGTCCAGGGAGTCACTGGATACTATATTACACTTGATTCTTGCCCGGTTTCTTGGAAAGGGAAGAAACAACCAACTATTTCACTCTCTTCTGCTGAGGCCGAATAGAGCCTTGAGGAAAGTTGTGGCTGAGGTTTCATGGCTTGTTCGTATTTTGGGTGACCTTGGTATGGTGATTTCTCAGGCTATGCCTATTTGTTGTGACAGTCAGGCCGCACTCCATATAGCTAATGTTTAATTTTTCATGAGCGTACGAAACATATAGAGATCGAGTGTCACTTTGTTCGTGATTGTTTGCCGCCTGGCATGATATCTTTACATTTTGTTCCCTCCACAGGTCAGCTGGCTGATATATTGACTAAGTCTTTACCTGGTAATCTCCATCGCACAATGCTTGGCAAGCTTGGGGTGTTTACCCCCTCCAGCTTGAAGAGAATCAGCCCAATGGATGAGTCACGACTGTCCCATTACTCTTACTCATTTTTATTTCATTTACCCGGTGATCTGGCCCATTTATGTAAATATATATGTTGCATTTTCTATTTTTGTAAACAACAAGACATTTTAATATCTATGATATTTTAGAATAAAGATCCTTTCTCTCCCGATTCTTTCTCTACAAACTAGCGTTTCTAGTTCGATTTTCTCTCATTATCTTCGATAATTTCACTCTTAACATAATTTGACATTCGGTGGAAATGTATAGGCTATCCTGTTGGGTTTTGATATTGGTGAATGAGAAATGATGGGATGAAAATTAAAGGGAGTAAAAGACTCTTTTGTCCCACATCGAAAAAAGAAAAGGAAAGAGAGATATATATATTACATTACACCTTCTCTAGTTGCTAAAAGGGTTGAGAGGGCAAGGACCCCTCGCGCCGTCGTCGTCGCTCGCTCGGCTTCGGATTGATTTATAATCTTTTTGGACAAACGTTTCTTTAATTAATTAATTAATTAATTATTTAATTAAAAAATAAATCCAAACGGATCAACCCAAGACCCGCGACCGACCGACCCGTCCGGTTTAAGCCCTCCCCCTCTCTTTTCGAATTTCCCTCCAAAATTAGGTGACTATTCTGAATGGTTGCAAATATTCAGAATCAGTACCTCAAAACCTATAAATTCTTGATTGTTCCAAGAATTATTCATTAAAAAATTCAATTCTGAATTTCAGTCTTCAACTCGAAAATTTTGTCTTCATTCTGTGTGATATACTGCCATTGAGTGGTTCGCTGCTACCGAAATTTGGAGTACTACTATTCTGGTAAGATAATCGTTTTATCATGGGAGACGATATTCCATTAACCTCGAGTACTGTGAGGGGAATAATTTTCTTAAGGACACACTTTGAACTAAGTGGGCTCGATTATATTCTGAAATTATTTTTTCTTATACCAAACATATTCTGTGTATTGTACTAATTTCAATTAAGTATTTTTTATACTGTAAAATCTGTTTTTTACTAAGTGTTTAAACAGATTGTGTTGAAACATTATTTTGGCCATATACTGATTATTATACCAACAATCTTAAGGAAATTATGTTTATTTTATTTTAATATGTATTCTGGTTTGGAGATTAAAACCTGTGTGGTTTTCTACTCCGTATGAAATTTCATATTCTAACTTGAAGACATAAAAACTTCGTTGGAATATTAAAAGTCCAGGAAAAAGTGTTTTCCAGAAAAAAAGTGTATTCTTGTATGTTGTTTGGAGACTAAAATATTCGAATTTTCTACTCCGGTTGAGATTAAAGTTTTCATAACTTTCTACTCATTTGGGTATTTGATTTGAAGATATAAAAACTGCATCAAGTACACAACATACACCCATCGACTGTTTCAAGCAATTTTGATTCGGTTTGAAGAAATAAAATCTTCACCGTTGTGTATTATATTTGTTGCTATCAAAATTGATTCGGTTTGAAAAAATAAAATTTTCACCGTTGTGTATGATATTTGTTGCAACGGTTTGAACAACATAAAAACTTCATCGTTCTGTTTAAGGAGATTAAAACTTGTGTAGTTTTCTACTCCATATGAATATTAGTATTCTGACTCGAAGATATAAAAACTTCGTTGGAATACTAAAGTTTCATAATTATACTACGATTTGAAGAAATAAAATCTTCATCGTTTAAGTTTATAATTCGACTGCGATTTGAAGAAATAAAATCTTTATCGTTGAAGTCTGTGAATTAATTACTATTCTGTGACAAACAATGACAATTGAAACTGGAACTACCTCTGCAAATACTACAACAATTCATTACTACAACCTGCATCATGCATCACTACCGAGAAACTGCGAAGTTCACCGGTGCCAACTTTAAAGGATGACAGCAAAGAATGTTCTTTTGGCTTATCACCCTTGGTTTGCAAAAGTTCACCAGTGAGGACCCTCCCGTGCCTGACAACCAGCAGTTCATGATTACTGAGGCTTGGAAACAAGCTGATTTTTTGTGCAAATGCTACATTTTAAGTGCCTTAGAAGATGACTTGTACAATGTCTACAGTGCAGTAGAAACTTCCAAAAAACTATGGAATGCACTTGAAAAGAAGTACAAGACAGAAGATGTTTGCTTGAAGAAGTTTGTGGTTGCCAAATTCCTAGACTATAAAATGGTTGATGGGAAAACCGTTGGAACCCAAGTTCAAGAGCTTCAACTTATCTTTCATGACATTATTGTTGAAGGTATGGTAGTGAATGAAACATTCCAAGTGGCTGCAATGATTGAGAAATTGCCGTCTTCGTGGAAAGATTTCAAGAATTATCTTAAGCACAAAAGAAAGGAAATGAAGTTGGAGGATTTTGTGATTCGTCTCAAGATCGAGGAAGATAACAAAACCGCTGAGAAGAGGTATCGTAAGAGTTCACCAATTGAAGGGGCCAACATCGTTGAAGATGCTGCTCCGAAAATGAACTAGAAAAGAAAGAGGCCTTCTGGAAAAGAGAAGGGTTCTAACAAGAAAAAGTTCAAGGGCAACTGCTTTAATTGTGGGAAAGCTGGCCACAAAAGCCCAAATTGTCGTCTCCCAAAAAAGGACAAGGGAAAAGGACAAGCCAATATGGTGGAAATGAATGATGATCTGAATGATCTGTGTGCAATGCTGTCAGAGTGCAATTTGGTTGGAAACCCAAAGGAGTGGTGGCTAGATTCTGGTGCCACTCGACATGTTTCTTATTTGCAAAGAAGCATTTGCAACCTATGCTCCCGGACCAAGAAGTGCATTTATGAGAAATACCGCAATGTGCAAGGTTGAAGGATATGGGAAGATACTTACGAAGATGACTTAGCAAGGTCACGACTCAACAATGTTACGCGTTCCAACAATTCGGAAGAATTTAGTTTCAGCCGGACTACTCGTCAAAAATGGGTTTAAGTGCGTGTTGGTTAGTGAGAAAATTGTAATAAGTAAGAATGATATGTTCATAGGAAAGGGCTACCTCACCGAGGGCCTTTTCAAACTCAATGTAATGGTTGTTGACAGTATTAATGAAAATTCAAATCTTACTTATTGGAGTCAAATGATTTGTGGCATGTTCGTTTAGGACATGTCAATTACAAAACCTTGCGAAAATTGATCAATTTAGAAGTATTGCCTAAATTCGAGTGTAATAAATCAAAATGTGAAATTTATGTTGAATCTAAATTTGTTAAACATCCATATAAGTCTATTGATAGGAATTCAAATCCTTTAGACTTAATTCACACAAATATATGTGATATGAAGTCAATACCATCTCGTGGCGGAAAAAAGTATTTTATAACTTTCATTGACGATTGCACTCGATATTGTTATGTGTATTTGCTTAATAGTAAGGATGAAGAAATTAATGCATTTAAGCAATACAAGAACGAAGTGGAAAATCAATTGAATAAAAAGATCAAAATGATTAAAAGTGACAGGGGTGGAGATTACGAATCTCCTTTTGCAGAGACATGTTTGGAATATGGAATTATTCATCAAACTACTGCCCCTTACACACCACAATCAAATGGAATTGAGGAAAGAAAAAACCGAACATTAAAGGAAATGATGAGTGTTTTACTAATTAGTTCCGGTTTACCGCAGAGCTTGTGGGGGGAAGCTATCCTTACAGCTAATCGAATACTCAATAGAGTACCCCACAACAAAACACAATCTATTCCATATGATCTATGGAAAGGAAGAAAACCCAACTTGAAATATTTCAAAGTGTGGGGGTGTTTAGCGAAGGTCCAAGTTCCTTTGCCCAAAATGGTAAAAATCGGACCAAAAAATGTGGATTGTGTTTTTATTGGCTATGCTACAAACAGCAAAGCTTGTCGGTTTTTGGTTCACAAATCGGACAATCCCGAAATTCATGTTAATACGATAATTGAATCAGATAATGCTAAGTTCTTTGAAAACATCTATCCGTATAAAACTGAATGTGAGTCGTCAAGTGAAAGATCTAAACGACTGCGGGAAGAACCAAAGGAAAGTATACCAAGCAAAGAGGATCCAAGGCGTAGCAAACGTCAAAAGACATTTTGTAACATTCTTGCTTGAAAATGAGCCTCAAACATTTAAAGCAGCAATGTCATCTTCTGATTCAACATTTTGGAAAGAAGCAGTCAATAGTGAGATTGAATCAATTTTAAACAACCATACATGAGAATTAGTTGATCTTCCTCCTGAAAATAAACCTTTAGGATCAAAATGGATTTTTAAAAGGAAAATAAAAGTTGATGGCACTATTGACAAATATAAGGCAAGACTTGTGGTCAAAGGTTATAGACAAAAGGAAGGCCTTGATTACTTTGACACATACTCGCCGGTAACAAGAATAACATCTATTCGGGTGTTAGTGGCACTGACGGTCATATATGGTCTTGAAATCCATCAAATGAATGTCAAGACAGCTTTCTTAAATGGAGAATTGGAGGAAGAAATTTACATGGAACAACCTGAGGGTTTTGTGGTTCCTGGTAAAGAAAGGAAAGTGTGCAGACTTGTTAAGTCACTTTATGGATTTAAACAAGCACTCAAACAATGGCATGCGAAATTTGACCAAACAATGTTGGCAAATGGATTTAAGATTAATGAGTGTGACAAATGTGTTTACATTAAAAATACTCCAAATCATGAAGTCATTGTTTGTTTGTATGTTGATGACATGTTGATAATGAGTAAAGATATTGTCGATGTAAATGCTACGAAGCGTATGCTCGCTAGCAAATTTGACATGAAAGACTTAGGGGTTACTGATTTGATCTTAGGAATTAGGATCCATAAAACTCCACAAGGTTTAGCATTATCACAGTCACATTATATTGAAAAAGTACTTGACAAGTTCAAGTATTTAAATTTCAATGTTGCAAAGACTCCAATTGATGTAAGTTTTGCACTTCAAAAGAATGAAGGTGAAAGTGACTCACAATTGGACTTTGCACGAGTTTTGGGAAGTTTGATGTATATTATGAATTGTACACGACCAGATATAGCATGTGCTATAAGCAAGCTGAGTCGATTCACGAGTAATCCCAATCAAATTCATTGGATGGCAATGAAACGAGTCTTGGGATATTTACAACACACCCAAAACTATGATTTGCATTATAATAAATATCCCGCAGTACTTGAGGGATATAGTGATGCAAATTGGATCACCGGATCGTTTGAAGTTAAATCCACGAGTGGATATGTTTTCACCGTTGGCGGAGGAGCAGTGTCTTGGAAATCATCAAAACAGACATGCATCGCCCGCTCTACAATGAAATCAGAATTTATAGCTTTAGACAAGGCCGGTGAAGAAACTGAATGGCTCCGGAATTTCTTAGAAGATATTCCATTCTGGCCCAAACCTTTGGCTCCTATATGTATACATTGTGACAGTCAAGCAGCAATATGTAGAGCAGTGAGCGTAATGTATAACGGAAATCTCGTCACATACGACGGAGACACAATACCGTTAGACAACTCCTCTTTAGTGGCGTTATCACAATATATTATGTAAAGTCAAGAGATAACGTGGCGGATCCACTTACAAAAGGCTTATCTAGAGAGGGAGTTAGTAGATCATCAATGGGACTGGGGTTAAGGCCAAGGACAAGTCATCATGGCGGTAACTCTACCTAGCAGACTGGAGATCCCAAGAGCTAGGTTCAAGGAGATCAAACAAAGTTGTGACTGACGGTTCAACATTGTCAAATAACTCAACCCATTCTCGGATGAAGACAATGTTCAGAAATAAGGATAAGACTTTATGGTTTGTTAATGAGTTAATAAAGCATTAAGGTTTTTTAATGGTTATCTAAATCTGGCAATGTATGACCAGATAATGTGGCTATAGGACCACATGTTTAGAAATCACCTATGTGAGTGTTAAGTTAAGCCGTTTTAAAGGGGAATGACAGTAAAGGCTCATTCTCTATGCACTCATGAGACCAGGCGGTGTTCATGGCTGAAACGAACACAACCGTGAGAACCATAAACGGTTGAGGGTTGATTGTGTGTCTTATGTTGTCTAGGTATACAACAAAGTTCGACGGTTCAAAGATATCAAATCTACCGATTGATCGAGTATATCCGATATAAGTTCACTACGGAAAGTTCAAAGAGAAACCTACTTATCCAGATGCAGTTAATTCTCGCTTGTACATCACACTCGTCCGTACATTATTTTATCTTATAGTCATTCCCCATTCATGTGGGGGATTGTTGGGTTTTGATATTGGTGAATGTGAAATTATGGGATGAAATTAAAGGGAGTAAAAGGCTCTTTTGTCCCACATCGAAAAAATAGAAGAAAAGAGAGGTGTATATATTACACTACACCTTCTCTAGTTGCTAAAAGGGTTGAGATGGAAAGGACCCATCGCGCCGTCGTCGTCGCTCGCTCGGCTCGGCTTCGGATTCGGATTGATTGATAATCTTTTTGGACAAACGTTTCTTTAATTAAATAATTAATTAATTATTTAATTAAAAAATAAATCCAAACGGATCAACCCAAGACCCGCGACCGACCCGACCTCCAAACCTATAAATTCTTGATTGTTCCAAGAATTATTTATTAAAAAATTCAATTCAGAATTTCAGTCTTCAACTCGAAAATTTTGTCTTCATTCTGTGTGATATACTGCCGTTGAGTGGTTCGCTGCTATCGGAATTTGGAGTACTACTATTCTGGTAAGATAATCGTTCTATCATGGGAGGCGATATTCCATTAACCTCGAGTACTGTGAGGGGAATAATTTCCTTAAGGACACACTTTGAACTAAGTGAGCTCGATTATATTCTGAAATTATTTTTTCTTATACCAAACATATTCTGTTTATTGTACTGATTTCAATTAAGTATTTTTTATACTGTGAAATCTGTTTTTTACTAAGTGTTTAAACAGATTGTGTTGAAACATTATTTTGGCCATATACAAATTATTATACCAACATATCCTTCATCTAGTTCCACTAAAACATGGCTCTAATTTTATCCATGTGGTTTTGATTTCATTAACTATCTGCGTCTAATTAGCACATTAGGTACGAGGTATGCTTTTACGACGTACATGATCCTTCGGCACAATTAGTTCCTACTACTAAACCAAAGCCTTTATTATTTGGAAATTTGAACTTGTGCACTACTTTTTAGCCTTTCGATCACTGAATTGCTCCAGTACTATAGCAGAAAAGATGAATCTTGAGTGGCCAAATGTGTGAGTATGATATTTTTTTAAGAAGAAATGTAAACAATAATGTTGAAAACATGGATATATGAAAATCTTTCTTAAATTTTACTAATCATACGACTTTAAATAGCCGCATAAACAAAATAATAAACTTCCTCATACGACTAAAATATTAGCTAGAATGTAATTACCATAACTAACAGACAGAATATTCTAATAAATGAAATAGAGGCAGTGGTTTTGTTCCCCGCCCACTTACTGGAACGACTTTCGTTATTCTGAAGGACTTTTTTCAAGCAGTGATCACGCAATGAGTTTAAAGTTGGGCTCTGCATGCAGAAACGAAATTGTCAAAACCTATGAGATAAGATGTGATGACGCTGTAATAAACAAACCGTATCGTAGTTGATTATACTAAAACGCAGCCCACAATATCCATTCAACAAACTAGTTGTCTGCTACTGGACTTTGTCATTAGTCGTGGAATCATATTGTAATTTGATAGATCACCAGCAATAACTTTCAGCACAGTCAAAGGATATATGTCCTAAAAACAATCATTTTAGGAGCAAATGTACTTGAACACATTCATATTATTAATGAGATTAATATACTATAGCTTTTTGCAATTACTGAAATTTTATTTGATTGTTTATTATTCATTAATGTGCATCTATGTAGCACGGATACGTGAGAGGTGTCCGATAGGACACGGATAAGCGAGAGGTGTCCGATAGGACACGGACACGCGGAAACGGCAATTTTGAAAAATAGGGGACACGACACGGCAGAGACACGGCTGTAAAAATATATATAAAATATTTTTATATATATAATGTAATATATAAAATACTAAAAGTAATATGTTAAATATGATATTCAATTTAAAGCATATTTCAAATTAAAAACGTATTTTTGCATGTTTTAAATATTTAAATTTACAAATTATGTCAAAATTAGGCTTAAATTGAAGCTATTAATCCAATTTGGTCATAATTGAAATACATACGTATGTAAATATATGCATAAATAAGGAATTTTAATAACAACGTCACATTTATAAAGCGTTAAACACTCCTTAAATATCATATCCGTATTTGTCATTCTTTTAAATAATATTCAAAACTATTTTATAAATAACTTTCCCATTAATTTAAACCCAAACTAAAATCTACCCAACTAAAAAAATAACACCCACAGCCCAAACCAAAATTAATTTATCCAAGCCCACATTTTAATTCCCAAAAGCTTTAATAGCCTTATTTTCGTCCAAACACCTCCCATCCCTAAAACACAAAATAAAATCCCAACCTAAAATGGAACCCAAATCCGTCGCTCTTCTCCCTATCCATGGTCGACACTCCAATCCCACAATCCCTTCCCCAAATCGCCAATATCCATACTACCTTACCATAACAAATCTTACCTAAATCAATCAAAATCGTGCTAATTTTAACACCCCAAAATCAGTCCCAAATTACACTCGAATACACCCTAACACTTCCCATAAAATGCCCGTCTTAATCTCGGTAAGAATTACTAGTAATTGCGTCGAAAATTGCAACCAAATCCTTCCAAATTTAACACCAAATCAACACCCAAAAATCGAAACTTACCATATCAATAGGTGTCCCTGCCGTGTCCCTTGCGTGTCTCTGCCGTGTTCCTCGCGTGTCCCTGCCGTGTCCGATAATGTTTTTTTGGTTGGGCCCACTCGGACACGTTCCGGACACGTGTCTGAGGCATGTCGTGTCCGTTAAGGTGTCCGACACAGATACGTTACCCTAAATGAAGTGTCCATGCTTCATAGATGTGCATCCATTGAGCTTACATTGTCATTAATAGTTTGAGATATTAATGATAGAGTATAGTTCTTAAAATAGCCTAGACTGATGATCATTTAGAATGAGATATCAATGATATATTATAAAGTCGACATTTGGTCTGCATCACATTCTTAGAGAATGTAGTATGTCTCATTTACTACTAGCAATAGTTTCTAGTGATGGATACATGGATACTCTTAGAGGAGTATTGGCATATCCCGTTGATAAACTATTTGTTATATATGTCTAGAGTATTATCAATATGTGGGAGATAGAGGTCCTTTGACTTGAGGTCAATACACACCTGATCTGTAGAGTAATGTACTTTGATCATGTCCTAAGCTTAAATTTCTTGTAGGATAAGACATAGCTTGTATTGGGTACATTGCGATACAGACTAAGATGGTAGTTGAGCCAAGAATAGTATTCATTCCTCGATTGGAATTTCGAGAGAACACTCAGCTTCTCAGAGATGTTAGGTTGACCAAGTCATTGGCCAATGCAAGATACATATCTAGGATATGGTCTAGTTGTCGACTAATATAGATGAGATAAAGTGATCAAGCCATTTGGATAAACACTTGGAAAGCTTGATCGAGTGTGTCGCAAATGAAAGGAATTTATCATCTCACATGTAGTGCATTACTCGAGTCTTGTAAGCGCATTTCACACATCGGAGTGCATGGCGATGCAGCTTCAGAGTTTCGTGTGAACCTTGATTTGATCAAGTGTCGATGTGTGAATGCTTAAAGGGTCACACTAAGTCGATTGTCTTTCCGATCTAAAGGTATATTGAGAGAATGTAAAATATCGGATTTAGAATCAAGCTATTTTATTCAATAATAAATTATGGGATAATTTTCATTTGATAGAAATTATATAATTAAGTCAAAATTAAATCTTGGATTTAATTCGAATTAAAACATGCAGAAAATAAAGGGAGTCGCGCAGCAGTGAGCGCAGTTCGACTAGCCCACTGCAATTCTGATTTGGTTCAGGTCTTAAAGCCTGATCCAAGTCTGATTTGGTTTAGGTTTTACTCCCTATATATTCAACACTTGACCTCATAATTTAAGTGGATAATTTTTATAACTCTAGACATTATTGCTTTCTGAACTTAAGAGTTCAGAGATAAAAACTCTCTCAAACCTCTGCCAAGATTTCCTAGATTTCTTGAAGGAGGAATATACCGCAGCAAGGCTTGCATCCGAATTGACAATCGTGTGCGCACCTTTTAATTGAGATTACGCTAATCTTAAACTGTAATTTTTCTCATGTCTCTGCAGATTACAATTATCGCATAATCATACCAGACACGTTTGTTGGGGGCAAGTAAACAAAATTTTAACCTCCGTTGTGCCTTACTTGTGTGTTTTACACCCAACAAATCCCTACAGTGATATCAGAGTCCAGGCTGGTTTAATGATTATACGATAATCTTTAATAATGATACGTGGGATAATTAATTGTTTCGATTAAGAAAACTGATTTTCGGAATTTAAAAAAAAAAACGGACAGTGAACAGTAACCGACATTGTTCCGGCGTGAACAATATTTGTTAGTCCACAATTATTGTCTGGGTAGACGGCACCCAGTAATTGTTTACTTTCAATGACCGCTATAACTGTCTGGGTAGACGGCTCCCAATATGTGATTACAACCATCTTATATCATGCGTATTGGGTTTGATGGTTTCCCATCTAAATGTGTTTAGAAATTGTATGATATGATGTCATATGATGTATGACATAATAGTTGATCTTGAATATAACCCTAAATTATATTCCCCAAATTTAATACAAGTCTCATTTAAAATGAACGTGTCGTCTGTTATAATTGATTGTGGTGCAAAATCTTTTTCGGCGAGATGAGTATTTATGCCCCAACATTTGCTCTAAGTCTACGAGGACTCAGACCCTTTCATAGATGCATATAAATATTGTAGTAGGTGATAAACCTTTGTGAGTATTTACACCCCAGTGTTTGTTCGATGAAGGTTAAGCCCACTTAGATACATAATTACAGTCGCATAACGGGGTTGACTTGCTAGGCTGTCTTGGCGCCCCAGTGTCGGACAACCGAGGGACGCAGATCGAATTGTTTAGAAAATTCGGTCAACCAAGAGTTGCAAATTGGTTTAGAGACCTACCAGATCATGTTGTTGAAGTTATCAGTCTCAGTAAACGCGGAGACAACATGAGTTTGGATCTTAGCCCACTATGACCGTATTTGATATGAGTCCGTGTTCTTTTGTGGGGTAAAAGATTATGTTAAAATAGTGGGAGCTAATTAAACTAAAGACCATGTTAGTTAGTTAATGAATGTGTTCAATAGAAATTATATTAGAGTGTTAATTTCAAGTCTATCTTTTCTTCAGTTACAATGTCGAATCTGTCACTTAAAATGTTGGTTGAAACGAACAAGTTGACTGGAGCAAACTTTCCTGACTGGTTAATAAATCTGCAATTGGTGTTAAAACTAGAAAGAATTGAGTATGTGTTAGACACAACATTCCCTGCTAATGATTCTACTAAGTATTCCCTGTTTGACGAGGCGGTTTATCAGAAACATCTAGATAATGCTACTGTTACACACTGTAATTCCAGGTCATGTATTGGGAACATAGGAAGGGAAATAAGAATTGAAATTGGAAAGATAAGTTGACAGAATGTTTTTGGACAGTTTTTGAGTCAACTTTGGAGCGGTATATCTCCTAGTTCAGTAGGAGTTTTTAGGTGTTTCAATAGCCCTGTATGAAGTTTGTTGAGTCTAGTTTCCAACGCAACAAACCGCTCGTCGATTGGGCACCGGAGTAGGAAGTTATGGAGGTTACAAGTTCAGTGGGCAGACGATCAGGAAAGTGTTTTGCCAGTGCCACACGGCGGCCGGATGCGGTCATAGCCGGATTGTGTTGGTATATTCTGAAGTTGCAGCGCCGCGGCGCCGTTTGTGCTGTAATGTTCGGAAGTTTTAGCGTCGCGGCGCCGGCTGCGGGCCGCGGCGGGAAATTTCGCGAAAAACAGGGGAAAATCAGAAGATATTTTGTTAAAGGCCTGTGGGAGGGTGACAAGTGTCCCTCCCATCTTTTGGACCAAGAGGAAGTCTTATTTATTGACCAAGTCTTGAAGACTTGGTCATTTTATCAAAGAACCCTTCTCTCTAAAATTTCCTCTCAATTCTCTTTAAAGATTTCAAGGAAAAACCCAGGCCTAGTAAAATTTTGGAAAGACGACAAGAAGGAATTATGTTGGCAAGCTTGTAGAGGGTTCGTGTGGGTGATTTTAGCGTGAAGAAGATTTCGGAAAGAGGGCTTATTGAGGTAAAACCTTCACCTTCTCATGTAATTGAAGATTACAAGTTATGGTAGTTAAGAAATGAGCATGTAGTTTATATATTAAAGTTTGAAAAGATTTGGATCATGTCGACTTGTTGAAAAACCGAAAATGGACATGTTAGTCACTGATGTTGTAATCAATTCGGTTGTTAGCTAAAATCGTTACATGTTATATATAGAAGGGTATATCGTTGTTATAATTGGTTATGACTTATATAACATGTTGAATTAACGAGTTGAATTGAAAGGATTTGGAAAGTTGATATGTGAGCATGATATAGCCAAGGAGTTGCCTTAAACTAGATGTTTGTTTTAATATGAATCGTGGGGCAGAATTTTACATGTCTGAGTTAGGCGTGTAATCCCCTTTGTATTGTTGAATGATTGGGCCTTAAAAGTGGCGTTTGGATATTGAATTCGAGCCTTGAAAAAGGTGGAAAAGTACGTAGAAACAAAGAAAATACTGTCCAATTTTCCGTAGAATAAGGGACTTTCCAATTAGAATATTCTACGTTGGAACTAGAAGCTAATAGACGTATTATGGCCATTATAGGGTGAAGTACTACGAGAAGCGTATTCTACTTGAAGGGTGGAAAAGGCTAGCAAGGTTATAGTACTTTGGAGCATTTTGCTACTTATCGATAATCGTCGCGAGGTATGTGATTCTTCCTATTTATCTTGAGCATGATTATTTGTGAAATATATAGTGCGGTAGACGCACGTGTGTTAAAGGAGTTGGATTTCCTTTTTGTGTCCTTGACTTGATTCTAGAGTTAAGTGACTTGATATGAAATGTTAAGGACTTGAATTATGTAAAAAGGTTGTGAAACCTCATTCGTGAGTAATGGGTACTTGGTCTTTAAAAAGAATAAAGTTATCTTAGATCTTACCAAGTTTTATAGGGGATGTTGGTAAGAGTTGTTAGGAAATATTTGGAGTCGAGTGATTTTGCTAATTTACGGCGCGAATGAGAATAAATATCGAACAAGCCATTGCAGCGTTAATAAATGAAAATATATTGACAATCAATTAAATTAAAATGAGTAGAATTCCTCCATCTGCATAGAAGCTAAGATAAGACAAAATTGTATTACATTTTCTAGATCATGACTGCTTTAATAAGATCATTATAAACAAGTATTGATTTCTTGAATTTCCAAAGTAAGAAACTTGATTTCTAAAAGAGAAGAGACTTGAGAATTTGAAGTTAGGAAGCCTAAACTATCTTGAGAAGTATATAGTTACTTGACTTTAAAAAGGGAGAAGTGTTTTTATTTTAAAAGGAAGACATGGTATTGTCTTGATTTGGTTTTAAAGGAAGGCATGGTTTTGTCTTGGTTTACTTAAAAGGATAGTTACTCTGTTTTGATACTACGAGTACTAGTATTGGGTGGCTTTTACGTAACAAGAGGTCTTTTTGAAAGAATGCAAGTATGTAGTACTTTAGGGTTAAAACCCGGATTGTTGGCAATAAATGGGAGTACCTTGAGTTTATAAAAATGGTGAATCAATTTACATGTTAATGAAAGTCTAAGAGTATGTTGAACTTGCCTATGCGAGTTGTGATAGCCTTTGTTGTGCAAGTATTGTATTTCTATGCCACCACGTCTCTCGATGGAGGGCCGGCTGACTTGTTGTGAATTTACTTGGACGTACCGGCAGTGACGGAGGATTCCACGGGTATGCTTCCATGGTTATTGCTACATGGACATGTCTACACCGATGAGGGATTCCGGGGGCATGCGGCCGCAATGAGTTAAACTCGGTTTATTATTGTCACACGTGGACATGTCTACACCGATGAGGATTAGGGGCATTTGGCCATTATTATTACTCCACGGGCTAGCTCGTGAAGACGTGTCTGCAGATGAGGATTCAGGGCATGTTATATACGATTATTACTCCATGAGCTAGCTCCCCATGAAGACTTGTCTACACCGATGATGGATTCTGGGGGCATGTTATATACGATTATTACTCCATGGACTAGCTCCCCATGAAAACATGTACCCGTGATGAGGGATGACACGGGCATGTTATATATATAATGTATGGTATATGTGTACGCCGACAGTGAGGTAGGATGCCACGGGCGTGTCACATGGTTACATGTTACACCTACGGGCTACCGGCAGTGATGGAGGATTCCACGGGCAGGAGATATATATATATATGTAATGTATATGTGTACGCCGACAGTGAGGTAGGATGCCACAGGCACGTCACATGATTATGATTTCTGTCATAGACTGCCGGCAGTGAGGAAGGAATTCCACGGGCATGATTGATGACTTTGAGGGTGTAAGTCCCTGACTTGACATAACTGTTTATATATGGTGTACTATAGTTTGGTTATCATACATGTCTCATGTTTTATATAGACTGTATGATTCATTACAGTATTTTTCATTTTCACATACTTGGTACCTGTTGTACTGACCTCCTTCGGGGGGCTGCGTTCATGCCGCAGGTAGAGGTACACCGGTTGTTGATCCTCGCTCATAGGATCACAGTTCTGCGTATTGGGAAGCTCCGTTCCTCCGGAGGCTTATCTTTTGGTATAGTCCTCTGTCATTGTAGGTACTTGTACATTCAGGGGTATGGCGGGGCCCTGTCCCGTCATAATTATTATAAAAACTCTTAGAGGTCTGTAGTACTGTTGTGGGCAGGGTTTGTAAAGGATGTAATTGTTCAAGTGTTGTTATATATACAGAAAAAGATGACTGTTTTGGTTAGCCTGTTTCTTATTTTATATCTTGTTTCATGTATAAGTTTTTATTTCCGCTGATTTTCTCTGATGTTGTATCACTAGGGTACCAGGGGTAAGGCACCAGTCGCGGGCCCGAGGTCGGGTCGTGACAAAAGTGGTATCAGAGCAGTTAGTCCTCGGAAAGTGTCTACAGACCGTATCTAGTAGAGTCTTGATTATCGGCGTGTTGTGCACCACACCTATAATCAGGAGGATGCAGGATATTTAGGATTGGTTTCCATTCTTCTCACTCTGAGATCGTGCCTTAGAGCTGTGTTATAAGTTGGACTCCCTCTGACATATTCTTATGTACCAGTTATGCCTCTACGCAAGGCAACCAGGGCCCAGAAGGGCAAGGCATCAGAGGGAGCTGCGAGTAGAACACAGAGGTCATGAGGCACAAGCAAGCATTACCCGAGGTACTTCATCGGGAGTTATGCGACGCCATTTCAAATGAGTTTAGCACAAAGATCGCAGCTTTCATCGAGGCCAGGATATATGAGCCTCCAGTTTCACGACCAGGAGACGAGGATATGGATTACAAAGAGATGACCCTGTTACTAGCTAGGATTGTAGCAAGGCATGAGGACAGACATGAGCCGGTGGTACCAGTGGTACACCCTAGATCCGATAGTTTAAGACTTCGGGACTTCTTGAGTTGTAGTCCACCAGAGTTCTATGGATCGAGAACTGAGAAAGATCCTCAGGAGTTTATTCGACAGCTACAACAGATCATGAGAGTGATCAAGGCCTCGGAGACAGAGTCGGTAGTATTAGGTTCACATCGGCTGCGTGATACTGCGGTCGACTGGTTTGATTCATGGGAACTGTCCCGGGGGGAGCATGCACTTCCAGCTGGTTGGGACGAGTTCTCAAAGGCATTTCTTACGCACTTCTTGCCATCGCAAATGAGGAGAGCTCGGGCAGATAGATTTATGATGTTGAGGCAGAACGGGCGGACGGTTCGTGAGTACAACGTAGAGTTTGACTCGTTGGCTCGGTATGTCCCTACTTTGGTGGCAGACATGGAGGATAGAGTGCACCGCTACGTCACAGTGCTCGATGATTATTTAGCGGAGGGTTGCACAGGAGTAGCTCTTCAGCCGGGCATGGACATTGCCCGCATGCAGGCTTATGCACAGCAGACGGAGGAACGTAGAGGTCGACGGACTGACCAAGATCAGCAGAAGAGGGCCAGGACAGCAGGGTCCTTTGGTAACTTTCGGCGGCGGCCTTTCAGCCAGATCGATATGTACCTCGGCATGCAGTGCTACTCCACGGCCTTCAGGACGTTCGGGATGTTCAGGAGCGGGTCGGGGCTCCGGGACTTCAGGTTTTCAGGGAAGAAGGGGTGTTAGTCAGATGAAGCCACCTCTACCTCGGTGTGGTCGATGTGGTAGACCCCACCTCAGAGAGTGTCGTACTATTTCGACAGCTTGTTATCCTTGCGCGGCGAGGCCATTTGGTGAGATCGTCAGGCGGAGGTGGCATCGCGGATACCACGATCTCTTGGATCGATTGCGGGTTCTTCGCCTTCAACAGCTAGGCAGTATGTTCATACACCGGCAGGCCATGGCAGAAGTCGTGGTGGAAGTCCCCAGTTTTAGGGGTCCTCGGAACCGCCTATTTTGATTTCAGGTATATCCTTAACCCTCTAAAGATTAGTATGTGTGATAAGATGATTACATGTTGAGTGCTATGTACGGGTAGTTTTGTGTAAATTGTGACTTAGAAGCCTGGTAATTAGAAAAGGTAGGTTTGGGTACATGGAGATTGTGAGCCTTAGAATGCAGATAACCGTGGAGACCTTAGATGCAAGGCCGTCTTGAGTGAAAGATTTTACGTTTTGATCTTTGTCGAGATACATAGTATACGTGGGGTATATTTATGTGATAAGTCCATGAGTGGTGGGAAATGAAAGTGGGTAGTTGAGCTAAGAAGACCACTAGGCTTTCATGACTTGAATATTGAGATTGTTCCGGACCGGGAACAAGAGTTAGGTACATAATGGGTCGGGTTGAGGACCCATCGCGGGTCAACCCGCAACCCAGAATGAAGTGAGGTAAGTTGAGGTGGTCCCTCTAGGTGATAAGGTCACGAGGGTGCAAGGCCCAAGTTTAGGTAATCATCGTACGAGTTCGTGGATGCATTCGACCAGAATCCGATCATGAAGGCCGGGAATGGTCTTAAAGGAAATTAAAGCTAGTAATGACCAAGTTGGAGGTAGTAACCCCGAGATTTTGAAAACTGAAGCAATGACGGAAATGTGGTACATATACTAGAAAGAGTTCGAGTGTACGAGGAGGGTACGACGAGTAAGAAAAGAAACGAACATGTGTTAAGAGAATGGAAGGGATCATTTTTTTTGTGAAGAGGAGATGTGAAGAGAGTATCCTTTAGACCATGGGTGAGAACTAATAGTGTTGTTATACGCTTTAGAGGTGATTCCTCGTTGGCTGGGATTTAAGTTTTTGCATGGTTATTATATTATGGCCATACGTGGCATAATTGATTTTTGTAGGTGTAGTAGTGGAGACTATACCGGCGCATGTGTTTTGGAGACTTAGAAGGAACATTCGGGATGAATGTTTCTAAGGGGGGAAGAATGTTACACCCCGTAATTCCAGGTCATGTATTGGGAACGTACGAAGGGAAATAAGAATTAAAATTGGAAAGATAAGTTGACAGAATGTTTTTGGATAGTTTTTTAGTCACCTTTGGAGCGGTATATCTCCTAGTTCAGTAGGAGTTTTTAGGTGTTTCAATAGCCCTGTATGAAGTTCGTTGATTCTAGTTTCCAACGCAACAAACCGCTCGTCGATTGGGCACCGGAGTAGGAAGTTATGGAGGTTACAAGTTCAGTGGGCAGATGATTAGGAAAGTGTTTTCAGTCAGGTGGCACAGCGTCGCGGCGCCGGATGCAGGTCCGCGGCGCCGGATTATGCTGGTATATTCTGAATTTTCAGCGCCGCGGCGCCGGCTGCAGGGCCGCGGCGCCGTTTGTGCTGTAATGTTCGGAAGTTTCAGCACCGCGGCGCCGAGGTGGGAAATTTCGCGAAAAACAGGGGAAAATCAGAAGATATTTTGTTAAAGGCCTGTGGGAGGGTGACAAGTGTCCCTCCCATATTTTTGACCAAGAGGAAGTCTTATTTATTGACCAAGTTTTGAAGACTTGGTCATTTTATCAAAGAACCCTTCTCTCTAAAAATTCCTCTCCCTTCTCTCTAAAGATTTTAAGGAAAAACCTAGGCCTAGTAAAATTTTGGAAAGACGACAAGAAGGAATTATGTTGGGAAGCTTGTAGAGGGTTCGTGTGGGTGATTTTAGCGTGAAGAAGATTTCGGAAAGAGGGCTTATTGAGGTAAAACCTTCACCTTCTCATGTAATTGAAGATTACAAGTTATGGTAGTTAAGAAATGAGCATGTGGTTTATATATTAAAGTTTGAAAAGATTTGGATCAGGTCGACTTGTTGAAAAACCGAAAATGGACATGTTAGTCACTGATGTTGTAATCAATTCGGTTGTTAGCTAAAATCGTTACATGTTATATATAGAAGGGTATATCGTTGTTATAATTGGTTATGACTTATATAACATGTTGAATTAACGAGTTGAATTGAAAAGATTTGAAAAGTTGATATGTGAGCATTTTATAGCCAAGGAGTTGCCTTAAACTAGATGTTTGTTTTAATATGAATCGTGGGGCAGAATTTTACACGTCTGAGTTAGGCGTGTAATCCCCATTGTATTGTTGAATGATTGAGCCTTAAAAGTGGCGTTTGGATATTGAATTCGAGCCTTGAAAAAGGTGGAAAAATACGTAGAAACAAAGGAAGTACTGTCCAATTTTCCGTAGAATAAGGGACTTTCCAATTAGAATATTCTACGTTGGAACTAGAAGCTAATAGACGTATTATGTCCATTATAGGGTGAAGTACTACGAGTAGCGTATTCTACTTGAAGGGTGGAAAAGGCTAGCAAGGTTATAGTACTTTGGAGCATTTTGCTACTTGTCGATAATCGTCGCGAGGTATGTGATTCTTCCTATTTCTCTTGAGCATGGTTATATGTGAAATATATAGTGCGGTAGACGCACGTGTGTTAAAGGAGTTGGATTTCCTTTTTGTGTCCTTGACTTGATTCTAGAGTTAAGTGACTTGATATGAAATGTTAAGGACTTGAATTGTGTAAAAAGGTTGTGACACCTCATTCGTGAGTAATGAGTACTTGGTCTTTAAAAAGAATAAAGTTATCTTAGATCTTACCAAGTCTTATGGGGGATTTTGGTAAGAGTCGTTAGGAAATATTTGGAGTCGAGTGATTTTGCTAATTTACGGCGCGAATGAGAATAAATATCGAACAAGCCATTGCAACGTTAATAAGTGAAAATGTATTGACAATCAATTAAATTAAAATGAGTAGAATTCCTCCATCTGCATAGAAGCTAAGATAAGACAAAATTTTATTACATTTTCTAGATCATGACTGCTTTAATAAGATCATTATAAACAAGTATTGGTTTCTTGAATTTCCAAAGTAAGAATCTTGATTTCTAAAAGAGAAGAGACTTGAGAATTTGAAGTTAGGAAGCCTAAACTATTTTGAGAAGTATATTGTTACTTGACTTTAAAAAGGGAGAAGTGTTTTTATTTTAAAATGAAGGCATGGTATTGTCTTGATTTGGTTTTAAAGGAAGGCATGGTTTTGTCTTGGTTTACTTAAAAGGATAGTTACTCTGTTTTGATACTACGAGTACTAGTATCGGGTGGCTTTTACGTAACAAGAGGTCTTTTTGAAAGAATGCAAGTATGTAGTACTTTAGGGTTAAAACCCGGATTGTTGGCAATAAATGGGAGTACCTTGAGTTTATAAAAATGGTGAATCAATTTACATGTTAATGAAAGTCTAAGAGTATGTTGAACTTGCCTATGCGAGTTGTGATAGCCTTTGTTGTGCAAGTATTGTATTTCTATGCCACCGCGTCTCTCGATGGAGGGTCGACTGGCTTGTTGTTAATTTACTTGGACGTACCGACAGTGACGGAGGATTCCACGGGTATGCTTCCATGGTTATTGTTACATGGACATGTCTACACCGATGAGGGATTCCGGGGGCATGCGGCCATGCAGCGGGTTAAACTCCCGGTTTATTGTTATTGTCACATGGACATGTCTACACCGATGAGGGATTCCGGGGGCATGTGGCCATTATTATTACTCCATGGGCTAGCTCCCCATGAAGACGTGTGTACAGCGATGAGGGATTCCGGGGGCATGTTATATACGATTATTACTCAATGGGCTAGCTCCCCATGAAGACTTGTCTACACCGATGAGGGATTCCGGGGGCATGTTATATACGATTATTACTCCATGGACTAGCTCCCCATGACGACATGTACCCGTGATGAGGGATGCCACGGGCATGTTATATATATATATATATACATATATATATATATATGTATGGTATATGTGTACGCCGACAGTGAGGTAGGATGCCACGGGCGTGTCACATGGTTACATGTTACACCTACGGTTGCCGACAGTGATGGAGGATTCCACGGGCAGGAGATATATATATGTATTGTATATGTGTACGCCGACAGTGAGGTAGGATGCCACAGGCACGTCACATGATTATGATTTGTGTCATATACTGCCGACAGTGAGGAAGGAATTCCACGGGCATGATTGATGACTTTGAGGGTGTAAGTCCCTGATTTGACATAACTGTTTATATATGGTGTACTATAGTTTGGTTATCATACATGTCTCCTGTTTTATATAGACTGTATGATTCATTACAGTATTTTTCAGTTTCACATACTTGGTACCTGTTGTACTGACCTCCTTCGGGGGGCTGCGTTCATGCCACAGGTAGATACACCGGTTGTTGATCCTCGCTCATAGGATCACGGTTCTGCGTATTTGGAAGCTCCGTTCCTCCGGAGGCTTATCTTTTGGTATAGTCCCCTGTCATTGTACGTACTTGTACATTCAGGGGTATGGCGGGGCCCTGTCCCGTCATAATTATTATAAAAACTCTTAGAGGTCTGTAGTACTGTTGTGGGCAGGGTTTGTAAAGGATGTAACTGTTCGAGTGTTGTTATATATACAGAAAGGTGACTGTTTTGGTTAGCCTGTTTCTTATTTTATATCATGTTTCATGTATAAGTTATTATTTCCGCTGATTTTCTCTGATGTTGTATCACTAGGGTGTCCGGAGTAAGGCACCAGTCGCGGGCCCGAGGTCGGGTCGTGACAAAAGTGGTATCAGAGCAGTTAGTCCTCAGAAAGTGTCTACAGACCGTATCTAGTAAAGTCTTAATTATCGGTGTGTTGTGCACCACACCTATAATCAGGAGGCTGCAGGATATTTAGGATTGGTTTCCATTCTTCTCACTCTGAGATCGTGCCTTAGAGTTGTGTTATAAGTTGGACTCCCTCTGACATATTCTTATGTACCAGTTATGCCTCTACGCAAGGCAACCAGGGCCTAGAAGGGCAAGGCAGCAGAGGAAGCTGCGAGTAGAACCCAGAGGGTTGCGAGGGCACATGCCCAGGCATTACCTGAGGTGGTACTTCATACGGGGAGTTCTGCGACGCCGCCAGCCCCAACAGAGTTTAGCACAAGGCAGCGGTTTCACGAGGCCGGATATCTCGAGCCTCCAGCCTACGACCGTGAGACGAGGATATGGATTACAAAGAGATAACCCTGTTACTAGCTAGGATTGTAGCAAGGCATGAGGACAGACAGGAGCCGGTGGTACCGGTGGTACACCCTAGATCCGATAGTTTGAGACTTCGGGACTTCTTGAGTTGCAGTCCACCAGAGTTCTATGGATCGAGAATTAAGGAAGATCTTCTGGAGTTTATTCGGCAGCTACAGCGGATCATGAGAGTGATCAAGGCCTCGGAGACAGAGTCGGTAGTATTAGGTTCACATCGGCTGCGTGATACTGCGGTCGACTGGTTTGATTCATGGGAACTGTCCCGGGGGGAGCATGCGCTTCCAGCTGGTTGGGACGAGTTCTCAGAGGTATTTCTTACGCACTTGTTGCCCTCGCAGATGAGGAGAGCTCGGGCAGATAGATTTATGATGTAGAGGCAGAACGGGCGGACGGTTCGGGAGTACAACGTAGAGTTTGACTCGTTGGCTCGGTATGTCCCTGCTTTGGTGGCAGAAATGGAGGATAGATGTCACGACCCAACCCCGGGGCCGCGACTGGTACCCTACCGGGGTACCCTGTCAGGTATATGTCATAGAATAGCAGCGGAACATACATAGCACATAACTTATAAAAAGGGTAAACATCACTGGCCAGCCGATAAGGCTGCCTTTCATAAAACATACTTAACAATGTATAGTAGTACAACTGGTTCTTAGAGCCCAAAACATAAATGTGACCACAGACCTCTAAAGATAACCACTGTGGCGGGACAGGGCCCCGCCATACCCCTGAATGTACAAAATACCTATAGCATCAGGGAATGTCCGTACCAATAAACAAGCTTCCGGAGGAATGGAGCTTCTGACACCGGGATAGTGATCCTAAGAACGAGGATCCACAATCTGCTTACCCTTACCTGCGGCATGAACGCAGCCCGGCCAGGAAGGGTCGAGACACAACGTACAGTATGTAAAACTGGAAAATACTGTAGTAATATCATAAGTCAAAAGTAAGCTGGAGTCATAGATAAAAATCAATTTCCTTGCACTGTGCCTTACTAACAATGAGAGTAACAAGTATAAAACTTATAGCATAAAATAGGAGGCTCACGATCAAAACAGGGTACCTCGCCCGTAGTATCATTAAGCAATCCTACTCCTGGGACTATTTCACCCGCATGGGTCCTGTGGACCCGCATAAGGCCATCCGCCGTCGTGGGACTATTTCACCCGCGTGAGACTATTTCACCGCATGGATCCTGTGGATCCGCATGAGTACCATCGCCGTACTCGCGTGGGACTATTTCACCGCGTGGATCACGTGGTCGGATCGCGTGAGTCTGCGCGCTCGCGTCATGGGTAGCAAATCCATGGCATAGATAATAACCCGGGTTTACCAGTAATAATCTAAATATATAACATAGCTCATCCGCTATCATACATAACATAAGCACTTCTAGGCCTATCATATCATACATAAGCACTACCACTATCATATCACAACATAAGCACTCTGCCTATCATATCATACACAAGCACTAGGCTTATCATAACATAAGCAAGTTAAGAAATCCCCTAACTTCTTATTAACATTATTAATATATCCTCTCATTTTAGTATCCTAAGGCACTAACATGTCTTTTAATAGAAAATCAGAATTCAACCCAAGTACCGTATACTTAACTTTTGAAGAAAAACTCTTTTTATACCAAGATTCCAAGATACTAATCACCATAGTATCAAGTTACAAGTTCTTTTCAAAACAAGTCACATTTCCTTTTAGAAATATAATAGGCTTCTAAATCAAGTGACTTCATTTCCTTTAAAACCTTAGGCAACCAATGCCTAAAACCAATCCACCTTCCATAGTTTCGAATCCTTTACCCGTACTTGTTTTAATTAGAGTAAACCATTCTTTGTGAACCTTTCAAAAACTAATATAACCAACTTCCCATAAAGTCATTATAAAAGCGTTATAACTTAGTCAAATACATTTTCCCTAAATCCAAGGGACTTATACTTTTGAAATGAAACAAGTATCATATACTTTAAAACAAGTGTAGATTATCAAATATTGTATGTATACCGTACTACATAGATACATATATTCATGCTCAAGAGATAGGAACGCTCTACATACCTCTTCGGTCAATCCACTTGCTAAGTCCAACTACCGCAAGTAATATGTCAACCTATAATAACCATAGTGCGTTTATTAACCTCTAATTTCAATGTAGAAATTCCAAATTCAAGTTATTAATTCCTAAGGAAAATTGGGCAGCATTTCCTTTGTTTCTACTCACTTGCCACCTTTTTCAAAGGCCGATTTTCAACACCCAAACACCTCCTTAAGGCCCAACATCCAAACCAACACAAAAGGGATTACACATCTAATCTTGGGTGTGTAAAATTCTGCCCCACAAGTTCTAATAATACACTTAACAATTCTAAAGTAGTTTGTAGGCTACGACATGCTCATAATCTCTTCTTAACCCATTTTTCATATCCAAACCACATTTCTAGCATGCAATGATTCTAGGAGCATTATTTACTACCACAAGTACTTTCTTCTTAACATGCAACACTATAAACTAAATCTAAAGGAAGAATCATTACCTTAGAGTTTTAGCCAAACTTATTCCAAATATTTTTGCTAGCTTCCTTGACAAGAACACCACCACAAGCTAGCCACAAGCTTCCCTTTTTGTTCTTAACTTTTCAGATTTTCCTAAGGCTAGAATACCTCTTGGAGTTTTAGAGAGAAGGAGGAACTTGAAATAATTTAAGAGAGAAGGAAGAGCTTTTGTCTAAGTGAGAGAGAGAGAGATGAAGTATGACCAAGTCTTTAAGACTTGGTCAATATAATACATGCAGAAATCAGATGGGGGGGACACTTGTCACCCTCCCAAGGCCTTTCAAAAGAAAAATCTGACTTTTCCTAAGTTTTTCCGCCTGATTTCCCGCCTCGGCGCCGCGGCCCTGCTTCCCGGCGCCGCGGCGCCGCAACTCCTGCGGACCCTCGGATCTTTCGGCGTCGCGGCCCTGCTTCCCGGCGCCGCGGCTGAAACCAGCGACCCCTCGGGTTTCGGCGCGGCCTACAATCGCGCGCCTTGGCTCGCGGCCCATCTCCGGGCCAGCGAGACCACGACCGAGGTCCCGCGAACCACGGTATAACATTCTCCCCCCTTAGAAACATTCGTCCCGAATGTTCCTTCTAGGCTTACTCAAATCACAATATCGGCATAGACTCAAATAAAGACGCTCCACACGTCCACCACAAAACTCAAGCATAAATACTAAATTTAAAGACCAACAACTAGAACGTGGGTTACCTGGAGGTATAGGGAATAAGTGAATATATTTCTTCATCATGTCATCCTCTGCTTCCCACGTCATTTCCTCTCTGTTCTCGTTCCGCCATAAGACCTTGACGGAAGCCACGTCCTTCGTCCGAAGTCGCCTAACCTGTCGATCGAGTATAGCTATGGGACTCTCCTCATACGATAACTCCTCAGTCACTTGGACATCATGAACCGGGTGCACTCTAGATGGATCTCCAATACATTTTCGCAACATGGACACATGGAAAACTGGATGTACCGCCTCCAAATCGGATGGCAGATCTAACTCATAGGCAACCCTGCCTACCCTATGGACAATCCGATACGGCCCAATGTACCTTGGGCTAAGCTTCCCCTTCTTTCCAAATCTCATCACGCCCTTCATGGGCGATACCTTTAGAAAAACCCAATCATCTATCTCAAATTCCAAGTGTCGACGCCGATGATCTGCATACGACTTCTGCCGACTCTGAGCTGCCAACAACCGCTCCTGGATAAGCTTCACCTTATCCACTGCCTGCTGAACTAAGTCTGGCCCGACTAACTGAACTTCTCCCACCTCGAACCAGCCTATCGGTGACCTGCACTTCCTCCCGTATAAGGCCTCATAAGGCACCATCTGAATACTGAAATGGTAGCTGTTGTTGTAAGCAAACTCTACAAGAGGTAAATGATCCTCCCAGCTACCCCTGAAATCAATAACACAAGCCCGCAGCATATCCTCAAGTGTCTGGATAGTGCGCTCGGCACATCCATCGATCGAGGTGAAATGCGATCGAGACTCACCTGTGTCCCTAATCCCTTCTGAAAAGACCTCCAGAAGTTAGCCGAGAACTGGGCTTCTCTATCTGATATAATCGACACCGGGACTCCGTGCAGTCTCACAATCTCTCTAATATATAATCTGGCATAGTCCTCAGCTGAGAACGTCGTTCTGACCGGAAGAAAATGGGCTGATTTCAGCCTGTCGACAATCACCCAAATGGAATCATGCTTCCTCTGAGTGGTAGGTAGCCCTGTAATAAAATCCATATTTATCACCTCCCACTTCTAAGTCGGAATATCAATAGCCTGCAATGACCAGCAGGGCTTCGGTGCTCAATCTTAACTGGCGACAATCGGGCGCGTGCGCGAACTCGTGGCGTCCTCTTTAGGCCCGTCCGCAATACACGCGTCGAGGTCATGATACATCTTCGTCGACCCCGGATGAATAGAATAACGAGCCGTGTGTGCCTCCTCCGAATCTGCGTGAAGTCTGTCACATCGGGAACACCTGGCCGGCCTCGAATCTTAGCACCCGTCGGCTACCTCAAATAGACTCTTCTCCTTACGGAAGGCTGCGTCGATCTGCGTACCAAAATCAGATCCTCATACTGTCGCCTCTTCACCTCCTCGACGATGGAAGACTCGGCAACCTCTCGAACCCGAATTCCATCACCAACAGAATCAACCAAACGAACCCCAAGGCTCGCTAGCTGATGTAACTATCGGACCATATCCCTTTTCTCTGGCTTAACATCAGACAGACTACCCATCGATCTGCGACTAAGGGCATCTGCAACTAAATTAGCCTTTCCTGGGTGGTACAGAATATCAACATCGTAATCCTTAAGTAGCTCGACCACCGTCTGCGCAAGTTCGGCTCCTCTGGTGAAGATGTGCGGAGACTCTTGTGAGTGCTGTAAATGTCCACATGAACTCCATATAAATAATGTCTCGGATCTTGAGGCATGAATCACTGCTGCGACTCAAGTCATGTGTGGGATAGTTCTTCTCATGCTTCCTAAAGTGTCGAGATGCATAAGCTATAACTCTGCCGTCTTTGCGTCGGACGCACTCCAAGCCCGACACGATGCGTCGCAATAAACCACGTATCCATCTAAGCCCTGGAAGAGTAAGGCTGGGCGTTAAATCAACTTCTCCTTTAGCAACTGGAAACTTTCCTCACAAGTATCCGTCCACGGAACATAGCGCTTACGAGTCGGCTTAGTCAAAGTCTTTGAAATAAAGCAAATTTTTCTACAAACCTCAGATAATAACTGCAAGGCCCAAAGCTGCGCACCTCCGTCGGTGTAGTGGAGTGCAGGCAAGTCTTGATCGCCGATCTTAGCTGTATCAACCGAATCCGTCGGCCCAGATAACATGCCCTAAGAAAGCCACTTTGAAGCTAACGAACTTCGTGACTGAGAACTTGGCATACTGTTGCGGTCTCGGAGGACTCCCAAAACCGTCCTCAAATGATCTGTATGCTCCTGCTCTGTGCGCGAATACACTAAGATATCATCAATAAACACTATAACGAACATATCCAAGAATGGCCTGAACACCTATTCATCAAATCCATGAATCTTTGGGGCGTTGGTCAACGAAAGACATCACCTGAACTCATGGTGCCCATCTGGGTCTGAATGCGATCTTTGGGATATCTCTCTCTCTAACTCGCACTTTGATGATAACGGGCCGTAGGTCTATCTTGAAAAACACTTTGCACCTACTGGCGGTCAAACAAATCGTCAATCACGGGAGGATATTTGTTCTTGATAGTTACCTTGTTCAGCTGCCTGTAATCAATACACATACGCAGCGTCCCATCCTTCTTCTTTACAAATAACACTGGCGCCCCCCAAGGAGAAACACTTGGCCTAATAAAGCATTTCTCCGGCCAAATCTTTGGTGGTCCTTGATTCCCTCAACTCGGCGGTGCCGTCACGTATGGCGGAATAGATATCGGTCAGTGTCCGCGCCAAATCGATGCAAACTCAATCTCCCTCTCGGGAGGATACGGAAGCTTCGTCGGGAATAAGTCTGGAAACTCTCTAACAATCGGAACTGACTGAAGGTCCGGTATCTCAACCTCAGTATCGAATACCCGAACCAAATGGTAAATATACCCCTTCCGCTCGATAACCGGCTCACCAGGAAACCGGAACCGAACTAACCTCTCTCTGCAGTCCACATTGGCATAGCAAGACGCTAGCCAATCCATACCCATAATCACATCGAAGTCTGTCATATCCAACTCTATCAAGTCAGCTAGAGTCTGACGACCATCTATAGTCACTGGGCAAGCCTTATATACCCGGCTACCATCGACGCACCTGCAGCGTAGCCACCTCAAAAGATTCTATGGACTCGGGCTCTATCCTATTCTACCAAAGAATATGAGGAGATATATAGGACAAGGTAGAACACGGATCTATCAAAGCATATACATCACGAAGAAACCAATAATGTACACATGGCGACATCGGGTGGCGCCTCGCAGTCACGACGATGGACATAACATAGATGCGGTTCGAGGACCGTGGAACTAGAAACCCACGCCCACGACCCACTGCGGCTCTGGCCGTGAACACCACGCCTCGGGCGCACAACAACTGAAGATGAAGACCCAGCAACTGAACTGGTCGGCTGAGCCAGAGCATTTCCGCCGCCTCTGGTTTCGTTATCATCAGGTGCGAGTTAGAGAGTTAAAGATCCAGCAACCGACCCTGTCGGCTGAACCATGACACTCCCGCCACCTTTGGTCGGACAATCTCTCTTCAAATGGCCCTGCTGGCCACAAGAGTAACAAGCTCCTGGAGGAACACGACACCCCATGTGTGATCACCACATCGACCACACCGAGGCATAGGTGGCCTCATCTGACTAGAACTCTGGTCCCTCTGAAAACCCGAAGCCCTGGAACCTTGTCCTGCTCCTGAATACTCTGTACATCCCGAAGATGGTGGAGGAGAGCTCTGGACCGGCTGTGGTGCAAATTTGGTCTGCTGCTGGGGTTGTCTACCCCTAAAACTACGGAGGACCTGTTGTCACTGGCCTCTTCTGGCGATACTGCCGATCCGGCCCTGCGTTCTCACACCAGTGCATATGCTGCATGCGGGCAATGTCCATGCCGGTGAAGAGCCACACCTGCAACTCGACCAACCGATCATCGAGTCTGTGACATAGCGGTGCACCTGTCCTCCATGTATGCGCTACCACGGGCACATCTGAAACGATGAGTCAAACTCACATTGTACTCCCGAACCGTCCGCCCACTCTGTCTCGGTGTCAAAAATCTATCGGCCGAGCCCTCGCATCTGCGGAGGCAAGAAATGGCAAATGCGCCTCTCGAGAACTCGTCCCAACGGTGAGCGGATGCTCCCAGGGCGGTTCCATGAATCATACCGATCAATGCGTGTCCGCGGCCGATGCGAACCTAGTACCACCGACTTCGGTCTCAAGCCCCGATCACCCTCATGATCGCTATGGCCGGATAAACTCACGAGGATCATCCTCGGCCTCGACCATAAAACTCCGGTGAAACGCGGCTCAAAAAGTCCGCCGATCTGTAGCGACTCTGTCTTTGAACTACGAATACTGATCGGGCTGCGTCTCGGCTATCCTCGTATGCGCCACGATCCTGGCTAGTAACTGGGCCATCTCCTTGTAGCCCATATCCTCTTCCCACTGCCTGGGTGGAGGCTCGGTACCGCGGTCTCGATGGCTGCCGCCGCCTCAGACTCTGCCGGGGTTGGCGACGTTGTAGAACTCGCTGTCCGAAACACCTCATCCGTGGGGCGGGCACGTGCCTGGTAACCTCGGTGCCCTACTAGTAGTTCCTCTCTTGCCTTGCCCACGGGCGCGGTTGCCTTGCGTGGAGGCATAATCGATACACAAAGGAAAACATCGGAGGAGGTTCAACTATAACTCGGCTACATTGCGATCTTAGAGTGAAAGAATGGAAACCAATCCTAAATATCCTGCGGCCTCTTGATTATAGATGTGGTGCACGACACCGATAATCAAGACTCTACTAGACACGATGCGTGGACACTTTCCGAGGACTAATCGCTCGATACCACTTTTGTCACGACCCAACCGGGGCGCGGCGGTATCTCTAGGGGTACATCGGTATATGTCAGAGAATAGCAGCGGAACATACATAGCACATAACTTATAAAAAGGGTAAACATCACTGGTCAGCCGATAAGGACGAGGATCCACAACACCTTTACCCTGCGGCGTAACGCAACGGCCCAGGAAGGGGTCGATGCAACGTACAGTATGTAAAGCGGAAAATATTGTAGTAATATCATAAGTCAAAAATAATTTGAGTCATAGATAAAAATCAATTTCCTTACACTGTGCCTTACTAACAATGAGAGTAACAAGTATAAAACTTATAGCATAAAATAGGAGGCTCACGATCAAAACAGGGTACCTCGCCCGTAGTATCATTAAGCAATCCTACTCCTGGGACTATTTCACCCGCATGGGTCTTGTGGACCCGCATGAGGTCATCCGCCTCGTCATGGGACTATTTCACCCGCATGGGACTATTTCACCCGCATGGATCCTGTGGATCCGCATGAGTACCATCGCCGTACTCGCATGGGACTATTTCACCCGCATGGATCACGTGGTCCGATCCGCGTGAGTCTGCGCCGCGCTTTCGCATCATGGGTAGCAAATCCATGGCATAGATTATAACCCGGGGTTTATCCCGTAATAATACAAATATATAACATAGCTCATCCGGCTATCATACATAACATAAGCACTACCGGCCTATCATATCATACATAAGCACTACCGGCCTATCATATCACAACATAAGCACTACCGGCCTATCATATCATACACAAGCACTAACGGCTTATCATAACATAAGCAAGTTAAGAAATCCCCTAACTTCTTATTAACATTATTAATATATCCTCACATTTTAGTATCCTAAGGCACTAACATGTATTTTAATAGAAAATCCGAGAATTCAACCCAAGTACCATGTACTTCTAACTTTTGAAGAAAAACTCTTTTTATACCAAGATTCCAAGATACTAATCACCATAGTATCAAGTTACAAGTTCTTTTCAAAACAAGTCACATTTCCTTTTAGAAATATAATAGGCTTCTAAATCAAGTGACTTCATTTCCTTTAAAACCTTAGGCAACCAATGCCTAAAACCAATCCACCTTCCATAGTTTCGAATCCTTTACCCGTACTTGTTTTAATTAGAGTAAACCATTCTTTGTGAACCTTTCAAAAACTAATATAACCAACTTCCCATAAAGTCATTATATTAGCGTTATTCCTTTGTCAAATACATTTTCCCTAAATCCAAGGGACTTATACTTTTGAAATGAAACAAGTATCATATACTTTAAAACAAGTGTAGATTATCAAATCTTGTACGTATACCGTATTACATAGATACATCTATTCATGCTCAAGAGATAGGAAAGCTCTACATACCTCTTCGGTCAATCCACTTGCTAAGTCCAACTACCGCAAGTAATATGTCAACCTATAATAACCATAGTGCGTTTATTAACCTCTAATTTCAATGTAGAAATTCCAAATTCAAGTTATTAATTCCTAAGGAAAATTGGGCAGCATTTCCTTTGTTTCTACTCACTTGCCACCTTTTTCAAAGGCCGATTTTCAACACCCAAACGCCTCCTTAAGGCCCAACATCCAAACCAACACAAAGGGGATTACACATCTAATCTTGGGTGTGTAAAATTCTGCCTCACAAGTTCTAATAATACACTTAACAATTCTAAAGTAGTTTGTAGGCTACGACATGCTCATAATCTCTTCTTAACCCATTTTTCATATCCAAACCACATTTCTAGCATGCAATGATTCTAGGAGCATTATTTACTACCACAAGTACTTTCTTCTTAACATGCAACACTATAAACTAAATCTAAAGGAAGAATCATTACCTTAGAGTTTTAGCCAAACTTATTCCAAATATTTTTGCTAGCTTCCTTGCCAAGAACACCACCACAAGCTGGGAAGGCCTTTCAAAAGAAAAATCTGACTTTTCCTAAGTTTTTTCGCCTGATTTCCCGCCTCGGCGCCGCGGACCTTCTTCCCGGCACCGCAGCGCCGAAACTCCTGCGGACACTCGGATCTTTCGGCGCCGCGGCCTGCTTCCGGCCGCGCTGAACTTCAGCGACCCGCGGGTTTCGGCGCGCGGCCTACGCGCCGCCTTGGCGCGCGGCCCTCGCCCGCCGCGTACACTGGACCCGACCAGGTCGGCCGAACCACGGGGTATAACAATAGAGTGCACCGCTATGTCACAGGGCTCGATGATTATTTAGCGGAGGGTTGCATAGGAGTTGCTCTTCAGCCGGGCATGGACATTGCCTGCATGCAGGATTATGCACAGCAGACGGAGGAACGTAGAGGTCGACGGACTAACCAAGATCAGCAGAAGAGGGCCAGGACAGCAGGGTCCTTTGGTAACTTTTGAGGCAGGCAGCCTCAGCAGCAGACTGGATATGTACCTCAGCCGGTACAGAGTGCTCCTCCACGGTCTTCAGGACGTTCGGGATGTTCAGGAGCGGGTCGGGGCTCCGGGACTTCAGGTTTCCAGGGAAGAAGGGGTGTTAGTCAGATGAAACCACATCTACCTCGGTGTGGTCGATGTGGTAGACCCCACCTCGGAGAGTGTCGTACTATTTCGACAGCTTGTTATGCTTGAGGTCAGCAGGGCCATTTGGTGAGAGACTATCCGACCAGAGGTGGCACTGGTGCGATAGAACAGTCTACTGGATCAGTTGCGGGTTCTTGCCTTCATCAGCTAGGCAAGATGTTCATACACCGGCAGGCCATGACAGAGGTCGTGGTGGAAGTCCCCAGTTTTAGGGGTCCTCAGAACCGCCTATTTTGATTTCAGGTATATCCTTAACCCTCTAAAGATTAGTATGTGTGATAAGATGATTACATGTTGAGTGCTATATACGGGTAGTTTTGTGTAAATTGTGACTTAGAAGCCTGGTAAGTAGAAAATGTAGGTTTGGGTACATGGAGATTGTGAGCCTTAGAATGCAGATAACCGTGGAGACCTTAGATGCAAGGCCGTCTTGAGTGAAAGATTTTACGTTTTGATCTTTGTCGAGATACATAGTATACGTGGGGTATATTTATGTGATAAGTCCATGAGTGGTGGGAAATGAAAGTGGGTAGTTGAGCTAAGAAGACCACTAGGCTTTCATGACTTGATTAGTGAGATTGTTCCAGACCGGGAACAAGAGTTTGGTACGTAATGGGTCGGGTTGAGGACCCATCGCGGGTCAACCCGCAACCCGGAATGAAGTGAGGTAAGTTGAGGTGGTCCCTATAGGTGATAAGGTCACGAGGGTGCGAGGCCCAAGTTTAGGTAATCATCGTACGAGTTCGTGGATGCATTCGACCAGAATCCGATCATGAAGGCCGGGAATGGTCTTAAAGGAAATTAAAGCTAGTAATGACCAAGTTGGAGGTAGTAACCCCGAGATTTTGAAAACTGAAGCAATGACGGAAATGTGGTACGTATACTAGAAAGAGTTCGGGTGTACGAGGAGGGTACGACGAGTAAGAAAAGAAGAGAACATGTGTTAATAGAATGGAAGAGATCATTTTTTTTGTGAAGAGGAGATGTGAAGAGAGTATCCTTTAGACCATGGGTGAGAACTAATAGTGTTGTTATACGCTTTAGAGGTGATTCTTCGTTGGCTGGGATTTAAGTTTTTGCATGGTTATTATATTATGGCCATACGTGGCATAATTGATTTTTGTAGGTGTAGTAGTGGAGACTATATCGGCGCATGTGTTTTGGAGACTTAGAAGGAACATTCGGGATGAATGTTTCTAAGGGGGGAAGAATGTTACAACCCGTAATTCCAGGTCATGTATTGGGAACGTACGAAGGGAAATAAGAATTGAAATTGGAAAGATAAGTTGACAGAATGTTTTTGGACGGTTTCTGAGTCAACTTTGGAGCGGTATATCTCATAGTTCAGTAGGTGTTTTTAGATGTTTCAATAGCCCTGTATGAAGTTCGTTGAGTCTAGTTTCCAACGCAACAAACCGCTCGTCGATTGGGCACCGGAGTAGGAAGTTATGGAGGTTACAAGTTCAGTGGGAGGACGATCAGGAAAGTGTTTTCAGTCAGGTGCCACAGCGTCGCGGCGCCAGATGCAGGGTCGCGGCGCCGGATTGTGCTGGTATATTCTGAAGTTGCAGCGCTGGCCGCTCTGCGAACGCGGCGTCATTTGTCTTTGTAATGTTCGGAAGTTTCGTGGCAGCGCGGGCGGAAATTTCGCGAAAAACAGGGGAAAATCAGAAGATATTTTGTTAAAGGCCTGTGGGAGGGTGACAAGTGTCCCTCCCATCTTTTTGACCAAGAGAAAGTCTTATTTATTGACCAAGTCTTACCCTTCTCTCTAAAAATTCCTCTCCATTCTCTCTAAAGATTTCAAGGAAAAACCCAGGCCTGGTAAAATTTTGGAAAGACGACAAGAAGGAATTATGTTGGCAAGCTTGTAGAGGGTTCGTGTGGGTGATTTTAGCGTGAAGAAGATTTCGGAAAGAGGGCTTATTGAGGTAAAACCTTCACCTTCTCATGTAATTGAAGATTACAAGTTATGGTAGTTAAGAAATGAGCATGTGGTTTATATATTAAAGTTTGAAAAGATTTGGATCATGTCGACTTGTTGAAAAATCGAAAATGGATATGTTAGTCACTGATGTTGTAATCAATTCGGTTGTTAGCTAAAATCGTTACATGTTATATATAGAAGGGTATATCGTTGTTATAATTGGTTATGACTTATATAACATGTTGAATTAACGAGCTGAATTGAAAGGATTTGAAAAGTTGATATGTGAGCATGTTATAGCCAAGGAGTTTCCTTAAACTAGATGTTTGTTTTAATATGAATCGTGGGGCAGAATTTTACACGTCCGAGTTAGGCGTGTAATCCCCTTTGTATTGTTGAATAGTTGAGCCTTAAAAGTGGCGTCTGGATATTGAATTCGAGCCTTGAAAAAGGTGGAAAAGTACGTAGAAACAAAGAAAGTACTGTCCAATTTTCCGTAGAATAAGGGACTTTCCAATTAGAATATTCTACGTTGGAACTAGAAGTTAATAAACGTATTATGGCCATTATAGGGTGAAGTACTACGAGTAGAGTATTCTACTTGAAGGGTGGTAAAGGCTAGCAAGGTTATAGTACTTTGGAGCGTTTTGCTACTTGTCGATAATCGTCGCGAGGTATGTGATTCTTCCTATTTCTCTTGAGCATGATTATTTGTGAAATATATAGTGCGGTAGACGCACGTGTGTTAAAGGAGTTGAATTTCCTTTTTTGTGTCCTTGACTTGATTCTAGAGTTAAGTGACTTGATATGAAATGTTAAGGACTTGAATTGTGTAAAAAGGTTGTGAAACCTCATTCGTGAGTAATGGGTACTTGGTCTTTAAAAAGAATAAAGCTATCTTAGATCTTACCAAGTCTTATGGGGGATGTTGGTAAGAGTCGTTAGGAAATATTTGGAGTCGAGTGATTTTGCTAATTTACAGCGCGAATGAGAATAAATATCGAACAAGTCATTGCAACGTTAATAAATGAAAATGTATTGACAATCATTTAAATTAAAATGAGTAGAATTCCCTCGTCTGCATAGAAGCTAAGATAAGACAAAATTGTATTACATTTTCTAGATCATGGCTGCTTTAATAAGATCATTATAAACAAGTATTGATTTCTTGAATTTCCAAAGTAAGAAACTTGATTTCTAAAAGAGAAGAGACTTGAGAATTTGAAGTTAGGAAGCCTAAACTATTTTGAGAAGTATATTGTTACTTGACTTTAAAAAGGGATAAGTGTTTTTATTTTAAAAGGAAGGCATGGTATTGTCTTGATTTGGTTTTAAAGGAAGGCATTGTTTTGTCTTGGTTTACTTAAAAGGATAGTTACCCTGTTTTGATACTACGAGTATTAATATCGGGTGACTTTTACGTAACAAGAGGTCTTTTTGAAAGAATGCAAGTATGTAGTACTTTAGGGTTAAAACCGGATTGTTGGCAATAAATGGGAGTACCTTGAGTTTATAAAAATGGTGAATCAATTTACATGTTAATGAAAGTCTAAGAGTATGTTGAACTTGCCTATGCGAGTTGTGATAGCCTTTGTTGTGCAAGTATTGTATTTCTATGCCACCGCGTCTCTCGATGGAGGGCCGGCTGGCTTGTTGTGAATTTACTTGGACGTACCGGCAGTGACGGAGGATTCCACGGGTATGCTTCCATGGTTATTCATGGACATGTCTACACCGATGAGGATTAGGCGTGCGGCACGTCTGTGAGTTAAACTCCCGGTTTATTGTTATTGTCACATGGACATGTCTACACCGATGAGGGATTCCGGGGGCATGTGGCCATTATTATTACTCCATGGGCTAGCTCCCTATGAAGACGTGTCTACACCGATGAGGGATTCCGGGGGAATGTTATATACGATTATTACTCCATGGGCTAGCTCCCCATGAAGACTTGTCTACACCGATGAGGGATTCCGGGGGCATGTTATATACGATTATTACCCCATGGACTAGCTCCCCATGAAGATATGTACCCGTGATGAGGATGCCACGATGTTATATATATATATATATATATATATATATATATATATATATATATATATATATATATATATATATATATATATATATATGTATGGTATATGTACGCCAAATATGAGAGGATGCCACGGGCGTGTCACATGGTTACATGTTACACAAACGGCTGCCGGCAGTGATGAAGGATTCCACGGGCAGGAGATATATTGTTATAGCCCGTAGTTCTGACCCTACGTATGAGAGCGTACGAAAGCATGTAAGACCTAAAAAATTTCAAATGATAGGTTGACGGATTATTCCGGACGAGTTTTAGTCAACTTCGAGGCGGGTTATGACCCGATACATTGAGAGTTCCTAAGTGTTTCGAAGGCCTAGGACGTAGTTCGTTGAGTCTAGATTCCAACGCAACCAACCGTTCGTCGATAGGACGTCGGAGTAGATAGTTATGATAATTACAAGTTCGGTCTTGTGATCGGACGAAAGGTGTTTGGACAAAGCGGCGGCATGGCGCGGATCACGAGGCAGCGGCGCGAAATGCTTGAGAGGTCGCTGAAGTTGCAGCGCTGGCCAGGACAGCGAGCGCGGCGAAAGTTCGAGAGGCTGCGGGGTTTGTGCCAGCGCCGAGGCGGGATTTTTGGGCGGAAAAACATAGAAAAGTCAGATTTTTCTTTTAAAAGACCTTGGGAGGGTGACAAGTGTCCCCCCCCCCCCCCATCTGATTTCTTGCATGCAATATATTGACCAAGTCTTGAAGACTTGGTCATCTTCCAATTTCTCTCTCTCTCTAAAGCTTAAGCTCACTCTCTAAATTTCCAAGAGAAATTCAAGCCTAAAGAAAAATCTGAAAAAGTAAAAGAAAGAAGGAAGTTTGTGGCTAGCTTGTTGGTGTTGTTGTGGTGGTGTTCTTGGCAAGGAAGCTAGCAAAATATTTGGAATAAGTTTGGCTAAAACTTTAAGGTAACATTTCTTCCTTTAGAAGTAGTTTTTAGTGTTGCATGTTAAGAAGGAAGAACTTGTGGTAGTAAATAATGCTCTTAGACTCATTGCATGTAAGAACTATGGTTTGAATGTGAAGAAATTGGTTAAGAAGATATTATGAGCATATTGTAGCCTAAAAACTACCTTAGAATTGCTAAGTGAATTGTTGTACCTTTTTGGGGAAGAATTTTACACACCCAAGTTTAGGTGTGTAATCCCCTTTGAAATGTTGGATTGTTGAGCCTTAAATGTGGCGTTTGGATGATAAATTCGGCCTTGTGAAAGGTGGCAAAGTATGTAGAAACAAAGGAAATCTTTTGCCCAATTTTCCATAGAAATTAGTGACTTTGAACTTGGATTGTTCTACATTAAGATTAGAGGTTAATAAATGTATCATGGTTATTTTAGGTTGACATATTACTTGCGGTAGTTTGGACTTAGCAAGTGGATTGACCAAAGATGTATGTGAAGCTTTCCTATCTCTTGAGCATGAATAGATGAAACTACGTAGTACGGTAGACGTACAAGATTTGGTATTCTTACTTGTTTCAAGTATATAATGACTTGTTTTGTTTTAAGAATGTATAAGTCTCTTAGTTAGGGGAAAAGTATGATTTTACTAAAGTGTAGAGTTAATATAACAACTTTATGGGAAGTTGGTTTATTAGCTTCATAAAAGGTTAATGAGAAGAGATTTACTCTAAGTACGATAAGTATATGGTGAGGCAAATTGGTTTTAAGGCATCAATTGCCCAAGAGTTTTATGTATAAAGCAGAGTCATTTTTAAAAGAGTTGAAGCATGTAGTACTTGGGTTAAACTCCCGGTGTTCTTTTATTAAAGATATGATTAAGTGTCTTAAGTAAACTAAAATGAGAGGGTATATGAACAGGAATAATAAGAAGTTATAAGTTTTCTTAACTTATTTATGATTATGATATGATGACAGTTTGAGCTAGGGTAAGAGTATATCTGAGGGGCAAGCCCCAAGATCGTTATACCACCTTCTCCAGGGTAAGAGTATGTCTGAGGGGCTAGCCCCAAGATCGTCATACCACCTTCGTGTAAGAGTATATCGAGGGCAAGCCCCAGATCGTTATACCACCGGTGTAAGAGTATATCGAGGAAAGTCCCAAGATCGTTATACCATCTGTTTGGGGTAAGAGTATATCGAGGTAAGTCCCAGATCGTTATACCACCTGCTCCGTGGATTTGCTACCCATGATCGCGAGGAATACCTCATGCGAGTCCTTATGGGCTTATGCGGGTGAAATAGTCCCGTGCGGTAGTCTGACTATGCGAGGAATACCTCATGCGGGTCTACAGGACCTATGCGGGTGAAATAGTCCCAGGAGTAGGGGTGCTTATTGATACTACGGGCGAGGTACCCTGTTTTGATCCTAAGGCCCCTATTTTATACAGTATTGTATATATATATATGTCACTCTCGTTGTTAGTAAGGCACAGTAAAAGGTATTTTATTGTCTTCCATGACTCCAGCTTACTTTTAGACTTATGATATCATTATTATAGTATTTTCCAGCTTTACATACTTGGTACATATTGCGTACTGACCCCCTTCCTCGGGGGCTGCGTTCATGCCGCAGGTAAGGGTAAGCAGATTGAGGATCCTCGTTCTTAGGATCACTATTCCGGTGTCAGAAGTTCCATTTCTCCGGAAGCTTGTCTATTGGTACGGATATTCCCTGATGCTATAGGTATTTTGTACATTCAGGGGTATGGCGGGGCCCTGTCCCGCCATTGTTATCTTTAAGTGCGTGGTCACATATATGTTTTGGGCTATAAGAACCGGTTGTATTACTATACTTTTGTTTAAGTATGTTTTATGGAAGGCAGCCTTATCGGCTGGCCAGTGATGTTTACCTTTTTCTCTAAGTTATGTGTTATGTATGTTCCGCTGCTATTCTCTGACATATACCTGACAGGGTACCCCGGTAGGGTACCAGTCGTGGCCCCGGGGTTGGGTCGTGACAAAAGTGGTATCAGAGCAGGTAGTCCTCGGAAAGTGTCCACAGACCGTGTCTAGTAGAGTCTTGATTATCGGTGTGTCGTGCACCACATCTATAATCAGGAGGCTGCAGGATATTTAGGATTGGTTTCCATTTTTTCACTCTAAGATCGTGCAATAGAGCTGAGTTATAGGTTGAACCTCCTCTGATGTTTTCCCTTTATGTATCAGTTATGCCTCCACGCAAGGCAACCGCGCCCGAGAAGGGCAAGCGGTGAGAGTCTTGCTAGTGGGACGCGAGAGTCACGAGCACAGCCCGATCCTTACGAGAGATGATGTTTAGGCGGCGAGTTCCACGTCGTCGCCACCTCAGAGTTCGAGGCGTGACGCGCCTCGAGACGCGATGCCGGAGCCTCGATCCCACGAGCAGTGGTCCGAAGTACGAGATTACGGTCGATTCTACATGACCAGCGATAGTGGCGGCAAGGCGAAGCGAGCGGCGCCAACCCTAGAGCCGACAGTGTACGGATTCGGGATTTCTTGGGTTGTCACCCACCCGAGTTCTATGGTTCGAGATTTGAGGAGGATCCGCAGGAGTTTGTCCGGCGATTCTGACCGGACCATGCAGTCCTTAGGCATCGGGGACCGAGTCCGTTATACTAGCTTCTAGGTTCTGCGATATTGCGTTGAATCGGTTTAAGTCATGGGTATTGTCGAGGTGAGGATGCTCTTCCTGGCTGATTGGGAGGAGTTCACGGAGGCATTCTAGACCACTTCTTGCCTCCCGAGGTGAGGAGAGCGTGTAGATAGGTTCTTGACCTTGAGACGAGCGGGAGGACTATGAGGAGTACATCACCGAGTTCGACTCCTTGGCCAGATATGCGCACACCATAGTGGCTGACATGGCAGACAGGGTTAATCGATATGTGATGGGGTTAGACCGTCATATGATTACTGCATGCTTGGGGGTGGCTCTTCAGCCAGGGATGTATATTGCCAGGATGCAGCGTCTACGCGGGATTGAGGCAGAGAGAGGATCGGCTAGATTTGGGCGGCCAAGAGGCGAGGCAGCGAGCTCTTAGGCGCGATTTTGGCGGGCGGCCTCAGCAGCGAACTAGGTCCACATTCCGGCCAAGCCTGAGTGCTCCTTCTCGATTTTCCGGCGGGAGGTCCGTCAGCGATGTTATTCGAGGGAAGCGGTCGGGCTCGGGACTTGTGTTTTCGAGGCGAGACCAAAGACTGTCGAGACCACCTACCTCTCGGTGTGTTCGATGCGGTAGGTCTCATCCGGGCGAGTGCCATATGGGTTCGAGAGCATATTACTCTTGTGGCCAGCGGCCATCCTCGAAGAAGATTGTCCATCCCAGCGGCGGGAGCGTTACGGTTCAACCGACGGGGTCTGTTTCTGGGTCTTCATCTTCGATGGTTAGACGCCCCAGAGGGCAGGGTACTTATGGGCCAGCAGGCCACGGCAGAGGTCGTGGTAGAGGTTCCAGTTCTAGCGGTCCTCAGAACCGCATATATGCTATGTCGGTCAGCGGGACCGGGGCGTCGCGGATGTCGCAGTACATTGTTGGTTTCTTGCTGTGATGTATATGCTTTGATAGATCCAGGTTCTACCTTGTCCTACATATCTCCTCATATTTCCAGTAGAGTAGGGATAGAGCCCGAGTCCATAAGACCTTTTGAGGTGGCTACGTCGATGAGTGATTCATGCCGTAGCGGGTGTATAAGGCTTGCCTGTGACTATAGATAGCCGCGACTCTGGCCGACTTGATAGAGTTGGATATGACGGACTTTGATGTGATTATGGGTATGGATTGGCTAGCATCTTGCTATGCCAACGTGGGTATGAGAGAGATTAGTTCGGTTCGGTTTCTGGTGGCGGTTATCGAGTGGAAGGGAATCGTGCATCGCCAGGGTAAGTTTATTTCTTACCTCAAGGCTAGGAAGATGGTGCGGAAGGGTATATCTACCATCCGGTTGGGTATTCGACACAGTGAAGTCAGGACCTTCATCGATCCGGTTGTTAGAGAGTTTCGCACGTATTCCCGCACGAGCTTAGGGTATCCTCAGAGGAGATTGAGTTTTGTATTGATTTGGCGCGGACACTCGGCCGATATCTATTCCGCCATACGTGACGGCACCCGCCGAGTTGAAGGAATTGAAGGACCAGTGAAAGATTTCTTGGAGAAGGGCTTTATTAGGCCAAGTGTTTCTCCCCAGGAGCACGGTGTTGTTTGTAAAGAAGAAGGATGGGGCCAGCTGCGTATGTGTATTGATTACGAGCGACTAAACAAGGTAACTATCAAGAACAGATATCCTCCCGTGATTGACGATTTGTTTGACCCGATTGCAGGTGCAAAGTGTTTTCAAGATAGACTGCGGTCCGTTATCATCAGTGCGAGTTAGAGATAGATATCCCAAAGATCGCATTCGGGACCGGTATGGGCACTATGAGTTCAGGTGATGTCTTTCGGGTTGACCAACGCCCAGCAGATTCATGGATTTGATGAATAGGGTGTTCGTGCCATTCTTGGATATGTTCGTTATAGTGTTTATTGATGATATCTTGGTATATTCGCGCCTGAGCAGAGCATACAAATCATTTGAGGCGGTATTGGGAGTCCTCCGAGACCGCGATTGTATGCCAAGTTCTCGAAGTCTGAGTTACGGTTGGCTTCATGGCTTTCTTAGGGAATGTTATCGGGCCGCGGCATTCGGGTTGATCTGACTAAGATTAGGCGATCAAGACTTGGCCCGCACCACTACACCGGAGTGCGCAACTTTGGGCCTTGCAGTTACTATCGGAGGTTTGTAGAAGTTTGCTTATTTCAGCCCCTTTGACTAAGTGACTCGGAAAGCGGTGTATTCGATGACGGATACTTGTGAGGAAAGTTTCTAGTTGCTAAAGGAGAAGTTGACGACCGCCCATTCTTACTCTTCCAGAAGGCTTAGATGGATATGTGGTTTATTGTGACGCGTCAGGTGTCGGGCTTGGGTGCGTGCTGATGCAGCACGGCAGAGTTATAGCTTATGCATCTCGACAGCTTAGGAAGCATGAGAAGAACTATCCCACACATGACTTGGAGTTGGCAGCTGTGATTCATGCCTTGAAGATCTGGAGACATTATTTATATGGAGTTCATGTGGACATTTACACAGACCACAAGAGTCTCGGTATATCTTCAGCCAGAGGGAGCTGAACTTGCGACAGAGACGGTGGTTGGAGCTACTTAAGGATTACGATGTTGACATTCTATACCACCCAGGGAAGGCCAATGTAGTTGCAGATGCCCTTAGTCGCAGATCGATGGGTAGTCTGTCTGATGTTCAGCCAGAGAAGAGGGATATAGTTCAAAAGTTACATCAGCTAGCGAGCCTTGGGATTCGTTTGGTTGATTCTGATAGTGACGGAATTCGGGTTCGAGAGGTTGCCGAGTCTTCCATCGTCGAGGAGGTGAAGAGGCGACAGTATGAGGATCCGATTTTGGTACGGTACCGAGATGCCGCTGTTCAGAAAGAGAGGAGTCTATTTGAGGTAGCGCCGGATGGGGTGCTAAGATTCGAGGGCCGGTTGTGTGTTCCCGATGTGCGGGACCGTCGGCCATTCTGGGAGGCACACAGTGCTCGTTATTCTATTCATCCGGGGTCGACTAAGATGTATCATGACCTCAGATGCGTGTATTGGTGGGATGGCCTAAAGAGGGACGTTGCGGAGTTTGTGGCACGATGCGAATTGTCGTGAGTTAAGATTGAGCACCAGAAGCCCGGTGGGCTGTTGCAGGCTATTGATATTCCGACTTGGAAGTGGGAGGTGCTAAATATGGATTTTATTACGGGCTACCTACCACTCGGAGAGCGTGATTCCATTTGGGTGATTATCGGCGGTGTGAAATCAGCCCATTTTCTTCCGGTCGAACGACGTTCACCGAGGACTATACCGTTATATATTAGAGATTGTGAGACGCACGGAGTCGGTGTCGATCATATCGAGATAGAGGGCCCGATTCTCGGCTAACTTGGAGGTCTTTTGAAGGATTAGGGACACAGTGAGTCTCGGTATGGCGTTTCATCCGCATCGACCAAGCGGGCGGTAGCGCACTATCCGCACAACGAGGATATCTGCGGGCTTGTGTTATTGATTTCGAGGTAGTGGGAGGATCATTTGTCTCTTGTGGAGTTTGCTTACAACAACAGCTACCATTCCAGTATTCAGATGGCGCCTTATGAGGCCTTATACGGGAGGAAGTGCAGGTCACCGATAGGCTGGTTCGAGGTGGGAGAAATTCGATTAGTCGGGCGGACTTAGTTCAGTGACGATGGATAAGGTGAAGCTTATCCAGAGCGGTTGTTGGCGGCTTCGAGTCGGCAGGTCGTATCACGCATCATCGGCGTCGACACTTGGAATTTGAGGTAGATGATTGGGTTTTTCTAAAGGTATCGCCTATGAAGGGCGTGATGAGATTTGGAAAGAAGGGGAAGCTTAGCCCAAGGTACATTGGGTCATATCGGATTGTCCGTAGGGTAGGCAGGGTTGCCTATGAGTTAGATCTGCCGTCCGATTTGGAGGCGGTACATCCAGTTTTCCATGTGTCCATGTTGCGGAAATGTATTGGAGAGTCCCATAGCGATACTCGATCGTCAGGTTAGACGACTTCGGACGAAAGACGTGGCTTCCTTCAAGGTCCTATGGCGGAACGAGAACAGGGAGGAAATGACGTGGGAAGCAGAGGATGACATGATGAAGAAGTACCCTCACCTATTTCCTATACCTCCAGGTAACCCACTTTCCTACTTGTTAGTTTTGATTTAGCATTTACGCTTCAGTATGTTGTGGCTCGTGGAGCTTCTTTATTTGCAAAAGAATAGTTAAGAGGGTCTATGTCGATGTTGTGGTTTGAGTAAGCCTAGAAGGAACATTCGGGACGAATGTTTCTAAGAGGGGGAGAATGTTATACCAGTAGTTCGACCCTACGATGAGGCGTCGAAGCATGTAAGACTTAAAATTTTCAAAGGATAGGTTGACGGATTATTAAGGCGAGTTTTAGTCAACTTCGAGGCGGGTTATGACCCGATACATTGAGAGTTCCTAAGTGTTTCGAAGTCCTAGGGCGTAGTTCGTTGAGTCTAGATTCCAACACAACCAACCGTTAAATCGATAGGGCGTCGGAGTAAAGTTATGAGAATTACAAGTTCGGTCTTGTGATCGGACGAGAAGGTGTTTCGGACAAAGCGGCGGGGCGCGTAAATCGAGAGGTCGCTGAAGTTGCAGCGCGTGGCCAGGACAGCGGGCAGCGCGCCAAAGTTCGCAGAGGCTGAGCGGGATTTTTGGCGGAAAAACTTAGAAAAATCACATTTTTCTTTTAAAGACCTTGGGAGGGTGACAAGTGTCCCCCCCCCCCATCTGATTTCTTGCATGCAATATATTGACCAAGTCTTGAAGACTTGGTCATCTTCCAATTTCTCTCTCTCTCTAAAGCTTAAGCTCCCACTTCTCTCTAAATTTCCAAGAGAAATTCAAGCCTAAAGAAAAATCTGAAAAAGTAAAAGAAAGAAGGAAGCTTGTGGCTAGCTTGTTGGTGTTGTTGTGGTGGTGTTCTTGGCAAGGAAGCTAGCAAAATATTTGGAATAAGTTTGGCTAAAACTTTAAGGTAACATTTCTTCCTTTAGAAGTAGTTTTTAGTGTTGCATGTTAAGAAGGAAGAACTTGTGGTAGTAAATAATGCTCTTAGACTCATTGCATGTAAGAACTATGGTTTGAATGTGAAGAAATTGGTTAAGAAGATATTATGAGCATATTGTAGCCTAAAAACTACCTTAGAATTGCTAAGTGAATTGTTGTACCTTTTTGGGGAAGAATTTTACACACCCAAGTTTAGGTGTGTAATCCCCTTTGAAATGTTGGATTGTTGAGCCTTAAATGTGGCGTTTGGATGATAAATTCGGCCTTGTGAAAGGTGGCAAAGTATGTAGAAACAAAGGAAATGTTGCCCAATTTTCCATAGAAATTAGTGACTTTGAACTTGGATTGTTCTACATTAAGATTAGAGGTTAATAAATGTATCTTGGTTATTTTAGGTTGACATATTACTTGCGGTAGTTTGGACTTAGCAAGTGGATTGACCAAAGAGGTATGTGAAGCTTTCCTATCTCTTGAGCATGAATAGATGAAACTACGTAGTACGGTAGACGTACAAGATTTGGTATTCTTACTTGTTTCAAGTATATAATGACTTGTTTTGTTTTAAGAATGTATAAGTCCCTTAGTTAGGGGAAAAGTATGATTTTACTAAAGTGTAGAGTTAATATAACAACTTTATGGGAAGTTGGTTTATTAGCTTCATAAAAGGTTAATGAGAAGAGATTTACTCTAAGTACGATAAGTATATGGTGAGGCAAATTGGTTTCAAGGCATCAATTGCCCAAGAGTTTTATGTATAAAGCAGAGTCATTTTTAAAAGAGTTGAAGCATGTAGTACTTGGGTTAAACTCCCGGTGTTCTTTTATTAAAGATATGATTAAGTGCCTTAAGTAAACTAAAATGAGAGGGTATATGAACAAGACTAATAAGAAGTTATAAGTTTTCTTAACTTATTTATGATTATGATATGATGTGATTTGAGCTAGGGTAAGAGTATATCGAGGCAAGCCCAGATCGTTATACCACCTTCTCGGGGTAAGAGTATGTCGAGGCTAGCCCAGATCGTCATACCACCTTCTTCGATGTAGAGTATATCGAGGCAAGCCCCAAGATCGTTATACCATTGCCGATTAGTAGAGTATATCGAGGAAAGTCCCAGATCGTTATACCATCTGTTTGGGGTAAGAGTATATCGAGGGTAAGTCCCAGATCGTTATACCGCTGTTAGTGGATTTGCTACCCATGATGCGAGGAATACCTCATGCGAGTCCTTATGGGCTTATGCGGGTGAAATAGTCCCGTGCGGGCGAGTACGACTGTCGAGAATACCTCTGCGGGTCCACGGGACCTATCTTTGGTGAAATAGTCCCGGAGTAGGGTGCTTATTGATACTACAGGCGAGGTACCACTGTTTTGATCCTAAGGCCCCTATTTTATGCGATGTGTATATATATACTTGTCACTCTCATTGTTAGTAAGGCACTGAAAAGGTATTTTATTGTCTTCCATGACTCGGCTTACTTTTGACTTATGATATCATTATTATAGTATTTTACAGCTTTACATACTTGGTACATATTGCGTCTTGACCCGCCGCCGAGGCTGCGTTACATGCCGCGTGAGGTAAGCGATTGAGGATCCTCGTTCTTAGGATCACTATTCCGTCTCGAAGCTCCATTTCTCGGAAGCTTGTCTATTGATACGGATATTCCACGATGCTATAGGTATTTTGTACATTCGTGGTATGGCGGGGCCACATCGCCACGCTTGTTATCTTTAAGTGCAGTGGTCACCTATGTGTTTTGGGCTATAAGAACCAGTTGTATTACTATACTTTTGTTTAAGTATGTTTTATGGAAGACAGCCTTATCGGCTGACCAGTGATGTTTACCTTTTTCTCTAAGTTATGTGTTATGTATGTTCATTGCTATTCTCGACATATACTGACGGCGGTACCGTGAGTACGATCGTGGCCCCGGGGTTGGGTCGTGACATATATATATGTATTGTATATGTGTACGCCGACAGTGAGGTAGGATGCCAGAGGCACGTCACATGATTATGATTTGTGTCATAGACTGTCGGCAGTGAGGAAGGAATTCCACGGGCATGATTGATGACTTTGAGGGTGTAAGTCCCTGACTTGACATAACTGTTTATATATGGTGTACTATAGTTTGGTTATCATACATGTCTCCTGTTTTATATAGACTGTATGATTCATTCTGATATTTTCATTTTCACATACTTGGTACTGTTATCTTGACCTCCTGCCGAAGTGCGTTCATGCGCGGTAGAGGTACACCGGTTGTTGATCCTCGCTCATAGGATCACGGTTCTGCGTATTGGGAAGCTCCGTTCCTCCGGAGGCTTATCTTTTGGTATATTCCCCTGTCATTGTAGGTACTTGTACATTCAGGGGTATGGCGGGGCCCTGTCCCGTCATAATTATTATAAAAACTCTTAGAGGTCTGTAGTATTGTTGTGGGCAGGGTTTGTAAAGGATGTAACTGTTCGAGTGTTGTTATATATACAGAAAGGTGACCATTTTGGTTAGCCTGTTTCTTATTTTATATCTTGTTTCATGTATAAGTTTTTATTTCCGCTGATTTTCTCTGATGTTGTATCACTAAGGTGCCCGGGGTAAGGCACCAGTCGCGGGCCCGAGGTCGGGTCGTGACAGCTACCCTGGCACAATGTATAATGGTGTCTTCCATGACTGTAGAGTTACAGAGGCAACATGAAAACATGGTCCCAACGAGATGCTAGAATATTTGAAGAGTCTTTATGAATCACAGTCTCAGACAATGGAGTACGAACTGTTGAGAGACCTCATTAAGTGTAAGCAGAACGAAGGGGGTCTAGTGTCAGCGCATGTTCTGAAGATGATTGGGTTAATAAAGAGGTTGGCTTCAATTTGGAACGAAGTTTACTGTAAATGTCTTTGTCAACCTGATCCTGAATTCGCTTTCTGGTTCATTTGAGAATTTCATTGTGAACTTCAACATGAATGGAACTCAGGTGAACCTTCCAGAACTTCACAGCATGCTAAAGCTTATGAGGGACATTGCACAGATCCCAGAGGAGACAAGGCACTAGGTGTTTCTGGACCTGTTGGACAAGGTATGTTTGTCATTGAAATAAATATGTCTATAACTAACTCTCACTGTTGGGTATTAGATACTGCTTGTGGCTCTCACATTTGTAATAATGTGAAGGGTCTGACTAATAGCAGAAAGGTTAGACCATGGAGGTAGACGTACGAGTTGGAAATGGAGCACGAGTTGATGTTGAACGCGTGGGGACTTATAGACTAGATTTACCTTCAGGCTTTAGTTTAGAACTTAATAATTATTATTATTTTCCGTCTTTAATGAGGAATATTATTTTTATCCCAATGTTAGACATTGAGGGGTTTTCTTCATTCATTGCCAATGGCAATTATGTACTGTCTTTTAATGGTTTTGTTTGTGAAAGTGTTCCGCTTGTGGATGGATTGTATGTTCTAAACTGTAGCCGCGAAATTTTCAATGTACAAAATAAAAGAGCTAAAATAAGTAATCAAAGAAATCTCATCTACTTATGGCAATGTAGACTTGGTCACATCAATGAATCAACGATAGCAAGATTGAGAAAATTAGATTACCTAGAACCATTTGACTTAGAGTCATCTGGTAATTGCGAATCTTGCTTAAGAGGAAAGATGACAACCAAATCACTTTCTGGGAAAGAGATATGTGCCAAAGAGGTACTTGAGTTAGTCCATACCGATGTATGTGGGCCTTTTTCAACTCAAGCTAAGGGAGGCTTTCTTTATTTCATCACTTTTACAGACGATTTCTCAAGGTTTGGGCATGTGTATCTTATGAAACATAAGTCTGAAGCTTTGGAGAAATTCATGGAGCACAAATCAGAAGTAGAGAAGCAACTTGAAACACGTATTAAAACTCTTCGATCAGATCGAGGAGGTGAATACTTGAGTAAAGAATTTCTAGATTACTTGAAGCTTCATGGAGTTCAATCATAATGGACGCCTCCCGAAATGCCATAAATGAATGGTGTTGCTGAGAGGAAAAATCGAACCTTATTAGATATGGTTAGATCCATGATGAGTTTCTCAGATCTACCAATATACCTATGGGGATATGCATTACAAATCTCAATCTATATTTTGGATAAAGTTCTATCAAAGTCAGTAGAGAAAACTCCGTATGAGATATGGAATGGCAAGAAGCTAGCACATAGACACATGCGATCCTGGGGGTGCCCTGCATATGTAAAGAAGTTGTTTGCTGTCAAATTGGAATCTAAAAGTGAAAAGTATTATTTTGTAGGGTATCCTAAGGAAACAAGAGGATACTACTTCTATCTCCCTGAGGAACATAAAGTAATTGTTTCCAGAAATGCAACTTTCCTTGAAGAAGACTATGTCTACAAGGAACAGAGTTACAACAAGATAGAACTTGAAGAAATTCAAGAAGTGCAAAATAATGTAGAGAATGAAACCTTGTCAGATGACCTAGGCAAGGATTCAGTGGGAGTACTTGATGGTGATTGGGTACTTAGAGTACGCCCTTCAGCCAGTGAGAGTGTTGTGAGGGATACTGCATAAATGCAAGACTCGCATACACAACCAATGGAAAATGACACAATATTTGTGCATCAACCTATTCAAATTATATTCCTGAAAGTTCTCAAGGTGATGGATTGTCCAACACACAAACATCTTCTCAAAATCAAAATACAATAAACACTGAACGCAGAATGTTCAACTCCGTAGGACCACTAGGACTCATCGTGCACCCGAACAACTTAACCTCCTTGTTGAAACACACAATGAGATAGATATTTTTGATGATGATGAGACTACAACCTACAGCGAAGCAATATTAGACACTGATTCACAAAGATGGCTAGAAGCCATGAAATCCGAAATGGAATCCATGTACATAAATCAAGTATGGAACTTGGTTGACTTGCCAACAGGGGTTAGACCCATAGGATGCAAATGAGTCTTCAAGAAGAAGATTGATGCATATGGCAAAGTACAGACTTATAAAGCAATATTGGTGGCTAAAGGTTATAATCAACGGCCTGGGGTCGATTATGATGAATTTTTTTCACCTGTTGCAGAGATTAAGTCTATTCGGATTTTTCTTGCAATAGTTGCATACTATGATTATAGTATTTGGCAAATGAATGTTAAAATTGTTTTCCTCAATGGTAACCTAATTGAGGAGGTGTATATGATACAACCAGAGAGTTTTACATCCAAGACTCAACCCAAATCAGTATGCAAACTACAGAAATCCATTTATGGACTTAAGCAAGCCTCAAAGAGTTGGAATATTTGCTTTGACAAAGCAGTCAAATTGTTTGACTTTGTTAGAAGCAAGGAAGATCCATGCGTACGGGTGGCAATTGGGGCAGGGCGGGTTAGGGAAAATCTTTAATGGGGTAGGTCAGGGAAAGATTAAAATAGGGCAGGGCAGGGTAAAATAATATTTTGAAATTAGTTAATGAGTTAGGGCAAGATCCGAATTTATAAATGGGTCGGGTAAAAATAAGTGACCCGCATATATTTTCTCCTCGTTATCGTTTCCTTTCCAAGTTCCAACACATTATTTTGCAATTTCAGAACCTCCACAGACCCAAAAACGCAGCTCGTCTCCAGAAAATTGAAATAAAAACGCTGCTCCACAGACCAATAGCTATCATTTTGTGCTGGAACGTGATTCAATCAGTTTATTTGAACACTCTGCAACGCTGCTCGTCTCCGGTAATACTCTTTTCTTCTCTTTCTCTAAATGGATTTCTCCTATTTTTGAGTCTCAATATCTGGGTGGGGGTATATTGGTGAGGAAAACAAAAAAATAATGGGAACCTCCTTCCAGTATTTATTATTTTCTCCTTGCCACTGTGATATATATGAAGCAAGTTCTAATTGATGCGTATATAGTCTCTATTTATGCTACTGGTTTCAAGAAATACGACTAATGGTTTATAGTCTCTGTTTATAGTCTATGTTTATAGTCTCGGTGATATTACCGCCACTGATACTTGTATGTGTGCACTATGCAGTGATATAACATGCTACTGATCTCTGTTTATAGTCTTTGTTTATGCTACTGGTTTCAAGAAATTCTCTGTTTATATGCTCTATTTTTCATTCAAAATATGAAATAAATAGGAGAAATAAAAGATGATATAAATGGGGCGGGGCAGGACAGGACATATTTTCTGAAAATTGCTAAATAGGGCAGGGCGGGTCAAATCCTTAGCAGGTCATGACTTGCCCCGCCCTAACCTACCCAATTGTCATTCCTATCCATGCGTTTATAGTAAACACATATATGAGAGTATTGTCTTCGTTGTCATATATGTAGATGACATATTGATAATGGGAGATAATAAGACTCTCATGCAATTAGTCAAGGAATGGTTATCCAGCACCTTCATGATGAAGGACTTGGGTGAAACCTGCTACATTCTTGGGATTAGGATCTACAGAGATACACCTAATTGATTGTTGGGGCTGTCACAATCCGTATACATAGACCAAGTGCTAAAACGTCTATGAAAGATTCCAAGAAATGAAGTCTTCCTATAGGTCAAGGCATCAAGTTATCAAAGAAGGATAGTCCTTCTACTATTACAGAACTTGAACGCATAAAAAGGATCTTGTATGCTTCGTCTGTAGGATCAATCATGTATGTAATGACCTGTACAAGGCCAGATGTGGCCTATGCACTTAATATGACAAAAACTGGTAATTCGACAACTGAAACCAAATACATTGCTTGATCGGAAGCTTAGAAGCTGTCGCGATATCCAAGTTCCTAAATGAACTAAGGGTTGTTCCAAGTGCCACTTTTCCAATAACGATTTATTGTGACAACACTGGTGCGATTGCGCAAGCTAAGGAACCAAGATCAACAAACAGAAACAAGCATGTACTAAGGAAATACACATACTTAGAGAGATGGTGGAAACTGAAGAAATAAGATTAGACTATATTCCCACATATGAAAATCTAGCAGACCCATTTAATAAACCATTAAGCCTAGTCAAGCATAATGGTCATTTCGAAAATATGGGCATTAGATACATTGGTGATTGGCTCTAGGCCAAGTGGGAGATTGAAAGTATATATGTCCTAGAAACAATCATTTTATGAGCAAATGTACCTGAATTATTATTTGATTGTTTATATTATTCATTAATGTGCATCATTTGAGCTTACATTGTCATTAATAGTGTGAGATATTAATGATATAGTGTAGTTCTTAAAATAGCCTAGACTGATGATCATTGAGAATGAGATATCAATGATATATTATAAAGTCGACTTTTGGTCTGCATCACATTCTTAGAGAATGTAGTATGTCTCACTTACTACTAGCAATAGTTGCTAGTGATGGATACTCTTAGAGGAGTATTGACATATCATGCTGATAAACTATTTGTTATATATGTCTAGAGTATTATCAACATGTGAGAGATAGAGGTCCTTTGACTTGAGGTCAATGTAATACCCCATTTCAACCTGAGCAAGACGGTGTACTACGTATGGTGATTCCTATGTTGTATTTTAAGGAGTCGCCGCCTAATTATTCTAGTGAATTAGGAAACTTCTAAATAGCATAAACATGCTACAAATGATCTCCATTTGATGGTCTGCGAAACTAATGAGATTCCGGGTAAGGGTTCTTTATTACTCTAAAGGGAAGGAGTTAGACATCCTATAGGATCCGCTAACTTGCGGTTGTCCGGTCAAACTTAGGTTGATATTATTGTGCTAACATGTATTCACAATTATAAAGGTACAATATCCCCAGTGGAGCCTCCATGCTGTAACCCCATTTCAACCTGAGCCAAGACGATGTACTACGTATGGTGATTCCCATGTTGTATTTTAAGGAGTCGTCACCTAATTAGTCTAGTGAATTAGGACACTTCTAAATAGCATAAACATGCTACAAATGATCTCCATTTGATGGTCTGCGAAACTAATGAGATTCCGGGTAAGGGTTCTTTATTATCCTAATGGGAAGGGGTTAGGCATCCTATATGATCCGCTAACTTGCGGTTGTCCTGTCAAACTTAGGTTGATATTATTGTGCTAACATGTATTCAAAATTCTAAAGGTTTTCTACAATTATTAAACTAAGAGATATTTAAGCTAGGTATGTAAATATTTAAATAAGATATGCATTTAACAAGAAAGCAAAAATCATATAAAGAGGGAGTGAAGAGAACTTAGCGGTATTTCCCTTTTATTTTTCCTTTTCTGCACGGGCTTTAACTTTAGGATGCGCCTTCGGGTACCTGCAAAAGACACTTAGTAAAAGAGTTAGTACATCCTTACATCCCAACTCATGACAGGACTACAAGCCTCTAAGAAGGTATAAACACTATGACGGGACAGGGCCCCGCCATACCCCCTGAATGTACAAAAGTCTAAAACCTCAGGGAACCGTACCAAAAGACGAGGCCTCCGGAGAAATGGAGCCTTCCGAGAACCGAACAGTGATCCTAAGAGTGCGGATCAGCAAGCTATAAACCTCAACCTGCGGCATGAACGCAGCCCCCCGAAGGAGGTCAGTACAACATGTACCAAATATGTAAAACTGGAAAATACTGTAGTAATATCATAAGTCCAAAATACACTGAAGTTATAGATAAAAATCAAATTAGGTTGCAATGTGCCTTACTAACAATGAGAGTAACAAGTATAAGTATAATACTGCATAAAAATAGGAGGCTCATGATCAAAACATGATCTCTCGCCCGTAGTATCATTAAGCAATCCTACTCCTGGGACTGTTTCACCCGCATGGATCCTGTGGATCCGCATAAGGCCATCCGCCTCGCATGGGACTATTTCACCCGCATGGGACTATTTCACCCGCATGGGACTATTCCACCCGCATGAGTACAAGCGCCGCACTCGCATCATGGGTAGCAAATCCATGGAATACGCAGTAATAACAATGATAATACATAAATCAGCACAACCGGCTAGTATACATAACATAAGCGCTACCGGCTTATCAGAATACTCAGTGATAACAATAATAATACATAAATCAGCACAACCGGCTAGTATACATAACATAAGCGCTACCGGCTTATCATAACATAAACAAGATAAGAAATCTTCTAACTTCTTATGAACATTATTAATATAAATCCTCTCATTTTAGCTCATTAAGGCACTACATGTCTTTTTAAGAGAAATCCGGGAATTTAACCCAAGTATCACATCAGTAAATCTTTTCAAATGACTCATTTTTATATAAAACTTCCAAGATACTAATATCCATAGTATCATGTCACAACCACTTTCAAAACAAGTCACAATTTTCCATTTAGAAAATATCCCAAGCTTCTAAATCAAGTGATTTCATTTCCTTTAAAACCTTAGGTCATTTATGCCTTAAAACAATTTACCTTCCACAAATTCAACTCATTTTCCCTTTGCTTATTTTATGTAAAGTAAACCCTTCTTTATTTACCTTTTTCCCAAACTAATATAACCAACTTCCCATAAAGCCGTTATATTAACTTTTTACGTTAGTCAAATACATTTTCCTATGTCGAGGACTTATACCTTTAAAGCGAAACAAGTATCATATCTTTCCAAACAAGTGAAGATTATCAAATCTTGTGCATTATCCGTACTACATAGATACAACTACTCATGCTCGAGAGATAGGAAAGCTCTACATACCTCTTGGTCAATCCACTTGTTAATTCCAACTATCGCACGTAATGCGTCAACCTATACTGACCATAATACGTTTATTAACTTCTAGTTTCAAAGTAGAATATTTCCAAGTTCAAGGTTACTAATTCCTATGGAAAATTGGGCAGCATTTCCTTTGTTTCTACTCACTTTGCCACCTTTCAAAGGCCGATTTTTAACACTCAAACGCCACATTTAAGGCCCAACATCCAAACCAACACAAAGGGGATTACACACCTAAACTTGGGTGTGTAAAATTCTGCCCATAAGTTATAACAATTAATCTTAACAAGTTTAAGGTAATTTTTAGGCTACAACATGCTCACATAACCTCTTTAGCCAAATCCTTCATACCCAAACCACATTTCTTGCATTTGATGACTCTAAGAGCATTATTTACTACCACAAGTTCTTTCTTCTTAACATGCAACACTAAAACTAATTATAAAGGAAGAAATGTTACCTCTAGAGCTTTAGCCAAAACTATTCCAACAATTTTGCTAGCCTCCTTTCAAGAACACCACAATAACCTCATGAGCTTGCAAATAACTTTCCTTCTTATCACACTTTTGATTTTCCTTAAGCTTGGAGTTTCTCTTGATTTTCTAGAGAGAAGGAGAGCTTTTAGCTTAGAGAGAGAGATGAAAGATGACCAAGTCTTCAAGACTTGGTCAATATAAGGCATGCAACATTTCAGATGGGGGGACACTTGTCACCCACACACGACCTCTTTTAAAACAAAGCAGTCACGAAATTTCCACTAACCCTCGCAGAACCGCCTCGGCGCGCGGCCTGCGATCGTGCGCGGCCACAAACTCCGCCACCCGGATCTTCCGGCGTCGCGGCCCTACAATCACCCACCTTGGCGCCGCGGCGCTGAGGCCCCTGATCGAGATTTTCATGAACCTACCTAAGTCTTAACTCCTTTCGTATGGCACCATACGCACGGCCTGAACTACGGGGTATAACATTCGACCCCCCCCCCCCCCCCTTAGAAACATTCGTCCCGAATGTTCCTTCTAGGCTTACTCAAAACACAATTGGACATAGACTCTCTTAACTTATACTTCCTGCAACTAAGGACGCCCACAAGCCACAACATTACTCAAGCACAATTGCCAAATAAAACTACGAGCGAAAGTGGGTTACTGGAGGTATAGGGAATAAGTGAGGATACTTCTTCATCATGTCATCCTCAGCTTCCCACGTCATCTCCTCCCTGTTCTCGTTCCGCCACAATACCTTGACGGAAGCCACATCCTTCGTCCGAAGTTGCCTAACCTGACGATCGAGTATCGCTATGGGACTCTCATACGATCACCCCTTCACTGGATATCCCGAATCGGGTGCACTCAGATGGATCTCAACATATTTCCGCAACATAGATACGTGAAAAGGCGGATGTACCGCCTCCAAATCGGACGGCAGATCTAACTCATGGCAACCTTGCCCCTACGGACAATCGATAAGGCCCAATGTACTTTGGGCTAAGTTTCCCTTCTTCCCAAATCTCATCACACCGCCGTGGGTGATACCTTCAGAAGACCCAATCATCTATCTCAAACTCAAGTGTCGACGCCGATGATCTGCGTCGACACGATCGCCGACTACGGTGACAATAACCGCTCCTGGATAAGCTTCACCTTATCCACTACCTGCTGTACCAAGTCTGGCCCGACTAACTGAACTTCTCCCTCCTCAAACCAACCTATCGGTGACCTACACTTTCTCCCATATAAGGCCTCATAAGGCGCCATCTGAATACTAGAATGGTAGCTGTTGTTATAAGCATACTTCCACAAGAGGTAAATGATCCTCCCAGCTACCCCTGAAATCAATAACACAAGCCCGCGGCATATCCTCAAGTGTCTGGATAGTGCGCTCGGCCTGTCCGTCGGTCTGAGGATGAAACGCCGTACTGAGACTCACCTGCGTCCCTAATCCCTTCTGGAAAGACCTCCAGAAATTAGCCGTGAACTGGGCTCCTCTGTCTGAAATAATCGATATAGGAACTCCGTGCAGCCTCACAATCTCCCTGATATACAATCTAGCATAATCCTCGGCCGAAAAAGTCGTCCTGACTGGAATAAAGTGGGCTGATTTCGTCAGCCTGTCGACGATAACCCAAATGGAATCATGCTTCCTCTGAGTGTGAGGTAATCCCGTAATAAAATCCATATTTATCACCTCCCATTTCCACATCGGAATATCAATAGCCTGTAATGACCCGTGAACTTCGGTGCCAACCTTAACCTGCTGACAATTGGGACACTGTGCAACAAAACCTGCCACGTATCTCTTCAGGCCGTCCCACCAATACACACATCTGAGGTCATGATACATCTTAGTCGACCCCGGATGAATAGAATAATGAGCGCTGTGTGCCTCCCCCAGAATCTGCTGACGAAGTCCTGTCACATCGGGAACACACAATTGGCCCTCAAATCTTAGCACCCCATCCGGCGCTACCTCAAATAGACTCTTCTCTTTCTGAAAAGCGGCATCTCGATACCGTACCATAATCGGATCCTCGTACCGTCGCCTCTTTACCTCCTCGACGATGGAAGACTCGGCAACCCCTCGAACCCGAACTCCATCACTATCAGAATCAACCAAACTTGGTTACTATACTTAGATCTGATTCCTTTGCTTGCCGCATGGCTAAGACTTCCTGCCAATCACAATTTAGGGGGAGACCTCCTTGATCTCGTCAAGTAGTAATCCTATTATTCTCTCCCAGCTTGTAGAGCTTATAGTCAGGTGTTCAACCTCAATTCACGGTATTACATAATCCAATGACTTGTCAAGATTTCTTATCGTTCGAGTGTCTACTCGTCTTTCCTTTATAAGTTATTTCAAGTTTTCCTGGGGTCCCTTACCCCTCCGTATTTTTTTACTATCCCTTTTTTTTTCCGTGCCGATGCTACCACCTTCCCTCGAAGTGTTCTTACTGCCCATTATTTACTAATGGTCTTACACTAGTCCGGGGTAATTGTATCTCGTGCAACTTACATAACCATAGTCGTATTCTCTTTTATCATTCTGGTCATGACCTTATCTTATGCTTATTATTAATAAAAGTATTTCTATCTTGATCCATGATCATACAGTTTCATACATGCGTACTATCTGCATCTTTATCCTTATGACACTTCCTCGACCATTTCGTAACGTCGTTCTTAATTTCCCCAACACAATACCTTTCCCACGGTTATCTAAAATCAGAACTTATGGCATAGCGATCATCGAGACCTTACCGGTCTCCTATCCTTCGCCTAATGACATGGGTACACATAACCCATGTCGTAAAACTATCCTTTTATGTAGGGGAGAGAACTTATCTCCCTTCAATAAACTTTCCTTGGAGTCACAACCCTAATCACCAGGTCCTCTCGTGTTCCGGTAAATATATAATCATTACGCACCGCCTTAAAATCGTGTAGATTTTCAAAACTTACCAAAGATGCCCTCAGCTTTCTGCCGGCAGCGCTCGTACTTATTTTATTCTTGCCTTGCACATTTCCTTGAAATTATCCGGAAGGTCGTGGCCCTGACCGCCACACCAAACCAACTCCAAGTACCTCCAAGGGCAATTAACATAAATTCCTTCAAATTCAAGTATTACTTACTTTCTGCGTCAATTTTCCTCAATGAACAAGTCACACAGACTTATTAAAAACAATGATGCCAAAGAAGGAAGGATAATTCACTGGTTACTACCACTTCCCTTCCTCTCCACTTGATGGCAAACTGCACGAAACCGTACCGAGTCAATCTCTCTTCTGTAGTCCACGTTGGCATAACAAGAGGCCAACTAGCCCGTACTCATAATGACCTCAACGTCTGTCATAACAGCTCTGCTAGGGTCCGACGACTGTATCGTTACCGACAATTATTATCTGCCCACTCAGCTACCACCCAACACTCACGGGTGTAGTTACCTCATAAAGGTTCTCATGGATTCTGGCTCTATTTCTTTCACACTTGGTTGCTCACTTCCTTACCGATCGTACTCGTTTCCGTACTTCCAAACTTATTCTAGCCTACGTACATAACTTCCAAAATAAAGTTGGCCTTCGATCTTGGAGTTACTAAGTTAAACAATATAAGGCCCTTTCCGGCGCTCACAACGTGGTTCCGGTGGAATATGTCTGCGAACTCGTAAAATGATTAATTAGACTCGGGCTTGTACCATCGTGACCCTGTCACGTAGCGGGACTACTATTAACTGATCCCACCCCTTAAATGGGTACACTAACTTCTCATAATACCATAGTCGTGTCGTCTTGATCACAACAACCATTATTTACCCCGCACGGATCTCATCCATACTATCCTCTTAAGCATACCACGTAGCTTAATTTACAACCATAGTCTCCCATTAGGTCCCTTAATTAAACTTCTTAAGGGTCTATTACCTTCTCAGACAATTCATCATCTCCTAATTATCTCAAATTAGTACGTAAAAACCTTGATGAGAGTTTATTAAACCGTTTCATACCTTCCCGGTATCTAATTAGCCCTTACCAATTCCTGGTAATCTAAAATCACTCTAGGAAGCCCATATATGACCCTTATACATAAATCTGTATAGTCATACGTTATTATACCAACTATACAACAATTACAACCAACCTGGATACGCAATCCACATAATCCTTCCTGGGTCACTGCTGCCTTTCTCGTAGCTGCAATCAATATAACTCGTTAGGGAGAGACGACCCTAACAACGCGGCTCTATCGCACGATCTCAGAGTGAGAAGAATGGAAACCAATCCTAAATATCCTGTAGCCTCCTGATTATAGATGTGGTGCACAACACACCGATAATCAAGACTTACTAGATACGGCTGTAGACCGCTTTCCGAGGATTAATCGCTCGATACCACTTTTGTCACGACCCGACCTCGGATCGTGGTCGTGCCTTACCCCGCACCGCGTGATACAACATCGAGAAAACCAGCGAAATAAACTCACAAACAAGAACCATATAAGATAAAATAGGCTAACCCAGATCGCTACCTTTCGTAACACAAATAAAAGCAATCGACGATTACATCCTTACATCCAACTCATGACGGGACTACAAGCCTCAGAAGGTATAAACACTATGACGGGACAGACTCGCCACCCACGAATGTACAAAAGTCTACAACCTCGGGAACCGTACTAAAAAGCGAGGCCTCGGAGAAATGGAGCCTTCCGAAGTGAGCAAAGTGATCCTAGAGTGCGGATCGCCAGCTATGAACCTCAACTGCGGCGTGAACGCGGCCCGAAGAGGTCGATCTGACATGTACCAAATATGTAAATCGAAAAATCCGTAGTAATATCATAAGTCCAAAATACATCCAAGTTATAGATAAAAATCAAATTAGGTTGCATTGTGCCTTACTAACAATGAGAGTAAAAATTATAAGTATAATACTGCATAAAAATAGGAGGCTCATGATCAAAACAGTATCTCTCGCCCGAAGTATCATTAAGCAATCCTACTCGCGGGAATTTGTTTCACCCGCGTGGATCCTGCGGATCCGCATAAGGCCATCCGCTCGCGTGGGACTATTTCACCCGCGTGAGACTATTTCACGCGTGGATCCTGTGGACCCGCGTGGGACTATTTCACCGCGTGAGACTATTCCACCGCGTGGACCCAATGGGCGCGTGAGTACAAGCGCGCACTCGCATCACGGGTAGCAAATCCATGGAATACGCGATAATAACAATGATAATACATAAATCAGCACAACCGGCTAGTATACATAACATAAGAGCTACCGGCTTATCAGAATACTCAGTGATAACAATAATAATACATAAATCAGCACAACCGGCTAGTATACATAATATAAGCGCTACCGGCTTATCATAACATAAACAAGATAAGAAATCTTCTAACTTCTTATGAACATTATTAATATAAATCCTCTCATTTTAGCTCATTAAGGCACTACATGTCTTTTTAAGAGAAATCCGGGAATTTAACCCAAGTATCACATACCGTAAACCTTTTTCGAAATGACTCCTTTTTATATAAAACTTCCAAGATACTAATATCCATAGTATCATGTCACAACCACTTTCAAAACAAGTCACAATTTTCCATTTAGAAAATATCCTAAGCTTCTAAATCAAGTGATTTCATTTCCTTTAAAACCTTAGGCCATTTATGCCTTAAAACAATTTACCTTCCACAAATTCAACTCATTTTCCCTTTGCTTATTTTATGTAAAGTAAACCCTTCTTTATTTACCTTTTTCCCAAACTAATATAACCAACTTCCCATAAAGCCGTTATATTAACTTTTTACGTTAGTCAAACACATTTCCCTATGTCCAAGGGACTTATACCTTTAAAACGAAACAAGTATCATATACTTCAAAACAAGTGAAGATTATCAAATCTTGTACGTATACCGTACTACATAGATACAACTACTCATGCTCAAGAGATAGGAAAGCTCTACATACCTCTTCGGTCAATCCACTTGTTAATTCCAACTATCGCACGTAATGCGTCAACCTATAATGACCATAATACGTTTATTAACTTCTAGTTTCAAAGTATAATATTTCCAAGTTCAAGGTTACTAATTCCTATGGACAATTGGGCAGCATTTTCTTTGTTTCTACTCACTTTGCCACCTTTTCAAAGGCCGATTTTTAACACTCAAACGCCACATTTAAGGCCCAACATCCAAACCAACACAAAGGGGATTACACACCTAAACTTGGGTGTGTAAAATTCTGCCCCATAAGTTATAACAATTAATCTTAACAAGTTTAAGGTAATTTTTAGGCTACAACATGCTCACATAACCTCTTTAGCCAAATCCTTCATACCCAAACCACATTTCTTGCATGCAATGACTCTAAGAGCATTATTTACTACCACAAGTTCTTTCTTCTTAACATGCAACACTAAAACTAATTATAAAGGAAGAAATGTTACCTCTAGAGCTTTAGCCAAAACTATTCCAACAATTTTGCTAGCCTCCTTTTCAAGAACACCACCACAATAACCTCCACAAGCTTGCAAATAACTTTCCTTCTTATCACACTTTTCAGATTTTCCTTAAGCTTGAAGTTTCTCTTGATTTTCTAGAGAGAAGGGAGAGCTTTTTAGCTTAGAGAGAGAGAGATGAAAGATGACCAAGTCTTCAAGACTTGGTCAATATACCGCATGCACCATTGCAGATGGGGGGGGGGACACTTGTCACCCACCCATGACCTCTTTTAAAACAAAACAGTGCAGAAATTTCCACTAACCCTCGCAGAACCCGCCTCGGCGCCGCGGCCCTGCAGTCGGCGCCGCGGCGCTGAAACTCCTGCCACCCCTCGAATCTTCCGTGCGGCCTGATTCGCGCGGCGACCTACAATCACCCGCCTTGGCGCTGCGCGCCTCGGCATGCCACGAGCCCCGATCGAGATTTTCATCAACCTACCTAAGTCTTAACTCCTTTCGTATGGCCCCATACGCACGGCCTGAACTACGGGGTATAACACAAACCAATACCAGGTATGTCCATAATTTTAAGGGATTCAGGAATACATCAGACAGTGTGTTAATGTTTACCAACCAATACTTTCATATGACAAGAAACATTTCTCATTGGGTATGATGTCTCAAATATAGCAGCTGAAGTGCAGTGATCTCGAGTGCAGTGATCTCAAGTGCAGCACAACAACCCAATAGTTGTTTATAGCAACTTAATCCACTGCTATGAAATAGTATCTTATGACGGCTCATAAAAATGCAGCGAAATGGCCAAGTTACAACAGTAAAACACTCCCACGGCAAGTGTAAATGACCAAGTTTGCAGCATCAATGGGCAACAAAAATGCAGCAGCTCGATAGCATTGATGAATGGAGAATTCCCACCAAGTCATGCAAAGAAAAAGAGTGGTGAAGAATAAGTATAAAATATTATATATCTCTTAGCAAACCAACAACGTAAAAGAATACTAAGTAGACAATCATTTGAAGTAACTAAAGAAATCAAACAGCTCTATGCTTTAAGATACAATAGTATTAAGGACTGATTATAACCATTCTATGCCTCAATTTTGAAAGACGAGAAATCAAGGGGGTTACCACCATCCATATTTCGATGCCGCAACAGGATCAAAAGGTTTTTAGAACCTTAGGCATGGCAAGCTATCGAAGAGGCTAAACCAACCCAAAACTTGCCTTGGCTTTCAGCCGGTAAAGACATATAATAGGAAAAAAGTTCAGATACGAACAAATATAACTGTTAGCGATATTTCCGTATGCTTAACCCAAGTGTATGTATCGTTCACAAGCAATATAGTCTGGTAAGATCGAATATCATCCTCAGAGACTGGTTATCAAGTGCCGATTATCTAAGTTTTAGTTTATATTTGGTGAACGTTAATTTGTTTGTATTTTTATCTAATAACTAAAACTAAGTGATTGCAGAAAATAAACTAATTATGATAATACTTTGGTTTAAATCAGTTGTGAAGGAAATAGGGCTTCCAATATCCTCAACTATCCACTCTTTTCAATCCATGATGCAATTAGAATGACTTTTTCTTCTACGTTAAGATAGCGGTTAACTAGACTGTCTTATATTTCGGTTAGGATATATAATCGCTCAACCCCAGTGCAGAACCCTTCTATATTTTTATGATAGAATTTACCACATATGAGGATTAAGAACAATAACCTATAATGCTACACAAGTATCGAGGTACTTTCCTTTCGTCCGCGATTTTAACCTATGTCTATTCAATTATAGCATATCCAAATCTCTCCTCTCAATTTTCGATTCGAAATCATATAGATTATGATAATTAGTGATCAATTAATTATCAAACATTCATACCAATTATTGAATAAATCTTAATCAACTGAAGAAGAAACCAAACTAATGCATTAAATCATGAAATAAGGTTTCAAGCGATTCAATAGGAAAGCCCTAATTAAGTGTTTAGATCATAGTCATAGTCACGCTAAGAATTAATACAGAATCCAACATGAACTGAAATAAAACAAAGAAAAGAGAAAAGAAAATAACTTGAACTAGGTCTCCAATCTTGATGCCTCCAAGAGTTGTGTTGTGGAATATGTACAAGGATTCTCCGCTGCTCCATAAGGTCAAAGTTTTAGGAATTATATAGTTGGGAAAATATTGCATTGTGGACCCTGAAAATGTGTCAAATTTCGGCCCAAAACGTGATTTTTCCGCCTCGGCACCGCGGTCCTGCAGGCTGGCACCGTGGTGCCGAAAGTCCTGCAGCCTCTTAGTAATAATGGCACCGCGGTTCTGCAGGCTGGCACCGTGGTGCCGAAAGTCCTGCAGCCTCTTAGTAATAATGGCACCGCAGTTCTGCATATTGGCACCGCAGTGCTGAAAATCCTCCGTCCTGATTTGCCAACTTTTGTCCTTTTTTCCTCGGGGGCACCTTTTCTGCCCAATTCTCGTTCCTTTTCGTCATTTTGCCTTTTTTTGCACCGATGTGACTCAAAAGAAGGAAAAACAACCTAACACGATACTTATTTGAACGAAAATGGGAAAATACTAACTAAAAATGACTCAAAAAATGTATAAAAATACGCCTAACAAATACCCCAAAAACTTAACATTTGCTCGCCCTCGAGCAAAGATCAAAACAAAAAAAAGACTCAAAGACTCAAATCAAGCAGCTGCACAAGTACTTAGAAACACATGAACGTCAGTTGGGATAATATGTAGGAATAGATATAGCATGATTTTAGCAATCTAGAATTTTAAGTCAGATATTTCGCAAATTCATTTCAATCATAAGTAATGGAAGCATGAATATCTAACATATGCATGTCAATTTCATTTAGTTCTATGGGTCTGTTTACTTGTTATTCTCCACTAATCATAGACATACATTCTAAAGATCATTAGGACTTTTCAGGGTTGTAATGTAGGCTTAGGCAGGGGTATGTAAAATTAGGCATTTAGGCTCACTTTACGTACCATAAGCATTTTTCTTACTCAACCATTTTGTCATTCTTTTTGGTATTTTTTTCAGTTCATACCTATATCCCCTTTCTCTTTTTTTTGAGAGCATGAAACAATTCACATAGGCACCCCCAAACTTTAAGCTTTTACATTTTTTTTCATTGGGGTGCATCACTTTTTTATTCTCTTTTTGTATATCTTTTTCACTATTTTTCGTCCCAATTTTTTAATTACCGTTTATGGCACACGAGGGAATCATGGGGTGTCAAAGAAAACAACTTATTTTAGGCTCAAAAGAGGCTGACTAGGGATACAATTTATTGCAAGGTAGGTAATGAATGGTAAGATTGACTAACAAAGAAATGCCTGAGTCATCTCCCTAAACATGTACATCCTAACTATTTCGCCTCAAATAGCAAGCAAACAGAATTCACAGACATTTTTCAATTGACAACACATAGGCTAAGCACCACATATTCCAAATAATCAAATTTTCATGAATTTTTAGCATATCTAACTTAAGCACATAGATTTTAGCTTCTCATTCCACTACATTATCCCACTTAGTTCACTAGGCGTTTCAAATAAGCACAACATGCATAATCATAAAAAAAATTGGCTCACATAAAACACAAAAACAAACAAAAGATTAAAAAATAGACACAAAAATAATATAAAAACTCCCCACAAATTTAAACTACACATTGTCCCAAATGTGTAAAAGACTCAAAAATTAAAGAGGGACGACTTACAGACATACAGCGGCTCAAAATGTGGCTAATATTGCACTGAGACGATATCTGTGGGAGGAGATTTGACGATTCAGGGCATTTTTATTTTTTCGGAAGTCGCTAATCGGCACCGCGGTTCTGCACAGTGGCACCGCGGTGCCAAAAGTATTGGGGCCTCTCTGAACATTCGGCACCGCGGTCCTGCAGATTGGAACTGCGGTGCTGACTCGACTCCGTGTTTTCCACCATTTTCTTCATGCTCATTCTCCGATTCCTTCACCTGGCATCACAACACAACCAAAATACCAAAAGTGAGACTGTTCTATTTAAACTAAATTGCATAATTTAAACATTAGGTTGCCTCCCAAGTAGCGCTGTCTTTAACGTCTTTTAGCCGGACGCAGTTAACCTTTACTAGTGCCCAGTGGATCCTTCTGCGAACTGCTTGCAATCCGCACAGTCATTGTTGCAGGTCTCACTTTTCCTACAACACTTTTTTCAAACAAGGGCCTCATATCTAAGATTATCCCCCAATTACACAAGGCAGACTTGTCTTTTAGGCTCTCTATAATGTAGGGATCACTGAAACTCCCTACATCTCTCAACTTTTGGGGGTGCCCTTCAGAGTATGGAATTCCTTTTTTAGGGTCAGCAATGACATTTGGTGTTGTCCCTTCTGCAATAGGGTGGTCCTCAGTGACCTATTATTTCTCTACATCAACTATCTCTCCAAATTCCTCAACAGCTTGTTGTGGTTTCAGGTTCCACCATCTGCTCACCACTCCTCGTAACTAGGTCACTCGGTAGACTTTTTTGAGGTTTAATGGATACCATGTCCATCAGTTACCCGATTTATGGTTCCGAATTCAGAATTTGTCCCACTTGAGTTTCCAAGTTCTGCAAAGAGGATCTTACATCCACCAAGAACTGAGTTTGGGAGTTTGTGAGTTCCAACAATGCTTTTCTCCGGTTGTCGTACAAAGCTGGTTACCTTAACCAGTCATCCCACTCCTCTGATGAAGCTTGACTCTGTGGATGCTGGAATTGCCCTTGAGGAGTCTGGGACTGGGTGAGCCTGAGTAAGGCTTCCTGCAGCTCATTTCGATCTTCCTGTGGAACCTGTGGGTTAAATTGTTATTAATGATACTGATGTTGCGGATAGTAGTCGAAGTACTGCTGCCCCTTATAGTAGTAGTAGTAGTAGTAGTCCATTTTTTTCAACTTTACCTACAAAATAAGAAAAACAACAAAAAGTGATAAAAGATACTCGCAGAGCAAGTTAGAAACTTGTTCATGGAGCAACCAAATTAGAAATAAAATAACATAATCAAATATATACAAACCAAATTAGAAATAAGGTTAGATAATTCGATATTGAAAGTACGCCAGTCCCCGACAACGGCGCCAAAAACTTGTTAGCGATATTTTTGTATGCTTAACGCAAGTGTACGTATCATTCACAAGTAATATAGTCTGGTAAGACCGAATATCGTCCTCAGAGACTGGTTATCAAGTACCGAATATCTAAGCTTTAGTTTCTATTTGGTGAACGTTAATTTGTTTGTATTTTTATCTAATAACTAAAACTAAGTGATTGCAGAAAATAAACTAATTATGATAATACTTTGGTTTAAATCAGTTATGAAGGAAATAGGGCTTCCAATATCCTCAACTATCCACTCTTTTCAATCCATAATGCAATTAGAATGACTTTTTCTTCTACGTTAAGATAGCGGTTAACTAGACTGTCTTATATTTCGGTTAGGATATATAATCGCTCAACCCCAGTGCAGAACCCTTCTATATTTCTATGATAGGATTTACCACATAGGAGGATTAAGAACAATAACCTATAATGCTACACAAGTATTGGGGTATTTTCGTCCGCGATTTTAACCTATGTCTATTCAATTACAGCATATCCAAATCTCTCCTCTCGGTTCTCGATTCGAAATCATATAGATTATGATAATTAGTGATCAATTAACTATCAAACATTCATACCAATTATTGAATAAATCTTAATCAAGTGAAGAAGAAACCAAACTAATGCATTAAATCATGAAATAAGGTTTCAAGCGATTCAATAGGAAAGCCCTAACTAAGTGTTTAGCTCATAGTCATAGTCATAGTCACGCTAAGAACTAATACGGAATCCAACATGAACTGAAATAAAACAAAGAAAAGAGAAAAGAAAATAACTTGAACTAGGTCTCCAATCTTGATGCCTCCAAGAGTTGTGTTGTGGAATATGTACAAGGATTCCCCGCTGCCCTATAAGGTTAGGGTTTTAGAGATTATATAGTTGGGAAAGTATTGCATTGTGGACCCTGAAAACGTGTCAAATTTCGGCCCAGAACGTGATTTTTCCGCCTCGGCACCGCGGTCCTGCAGGCTGGCACCGCGGTTCTGCATATTGGCACCGCGGTGCTGAAAATCCTCCGACCTAATTTGCCAACTTTCGTTTTTTTTGCCTCGGGAGCACCTTTTCTGCCCAATTCTCGCACCTTTTCGCCATTTTACCTTTTTTGCACCGCTGTGACTCAAAAGAAGGAAAAACAACCTAACACGATACTTATTTGAACGAAAATGGGAAAATACTAACTAAAAATGACACAAAAAACGTATACAAAATACGCCTAACAATAACCCAAAACATGATTGCAGGTAAACATGTACATACTTTAAATTACACTAAATTAGTAATGACAAACGCGACTCCATTCTTAATTGTAAACATTAGCAGATACAGGAATACTTGGCGTGATTTAAACAAATACAGAGGTTATGCTGTCAAACCGAGGCGACAAAAGGAAAAGGAACTTAATAACAAGATTCAAGATCTCTACAAAGACTTCACATGCTAACATGGTGACATTTAAACACTTGACAGGCTTGAACATCAGGACATTAGGTAAGGATATAAATTGATTTTATTGACTCTTAACAGTTGTGGGATATAAAGAAAATATTGAGCAATCTGGACATCAAGCAGGGATAACTATTCCTTTAAAGGATCCTTATTTTGATATAGAAAGTCACTGACACTTAACTTAGATGTTTAGACCATAACATACATAGTAGCATGTAGCAAAGCATTTTAAACCATGACGAAGGCAGAAACAAGATAAACATTTCCCTTAGGTATCAAATTATCCCATACAGATCTTATAATAGCTTAAAATCACCAATTCTTCTTAGGAGTGTATCAAACCAAGTAGACACCTATATATGCAAGACAATCAGAGGACATTTAAAGGTATGCTACCAAGTTTTGTAAGATAAACATGGCATATTTGTTCATACTGTGTTAACTTATGATTCTCTAGACGTGTGTTAAGACACACTTGTATTTCACAACCATATTAGTCATAACATCCCAACATCAATCATATTTTCTGGATGGAGATAAATCACATACTTGGTATACCATGTTAAATGTAAAGCTAGATCACTAAAGCAGGTTAATATATTTGAATCAAATAAAACAGGCTAATCAAGATTGCTCTTTGGTTTTCACTACGACTCGGACTGATTACACCAGCGTAATCGAGTGTGAGTAAGTTATGACATATACACATTGTTTCATCACTGAACTCAAATAATAAATAATGTTTGCACAATTATTATAGTCTTATTACTGCTGGATATGAAACTTAAAAAAAATAAACACTTGTTAGGGATTAATCCGGATACAATATATATTCCCAAATAACTTAACAATATTAAGCCAATTATTCGTATCATGAATCATACCCAAACAAGATCATCCATCGGAGTTATATTAACTAGAGACAGACGAGTGTAATTGAAAATGATTAAATCTGCAACAACACACTAATAACATCGAAAACTAATAAAATATGAAAAGAATTCGGATTTACCTTCTTCGGGTAGAGAACCGAGGTGTTGTCTCGACTCATCGAATCCGCTCGGAGAGTATGTGTGTGTGTGCGACTGAAGCGAAGTGAGACTTAGTGTTTTGGATCTTTGTTGAACCAATTACTAGAAATCAGGAGCAGATGCTTTACAATAAGGAGAGTGTGTGTGTTTCTGAGTTTTTGCTCTAGAATATGAGTTTCTGTTCTTAAATTTCAGCAAAAAGCTCTCCAATTCCCCCTTAAGCACAATCCAAATGGGTCATATTTATACCCAAAATACAGGACCCTCTACCTCTCTTCACGAATTTGAATTAAAGGGGAGTTGATGGGAGACATGCGTGGTACTGTTGGAAGTACCAGACGCATGTCTCGAGCTGCAGCAAAGGACGAGGTTGAGAGACTAAAGTTGACGTAAAGGGATGCACAATTGCTGATTTTAGGGGTGTACATGTCGGTTTTCGGCTCAAGGTATGGGGGTGTCAGGGTGAGGCGACTGGTTTGAGGTCCTGGTTCGATTTGGAAGATGGTGTGGAGATGGAACGACGGTTTTTCTGGTTTGGTCCTAGTTTTGGACAAAGCATTGTGGTGTTTTGATGAAGAAGAGGATTAGGGGGAATGGGCTTGGGGGAATTAAAATGAATGGGAGTTGGACTGAAATTTGGGGATTAAAATTAGGTTTATGGAAATTAAAAGGGTTCTAAATGTTGGGATATTAATTAAAATATGCTTTTTAGGTCTTAATTAATAAAAAAATGTACAAACATAAAATACGATAAAAGATTTAATATATGTATAATACTCATAGAAAAATGATTAATTTAGTAATTGGTGAAATTATTAAGAGAAAATCAATCACCAATACCGATGCCGATATATTAAAATTATTTTGTTTATATTTTAATTAATGTGATATCCTATATTTTAAAAATATGCGGTAATTAGTAAAAGATATTAAAATTTAGCATTTTTTAGAATGTTCAAGACTAAGAAGCATAGTGAAATTAATTGAAGATAAAATGATGATTTGAATGAAATGTTCAGTAAAGAGGGGACAAAATTTGGTGTCAACAGTCAATACGCACCTGGTCTGTAGAGTAATGTACTTTGATTCTGTTCTAAGCTTAAATTTCTTGTAGGATAAGACATGATTTGTATTGGGTACATTGTGATACAGACTAAGATGGTAGTTGAGCCAAGAATAGGATTCATTCGTTGATTGGAATTTCGAGAGAACACTCAGCTTCTCAGAGATGTTAGGTCGACTAAGTCATTGGCCAATGCAAGAGACATATCTATGATAAGGTCCAGTTGTCGACTAATAGATGAGATAAAGTGTTCAAGCCATTTGAATAGACACTTGGCAAATCTTAAGCTTGATCGAGTGTGTCGTGAATGAAAGGAATTTATCATCTCACATAGAGGTCTGTTTACTTGAGTCTTGTAAACATACTTCACACATTGGGTTCGTCACCGGCGCAGTCTAGGAGTTCCGTGTGAACCTTGATTTGATCAAGTGCCGATGTGTGAAGACCTAAAGGGTCACACTAAGTCGATTGTAATTTTGGTCTAAGGGTATATTGAGAGAATGTAAACTATCAGATTTAGAATCAAGATATTTTATTCAGTAATAAATTATGGGATAATTTTCATTTAATGGAAATTATATAATTAAGTCAAAATTAAATCTTGGATTTAATTAGAACTAAAACGTGCATAAAATAAAGGGAGGAGCCACACAGCAGTGGGGCCAGTTCGACTGGCCCACTGCAATTCGAATTTGGTTCAGGTCTTAAAGCCTGAATCCAAGTCTGATTTGATTTAGGTTTTACTCCCTATATACTTGACCTCATAATTTAAGTGGACAGTTTTTATAACTCTAGACATTATTGTTTTCTGAACTTAAGAGTTCAGAGACAAAAACCCCCTCAACCTGTGTCAAGATTTCCTAGCTTTCTTGAAGGAGGAATATACCGCAGCAAGGCTTGCATCCGAATTGACAATCGCGTGCGCACCTTTTAGTAGAGACTACGCTAATCTTAAACTGTAAGTTTTCTCATGTCTCTGCAGATTACAATTATCGCATAATCATACCAGACACGTTTGTTGGGGGCAAGTAAGTAAATAAAATTTTAAACTTCTGTTATGCCTTACATATATGTTTTACACCCAACAAATTCCTACCCACCGAACATACAAGCATCATCACAATTTGAACATACATATGAGAAATGAATAAGGAAAGGACAAATTTAAAAATTCAATCTTCCCTACGAAACACTTATCAAGTTCTCCCTCTGTCCCACTTTATATGATACATTTTTATATTTAGAAATATTTAATTTAAAATTTTCTCTTTTACTTTTAATGAAATGATTTATAGCCCCGCAAATATTTATATCTATGACTTATTTTAGGCCATAAGTTTAAAAAAATCTTCTTTTATTTCTTAAACTTCGTGCGTAGTTAAATTATATCGCATAAATTTGGGCAGAGAGAGTAACGGGCAAATGGACAAAATTTGTCAAGTCGTATTAAATAAGTATTTAAGTTATGGGCTAGACATAATATTGAGCCACGCATAATTATATAAAAAAAAAGTTCTACACACGTACGCATCCCACCAACAAATTTCTTTGCATTATCAATAATATTATCGTTCCTTATCTGAAATGTGTAAAGTATTTCATTACAAGATTCTGAGCTGCCCAAGTACATTTTTGCGCAGAGCGAAATGTGTGACATTTTCATTTTCAATTGATCCTTTCCGAATACATTTACGAATTACGTGTAGTATACTCAGGGTCGTCTCAAATATTTTGGGGGTCATGTTTTAATTCGTAAAAAGTGGGTCTTTAATTGGCTAAGACCTGTGAATTATGAGTCTTTACAGTAAATTTTGGCTAATACTACTTAATAAAAAATGAAAAAAGGGGCCCTAAAATTTTTTGTTTTTCGTGGGACCCTGTGCGGTAGCACACCTCGCACGGATCCAAAGACGGCCCTGAGTATACTGTATGATTACTAGTAGATCAGATGACATATTTGTTGGAACTTATACAAGAAAGAAGAATAAAGTGATGAAAATTTTGGCCAAGCATCGCGGTGCCTAGGGAGAGGGCCGCGACGCCGTTCGTACAGTGAACAAAGTAAAATTACCGTGATGAGCACCGCGGCGTCGAAAGTCCAGAGAGTTCTGAAGAAATTTCTCGTGATTAGCGCCGCGGCGCTGGGCCTAACGGACATAATTTTTTGAAATGAATCAAAAGATGTGATTGTTTAAAACAGTCACAACCTTTGGTATGAATAGTTATATCTGTTCATATGTTACTGCTATATAAAGGATGTTGATCACTGGGTTGAAAATGGATGAATTAATCTTATGAAACAATCAATATATGAATCATAAGATCTCATTGCTTCTTCTTCTTCCTAAAGTTTATTTCTGAAAATCATAAAGTAAATTCGTCAAGGTCAAGTTCTTGTCCAAGAACTCGCACCAGATAGTTGTATTCTCTAGATAGACGTCAGGAACTACAACACAAGTGAGGACGAATTTCTGTCTTAGGACACTGCAACGCAGGCCTCTATCTATCAAGTTAGTATTTAGTTTTTCCATTTACTGTATATTTTCTTTGTTGATTTCAATTTCAATTCAATAGTTATTTTATAATTGTTGAGTTTAATCGAAGATACTAGATTGGTACTAACTATCTAAGACATAAATTCTAATCAAGAGATTCTTCTTCTTGATTAGTCAAAGATGGATCAATCTGGATCTTTGATGGTGAAAAATCATGTTGAGAAATCTAAGAAATTCAAGGGTTCTGATTTCAAACGCTTGCAAAGATGTTGTTCTATTTGACAACTCTTCATGTGACGAATGTTTTGGCTGCCGAGGCTCCTATGGCACTGCCACAAGGAGAAGGGGGTGATGCTCGTACTGAGGGAGAGAAGGCTGAAAATCTGAAGGCTATTGAGATTTGAGAAAGTCGAGAGTTTCTTTGCAGGAACTATATTCGCAATGCCTTTGATGACTCTCCCTATGATATCTACTCCACGTTCAAAATGGCAAGGGAGTTGTGGCAGTCATTGGAGAACAAGTTCAAGACGGAGGTTGTTTGTTCAAAGAAGTTCGCCATTGGCAAGTTCTTGAACTACAAGATGGGCGATGCCAAGCCTGTTGTCAAGCAAGTGGAGAAACTCCAAGTCATTGTTCATGAGTTAGATGTGGAAGGTATGAGTCTTAACCCAAATTTCCTTGTTGGTTCTATTATTGAGAAATTACATCCTTCTTGAAAGAATTTTAAAATTTATCTTAAGCATCTAACCTAAGATATGAATTTTGAGCAATTGATTCTCAAACTTCGAGTTGAAGAGGACAACCGGAAGAATGAAAAGACTGATGTTATTTCCTTGGAGCCTAATGTTAACATGGTTGAAGGCAGTCCATCTAAGGACACGTTTCAGAAGGGCAAGGGCAAGATTGTTGCTGCCAAGCCACATTTTGCTGCCAGGAAGAACGCACTCGCCCCACAAAGGTCCAAAGCATTCAAGAAACCACAAGTGGGAGTCTGTTGGGTGTGTGGTAAATCTGGGCATAGAGCAAAGAATTATCGCCTTCGCAAGAACCCAGAAGGTGATGCTAGAGGTTCGGGTTATGTCAACCGAAATAACCATGCTGAAACTAGAAACCAATTCATTGGTGTTGTTGCTGCTTAAGCAAATTTGGTTGTAAATTCAATCGACTAGTGGATGGATACGGGTGCTTCTATGCATGTTTGTTCGTTGAGTAACATGTTTACATCCTACCAGCCCATCAAGGATGAAGAATCTTTGTTCGTGGGGAATGTTGCTGCTGTGAAAGTTGAAGGGAAAGGGAAGGTGATTATGAAAACTCACTTCCGAAAATGATCTTGTGCTCACTAATGTGTTGCATGTGCCTGAAATTTGTAAAAATTTGATTTCTGGTCCTGTTCTTAGTAACAAGGTCTTTAAGATTGTATTTGAATCGGACAAATTTGTACTCACCAAAGGTGGGATGTATGTTGGGAAGGGTTACCTTAGTGAAGGCTCTTCAAACTTTCTATTGTACCTATGAAGGATGTTATGATTATTATTAATGAAAATGCAGGCACTAGCAATGCTTCTATGTACATGGTTGATTCCCCTTCCTTATGGAATTCACGATTAGGCCATGGTAATTATCGCTCTTTATAAAAAATGGTAAAGTTAGGCATGTTGCCAAAATATTTTATGAACAAAATGACTAAGTGTAGAGTTTGCATAGAATCAAAATATGCAAGTCATCCCCATAAATCCGTAGTAAAATCGAATGAACTGCTTGGTTTAATTCATAGTGATTTGTGTGATTATCAAGCAACTCCATCTCGTGGAGAAAAGAATTATTACATATCATTCATAGATGATTGCAGTAAGTATTATTATGTATACTTAATACATACCAAAGACGAGGCTTTAAACATGTTTAAAACATACAAAACTAAAGTGGATAACCAACTTGAGAAAAGAATTAAAATTCTAAGGTCTGATAGAGGTGGTGAATATCAATCTAATGATTTTAATGAATTTTGTTCTACTCATGGTATAGTTCATCAAACCACTGCACCATATACTCCAAAACAAAAATTGAGTTGTCAAACGCAAGAATAGAACATTGAAGAATATGATAAACTCAATGTTGTTTAGTTCGGGAGCACCTCTAAGCCTATGAGGAGAGGCATTAATTACTGCAAATATGATATTAAATTCTCATAAGAAAAGTGATCAATCTACTTATGAGTTATGGAAGGGTCGATTGCCTACTTTTAAAAAGATGAAAGTGTGGGTTGTCTAGCGAAAGTTCAAGTTCCCTTACGAAAGAGAACTAAACTTGGACCAAAAACGGTGGATTGCATATATATTGGTCCTGCCAATAATAGTGCAGCATATAAGTTTTTGGTTTATCATTCTGATGTTGAAGGTATTCACCAAAACACAATTATGAAATCTGCTGAAGCAGAATTCTTTGAGGACAATTTTTCTTACAAAGGCAAGGAAAAGGATAAAAGTGATCATAATCATAAGAAGAGGACGCTGCCTCAAGATGAGTCAAACCAAAACACACAAAGTGATAAAAGTAAGACTTCATCTGTTCAAGAAGAAAATTCTGAACCAAGAAGAAGTAAACGTGGGAAAATTGTTAAAGTTTTTGGACCGGACTTTATGACTTTTTCCGTTGAAGGAGAACCTCAAATATATATGGTTGCTATGAAATCATCTGAAATACCTTATTGGAAAGAGGTTATCGAATGTGAGGTAGAATCCATTGTGCAAAACAATACATGGAAATTGGTTGATCTCCCTCCGGAACAAAAACCAATAGGCCATAAATGGATTTTCAAACGGAAATTAAGGCCTGATGATACTATATAAAAATACAAAGCTCGTATAGTGGCCAAAGGGTTTCGACAAAAAGAAGGTGTAGATTTCTTTGATACTTACTCACTAGTAACTAGAATTACTTCCATTAGGACGATAATTGCTATAGCGGCTATTCACAATTTGGAAATACACCAAATGGATGTGAAAACCGCATTCTTGAATGGTGAATTAGATGAAGAAATTAACATGGAACAACCCGAAGGGTTTGTTGTTAAAGGTCAAGAAAAGAAGGTTTGTAAATTAATTAAGTCTTTATACAAACTTAAATAAGCTCCAAAACAATGACATGAAAAGTTTGATAATACACTATTATCCTATGGATTTCAAATAAATGAATGTGATAAATGTGTTTACATTAAAGAATGTAAGAATGTAAGAATGCATGTGTCATTGTATGTTTATATGTTGATGATATGTTAATTATGGGAACAAGTAAGTATGTCATTAACCAAACTAAGAAGATGTTGCATGCCGCTTTTGATATGAAAGATATGAGAATAGCGGATGTCATTCTTGGTATTAAAATTCAGAAGAATTCTGATGGTTACGTACTAACCCAATCCCATTATATTGAGAAGGTCCTTAGAAAGTTTGGACACTATGACGATCGACCGGTTGTTACACTATTTGATCTCGTGAGTCACCTTAAGTAGAATCAAGGTGAAAGTGTGTCTCAATTAAAATATACACAAGTTCTTGGAAGCTTGATGTACATAATGAATTGTACACGACCGGACTTAGCATATACAGTGAGTCAACTTAGTCGATACTCACACAATCTAAGAAAGGATCATTGGTTTGCACTAATTAGGTGCTCCTATATCTAAAGCATACAATGAAATATGAGTTGCATTATACAAAGTATCCTCCTGTTTTAGAAGGATATTGTAATGCTAATTGGATTTCCAACCATTCGGAGAGTAAGTCCACAAGTGGTTATGTATTTACACTTGGTGGAGCGGCGATATCTTGAAAATCATCAAAGCAAACTGTGAATACACGATCAACTATGGAAGCAGAATTTGTAGCATTGGACAAAGCTATCGTAGAGGCAGAATGACTCAAAAACTTCTTAGAAGGTATTCTTTTGTGGACAAAGTCTGTTACAACCATTTGCATACATTGTGATAGTATGGCTGCTCTTACGAGGGCAAAGAACCAAATATACAATGACAAATCAAGGCACATAAAGCGACGTCATAATATTATATGAAGCTTGCTAAAGAATGGAATAATATCCATTGATTATGTAAAATCAAAGGATAATATAGCGGATCTTTTGACAAAAGACCTTAATAGAGAGCAAGTCGTATTTACATCGAGGGGAATGAGCTTAAAAGCCAATACAATGAGTCATTACTTAGCGAAAACCTAACCTAGCAACATTGGAGATCCCATGATCTAGGTTCAATAGGATAACTAGTCGGGGAAGACTCAAGGAGCATAGAACAAACACATATGCTTATTCATATGGTGAACCAATGTGTGTTAATCCGTTGATGATTTAGGGATGAATATTATTCTTAATAATACTAAAAGCCATTATGGTGGGATAGTACGGACTATTCTTGATTAGTATTACCTATATGAGATTGGTGTGGGGTCGCATCTTTGAGAACCGATATAGCTACGTTCTCTAAAATTCTCAAGAAGAAGGAGTTGTTCATGACCGAAAAGAACACAACCGTAAGAATTGAAATATGTTGGTATGATGTGTGTGATACTCATTGATTCGATTTACTACAAAACGTGAATAGTTCAAGACAGACGTTCACTATTTCACAAAGTAGATCCGATAAGTATTCACGACGAACGGTTTAAGTCCAAAAGACACATTTTTCGATGGATGTCATATCTAGCTTTTCCGAAATAACGATAAGTTCCTCATTATCTTATTTTCTATTCAAATGTGGGGCATTGTTAGGTGTTTGAATAGAAAATGTGGGGTATTGTTGGAACTTATACAAGAAAGAAGAATAAAGTGATCATAAACTTTGGCCAAGCGCCCCGGCGCCTAGGGAGAGGGTCGCGGCGCCGTTCGTCCAGTGAACAACGGAAAATCACCGTGACGAGCGTCGCGGCGCTTGGAAGCTGAGTCGCGGCGCCAAAAGTCCAGAGAGTTCTGAAGAAATTTCTCGTAGCGCCGCGACGCCGGGGTTAAGCGCCGCGGCGCTGGGCCCAAAATGGTCACAGCCTTTGGTATGAATAATTATAGTTGTTCATATGGTACTGCTATATAAAGGATGTTGATCACTTGATTAAAGATGGATGAATTAATCTTATGAAACAATCAATATATTAATCATAAGATCACATTGCTTCTTCTTCTTCTTCCTAAAATTTATTTCTGAAAATCATAAAGTAAATTCGTCAGGGTCAAGGTCTTGTGCAAGAACTCACACCAGATAGTTGTATCCTCTAGATAGACGTCCAGGAACTACAACACAAGTGAAGACGAATTTATGTCTTAGAACACTGCAACGCAGACCTCTATCTATCAAGTTAGTATTTGGTTTTTTCATTTACTGCATATTTTTTTTGTTGATTTCAATTTCAATTAAATAGTTATTTTATAATTATTGTATTTAATCGAAGATACTAGATTGATTCTAACAACATTATTCTACTATAGCCATGTTACGTAAGCCTATTCACATTTGACCATATGTTACGATCGTGTAACCATCTTTTTAAATCATATATTTTTAAATCCCAAATAATGCAAAAGAAATTATCAACTGATTATCTAAATAAACGTTAAATGTGATGGAGCAAAGGGAAAAAAACAGGAGGCGTAAATAACACACCCTAATTACAATTCTTTATATTTTCAATATAGGGAACCTGTAAATTTGGCATATATGAAAGGGATCGGATAGTAGTACTCCCTTTCATACATGCCAATTCTTAATGTAATTTCCGTATCTACATTAATGCTTCACCAAGTTTAAAGGACCAAAACCGCCAAATCTTAGGCTGTTGAAAAAAATTTGAAAATTATTTTATATGGTTAATAAATGAGTAAAGATAATTTGAATTTGTGACATCATGATTTGATTTAGTATTTCAGTTTTATAAGTGGTAATGTGTAAAACGAGAAAATAACAACAATAACAAATTGTAATAAAACTTGGAAATGATCAAATAGAAAGACTTGCTGAGTCGACCAAATTCTTGATCTATCCTTAAGATAATATTGCCTCGTATATCCTTTCAACGGTTGTAATGACAATTTATCTCTCAAGATAAAACAACAATCAAACAAATGAGCAAAGAGAACTCAAGTGTTTGCTTTGGAAGAAAGATCTTTGAGTGTTTGTGGTTGCAAGAGAGAAAGAAGTATTTCAGATTTCAAGTGTTTTGCAAATGAGTCTAAGACCTCATTTTATAGTGTTGTGAAGATGACTCTCCAATTGTCCATGTAATGGTCTTGAATGACCATGTAATGGACTTGAATGACCATGTAATGGTCTTGATTATAGAGTGTTAATTCAGTCAAATAATGGTTTGGGATGTAATGGAGGTTTAATGCCTCAAAAACCAGCCCAAGAATCATGTCTTTTCGTCTCCCGTCGCAGCCTCTGAACTACACCGGCGCCGCGGCCCTGGAAGGCGCCGCGACGCCCAAACTTCAGAGAGTTGACGACGTGTCCCTGCTGGGTGGCGCCGCGGCGCTCAAACTTCAGAGAGTTGGCGCTGTGGCCGATCGGGCCGCGGCGATTCATGACTCGTTTCATCTTTAAACATATTTATACACTTCTTCCTTCATTTACCAACGTGAAACCTACGTCATTTGACCAATAACCGTCTATTACCTTACGTCTCAAACAATTCATATACGTACCAATATCTCTTCCATTTAAGGAAATTATGATCATTGGCATTGTATGTACACGTGTGTGGAAACAACGTTTTCGACGTGTGAGGCCCCTAATGTTCGATTCGTAATTAAATAGGATTAACTTTATTTTACGTTTAATAAATATTTTCAACACATTTATATTGTAAATATGTTTTATACTATCAGTTCTATTGAATTAATTATAGCAAAAATTACCTTAATTTTAAGATTACCATAACCAAAATTAGTATGAAGAATCATCTATATTATGCACTGTTAATAGATAAAACTTAAACCCTGTAATTTGTAACATGCTACACTGGACTTCCCTTTAAGTGCTTGGGATTTTTCAGAATAATTTCTATTTTTCAATTGACTAAATAGTAAATACTGCTCTGTTTTATGTAGCTTTAAACTGTCATTAAATGACAATTTGGAACCGTCCATGTTTCGTCACCTGATTAAACATATAATTTATTATTGCGATTTTTATTGTAATTTAGTCCCTTCAATTCATTTTAATTGTCACATTTTCATTTTACACACGTTCCTTAATAAAATATTATTAATTGAAGGACTAAACTTTCCTCTTTTATCTTTTCATTCACTCAAACAACTTTTACTCCTGAAATTTACTTCATTATTTGAAAATCTCCGAGGTTGAATAGCTATATGTTTCTGTTTATAATACACAGAGACTTCTAACAACCAACATGAATATTTATCATAGTTTGTTTCACATGCATTCATTTAATTTTCACATGTAATAATGGACCAACCTAATCCAATTTCTACAATATGACATCAGATGGGTTTTCATTTTATTTGTTGTTCTATTTGATGCTACCATTCATGATCAAATGTGAGAAATATGATGTTTGAATTGACTTTTAAAAAATAGTTTATACGTTAAAAATAAAAAGTCATACGTTGTTAATATCTAATTTTTAGATTATTTTTGTACTTTTCATGCCAAAAAGTAAGTGTTTTTAATCACTTTTTTCATTGTCAAACCCTACAAAAACTAGATAAGTGCTTAAAATCGAATAAACAATTAAAATAAGTCAATCCAAACATACATGATACATGACAAAAGTATAATACATTTTAAATTCAATGTATTTTTTTACATTATTTGATTACTTAAAAGATTTTTGTAATTCTTTATTCTATTAATTTTTAAAAGATAAGATAGGTTACGAAACTAAAGGTGATATGACACTACTAAAAAGTAAAAACTGATGGAATGTGTTGGCAAAAAAAAAAAAACAACGGCGTACGACGATTTGGTTAATTTTAATTTTTAATTTTTTTTTATTAAAAAACGACGATGGACGTCGATTTTCTTTGCAGGATTTTGCGCCAAATATTTCCCAAAAATTAATTCAACGGAACCAACGTGGTCCGTCGGTTTTAATAAAAATTGAAAAAAATCAATGGAATTCGTTGTTATTTTTAAATAATTAAAATTATAGTTTATTTTTAAATATTAATAAATGATTTTTTTTTGAAGAAACCAACGTTTTCCCTTTATTATTTTAAATTTATTTTTAAGGTCAAAATATCGGTCAACTCATTAACAAAACCGACGGACTGCATCGATTTTGTTAAAATAATTAGACCCACCATGTCTCTTCTAAACACTGACGGTTCAAGACATCACGTTCACCGCGCAGTAAGTAAGTCCGATGGTATTCAACTATGGAAGGTTCAAAGCTACGACTACCTATTCGGATGCAACATTGGTCCGCCGAAAGATTGCTAGAAAGGCACCTTGTGAGTGCTCCAAAATCTATTTCAAGAGAGGATTGTTGAAAATTTACTAATGTGAAATTAAGTTTAACCATCGTTTATGACTCAAACAATTGAGGTCTCACACGTCGGAAACGTTATTTTCACACACGTGCACTCGTAATGCCAAGTATCGTAAATTTCATTAGTGAAAGAGATATTGTTACGTGAGTAAACGTTTGAGACATGAAATGATGGACGATCATTGACTAAATGACACGTGTTCCACGTTGGTAAATGAAGGAAGAAGTGTACGAAATGTAAGATTGAAACGGGTCAAAAAAGGGTTGCGGCGTCGGCTGCGGGGCGCCATGGCGCTCGAGGTGGCCGCGACGCTTCCAAACGATTATGCGTGCGGCCAAAGATTTGGATGATAATGAGGACGTTTTAGGGCATTAAGATGTGAGTCTCCTCCATAAATCAGTCATTATTGGGCTGCATTACTTGGTGATAAGTGGTCATTACATGACTCTTAAATGGCCATTACATGAAAACTTTAAGAGACATTCTTACACTACTATAAATTGAGGCCTTTGGTTCAATTGTTCAACACACATAATCAGATTTTTTGAAAATCTTCTTCCTCTCTAAGCATTTTTCACACACTCAAAGGTTTTTCTTTTAGAAACACTTGAGTTTTCTTTGCTCATTTTTTTGATGTTGTTTTATCTTGGGAGATAGTTGCCCATAAACGTAAAAGGATATATTCGGGGCAATAATGTCTTAAGGACAGAGTGCTAACACTCGACTCAGCACATTTGTAACAAATAGGGATTTAGTGTCTCTTGATTTCAGGTTATCAAGATCAAGAAGCTTGTTGCAATTGGACAGAAGATCCAAGACGGAAGATTCAAGAACAAAGATCACAAAATTTGTTGTTGTCACAACTATTGTTAGGTTTCAAGTCTGTTGTATTGTAATTTATTATTATTTATCCTTTCGAAACAATAGTAATAGTTAGTTACTATTCCCGTACAACCACCATTGTACTCACAATACATGCCACCCCCAATCCGCAACTCACCATACCCCTCATCTCCTTCTACCTCCACAACCACTCACTCCACCTCCATTCTTATAGTGTTTGTCTAGATTATGTATAAATTCTTTTAAGATAGTATTTTTGATTTATTTACCGAACATTTGAAAATAATTTAAAGAATCACTTGTTATCCCGGAAAAAAATATTTTTTCTTCGTAGCAAACACAAGCTTAATGAGCTAGCTTCTTAACAATAGTTTCTCTACTAGTTTTTCCATTACCTTTTTTTGGGTGGACACATTATCTAAACCTTAGTTGAAAAATGTGAATCCATACTGAAGAATGGCAATAGTGGTGACGCCATGAATGTTAAATTGAGGTGTGGCTGCTAAAACGAAATTGTCAAAACAATATTGAGGTAAGATAAGATGAGATGACACACTAAATATACAGCCAGTTAAACTACAAAAAAGTGATAAAATAAAAGCCCAGTACCCATTCAAGCCTAATTCGTCTGCTACTGGACTGGTTCATTAGTCAAGGACTCATCATATGCTATAATAATAATTTGGTACAATCCCCCACACCCACGACAAAATTTCCCCCTTTTACATAGTCAATAATTTTATCGTCAGTTGTTTGGATGTCACATTTATACGTTTCCGTTAGTATAGTCTAATGAAAAGCATAGTAGTTGTTTTTATTTATAGGATTTTAAGACGGCAGGCACTCATGTATTCTAAAACCAGTGCGAAATGTGGGGCAGTTTTTCTAGTATTGATTTTGTGATAAGTTTACTAATACTAGATATTTACATAAATATCATACAAATACACTCATGTACTTCGAAATCAAATACTTATACCCCTTTATATGTATGTTTCCAAAAGTGTCATCCATGATTTAAAAGTTACTCCCTCAGTCGCAATTTGTTTGAAGGTTGATCAGTTTGGCGGTTAAACAACTTTATTTTGACTTAATTTTAAACATAATTTTTTAAAATATTTTATAATAAATTTACATATTGAAAACTACTATAAGTCTGCATAATTAATAATTCATAATATATGAAAAGAGTTGAAGAGAATCATAGTCAAAAGCTAGAAGAGTTATTTGACTCCCAAACTGATCAATCTTTCAACAAATTGGGACAGATGAAGTACTAGTAATACACAAGAAAACATGCCATTATTTTGTCAAAATTGAGATTATCCAAGATTAAAACACGAGATTATATCTCAACATGCCATTAAATATAGATTTTTCCAACATTGTGTGGTCATCCAAGATATTGCTAATCATTTATTATGGCTAATTGCTCATATTAAATAGTGCATACATATTCACCATTTAAAAAGTACTCAAACTGCGAATATCTTCAAAGGGGGAGTCTTTTATTTGCTCGTAAAGAATTTGAGTTTTCTACTCATTTATAATGGTCTCAATTTCATATTAGTGAATATTATAATCCATATTGTAATCATTAATGAATGTATAATTATGGTAGAAATAAGATCTCTATTATATTATGATTCCACATTATACACACTATATATATTTGTATTAATGAGAAAGATTTTCTAAGAAATATTAATACAATTCTACATTTCAAATTATGAAAAATAATTATTGGATTAATATAGGAACTTGAGTGTCTCTTTCCTTCTTTTCCCCGATCGACCTTGATATTTCTAAATTAACTAATTAATGGGTGTGCTTTATTTGGTATGAAACCTTCACTCAAATGACCAGCTCTCTCGGGGCGGACCATACCTTGGGCCAGCCTGGACCCTGGCTCACCCCCATTTTAAAAAAAATTGACTATTAATATTGATTCAATGTCTTTTAAAAAAAAAGATTTATCCTATTGAAAAATCATGAAATCACTACTCTAAACCACGTGCGTGTGCATGAGTGAATAATTGCAATTTCCAGCGACAACAAGTAGAACGGCAATGAAAGCTTTTTTCAGGTGTGTAGTATTTTTTCTATTATTTTATTAGGTTATTTGAAGGTTTTGTAAATAGAATTTTTGGGTTTAATTTGGATTGTTAATTATGATTGCAAATTAGGAAAATAATTAATTTTAAACCAATTGTTTTATTGATTGGGTTTGATGAATTGTTAGAAATATTTAATTTATGATAGTAATATTGTGGTCCCAATTCAATTTTAGTTAGACGATTGGTTATTTTAAATGTTTGATTTTTTTTGAAAGATTTAGAAATATTATACAAATGTCAAAATCACAAAAAAAGATTAGTTCGTTCTTTAAAACAAAAGAACCCACTAAACCTTTGGAAAATCATTATAAGGGCAGGAGAGGGCGTAGCCGTGTCAATACATGATTTTACAATTGAAAATCATTATAAAATTGATATATTTTATGCTACTATAGATTTGGAGACGCATGAGTTAAACAATCGTTTCAGTGAGCAAGCAATGGAGTTGATTTCTCTTAGTTGTGTTCTTAATCCAAGAGAGAAATATGTTTCATTTGATGTTGAGCGAATTTCTGAGCTAGCAAAAAAATATTATCCAGGAAATTTTACAGAGCTAGAATTGGGGCACTCTTGACAATAGAGTTAAAACACTTTGGAGTTGAAGTATCTGATGAAAAGTAGTTGAATTCTCTTTCAAGTATTATTATGTTGTGTAAGTGGATGGTAGATACAGGAAGATCGAAAATCTATCTGGTTGATATTCATATTGGTTTCTCTTGTGCTTACGCTCCCGATTTCCACTGCAACAAATGAACGTGCATTTTCAACTACAAAAAATGTGAAGAGTCGACTCCGCAACAAATGTCAGATGATTATCTTACAAATACTTTGCTATTGTATATTGAAAGAGAAATTGTCGATGACTTTGACATAGATGGTATTATCAATGACTTTCGTGATTCGAAAGAACGTAAATTGCTATTGTAATATAGTTATTTGAGCGCTAAATATATTTTTTATTTTATTTTAGTCGATCCATCCTATAATTATTTCGTTAGTTCGCCCCTGAGCTCTCTGCATGTATTATTACGTGACTAAACATACAAGTAATGAATTTGATTTTTTATTGTAATTTACTTAAAGATCTGTGTTTGCGGGGTTAGTTAGAGGAAAACATTTTCAAGGAAGTTAGGTTTATAATTTCGTGAAATAATTATGTAAATGGTAATATAAGTTATATTTTTCTTCTACTTTAAAAGCTTATTTTCGTTTCTAGTCTACTATAAGATCATCCATTATTGAAGTCAAATAATATTCCGAATAGATCTTGACAATATTTTAGACGATCAAATACATGTGGCTCCAGCTCCACTCTCATATGTTTGGTCCAACTGAGAATTGGATGTAAATAGATCGTGCAATAATTGTATTATCTTTTACCTTTCAACCTCTTTACCATTTTTCAATTCAAGCATTAAATTTGCAGAGAGATATTCAACAACCGTTGATTTGGATTTTGGTGTTCTATATATAGTAGAAAATATGATTCATTCACAAAGAAACTATCCCTAAATATTAATTTACCTTATATATAGTGACCTATAATATTGTCTCATTTTATGCTTCTAATATCCTTCTATCACAATTTCCACACATTTTTTTTTTCCAATTAAAAGGTGGATCTCCCACTTGTGCAGCCCTCACACCCGAGTTGTGAAGGAGTTAATCACAGAACTCAACCGATTTCAAAGAGTTAGGCAGCACTACCACCGCGCATGAGGACCTCCTTTATTTCAAGAAGTAACCCTCACTCTGCCGCTGACGGGATTCGATCTTGGCCATTTTTCCAATTATCCCCCCTGAGAACCAGTTGAGCTGCCCATGCGGACAATTTCCACACATTTTTAATTCCTTTAACAGTTGTTTAAAAGTGTATTTATTACTCATGATGTTCCAAATGAAAACCTCTAGGGAACTAGGGGTGTGTTTTGCTTCGAGATTTTTCATGTTAAAATATTTCTTTGGATCAAACAAAATAAATTTTATAAGTGTCGTTCTATATTTATTGTCTCATCCCCTACATCGAACACCCCATCCCCCCCCCCCTCCTCTTACACTTAAGTCCTACCTACCATCCTCGCCCCACCCTCACTTGACCACCCGCTCCCACAACCCCTCCACCCCCACCTTCACCCTCGCCCCACCCCGCTCCAACACCCCGGCCATCCACCCTCACCGCCCATCACACCCACTTTCACCACCGTCTCCACCACTACTATTACCTCCACAATCCCATAGTACGTATTTGCCTAACAATATAATGTGTTTGTAATAATATTTTTTACTAACTTATCGAACAACACAAAATAAGTAAGAAGTAGAAGTTTGATAGTTACTTTAATGTTTGCAATTGAAGTTGTGTGGCAGAAATTTTAAAAACTACTTTTACTAGAACTATTTCGGTAATAGTAATTTGGTAGACGAGACAAATGTACAAGGTCCTATCTTGGCCCCGAACACTGTATTTTGTTAAATATTATAATATATATACCTGTTATCCGTTTAACAAAATAAAATTACTTATTTAAAAAAGAAATCATTCGTACCAAACACACCCTAAAGCTCAAGTCGATTTTCACCCGAAATTTAAAACTTCAGATACCTACGGAAAGTCCTCGATGAAATGAGTATATAAAAAATTATATTGTCGTGTTATAATAATGTTACTAAAATGTTGACATGACTAATTAAATAGGCACGATAGTTTTCTTTTTCTTTTGTATGTACTCCTATTTGTTAACATTTCTTCCATTTACGCCAAAATCAGGGTCGTCTCAAACATTTTGGGGGCCTGTTTTAATTCGTAAAAGTGAACCCTTAATTGGGCTAAGACCTGCGAATTATGGATCTTTATAGTAAATTCTGGCTAATACTACTTAATAAATAATAAAAAAAAGGGTCTTAAAATTTTTTCGTTTTTCGAGGGGCCCTGTGCGGTAGCACACCTCTCACGGGTCCAAAGACGGTCCTGACCAAAACTGTTTTCTTTTGGCATGTAGCTGCATTTTCTACTAGGTTATTATCCATGTTGTCTTTTTCTCACTCTCTTCGACGCAATTATTTGTTTTTCTTCTTTTGTTCCTCCCAAGGTCCCAACAATAGAATGGACCACACATATATATAGTTAATGCATGGAAACATGTGTTTCACGAACTGGATAACTTCAATACAAGTTCTTTGTTTTCATTCATTTGTTTTTGCATGTATTCAAATACCACGTATCTCAAATTTTACAATATGAAACAGAAATGGTCCACTTCTTCATACGATATGAACGTGAAACAGAGATGTACCGTTTCGTGTTCATTCAAATAACTAATCAACTAGTATAAGTAGTAGTATTAGTACATATGTATTGTCGTATAGTAGAATAAGTATAAAATGAATGATACAAAATATCATTCCTTATTGGGAAGTCTCTTTTATTTTTAACAGGATCAACACAAGGAATCGAACTATGTTTGTTTACAAATTGACTTTGAGGTTAAAAATTGACTTTTTGGCTTAGTTTAAAGGTCGATTCTTGAAAATGCTTATTTAAGCTATTACTTTAGAAGCTGACCTTCAAAAGATCGGGAATAGAATAGTGGACGCCAAAAAAGGGGTATAGACTCATTCAGGTTGAGACGGACTCCCTGCTTTCTATACAGAAGTTGCACAATAGTTGGGCTTGAGGATCCACATTTCAATATTATCCGTTTTCGCTACCTTCCCCACCTTTAGGCCACCTTTTGGGAACTTTTTTCTATCCTTGTCCCTTGCCGGCTAGAGTCACGGAGCTAAAGGCAGATTCTTTAGTCGCGGTTGACTTAGTCCTGACCAAGCAAGGCCCATCCGAATACGGAACTAAGTATGCTTTTGGACCATATTAATTCAAATTAAGTACAAAAATATTTAAATTAAAGTTGGAAAAAGGTATTTGGAAGCTGATTAAAACGTATAAAAGAACAAGAAAATCGAAACATTTGCTCAAAAATATTCTGTGAAAAATATGTTAGCTTTACGTTTTGAACAAAAACAGTTTTTCTAATAAAAATGAAATTTTTGTGTTTCCAAAAGGATTTTTAACAACTTTATATTATTTGGCAGTATATACGTGAAAGCAAATTCAGGATAAAACAAGGAGAACCGCATCCACTTTTGTCTACTTCGCTTTGTCGTCTTCTTCTACTCTTTCGGCTCGTTTGGTAAGTCACACTAGACTGTACTAATTTCATTGGACTGTACTGTACTATAATGAACTGGACTATATTAATATATAATTGACGGTATTAGAGTATTAATATATAATGGACTGTATATTTTTTGGTACAGTCCAGGAGAGATAAGAGTCTCGAATAATAAGGGTCTCCACCGGTCCTCCTTTTCCTAGTATAATAAGGTAACCCTATTCTAATAGGACTACAAATCATATATTACTATAATTACAAATTTATCATAAATAGACCTAACCTATTCTAATACCCCCTCAAGTTGGAGCATAAGGGTCTCGAATGCCCAACTTGCCAAGTAAATATTCATGTAGCGATTTGCTCAAAGCCTTTGTAAACACATTAGTCGATTGCTTACTGGTTGACACATAACTGGAGGTATTATTTCAGACTGGAGCGCATCCCGGACATAGTGACAGTCGACTTCAATGTGTTTAGTCTGTTCATGAAACATCGGATATCATGCAATATACAATGTCGCTTGACTATCATAATACATTTTCACTGGAGATTTATGTTCAACACCCAAACTATGTAAAATTCTATTTAGCCATTTCAACTCACAACTGTCATTGTCATTGATCGATATTCCGCCTTTGTTGACAAGCGAGAGACAATGTGATGCTTCTTGGTTTTCCATGATACGAGCGAATTTTCAAGGGATATAAACCAACTGGTTAGTGATTTTTGAGTCAACGGACAACTGGTCCAGTCTGAATCACACCATCCGTACAACTGTAGATCATAATCTTTTCTCATCACAATGTCTTGTCCTGGGTTCTTCTTCAAGTAACGCACCACATGGAGAGTCGTGTTCTAGTGTGCTTTCTTATGTTGCATGAATTGAGACAGAACATGCACGCAATATGACAATCCGGGTCGCATAAAACTAAGATATATCAATCTACCAACCAGACATCGATATGGTTCTGGATCTCCCAAATTGTCTCCTTCTTCCAACGCCAAACCATGATTCTTTTCCATAGAAGTATTGATTGGTTTAGCTCCCAATAATCCAGTCTCAGAGATTATATTTAAGACATATTTCCGTTGATAGATAAATAACTCCGTCAGTCCACGTGCAACTTCAACTCTCAGAAAATACTTCAGAGAACCCAAATCCTTCATGTGAAAACATGCGCGAAGATAGTTTTTGAATCGTTCAATGGCACTATGATCATTTTCGGAGATAATCAAGTCATCCACATAGACTAAGTCGTTAAGTTGCATATCTCCCCTGTGCATCGTGAAGACATCATAATCCGAGTACGACTGTTTGAACTCATATTTCATCAAAGCACTTGATAATTTTATAAATCAACACTGTGGGGCTTGTTTCAAACCATACAAAGATTTATAATGTCGATATACTTTCCCCGGACTAGAATACGAAATCCTGGTGATAATTTTATATAAACTTCATCCGAAAGATCGTCATGTAAGAAAACATTATGCACATCCATCTGATGCAACTCTTAATTTCGTGCAGCCGCAATAGCTGATATCAGTTTAAAGAAAATATTTTATTGATAAATTGTGAATCTCTGAATGTTGTCTACGATCTCCACAATATCTCTTATTATGAAAATAGCTAGCATCACCCCTATTTATAATATTATGAAATATACTTTAACTCAAAATAGAAAAATGTATTCCCATATAAATTCTAACTATAAATCCTAATTAGACATGAAATAAAATACCAAATCCTAACCAATTTTGAATTTCAACAGTTTTGAATTATTATTTCCAACATTTTTCCGTAATTCAAAGTTGTAGATCTATTTTTATGCTCTTTTCACAATCTTTTAATTTGTTGAAGCACTTGTCTCCAAACCATTGATGCACTTGTCACCAATACCAAATATTTTTATTGAAGCACTTGTATTCAACCCCATTGATGCACTTGTTACCAACACTAAAACCTATTGAAGCACTTGTATTCAATCCCGTTGATGCACTTGTCACAAACACAAAATTTTGTTGAAGCACTTGTTTTCAACCCTGTTGATGCACTTGTCACCAACCTTAATTTTTGTTGAAGCACTTGTCACCAACACCAAATTATGTCGAAGCACTTATACTCTTCAACCCATTGATGCACTTGTCACCAACACTAATTTTTTGTTGAAGCACTTGTCTCCAACCCCGTTGACGCACTTTATCACCAACACTCAATTTTGTTCTTTTAACCCATTTCTCCAACTTTTAGAGAAGATTGTTTCTTCCTCTTGTGCCATATTTTCTTGCACCTCTTTAAACCTATAATATTTTTCAATCATTCTTAGCATGATTATTTTTCATGCATACATCATTGGCCCGATGTTTGCCTACATAATTTTTTGTCAGACGAGTGGTATATATGGATTATAACCAGCCGCTGGTAGTGGAAACTCTTTGATTCTTTATCAGGACTATAGAAGCTCTGATACCATGTAAAATTAGGCATTGCGCCTAACTCACACCCCAAAAGTTAGCTCAAAGAGAGGATAATTGCCCAAATCTTATAATGAGTCCAGAGTTCTCATCCATCACTGATGTGTTATATTCTCTTCACCCCTCACGACCAAATCTGGTAGCAAATTGAACAGAGACTGCAGGTGCAATTACAGTTGAAAAAAGGCAACAAGACATTTGAGGAAGATGAACTTAAAAGCGGCTGCGAAGCCATATCAACCTTAAAAGATATTCAAAAGAACAATGAGATAGAATGCTATTAGGATGAGTAATATGTATTACGGACGCGCTGATACCATATAACAAATAATTCATGACTTGAAGAGCTAATATACATCATCACCTATATATATTGTACATGTACACACAAAAAGGTTATATAAGACAAAGTAAGTTCTAAAGAGTCCTACAAGTAATGAACTAGGAGTCCTAACTCCTACATGTATTGGACTAGGAGTCTTAGTAGATATGCTCTTATCCATTAACGAAGAAGCATTGCATCACATGGTCTTTCTCACGAGAAAAATGATCAAAGCCTTGAATTATGCCAATAGTCAAGATACCCCTAAACTTTGCGAAATTGTGCACATTTTATTTTTCTAAATTACCATCATTATTGTTATGAATCAATCACCACCATCATAATTAATTATCTTTATTCTCAAAAACACCACTTGAAAATCACCGTTACTCCACAACAATCTCACCCCGACGACACTTATATAAAGAACACAAAAAAACTTCATATAAAACTCATCACATTCAAACGATCTCTATCACAGTTCATTTTACTATTTTCAACAGTCACCATTTTACTTTTGTTGTAAAGATCAGGACCCTCAACCACTATAACCTCATCTTGACTTCCACAATATCATAAATAATTTTAGAAACTAAATAATGTGTACCTAAATTTGTTTTAGCATTAAGAGATTGATGTGGAGCTTTGATATTACTATTTATGACTTGAGAAGGACAGATAATGGAGTTCTGGCATAGGTGAAAATTCAATTTGGCGGTGCAATGTTCATTGTTTGAGTTTCATTTGAAATAATTTAAGGCTTGAAGATGATTCGTTTTAGCTTGTGGGATAGAGATATTGTTCTTGGAGGTTCTGAGTGTTGAAGACAATGTTATGACTACTAGAATAATGACCCTTCTTAAAAGTTGAAGGTCAAATTTGATCCTTTTTTCTTGTAAAAAATGGCTATGTACTGAAAATTTTATTCCTTTATTAATGAAAATATAAACCAGTTCGTAAAAGTATGGACTATGGAGGCAAATTTGAACCTTCCCTTTTTGAATAAGTTAATAACTCAATTTGTAACTAGTGCTCCTCTAAAAGCTTACTCATATTTGATAATATTTGTGAGTTACACAATAGATGTACGGAAATAGTTTAAAACTACTACTAATGCTTAGAAAATATAAACAATTACAATACAACAGGCTTGAAGCCTAATATATTCTGTGCTAACAATAAGTCTTATGATCTTGATCTTTTGTCTTAAATTCGTCTTGGAGTCTTGGATCTTGAGATCTTCGTTGGAACTGCAGCAAGCTCCTTGATCTTTATAACCTGAAATCAAGAGAAACTAAATCTGGAAGTGTTACAAGGACGCTGCTGAGTCGAGTGATATTCACTCTGTCCTTAAGACAATATTACCCCGTATGAATTCTTTAACGACTATTGGCAACTTGTCTCCCAAGATGAAACAACAACTAAACAAATGAGCAAAGGAAAACTCAAGTGTTTCTCAAAAATAACCTTTGAGTGTGAAAGTATGCTAGAGAGGAAGAAGTTCAGAAAAATCTGAACCATACAAGTATGAAGTGTGTTCTTGAATTGAGCCAAAGGCCTCAATTTATAGTGTGTGTAAGATGACTTCTCATCTAGTCAACTAATGGCAATCAAGACCATGAAATGGCACTAAATGAGAGGTTATAATTCAGTCATTATTTGGCTGAATTCAAGTGCCATGTAATGGAGGATTAATGCTCCAAAACCAGCCCAAAAGTCAGAAATCATCGGCTCTACAGCGGCATCGCGGTCCTTTTCCGACTTATTTCGATCTTACACTTCGTACACTTCTTCCTTCATTTACCAACGTGGAGCACATGTCATTTGACCAATAACCGTCCATCATTCTATGTCTCAAACGTTTCACTTACAATATCTCTTTCACTTATTTAATTAGTCACATTATACATGAACATCATTCAATTAGTCAATACAATGTATATGTTTTATTCATGAAGAATAATGTAGGTTCGTTGAATAGGAAAAAATCTCTTTAAATTAATAAATTATTAATTTATCGATTAATTAATATCTCTTAAATTAATAAAATTATGTGGTCCCGACATTATTAATTTATAAAGGTTTTACTATAGTAGTATTAGTATATATGTATTGTCGTATAGTAGAATAAGTACAAAATGAATGATAAAAAATCTCATTCCTTATTGGGAAGTCTCTTTTATTTTTAACAGGATCAACACAAGGAATCGAATTATCTAAGTATGCTTTTGGACCATATTAATTCAAATTAAGTACAAAAATATTTAAATTAAAGTTGGAAAAAAGTATTTGGAAGCTGATTAAAACGTATAAAAGAACAAGAAAATCGAAACATTTGCTCAAAAGAGAAGTTTCTTGGTAAACATTTGTTTGGTTGTATGAGAGAAGAGATGAAGCATAGGCTTTTGGAAGGGTTATATATTATTAGGAGTAAGTAAATGAATTAAATCGAATCGAATATTGAGTTTTTTTTACTGTAATTTTATGTACGGTGTGTAAATATTTTTACACATTAGGTCGCTTAAAGTTTTATGCGCTTAATATGTATATAACTTATTAAACTTTTTCTTTTTTATTAAAGTAGAGGGGAATGGTGGTGGGGTATTATACATGTGCAAGCAAATGCACAGTGGAAAATTGTTGTTGGATATTTTTGATAGAGTTACAAGAATAATCTTCTTATACAGAGGTAAGGTCCTCATTTTCCTAGTATAATAAGGTAACTGGTCATCATTTTCCTAATCTAATAAGGTAACCCTATTCTAATATGATAAATCATATATTACTATAATTACAAATATATCATAATTAGACATAACCTATTCTAATACCCCTTAAGTTGGAGCATAAGGGTCTCGAATGCCCAACTTGCCAAGTAAATATTCATGTTGCGATTTGCTCAAAGCCTTTGTAAACACATCAGTCGATTGCTCACTGGTTGACACATAACTGGAAGTATTATTTCAGACTGGAGCGCATCCCGGACATAGTGACAGTCGACTTCAATGTGTTTAGTCCGTTCATGAAACACCGAATTTCGTGCAATATACAATGCCTCTTGAATATCACAATGCATTTTTATCGGAGATTTATGTTCAACACAGGAACTATGTAAAATTCTTTTTAGCCATTTCAACTCACAACTGTCATTGCCATTGACCGATATTCCGCCTCTGTTGACAAACGAAAAACAATGTGTTACTTCTCAATTTTGTGAATTCTCGAGGGATATAAATCAACTGGTAAGTGATTTTTGAGTCAACGAATATTCGGTCCAGTCTGAATCACACCATCCGTACAACTAGAGATCACAATCTTTTCTCATCACAATGCCTTGTCCTCGGTTCTTCTTCAAGTAACGCACCACACGGAGAGCCATGTACCAGTGTGCTTCATTCGATTGCTGCATGAATTGATACAAAACTTGTACACAATATGACAACTCAGGTCGCATAAAACCGAGGTATATCAATCTACCAACCAGACGTCGGTATGGTTCTGGATCTCCCAAATTGGCTCCTTCTGCCAACGTCAAAACATGATTCTATTCCATATAAGTATTGATTGGTTTAGCTCCCAATAATCCAGTCTAAGAGATTATATTTAAGACATATTTTCGTTGATAGAGAAATAACTCCGTCAGTCCACGTGCAACTTTAACTCTCAGAAAATACTTCAGAGAGCCCAAATCCTTCATGTGAAAACATGCGCGAAGATAGTCTTTGAATCGTTCAATGGCACTATGATCATTTTCGGAGATAATCAAGTCATCCACATAGGCTAAGACGTTAAGTTGCATATCTCCCCTGTGTATTGTGAAGACATCATAATCCGAGTACGACTGTTTGAACTCATATTTCATCAAAGCACTTGATAATTTTATAAACCAGCACTGTGGGGCTTGTTTCAAACCATACAAAAATTTATAATGTCGATATACTTTTCCTGGACGAGAAACACGAAATCCTGGTGACAATTCATATAAACTTCCTCCGAAAGATCGCCATGTAAGAAAACATTATGCACATCCATATGATGCAACTCTCAATTTTGCGCAGCCGCAATAGTTGATATCAATTTGAAGAACACTATTTTATTGATAAACTCTGTGAATCTCTGAATGTTGTCTACGATCTCCACAATCTCTCTTATTATGAAAATAGCTAACATCACCCCTATTTATAATAGTATGAAACCTACTTTAACTCAAAATAGGAAAACTTATTCCCATATAAATTATAACTTTAAATCCTAATTTGACATGAAATAAAATACCAAATCCTAACCAATTTTGAATTTCTATAATTTTGAATTATTATTTCCAACATTCTCCCGTAATTCAAAATTGTAGATCTATTTTATGCTATTTTCACGATCTTTTTATTTGTTGAAGCACTTGTCTCCAAACCATTGTTGCACTTGTCACCAACACCAAATATTTTTATTGAAGCACTTGTCTTCAACTCCATTGATGCACTTGTTACCAACACTAAATTTTGTTAAAGAACTTATCACCAATACTAAATTTTGTTGAAGCAATTGTTTCCAATCCTGCTTATCACCAACCTTAATTTTTGTTAAAGCATTTGTCACCAACACCAAATTATGTCGAATCACTTATGCTCTTCAACCACATTGATGCACTTGTCACCAACACCAAATTTTGTTGAAGCACTTTTCTTCAACCTGTTGATGCACTTGTCAACAACACCAAATTTGTGTTGAAGCACTTGTCTCTAACCCCGTTGATGCACTTTGTCACCAACACTCAAGTTTGTTCTTTTAACCTATTTCTAGATTGTTCCTCCCCCTTGTGCCATATTTTCTTGCACCTCTTTAAATCTATAATATTTTCAATCATTCTTAGCATGATTATTTTTCATGCATAATCATTGGCCCGATGTTTGCCTACATAATGTTTCGCCAGACGGACGACATATATGGGTTATAACCATCTTTGATTCTTTACCAAGATCGTAAAAGCTTTGATACCATGTCAAATTAGGCATTGGTATAACTCACACCCCAAAAGCTAGCTCAAAGTTAGGAGGATTGCCCAAGTCTTATAAGAAGCCCAAAATTCTCATCCATCACTGATGTGGTGTATTATCTTCACCCCCCCCCCCCCCCACGTCCAGATCCGGTAGCAAATTGAGCAGAGACTGCAGGTGCAATTACAGTTGAAAAAAGGCAACGAGACATGTGAAGAAGATGAACTTATAAGTGGCTGGGAAGTCATATCAACCTTAAAAGGTATTCAAAAGAACAATGAGATAGAACGATATTAGGATGAGTAATACGTATTACGGACGCTCTGATACAATATAACAAATAATTCACGTCTTGAAGAACTAATATACATCATCAGCTATATATATTGTACATGTACACACATAGATGTGATATAAGACAAAGCAAACTCTAAAGAGTCCTACAAGTAATGAACTATGAGTCCTAACTCCTACATGTATTGGACTAGGAATCCTAATAGATACACTCTTATCCATTAACGAAGAAGCTTTGCATCACATGGTCTTTCTCACGAGGAAAATGATCAAAGCCTTGAATTATGTCAATAGTCAAGATACCCCTAAACTTTAGGAAATTGTGCACAATTTATTTTTCTAAATTACCATCTATTATTGTTCTGAATCAATCACCACCATCATAATTAATTATCTTTATTCTCAAAACACCACTTGAGAATCACCGTTACCCCACAACAACTTCATCCCGACGACACTTATATAAATAACATAAAATAACTTCATATAAAACTCATCACATTCAAACGATCTCTATCACAGTTCATTTTACTATTTTTAGTGGTCAACATATTATTTTTGTTGTAAAGATCACGACCCTCAACCACTATAACCTCATCTTGACTTCCACAATATTATCATAAATCATTTAGAAACTAAATACTGTGTACCTAAATTTGTCTTAGCATTAAGAGGTTGATGTGGAGCTTTGATATTACTATTGATGACTTGAGAAGGACAGATAATGGAGTTCTGGCAGAGGTGAAAATTTAATTTGGCGGTGCAATGCTCATTGTTTGAGTTTCATTTGGAATAATTTGAGGCTTGAAAATGGTTCATTTTAGCTTGTGGGATAGAGATATTGTTCTGGGAGGTTTTGAGTGTCGAAGATAATGTTACAAATGCTAGAATAATGACACTTCTTAAAAGTTGAAGGACAAATTTGACCCTTTTTTCTTATAAAAATGGTTATGTACTGAAAAGCTTATTCCTTTATGAAAGAAATAATTCATTCATTATTTTCATTAATGAATGAGTATATATACAATTTACAATATAAGAAATCATATTCCTATTCTACTCCCAAAATCCTATTCTATTTGTACAAGACTTCTACAATTATGGTAAGTGTACAATGCTAATTAATTACAAATAATATGGTACAAAAAGAGTCTCAAAGCCGTGATATACTTACCATATATATCACGGACCATATGGTAAGTATATAATGATATACTATCTATCACACCCCCGCAGTTATATCGGGCGGTCTTCATACGCTGAGACTGTCCCTAAAATCTTCAAATAAAACTGAGGGAAGACCCTTTGTAAAGATGTCTACAATTTGATACCTGAAAGGGACATGACAGACGTGTACTTGTCCATGAGCTACCTTTTCGCGAAGAAAGTATATATCCATCTCTATGTGTTTAGTGCACTGGTGTTGAACCGGATTACCAGAAAGATAGATGACACTAACATTATCACAATAAACTAAGGTAGCCTTTTGAATGGGACAATGAAGTTCTAAGAGAAGATTACGTAACCAACATGATTCATAGACCACATTGGCTACCCCTCGATACTCGGCCTCCGCACTAGAGCATGATAATGTAAATTGTCGCTTCACAGACTAGGAGACCAAATTAGTACCAATAAACATACAATAGCCAGACGTGAAGCGTTTGGTATCTGGACAACCACCCCAATCAGTATTTGTATACGATACAAGTGTAGAAGCCGACGACGAATAAAGATGCAAGCCATAGTCAAATGTGCCCTGGATATAGCGGATAATGTGTTTGAGCACATTCATATGCTCAACCCTAGGATCATGCATAAACAAATAGACCTGATGTACGACATATTAATGCCCAGTCTCGTGAAAGTAGGATACTGAAGAGCGTCAGGCAGACTGCGATAGTGGATAGGATTCTCGTAAGGTGAGTCAGCCGCAACACCCAACTTGGATTTATTATCAATAGGAGTGCAAACAAATGCACAGTGGAATTGGATTTACGTTTTGAACAAAAACAGTTTTTCTAATAAAAAAGAAATTTTTGTGTTTCCAAAAGGATTTTTAACAACTTTATATTATTTGGCAGTAATACGTGAAAGCAAATTCAGGATAAAACAAGGAGAACCGCATCCACTTTTGTCTACTTCGCTTTGTCGTCTTCTTCTACTCTTTGTTTCCTTAATTTTGTCACCTACCCTTCTTTCTCTTTCACTTTCTTCTTAAAATTCGTTTATTTTCGTAACAACTAAGGTTAATTTATATTATTTTCAATAAATAATATTAGAATTCCTTTTGTTAAAATCCAGATATGTACCAGAATTTATATAGACAAGAATAATGAGAGAATTCTTTCTATCTTTCATTCATCATAATAATATCCGTATATAGAGGTAAGATCCTCATTTTTCTAGTACAATAAGGTAACCGGTCCTCCTTTTCCTAGTCTAATAAAATAACTCTATTCTAATAGGACTACAAATCATATATTACTATAATTACAAAGTTATCATAAATAGACCTAACCTATTCTAATACCCCCTCAAGTTGGAGCATAAAGGTCTCGAATGCCCAACTTGCCAAGTAAATATTCATGTTGCGATTTTCTCAAAGCCTTTGTAAACACATCAGTTGATTGCTCACTGGTTGACACATAACTGGAAGTATTATTTCAGATTGGAGCGCAACCCGGACATAGTGACAGTCGACTTCAATGTGTTTAGTCCGTTCATGAAACACCGAATTTCGTGCAATATACAATGTCTCTTGACTATCATAATACATTTTCACCGGAGATTTATGTTCAACACCTAAACTATGTAAAATTATCTTTAGCCATTTCAACTCACAATTGTCATTGTCATTGACCGATATTCCGTCTCTGTTGATAAGCGAGAGACAATGTGATGCTTCTTGGTTTTCCAAGATACGAGTGAATTTTCAAGCGATATAAACCAATTGGTAAGTGATTTTCGAGTCAACGGACAACTGGTCCAGTCTGAATCACACCATCCGTACAACTGGAGATCACAATATTTTCTCAATCACAATGTCTTGTTGGGTTCTTTTTCAAGTAACACACCACACACAGAGCCATGTTCCAGTGTGCTTCCTTCGGTTGCTGCATGAATTCAGAAAGAACATGCACGCAATATTGTCACGCCCTTTTTTTATCGCGACATAAATTCAACGAATCCTGCTAAAATAAAAAGTAAAAGTGCAAAAAGGTGCTAAGGGGTGCTAAAATGCTAAAGGGTTCGCGGAGTCTCCACCTAATTAGTTTGGGTGAATTAGGACACCTAAATATCAACTAGGTAAAGTCAACACTAACTCCATTTAATGGTCTTCTAAACTATGTGGGATTCTGGGCAAAGGTTCTTTATTAATCTAGAGAGAAGGGGTTAGGCATCCTCTTAGATCCGCTAACTTGCGGTTGTCCGTTCAAATCTAGGTTATTATTATGTTAAAGATAAATGCATGTTTTAAAATAGGCCTAGCATGTAAAGTGTCTAAAATGATTTTTCCATATGAATGTTTTATGAGAAAATTGATTAGGAATATAATATTCTAGCTACATGAATGGCTATGCGAGTGAAGGTTATTAAGTGATTTAGTATAACTTAAACAATGTATGACAAGTCTAAAATAATTAACTTAAGGGGAAGCAAATTTCTAGCACTAAATTACTTTCTAATAGATTGATTCAAGGTTTAACTATTCTAAGTGTTCGAATAGTAACGCAACGTTAGACAATTAATTTACAATAAATAAATGGGCAGAATTAAGGAATAAAGACGACTTGAAAGAGTGGTGATGTCATTTCGTCTGTGGTTCTGGTATTTTCCTATGCGAGATGCGGATGCACATAGATGTAGGTCTTCATTTGTTGTAGCTCGTGATGAGTTTTTCTATGAGACTCTTCGTTGCTCCAATGCATTTCATATAAAAATATAAGAAAAAATAAGGATTAGTACGCATTTCAAATTCATCAAAAAATGCAGGTAAATGAAATATTCATATAACTCAAACACATGTGTGACCCGTTTTTATTTAATCAAGTCAGCCCCTGGTGGATCCGAACAAATAAAATCCCAACTTTGTATAACACAATCATTTGGGCCCAGATGCAAACAGTAAGCAGAAGACAATAAAAGACCCCTAAACGTGATATTTTCAGATTCCAAAGAAAGCAATCAATCCTATACGTGATAGGCTCGACACATGCCCCAATCCATATTTCAGCAAGTACACAGAGGATTCCAAATGGGCACATACAAGATAGGATGCACCAAAGTCCAAACATGAGACTTACATCTATGCAAGCATGCCACTTTTAGATCGATAGACAGGACGTGGGCAGGACGTAGTTTAATATTCAAATAGGCACACATTAAAGACTTTAATCGATCCAAATATATGCTAGATAAACAGACATCCCATACTCTAAAGCACGGGGACTCATCTTCCTCGCTTTTAATTCTATATTCAACTAGGTGTTTTGGCGCTAACAGATTCAGCAGGGGTACGTATAGGGTATATCACAGGCATTAAAACCAGAACATTAGGCTAAGCTTTCTCCCACTATTATAGGCACATATTTAGCATTATGTCCCTCAAGTAGATAAATGTTCAACTAGTAGATGAGCATCTTAACCCGGACAGGGTATATGCAGATAAGGGTAAAATACCAACATTCAGACTACTTCAACTAGCTAATGTAATTGCTAAATAATTTATAAGATATTATGTGCTATCATAAATATGCTTGGTATTTAGACATGTTTTCGATCTGGACTCGTATCGCCACCACTGATGCGATTTTGAATGGGTAAAAGAACATGCTATAACCACACATTTAGACTTCAACTATCACATATCCTAGCCTCTACGGTAAACAAAGCGTCCCATTTAGTATATGACATCAAAACACGAAATCCACACAACATAACAGCCGATCAATCATAACATCAGGAAGCGATAATAAATCATTACAGCTCACAGAAAATACATGAGAATACTCTGTAAAATCCGGAAAAAATAATAATAATATATAGTTGTGGTTGAGTTAATAAATATATATATATATATATATATATATATATATATATATATAAGAAAACAAAGAATAAATTGCATGGGATAGAGTTAGTGTTAAAGTTGGATAAATAGATAGATAAAATGAAAATAAGAAAACAAAAAAAACAAAAAAAATGCAGCATTGTTGCACGTCCTTTGCTTCCCCCCCTTCCCCCCTTTTCATTTCTCCTCCAACTCTTGTCATTCCACCTCCCATAGGTTATAGAAAACCCTTCTACTTATACATTGTACATGACACAAATAAAATACCTAGCACAAAGAATAGAAAATCAGAAAAAAACAAGTGAAAAGAAGAGGAAAAAATACCAAGAGGGCAAGAAGAACAAAAATCAAAATACTAGAGAGTAAGGATAATTTTAGCAACCACACAACAATAATCTTCACACTTACAAGGTGAGTTTTCTCACTCAGAAATTCTTGGTAACATCCTTTATTTTAAGTTCAATACATGTTAGAATAAGAATTGAGTGTTGAAAAGAAATATTGAACTTTTGATTGTTTAGACAACTAGTTGCGTCATGAACTTTACGAACTGTTCTCACTGAGTTATAATTGTTAGAATTTGATGAAATTCGGAAGAGTGGTACACCTCTCTAATATGATCATATAGAACCAAAATTTAGGTAACATGGACATACGGTTTGAAAGTTATCATAGTTCAAAGTTCCTGCCTTAGATTTGGCCGAAATTCGGAAAGGCATAATTACAGACTGTTTTTATTGAGTTTTACTTATTAGAATTATATGAAAATTACATGGTTGTAAATATCTCTGTTACGGACAGATATAGATAAAGAGTTATTAAAACGGACTTACGAGTTGAGAGTTATTGTAGTTTGAAGTTGCTGTCTCGGATTCATCGGAATCCAGAAGGGCAGGACGTTGAAACGTAAAACTGTACTAATCTGTGGGGAATATGAAAATTGTTTCTAAATGAAAGTTCTAGATATCTCTGTTGTAGACATTTTGAGACCTTACGTGGGTATATACGACTTACGGATTGAGAGTTATCGCTGTTTAAAGTTTCTGCCTCGGATCTATCGAGATCCAGGAAGGGCAGCGAATAAAAGTGTAAAACTGTATCAAATGGTATAGAATATGAAAGGATGGTTCACATGGAGACGTGTAGATCTCTGTTCTCGTCGTTTTGAGATTTTATGGGGCTTGAACGGGTTTACAGATTAGGAGTTATGACTATTCTAAGATTGGGTTCTGTTTAATAAAAATTCTGCCGAAACAAATCTCATATGGCTGTTTTGAGGATACATTTGTGTTAGTTACCCAAAGTAGTTTTAAATGAAATTTGGTACAGTAAAAGATCTCCGTCTTACCTTAGTTTCCGCTCGAGAAACATCTTAGTTGGGGTTATGGTTAAAAAGTTATAATCGTTACAAGTATGAATGACAGAATGTTGGGAAAGAGAATATTATTTATTCGATCTTCTGAAAAATATGAAAGGTGAATACGTGTTCACATAAATATATAAATATAAACATAATGGATCGGGTTGCGCGCAACAAAGCGTAAAGTGAATACGTGTTCACAAATACGTAAATATAATGGATCGGGTTGCACGCAGCAACAAATCGTAAAGTGAATACGCGTTCACAAATACGTAAACATAATGGATCGGATTGCGCGCAACAAAGCGTAAAGTGAATACGTGTTCACAAATACGTAAATATAATGGATCGGGTTGCACGCCGCAACAAATATGAAAGATGAATACATGTTCACCTATATATAAATATGAAAAGTGAATACGCGTTCACAAATATATAAATGTAATAAACATATGGAAATGCAGGGGAATGTCTTAACGTATAATACGAGATAAAATGAAGTGTTAATTAAATCGAGAATTTCCTATGAGGAGTTGTTGCATATTTAAAAGTGTTGTAACCTGATATGTTTTTGCAATATGCTTATTACGTTATAATGTGATTGCACTTGGAATATTGTGGTGTTACTTTGAATTGCAGGGTAAGGTTCTCACTCAGCCCCAGATGGTAGGGCTGACTCTTTATTTAATATGTTTCAGGAAAGCGTGATAGGAGAAAGGCTCCACGCCAAGGCTAGCGATCGTCCCGCAGCCTCTTGTCATACCAAGTCCATTGCTTCGGGCTTGGTACTCGTCATGTTCAGAATGTCAGTTCCAGTGTCTCGGGAAATGCCCGTGTGGAATGGTCTCCCTTCCAACTTAGAATAATCTTTGTCCGTATGTCTATGTAGAAACAATATTTGCACGAGCATGGGCTCGCGTTAAGTTTTTAATAAAGTCATAAACATATTTTTTTTATTATTGTTATTTTTATTAATAGCTCTGTATTTGAATATAAGTTCAAATTTCTAAATAAAGAGAATTAAATGGTGCTCCTGGTGGGAAATAATTGTCCAGGTGCCATCACGCCCTAAGTAAAGACTTAGGAAAATTTGGGGCGTGACAAGTTGGTATCAAAGCTAAACCAGGTTAGGAGATTCTAGGAAGTTTCTTCGAGTCGGGTGTTTGAACGGTTACTTATTGCGACGGTGTGTGCGCCACATTAGTAATAAGTGAACGGAATAACATCCTAAAGTTTTCCTTCTTTCATACTACCCTCGTGCCTATCTTGAGTCTTTTTCAAGACTTGATTCTTGTACTACATCTTTCACGCGGGTTAGGAAGAAGATTGTACAACGTTATACTGACCAATAATTGTTGTGTAGATGGTGATTATAAGGCGAGTTCCAACAAAGAGCGAAGTACTCGAGGAACAGGCAAAGGAAATGCAAGCTCAGAAGGAATTCATGCGTCGTAAGATGAACTCGGGAGATGATTTTAACGAGTATATGTGCGACACAATCGAACTTTGTGCGTATTTGTTTAGGAGTAGACAGAAGAGGCGTTCCTACGACCCAACCTTCTTCAACTTTCCGATTGGAGTCATATTACAGATAATATTCAACTCTGTCCCGGAAAAATTCCGATCCTCATTCAGAGGGGCAAAGATGCTAAGAGGAGATGTTACAGAAGGTTCCTGGATCAAATTTCTATTTCAGGTAATAGTAGTAAGGGAAAGAATGAGTGAAATGGAAAGGGAAGCAAGGAAGAAGGTTCACAGGGAGTTGAATGCCAATCGTGAGAATAGGCGAATTATGCGGTTAAGCCCTTTAACGTGTTGTAGTAGGTGCATGTTCGAGTAAGAGAGCTATAGGGAATGATATAGAATGACATGCTCTGATGTATTGTAATGTCATGAAATATTTTCAAATATGAGGAATGAAACATTATTAATGCAAGTTATGAGTTGTCATTATTGTTTAGTTAATCTGCGTTTTCTTGTGGTGTTGCATGCTTATGAACTATAAGAAAATTTTAAGAGCTAGAGTAGACATTCCGTCTTCTAAAATATGAGTGTGTTTGTCTTCACAGAAAATGGTGAATTCACAAATCCGGGGGCTCGAGGAGGTTCATCACGAAGCTCATGTACCTCGATTGACGTAATGGTGTCCGAAGGAGCGGAGAAAATGTCGGAGAAAATGTTGGAGAACGAGAGTCAAATGGCCCAAGCGGTGGGACAAAAACTAGATAGACTCATAGAGTAATGATGATTGCGATTCCACACATGGTTCCGCCCGCACCTAGTGTCTCTGTAGCCCCGAACCAGAACCAGACGGCCCAGGGACCGTTTGCGACTGCACCACGGACCGAGTGGAGAAGCTCAGCGATGCTGATAGGCTATGGGCAAATTTTATGAGAGAAGAGAACCATCGTACTCGGGAAGGACCCCGGCGGGCAGATAGTATTCCTCGATAAAGTTGAAGACTTAATGTTCACATTGGGATGCGTGGAGACGCAGGGCGTTAACTTGGTAGGCGCATGACTAGTGGATGATGCAGGGGCGTGGTGGAGGAATTTTAGGAAAAATCATCCCCCGATGTCACCACCAATGACTTGGGGATGGTTCAGAGCGGCATTCATTGAGAAATTTATGCCTAATACGCGCGAGATGCGCCGGACGGGAGTTTGAACAATTGAAGCAAGGTGACCGCAGCGTACAAGAATATGATACACGATTCGTGAGGTTATCGGCATACAACACACATGTCGTCCCTACGAAATGGATAGAGTCAGCGATTTGTAGAGGTTTAAACCCGAACATAGCGAGAAGAAGGTGGTGGCGTTAGCCAACGATCGAACTTATCTTGATTGTCGATATGGCTTTGAGGGTAGAAGGTTTCGCTAAAGCAAAAGAGAATATTCGCGAAGAGATTTGGACGTCGGGATCATTTAACGAGTCAAAATCGGAAAATTTGGAGTTTAGTAAGTGATCTTCAGGACCGAACCAATCTGTGGGCCAGTCTTATTTCAAGCCTAAGGGGCACAGTTGGTCTAATTACCAAGGTAGCAAGGACAAGGCCACCAACCCTAACACAGGAGGTGACAAATCGATTTGTAAGATTTGTCAAAGAAAACACACTAGAGAATATCGGCTCTTAACGAAGACATGTTATAATTGTGGAGAGTCATGCCACTATGTCAGGGATTGCAAGAAGAGGACCCAAACTCAATCTATTCAGTGGAGGTCAGAAGCAACCACGGTGCCTCTGGGAAATCAGGGAAACCAACCCCGCCAGAGTCAGGGAGGTCAACAACCCAACAATTCTAATCGGCTCTACGCTTTTCCCCAGAGGAATGAGGGAGAAGCATCTAATGCGGTGGTCACAGGTATTTTGCTAGTCTCGAGTATTCCTGCATTTGTATTATACGATCCCGGCTCTACATTTTCATATGTGTCAATGGGCTTTGCTAAGAATTTACACGTAGAACCTTCTTATTTAAGTGAACCTTTTGAGGTTATGACACCAGTAGGGGCCTCAATTTGGGCCTCTTGGGTGGTAAATAATTTCCCATTAGAAGTGAATGGCAGGGGAACAATGGTGAACCTAGTACTACTTGATATGGTAGACTTCGACGTCATTTTGGGTATGGATTGGTTGTCGGCATGTTATGCCATGTTAGATTGTCGGCGAAAGATAGTGAGATTAACTTTTCCCGGAGAACCAGAGGTTGTTATAAGGGGTAGGATTGGAATATCCTCAGGTCAGTTTATTTCCTACCATGGGGCTCAAAAGTTATTGAGAAGTCACAGAGTGGAGTACGCATATCTGGCTAATATAGTGGATACCCAAAAAGAATCCCAGATGAATGATGTCCCTATTGTTCAAATTTTCCGAGGTTTTCTGAAGATCTTCCGGGCCTTCCTCGGATAGAGAAGTGGAGTTTGCTATAGAGTTAATTAGGGTACAAGACCCATTTCTATTCCTCCATATCGAATGGCCCCGGTGAATTGAGGAGTTAAAAGAACAATTGAATGATCTTACGGATAAAGGCTTTATAAGGTCTAGTGTTTCCGCAGTGCACGATCTGTTTGTGAAAAGAAAGACGAATCGCTCGAATGCATCGATTATCTAGCAACTCAATAAGGTCACGATCAAGAACCGATGCGTTACCAAGAATCGATGATCTTTTGACCAACTTCGTGAGCTAGCTATTTTTCCAAGATTGATCTCGTTCGGGATATCATCAGTGAAAATAAATCCGGATGATATATCCAAAACAGCCTTTAGAACCCGATACGGCCATTATGAGTTCTTGGTCATGTCTTTTGGGTTAACCAATGCCCCAACAGCTTTTATGGATTTAATGAACAGAATCTTCAAACCATTCCTAGATTTGTTCGTGATTGTGTTCATAGATGATATCCTAATCTACAGTAAGAGTGTTGAAGAACATGAAGAACATCTGAGGGTAGTGCTTCAAGTCTTGAAACAGGAGAAACTATATGCTAAATTTTCAAAGTGTGAATTTTGGTTGGAAAAGGTAGCCTTTTTGGGCCATGTTGTGTCAAGGGATGGAATTATGGTAGACCCCCAGAAGATAGAAGTAGTGAAGAACTGGCCAAAACCGACCACTCCGACAGAGGTTAGAAGTTTCTTGGGTTTGGCTGGGTATTAAAGAAGATTCGTAAAAGATTTTTCTAGTCTTGCTACTCCCTTGACCCGGTTGACTCAAAAGCGGTTAAGTATCAGTGGTCAGAAGCATGTGAAGCAAGTTTTCAGAAACTAAAAGAATTGTTGACTACTGCACCAGTCCTAACCTTACCATCGGGACAAGAAGGGTTCACAGTCTATTGCGATGCCTCTAGAGTTGGGTTAGGATGTGTCTTGATGCATTTTGGAAAGGTTATTGCGTATACATCTAGACAGTTGAAGATACATGAGAAGAATTACCCAACTCATGACTTAGAATTAGCTGCGGTGGTGTTTGCCTTACGAATATGGAGACATTATTTGTATGGTGTGCATGTGGACATATTTACAAATCATAAGAGTTTGCAGTATATAACCACGCAGAAGGATTTGAATCTCCGACAAAGAAGATGGTTAGAGTTGCTTAAGGATTATGACCTTAGTATTCTTTACCATCCTGGAAAAGCCAACGTGGTGGCTGACGCACTCAGTAGGAGATCAATGGGCAGCTTGGCCCATTTGACAATACAAAAGAGGGGTATTGCTCGTGAGGTACAAAAATTGGGAAACCTCGGGGTTAGGTAACTGAGATCGGTGAAGGTAGGGTGGTGGTACATGATACCTCGCAGTCTGACTTAGCTTCAAAAATATAAGAAAGTCAATTTGAGGATACAGAGTTTGTTGGATTACGGGAGAGGATCCAACAGGGAAAACCTTCACAGTTTACATTGGGAGATAATGACGGAACCCTTCGGTATAAGGGTAGGTTATGTGTTCCTAAGGTAAAGGATCTAAGGAGGAAGATCTTAGATGAGGGTCACAACACAAGATATTCCATTCATCCAGGGTCAACAAAAATGTATCGGGACCTCAAGGCAAATTACTGGTGGGACGGGATGAAGAAAGACGTTGCGGAGTTTGTCGGGATGTGTCTTATATGTCAGCAGGTGAAAGCTGAACATCAAAAACCTGGCGGATTACTTCAGGACATTGGAGTCCCCATGTGGAAATGGGAGGCGATTCATATGGATTTCAAATGGCCCACCAAAACTCGAGAAGGGTATGATTCTATTTGGGTGATTGTTGATCGGCTTACAAAGTCATCCCATTTCTTACCGGTCAGACTACGTATCGCGCACCACGATGCATAGATTTATTTGAAGGAGATTGTGCGGTTACGGGATTCCTTTACAAATTATTTTGGATAGAGGTTCCCGATTCACCTCACACTTTTGGCAAAGTTTCCAGCAGGGTCTCGGGACAAAAGTTAAGTTAAGCACGACTTTCCACCCGCAAACAGATGGGCAGGCTGAGCGAACAATTCAAACACTTGAGGACATGTTGCGATCTTGTATGTTAGATTTTAAGGGAAGTTGGTTGGACCTCTATGTCTAATTGAGTTCGCCTACAACAATAATTTTCACTCTAGCATACAAATGGCCCCGTTTGAAGCATTATATGGACGAAAATGTAGGTCTCCACTTGGATGGTTCGAGGTGGGTGAGGCCATCGTGTTCGGACCTGAAGTCATTCAGGAAACAAATGATAAGGTACAGATGATTCGGGAGCGGATCAAAACAGATCATAGCCATCATAAGTCCTATGCGGATCATCGGAAAAGAGATCTTGAATTCCAAGAGGGGGAGAAAGTATTTTTAAAAGTGTCCCCAATGAAGGGAGTGATGCGTTTTGGTAAGAAAGGAAAATTGAGCCCAAGGTTTGTTGGGCCATATGAGATCTTGCGAAGAGTGGAGAATGGGGCTTACGCATTAGCACTTCCACAAGAGCTGGAAGCAGTGCATCAGGTATTTCATGTGTCAATGTTACGAAAATAGTTGCACGATCCAAGTCACGTCATCCTTCCCCAAGAGATAGTTCTTAATAAAGAGCTTCAATATGAAGAGGCTCCGATAGAAATACTTGATAGAAAGGTCCAACGCCTTAGAAATAAAGATATTGCTTCCGTGAAAGTCCTATGGAGGAATCACTCCACAGAGGAAGCCACTTGGGAAGCTGAAGAGGCGATGAAAGTCAAATATCCATTCCTATTTGACTAAGGTAATAAAAAAAAAAGTGTTACATAGTACTTCATATGTGTGTCATTTGCGTGTCTATATGCATGTGTTACAACCTTATTCTCATTCGAGGACGAATGCTCCTTAAAGAAGGGAGAATGTGAAGCCCCAAATTTGTTACAATAACAATAAACATTATTGTGTCTATGTGATTATGTTACGACCTTATTCACATTCGAGGACGAATGTTGCTTAAGGAGGAGAGAATGTAAAATCCGGAAAAAAATAAATAATATATAGTTGTGGTTGGGTTAATAAAAATATATATATATAAGAAAACAAAGAATAAATTGCATGGGATAGAGTTAGTGTTAAAGTTGGATAAATAGATAGATAAAATGAAAATAAGAAAACAAAAAACAAAAACAAAATGCAGCATTGCTGCACGTCCTTTCCTTCCCCCTTTTCATTTCTTCTCCAACTCTTGTCATTCCACCTCCCATAGGTTATAGAAAACTCTTCTAATTATACATTGTACATGACACAAATAAAATACCTAGCACAAAGAATAGAAAATCAGAAAAAAAACAAGTGAAAAGAAGAGGAAAAAATACCAAGAGGGCAAGAAGAACAAGAATCAAAATACTAGAGAGTAAGGATAATTTTAGCAACCACACAACAATAATCTTCACACTTACAATGTGAGTTTTCTCACTCAGAAATTCTTGGTAACATCCTTTATTTTAAGTTCAATACATGTTAGAATAAGAATTGAGTGTTGAAAAGAAATATTGAACTTTTGATTGTTTAGACAACTAGTTGCGTCATGAACTTTACGAACTGTTCTCACTGAGTTATAATTGTTAGAATTTGATGAAATTCGTAAGAGTGGTACACCTCTCTAATATGATCATATAGAACCAAAAATGAGGTAAAATGGACATACGGTTTGAAAGTTATCATAGTTCAAAGTTCCTGCCTTAGATTTGGCCGAAATTCGGAAAGGCATAATTACAGACTGTTTTTATTGAGTTTTACTTATTAGAATTATATGAAAATTTACATGGTTGTAAATCTCTCTGTTACGGACATATATAGATAAATAGTTATTAAAACGGACTTAAGAGTTGAGAGTTATTGTAGTTTGAAGTTGCTGCCTCGGATTCATCGGAATCCAGAAGGGCAGGACGTTGAAACGTAAAACTGTACTAATCTGTGGGGAATATGAAAATTATTGCTAAATGAAAGTTCTAGATATCTCTGTTGTGGACATTTTGAGACCTTACGGGGGTCTATCCAACTTACCTATTGAGAGTTATTGCTGTTTAAAGTTTCTGCCTCGGATCTATCGAGATTCAGTAAGGTCAGCGAATAAAAGTGTAAAACTGTACCAAATGGTACAGAATATGAAAGGATGGTTCACATGGAGACGTGTAGCTCTCTGTTCTCGTCGTTTGGAAATTTTATGGGGCTTGAACGGGTTTACAGATTAGGAGTTATGACTATTCTAAGATTGAGTTCTGTTTAATAAAAATTCTGCCGAAACAAATCTCATATGGCTGTTTTGAGGATAAATTTGTGTTAGTTACCCAAAGTACTTTTAAATGAAATTTGGTACAGTGAAAGATCCCCGTCTTACCTTAGTTTCCGCTCGAGAAACACCTTAGTTGGAGTTATGGTTAAAAAGTTATAATCGTTACAAGTATGAATGACAGAATGTTGGGAAAGAGAATATTATTTATTCGATCTTCTGAAAAATATGAAAGGTGAATACGTGTTCACATAAATATATAAATATAAACATAATGGATCGGGTTGCACGCCGCAACAAAACGTAAAGTGAATACGTGTTCACAAATACGTAAATATAATAGATCTGGTTGCACGCCGCAACAAAACGTAAAGTGAATACGCGTTCACAAATACGTAAACATAATGGATCGGATTGCACGCCGCAACAAAACGTAAAGTGAATACGTGTTCACAAATACGTAAATATAATGGATCGGGTTGCACGCCGCAACAAATATGAAAGATGAATACATGTTCTCCTATATATAAATATGAAAAGTGAATATGCGTTCACAAATATATAAATGTAATAAACATATGGAAATGCAGGGGAATGTCTTAACGTATAATACGAGATAAAATGAAGTGTTAGTTAAACCGAGAATTTCTTATGAGGAGTTGTTGCATATTTAAAAGTGTTGTAACCTGATATATTTTTGCAATATGCTTATTACGTTATAATGTGATTGCACTTGAAATATTGTGGTGTTACTTTGAATTGCAGGGTAAGGTTCTCACTCAGCCCAGATGGTAGGGCTGACTCTTTATTTAACTTGTTTCAGGAAAGCGTGATATGAGAAAGGCTCCACGTCAAGGCTAGCGATCGTCTCGCAGCCTCTTGTCATACCAAGTCCATTGCTTCGGACTTGGTACTCGTCAGGTTCAGAATGTCAGTTCCAGTGTCTCGGGAAATGCCCGTGTGGAATGGTCTCCCTTCCAACTTAGAATAATCTTTGTCAGTATGTCTATGTAGAAATAATATTTGCACGAGCATGGGCTCGTTTTATGTTTTTAATAAAGTTATAAACATATTTTTTTATTAATGTTATTTTTATTAATAGCTTCGTATTTGAATATAAGTTCAAATTTCTAAATAAAGAGAATTAAATGGTGCTCCTGGTGGGAAATAATTGTTCAGGTGCTATCACGCCCTAAGTAAAGACTTAGGAAAATTTGGGGAGTGACATACTCACTGGTTCGTCACTGATTCTTGCGAGGAAGAAGAAAGGGTTTCGAATTTATGTTATTCTCTTAGACTTTTAATTTTCGGCTTGTTCCTTAATGTTTTGCTCTGTGGAAATCCCTCCTTATTGGTTTTTTTTACTAGTTTTCTTGGATGCTCTGTGAAAATCGATGCCTCCTGATGCCTATTGCATGTGTAGAAAAATGGTATTTATAGCCTTGATTTACCTTTTTGATTTATGGTAAGTTTTGGGCTGATATTAACACGATTTTTAGTACTGATTTGGTGCGATTTTGTTGGCATTTATGTGCGATCTTTTACCAAAACCAGTGGTGATTTTTATGGTATACGATTTCTGAGTATTTGTTAAGGTAAGTTTTAATGGCGATTTGGTGCGGTTTTGTACTGATTTGGTAAGATTTTAGGGCGATTTTCGGCACTTGGTTTTTGGTAAGTTCTGGGTAAGATTTTAGAACGGTATTTGAAAGAGTTGTTATGATTTCGTGGTTATGGTAAGTTTGGGTAGGCCGTATTTCCGACCGGAAAATCCGACGAGGCTTGCGGGTGGAAGGTGCGGCGATTTAGTTTTTTAGGTTCTTAGGTTTAGTTTTTTTATTATTTAGGCGTCTGTTTGGACGATGGGGGAAGGGAAATAAAGGCTTAGGGCATTTGGGCTGCGAGTTATAGTAGTTGGGCTGGGTGAAAAATAATAGATTTTGGGCTTTGTGGGTGTTATTTTGAGTTGGGTAGATTTTAAGTGTTGAGTTTTAATTAATGGGAAATAAGTGGGGTTTAAATAAAATTGTTTTAAAAGTTATAAATGCGAACGTGCTATTTAATGAGTGCTTAATGTTCTATATAAATGCGGCGCCATTATTAAATTGTTTATTTATGTATGTTTATGCTTATATATGCGTATTTTAAAATCATTTTGCGGTGTTTAAATTAGTTTAATTTATTGAATATTAATAGGAGAGAGGGTCAAAATTGGGTGTCAACAACTTGTCCCTCTTTGACTGGAGATGATGGAAGAGGTGATGGAAGAGTCTTTAGAATAAGACGTTGACTTAGAGCCAATTTTGTCTTGATCGCCTGAATTAGAACATGGATTAAGAAATGCAAGGGCAAATTCCGATTCAAAAACTTGTCCCATTATCGAATTATGATGACACTGGGCTACTGTGATGACACTAAGTTGTTGGTGCTGGAAAATTATGGAATGACTAACAAGCGGACGTCACCAGATTTAAAATTTGTCCCAGTGTCGAATTATGATGACACTGGATTAATGTGGTGACACTCTTAAAGGCTAGGTTGGCGTGGATTCAAGATTTGTCCCAGTGTCGAAGTATGATGACACTGAGTTTCTATGGTGTCTGAAAACTAAAGGCGGGACTAACGCAGATTTAAAATTTGTCCCAGTGTCAAATTATGATGACACTTGGTTATTGGAGAGTAGATCGACGCTCGAGGACACTTATGACCTTTGTTGGACAGACTGACCCCCCAACAAATTGCCCCGGTTCGCTGTAAGAGAAAAATTCACGTTGCGCTCCTGCTCCTGCATGCTAAAGCTTAAGAAAAAGTTAGTGCATAATTGTTAAGGCAAAAAATGATAAAGCATGGATATATAAGCGATGTGATTCTGAGAGTAGAGATGTTATCCGTGATAAAATATTGGCGATGTTATTGACGACGTCCTTGTGTTGATGTGAAGTTGCAAATGCTGAGATGTCATCCTTGCACAGACATGCTTCCACTTCGGATAATGATATGTTGATGATGTCATCTTTGGACGTGGCGTCGCTTTTGGACATGACGTCGTTTTCGGTCATGGCGTCGCTTTCGGTCATAGCATCGCTTTCGGACCTGACGTCGTTTTCGAGCATGACGTCGTTTTCGGACCTGACATCATTTTCGGACTTGGTGTCGTTTTCGGGTCTGGCGTTGTTTTCAAACCTGGCGTCATTTTCGGACATGACGTCGTTTTTGGACCTGGCGTCATTTTCGGACCCGGCGTCGTTTTCGGATCTGACGTCGTTTTCGGACGTGGCATCATTTTCGGATGTGGCGTCGTTTTCGGACCTGGCTTCATTTTCGGACGCTAACGTGGCATCGTTTTCGGACCTGACGTCATTTTCGAATGCCAACGTGGCGTCGTTTTCGGACCTGACGTCATTTTCGGACCTGACATCGTTTTCGGACTTGGCGTCGTTTTCGGACCTGACGCCGTTTTCGGACATGGCATCATTTTCGGACACGGCATCATTCTCAGACCTGGTGCTGTGAATTAATGCTCATGCAGGATAAAACTTTAAGAAAAATTAGTGCATAAATGTTTAAGACAAAAATGATAAAGCATGAATATATGAGAAATGTGATCCTGTGAGTCAAAATATCATCTCTGTGTAGACGTAATATGCTGGAGGTGTCATAGTTTTAGATGATGATGACGTTGATGTTGATGGCATCGCGGTGTTGACAATGATGATGGGCTCTTTGGGTTGACGTACTGATGATAGCATCGTTGCGTAGACGTAATATTGATGAAGATGTCATTGTGTTGACAATGCTGATGAAGACATCATTGTGTTGATGCTCCTACTCCTTTAAATTAATCCTCCTGCAAGCTAAGCCTAAGAATAATTTGTGTATAACGGTTAAAACAAAATTATGAGTATATAAAACATGTAATTTTGCGAATAGAGATGTCGTCCACGTATGATGTGTAGAATGATGCGAATGCTGATGTCGTCCATGCCCAGTCGTGCTGAATGTTACGGATGCTGATGTCGTTCCTGCACGGACTTGCTGGATGGTTCGAATGCTGAGATTTTATCACTGCACGGACATGGTGTAACTGCATGGATTTCCATGATGTCTTTAATCTGGATGCGGTGCATTTGTGAACCGCCTGGATTACAATGATGCCTTTGTTTATGCGTTTGGGAACCGCATGGATTGCGATGATGTCGTTGTCTGGACGTTGTGCGTTTGTGAACTGCATGGCTGCAATGTGACTTTGTGACTGAGCTGATGCGCTGGACTTTGTTGCAGAATTTGAACTTTGATTGTTGTTGTTCTTTCTGTTTCTACTGTGAAATTTGAAATTTGATTGTTGCTGCATCTTATGCTTCTACAAATATGAAGAACATACGCTCAAAGAAAACTTGTGAGTTTGGGGGGGGTCGATTCACATTGACCTTGCAGCTTTGATTCTTGATGCTCCGACGCCTGGTTTGTTTGGACGTTATGCGTTTTTGAACTGCATGGATTGAGATGACTTGTGATTACTGATATGTTATACCTTATTACGGAATTTGAACCTCTGATTGTTGTTGTATTTTTTGCTTCTTCTAATATGAACAGCATGCGTTAAAAAAACTTGTGAGTATTGGGGGGGTCGATTTACGTTGACTTTGCAGTATTGATTTCTTGATGCTAGGGTGTCTAGCTTATTTGAACCTGTAACCCCTGCCTAGTTTTCTGCCTTGGCTAGCTGTTAATGAAAATATTTATCGCTTGTGACAAAGTGTTTATTTTAATAAAAGTTTTTGTCTGATTGACTAAATGAACATCTTATCCAAAATTATTCCAGTTTAAACATGTAAGGGCGCTTGGTTGGTAGGGGATTGTTTGTCTATACTATCAAAAGTGTGTATTTTATTATTGCAAAACAAGTGGAGAAAAATTTCTAATGGTGTGACCGAAGCCAATTTAGGCCGCCTACGTATTCCAACGAGGGAATCAGGTCATGACGTAGTTCGTTTACAAAAGGGAATGATATAGTTTTTTTTTCTGATAGTGGGACTGAAGCCGACGTGGCCACCTATGTATCCCGCCGAGAGAATAAGGTCATAACGTAGTTCCAATTATTTTAATTTAAACTAGTACAAAGTTCTATCAAGCTCCTCGGAGGACCAGGACAGGGGTGCAAGTCCAATTTTGCATCTCAGATAGTTGGCGTGGTTTTCAGCATCGTCTTCTTTTGATTCCTGCAGGCTAAAACTTTAAGAAAAATTAGTGCATAAATGTTTAAGACAAAAATGATATAGCATGAATATATGGGAAATATGATCCTGTGAATCAAAATGTCATCTCTGTGCAGACGCAATATGCTGGAGGCGTCATAGTTGCAGATGTTGATGACGTTGATGTTGATGACATCGCGGTGTTGACAATGCTGATGGTGTATTTGGGTTGACGTAATAATAATGGCGTCGTTGCGTAGACATAATATTGATGAAGACGTCATGTGTTGACAATGCAGATGAATGTGTCATTGTGTTGATGCTCCTGCTCCTGTAAATTAATCCTCCTGCAAGCTAAGCCTAAGAATAATTAGTGCATAACTGTTAAAACAAAATTATGAATATATAAAAAATGTAATTTTGCGAATAGAGATGTCGTCCATGTATGATGTGTAGAATGCTGCGAATGCGGATGTCGTTCATGGCGGACGTCTTTGAATGTTGCGGATCGATGTCGTCCTTGCAGACTTCTTTGTATGCTTGAATCTTTGAGATGTTATCACTGCACGGACATGGTGTAAACGCATGGATTGCCATGATGCCTTTAATCTGGATGCGGTGCGTTTGTGAACCGCACGGATTACAATGATGCCTTTATTTATGCGTTTGGGAACCGCATGGATTGCGATGATGTCGTTGTATGGACGTTGTGCGTTTGTGAACCGCATGGCTGCAATGTGACTCTGTGACCGAGCTGATGCGCTGGACTTTGTTGTGGAATTTGAACTTTTATTGTTGTTGTTCTTTCTGGTTCTGCTGTGGAATCTGAACTTTGATTGTTGCTGCATCTTCTGCTTCTACAAATATGAAGAACATGCTCTCAAAGAAAACTTGTGAGTTTGGAGGGGGGGGGGGCGGTCGATTCGCATTGACCTTGCAGCTTTGATTCTTGATGTTCCGACACCTGACTTGTTTGGACGTTATGCGTTTGTGAATCGCACGAGTTGAGATGACTTGTGATTGCTGATATGCTAGACCTTATTGCGGAATTTGAACCTCTGATTGTTGTTGTATTTTCTTCTTCTGCTAATATGAAGAACCTACGCTTAAAGAAAAGTTGTGAGTTTGGGGGGGGGGGGGGGGGTTGATTCACATTGACTTTGCAGTTTTGATTTCTTGATGCTAGGGTGCCTGGCTTATTTGAACCTGCAACCCCTTCCTGGGCTAGCTGTTAATGAAAATATCGCTCCTCTCGCGGAGCCTGTGGTCTAAGTTGCTACGGTGGACAAAGGTCATAGTCCTGAAGCCCCTGATAGTGATAGTCCATGTACCTATACTTGACCTTACCTGCAATATTACACAAACAACAAAAAAGTGATAAAAAGATGCTCTCAGAGCAAGTTAGATTTTCTGGGAGCGACCAAATTAGAAATTAAAAATAGATGGTTTGGTATTATAAGTACGTCAGTCCCGGGCAACGGCGCCAAAAACTTGTTGGGTGATTTCCACGTTGCTGACGCAAGTGTACGTATCGTTCAAAAGTAATATAGTCTGTAAGACCGATTTTATAGTCCACAGAGACTGGTTTCTAAGTACCGTTCATCTATTTTATGTTATCTATTTGAAAATCGATAATTGAGTTGAGTTTTTGTTTAACTACTAGAATAATTGCAAGAATTAACTAAACTATTTAAGTTGTAATCAGTTATGAAGGAATTAGGGCTTCCAAAATCCTCGAATATCCACTCTATTCAACCCTTAATGTAACTTAGAATGACTTTTTCTTCTACGTTAAGATAGCGATTAACTAGACTGTCTTATATTCCGGTTAGGATATATAATCACTCAACCCCAGTGCAGAACCCTTCTATATTTCTATGATAGTATTTACCACATATGAGGATTAAGAACAGTAACCTATAATGCTACACAAGTATCGGGGTACTTTCGTCCGCGATTTTAACCTATGTCTATTCAATTACAACATATTCAAATCTCTCCTCTCGGTTCTTGATTCGAAATCATATAGATTATGATAATTAGTGATCAATTAATTATCAAACATTCATACCAATTATTGAATAAATCTTAATCTAGTGAAGAAGAAATCAAACTACTGCATCAATTCATGAATAAGAGTTTCAAGTGATTCATAAGGAAAGTCCTAATAAAGTGTTTAGCTCCTAGCCATAGTCACGCTAAGAACTAATACAAATACCAACATAAACTGAATTGCAAAGAAAAGAAAGAAAAATTACGTAGAACTAAGTTTCCAATTGTAGCCTCCAATTTGTCTTCAATTGTGTTGTGTGATAGAATGTCCAACTCCTTCAACTAGACTAATCCCAGGGGCTTAAGTATGTTGCAAATTTCGTTCCCTATGGACCCTTCTGCCCTTGGCCAATTCTACTTCGGATTTGGCAAATTCCGCGTCGGCACCGCGTTTCTGCAGAATGGCATCGCGGTGCCGAAAGTCCTGCAGCCTCTCAGTAAATATGGCCGTGGTCTGTCGGCCGCACGCGATGCTTTGCCTTCGTCCGAATTTCCAGTTTTCAACTTTTTTGCCTCGGAACCCTTTTTTTCTGTCCATTTTTCGCTCATTTTCTCCATTTTGCATTTTTGAACCGCTGTGACTCAAAAGAAAGAAAACCGAACCTAATACTATACTAAACACAACAAAAACAAGTAAAATACTAACTAAAAATGACTCAAAAAGCGTATACAAAATACGCCTAACCGATATGCGAGATTATGATAGATTAATTCAAATCGTCAAGCCGCAATGCTTTTGTTGGAAATGACGACAAAATGAATGTGCATTTTCCAATTTCAGCATGTCATGTTTAGGGTTGGACTCGTCTATCATTGTTATGCTACACATAGTATGTTGATTGGTCGTTGGGTTGCGAAACCCATCGACAAGTTTGGTGTTTTCCTAATTGTGGTGTCGATACCAAAGACCGATCCACCTAAGGTAAATGCATGCATGCTTTAAGATAAAGGGTGGTATAGCTCTATCCAAAGTTTGCTAAGATTTGGCTTACTAGACGCAAGGTTCCCGAGCGGACAACTCTAGTGAGAAGGTTACGCGACTGACCAGATGAACCGGTCTAAATCCGCGCATGCGCCAACTCTCCTAAAATTTGGGTATTTGAAAGAAATTTGCGGGTGCGCGAAGCACACCATCGCGTGTAGTGTGTGATAGTGTAAATTTTTCAGAGTAGAAGAAGAATGAACAGAATGCCAGTTTAAGAAAAGCAGTAAAAGAAAGTAGCAGTTAATGCAATTACAAATAAAACAATTTAAAACACAAAATTAAAGGCATGAAAATAAAATAATAAACCTAGGTTTGCTATGGTCAAGAACCTTATCAATGTCTCCCCAGCAGAGTCTCCATGTTGTCACGCCCTTTTTTAACCGCGACATAAATTCAGCGAATCCTGCTAAAATAAAAAGTATAAGTGCAAAAAGATGCTAAAAGGTTCGCGGAATCGCCACCTAATTAGTTTGGGTGAATTAGGACACCTAAATGTTAACTAGGTAAAGTCAAAACTAACTCCATTTAATGGTCTGCTAAACTCTGTGAGATTATGGGCAAGGGTTCTTTATTAATCTAGAGGGAAGGGGTTAGACATCCTCTATGATCGGCTAATTTGCGGTTGTCCGTTCAAACATAGGTTATTATTATGTTAAAGATAAATGCATGTTTTAAAATAAACCTAGCATGTAAAGTGTCTAAAATGATTTTCCTATATGAATGTTTTATGAGAAAATTGATTAGAAATATAATATACTAGCTACATGAATGGTTATGCGAGTGAAGGTTATTAAGTGATTTAGCATAACTTAAACAATGCATGGCCAGTCTAAAATAATTAACTTAAGGGGAAGCAAATTTCTAACACTAAATTACTTTCTAATATATTGATTCAAGGTTTAACTATTCTAAGTTTTCGAATAGTAACGCAATGTTAGAAAATTAATTTACAATAAATAAATGGGCAGAATAAAGGAATAAAGACGACTCGAAGGAGTGACGATGTCATTTCACCTGTGGTTCTGGATTTTTTCCTATGCGAGATGCGGATGCACATAGATGTGGGTCTTCATTTGTTGTAGCTCGTGATGAGTTTTGCTATGAGACTCTTCGTTGCTCCAATGCATTTCATGTAAAAATATAAGAAAATATAAGGATTAGTACGCATTTCAAATTCATCAAAAAATTCAGGTAAATGAGATATTCATATAACTCAAATACATGTGTGACCCATTTTTATTTAATCATGTCAGCCCCAAAGAATAACTGGTGGATCCGAACAAATAAAAGCTCAACTTTGTATACCACAATCATTTGTGCCCAGATGCAAACAGTAAGCAGAAGACAACAAAAAAACCCAAACGTGATGTTTTCAGATTCAAAAGAAAGCAATCAATCCTATACGTGATAGGCTCGACACATGCCCCAATCCATATTTCAACAAGTACACAGAGGTGTCCAAATGGGCACATACAATATAGGATGCACCAAAGTCCAAACATGAGACTTACAGCTATGCAAGCATGCCAATTTTAGATCGATAGACATGACGTAGGCAGGATGCAGTTTAATATTCAAATAGGCACACATTAGAGCCTTTAATATAGGTCTCGCAGATGGGCATATCAAACTTGTATTATCATGTAATCGATCCAAATATATGCTAGATAAACAAACATCCCATACTCTAAAGCACGGGGACTCGGCTTCCTCGCTTTTAATTCTATATTCAACTAGGTGTTTTAACGCTAACAGATTCAGCAGGGGTACGTATAGGGTACATCACAGGCATTAAAACCAAAACATTAGGCTAAGATTTCTCCCACTATTATAGGCACATATTTAGCATTATTATCCTCAAGTAGATAAATGTTCAACTAGTAGACGAGAACCTTAACCCGAATAGGGTATATGCAGATAAGGGAAAAATACCAACATTCATACTACTTCAACTAGCTAATGTGATTTCTAAATGATTTATAAGATATTATGTGTTATCATAAATCTGCTTGGTATTTAGAAAGGTTTTCGATCTGGACTCGTATCGACACTACTGATGTGATTTTAAATGGGTAAAAGAACATGCTATAATCACACATTTAGACTTCAACTGTCACAGATCCTAGCCTCTACGGTAAACAAAGCGTCCCATTTATTATATGACATCGAAACACGAAATCCACACAACATAACAACCGATCAATCATAACATCAGGAAGAGATAATAAATCATTACAGCTCACAGAAAATACATGAGAATACAGCGAATGCGAAAGACAAAATAGATTTAAAGGAGATTGATTTTACCTTCTCCGGACAGCGAACCGAGGCAGTGTATCAAGTCATCGATCCACTCGGGGTTTTGTTGCTTTGCGATTTGAAAGGGAATAAAGTATTTGATTTGAGAATGCTCACTGGTTCGTCACTGATTCTTGCAAGGAAGAAGAAAGGGCTTCAAATTTATGTTCTTGCCTTAGACTTCTAATTTTCGGCTTGTTCCCTTATGTTTTGCTCTATGGAAATCCCTCCTTATTGGGGTTTTACTAGTTTTCTTGGATGCTCTGTGAAAATCGATGCCTCCCGATGCCTATTGCATGTGTAGAAAAATGGTATTTATAGCCTTGATTTAAGTTTTTGATTTATGGTAAGTTTTGGGCTGATATTAACACGATTTTTTGTACTAATTTGGTGCTATTTTGTGGGCGTTTATGTGCGATCTTTTACCAAAATCAGTGGTGATTTTTATGGTATAAGATTTCTGAGTATTTGTTAAGGTAAGTTTTAATGGCGATTTGGTGCGGTTTTGTTGCGATTTTGTACTGATTTGGGTAAGATTTTAGGGAAGGTGCGGCAGTTCTTTAGGTTGTTAGGTTTAGCTTTTTTTCTTATTTAGGCGTCTGTTTGGACGATGGGGGGAAGGGAAATAAAGACTTAGGGCATTTGGGCTGTTGGTTTGGGTAGTTGGGTTGGGCGAAAAATAATAGATTTTGGGCTTTGTGGGTGTTATTTTGAGTTGGGTAGATTTTAAGTGTTGAGTTTTAATTAATGAGAAATAAGTGGGGTTTAAATAAAATTGTTTTAAAAGTTATAAATGTGAATGTGCTATTTAATGAGTGCTTAATGCTCTATATAAATGCGGCGTCATTATTAAATTATTTATTTATGTATGTTTATGCTTATATATGTGTATTTTAAAATCATTTTGCGGTGTTCAAAATTAGTTTAATTTATTGATTATTAATAGAAGAGAGGGTCAAAATTGGGTGTCAACAAATATGACAACTCGGGTCTCATAAAACTAAGGTATATCAATCTACAAACCAGACGTCGGTATGGTTCTGGATCTCCCAAATTGGCTCATTCTGCCAACGCCAAATCGTGATTTTCTTCCATAGAAGTATTGATTGGTTTAGCTCCCAATAATCTAGTCTCAGAGATTATATTTAAGACATATTTCCGTTGATAGATAAATAACTCCGTCAGTCCACGTGCAAATTCAACTCTCAGAAAATACTTCAGAGAGCCCAAATCCTTCATGTGAAAATATGCGCGAAGATAGTCTTTGAATCGTTCAATGACACTATGATTATTTTTTGAGATAATCAAGTCATCCACATAGACTAAGACGTTTAGTTGCATATCTCCCCGGTGCATCGTGAAGACATCATAATTCGAGTAAGACTGTTTGAACTCATATTTCATCAAAGCACTTGACAATTTTATAAACCAACACTGTGGGGCTTGTTTCAAACCATACAAAGATTCATAATGTCGATATACTTGCCCCGGACTAGAAACACGAAATTCTGGTGATAATATCATATAAACTTCATTCGAAAAATCGCCATGTAAGAAAGCATTATGCACATCCATTTGATGCAACTCTCAAATTCGTGCAGCCGCAATAGCTGATATCAATTTGAAGAAAAATATTTTATTGATAAACTCTGTGAATCTCTGAATGTTGTCTACGATCTCTACAATCTCTCTTATTATGAAAATAGCTAGCATCACCCCTATTTATAATAGTATGAAACATACTTTAACTCAAAATTTATTCCCATATAAATTCTAAATATAAATCCTAATCAGACATGAAATAAAATACCAAATCCTAACCAATTTTGAATTTCAATAATTTTGAATTATTATTTCCAACATTCTCCCGTAATTCAAAGTTGTAGATCTATTTTAATTCTCTTTTCACAATCTTTTAATTTGTTGAAGCACTTGTCTCCAAACCATTGATGCACTTGTCACCAACATCAAATATTTTTATTGTAACACTTGTCTTCAACCCCGTTGATGCACTTGTCACCAACACCAAATTTTGTTGAAGCACTTGTTTCCAACCCTGTTGATGCACTTGTTACCAACCTTAATTTTTGTTGAAACACTTGTCACTAACACCAAATTATGTCGAAGCATTTATACTCTTCAACCCCATTGATGCACTTGTCAATTTTTGTTGAAACACTTGTCTCCAACCCCGTTGATGCACTTTGTCACCAACACTCAATTTTGTTCTTTTAACCCATTTCTCCAACTTTTAGAGAAGATTGTTCCTTCCTCTTGTGCCATATTTTCTTGCACTTCTTTAAACCTATAATATTTTTTCAATCATTCTTAGCATGACTATTTTTCATGCATACATCATTGGCCCGATGTTTGCCTACATATTTGTTTGCCAGACGGGCCGCATATGTGGGTTATAACCAGCCGCTGGCAGAGGAAACTCTTTGATTCTTTATTAGGATCGTAGAAGCTCTGAAGCTCTGATAACATGTAAAATTAGGCATTGGGCCTAACTCACACCCCAAAATCTAGCTCAAATGGAGGAGGATTGCCCAAATCTTATAAGGAGTCCAGAGTTTTCATCCGTCACCGATGTGGTATATTCTCTTCACCCCTCACGACCAAATTCGATAGCAGATTGAGCAAAGACTGCAGGTGCAATTACAGTTGAAAAAAAGGCAATGAGATATTTGAGGAAGATGAACTTACAAGCGGTTGGAAAGTCATATCAACTTTAAAAGGTATTCAAAAGAACAATGAGACAGAACGATATTAGGATGAGTAATACGTATTACAGACGCTCTGATACCATATAACAAATAATTCACGGCTTGAAGAGATAATATACATCATCAGCTATATATATTGTACATGTAACAAAAATGTGATATAAGACAAAGCAAGCTCTAAAGAGTCCTACAAGTAATGAACTAGGAGTCCTAACTCCTACAGGTATTGGACTAGGAGTCCTAATAGATATGCTCTTATCCATTAACGAAGAATCTATGCATCACATGGTCTTTCTCACGGGGAAAATGATCAAAGCCTTGAATTATGCCAATAGTCAAGATATCCCTAAACTTTGCGAAATTGTGCATATTTTATTTTTCTAAATTACCATCATTATTGTTCTGAATCAATCACCGCCATCATAATTAATTGTCTTTATTCTCAAAAACACCACTTGAAAATCACCGCTACTCCACAACAACTTCATCCCGACGACACTTATATAAAGAACACAAAAAAAACTTCATATAAAACTCATCACAGTCAAACGATCTCTATCACAGTTCATTTTACTATTTTCAGCAGTCACCATATTACTTTTGTTGTAAAGATCACGACCCTCAACCACTATAACCTCATCTTGACTTCCACAATATTATCATAAATAATTTAGAAACTACATAATGTGTACCTAAATTTGTTTTAGCATAAAGAGATTGATGTGGAGCTTTGCTATTACTATTGATGACTTGAGAAGGACTGGTAATGGAGTTCTGGCAGAGGTGAAAATTTAATTTGGCGGTGCAATCACTACTACATTTCTGGCCTAATGCGACGCCTCCAAATCGTCGCAATAAAGCCTCCTTGCCGTCGCATTAGGTCTAATGCAACGACAAGGAGTCATCGCATCCGGTGGCGTTGCATTAGACCTAATGTGACGGCAGTAGACCTATTGCAGCGGCCTGTTATAGGCGTTGCATTAGATATGTATCTAATGCGACGACAAGGCACACCCGTCGCATTAGCCTCAAATCTAATGCAACGTCTACTACACCTAATGTGATGGCTGGGTATTACCGTCGCATTAGATATGCGAATTGATGAGAGGAGTTTCCAACCATCTAATGCAACGGCTATGTTGGCTAATGCGACGGCCTGGTACAGCCGTCACATTAGATGTGCACCTGATTGCTACATTATTCACAAATTACAAAATGTACAATATTAATCACAAAAGGATTAGCTCACAATATTACAAATGACAAAATACATATTAAAAAGAGAAAGATAATAATAAAAAAGGATTGTCTTACTAATTATTCACAAATGTACAATATTACAATATTAGACCCCATAGTACATATATATTACAAAATAATTATTCACAAAAGTATATCTACATAAGCCTCCACCCCACCATTTGTTAATTAGATTGCTAGATTCCTTCTCCATTTAGCTCACCAGACACCTACAAGTTAACATAATGAATAGTCATAAGTAAAAAAAATGGTAGACTAGCCAAAACATCATAAATAATAACTTAAATGTAGTTTAGTCATATAAAAACATATAATGTCACAATATAACAATATATAAAATTTCAAGCTCCAGACTATTACTATGTGTTTGTCATTACTAGACATGTTTTCAATCTTATGGAGGAAAAATAGATAAGACCATAATCTTATGGGAAAATAACACATGGACCAGAGAGAGTAGACAGGAGACATCATCTAGAAATGATAGGTTCCTTAATTATGTGGAATGGAATAACATGTTCAACAATATCAAGTAAGAAACTCTTCCTAGAATTTATTCAGACCACACTCCAATAGTCTTACGGTGTGATAGATGGGATCAAACTAAATCCTATTTCAAGTTTGAAAGTTGTCCTCAATTTCTATATAGGAACAAGAATTGCAGCCTTTTAAGAGAGAGAATTTTTGGAGTGTCTGAAGCGTGCAATGGATAAAGCTTCTATACTAGAGGATATATTGTGGGTTTCTTCATCAAATGTTGGGAGGTAGTCAAAATAGATACAATGACAACTGTTCAGAGTTTTCATTCTTAGGAGGTGTTTGAAAAAAACTTCAAAGCACATATGTAGCTTTGATTCCTAAAACAAATGAAGCTAGGAGATGAGGCACTTTAGACCAATTTGCTTAATAAGAAGTATCTACAGGCTGATTTTACTCACGGAAAGACTCAAAAAGGTGATACACAAACTTAAACTTGTAGACTCACAACATACATTTATAAAAGGAAGACATATTACAGATGTTGTACTGATTACTAATGCATGCATACATTCCAGATTGCAAGAGAAAATCAAGCCTCATATGTCTGTCCATGTTTTCATTCGAATGTCTCACTTAATTAAATACTATATTCCCTTTTCCATATCACTAGAGCATGTTCATTATTATTTCACATGGTTTTCAACTTATTTCGTTTGCAAAGACTTTAAGAATTTTGAGAACTTTACATGATGATTGAGCGACTTTGTTTGTGAGCGACTTTAGATCTACCTAAAGAATGGTCAAATTCTAATCACATTGCCATTAGTTCTTCATGTCAACTGATAGAAAAAGACTAAATGGGCACATATAATTATCATTTAGAATATCTGATAGTGTAAAAAAATTGATATAACTTTTTTTTGACATATCACATGTAGTACTCCATTATTTCTTGTAATGCTTTATCTATCTCTAAAGATTATTATTACTCATTAGTCATTTACCTATATGTTGCTGGTTTTTCAGGTCAGGAGTTGAATAACTCTTCATCAAGAGAATGACAATCATGAGTCAAAGTGTCCTTCCAGTAAAGGAACTCTTCATCAGAGAGTTGTTCTTCTTCAGCATAAAGCATTTCTTTCTGCTAAAGTGGAAGCTTAAATTTAGTTGGCTCTCCTTTTGGTTGATGTTTCAGATTTTGTGAAAAAGAATAACTCCTTTTATTACTTTGCTTTGTGTTGGATTATCTAAGTTTATTACCTTAAGATATGGGGAAACATAGTGTAATCTTAATCATTTATAACTGGACGGAGCTGCTGACCCAAATATATGACTTATCAAGTCATTTTTAACGTAAACATATGCCCAGTGACGCCATAGATGTTATTTACAATATCTTCAACCAAATGTGACCCTTAACAGCCAATACATACATACTGCAAGCTTTGGGTTCTTTTAGCTATGCATTCCTAATTTGAGCAAGTTTAACATTATATGGGATATGTTCTACAAGGCAAATTAATGGTTGTGTAGGAGTGATGCGCGAAAAGATGCACACACTTTAATGCAAGTGCACGTTATCGTGACAAGTAATATAGTCTTGGTAAGACCGAATATCGTCCACAAGGATTAGGGTTCAAGTACCAACTATCTATCTTTTGGTATCTATTTGGCAATTGATATTTGATTTTGTTGTTTATAACTAAGAATTATAAAGACTAATTTAACTAATGTGTTTACTTCAGTTGTGATGGGAATATGGCTTCCATGTCTCCTCAACTATCCGCTTATGTTATTTATTAATGCAATGAATTATGGTCTTCTTCTCTCGGAGCTAGCGGGTTCTGAAATCGTTTTATATTCCGTTAAGGATATATAAACACTCAACCCATATTGATCCTTTCTACCTTTCGGTGATAAGGATAACTCTATAGGAGGATTAAGAACAAAAACCTAGTTAACCGTCGCACTGCGTAAAATTAGGGTTTTAAGCCTCTCATTAACGCTACATAAATAATTGAGGTATTTTCATCCCCAATCCAAAATATGTCTACCCAACTTACAAAGATATTCACAACCTCCTCCTTTCAAGTTTGATTAGAAATCATATAAATAATGATAATTAGTGATCAATTAATTACAAGCATTCAAAGCAATTATTGGATAAATCTCTCAAAGAAGAATAACCATAACACGTCAATTCATAACATAAGTTTCTAGTGAATTAACATGGAAAGCCTATAAAAGAATTAGTTCTAGCCATTGACATGACAAGAACTAATTCAAGGTTCATCATACAAAACTGAAATAAAAGAAAGAAAATGGAAAGAAATTACTAAGTTTAGGTCTCCAATCTTCAATCCAAGACATCTTGTGTTGTGCAAGAAAGGAAACCCTGTAGAACTGCCTAGGGGTCTCCTTTTATAGGTGAAAACCCTCAAACTTTTCCTTGAGCTGGCCTGCATTTCGTCTAAAAACGATTTTCAGCGTCGTAGCGCAGAAACTCTGCGATGCCGGGTGATTTGGCGCGTGGCCGATCTCTGCATGCAGTGGCGCGCGTACTGGAACCTCTGCGACCTCTCGATGATTAAGCGCGCGACCACTGCTTTTGGCTGCGCGCGTGCGACTGCTACGCCTCGTTCGCCACTTTCTCTGCTTTTAAGCTCTGGAACCTCCTCTTTTGCCCTCTTTTAGCTCCTTTTCCGTCATTTGGCCATTTTAACCACTTTGACTCAAAAGAAAGAAAAACTATCCTAATACGACACTTATTTGTACAAAAAGGGACAAAAGATTAACTAAAAATGACTCGAAAAGTGTATATAAAATACACCGATCAAATACCCCCAAACTTAACCTTTGCTCGCCCTCGAGCAAAGATTAGAAAGAAAGAAATAAAGGTCTCAAGAAAGCGAAAAATAAAAGACTCACTGACATTGATCACTTTTGCTGCATTGATGTTATCTAGAAAAACATGAAGGTTAGCAGAATAATATGCATGAACATATAGCATGAAATTTTAGCACACTAAACACATTAAGCTAGATATTACGCAAACTCATTTTTATCATGCTTAATGGAAGTCAACATACTGAATCATGCTTGTAAAATTCAAAAATCCTATGGCATGTTTACTTGCTATTCTCCGCTAATCCTGGATATGCATAAAAGAGATCTTCTGGACTTTAAGGGTTGTAATGTAGGCTTAGGTATAGGTAGGTAAAAATAGGCATTTAGGCTCATTTTTGTGTACCATAAGCTCTTTAGCTTTTCCAATTTTTCCCTTTTCTTTTGATTCTTTTCTTCACTTCAAATCTATCTTTCCCCTCTTTTGTTTTGGGAGAGTGAAGTGTATCATAATAACAGGCACCCCCAAACTTAGGCTTTTGCCTTTTTCTTATTACTTTTATTGGGGTGCATCAAAGTTGTTCACTCTTTTTGTCTCTTTTTTAACACAATTTATTCCACTATTTCACATTTTTTTACTTATGGCACAATTTGTGGGAATATAGGGTGTCAAAGAAGAAGTTTCAATTTTTAGGTTCAATGGGGCTGACTAGGGATACTTTTAAAGTCCGGGATAGAAAAGAGTGGTAAGAATTGGCTATCAAAGAAATTCCTGAGTCATCTCCCTAACATGCATATCCTAACTATTTCGCCTCAAATAGCAAGCAATCATAACACATAGGTTTTCATCATTTAGCATGCATAATTCAAGCAAGAAACTCTAAATAGACAGATTATGTGAGTTTTTGGAATATATAACCTAGGTGTTTAGATAGTTGCTTCAATTCCATTACATTATTCCACCTTACTTCATTAGGTGTTTCTAGTAACTACAACATACATGATCTTTGACAGACAACTATGACTTAAAAGAAAAAAATTGTGACTCAAAAATACACAAAAAACAACAAAAAGACTTTAAATCAAACAGTAATAAGACACAAATAAAACACAAATACAACACCCCCTCCAAACTTAAATCACACATTGTCCCCAATGTGTGTAGACTCAAAGACAATAAAAGAAATAAGACACTTACAGACTTGGTTTAAAATGGTGGCAATGGCGTTGGATAGTACTTTGAATTCCGTGAGGGGAGGAGAGCTCTGGGTTTTTGATTTGGCGACAGGGCCTTCGGATCAGGGCGTCTTTCAGAATTTAGTTTTTTTTTTTTGTGGCGCCGCGGCGCCCAAACTCCTGTGCTGGTTCTGAAATTCTTGCGCGCAGTTACATCGGGAGCCACGGCGCTCGAACTCTGGGCTTACGATCTTTTAGCGCCACGGCCTGCTTTTGGTAGCGTGGCTACCCATTTTTCTGGAAATCCCTGTTGTTCCTCAGTTTTTCGCCTTTCAATTTATTGGCTTGTACCTGCCAATACAACACAGACACTACCTCCGTGAGACTGTTCTAAATAAAGACTAATTGCATTTAAACTAAATAAACTGAAATACCTTGGGTTGCCTCCCAAGTAGCGTTGTCTTTAACGTCTTTTAGCCGGACGCAAGTTCCTTATTATTCTAGGGTGTGAGAGGTTACTAGGTTCATGTATTCCATTTCATTGATCAGATAGGGTTTTAACCTGCAATGCATTTACCTTAAAGGAAGCTCCTCTCTCCTTTTATTTTAATTGCACCGTATGGGAATACTCTTACCAGTGTATGGTCTGTCAACGTGATTTTAACTTGCTCGAAATAATTTCAACCTTGAGTTGAATAAAAGCACTTGTTGTCCTTCTTGGAAGTCTTTCGGTATCAACCTCTTGTCGTGCCATAATTTCGTTCGTTCTTGTAGATCTTTGCATTCATGGGCATTGTGCTCAGATTAAATCTAACTCGCCACATTGTAGTAACCTCCTTTGTCCTGCTGCCGTGGCATCCATGTTTAACTTCTTCATTGCCCAATACGCTCTGTGTTCCAACTCTACTGGCAAATGACATGCTTTACCAAAAACTAATTTATATGGTGACATACCAATTGGTGTTTTGAATGTTGTCCGGTATGCCCATAATGCGTCATCCAGTTTGATAGACCAGTCATTCCTTGAGCCGTTCACCGTCTTTTCCAATATGCTCTTCACTTCTCTATTTGACACTTCTGTTTGCCCATTAGCTTGAGGGTGGTAGGCAGTTGTGGTGCGGTGGTAGACTCCATATCGGGAAAGCAATGAATTCAGCTGCTTATTGCAAAAGTGACTTCCTTCGTCACTGATGATGGCTCTTGGAGTGCCGAACCTTGTGAAAATATTCTTTTGAAAGAATTTTTGAACAGTCTTACTGTCATTTTCTTTTGTGGCCACTGCTTCTACCCATTTGGACACATAGTCTACTGCCAGAAGGATATATTGATTCCAAAGGATGGCGGGAATGGTCCCATGAAATCGATTCCCCACACATCAAAGAGTTCCACTTCCAATATCCCTTGCGAAGGCATTTCGTTTCGTCTTGAGATGTTCCCTGTTCTCTGACAACTATCACATCTCTTCACAAAGGTATGGGCATCCTTAAAAGTGTTGGCGAAGAGAATCGCATTGCGATACCTTTGCCATTGTTCTTGATGCCCCAAAGTGTTCACCACATGATAGGGTGTGTGATGGGTGAGAACTTGGTGCATCTCTTCTACGGTATACATCGCCTGATGACTTGGTCGGCACAGTGTTTGTATAACATAGGTTCCTCCCAATAGTAATGCTTTACTTCTGAGTAAAATCTCTTCACTTGCTGTCTTGTCAATTTTGGGGGTAGTACCTTAGCTGCAAGAAAGTTAACAAAATCAGCGTACCAAGGTAAATAAGAATTCATACTTACTTGAAAGCGGTTGTTAAATGCGGAAAGTGATCATTTATTTGCACATCCTTGGTGTTACGGCTCTCTGTGTTCTCGGTCTTGACAAGTGATGTAATTCTCTGCTCATTTCTTATCACGAATCTCCACGTCGAATTCTTGTAGAAGCGGGACCCATCGAATGAGGCGAGGTTTGCATCCTTCTTTGTCATCAAGTACTTTATAGCGAGTGGTGGTGTATACTATCACCTTATTACCAATCAAGTATGGCTGAATTTCTCAAATGCATATACTATTGCTAGTAGTTCCTTTCGGTAGTTGCATAATTTAAGCGTATCATTTAGAGTTTTACTAGCATAGTAAATGGATCTAAATACCTTGTCGATTCTCTGTCAAGCAACCTGCTCTCTGCATAATCGCTTATCGCACATTAGTTCAAATGGGAGCTCGGTTTGGTGCAATGACTATGGGTCTTTGAAATAAACTTCTCCTTGAGTGTGCGAAATCTTTGATAAGCATTCTTTGTTGAAGTCGAAGGCAACCCCGTCATTAGCAATGTGGAAAGAGGCTTTGAGACCTTTGAAAAATCCTTGATGAATCTTACATAGAAACTGCATGTCGAGAAACTTGACTCCTTTTGTTGATACTGGAGGTGGTAGATTTTCGATCACTGAAATCTTTGCTTTGTCCACCTCAATACCTTGGTTTGATATTTTGTGTCCCAAGACAATTCCTTCTGTTACCATGAAGTGACACTTCTCCCAATTTAGCACAAGGTTAGACTTTTCGCACCGGCTTAACACTGCTTCTAGATGCCTTAAACACTCACGAACGATGCTCCAAAGACCGAAAAGTCATCCATAAAGATCTCTATAGTCATCTCCACCATGTCTGAGAAAATTTCCATCATACACCTCTGAAAAGTTGCAGGTGCATTGCAGAGTCCGAATGGCATCCTTCTGAATGCAAATGTACCAAAAGGACAAGTAAATGTTGTTTTTTCCTGATCTTCTGGTGCTATTGCAATCTGGTGATACCCTGAGTATCCATCCAAAAAGCAGTAGTAGTTATGCCCTGCAAGTCTGTCCAACATTTGATCTAGAAATATCAACGGGAAGTGGTCTTTTCTGGTTGCCTTGTTCAACTTGTGATAGTCAATGCAGATTCTCCATCCAGTGACTGCTCTAGAAGGAATGAGTTCGTTCCTTTCGTTGGTCACCACTGTTATTCCACCCTTTTTAGGCACCACTTGTACTGGACTTACCCATGTGCTGTCAGATATAGGGTAAATTACTCATGCATCGAGCCATTTTAGGATTTTCTTTCTGACTACCTCTTTCATGTTTGGGTTTAGTCGCCTTTGGGCTTCGATAGATGGTTTTCTCTCCTCATCTAGACGGATCTTATGTATTACCGTTGACGGACTTATCCCTCTTATGTCTGCTAATGTCCATCCAATGGCCCGCTTGTGATCCTTCAGTACTCTTAGCAGTTTATCAATCTCTTCGGTGGATAGGTGGCATGAAATGATCACTGGTAAGGTTTTCTCTTCACCTAGGTATTGGTATTGTAGATGATTGGGTAGAGTTTTTAACTCTAACTCTGGAGCCTTCTCTGTGGATGATAATGATCTTTCTGGCATCTGTCCAAGCTCTTCATACTTCCTCGTATCCCATTTTTCATAAACATTCATCCAATTTGCATACTCCATCAGATTTGGATCGTTTCTACTATCCTCGTCCCATTTGGTCAGTACTTCTTCAAGCGTATCATCATGTCCGAACTCCTTGGTTGACACTGCTTCTTCGACAAGACCAATGGCTGAGCAGTTGTCCTTGGCATCTGGAAAAGTTGCTGCTCGAAAAACATTGAAAATCACCTCTTCTTCATCTACTCGCAGCTTCAACTCCCCTTTGTGAACATCAATGAGAGCCTGTCCTGTGGCTAAGAAGGGTCTGCCAAGTATGATGGGGATTCCATCGTTATCTTGTATGTCTAAGATAACGAAGTCGGTGGGAAAGATGAACTTGTCCACCTTCACTAATACATCTTCGATGACTCCTCTAGGATGAACTATTGAGCGGTCAGCTAACTGCAAAGTGATGTTTGTAGGTTTGACTTCTCCCATTCCTAGTTTGCAGAAAACTAGATAAGGCATCAGATTTATGCCTTCTCCCAAGTCGCACAATGCTTTCTGACATTCAAACCTTCCAATGGTGCATGGGATGGTGAAGCTCCCTGGATCTTGTAACTTCTGAGGTAGTTGTCTCTGTAGGATGACACTACATTCCTCAGTCAACATCACTGTTTCGTAGTCCTCTATCCTCCTCTTTTTGCTAAGCACATCTTTCATGAACTTGACGTAGCTCGGCATTTGCTCTAATGCTTCAGCAAACGGGATATTGAGTTGCAATTGTTTGAGGATCTCCACAAATCTAGAGAATTGCTTGTCAAGAGTACATGTTTTTAACTTCTGGGGATATGGTACTATCACCTGGGGTGCGGTTGCTCTGACCTGCGAATTTTCGATTTAGGTTACGGGCGCGCGTACGCTCTTTGCCGCGGCTCTCACTCTCTGCCGTCTCGAGAATCGCCATCGGCCACACACTGCTTCTTCTTGCACTTTCTATCTCCTCTGATTCGGCATCCTTCAGGTTAATTGCCTGACATTGCGTTTCCATATTGCCTACCCCAGGTGCAGATTGCTCTTCTTGCGTTTCGCTGTTCAACATGATCGCGAGTTCTCCTATTTGCGTTTCCAACTTCTTCATGACCATTCTCGTTTCGTCCATGAACTGATTTTGGTACCTCGTGAAACTGAGTATAGCTTCTCGTAATTCCTCCCTCTCTTCCTCTATGGTTGGATCTCTATCATATTGACAGTAGAAATCCATATCTAAAGGTTCCCTGAGATGAATCAAAATCAACAACGAATCACGGCACACTTGTTTGTACAAAAGAAAATAAAATAAAATAAACAATGTAAAGAAATAAAAATAAAAACCAAATTAGAAATTAAAAATAGATAAATTTGATATTGAACTATGCCTAATCCCCGGCAACGGCGCCAAAAACTTGATGCGCGAAAAGATGCACACACTTTAACACAAGTGCACGTTATCGTGACAAGTAATATAGTCTTGGTAAGACCGAATATCGTCCACAAGGATTAGGGTTCAAGTACCAACTATCTATCTTTTGGTATCTATTTGGCAATTGATATTTGATTTTGTTGTTTATAACTAAGAATTATAAAGACTAATTTAACTAATGTGTTTACTTCAGTTGTGATGGGAATATGGCTTCCATGTCTCCTCAACTATCCGCTTATGTTATTTATTAATGCAATGAATTATGGTCTTCTTCTCTCGGAGCTAGCAGGTTTACGAAATCGTTTTATATTCCCGTTAAGGATATATAAACACTCAACCCCAGTATTGCTCCTTTCTACCTTTCTGTGATAAGGATAACTCTATAGGAGGATTAAGAACAAAAACCTAGTTAACCGTCACGCACCATGCGTAAAATTAGGGTTTTTAAGCCTCTCATTAACGCTACATAAATAATTGAGGTATTTTCATCCACAATCCAAAATATGTCTACCCAACTTACAGCATATTCACAACCTCCTCCTTTCGAAGTTTGATTAGAAATCATATAAATAATGATAATTAGTGATCAATTAATTACCAAGCATTCAAAGCAATTATTGGATAAATCTCTCAAAGAAGAATAACCATAACATGCATCAATTCATAACATAAGTTTCTAGTGAATTAACATGGAAAGCCCTATAAAAGAATTAGTTCCTAGCCATTGACATGACAAGAACTAATTCAAGGTTCATCATACAAAACTGAAATAAAAGAAAGAAAAAGGAAAGAAATTACTAAGTTTAGGTCTCCAATCTTCAATCCAAGAAATCTTGTGTTGTGCAAGAAAGGGAACCCTTTAGAACTGCCTAGGGTTCTCCTTTTATAGGCTGAAAACCGCCTCAAACTTTTCCTTCAGGCCTGACCCAGAATTTCGTCTAAAAACCTGATTTTCCCGCGTCGGCGCCGCGGCCCTGCTTTCGGCGCCGCGGCGCCGGAACTTCTGCAGTACTTCGGGTGATTTGGCGCCGCGGCCCTGATCTCTGCTGTCTGTGGGCGCCGCGGCGCTGGAACCTCTGCAGCCTCTCTGATGATTAGGCGTCGCGGCCCTGCTGATGCGAGGCGTGTGCGCGACACACTACGCCTCGTTCGCCACTTTCTCTGCTTTTAAGCTCTGGAACCTCCTCTTTTGCCCTCTTTTAGCTCCTTTTCCGCCATTTGGCTATTTTAACCACTTTGACTCAAAAGAAAGAAAAACTATCCTAATACGACACTTATTTGTACAAAAAGGGACAAAAGATTAACTAAAAATGACTCGAAAAGTGTATATAAAATACACCGATCAAGGAGGCAGATTCTGAGTAAAAAAAAGATATGAAAGACACAAAACTTGTTCTAAATGTTTCTGGCCAAACATAGACAGCTACCAGGACTTATCCAGTCTAGTATATAACCAGTCCAACACTTAGCCAAGCAAGTATAACCAGTCCAGGTGACATTTAAGGCACTGGTGTAGACGCATAATCATTTAAAAGCGAAAATCCAACATTAAGTAACAGATTTAGGCTATTACTTGGTGACTTAACTTAAGATTGTGATGTCATAAAAAATAATTCAAGATTCCAGGTATACTAACACTTCATTCCAGTAATCAAACGAGAGGACAAAAAATACAATCACATATACTCGACTAGGAAGAATAGAGCATTAATCCAACATACACATCGTACTATTCTAGACCCGGTACCAAACCAGTATACTGAGACATGAACCAAACAACTGAAACATATCAACACCAGGAAAGACATTCAACTAAAGAAGATTACCTTCCTTTTTGCCCCCATATTGCTAGTGGTTTTCTCCTCGTTACCGCCTCCATCATATTCAGATTTGGACTCATCATCTCTTTCTTCCAACAAGTCATTGCGTTGTCCACAACATTCTCATGGTGCCAATAACGATAGTGACAACTATCACATGGATAACAAATTTGATTTCGTTGGGACTTTGTAGCAAAAGCCTTTTTAATATACTCGTCTACTCCTCGTTCATATTCATCACTCCATTTGGCAGCCAACCACCACTCAGTAGTTCCACAATCCATTTCCTCAATGTAATATTTAAGAGAGTTACCTTAATCAAAGGTACAACATCAAAACAAGTATAAATAACATTACAGTAACTATCAAATCAAATTCAATTTATTCAAAATTCTCAAGAAAGCTCTCTATTTAAAACTCTATCTCAATCAAATCAAATTGTCAAATAACACTATAACTGAAAAGCTTACAAAAATATTCTGCAATCAGATTCACTTAATCAAATACCCAATGAGCACTCTGAATTGAAAAAAAATTAAAGAGTTCTTGATTTTGGATTCTTAACTCCAATGAGAATGGACTATAGACTAAATTTTTAGAAAAAATCTGATTTTAAAACTAATAAATATACTAACGCAAGGGGAAGATAAAACGAAGATAAAACATATATAATCTAACATTGAAGAAGAGAGAAGAGCAGTTCGACGAAGTGGATGCGACGACGAGTGGAAAAGGACCACGACGAGCAGTGGGGGAAGGGGATGTGACGGCGATGAGCAGTGGGGGAAAGGGGTGCGACGGAGATAGTGGGGAAAGGGAGTGCGACGACTAGCAGTTGGGGAAGGGAGGTGCGACGGCGGGAATTGAGAAAAATTCGCAGGGAATTTTTAATTTTGAGAAGTGGGTAACGCGGGCTAATGACTGAGATGAAAAGGTTTTAATTATACAAATCTGACCGTTGCATTAGAGTATCGGAGCCGTTGCATTATCTCGTCTAATGCAACGGTCATTCTAGACTGTTGCATTAGAGTATAGGAGTTGTCGCATTACACTGGCTAATGCAACGGTTCAATTCTGCCGTTGCATTAGCCTAATTTTTCATTTATTACACTTTGACCCGTCGCATTAGCCACATCTAATGCGACGATACTACATATGGCGTCGCATTAGCTCAAAAATGTAGTAGTGAATGTTCATTGTTTGAGTTTCATTTGAAATAATTTGAGGCTTGAAAATGGTTCGTTTTAGTTTGTGGGATAGAGATATTGTTTTTGGAGGTTCTGAGTGTTGAAGACAATGTTACAACTGCTAAAATAATGACCGTTCTTAAAAGTTGAAGGACAAATTTGACCTTTTTTTCTTGTAAAAAATGGTTATGTACTGAAAAGCTTATTTCTTTATTAATGAAAATATAAACCAGTTCGTAAAAGTATGGACTATGGAGGCAAATTTGAACCTTCCCTTTTTGAATAAGTTAATAACTCAATTTGTAACTAGTGCTCCTCTAAAAGCTTACTCATATTTGATAATATTTTCTCTAAATTATATTGTTACTACATGCCATGTACTTACCGAACTCAAGACATTAGTTGCAAAGAGTTATTATAATAAGGTTGGAACTCCAATTCCTAACAGTAAGAGAAATTCTTAAAATTTAAAAGTATTTACTCCATGAAATTTTTCATTATAAGCCTTTCCACTTTTTTTCTTCCTTTTTGGGGTTTGCTTTGTTCTATTTAAAGTTGAAGTCCTATCAAGTAAAGTCAAATTACGTGTTTTTGGAAAAGTGAAATATTTATTGTCACATTAGTTAATATTTTATGTGTGATTCGACAAATTGATTTATTTTCATAGTAGTCTTTAGCCTATTAATGTGAAATACAATCCAAAAGAAAAAACAGATATCGATCACCAATTAGGTGTTTAATATTCAGCGCTTCTGAATCTAATATTTGTTGGATATAAAGCAGTATAAAAATAGTAAATAACTATTACAAGTGCTTCGAAAAGATAAACAATAAAGGTTACAATAGCAACAAGAATTGTGGAGACAACAAACTTTTGAGTTCTTGAATCAGTCTTGAATCTTTGTATCAATTGGAGAAAGCTCTTTGAATCTTGATAACCTGAAATCAAGAGACACTAAATCTGAAAGTGTTACAATTGTGCTGAGTCGAGTGATGACACTCTGTCTTTAAGACAAAATTGTCCTGTATATATCCTTTTGCATTTCTAGGCAATAGTCTCCCAAAATAAAACAACTACTAACACTTGAGCAAAGGAAACTCAAGTGTTTCTCTTGAAGAACTTTGAGTATTGAAATATGCTAGAGAGGAAGAAGATTTTTTGAAAAAGTAAGTGTTTAACAATTGAGCCAAAGGCCTCAATTTATAGTGTAAGATTTTGTCTCTTTAAGTGTCAAGTAATGGCATTGAATCACTCATGTAATGATAATGAATTGTCCAAGTAATGACACTCATTTATCAGCCAAGTAATGGTTGAATAATGCTAGAATGAATGTCACTTAGGGCAGCCCAAAAGTCTCCAAACATCAGATTTTTCGTTTCAGATTTTCTGTCAGGCGAAACCGAAGTAGCGCCGCGGCTCCAGTGACTTCCGACCGAATTAGCACCGCGGCTCGCCTCGGAGGCGCCACAACTCTGAGGGGGTGGCGTTGTTGCGCTCCCCGGCCCTTCTCGGCTATGCGGCCCTTTTCTATCCGTTTCAATCTTTACACTATGCACACTTATTACTTCATTCACCAACGTGGAACACTTGTCATTTGGCCAACGACCGTCCATCATTCTATGTCTTAAACATTTTACTTACGTATCAATATCTCTTTTACTAATGAAATTTACGATCCTTGGTACAACGTATGCACGTGTGTGGAAATGACGTTTCCGACGTGCGGAACCCTAATTGTTTGAGTCATAAATAATGGGATAAACTTTATTCCACATTAGTAAATTTCCAACAATATTTAAGTGTGTGACTGTGTTCATCCATACACTATCGAATACATAATCACATATTTATATTGTAGTAATCTATACAGTATTCATACACTATGCTGAAATTGGTTGATTTAATTGATATCTTGATTGTATATATCAATTGAGATATCAACATGATTATAATTAATTAGAAGAATTCCTAGTCGATTCGTTTAAGATATGAAAATCGAAAATCTAATATTCCAATTTTCTGCTCGTTTTAACTTCTCTCAATTAGGTGATACCTTGTGATATCTTCCCACAAATTTTTCCTTAATCACGAGATACATTCGAGATTAGAAGTAATCGTAACAATTAATAGTAATTCAATGTAATATCCATCAATTAATAAACACATGAGGTTTCTTTACCTTTATTTAATTTTTCGAATTGTATCCAAACCCAAATCCTCAAAATGAAAAAAACAACAGATATATGAAATCTAAAGCCTCCTTCAAAGAAAACAAATATTTTGAAAAATTCATTTGCATAATTTTTCTAAAAACCTTGAAAACAACAAAGTAATTTTATATGACAAATTCAAAGTAATTTAAAACACTTGACATGCTATATGGTTTCATGACTTTCAAAGTTAAATTAGGCCAAGGCTATTAAAATCTTCGACTTTTTCTAGTCCGATTGACCTTTCTACTTTATTGTAAGATTTTCTTCCACAATCACTAAAATAAAATTTAATAAACATCTTGGACTAATTATTAGTCTAATACTACTATCATATATAAGTAAATGAAACTTAGGAAGTATGTATATTTTATGCAAAAACCAATTGAAAAATCAATTTAGTAGTAAATCTACTTAAAATATAAGATTCGTAATTTTAAAAGTAAGAAAGATTAACTGTTACTTAATAACATATAAAATTGACTTGATCGTATAAGAAATTCGCACAATAAAAATGTACGGAGTACTTATATAATTTAAATTTAAATAAACACTTTTAATGATAAAAGCATAAAATAGACACCACCTACACCCTTGCTTAGATGTCGAGTCATAATTTAAAGTTTTTTTACCCCATTTTGGAGGATCTACAATGTTTTCATAATTCTCCTCCAACGTGACTCAAACCCTGGACCTACCAATCGTGGGTGAAGATGTTTTACCAACTGAGCAACCCTCACTTGTCCCATAATTTCCGAGTGGCTAATAACAATAGTATTAAGTTATTGAAATAATTAATCCCTTGATTATTCTTATTGATAAAAGACATATATATATATATATATATATATATATACAAGTTACAATAGAAAAATCATTTTCCTATTCTATATCTAAATCCATATTCTATATGGAGACTAACTATACACTTATGGTAATAGTACAATACTAATTATGGTACAAGACTAAGTCTAATATATATCAAATATCCAATTATGGAATATTTACCAAATCACCAAATTTGTTCGTGACACACTACTGGGCTGTACGTGACAATGTGAAAATTGTGGCCCAATAATGAATATACACATAATATACTTTTGTATATTATGTGTATATTTAACACACACCCGCAGTTATAGCGGGCGATCTTCATACGATGAAATTGTCTCTAAAATCTTCAAAAATGACCGAGGAAAGACTCTTTGTAAAGATGTCTGCAATCTGATATCTGGAAGGAACATGGCAGACGCGTACTTGTCCTCTAGCTATCTTTTTTTATATCTGGAATATCCATCTCTATATGTTTAGTACGCTGTTGCTGAACTGGATTACCAGAAAGGTAGATGACACTTATATTATCACAATAAACTAAGGTAGCCTTCTGAATAGGACAATGGAGCTCCAAAAGAAGATTATGTAACCAACATGACTCAGACACCACATTGGCTACCCCTCGATACTCGGCCTCTACACTTGAGCGTGATAGCGTGGATTGATGCTTGGCAGACCATGAGACCAAGTTATTACCTAAAAATATACAATAGCAAGACGTAGACCGTCTGGTGTCAGGACAACCACCCCAATCAACATCTGTATAGGAGACAAGTGTAGACGTCGACGAAGGATACAAATGCAAGTCATAATCAAGTGTTCCCTGAATGTACCTAAGAATGCATTTGAGCGCATTCATATGTTCAATCCTGAGATTATGCATAAAAAACACACATGTTGTACCACATGTAATATCAAGTCGCGTGAACGTAAGATATTGAAGGGCGCCTGGAAGACTATGATAGCGGGTTGGATCCTCATAGGGAGAGCCAGTTGCAGCACCCAACTTGAGTTTAATATCAACTGGAGTAGAAGTGGACTTACATGATGACATCACAACCCTCTCAATGATCTCTGCTGCATACTTCCCCTGTGATAAGAACAATCCACCTGCATGACTAGTGACAACAATCCCCAAATAATAACTCAATGGGTCCAAGGTTTTCATGGCAAACTCAGAACTGTGCATTGTCATATTAGACTGACGTAATGTATCAGAAGAGGTAGTCAAGATAATATCATCCACATATAAGAGTATATAAGCCATCGAAGAACCCCGACGATATATGAATAAGGAATTATCAGACATGTTGTGAGAGAAACCATTAGTCGATACATAGTCAGCAAACCTCTTATACCAAGTACGTGGAGACTACTTAAGCCCATACAAGGACTTTTTAACAAACAAACATGATGAGGAAATCGAGTATCCCTAAACCCCAAGGGCTGATGCATATACACTGTCTACTTGAGATCACCATGTAGGAAAGCATTTTTCACATCTAGCTGATGAATGAGTCATGATTTTGAAAGAGCAAAGCTGAGCACAATGTGAATGGTAGCCGGCTTGACCACCGGGCTAAATATCTCACCACAATCCACACCAACATGCTGAGTCTTACCATCACATATAAGACGAGCCTATGTCTTGCAAACGAACAGTCAGAATTTTCCTTATGAGTAAAAATCTGCATAGGCCGAATAATATTAACACCAGATGGACGGGGTACCAACTCTCATGTCGTATTATCAATCAAGACAATTTTCTAATTTGGGTCATTTAAGGCAGATACAGGATTACGGGGTAAGGGTGATTTAAGAACATTAGAATTTAAATTAAAATGTATTTTTTGGTTTAAAATTACCTCATTGACTGCGGGTGACTAGACCATGACTCGACGTTGTATTGGGTGAATTTTGAAAATTTTCGGGCTACTGGTAGTTAGGCGTCGCGGCGCTAACGACGATGGTGAATTACTGTGGCTACTGGATGGTAGGTTCCGCGACGCCTCCCTGGAGGGCCGCGACGCTGACGACGTGTTGCAAAACATATCCGAAAGATGATGGATAATATAGGGTGAGATATCATCATCCAAAAAATCATACGAACTAGACACGTATTTTTCTACTTTAGAAAATGGAAATTGGGACTCATCAAAGAGAACATGACGACTAATAATGATTCGATTAGATGACAAATCAAAACATTTATAACCAAATTAGAAATTAAGAATAGATAAAATTGATATTGAACTATGCCAATCCCCGACAACAGCGCCAAAAACTTGATGCGCGATTTATGCACACACTAACGCAAGTGCACATGTCGTGTCAAGTAATACAGTCTTAGAAGATCGAGTTATCGTCCTCAGGGATTAGTGTTCAATGCTCAAATTCTATTCTATGGTATCTATTTGATAACCAATGATTGATAAGTTGTTTATGACTATAATTATGAAAGCTAATTAAACTACGTTGTTTTACTTCAGTAATGGTGGAAATAGGGCTTCCAAATCTCCTCAACTATCCGATTATCTTACTTGTTAATGCAATTAATTATGATTCTTCTTCTATTTTGAGATAGCAGGTTAACTAAGCCGTTTTATACTCCTGTTAAGGTAATATAAACACTCAACCCCAATATAGAACCCTTCTACCTTTCGGTGATAAGATTGACTATAAAGGAGGATTAAGAGCAATAACCTATTAATACTACACAAGTATCGGAGTACTTTCGTCCACGATTTAACCTATGTTTATTCAACTACAACATATTCACAATCTCCCCTTTCGGCTTTCGATTAGAAATCATAAGGATTATGATAATTAGTGATCAAGTAATTACCAAGCATTCAGGACAATTATTGAATAAATCTCAACAACAAGAAGAACCAAAAACATGCATTAATTCATAAGAATAAAGTTCAAGTGAATTGACATGGAAAACCCTAGATTAAGTTGGTTCCTAGCCATAGACATGACAAGAACTAAATTAATATCCAACATAAATTGTAAAGAAATAAAACAAGAAACAAGAAATTACTTAAGAAAAGGTCTCCAATCTTAATCTCCAAAAGTTGTGTGATTTGGCAAGAAGAGGAACTCTTAAATCTGACCTAGAGTCCTCTTTTTATAGTCTCCAAAACGTGATACAGGTTTTCCTTCAGGCCTTGGCCCATTGTCATTCAAATTTTCTAATTTTTCCGCCCCGGCCCTGCAACTGGCGCTGCGGCGCCGGAACTCCTGCACCTCTCTGAATATTGGGCGCCGTGGCTCGACCTATTTTGGAGGTCTTGTGGCCGCTGCCTGCCGGTTCGCCAACTTTCTCGTTTTTTGAGCTCTGAAACCTCTGTTTCTGCCCTCTTTTTGCTCATTTTCCGCCAATGAGCCACTTCAAACCAATATGACTCAAAAGAAAGAAAATATATCCTAAGACGACACATATTTGTACAAAAATGGATAAAAGACTAACTAAAAATGACTCAAAAGGTGTATATAAAATACATCGATCAGCGACCCTTGCCTCTAAAAGTCACGAACTTTCATTTTCGAGCAACTTCTGCAAATTGCTTCCCGAGCTTCTCAAGGCTTCTTTGATTTATCTCTTGTGACTAGATATGCATTTTTGTCCTTAATAGCCGCCTATTTCCTTTGAATTCTCCTTGAACCTTATGAATCGCTTAAATTCTGAAAATACAGCATAACACGCATAATATTATATAAAATCACTAAAAATACATAAAAGACTCCCTAAAATACAGTATAAAATAGTACAAAAAATAGACTCAACAACAATGTCCCTCATAAGATTTTAGCATGTTGTGAACTTCTGAAAGATTCACCTTGGTTCCATTCATGGTGAAGTTCACAATGAAATTCTCAAATGAACCAGTAAGCGAATTCAGGATCAGGTTGACAGAGACATTTACAGGCAGCTTCGTTCCAATCGAAGCCTACCTCTCTATTAACCCAATCATCTTCAGAACATGCACTGACAGTGGACCCCCTTCGTTCAGCTTACACTTGAAAATGTCCCTCAACAGTTCATACTCCATTGTCTGCGATTATGAGTCATAGAGACTCTTCAAGTGTTCTAGCATCTCGTTAGGTCCATGTTTTCATGTCTCCTCTGTAACTCTACAATCATGGATGACAACATTATACATTGTGTCAGGGTAGCATCATCTAGATGTTTCTGATAGGTTGTCTTGTCAAACATGGCAAACTCAACATAATCTTTAGCAGAGACTGTGGGGAATACTGTGTCTAACACATACTCAATTCTTTCTAGTTTTAAAACTAATCACATATTTCTTAACCAGTCAGGGGAATTAGCTCCAGTCAACTTGTTTGTTTCAACCAACATTTTAAGTGACTGATTCGACATTGTAACTGAAGAAAAGATAGACTTTAAATTAACATTCTAAAATAATTTATATTGAACGCATTAATTAACTAACTAACATGGTCTTTTGTTCTATTAGATCTCAATATTTTAACATACTATTTTACCCCATGAAAGAATATAGACTCATATCAAATACAGTCATAATTGGCCAAGATCCAGACTCATGTTATTTCCGCATTTGTTGAGGCTGATAACTTCAACAACATGATCTATTAGGTCTCTAAACTAATTGCAAATAATTTACAACTCTTGGTTGATCGCATGTTCTAAACAAAACGATATGCGTCCCTCGACTGTCCGACACTGGGGCGCTAAGACAGCCTAGCAAGTCAACCCCGTTATGCGACTGCAATTATGTATCTAAGTGGGTTTTGCCTTCATCGAGCAAACACTGGGGTGTAAATACTCACGAAGGTTTATCACCTACTACAATATTTATATGCATCTATGAAAGGGTCTGAGTCCTCGTAGACTTAGAGCAAATGCTGGGGCATAAATACTCATCTCGCCTAAAAGGATTTTGCACCACAATCAATTGACGACACGTTCATTTTAATGAGACTTGTATTAAATTTTAGGGAACATTTTAATTTGGGGTTATATTCAAGATCAACTATCACATGTTTCAAACATTACTCAAAGCATTTAAAAATATGTATTTGGGCGCTGCCTACCCAAGCATGATTTGCGGACTCTAAAACTTAGTAAATTAAATGACGATCATTTAGCACGTAATAAAGTATATCAACATACTGTGTAATAATAATCATGGATTAAATTTCGAAAACTGAGATTTTAACTTTCTGGACGTCAGGCGCCGCGGCGCTCCACCATGGATCCGCGACGCTTCTCCAAGGAACCGCGGTGCCGCCGTGAAACCATAGCTGGCGTCGCAGCACCCTACAATAGGGCCGCGACGTCGACGTATTTTTCAGAGCGGTTTCCGTACTGATTTTCTAAAAAAAATCGTCCAACCCCTAAATCTAATTTAGGGTTTAGATTACGCGTTCTTTACTACCACCCACCATTATCAATAACGCACATGTCGACCATCATTCATTTCTACACGTTCTTCGCCATGCACCATGTTCGCAATAAATCGATTTCTGCACAAGGCTCAGTTCGTGTTAGAACGAAATGACTTTTTCGATTAAGAGTAGTTGATAATTTAGGGTGATTACCAAGGTTAATCGCTCAGTCAAAGTTTGTCAGATTTCAAGTAGTCTTGTTTTAATTCAGATTAAATCAATTTTACGTTTAACCCATATTATTATGTCTTTCAATTGTTATGTAACCATTGAAACAATCTGGGCTCTGATACCACTGTAGGGTTTTGTTGGGTCTAAAACACACAAGTAATTTACAACGGAAGTTTAAACTTTTTGTTAACTTACTTGTCCTAACAAATTCGTCTGGTATGATTATGTTACAATTGAAATCTGTAAAGACACAAGAAACTTATAATTTACAAGCTTTTAGAATCTCTACTAAAAGGCGCGCACGCGATTGTCTGTTTGGGTGCAAGCCTTGCTTCGGTATATCCATCTGTCAATAAAGCCAGAAAATCTTGACAGAGGTTTGAGAGAATTTTAATCTCTGAACTCTGAGTTCAGAAAATAAGAATTAAGTGTAAATTATGTGTAAAATCTGTTACCCAAATTTTGAGGTTAAGTGCTAAATATATAGGGGATGTTAGGATACAAATCAGAATGGAATTATACTTAAAAACCTGACCCAAATTCGAGTTGCAGTGAAACAGTCGGATGGGCCTTTGTCGTACCCGGCTGACTCGGCCTACGAGGCGCATTGCTACCATTTATTTTAAAGTTTCAGCACGTTTTGATTTTAATTAAATCCAAAATCTAATTTTGACTTAATTAAATAATTTCCGTCAAATGGAAATTATCCCATAATTTATTTTGGTTAAAACATCTCGATTCTAAATCGAATATTTTATCCTCTCTCAATATACCCTTAGACCGAAAAGACAATCGGCTTAGTGTGACCCTTTAGGCCTTCACACATCGACACTTAATCAAATTAAGGTTCACACGGAACTTAGATCACTGCATACGATTTAACTCAATATGTGAAGAACGTTTACAAGACTCTAGTAAACATAACCTCTATGTGAGATGATAAATTTCTTTCATTCGCGACACACTCGATCAAGCTTAAGATTTGCCAAGTGTCTATCCAAATGGTTTGATCACTTTATCTAATCTATATTAGTCGACAACTAGATCATACCCTAATCGAGGAATGAATCCTATTCTTGGCTCAACTACCACCTTAGTCTGTATCGCAATGTACCCAATTCAATCCATATCTTATCCTATAAGGAATTTAAGTTTAGGACAGGATCAAAGTACATTACTCTACAAATCAGGTGCGTATTGACCTCAAGTCAAATGAACTCTATCCCCCACATGCTGATAATACTCTAGACATGTATAACAAATAGTTTATCAGCAGGGCATGCCAATACCCTCTAAGAGTATCCATGTGTCCATCACTAGCAATCATTACTAGTAGTAAGTGATACATACTATATTCTCTAAGAATGTGATACAGACCACACGTCGACTTATAATATATCATTGACATCTCATTCTTAATGATTATCAGTCGAGGCTACTTTAAGAACTACGCGCTATCATTAACATTTCACCCTATCAATGACAACGTAAGCTCAAAGGAGACACATTAATGAATAATACAAACAATCAAATAATAATTCAGTAATTGCAAATGCCATAAATATATTAACTTCATTAATAATACGAATGTGTTTAAGTACATCTGTCTCTCGGACATATATACTTTCAGGAATACCCCTTCCCCTCTAGGACATGCATCATATAGCATCCGCTAGATTTTTGTACATAGGCTTCGGCCAACATGCATAAAAACTGGATATGTCGAGTTTTCATTCTGCAGGGGGTCAGGTTTAAGTCTCCCCCTTCATGTAATTTTTAATAATTAATAAAATACCATCCAGGTTCCGATTTTGTAACTGGGTGGTTCCCCCTAAAAAATAATGAAGTTATTAGATTTGAAATTAATATAATTAAAATATATTTAATAATATTTTCAAGATAAATGCAGAGTTTGAACTAAAACTAGTAAATTGATCGAATTTCTAACCGACACGCTAGTTCCACCTTTGCCCTAACATAAATCATTTCATTCTTTAACGAGTCATACACGATATGAATCTGAATTCATGAAAGCCAATAAATACCAATACTAGATAATTATACAGAAAAAAGAAGGGGAGAAAATATGAAAGAGACACCAAAAGTCATTTAATGTAAGATATTCCACTCTCATGCCCTTAATTATATCCCAACTACTACTAATCTCCCCCTTTCACATACACATAGACTTATTCTTTTTTCCAGTCAAGTTCAACAGTTCACCAAAAATCTAGGAGCAACATTACAAAATTTAATTCAGATCATTATACAATAAGAAAATATTAAAAATTTATGACTATTAAATTGTTTTATAATTTTGAATAGTAATAGCAATATACTCCTATACAAATATGTGTTATTTTTATTAAGAAAGTTGATTCCTTTTTTATCAGAAACCATGGAATTCCGTTAAGAAAAGGTTATATCTATAGTCACCCCCAAAAACCTTCCACTTGTTCCTCAAATTCTTGAAAGAAAGACGCTTGGTTTCTTCACTTGTTGTGTACTCAGTTTGTTTGTTTTTTGCTTTGTGGGTTGGTTATATTTTCATTTGTATTTCAAGACAAGTCTTTTGTTTCTCTTGGGTTTAATGAAAGAAATTTATAAACTTTAAGATTGAAACTCTTTGAGAGGTTTATACGGTTTTACTTACTAGATTTTTGGTTTTGACTGAAATAAGAGAACATTAAGCCGGATTTATTGGTTTGCAATGACCGGAAAAAGATAATAGTATAAAATTAGTTTTAAAAAAATATTTTCTGTCTTCCTTTTTTTTTTCTAATATAATATTAGTTGTCCAAACGTCAAAAATATCCTCTTATTCACTTACTAAATACAATTCCGTGTTTCTCTCTCTTTCTTTCTTTATTTATTTCCCATTTCTACTTTGTGTTTTATTTTTTCTCTCTTCTCCTCTGTGTTCACCCCTTTTCTTGAATAATAATCATGTCAATGGAAAAGGGGTCATTGCAATCAAATCTTGATTGTTTCTTGGAATGCACCACACCATTAGTCCCTTCCCAGTTTCTACCACAGGTATTGTTCTTTTTTTATTTATTTTAATTTCAAGAATGCGATATGTTATGATTATTTTTTTGTTATGTGCAGAGTGAGATAAGGAATTTAAATAGGTTATGGCATCCATGGGAAAGAGAAAAAGTTGAATATTTTACTTTAGGTGATCTTTGGAATTGTTATGATGAATGGAGTGCTTATGGCGCTGGAGTTCCTATTAAAACAGATACAAGCGAAACATTAGTCCAATATTATGTGCCTTATCTTTCTGCTATTCAAATCTTTGTCAGCAGGTCATCTATTAATTTTCTCAGGTAAATAAATAAAATCTTTTGGTGGTACTTTTTTTTTTTTTTGGTATTTTAATTTGATCATAGAAAGAATTTCTTGAATTTGTAAGTAACAAAGCATTGTTTGTGTAACAAGTTGAGCCTGTCAAAGTATATGTTCTATTGAAGCTAAATGGGCTTATGAATTGTTGTTTATGTTGGTAATTATGTGTGTTCCTAAATCAATTGCGAAATCAGGATTTTTACTAAAGAGGTTGAAAATATAAGAAGTAAATACACAAAGAAAAAGTCAAAGGGGATTGTATATCTACTATATATATACTTAAAAAATAATTTTAATTTTGAATATACAGCTTTGCCCCTACCCAAAGGTTAGATCATTTGTTAAGTTTGTTAATTGCTTATTAGAAACTGCATTTTTGATCATTTTTTGTAGGGAAGAGACGGAGAGTGTTTGCGAAACGAGGGATTCGTTCAGCGATTCGTTTAGTGATGAGAGTGAAAGTGAAAAGCTATCAAGATGGGATGGATGTTCATCTGAGGAAGGTGATAGTCTTTGGCAGATGAATGATAGATTGGGATATCTTTATTTTCAGTATTTTGAGAGATCAACTCCATATGGAAGAGTTCCTTTGATGGACAAGGTATAGTTTTTTACCCTGATCATGTCATTCACAAGAAGCTAACCAGAACTTTTACACCTTTTTTTCTTTACTTTAGCATCTATTTTTTACTTGTGAAAGTCTTCTTTTGACCCAAAAATTTGTACTGGTAGCTAGTGCTATAGGAATTGTATGTGGTAGATAGTATCACATAAGTTTAGTTGTATATTTGTTGTTTCTTCTATCTCCAGTTTCAGTATTTTGACATGACTTATTCGTTCTCGTTATTTTCTTTGGGTACTACTTTGATTTTCTTGTTTTTATGTCGAGGGTCTACCGGAAATATCCTCTCTACCGGTAGAGGTAAGGTCTGCGTACACTCTACCCTCCCTAGACCCCACTTTGTCGGATTTCACTGGGTATGTTATTGTTGTATCTCCAGTTTCCTCTTTTCTTAACCCCCTTTCATATGAACTTTTGATAAGAAGGAAAGGTCTCACTTGGAATGTTATGTTTATAGGGATGATTAGTATATCTTAACTTATGATTTGTAAGTACAAATCTACAGGCCTTTTTATCCTTTTATCCCCCCTAGAATAATTGGTGACATATCTATTACAGTATTGTTCTTTTTCTGTTTTGTGTGACTTAATCAACCACTCATCTTTGTTTATGGAATTCAGGCACAATTAGAAGCATTTGTTCTTTCTTTATGCACTCAGTTATAGAATGATTCTATATTTGAATATATATATATATAAAAGATTCCATGTGAAGCATGTGGCTTGAATTTTTAGCATATATTGCTTTGTTTAACAAGTTATTTGACTCAAAGATCCAATTTCCTTTGCTTGTAGATTAGTGGTTTCGCTGAAAGATTCCCTGGATTAATGTCATTGAGAAGTGTAGATCTTTCACCAGCAAGTTGGATGTCAGTTGCTTGGTATGTCAACTCTCTCTGTGTCCTTTATGATCATGGAACTGATGGTTTATTGAAGTAGGTTTTATCAAGTTAATTATACGCGTAAAATTGTTGTTAAGTACTTATATCTCTGGGACATGTAAAAAAGGTTTACAATTGGACCTTGTTTCCCTGTAGTGCATCTTATATCGTGACACTTAAGTTGATCCTGCATCCTTTTGGTATTGCTGACTTGCTTGTTTGCGACCAGCAAGGGGAACAAAAGGAGTTTGTCACTAACCCTATTCGAATTGAATTACAGGTATCCGATATATCACATTCCTATGGGAAGAACCATTAAAGACTTGTCAGCATGCTTTCTCACATTTCATACCCTTTCTTCTTCTTTTCAAGGTATTATTCGATCTTTCCTTTGATTCTTTGAACTTCGACTTCACCGTTGCTTTTCCCCTTCCATTCTCTTGTCTCACGAGTGATGGCATAGAAAATATTTTACACCAATCTTTTGTTCTACTGGTGCAGATATGGACCTTGACGATGACATGGAGAATGGTAAACGGAAGCGAAAGGAAGGAGAAAGTATCCCTCTTCCGTCTTTCGGTTTGGGCACCTACAAGATGCAGGGCGATGTGTGGCTTTCGGACAGGAATGGAAGGGACCAAGAGAGGCTATCATCACTTTTTAGTGTGGCAGATTCTTGGCTAAAGCAGTTGGGTGTCCAGCACCACGACTTTAACTATTTCACGGGCATTCGTCGTGGCTGAACTATCTCAAATGATGAAATTGCACTTTCAACCCCACCAATGGGGCTGATCAGTACTGGAGTTCCTTTTCTTAACATAGGCTCTGAGGTGTTTTGGTTTGTTGCTTTTGGTAGCATGAACAGCCTTAGAACTAAAGATTCTCGTCCTATATAAAGGCATTAGTCTTTTACTCGATGTTTCTCCAAATCCTAAACTGAGGATTTTAACGTAAGATGTTGTGCTTTAGTGGCTTTAAGCTTGAGATTACTGTGACTTGTTTTTGTATAGGGTGGGACTAATTGTGTAGGATGTGATCTTTTACATGACTATGATAATGACCCCTTGCACGCTTGTGCAATTTGCTCCATCTTTTGTATACATTCTGAGGTGCCTTTTTGGTGTTCTTTTTGTGTTTTTCCTTGTAATATTTTCAGGTAAATAATTGTTCTTTGAACAGTAAATTTTCCAGTACAAGTGGAACAAAAAAAAAAGAAAAAAAAATTGAATTTTGGTGGGAAAGACTTTCTTTCCTCTTACGGAATGATATCGGATATCATTCAAATCCCTGGCCATTTGCACATTCCGCGATTTACTGATAGTAATGTTGAAGAATTGATACTACTATCTATCTTCAGGAATAGTTACTTAAGTGAATATAAAAAAAAAAGTTCTTCCGTTCACATTGAATCTTTAATAACTAGTACTACTTCTGTTAGTAGTGGATGAGGTTTGGTTTTTGATTTTTATGAAGGGGTCTCAGAATGTCTAAAACATGAATAGAGGTGGGTCCCTTTTGTTACACAAAAAGCCATAGCAATATAGTGTCGCCATCATGTCATTGCAATAATAAAGTGTTATTTTCTAAATAAAATAATTTAGTAAGATTTGGGAAACAAACAATTAGTGCCCGTTTGGTACCAAACCTTTAAAAAAAGCTTTTAGAAGTAGAGCTTTTAGGAATAGAATTTTTAAATAGAATTTTTCTATCAAAAAGTAGTTAGGTGTTTGGTTGTCACTAAAAAAAATGTTTTTAGCTTAAAAATTGACAAAATCAACCTCTACTTCCAAAAGTTCAAAAAAAATGTTTTTGAAAGCCAAAAACACTTTCGATTTTGAACCAAACACTCCAATTTATTATCAAAAATAATTTTGGTCTTCCAAAAACACTTTTATCAAATTCAAAAGTTCAACCAAACGGACACTTAATCTGTTGGCCCTGTCTAATGGACTTTCTGTATGTATAGATAAGAGCAATTAACTCTTTCGTTTTTCCCCATTTTTTTTTTGTTTCTTCCCTTATCTCTTAGAATGATTAGAGCATTTTACTGGTGAAGTGATTGAATTAAAATTTGTCATTTCGCGAGTAATAAGTTATAATGAGCACCTATGGTTTAACAAATCAATATATATATATATATATAACTTTGCTGCTATAGAGAACCTTTAACACTACTCTCCCGGATTCAATTTATTTATTGTGATTACTAAAAATAATTGATTTAAAATATTTTTCACTTTAGAAAATTAGATAGAACTCTTTTACTTTTACTCTAGTAGTCTAATAAATGCGGAGAGAGATTAAAATGATACAAAAGGTGAATATGACAATTACAATGGACGGGAGGAAGTAAATGAAAAGAAAATAATTTGGAAAAAAGTCAACTGATATTTGGAAGGTATTCATGCATAATGCAATGTGCCTTGTCTGTTTGGATGACTTTCTCTCTTGATTTTGTGTGCCAAAAGAATGAGGGGATCCCTATTTTTTCGATATAATGTCAAAACGTTAATGTCTTCTTAAGATTTAAATTTACTTAACTAAAAATTACATATAATGACCCCTTTCAAATTACATTATTTTCTACTTAAAACATTTAGAAAGTATTCCCAAAATTGCAACCAAGTTTAGATAATAAGCAGTGTACGTAAAATCAAATATACAGTGTACAACAACAATAACAATATTGTGATTCCATAAGTAGGGCATGGGAAGGATAAGGTGTATCCAGACCTTATTCTGCCTTTGTAAGTTAGACAGGTTATTTTCGTTAGATTCTCGGCTCAGAAGAAAACGAACTAACACAAGATTGAAAGAAAAGAAACAACGAAACAACAAGATACAAAATATATGTGACAACAAACAATAATACACATCGAGAAATAAGAAACTACGTGATATGATATCTTGAAACATACAGAGTACCAAAATAAAAAAGAAAAAGGCATAAAATGCCCTTAAACTATTAGATTTGATTAAGGCTGTCCAACGGGGTGGGGCAACCGACCCCGCCTGAACCGATACCGGTATTCGATTTTGGTATAGGGTCTGTAATATTCCCCGACCCCGCCTCTCCCCGACCCCACCCCGTCCCCCTTTGCCCAACCGTTGCACAACAGCTATTTCACAATTTGGCCGTTGTGCAACGGCCAATTTCCACCACCCACCTCAACCCCCTACCCCCTTAATATTTATTTGTAACCCTTAAGTTATTATATTTACACTTTAACCCAATTTTTTCAACTATAAATACCTCATTTTCTCTTCATCTTTCTCACAAATCTTTCTACAATCTCTCTAATAATCTCTCAATCTATATCTCTCTCTCTACATTGTCTACTAAATATTCAATTTTATTTATTCATTTGAGAGTGAAGTTGACAACTAGCTTGAGGATCATCCATCGAGTAAAGTTTCAATTTTCAACCTCTCGATTACACGTCGACGTTACGTCGGCGTTTGGTACATTCGTTCCTTCATTAAATTATTGTTGTTTCTTTACTTTAATTAGCGCACTTAATTTCATTATCTGTAATTATTTATTTACATAATTAAAATGGAAGCACTTAGAGATATGATTGGTAAGGGTAAGAGTAATGTTTCTTCTAGGGGTAACAAGGGCATGCGTACTTCTAGTCATCCTATTCCTCCTAGACAAGACGATTTTGTTGATACTAAATTATTTCCTGAAGTACCATTAGATTTAGACGAGGAGCTATTTTCTGGAACTCAACAAGATTTTTAATTTAGAAGATAATCTAGATGACACACCCACTAGTGCACCTCAAATGGGAACACCTTCTATTTCCCCTAGTACGAGACGAGATCCAACACAACAAAAATTAAAATCAGATGTATGGACTTTTTATGATAGGGACATAGAAAATCAAGTAGTTTGATGCCAAATTTATAAAAATATTTATAAAATTAAAATGGAAAAAGGTCAGAGTGGAACGGGAGGTTTAACTAAACATTTGCAAAGATTTCAGAAAGCTAGGTGGGAGGAACACCTGGCTAAAAATTTAGGTACGCCAATGCCCTCTCAGCCGAAACAAGGTTCATATATTGTCCTGGACCAGGTGCAAAGTCAAATTAACCCAATGACGGGGGAATTGTAGGCCCTAAATATGATAGACATAGAGATATGGAAACATTATTAAAATTAGTTGCAGTTGAGGGTTTGCCTTTTTCATTTCCTTCCTCTGCTGGTTTTATTCATTATATAAGAGATATGTACAATCCTGTTTTTAACAGTTTTTCTAGATCAACTGTTAGGAGAGCTGTTTTTAAATTTGCACACGAATATCAATAATATTTACGTTATTTATTATATTATTTTTCTGGGAAACACATCTGATATAGGTCGTAGTACTAACGACCATGATTATTTAACAGTAACATGTCATTTGGTAGATTATAAATGATCTACGCAAAAACGTATTTTAGTATATAGATATATAGATAGTAGGCACACTGATATTTTTATTTTAGATAATATTTTTTCAGTTTGCGATTATTATGACATAACTGATAAAATCATAACTATTACATTAGATAACGCTTCTTCTAATATTTATGCTATTAGATTTTTAAAAGATGTTTTAACTCCATCTTTTTCAAATCATTTTCATATAAAATGTGCAAGTCATATTTATAACTTAGTTGTAAAGGATGGTCTATCACTTTTTGAAAACATTCTTAATAAAATACAATTTGCTATAAACTATATTTTAAAAGTAATAGAATACACGAATAAAAGAATATAAAAAAACTTGTCATGATTGCGGAGTACCTTACAGAAAAATTCCCGAAGAAGTATCCACTAGGTGGAGCAACTACTTGTTGCTTATGATTATAGAAGACCTATAACTTTATTTTTTAACGCCCATAATCGAAATCCTACTGATATGATTGTAGATTCCGATTCGGATTCAATTTCAGAACTTATTACATTTTTAGAGAAATTTTATCAAACTACTAAAGAATTTTCCGATATTTATTATCCTACTATTTCATCAATATTATTTTATATAGCTCTAATATTTTTATTATTGTGAATATATGAAAAAATCAGCTTATAAGATATCTATTAAAAAATGTTTCTCAAAATAAAAAAATATTTTATTCATATTCCCTCAATTTATATTATTAGTGTTGTATTAAATTCGATTATTAAAACAGACGGTTATACAACACCTATTGAAACTATTTATGATTGCATAGATAAACTTCCACCTCCATCTCCCAAAAATCCAAATGACCCACCACCTATTGAAAAAACTAGAGAAAAAATGTTGTCTAACATATGAGATGAATGTAAAAAAGTATATACGTATTACCAACAATAAAGTGCTAGTAACCAACCGGCTTCCACACCATCTTCTTATTCTTCAACACAACCTCAAAAATGACATGTTGTTTTTGCGGCTTGTATTGAAAGCCTCAGACACAGAATGTTTAGTGGTAACATTTCTAACCAAGTTAGTGAGTTTGATATTTTTGTTTTATAGGGTGTTCTACCGTACCAAGCAGTTCTCAATGAAGAGAGACGTGAAGACTTACTAAAATACTGGAGGGAGAATGAGAAGACATTTCCAACACTATCTAAGATGACCTGAGATGTGTTGAACATTCAAGCGTCATCAACATCGTCTGAAAGCGCTTTTTCGGCCGGCAGATATCAAATAGGAGAGCACAGACACTCATTAGCGGAAGACAGCTTGGAGATTGCAGTATTATTCAGAGATTGGATACGAACGGAGCGGAGAAGGTGCGGTCAATCGGATATCAACGAAGAAGAAGACTACAACTATAATGAAATCTTATCCGACAGAGGTGGAAGCGACGTCGATCAATTTGACCAATAAATATCAATTCCAACCGAAGAACCACAAGAAATTATAAAGAAACTAGAAAACCTGTTTCTTTAAATGTAATTCTTTTAATTGTAATTTTACTATGTTATTTATTTTTAACTTTCAATATCACGAATTGAAATTGTATTACCGAAAAAAATAAATCATACTTCTATTAAATAATATAAGAGGCACAAAAATAACATTGAGATGTTTTTATTAAACTATCCTGTTCAAATATATATATATATATATATATATATATGTGTGTGTGTGTGTGTGTGTTGTGTGTGTTACTTTTTCAATTTAAGGGCAAAAAAAAACCGACCCACCCCGACACCTCGGGATCGGGACGGGACGACGATAGACCTGTAGGCCCAGGCCACTTGACCCGGCCCCTACCCTAGTCACGTCGGACCAGACCCCACCTTGCCAGTTGGTCCACCCTTAGATTTGATACAAAAATGCCCTCCATCAACCTTTCTTCTCCAAAATACCCCGACGTATTAGATTTGATTATTTTTTAATTAATCTAAACTAATTAAATCCCACCCGATAACCCGAATCCACATAATAATCCTACCCGCCCCAACTTAAATAGCCCATTAAATCAAAGAAAAAAATTCATTAATTAGAACTCATTTAATCAACGTTGTCCGCCATCTCCGATCATGTGAAAAGCTATTAACACCACCTTCTTCAATTTCGTTCCCACCACCATCAAACATCGTTGCTCCGCCCCATCACCACCATATAGCAACTTCATCCTTCACATATTTTCACCATCAGAGAACACTCTTGAACCCCCAACTTCAGCCCAAAACACTTGTGTTTCGCACCAACAACGACTCCACCGTAACACCAAAACACAATAAACAGAGCATCGAGTCACCACCCGATCTCCGGTGATATCACCTTTGTTTTCCAGTGAACTGATCTTGTGAAAACTCCCAAATCAGTAGATAAATTTAATTTTAGTAAGTGCAATTTTGCCCTTGAATCTGATGGGTGTTGTATTTAAAACTTAGAACTCATTGTAAATTAGCTGAATATTGAGGGGGAAAATTTGGTTTAGAATCTGTTGACACGCTCGGATAAACCTTTAATGGAGATTTAAAAAAATATCCATAATGTATTGCTTATTTTGAAGTGGGTGATTCAGGTTATTGTTCTTAGCATCATTGTGAAGTTTTTTAGTTTTGGAGTGCTTTGAAGCTAGATTAAGGTGACTTGGATCGATTTTAAAGTCTACTCGGGGGAGAGAAGCAAATCGAGTCCATAGAAAGTGATTTGCACCACCATCACCATACAAAGAAAGAGAAATGCTCACTAAGATCAAATAAGGCTTGAACTCTTAGTTGATTCAACTCAAGCTTTTAGCTCTTCTTCTGACTCTACTCTTCCTGACGCAACTCAGTGTCTTAAAGAAGCTTCTTTACCGGCCAGGGTCGGAATCAAAAAGTTCAACGAAGAAGAAGATCAATAACGGGGATTTAATTGGGGCGGATCGAGGTTTGATTGGTGGATCTGATTAATGGGTTGAGAATTAATTAGTTTAAGTTAATTATATTGACTAACCAATGATAGGGTGTCACATATTAAATGAAATGATTAATTGAGTTTTGAAATGAATCCATTAAAAATAAAAATAAAAATAAAGTAGACTCAAGAGATATTTGATAGCAGAAAGATTCCATCCATCTTTATATCAAATCTAATATAATTTAAGAACATTTTAGGCCCTTAAAAGTATGAATTTTCTAGTGATAAAATAATTGACTTATAAAAATAGTTTAAGATTTGACAATGGGGTTGGCAAAGAAATACAGAATGGATAACCCGCAATTTCCAACACGTGTTCAATAATCATTAACAATTAGGTCATTCAATTTTCTATACTGCTTCCAGTTCATTTTATCTTAGATATGACATTGAATAAAGTATTAATTAATTGGTTAATAATGTCCAATGCTATGTTGATAACAATTGAGTACAAGTAGGTCACTATTCAATCCCACAATCCCTTCGAGCACTAGAATTAAACAGCTAGCTGACTTTGACCTTTTCTTTTACCAGGCAATGGGACCAACTTACCATCAACTTTAGAAATGGTCCAACAGGAGTAAAAAAAAGGAAGATTTCACTATCGTATTTAGGAGTAGAACACTTTGTTGATCTAAAAAGTGCAACCACTAACTAACCATATGACAATAAGAGAAAATTTTGAGTGCAACCACCAACAAACAACTCCTACCTATACAATGGGGTATTTTGCTTGTTTTTTGTGGTCCGATCCTTCTCCGAATCCGTACATAGCGGGAATTTAGTGTACTGGATTGCCCTTTTTTAATTGAGTCAAGAAGTCATGTCCAAATAGGTTGTATATAATGGAACTACTTCAAATTCAACTCATGTTGCAACAAACAACTAAGGAATAAATGAATTGTATGTGTAAGATAATATTAATCTCCCTTGTGGAGTCTTTCATTAATATTAAAGTATATATAGAGTACAATGTTCATCCTTTATACTATAGGAATCCTAAACCTATACAAAAGAGGAATCCTAGTCTTACCATAATTATATTTACACAATATATGGAAATATTCTAATTATGGGTAGGGATACAATTGTTTCTATAATATACATGTTTACACATCCCCTCAGTCGGAGCGGGAGGAGGCGACAGAGGCGGATCAAGTCAAGAAATAAGCATGCAGGAAGTCCTTTGGTAAATATATCTACATACTGATAGGATGATGAAACATGTAACACTCTGACATGACCTAGTGCAATTTTCTCACGAACAAAGTGTAGGTCTATCTCAATGTGCTTGGTTCGCTGATGTTGAATCGAATTATGAGACAAATAGATGACAGAGATGTTATCACAGTACACAATAGATGCCTGACGCAAAGGACACTGAAGTTCTAACAGTAAGTTTCTGAGCTAACAAATCTCAGATACTACATTTGCAATGTATTCAGATCGGCCTAAACCTTTGGAGCGAGATAGGGTAGCACGTAAACAGCGGACGAAATAAGATTATCCCCTAAAAAAACACAAAAGCCGGAGGTGGAGCGTCGCGTGTCCGAACACCCTGCCCAATTTGCATCCGTATATGAAAGCAACCTGTTTGGAGCAGAGGGGTATAATCAAGAGTGCCCTTAATGTATCGAATGATACTCTTAAGAGCAATGAAATGAGACTCGCAGGCGTGCGTGAATAAGCACACTCTTTGAGCAGAAAAGCTATGTCGACTGGTGAAGGTGAGATCAAGTTCACCTGAGACTCACATCTGAGTAGGATCAGAGACTGGAGCACCATCCATGACACTGAGCTTAGATTTAGAATCAACTGGAGTAAGCACCTCTTTGCAGTTTGTCATCTTAGCCCTGTACACAATCTCTTCTGCATACTTACGCTGACACAATAATATATGATTGGCAGACCTGGTCACTGATATCCCCAAAAAATAACTCGGCTTCCCCAAATCAGTCATTGCAAATTTAGACTTAAGCAAGGCAATAATCTCATTTTTCAATCCGTCGGAGGAGGCAGTAAGAACAATAACATCCACATAAAGTAATAAATAAGCAGTGCTACTACTTCGATGAAAAATGAAAAGTGATGTATCACTCTTGCTGCATACAAATTCAATCTGCAAGATATACCTGACAAAGTAATCGTACCACACACGGGAGGCCTGTTTCAGGCCATATGGTGACTTACGGAGACGGCACACGTAGTGAGAAACTGCTAGATGAGTGAATCCTGACGGCTGATGCATGTAGACTGTCTCTCTCAGATCCCCATGTAAGAATGCATTCTTGACATCAAGCTGATGGATCGACCATTGTTTACCCATGACAATACTCAAAACTGTGCGGATGGTAGCCGATTTGACAACCGGGCTGAAGATCTCACCACAATCACCTATTGTATAAGGGATGTACATTGTACTCTATATATACTTTGATATTAATGAAAGACTCCCCAAAGAAGATTAATATGGGATTATGATGATCTAATCTATTGGCGGCGGGATTAATGGATTTAGTGCTTGATGATTGGACAAGCTCAAACATAGAGATAATATTTTTATTATAATTGTAGTATTCGTGTCAGCTTGTGTGCATCTCAACTAATTCCATATATGCTACTTCCGGCCTCCAGCTCATGTATCTAACTTTGTCTAACAAAACATAGATAAATGGAAAGAAATCGCTTACTCCCCTCGCCCCAAAATAATTATCATGTTTCACTTTTCGAATGTCAAATTGCATGAACATTTATCAACATTTTAAAATACTATTTTTACCTTACTGATAATGGAAGAATATCAATGATAGTACTTTTTGTATAGTTTTTTAATATCTAAATTTTATTTTTAAAATATTATAAATAAATTTATTAGCTCAGAAACTTAGTCAAACTGACTCTCGAAAAATAGAACATGACAACTATTTTGAAACAGATGGAGTAATAATTTTGCCTCAATTGAAATTTAAACATAAAATTTCATAATCGTAACCAACTTTATTGATTATTAAGTCACACACTTGGATGCACAAATAGTCAGTTTTTTTTACCATTAAATAATGTCAAATCTCACTTAGGCTTGTGGTTTCAATGGGAACATGCGACTGTGAGTTGTGGCACCACCAATCCACCATCATGAACTTTGCTATACTTGTGGCCTGTGGGTGATCATCATCATATACTGCTTTACCGTTTCAACATAAAAGGTAATATTGGATGTGTTACGCACTAGAACATTGGGTGAATTTTGGTAGTTTTCTCAATTTTTAATGGTTACATAAAAGGAAGGATTGGATAAGGAGAGATGCAAATGTACAACGTTTGGTATAGGTTTCAAAATTGATGTATATATTTTCATATCATGTGTAGACATTTAATTTGTGCCAAGTTAAATTAAAGGGTGATCAAAGATTCAAGTAAGGTGTTTTCGCAATTATATATGTTTGATGGACAACAAAAGTTTTATGGATGTTTTGAACTTGAGGTCATTTTTTCTTTAAAAAACTGTTAAATAGGAACTAAAGTTCAAGACAACCTCTTACAGTAACTTATTTCTGCAATTTTGACTTCACTTCACTTGAAGAATTAACCTAAATAGCATCCCACACAATCACTTGAACTTAAAATAGCTAGTGAATATACAAAATAAGTATATTTCATGTATAATATGTGTATAAATATATATAATCAGGGTGTGATCTATGTATACCAGCTAAAAAAATAACAATAAATCAGGTCAGCTATTTGTATAACGATCTCTTTTTACAATGAAATATGTACATGTCCCCTCTTGGTTTCCGCTGAATTGATCCATTAGAAATTTGAATTTGGATATAGGATTGGGCTCTATGCTCCTAAACCAAGATCGGCCTGAAAATTGAAATAGTGCTGATTTGAGAGTAAAGTCGGATGTCAAAACAATTGCTAGAAATATTTTCTTGAAAAAATTCACACAAATTATAGCAAAGGATTTTTTTTCTAGTAAGCCGTGATGAAAAGGACCGTCACATCCTAATGATAGCAACCTAAAATCATAACTTTTGGGTATCAATGGATACGATTACACAATATTTGCAAAATTTTTGTATGGCAACAAATCGAATTCAATCCATGAGTATCACTAAACTTTGAATTTGAGGCTCGAACTCTCAAGATTGCTCGAAATTATTAGAGATGGTATAACTAAAGAAAAATATGTAATTGACTGAAAGTATATTTATGTCCTATAGACTATAAAGACAAATGTATTTTATACACATTCGTATTATTATTAATGGAGTTTAATATTTTGGCTTTGATAATTATTGAATTATTAGTTGATTATTTATAATATTCTATAATATGTATCCTTAGAGGTTACGGTGTTATTAATAGTGTGAGATATTAATATTATAACGTAACTCTTAAAATAACTTCGACTAATGATCATCGAGAATGGGATATCAGTCGACATGTGATCTGCATCACATCCTTAGAGGATGTAGTATGTATCACCTGCTACGAGTTACGGATACTCGTGATGGACACATGAATATTTTGGAAGTATAGGTATACCCTGCTGATATACTGTTTGTTATACATGTATAAAGTTTGATCAGCGTGCGGGATATAGAAGTCCTTAAACTTGAGGTCGGTACGCACCTTGTCTACAGAGTAATATACTTTGATCCTATCCTAAGCTCAAATGCCTTATAGGTTGATATACGACTTGTATTGGGTAAATTACGATGTGGATTAAAGGTGGTAGGTGAGCCAAGATTATGATTCATTCCTCAAATGTATATTCGAGAGAGCACTCAGTTTCTCAGTGATATTAGGTTGACTAAGTCGTTGGCCAACGCAATAGACATATCTAGGATATGGTCTTGTTGTCAACTAATATAGATGAGATATAATGATCAATTCATTTGAATAGACACTTGGCAAATCCTAAGCTTGATCGAGTGCGTCGTGAATGAAAGGATGTTATCTTCCCACAGAGAGGTTCAGTTTACCAGATTTGTGTAAATGTACTTCACATATTGAGTTCGTCCTCCGGCGCTGTCTAGGAGTTCCGTGTATACCCTAATATGATTAGTGTCAATATGTGAAGGCCTGTAGGGTAATATTTTGTCAACTGTTCCTTCGATCTAAGGATGTAATGAGAGAATATAAATGTTCGAGCTATGATCGAGACAATAATGATTATTTAATTAAGTTGATATTGGATTTCAGATTTAATTAAAATAAAAACGAGACGACGTCCTACACTGGACCAGGGTCGCGGCGCCTGGGACATAAGGCCTCCGCGCCTCCTATTTGAGTCGTCGCGCCACCAAGCCAGTGGGACAGTCAGTCTGACCCACTGCGTCTCATTTTCTGTGTCTGACCCACGTGAAACCCTAGCTTCGTTTTAGACCTAAAACGCAAGTATAAATAAGAGGTTTTATTCATTATTCTAAATACATCATTTTGATATATTATTCTAAGTCTTAGAGACCTAGAATCAAAATTCTCTCGAACCTCTGCCGAATTTCCAAGTTGTTCAAAGGAGGTGTACATCCGAGTTTTAGGAATTTGTAATCGAGGATCAATTGCGTGCTCACCATCAGATTACAAAAAGACTCCAGATTTATCAAACCGTAAGTATTCTATCGATGCGTTACAATTATACATACATGTTATATTTGTATGTGTTTTACATTACTACATAATCATCATACAGTTCGTCGTTTCTTGGGTTCAAAAGACAAATTTTCAAATTCCGCTGCGTACACGAACCCCACAAAACTCTATAGTGGTATCAGAGTCTGTGCTGTTTTGTGTGATTATGTAGTAATCATTAATGATAATATGAGTTAGAATTTGTTTAAATTTGAATTTTATGTCTTTTGAAGCTTGAAAACCTAATATCGTAAGAACGCACAATCCTTGTCTCCCGAACTGTTAAACAATGATATAATCGATGAAGTCATTTCAATCTAACTCTTCTAAGTTGATGTGCGTAACCGGTTCATTACGAATATGATGCACTGAGACGAAGAACCATAAGTGATTGGATGATAGTCAATGAACGTGTTGTTTGATAGTGAAAGGTGACGAAGATGAATCTGCAAAACGAACCCTTAACCAGTTTTAGGGTTTTGGAAATGTAGATTTTGTGTTTCTGAGACGGAGGCGTCGCAGCTCCATGGTGTAGCACCGCGGCGCCACCTAGGGTTTGACTAGGCGCCGCGACTCCATTCTGGAGCGTCGAGGCACCACCCAATTAGGGTCGCGGTGCCGAGGCTCCAGAAATAAATAAATAAAATTAAAATCAGAAAGTGAAGTTTTAAAGGTTTCAGATTCAGATTCTGAAGTTTAAAAGTCTTAGAATATGAAATTAAAACTTTTTAAAATAAGCAGATTTGGTCCTTTGGGGCAAATATGTAATTAAAATAAGTTTATGAAAACAGTTTTGGTCTAGGGGCCGAATCTGAAATTAATTTTGAATTATGGAAATTACAGACAGGTTCCAGAAATCTGAAAATATTTTTTGAAAATTAAAAATAGATTTTCTGAATTTAAAGGGGTTCAAAATTGAAATTTTAAATTTTTGAGGAACTAAACTGTAAATTTTGAAAATCAGGAATTTACAGAAATATCCTGAAATCAGTTTTTAAAATCAGAAAATGTTTAAGGGACTGTTTGGATTAGACTTAGATTTTAGAGTTTAAATAAATTAACTCATCATTATTATTAATTGTATATTATTGAGTAATATACAAACTATATGCTAAATGTTTAAATGCGTGCATTTATTTATTAGCATAATGTCCGCTATAACTGTTTGGGTAGACGGCACCCAGTAATTTATCAAACCATCTTATATCATGCCTATTGGGTTGATGGTTCCCAACTAAATGTGTTTTAGAAATTGCATGATTAGATGTCGTATTGGATATGACACAGAATATTGATCTTGGTTAAAATCTCCGAAACTGAAATGTTCCCCAAAATTTAAATACAAGTCTAAATTAAAACGCGTCGTCCATTATAATTGTTAGAGTGCAAAATCCTTTTCGGCGATACGAGTATTTATGCCAAAACATTTGCTCTAAGTCTACGAGGACTCAGACTCTTTCATAGATTTGTTTTAATGTAAAGATAGATGATAAAATTTTGTGGCTATTTACACCAAAGTGTTTGCTCATAAAAGCCAAATTTACTTTGATACATAAACACAGTCGTGTAATGAGGTTGACTTACTTAGATAAATTTTGGCGCCAAAGTGTCAGACTAATCTAAGGACGCAAGATTAAATATAATATTTGATCAACCAAGAGTTGCAAATAAGTTTTGCAATTGGTTTAGAACCTACCAAGATGTGTTATTGAAGTTATCAGCCAAAGCAAATGCGGAGATAACATAGGCTTGGATCTTGACCCATTATGACCTTAAAGTAATAAAGGTCCGTATTCTACCATGGGGTCGTAGAAGTATGTTAAAATAGTGTGAGCTAATTAAATAAAAGACCATGTTGATTAGCCTAAATGAATGTGTAAAATAGGAAATAATTTGAGTTTAATTTCTTAACTATCTAACTTTTTCAAATTATCAAAATGTCGAGCCTATCATTGAAAATGCTGATGGAATGAACAAACTCACTGGACCAAACTATCTAGATTGACTTAGGAATCTGAGAATTGTCCTAAGGCAAGAAAAGTTTGAATACGTGTTGGACAATGTATTCCCCACAGTCTCTGCCGAGGATTCTACATAATATGCCTAATTTGATAAGGTGGCCTACCAGATGAACCTAGATGACACCATTTTATCACATTGCGTGATGTTGTCTTCCATGTCAGTGGAGCTTCAGAGATAACATGAGAACATAAACCCTTAACAAAATGCTCGAACATTTGAAGAGTCTCTATGACTCTCAATCCCAGACTATGGAATATGAGTTGTTAATAGAACTCTTCAAGTGTAAGCTGATTGAAGGGGGCCAAGTGTCTCATCATGTATTGAAGATGATAGGGCTGATAGAAAGGCTGGCCTCAATCGGTAGAAAGATGCAGAATAACGTCGCTTCCACCCTCATCTTGAACTCTCTCCATCGTTCGTTCGAGAATTTTTTTGTTAACTACTATATGAACAGAACGAAGGCGAGTCTGCCGGAGCTGCACAACATGCTCAAGACCTTTGAATCTCTAACTACAAAAGGCAAATCTGTACTCATAGTGAGCTCTTCTAGCCGGCCCAAGCCGAAAGGTAAGGAATGACAGAAGAAGAAGGGCAAAGCAATCGCTGCGCCCTTAGCTATGAAGCTGAAGGGGTGTGTGAAGAAGAAGAAGGTGATTACGACCAAGGATGTATGCCTCAACTTTAACAAGAAGAGGCATTGGAAAAGGGAGAACACTGCACTAGGAGGAAGAAAAACATCAGGTGCTTCTACCTCTTGTGGACAATGTATGTACGTCATTGAAATAAATATGTCTATAAACAACTCTCATTCCTGGGTATTGGATATCTCTTGTGGCTCACACATTTGTACAAATGTGCAGGGGCTAACTGATAGCAGGAAGGTTGGACCAAGAGAGGTGGACCTACGTGTTGGAAATGGGCACGAGTAGATGTTGAGCGCGTATGAACTTATATATTAAATTTACCTCATGGTTGTTGTTTAGTGTTGAATGATTGTTACTATGTACCTTCGTTAACGATGAATATAATTCTATCTCTATTTTGGACATGAAGGGGTTTTCCTCATATATTTATAATGGCAGTCATGTACTGTCTTTTGATAATATTATATATGGACTGCGCCTCTTGTGGATGGATTATATACACTAAACTGTAGTCGAGAAATATTTAATGTACAAAATAAACGAGCTAAGAAAGGTAATAGAAAATCTACCTACCTATGGCATTGTAGACTTGGTCATATCAACGAAACAAGGATAGCAAGGTTGAGGAAGCTTGACTACCTCGAACCATTTGACTTGGAGTCTTATGGTAACTACGAATCTTGTTTAAAAGGTAAGATGACCAACAAACCACTTTCTGGGAAAGGTGTGAGAGTCAAGGAGGTGCTTGAGTTGGTATATACTGACGTATGTGGCTGTCTTTGCCAAAGTACTACCTTTTGGTGCATTTTTCTTTGAAATTACTTGTTTCCAACCTTCATCCTTGTTGTTGGAAGTTAAGGCATGTGTCCCAGATAGGCTATGATCCCCGCGTTCAAAGTTTATGCACCGCAATGTATGTCTAGCATCTTCCGTAGTACTCTTGTTGACTACCCCATCCAGTGAAGTTTGCGGATCCATTGGTGGTCCAGAATCAGTGTGTCTTGTCTCAAAACTCCTCCTATCATGATGCGCAAGACCAGAATGTGCGTGGTGGCTTGAGGACCCCTCTTGTACGACCCGTAAACTAGAAGAGCTAGACTGATCCACAACCGGAGGAATTGCAAAGTTCAGAGCTTCTCCCACACTTACGGGTACATGAGGTGGTATTTGTTCACTATTCTCTATATCCATCAGGTTCTCAGTACCTACGGGATGTTGATTAAGTGACGGATCAGTGCAAGGAGGGTCAGCTTTCCCCGTATCAACATCAGCCCCCGAACAAGTAGAAACTCCACCATTCTTAGGAGGTACCAATGGTTTGCGGATATTTTGAGCTTCTTGAGTGTTGGTATCTTGCATCAATTTTTTACACTTCAAATGATTGTGCCCAAAGGATGCACAATGATAGCAAAAATTCGGATAGTTCTCATAGTTCACCTTTTGAGTATACCTTCTATTGTCGGGAAGTTTGACACCAAATTCCATAACCGGTTCTTTGCTGACATCTACTTCCACTAAGACTCTTGCATAATTCATTTTTGACCTCTCTTTAGTATATTGATCCGTGTATAGAGGCTTCCCCACACGCGAAGCAAGGCCTGTTACACTCCAAATTGAGAGGGGGATGTCGTGAAAAGTGACCCATATTGGAATGTCCATGAATAAGTCATCCGTCAATAAAACTCCCTTGTTAATAGGCTTTAGCATCATAGTTTTACCGAAGACCATATCAGGGCCTCCATGAAGAACATTTGTGCGATCTTCCTCCGTCATGAATTTGAACACTGTCCATCCTTTACCATACGAGATGATACGACATTTCACTCTCCAACCCTTCACAATAGAATTCAATGCCTCTCTTCCCGGGAAAGGACCCGTGAAGCACTCTATTAGGCAATATCCCCATGTTTCAATGAAGGGAACTTCATCCGAAGCTTCAATTTCTACATCTTCTCCTTGTTGTTCAATAAATTGTAGTTTCACACCCTTAGCTTCAAGTCTGGTACCCGCGAAAACTCCCGCATAAGTTTTCTTAGGTGCATTAGAACCTTTGCGTTGATTCGAGGGTAACTCATTGTTTGTAGGATTGACGGGTGGGGTTTCATGTTGGTTGGTAGATTCATTTGTGGGCAAGTGTTCAGTAGATTTCCCGTGAAGTATAGATTGAAGGTGGTGGTTAGAGGGAGTAGAGCTTGGCCCCGCTTTAGGAGAGAGGATGCGTGTGCCATTTGGAAGAGTAGGGAAGTTGTCATGAATTCCGGGAGGTATTGATGGTAGGGTGGAGAGAAGGGGTGTGTTATTTTGGATTTCGGGGAGCATTGAAGAGGTAGTTGGTGAGAGAGGAGGATTGATGTTAATGTTTCCCGTACCCAAGGAAGAAGTAAATGCAAAAGGGCTATTGAGATTCTTGTGTTGGATTCCGTTAAGCAAGCTAGCTAAAGTAGGAAAGGACTCGTTTGTAATACTTAATGAATTCAGCTAAGCAAGCATCATTAAAATGAACTTTATTCATGCACACAAACTACACATATCACATTGGATCGGTCATGGTCAAGTACACACATGTTAAACATAACCCAATAATTTACTTGTTATGCATTATCTCTTCTTAAACATTTAGATTTCCAGATTTTAATTCAAGCAGTAGGTGATAAACTTGAAAATTTCAAGTAGACACATAGAAGATAAGAACGTAACTTCAATATGCCATATTGAGCACACATGAATATCATTTTGATCTTCTATAGCTTAGCATTATTTTATCTTAATTTAGTGTAAACAAATCATGACATTAGAATTTATGCACATAGAGAACAAGGACAAGACAGGATCACATGACACTTAAGTAAACATGTATGATATAAACATGAGAGCATGGCATGTATAGGCATGACAGAGCTAAACAACTAAGCTATTGGCAAAATCTTAAACTACACTATCCATATAAAAGTCACAGTTCCTACAACATAAAACATAAGTCAATTCAAATGTTCACAAATTGAAACTACGATTCTTAGAACCATTTAACTCTTAGGTATATCACCTATGGATCGTGGGTTCATCTAAACGCATATTACGAGCTATTCAATCATATTTAAGAAGGTCTTGGATATCTAAGGTCTCAACGGTTACTTAACAACCTCAGATTCTCAAATATTTCGTTTCCCAAACTTACATTATTTCCCCGTATACGAGTGATATAGCTTCTCATAATCTCAACATTATCTTGCCGTTCTGGCATATCAATAGTCGGGGGTATAAATCGCTATACCTTCCAAACAATTACTAAAGCTTAAACAACTCATGATACCCCATAATCACTTCAAGCAACACACACATGGCCTTAATAAATATGTTCGTATAGATGCACATCATCATCACACCAACTATGCAACAATCTTACCAACCTATATACGAAGTCCATATATTCCCTACTGGGCCGCTGTCGCTTTCCTTGGAGGAATCGTTGTAACACAATAATTCGTAAGAGAGAAATTATCCTAATAACATAGCTCTATCGCACGATCTTAGTGTAAGAAGAATAGAAATCAATCCTAAACGTCCGGCAGCCTCCTGCGTATAAGTATGATGCACAACATACACATACACAAGACTCTACTAGACACGGTCTGTAGACATTCCAAGGACTAATTGCTCTGAAACCACTTTTTTCACGACCCGACGCGACGGACCGTGAACATGGTGCCCTAATTAGACGTCATTATATTAACCTGCCATGTGTAATCAGACTAACACTAAGGGCAATATGAAATTCGGCAGCATAACGCTGCAATAATAACACATGTCAGAATAGGAAAGCCAGCAAGGCTACTTTTTACACACGAATGTACCTGCCTCCTGAGGAGTCACAACTAGCCAACATAATAAAATAGGCAAGCCGACAAGGCTGCCAACATATAGTATCACGTACACACGGGAACATCATAAAACAGAGTAAAAAAAGCAGATGACCAAAGCAGGTTTACAAATCCACATACGTACAACCCACAACTGTCTACAGACCTCTATGAGAAGGATAATGAAATATGACGGGACAGGGCCCCATCGTGCCCATAAATATGCATAAGTCCAAATAAGGTTCTGTACCAAAATGGCTAAGCTCTGAATCAATGGAGCTCTCCAAGTAGCTGAACAAGAATCCTAAACTGGAGGATCTCCAAACTGAGTACCTGTACCTGCGGGCATGAACGCAACCCCCCAAGGAAAGGGGGTCAGTACGAAATAATGTACTGAGTATGTAAAACATAAAGTACTGTAGACAAGATCATAACAGGCCAGAAAATAACATGAGACGAATATGATAACCAAAATACCAATATCACAGTGCCATATAAAAAATTGAGAGTCAACTGTGCCTTATAAAAATATAAGAGTCATATCAAAATCAGGGATGCTTACCCATAGAATCATCTTGTCTATATACATTGTCGACCCTTAAGTGAGGGACTCGGTAAAATCATCATATTTATATACACTGTCGGCCCTTTAGTGAGGGACTCGGTGGAATCATCATATCTATATACATTGTCGGCCCTTTAGTGAAGGACTCGGTAAAATCATCATATTTATATACATTGTCGGCCCTTTAGTGAGGGACTCGGTGGAATCATCATATCTATATACATTGTCGGCCCTTTAGTGAAGGACTCGGTGGAATAATCATATCTATATACATTATCGGCCCTTTAGTGAGGAACTCGGTGGAATCGTCATATCTATATACATTGTCGGCCCTTTAATGAGGGACTCGGTGAGTTCATATAATCACATCAGTACGAATAGAATATCACGAGTAAATTTATACATATCAAATCATCACTGGACTCTCAATGGAATAAATGAAAGGCATTATCATATCATATATCATTTTAAATCATCATTAGGAAAATCAAGGCACTTATCATATCATGTATCATTTTAAGACTTAGGATTCACTGGAATTATATACGTCCGTCGTACATTCATTTTATATAAATCATGCCAAAAGAAGAAAGGACAGTTTCACATACCTTCTAGTCTAACTAACCAACTTAATATTTGAATACGTCTCGTCTAGTACTTCAACCTATAACAATAGTAACATGTCTATTAACTTCTGTGATTTCTAGCGTAAGTTATATCGACTTTCATTTCTATAGAAATTTGGGCAGCATTTCCCCTATTTATACACGCTTCCACAACTTCCAACAAATGTCAACAATACCAATTAACAAGTCACAAATCAAGGGTATACTAAAATAGTTCCATAACTCGACATATATCACCATTATACATTCTTTCTCTTTTCATTCATGAATTATAACCAAAACATCAACCAAGGTGATTAATATACATATTTATCATATTAATCCAACTTCTCTAATCATGTTTAAACAACCCATTAAAACATCCCACAAAGTGTAACACAACATGTCCATTAACTCCATACAAGTCTCGGCTAACACCACAACACCAAACTCTTTTCATAATTCCCTAAAATCCAATTGAAGTCTTAAAATCCAATTTATATTCCAACAATTCCATAAGAACAACTACAACCTTAAATATCATGTTTTCCTTCATAACATGCAATTAGTGACGAATTTGACAACACAACACACGAATCCAAAGTATACAAAAACAGTCTTAAATCGGCTACCACATCCACAAATCACATGCATTGTCCTAAATTCCAAGTTCTCTTTATCAAGAGTTTATCCTTTAACTACAACTTTTCTTAATCTTCCAAATACTCAATGCAAAGGAGAATGTTTACCTCAATTTCAAGCCAAAAAAGTCCCCAACAATCCGTTCCACTGCTCAAGTTTCCATCATCATTTCTATCACTCCTTCAACTCCAAAATGACATGCATACATTCTATAGGTTTAATCCATCATTCCTACATGTTTTTATTCCCAAAAACTTCATCTTCACAACCAAAGTTCTTTGACAGTCTCGGGGAGGGCAGATTTGTCGTGACCCACTGCTTGGATTTTTTTCCAAGGCTTAAAATTTATTAGAGGAGCTTAATCTAGAAGAAATTGAGTTAATTTGGTCTTGAACTTAGCCATAGAATGAGGGGGGGGGGGGGGGGAGATCGATTGAAGAGGGAGAGTGGAAGTGAGGAGTGTGTGATTTGAAAAATGAAGTGGGAAATGAGAAGATGAAAATTTAATAGGATGTTAAGGGAAAATCTGAAAATTAAATATTACACTTACGTCCCTAATTATCTTCTTAAATTTAATCCCTCAAGTACTAATTAAGGCTTAGGTCTCACTTTTTTTAAATCTTGAAAATCTCATAAGAACTCGTATCTTTGTTGTCGTAACTTATATAATACGTTACTAATCCATAACAAGAATATACAACTATCATAATGAGTTTTCAACGTTACACTCGTTGTAACAAAAAAAATTCTGGAATCACATCCTTTAGGATATTAATTTCCGTATTAACATATGTAAGTAAACTTTATATTCAATGTTCGAATCTTACTTCCTTAATGACGTTCTTAATTATCGTCTAAACTTACAAGGTGTAACATCAACCCTTCTAGGTTTTATGACCAGCGTGAAAGTCGTTGCGCAACAAGAAGCGGATGAACGCACTAGCGCGAAAGCCGTTGCGCGTTAGTGTTAGTAACGCGCATCCGGGAAACCCGAATATTCCTTTGATAGGGCCTCTGTCTAACTAGGAAATCGCATTTTCTTAGAACAACAAGCGGTGGATGAGCGCACTAGCGCGAAAGCCGTTGCGCAACAAGCAGCGGATGAGCGCAGTAGCGCAAAAGTCGTTGCGCAAGCTCCCACGAACTGTCGACCATTGTCACAAGCGATCTCCTTTGGTATCCCATATTGGCAGATGATGTAGTCCCGGATGAAGCCTATGACTTGCTTCTCTCGGACCTTTTTGTATAATTTAGCCTCCATACATTTTGAGAAATAATCTGTCAAGATCAATAAGAACTTAAACTTTTCCACAGCCTCTGGTAACGGCCCTACGATGTCTATTCCCTATTTGAGGAATAGCTACGGGGCCACCACTGACTAGAGTGGTTCGACAGGCTGATGTACCATGGGGGAGTGATATTTACATTTCTCACATTTTCGAACATAGTCTTGGCATCTTCCTCTATCCGAGACCAATAATATCCAGCCCTTCCTATCTTTCTCACCAACGAGTCATGCCTAGAATGATTCCCGTAGTTGCCTTCATGTATTTCCTTTATTACATATTAGGCCTAAATTGGTCCTAAACACTTAGACAGGGGATGAAGGTAAGACCTTCTATATAGCTCCCCCCTCGTGCATGAAATATCATTATGATTTGGTCCATAAGGCTCATGCGACCTTCCTGTCCTCCGGAAGAGTCCCAGTCTGTAAATAGTTGATGATGTCGCTCCGCCAGTCCCATGTCAGACTGATGGAATTTACCACATGCATGCTAGGATCTTGGACGGAATATATGAGGTGGACTATAGTATCTGACTCTCTCTTAGTCATTCCGGATGAAGAACCTAGGTTAGCCAAGGTGTCAGCTTCGATGTTCATCTCTCGAGGAATCTGCTCCACTTTCCATTTTCAGAAGCAGGCCAACAAAGTTTTGACCTTGTTCAAGTACTCCTGTATTCGGCTGTCTTTGTCCTCATATTTGACGAGGATTTGGTTGATGATCAGTTGGGAATCACTTTTAAGCTATAGGTTTTCATCTCTGAGTCCTCAAGCCAATTCCAGACCTGCAAATACAACCTCATACTCGATCACATTTTTAGTTAAAGATATACATTTAATAGCTTTCTTGATCGTAGCCCCTGACGCGGTAATCAGGAGAATTCCCAGCCCCGTGCCTTTCATGTTTGTGGCTCCTTCTGTGTACAGGAATCCATGCCTCAGAAGGGATTTTAATTTCCCGGATCGCTTCTGTATGAGCATGTGGCATCATGCCCGGACTGTAATCAACCACGAAGTCAACCAAGGCTTTAGACTTAAAAGAAATCCGGGGTTGATAAGTAATATCGTATTTGTAGATTTTAATTGACCTAGCCTACCCGAGAGTTCGAGATTGTGCAAGATGTTTCTCATGAGGAAGACTATTACCACACATATGGGATGACATTGAAAGTATACCTTTAGCTTGCGAGACACAACTACCAGGGCCAAAGCCAATTTTTCAAGATGGGGATAACTAGTTTCGGCCTCAGACAAGGCCTTTCTAATATAATAAACAGGGGACTGCATACCTTTTTCCTCCAGAATGAGCACAAAACTTACCGCGGTCTCAGAGACAGCCAGGTAAATCAACAAAGGTTCCCCCACCTTTAACCTTGAGAGTAAGGGTGGGTTTGTCAAGTATCTTTTTAGGTCCTTCAGCGTCTGCTGACACTCCGGGGTCTATTCGAAGTCTTTCTTTTTCTTTAGCACACTGAAGAATTTTTGACATAGCTCGAATGACCTCGATATGCACCTTCCAAGGGCTGTTATTCTCCCAGTCAAGTGTGGTACTTATCGGAAATTGTTAAGCACGCCTGGTATTTGTTCGATCACCTGGATATGATCCAGATTGGCCCCGATGCCTTTATTTCTCCGGGTTTAGCTTTAGGTTGTACTTACGGAGAGTATCAAATATTTCCTGCAAATTTATAATGTGTTTCTCTGATTCTAAGTACTTAACGATTATATCATCTAAGTAAACTTCCACGCTTTGACCCAATTGATGCTGAAATATCTGTTTGGTCAATTGGGGGAAGGTGGTCCCAATATTATTTAAGCTAAAAGGCATGACATTATAACAATAAGTCATGTGCTCCGTTATGAAAGAAGTCATTTTCTAGTACACTGGGCGATTCACTCAAATTATACCTAAGTTATGGCGTAAAACGACTATTTTCAAATATAGTAACCCAATAAGGTTGGGGTCGAATCCCATAGGGAATATGGTCTGGGGAATGTCTTTGAATCAGTCAAACTCTTCAACTCTTCATTCGTGAACATTTTGAAGGAGTATCCTAAGGACTGGAAACAGGGCAACTTTTTAAAAAAAGTTCAACAACTCTGCTATTCTTGTTTAAACACCAAAGTTACCCAATCAAACAAACAAACAACGCATCCCTTTTACAGGAATCTAAATAAATGAGAATGTAAGTTACCTAATCAAACAAACAACTCCTCCCTTTTATTGGAATCCAATTAAATGAGAGCGCAAGTTACCCAAACAAATGAATGACTCATCCTTTTTACGAGAATCCAAATAAATGGGAACGTAAGTTACATAATCAAATAAACAACTACTCTATTTTACGGGAATCCAAATAAATGGGAATGTAAGTTATCTAATCAAATGAACGGCTCATTCCTTTTATGGGAATCCAAATAAATAGGAACGTAAGTTACCCAATCAAACAAATAACTCATCCCTTTTACGGGAATCCAAACAAATGGGCACATGCCTTACATAACATCCCTAAATCGGCTATTGAGCCCTCAACCCACTCAACACTTATCTTAGGGTTCATATTCTCATTACCATCATTCTATCATGACATATTCGGTGGGATAAACACGAGTCAATCACTTTTACCCTAAAGAAACTTTCTTTGAGCGCAGAGACAAGAAAGCTACAAGGCAACAATCCCCTAGTCGGCGTCAAATCCATTAATCTTGACCAAAGGAGTTATTAGGCCCACCACTGCTTCAGCTTTATAAGCCAAATGGTTGTACCTCTAACTCCATATTCAATTATATTCCTTTCACTTCATTATGTCTACTAACACTTGTTCTTAAAATATTACAGATCAACATTATGTAAACTTGAGATCGGGAATTAAGACTATGAGGCGTCATCTGGATTTTAAAACCTAAATCCACATAAGCCAAAATGGCTTCATCGCTAACTCCTGAGTTATATTATCCTTTATTTTTTTTATCATAACAACATTATGATTTTACTGACAATCGGTCGAATTTTATAGGAATTGCACGTCAACATTGCTAAAGATTAACACATCAAGACTAAGTATCAAAGATCAATGACATCACTTGGCCAAACATTATCATCACAAAGCAGTCGGAACAGACATTGATTCTTCAATGACGATCAGAAATCTCAAACAAAAAGCCTATTCGATGGCACAAGCCGAACGACGATATCTTTAACTCTACTCTCAATTATAATAACTACTTTGTCATTGCCTTTGACTACTCTAATAACTTTGCTTTGAAGTTTTGCAGAAGTCAACTTCCAGTCATCAATGACTCACCTTGACCCCAAATCCGGACAACTTGCTGGAGAGGAGTACCATGCTCTCTTACAAAAGTAGGAAATCTATATCAGACTACAGAGTATGGTCGAAGATCGCCAAAACCGGTGCAAATTAAGGCCTACCTCGAGAAATGCATTGTTGGAACTGGGTTGGAACTTAAGACCATAAGCTCTAGATTTTGGGGTTTTATTACAAGTCGTCATTCCCCCGTTCCTTTAGTCTTTTCAAGGGTACTTTTTTCTTAAGAACGGGCGACTGATGTTTAGTGATTTGTATATGTCATTAATCATTCTAAAATGCTCTTTTTAAGATTATTTTTACTAAAGTCGCTTCCAAAGCAACCACGTAACTACTAATCATCTTCTTTAAGTACATGTTAGTACGAATATCATAGTGGAATGCCCTCTATTAGCATCAAAATAAATGAGCCAACCTAGCCAAAAAGGGCTATAAAATGGACTAAGTACCACAAGGGTGGCATTATCCGGACATGAGAGCCATGAAAAGATCAAAGTGCCATAAGGGTGGCATAATCCGACCATGAGAGTAATAAAAAGAGCAAAGTTCCATAAGAGCGACATAATTCGGTGATAAGAGCAATAAAATTAGCAAAGCACCACAAGAGTCGCACTATCTGGCCATTAGAGCCACGAAAAGAGCAAAGCGCCACAAGGGCGATATAATCCGACCATGAGAACCATGAAAAGAGAAAAGTGCCACAAGAGTCGCATAATCCGGCCATGAGAGCCATAAAAAGAGAAAATACCATAATGGCGACACTATCCGATCATAAGAGCCACGAAAAGAGAAAAGCACCACAAGGGCGGCATAATTTGTCCATGAGAGCCACGAAAAGAGCAAAGTTCCATAAAAGCAGTATAATCTGACTATGAGAGTCACGAAAGAGCAAAGCACCATAAGGGCGGCATAATACGACCATGAGAGACATGAAAAGAGCAAAGCACTACAAGGGCAGAATAATTCGGCCATGAGAGTTATGAAAAGAGAAAAACACTACAAAGACGGCATAATCAGGCCATGAGAGCCACGAAAAGAGCAAAGCATCGCAAGGGAGGCATAATCCAGCGATGATGGCCATAAAATGACAAAATGACCATCTGACCGAGAGGGTCACAACCAACGAAAATATGAAAGAAGTATAATCCATCCATGAGAGCCATATAAAGATAAAAATGATGTAAATCTAGTCGAGAAGACCACAGTCTTTATTCCCAAAGTCAAAATAATGTAAATCCGATCGGGGAGACCGCAATGTTCATTTTCAAGATCAGGGTAATGTAAAACCAATCAAAGAGGCTATAGTATTCACTCCAAGAGTCAGAACAATGTAAATCCAATCAAGAAGACCGTAATCTCTGTTCCCAAATACAAAATGACATAAATCTGATCGGAAAGACCAAAGTGTTAGTTTTTCAAGGTCGGGGTGATGTAAAACTAGGCAAAAATGTTGTAGTATTTATTCTAAGAGTCAGAACAATGGAATTTCAGTCGGGAAGACCGCAGTATTTGTTCCCAAAGTCAAAATAATGTAAATTCAATTGGGAGACCACATTATTTGTTTTCAAGATTAGGGTGATGTAAAATCGGTCAAAGAGGTTGCAGTATTCACTCCCAAAGTCAGAATGATGTACATCCGGTCAGGAAGACTGCAGTCTTCATTGCAGAAGTCAAAACAATGTAAATCCAGTCAAAAAGACCACAATATTCATTTTTCAAAGTTGGGGTGATGTAAAATTGGTCAAACAGGATACAATATTCACTCCAAAAGTCAAATGATCTAAATCCTATCGGGAAGACTGTAGTCATCATTCCCAAAGTCAAAACAACGTAAATTCGATTGGGAAGACTGCAGTATCTATTTTTCAAAGTCGGAGTGATGTAAAATTGATCAAACAAGCTGCAGTATTCACTCCAAGAGTTAGAATGATGTAAATCCAATCGGGAAGATCCCAATCTTCATTCCCAAAGTCAAAACAACATAAATCTGGTTGAGAAGACCGCAGTGTTTATTTTTCAAAATCTAGGTGATGTAAAACTGGTCAAAGAGGCTACAGTATTCACTCTAAGAGTCAGAACGATGTAAATGCGGTCAGAAAAACTGCAGTCTTGGTTTCCAAAGTCAAAATGATGTAAATCCGATCAGGAAGACCGCAATGTTCATTTTTCAAAGTCTGGATGATGTAAAACTAGTCAAAGAGGTTGCAGTATTCAATCAAGACTCAGAACAATGTAAATCCAATCAAGAAGATCACATTTTTTATTCCCAAAGTCAAAATGACATAAATACGATCTGGAAGACCGCAATGTTCATTTTTCAAAGTCAAGGTGATGTAAATCTTATCAAAGAAGCTGATGCGCGGTAAGATGCACACACTTTAAACGCAAGTGCACGTTATCGTATCAAGTAGTATAGTCTTTGATAAGACCGAATATCGTCCTCTAGGATTAGGGTTCAAGTACCAATTATCTATTTTCTAGTATCTATTTGGTGAATTAATGAGTGATTGGTTGTTTATGACTAAGAATTATAAAAGCTATTTAAAGTATAAAGATTTACTTCAGGAGTGATGAGAATAGGGCTTCTATGTATCCTCACTATCCGCTTATGCTACTTACTAATGCATTACTTATGGTATTCTTCTGTTGGAGAAAGCAGGTTTACGAAATCGTTTTATACTCCCGTTAGGGTTATATAAACACTCAACCCAAAGATCGCTCCTTACCTACCTTCGGTGATAAGGGTAACTTTATAGGAGGATTAAGAACAAAACCTAGTTGGCGATCACACGCACAATGCGCAAAATTAGGGTTGTTAAGCCTCTCATCAACGCTACATATCTAATTGAGGTATTTTCATCCCCAATTCAAGAATGTCTACCAAACTTACAGCATATTCACAATCCCCCCTTTTCAGAATCTGATTAGAAATCATATAGTGATAATTAGTTGTCAATTAATTACCAAGAATTCAACTCAATTATTGGATAGATCTCTCAATAAGAAAAACAACCATAAGCATGCATTAATTTATAGCATAAGTTTCAAGCAATTCAACATAGAAAGCCCTATAAGAGGAATTAGTTCCTAGCCATTGACATGACAAGAACTAATTCCATGTTCATCATACAAAACTGAAATAAAGTAAAGAAAAGGAAAAGAAATTACTAAATTAATGGTATCCAATCTCCAAGCAAAAGTCTTGAGTTGTGCAAGAAGGAACCTCAAAACCGCCTAGGGTTCTCCTTTATAAACGAAACCGCTCAACTTTTCCTCGCAGCTCGCCCAAAATCCGCCTCAAAACCTATTTTTTTCGCCGCGCTGCGCAGATGGCCATGCGCGGAGTTCTGCAATCCGTCGGGTGTTTTGGCGCCGCGCCCGCTATCTCGCTCGAGCGCCGCGGCCAGATCTTCTGTAGCTCCTCGGATGTTTAGCGTCCGCGCCCGTGATCCGTTCGGTAGCGCGCCGCAGTCTTCTGTCTCTCGAATAGTGGCGCCGCCCTCGCTGGCTGCAGGAGGCCGCGCTGGTCCGATTTCGCCTGCTCGCCACTTTCTGTTTCGGCTCGCATCTCTTTTGCCCTCTTTTTGCTCCTTTTCCGCCATTTGACCATTTTAACCACTTTGACTCAAGAGAAAGAAAAACTATCCTAATACGACACTTATATGTGAAAAACGGGACAAAAGACTAACTAAAACTGACTCAAAAGGTGTATATAAAATACACCGATCAGAAACTGCAGCATTCGCACCAAGAGTCAGAAGATGTAAATCCGATCAAAGAGGTCTCAGTCTTCGCACCAAGAGTTAGAATAATGTAAACTCGGTCATACATGTCGTAGTATTCATTTCTAAAAAATCAAGATGATACCAGAGATATACTCAGCAAAACGCCCATACAAATGGTGCCAAGAAGGTCACCCATAAGATCAAACCGAGAAGTTATGATAACAAAACCATGCAGGAGTGGTGAAACAGAAATGAGCATACCTTTATTTCTATTTGGGTCGTCCACCCTAAAATTGTGACATTTTGCTTTATTTTTAATCAGGTCATCCACCCTGAAATTACGACACTGTACTTTATTTTTTAATCGGGTCATCCATCCTAAAATTGCAATACTTTTCTTTACATTTTAATTGGGTCATCCACCCTAAACTTTGACAAATCGGGTCATCCACCTTAAAATTGTGACACTTACCTTTATTTCAAATCAGGTAGACTGCCCTCTGAGTTTAAAACACATTAGGTTGACCACGTCGAAGTAGAACACTGCCTATTTCTAAAATGGATTGTCCTAGGACAAGACACTTCTCTAAAAAATTTGAGATGACGTCATGAAGACATCGCTACCAATTATGTTTATAGTGCATTTTCTACTAATGGTGTTATCTTATATTTTGCGGTGTAAACAACTCATGGACTATGCGATGATCTGATTTCCTGAGAAGGGATACGTATGCGGTCCATATAGGACTCGGTCACACTACTAGAAAAAAGCCTAAAATAACTCTTAGGTAGAAACTGGATAGAATTCTTTAGAGGGTCTCAAAAATTTCAAGTCAGACTCGGTATGATGTCACCGCCAAATATACATGACACTATCAAAGGCATCAACCAAACTATGATCGTCGCATTAAACAGTTTCATATTCGACTTTATCTGGCATTCTTTGTTAACTTATGTACAAACATTTTGTAGGTAATGTTGTCAAGCATTGTGTCTATCGATCAAACTGAAGACAGGTTTGACATGCCAAGTTGTATGTCAAGACGATCAAGCCCGACAAAGTGGACACCAAGTCTCCATCAACAATCAATAATACCAACCGAAGCCTAAGCTGAACGGCTACACTTTGAACTCTTTCCTCTATTATAAATACTTTGTCGTGCATGTTTTTTTTAATTTAATGCCTTTTACTTTAATTTTTTTGCAGAAAGTCAACATCAAGTCATTAACGACTTTTCTTGACCGCAAATTAGAGAAAATTTATTGAAGAGGAATACCAAACTCTTTAGCAAAGGAAAAGATCTACAGAATATGACCAAAGACCTCTAAAACAGTGGCATGTCTCTGCAATGATCAAAGGATGCTCGGTGATCTTGCATACGCCAGAGGTATGACCATCAGAATGGACGTCGACAATACGACATTAAGACAATCACATATGCTCGAAGGTAAAGACGAAGGTGATGTCGGTCCAAATATTCAAAGAAATCAATTGGCCACCCACATTGATAAGTCTCAAAGGAGTCATAAACCATTTCAAACACATGGTTATCGATATCTCACTTTATTTTTACCCGGAAGTGGGATATTTATTCTTAACATACTTGCTCGTCTACCTTAGAAATGGACGTATAACTATTTTTCCACCTTAGAAAGGAACGTATAACTGCTCGTCCACCTTAGAAAAAGACGTATAACTGCTTGTCCACCTTAGAAAGGGACTTACTTGCTCGTCCACCTTAGAAAGGGACATATATCTGCTTGTCCACCTTAGAAAGGGACATGTACATTTGTCCACCTTAGAAAGGGACATACTTGTTCATCCACCTTAGGTGGCATTTTTACTACATTGTCTACTGATGAGGTTTCTCAAATTTTGTAGTTTAAACATGCTAAGGAGATGACATTTGCATGTCGAGGGGGTCATTCATACAAATTGTATACCGAGAGGGTCATTCACGCACGAGCTAGACGGTGTCGGAAGTGGTATCTGCTCAACAAAAAAGACACGACCCAAATGGTGTTGGAAGTGGCATCCGCTCAACAAAAAAAGACACGAGTCACACGGTGTTGGAATGGACGTTCGCTCAAATAAAAAGACACGATCCAGACAATGTCGCAAGTGACATCCGCTAGTAAAAATACATGAACCAGATGTTGTCGCAATTGGAATCCGCTCAACAAAATACGCACGAGCCAGACGGTGTCACAGGTGGAATCTGCTCAGCAAAATCTACAAAATCGTACCAGCTAGACGGTGTCTGAAGAAGCATCTGCTCAAATAGCATTCAACCAACAAATTTAGGCGAGCCAGATGGTGTCAGAGGTGTCATCCGCTCAGAAAAATCACCCAGAAGGATACAATGAACAAAGCCACACAAGTATGATAAATATAAATAATCAACACCCAGGTCCTAGCATATGGAAACATGTCAAAGCTACTGGAGGTGGAAAGCAGGCATACTAAATCCAGACACATGCGGAGCAAACGTGGAACTTATTCTTGGGCAATCGGTCAAAAATATATACTGACAAGAGTGAAGCACTCTGTACATGAGCTTGAACATCACTCTGTACCGAACTCGCTTGTAAATCATGAAGATTTTTATTTTCAAACCCGTAACCGGTTGGGTATGCACCAGGTCAATGGGATTCCCATATAAGAGATAATCTTTTCGGGACATCGAGTAAAACTACAAGTGACCTGATTCTCGAAAACCAGGGATATGTAGGCCAATCAACCTCTGAGGATCGGTTACATTCCAATAAAATCATTTCAATTTTTTTTGGTATGATACTTTTTCTTTATTGGCTTTCTAGTAGTCTAATTGAGTCAAACTACAAGTGGCCTGAATTCTCATGCAACTTGAGTTAGGTAGGAAACCTAGAAATCATGGTTTGACCATAATTTTTAAAAAATTGCATCAAAGTGAGAAGTACTCTACAATAGGTCGGCTAAAAATTAGGCCAATCAAATTACGTTGCTCAGGGATGGTCTTGTCATCCTCGAATAACGAAGGGAAAGTTGTTGACACTTAATATTTACCCTCCAATAATTCTAGTTAATTATTCAAGGATCCCGAGTCACTGACGAGTAAAATATACTATTTAACGACTAATTGTGCTTAAGTTGAGATTCAAGCCCTTTGGTGGAACCCAAATCTAGTGTAATTAGTCATCACAAACTAAAACATTTCTTATGTTCGTGTGATTTGCGAGTTGAAGATCTCAGAGTGAAGAACAAGCTCCGCTTCGACCTGTTCCGCTTCGACCTTTCGGCTACCTCCACACACAAGGTAATTCGACTTCCCTTTTAAGTTCTTGTTTAGATTTTGCTCTGTGATTAGCTATTGTGTGTTATGTGGCTAAATTTCGTATTTTAGTTAATCTTACATTGCTCATGATCCACGTTAACTTAGTTAATCCTGATTTTCAGTTCATAACGAAATGATGACTGACTCTACATGATTATCAGTAGTCGAATGTTGTTTTAAGATTGGCATATTTGTTGAATATAGCTAATAGGTTGTTGATACTAGCTTAGGTACATTTGTAATCCAACATGTAACCTATTTGGACTAGGAATTGACTGTTAATATTATTTCAATGCATCTGTGAGTTCAAGAACATGAAGAGTTGTTGTGCATTTGAAGGCCCAACTATGAGTGAAAATAGTAACGGCGAGGCTTAGGTAGACCTATCAGCCTAAACTTTTCTCCTTCAATATTGTACATTATATGCATATATATGTATTGCTTGTAATACATACTTTGTAGTTACGAATCTAGGATGGACAAAGCGATACGTACATCGTTTAGTCTAGGATCGCCGTAAAAATGAACTTTCAAAACTCGGTTAATCTTGAATTCTTAAGAAATGGGAACTGTTTTAGACTAGTAAATTCAAATGGACTTTTGGATTTGAACTCAATAAAAAAATTGTTTTGGAACGTGAAAACATTTGAACCACTTTGATCGTTTACCATAAATTTTGACGTAAATTCGTCTTGTTTTCTAACTGAAATAATGATTAACGGGCTTAGGAATTGGGCCTGACTTTCATAAAATAAATTAACAGCTGAAAATTGATTTTGGACTAATTGACACTTATTTGAAGAACTTATTTTTGTGGGCTGAGCCCAACTTAAGTGATTTTGGGACTTTAAAAATTAAAACACTATTTTGGACTTGAGTTATGGTAGTGGTTTTGGCATTGTGGATACAAATTGATCTTTTGGGGATATAGCATGAAACAAAAGAAATTTTAATTGTGCTACTTCTTTTTTAATCCCAAAACTTGTCATTTTAAACGGATTATACTCATTTGAACCTAAGAAGATTTTTTAAAAGATGAAAGTGTTATTAGACAATTTTATTGGACTAAAACTGAAGTTCTATTCAAATTAATATTTGAGTGTTCTTAGTCTAAAAATAAGTTGACTAATTTATATTCGTGCATACTATTTTGGCGGAAGCCCAACTCTTTCGTTTTAAAAATGAAACCTTTGAGTTTTTGAATAAATGAATGACAAGTATTTTGAGGATTTTTAAACACTTTCAAAGCAATTCAAATCATTTAAAGCATGCTATAGAACCGGAAGGTTAATCTTATTCTACAGATCCTTAATACCAGGGTGTCTAACACTTTCCCCGGGGATCACCAGAACTCTTACTTTGACTTTGATTTAGATAGGATTTTTCAAACATTTTGACTAAACCCTTTCAACTCGGTTTTTCTAATGTACCTATAAATTAGGTGGCGACTCTAAAAATATTATCCAACTTAGAGCACCGTCACAAATTCCTATTAGCTTTTATGTCTGCGTGTAAAAGTGAATCGTAACAATATATATATACCATCATCGTAAGTTTACACCGTCAAGCTATCTTGAAGATTTATCAGTAGATATTATTTGAGTAATAGTAGTTTTAAAATAAAAATATATATTCACATTGACCATACATATAACTTAATACTCAATTATTTATAGTAGCATAAGTCCATGTAGAATAAATACTATTTGTGACAGAGCTATTTATGACTTATTATTGTAAATATCCTTCTTATCACCAGTACTGTATATCTTTTGTTTGAACATTAATTCATCATGGGAATATTAAGGAGCCTAGAATCCCAAGAAAGGTGTAAACATTACAATGCAACAAGCAGAGAACCAAAAATAGGAGATCTTTAGCCACACATATGTAACAATGTCCTTAACCAGTTGAGCAATCCAGTAAATATGATCCATTACTCAAACTACCTCTCCTTTCTCCCTTGACATAACAATACAGAGTTTCCTAAAACAGAAAAAAAAGAAAAAGTGGTGGTCCTCCATCCACCACCAAAAAACTGCTGTATTAATCTTAATTTGTTAATTTAGTTTCCTCCTCCTCCTTCCTCCACCATAATGCAAGCTCCTCCATATGGTGCTCCTCGCTATGGCGGGGACTATTACTATGACGGAAGGCGAAAAAGAGGAAATGTTTGCGTTAGATGCATCTGCTGTGTCTACTGCTTCCTGTTTTTCATCATCCTTGTCGCGGTCGCCCTCGTCCTTTATTTCTACATGTTCTACAAGCCTAGAATACCCATTTACAAATTCCAATCCCTCGATGTTAAGGAATTCGGTCATCAGCCCGATTTCAGCCTCAGTGCGGATCTTATCGTAACGATGAAATTTGATAATCCCAACTCCGAGATAGGATTTATTTACGAGGAAGATAGCTCTGTCAACGTGACATATTCCGATTCAACAATTTGTTCGGGAAAAGTACCAGCTTTCCATCAGGGTACCAAGAATGTAACAATATTGCAAATTGAATTAAAGGGAAAAAGTCAATTTGGATCAGGACTCTATGAGGCATTGCAAGATAATGAGAAACATGGGAAAATTCCATTAAAGGTAATAGTTAAGGTACCTGTGAAAATTGTTTTGGGAGGTCATAAATTAAGGCAACTCAATGTATTTGCAAATTGCACATTGACTGTGAATAATTTGAAGCCAGGATCGAAACCTGAGATTGAAGATAGCAAAACAGACATCAAAGTTAAATTCTGATAAAATCTCCACGTTCAATGTGTTACGTATTGAAAATATTTTTTTAAAGTGTGCACGATTGGTATTTATTGTTTCATGACATTAGAAAATCGAACCATGGCTCGCTTACCTTGTATCAATAATGAGCCAGTTTCTCAAATATATCATACAAGTATATAAGTGTAGAATTGTATTAATATGTCTCGGGGAGTCTTTCTTATTAATACAAATAAATATAGTGTGTACAAAATGGAGTCCTCATATACCCAAAAAGTAGGAGGGAGAGACGCATATTATTAATGGTGCGGAGAATTCTTTCGGTGTTACCATTTTGAGGGGAGGTATGTGGGCACTAGAAACTAAAGAGCATGCCATTAACCGCACAAAATTTATGAAAAGGGGAATTATTGAACTCACGACCATTATCACATTGAAACGTTTTGATGTTTTTTTTCAAATTGTGTTCAACCAGTGTACGAAATTCAATGAATTTGGAGAACACTTGAGATTTGAGTTTAAGCGGATAGACTCAAAAGGAACTGAGAGAAATCATCCAAAAATACCAAATAATATTTGTGGCCTAGGTTGTTGGTTATAGGAGAAGTCCACAAATCTGCATGAATAATATCAGAGAGAGAGAGAGAAAGTAATACTTAGAGAAGGCGTAAATGGTAGTCTAACATGTTTTCCTAGATGACAAGAGGAGAAACTATGTAAAATGATCTCTTTATTACATTGGATTAAATTTCAATTTCTAAGGGAATCAAAAACATGAGCACCCGGATGACCAAGTCTACTATGCCCAACGTTCTAAAAATGCCAGGCGGGACCAGGGCGGGGAGTGGGCGCCTAGCGCCTAGGCGGCCGCCCAGGCCATTTTTTAGAACACTGACTATGCCACGTTGATGGAGATATTGTTGATAAAGTGGTGGAAGGAGTAACGATGGCGGCTAGAGATGTGGGAGGGTTGATATTGACAGCGGACGTGGATAGGAAAGGATAGAGGTCCCCCTCACTATTGCACCTCGTAAGGAGTTTTCCGGTACGGATGTCCGTTAAAGAAAATTCAAATGGGTCAAAATTAATTGATACGGAATTATCGGTGGTAAATTTTCTAACGGTGATTAGGTTCTTGATAATGTTCGGGGCATATAGGATGTTTTTAAGTGAGAAATGGGGATGCGGTGGTGGGGTTAGTATGTGGTCAAATCCTTGAATTGGAATGTGATGACCATTTTCGACCATAATAGATTGCGGAGTATTTAAATTTCATAATTGAGAAAGATTACCATACTTGTTGGTAGGTGAGACGTGGCGTCCGTATCCATATAACACGCGTTATCGGGCTGCTGACGAGTCAATGTGCCTAAAGTCTAGCCCAAATTGGTTTGGGGAAGGCCTGTTGGGCTCTAGGAAATTGGGCCTGAATATTGTGGTTCGTCGGCTGTGCACTCAGACTGCTGGGTTGCAGAAACTTGGGCTTGATGGTTGTGGCCCATCGGTTGTGCTCCAGTGCCAGAAGCAAAGTGTCTGTTGGGTCACGTGTTCGGTAGTCTTGGAGGCCGCCCTTTTGCTCCTGTCGCTGCCAAAATAACCACCGTGGTTATTCTCCGCCATGAGGGCAGCCTGAAAGCAGGTGAGAAGGAAAAAACATTGGGGGTTCGGGGCGTATCCGAGGTGTATGTGAAGAGTGTCACGCCCTTTTTCGACCGCGACTTTTCTTAGTGAATCCTGCTACTTGTTAGAAATAAAAATAAAATGCTAAAAAGGGGTTAAAAGTGCTAAAGGTGCTAAAAGGTAGTGCTAGGGTTCGCGGAGTCGCCACCTAATTAGTTTGGGTGAATTAGGACACCTAAATGTTAACTAAGTCAAGTCAACACTAACTCCATTTAAATGGTCTGCTAAACTATGTGAGATTATGGACAAGGGTTCTTTATTAATCTAGAGGGAAGAGGTTAGGCATCCTCTAAGATCCGTTAACTTACGGTTGTCCGTTCAAACCTAGGTTAATTATTTATGCTAAGGAAAATACATGTTTTGAAAGTATAAAAGATGCATCAAGTATTTTATAAAAGGAGGCATGTTGATAAAAAGTTTATAAGACTAATGCTATAAAAATACATGTAAAGTTTAAAGTGTGCATTTATATTATTTATAATGTAAATGATGCAAAGTTAATTTATGGACTAAATATATGTACTTGCTAGCTAAATTAATTCTGCTTAACCTGCGTACAATATGATATACAAAAAAAAAGCTTAAGATGGTTCTTATTATGCACAATAAATTTCCTATATAATGTTAGATAAGAGTTTAAAAGAAAATTTGTTATGGATTTAATAAGAAATAAAGCGTTGCTTTTATGATGCAAGTTAAATTGTTTAGATTAATTTGGGAAAATTTAGACATGCATGACAATCCTAAAAGACAAGTAAGTTAGCGGTGAATTTTAAATTACCCTCCCCACTTATATGTTTAAAGACTAATTATTCTAGATATCCTATTAATTACAAGTCAAGTAATAAAATTACACAAATAAATAAATAAATAAATGCACAGAGGACGGGTGAGATTTAAGAGGCCAAAAGGATGCTTTAAGGAGGACGACAATGTCATCTCGTCCCCCGATTTGTTTGGGAATTCTGAAAAGGAATGCGGTGCAGGTGCGGGTCCTCATGCGGCGTGGCTCATGATGAGTCTCGCAATGAGACTCTTCATTTTTCTCCGATGCGTTTCATGTAAAAAACAAAAGAAAAGATAAAGATTAGTATATATTCAAACCTTATAGGATAAGAAATTGTGATAATATTAAACACATACATTAGTCCATTTCGGAAATTTAAAAAAAAACAAACAGGACCCAATACTTGCGACATCTATTCACGCTCACAGATTACTCCATAACTGATCCCATAGACTTGAACAATAATCAATTTGTTTGGTCATGTGTACCAACGCCTACCACAGCACTGAAACTGTAGTTTCAGCACGACATTAGATAGTTGAAACAAAGCGGCAGTAACCATTCAGTTAGCTAATATTGAATTAAACATTTTAACTTTGTTAATGAACGGGTTCATTCCGAAACAAGCATAGAAGATCAGCTTGCAAAAACAATGGTTCATATTTAACTACACATGTTTTAATTTCGATATTAATATAGTTTTAAGCGCAATCCAGGCAGCGAGAAGGACTTAGAATATCTAATAACCCAGATAACAAGACTAATCCACACAATCGCTAATGCGAACACACGACAAATGCTAATATCGGCCTAATCATAAAAGTCGACAACTGCAATTAACCAAGCAGGTTCAGCAATTAGTTTAGTAAGCATACGCATATCGCACATATAAGTATGAAGTCCAAGACTAGAAGGGTAATGGTGTGTCTGGCACTATACAATTATATGTTAGGAAAAATCCGGAAAGAAGTTTCAAACAGTTTCAAGAGCTAATGAATATACATTGAGAGAAATATTACAATTGCAGAATTTCGAAGGCAGGGCATAAATCACGTAATTAACTAAACATACATAAAACAGGAATAAATCAAGATCGATGGGGAGTTGAGTCTAATATGCACACCAATTGATAAACGACTTATACTAACAGTTCCAGTGGCTATTGAATTTTGATTTGAGAGATGGAAGGGCAGGGTATGAACATATATAACAAGACATAATCACAACAGGGGTATGTTAATGGCCATTAACACCAAATTACCAAATAAGGTCCTAACAGACAAGCATAATTAAGCCATGAATGATCTGAACACAAATATGAAGACATGCACCTATACACCTCATTGTGGTTGTAAACAGCAGACAACCTTGTACTTATGGAAAGAACCAATTCATGCAGCAATTTACACATCACATATATGGTAACTCAACAGATCCCCTTTTATATTTATATGAGCCGGATAGACATCATGATGAAGAAGTGATCCATAACAAAACTTAATACCTTAATAAGATACTGGACAAGCTTTTCAGACAGTTTACGACTAGGTAAGACATGTGAGGGCTCAAGTTAAGTGTGACATGATCTTATAAGCAATTTAGCCTGCTAGATCTATGTCATTTATACTTAAACAAACACACACATCATATAAGAGGGAATCTGACTCTCGACAATAACACATTGATCATATATGAATCACTAAACAGATCACAATGATGCCAATTTAAAAATGCATGCCCAAACATTACTGCATATATAATAATACTAATTGGGAATCTATATTCATTAATCTGAGTTTAATTAACAACTAATCAATACAACAAAACACCTGACCATAAAAATACTTGATTTACAGCAACAAAACACAGTAATTAGAAGGGACTGAGAGAAATTCTAGTTTACCTTCTCCGGACAGCGTATCAAGTCGTCGATTCACTCGGGAATGTATTGTGATGCAATTGCAATGGGCGAAGCTTTTTTTTAATTTCTTTAAATAATTAGGCTTTTACAATACCTGATGTTCGGTTGTTATTGTTGTTGTTTGCTACTATTTTTCCACTTATTTTTGGATGCCGATGCCTATTGATGCTTACCTCCTCACTGTTAATTTCTCCATTGATATTAAAGGGGTTCTTTCTATGCGAAAATTGATCTTTTTTTTTATGATCCCCCCCCCCCGTCCTTATGATGTGAAAATCGATCCATTTATATAGTCCTAATTGTGGGTTCCAAATTTGGTAAGCTATTGACGCGATTTTGGACTGATTTGGTACGATTCGTAGGCGATTTAATTATGGTAAGTTTTGATTATGGTACTGATTTGGGTGAGATTTGGAACGATTTGGTTATGGACTGATTTGGTTCTGTGTATGCGTGGGTAAGAGAACCCCGGATTCTCCAGCGAGAATCTCGGACTAGGGTACTGGTGCTGGTGCGGCGGATTTCCTAAAGCTGCTAGGTTTTTTGCTTACTTTAGCTTTAGGGGTTTTCTTTTGACGATGGGGGGAGGGAGAAGGGAATAATGGGCTGCAGGAAGTTTGGGCTGCGGGTGGGGATGAGTATAAGGGGCTAGTGGGCTAGGCGGTTTGGGCTTGGGCTGGGTATTTAATTTGGGTAGTGTGTTATTAGTTTTAGGTGTATTATTTAATTAATGGTAAATTAAATTATTTAAATACAACCCTATGTGTTTTATTAGTTTTAGCTTGGATTTTTATTATTACAATAATAAATGCGGGCGTGCTATTTAATTAGTGCTTAATATTTTATAATGTGATGCCGCTATTAAAAACTTATTTATTATGCGTATTTTGCGATGTTAAATTAAAATTGAATGGGGTTTAGATTATTATTAAATTATTTAAATGATAAATGCAGATATGATATTTAAAGATTGCTTAATGCTTTTATAAATGCGACACTATTATTAAAACACATGTATTAGATTAAAATTAATTTAAATTACAAATTATGAAATTGTCTTGCTATTAATAAATGTGAATATGCTATTTAACACGACGTCATTGTTAAATTATTTATTTTATGTATTTATTTATTTATTTATTTATTTATCATTAAGAATTGTTTGAGTTTTAATTAATGGAAAATAGGGCTTAAATTATGAAAAATATTAATGAAATTGCTTGTTATTAAAATGACGAATGCGGATGTGAGACTCGAGGTGTGCTTAATACTCTACGTAAAATGTGGTGCCATTATTAAATCGCTTATTTAAATGTTTTATTGTTGCATTTTATTATTATAAAATTAATATTATTTTTTGGAAAATTAATGTAATTTTATAGTAAATGATTGGACGGGATGGTCAAAATTGGGTGTCAACAACTTGTCCCTATTTGTGTGGAGATGATGGAAGAGTCTTCAGACAAAGACGTTGACTTATAGCCAATTTTGTCTCGATCCTCAAAAAAATGTCGGGCAATTAGGACAAGGCTGACGCAAAATTTAAAATTTGTCCTAGTGTCGAGTTATGACGACGCTGGGCTACCATGGTCAAGCACCAAGGCGGGCTAATGCGGACTCAAAATTTGTCTCAGTGTCGAGTTATGACGACGCTGGGCTACCATGGTCAAACATCAAGGCGGGCTAACGCGGACTCAAAATTTGTCTCAGTGTCGAGTTATGACGACGCTGAGCTACCATGGCCAAGCACCAAGGCGGGCTAATGCGGACTCAAAATTTGTCTCAGTGTCGAGTTATGACGACGCTGGACTACCATGGTCAAACACCAAGGCGGGCTGACGCGGACTCAAAATTTGTCTCAGTGTCGAGTTATGACGACACTGGGTCGTGATGTTAAAATAAAAATAAACTGACTTGAACTTAAGCGTGTACCGGTATCGACTTATGATGATGCTGGACTTGTTGGTGATGTGGAATGAGTGGACCGACACTCGATGCCGCTTCTGCCATTCATTGGGAAGGTTGGCCCCCCATAAATTGCCCCGGTTCGCTGTAAGAGAAAATTCACGTCGTGCTCCTGCTCCTGCATGCTAAGATTTAAGCAAACAGTTAGTGCATAACTGTTACGGCAAAACGATAACGCATGAATTTATAGGCAATGTAACTGTGTGAATAAAAATGTTATCCTGTAAAAATGTGATGCCTGTTGTGTTGATGTGATGCTGCAAATGCTGTGATTTTGTCTTTGCTGGACGTGTTGCGATTGTGAATGCGGATATGTTGTCCCTGCTGCAACTGTCCCTTTAGATTGAAGCTCTATAGACTAAGGCCCAAGACAAAGTTAGTGCGTAACTGCTAAGACAAAATAATAAGGCATGAATATATAAGAAATGTAATTCTGAGAGTAGAGAAATCGTCCTTGTGTAGATGTGATATGCTGATGACGTCGTCTTTGACGCGTGGCGTCGCTGCGCAGCGCTGCGTCGATCAAGGCCATTTTCGCATTTCGGCGTCGTTTTTGGACTCGGCGTCATTTTCGGACGAGGCGTCGTTTTTGGACTCGGCGTCGTTTTTGGACTCGGCGTCGTTTTCGGACACGATGAAGACGTCATTGTGTTGGTGCTACTATTCCTGTGAATTAATGCTCCTGCATGCTAAAACTTTGTGAAAATGTGCATATCGATTAAATCAAAATAATGAATATATGCAAAAATAAAAATTTGTGAGTAAAGATGTCGTTCCTGTATGATGTGTAGGACGCTGCGAATGCTGATGTCGTCTCTGCTCAGACTTGCGGGATGCTTCGGATGCCGCGGATGCCGATATCGTCTCTGTACGGACTTGCTGGATGTTGCAAATGCTTGCACGAATCTTGCACGCCGATGTAGCCTCTGCACGAACTTGGACGCCGCGAACGCCACGAATGTTGTGAGTGCTGATATAGTTTCTGCGCGATTTTGCTGGAACTGTTCCTGTAAATTAAGGACCCTGTAGGCTAAAGCTTAAGAAAAATTAGTGCATAAATTTTAAGACAAAAATGATAGAGCTTGAATGTGATTTTGTGAGTAGGGATGTTGTAATGTGTTGAAGGTGTCGTTCTTGCAGATGTTGGGGGCGTCATGGTGTTGATGATGCATTCTGATGGCGTCATGGTGTTGACGATGCTGCTGATACTCCTGTAAATTGAGGGTCTTATAGGCTAAAGTTTAAGAAAAAGTTAGTGCATAAGTAATAAAGCATAAATATATAATCAATGCGGTCAGGTAGATATGAATGTCATCCTGTGTAATATGATGAATATGTGATTGATGGCGTCGTTGTCTGGACACGTTGTGTTGATGACGTCATTGCCTGAATGTGTTGTGCTGATAACGTCGTTGCCTGGACGTGTTGTGATGATGACGTCGTTGCCTGAACGTGTTGATGTTGGCGTCGTTGCGTAGACGTGATGCGGATGGCGTCATTGCATAAACGTAATGTTGATGACGTCGTTGCGTGGACGTAATGCTGATGACGTCGTTGCCTGGATGTGTTGCTGCTGACGTCGTTGCGTAGACGTAATGATGATGGCGTCATTGCGTAGACATAATGATGATAACGTCATTGCGTGGACGTAATGCTGATGACGTCGTTGCCTGGACATAATGCTACTGGCGTCTTTGCGTAGACGTAATGTTGCTGGCATCGTTGCGTAGACGTACTTTTGATGACGTCGTTGCCTGGACGTATTGATGCTGGCGTCGTTGCGTAGACGTACTCGCCGACGCCGTTGCATGGCGTGACGCCGATGGCGCTATCGCGTAGACATAATGTTGATGGCGCCGTTGCGTGGGCGTATCGCCGACGCCGCGTCGTTCGACGCGTTTATCGGGCGTTGTTGCGTAGACGTAATGCTGCTTGCGTCATTGCGTAGACGTGATGATGTTGGCGTCGTTGCGTAGACGTGTTGCTGATGCTCTTGTAGAATAAATACTCATGCAAGCTAAGCTTGAGAAATATTAGTGTATAACTGTTAAAACAGAATGATAAATATATGAGAAATGTAATTCTGTGGGTAGAGATGTCGTCCCTAATAGGCAAGATGATGTGAATACTGAGATGTTGTCCTTACACGAACATGCTAAATGCTGCAACTAACGAATTGACATGATGCGTTTGTTGTGTGCCACGTGGTCGTGGGTTGCAAATTTGACTTTATGCCCGAGCTGATGCGCTAGACTTTGTTGCGAAATTTTGAATTTTGATTGTTGATTGTCGATGCCCCTTTCTGCTTCTGCTGCTTCTACTGCGGACTTTGAACTTTGGATTGTTGTAATATCCTCTGCCTTCGCTGCTTCTTTCTGCTTCTGCTAATATGGAGGACATGCGCTCAAAGAAAACTTGTGCGTTTGGGGGGGTGGTCGATTCGTATTTGACTTCGCAGCTTTGTTTCTTGACATCTGCGCGCCTGGCCTGTTTGGACCTGCAACCCCTGTCTGGTTTCCTACCTTGTCCCAGTTTGAATATGTAAAGGGAGTTTTGCCTAAAGTGGGTCTCAATGGGGTTGCTTGTATATTATGTGTATTCTCGTTATTTTCAAAACGATGGGAAAGTTTCCTAATGGTGTGACCGAAGCCGATTTAGGTCGCCTACGTATCCCCACGAGGGAATCAGGTCATGACGTAGTTCATTACAGGCGAAATTTGGTAAAGCTAAAATTTCCAAAGGTGGGACCGAAGCCGATATGGCCGCCTACGTATCCGCCAAGGGAATCAGGTCGAACGTAGTTCCAATACAAGCAAAAAGAGAAATTGGGATTTTCTAAAGGTGACCGGCGATATGGCGCCACGATCCCCATGAGGGAATCAGGTCACACGTAGTTCCAATGATGAAAACTTAAGCAAAACATTATTAAAACTTAAATATGAGTCTTAAATTATTCTGCGAAACTAAATTGCTCTTCTTATCTAGACTCTAGGCGGACCAGAACAAGGATGCAAATCCAATCTACCAATATGCCTCATTGCTCTGCATCATGGCTGGCTGGGTCTTCGTGCTCTGCTATCAGTATCTCCTTCTTTTGACTTCTGTGTGGTGCACACTTGGATAAATGACTGATTCAGGCGGAGCGGGTTCTGGCCAGGGAACACCTCTCTTCCTTTGGGGTTCATTGTACTTATTGGGGGAGGTCTCCTTCACCTGAATGACTCCCTCTTTGATCAGCTCCCTTATTTTGTCTCTGAGTGTATAACACCTACCCATGTCATGTCCGATGGCTCCAGAATGGTATGCACAACTTTTGTTCTCATCATGAGCTTTGGACTTGGGATTGGGAACATTCTTTGGAATTGGCTGGAGCATCCCTACAACTCTCAACCTCTCGTACAACTGCGACAAAGGCTCGGCTAAAAGGGTGTATATTGTCACGACCCGACCCCGGGTCCGTGACCGGTGCCTTGACCCGGGCACCCTCGTGACACAACATCATAGAAAACCAGCGGAAATAAACTCAAGGTAAAACAACCATAATAGTATAAACAGTCTAGCCCAAAATGGCTACCCCAAAAGTACATCAAATCGAACAGCTATATCCTTAAACAACCCAAGTTATGACAAGACTACATGCCTCTAAGAATAAGTAACACTATGACGGGACAGGGCCCCGTCATGCCCCTGAATGTACAAAATATCACAACACCGGGGAGAACCATACCAAAAGTCGAGCTTCCGAAGAAATGGAGCTCCTGACACCTGAGTAAGAGATCCTAGGAATGAGGATCTACCACCGCTTCCCTGCGGCAGATGAACGCAGGCCAGGAAGGGTCGACACAACGTACCAAGTATGTAAATCGGAAAATCGTAGTAATATCACAAGTCAAAGATAAGCTGGAGTCATAGATAAAAATCAATTTCCTTGCACTGTGCCTTACTAACAATGAGAGTAACGAGTATAAAACTTATAGCATAAAAATAGGAGGCTCACGATCAAAACAGGGTATCTCGCCCGTAGTATCGTTAAGCAATCCTACTCCTGGGACTATTTCACCCGCATGGGTCCTGTGGACCCGCATGAGGTCATCCGCCTCGTCATGGGACTATTTCACCCGCATGGGACTATTTCACCCGCATGGGTCCTGTGGACCCGCATGAGTACCATCGCCGTACTCGCATGGGACTATTTCACCCGCATGGATCCTGTGGTCCGGATCCGCATGAGTGCAGCGTCGCACTCGCATCATGGGTAGCAAAGCCATGTCATAGATAATAACCCGGGGTTTACCCCGTAATAATACAATTATATCACATAGCTCATCCGGCTATCATACATAACATAAGCACTACCGGCCTATCATATCATACATAAGCACTACCGGCCTATCATATCACAACATAAGCACTACCGGCCTATCATATCATACATAAGCACTACCGGCTTATCATAACATAAGCAAGTTAAGAAATCCCCTAACTTCTTATTAACATTATTAATATATCCTCTCATTTTAGTATCCTAAGGCACTAACATGTCTTTTAATAGAAAATCCGGGAATTCAACCCAAGTACCATGTACTTCTAGCTTTTTAAGAAAAACTCTTTTTATACAAAGATTCCAAGATACTAATCACCATAGTATCAAGTTACGATTTCTTTTCAAGACAAGTCACATTTCCTTTTTAGAAATATAATAGGCTTCTAAATCAAGTGACTCCACTTCCTTTAAAACCTTAGGCAACCAATGCCTAAAAATCAATTCACCTTTCTTAGTTTCAAATCCTTTACCCGTACTTGTTTTAATTAGGGTAAACCTTTCCTTGTGAACCTTTCAAGTAAACTAATATAACCAACTCCCCATAAAGTCATTATATTAGTGTTATCCCTTTGTCAAAAACATTTCCCCTCAATCCAAGGGACTTATACTTTTGAAATGAAACAAGTATCATATACTTTAGAACAAGTGTAGATTATCAAATCTTGTACGTATACCGTACTACATAGATACAACTATTCATGCTCAAGAGATAGGAAAGCTCTACATACCTCCTTGGTCAATCCGCTTGCCAAGTCCAACTACCGCAAGTAATATGTCAACCTATAATAACCATAGTGTGTTTATTAACCTCTAATTTCAATGTAGAAATTCCAAATTCAAGTTATCAATTCCTAAGGAAAATTGGGCAGCATTTCCTTTGTTTCTACTCACTTTGCCACCTTTTCAAAGGCCGATTTTTCCACATTCAAACGCCTTATTAAGGCCCAACAACCAAACCAACACAAAAGGGGATTACACACCTAATCTTGGGTGTGTAAAATTCTGCCCCATAAGTTATAATAGTACACTTAACAATTCTAAGGTGGTTTTTAGGCTACAACATGCTCATAATATTTCTTTAGCCAAATCCTTCATATTCAACCCACATTTCTAGCATACAATGACTCTAAGAGCATTATTTACCACCATAAGTATTTTCTTCTTAACATGCAACTCTATAAACTAATAATAGAGGAAGAATCATTACCTTAGAGCTTTAGCCAAATTTTATCCAACAATTTGCTAGCCTTTCTACCAAGAATACCACCACCACCACCTTCACAAGCTAGCCACAAGCTTCCTTCTTGTCTTTTAATTTTTCAGATTTTTCTTAAGGCTAGAATCCTCTTGAATTTTTAGAGAGAAGGAGGAGCTTGAAATATTTAGAGAGAAGGAAGAGGTTTTTCAAAGAGAGAGATGACAAATGACCAAGTCTTTAAGACTTGGTCAATATATTGCATGTAAAAATCAGATGGGGGACATTTGTCCCACTCAGGCCCTTTCAAAATAAACAATCTGACTTTTCCTAAGTTTTTCCGCCTGACTTCCCGCCTCGGCGCGGTTCGCTTCCGCGCCGCAACTCCTGCGAACCCTGATCTTCCCATGGCGCTGAAACTTCGCGACCCTCAAGACTTTCGGCGCGCCCGACCGCGCCAGCGGCCTACAATCATCGGCCGGCCGCGCCTCGCTTCGGCGCCAAGGCGTTGAGACCCGATGCGGTCCAGTTCAACCACGGTATAACATATATTTTGGCTGGCCTTTCTGTGGAATTTAGGTGGGGTGTGAAGATGTTTAGTGGATGGGCCCTTGGCCGTGACGTATACACGGGTGGGTATCGCAAGGGGTTGTCGTATGTATTACAAAAATAGGTTTGTGGTCGCTTTTTATCTTGGTTCGTGTTTGGCTGGGGTATGGTAGACATTTGGTTTTGTGTGGGATATATGGGTGCATTGTATATTGGCTGAGTGTGGTAAATGGGATATGTAGTAAGAGGGTACTGGTAATAATTTGGAGGATTTTGATTGTTTTGGTTATTTGAAGTGACGAGTGCTTTAGTGAGGTTTCAGAGCCTTTTAATTTCGGCCTGCAGGGTTGCCATTTGCTGCGGTAATTGGGCGAGGTGTTCGATCGGATCCACGCTGCTTTTCTTTTCTGAGACCTCTGCTTTGTCTATAGGAACCAAGACGGGCTCCGACTCGTTCTGCTCAAATGTCCTTGAATCGGTCATATCGTTGGATCGTGTCTTTGATCTTGTGAAATATCGATGCTCTGTCATTGCTTAGTCAAATACAAATCGATCTTTGGGGAAGATGATAAATCCTTTTAAACAAAATGTAGCAAATTGTGTTAGTGTAAAACATGTGATTTTGCAAAGGTGTAAATAACATTTAGCAAGTATATATTGCACATAAATTGTCACATTGCAAGCGAGTCCTAACATGCATGGGGACCCCTTTATGCCAGAGGTAGGCCTAAACGTCACATATGCGAGGTTATGATGCATTTCTCCAAGCCGTCCAACTGTAATGCTTTTGTTGAAAATGGCGACCAAATGACGGTGCACTTTTTCCCAATTTTGGTATGTCATGATTAGGTTTGGATTTGTCTATCATTGTCACGCTACACATAATATGTTGGTTGGTCGTTGGGTTGAGAAACCCGTCGACAAGTTTGGTGATTTTCCTAATTGTGGTGTCGATACCAAGGACCGACCCACCTAAGGTAAATGCATGCATACCTTAAAATAAAGGGTGGTATAGCTCTATCCTGAGTTTCTAAGATTTGGATTTACTAGACGCAAAGGTTCCCGAGCGGACAACTCGAGTGAGAAGGCTACGCGGCTGATCAGACGAACCGATCTAACTCCGCGCAGGTGTCAACTCTCCTAAAATTTGGATATTTTGAAAGAAATTTGCGGGTGCGCGAAGCACACCAGCGCGTGAGTGTGTGATTGTGTGAATTTTCCAGAGTGGAAGAAGTATGAGCGGAATGCCAGTTTAAGGGAAGCAATAAAACAAATAGCAATTAAAACAATTAAACATACAAAATTAAAGCAAACAATTTTAAGGCATTTAAAACAAATAAAAGCGAATAAAGTCAAGCAATAATAAACCTAGGTTTGCTATGGTCAAGAACCTCAAATCCCCAACGGAGTCGCCATTTCTGTCACGCCATTTTTCGACCGCGACTTTCCTTTGCGAATCCTGCTACTTGTTAGAAATAAAAATAAAATGCTAAAAAGGGGTTAAAAGTGCTAAAGGTGCTAAAAGGTAGTGCTAGGGTTCGCGGAGTCGCCACCTAATTAGTTTGGGTGAATTAGGACACCTAAATGTTAACTAAGTCAAGTCAACACTAACTCTATTTAAATGGTCTGCTAAACTATGTGAGATTATGGACAAGGGTTCTTTATTAATCTAGAGGGAAGGGGTTAGGCATCCTCTAAGATCCGCTAACTTACGGTTGTCCGTTCAAACCTAGGTTAATTATTTATGCTAAGGAAAATACATGTTTTGAAAGTATAAAAGATGCATCAAGTATTTTATAAAAGGAGGCATGTTGATAAAAAGTTTATAAGACTAATGCTATAAAAATACATGTAAAGTTTAAAGTGTGCATTTATATTATTTATAATGTAAATGATGCAAAGTTAATTTATGGACTAAATATATGTACTTGCTAGCTAAATTAATTCTACTTAACCTGCGTACAATATGATATACAAAAAAAAAAGCTTAAGATGGTTCTTATTATGCACAATAAATTTCCTATATAATGTTAAATAAGAGTTTAAAAGAAAATTTGTTATGGATTTAATAAGAAATAAAGTGTTGCTTTTATGATGCAAGTTAAATTGTTTAGATTAATTTGGGAAAATTTAGACATGCATGACAATCCTAAAAGACAAGTAAGTTAGCGGTGAATTTTAAATTACCCTCCCCACTTATATGTTTAAAGACTAATTATTCTAGATATCCTATTAATTACAAGTCAAGTAATAAAATTACACAAATAAATAAATAAATAAATGCACAGAGGACGGGTGAGATTTAAGAGGCCAAAAGGATGCTTTAAGGAGGACGACAATGTCATCTCGTTCCCCGGTTTGTTTGGGAATTCTGAAAAGGAATGTGGTGCAGGTGCGGGTCCTCATGCGGCGTGGCTCATGATGAGTCTCGCAATGAGACTCTTCATTTTTTTCCGATGCGTTTCATGTAAAAAACAAAAGAAAAGATAAAGATTAGTATATATTCAAACCTTATAGGATAAGAAATTGTGATAATATTAAACACATATATTAGTCCATTTCGGCAATTTTAAAAAAACAAACAAACAGGCCCCAATACTTGCGACATCTATTCATGCTCACAGATTACTCCATAACTGATCCCATAGACTTGAACAATAATCAATTTGTTTGGTCATGTGTACCAACGCCTACCACAACATTGAAACTGTAGTTTCAGCACGACATTAGATAGTTGAAACAAAGCGGCAATAACCATTCAGTTAGCTAATATTGAATTAAACATTTTAACTTTGTTAATGAACGGGTTCATACCGAAACAAACATAGAAGATCATCTTGCAAAAACAATGGTTCATATTTTAACTACACATGTTCTAATTTCGATATTAATATAGTTTTAAGCGCAAGCCAGGCAGCGAGAAGGACTTAGAATATCTAATAACCCAGATAACAAGACTAATCCACACAATCGCTAATGCGGACACACGACAAATGCTAATATCGGCCTAATCATAAAAGTCGACAACTGCAATTAATCAAGCAGGTTCAGTAATTAGTTTAGTAAGCATACACATATCGCACATATAAGTATGAAGTCCAAGACTACAAGGGTAATGGTGTGTCGGCACTATACAATTATATGTTAGGGAAAATCCGGAAAGAAGTTTCAAACAGTTTCAAGAGTTAATGAATATACATTGAGAGAAATATTACAATTGCATAATTTCGAAGGCAGGGCATAAATCACGTAATTAACTAAACATACATAAAACAGGAATAAATCAAGATCAAGGGGGAGTTGAGTCTAATATGCACACCAATTGATAAAAGGCTAATACTAACAGTTCCAGTGGCTATTGAATTTTGATTTGAGAGATGGAAGGGCAGGGTATGAACATATATAACAAGACAAAATCATAACAGGGATATGTTAATGGCCATTAAACACCAAATTACCAAATAAGGTCCTAACAGACAAGCATAATTAAGCCATGAATGATTTGAACACAAATATGAAGACATGCACCTATACACCTCATTGTGGTTGTAAACAGCAGACAACCTTGTACTTATGGAAAGAACCAATTCATGCAGCAATTTACACATCACAGATATGGTAACTCAACAGATCCCCTTTTATATTTATATGAGCCGGATAGACAGCATGATGAAGAAGTGATCCATAACAAAACTTAATACCTTAATAAGATACTGGACAAGCTTTTCAGACAATTTACGACTAAGTAAGACATGTGAGGGCTCAAGTTAAGTGTGGAATGATCTTATAAGCAATTTAGCCTGCTAGATCTATGTCATTTATACTTAAACAAACACACACATCATATAAGAGGGAATCTGACTCTCGACAATAACACATTGATCATATATGAATCACTAAACAGATCACAATGATGCCAATTTAAAAATGCAAGCCCAAACATTACTGCATATCTAATCATACTAATTGGGAACCTATATTCATTAATCTGAGTTTAATTAACAACTACTCAATACAAAAAAACACTTGACCATAAAAATACTTGATTTACAGCAACAAAACACAGTAATTAGAAGGGACTGAGAGAAATTCTAGTTTACCTTCTCCGGACAGCGGACCGAGACAGCGTATCAAGTCGCCGATTCACTTGGGAATGTATTGTGATGCGATTGCAATGGGCGAAGCTTTTTTTTTAATTTCTTTAAATAATTAGGCTTTTACAATACCTGATGTTCGGCTGTTATTGTTGTTGTTTGCTACTGTTTTTTCACTTATTTTTGGATGCCGATGCCTATTGATGCTTACCTCCTCACTATTAATTTCTCCATTGATATTAAAGGGGTTCTTTCTATGCGAAAACTGATCTTTTTTTATTATTACCCCCCCCCCCCCCCCCGTCCTTATGATATGAAAATCGATCCATTTATATAGTCCTAATTATGGGTTCCAAATTTGGTAAGCTATTGACGCGATTTTGGACTGATTTGGTACGATTCGTAGGCGATTTAGTTATGGTAAGTTTTTATTATGGTACTGATTTGGGTGAGATTTGGAACGATTTGGTTATGGACTGATTTGGTTCTGTGTATGCGTGGGTAAGGGAACCCTGGATTCTCCGGCGAGAATCTCGTGCTGGGGTGCTGGTGCGACGGATTTCCTAAGGCTGCTAGGTTTTTTGCTTACTTTAGCTTTAGGGGTTTTCTTTTGACGATGGGGGGAGGGAGAAGGGAATAATGGGCTGCGGGAAGTTTGGGTTGCAGGTGGGGATGAGTATAAGGGGCTAGTGGGCTGGGTATTTATTTGGGTAGTGTGTTATTAGTTTTAGGTGTAATATTTAATTAATGATAAATTAAATTATTTAAATACAACCCTAGGTGTTTTATTAGTTTTAGCTTGGATTTTTATTATTACAATAATAAATGCGGGCGTGCTATTTAATTAGTACTTAATATTTAATAATGTGATGCCGTTATTAAAAACTTATTTATTATGCGTATTTTGCGATGTTAAATTAAAATTGAATGGGGTTTAGATTATTATTAAATTATTTAAATGCAAAATGCAGATATGATATTTAAGGATTGCTTAATGCTATTATAAATGCGACGCTATTATTAAAACGCATGTATTAGATTAAAATTAATTTAAATTACAAATTATGAAATTGTCTTGCTATTAATAAATGCGAATATGCTATTTAACACGACGTCGTTGTTAAATTATTTATTTTATGTATTTATTTATTTATCATTAAGAATTGTTTGAGTTTTAATTAATGGGAAATAAGACTTAAATTATGAATAATATTAATAAAATTGCTTGTTATTAAAATGACGAATGCGGATGTGAGACTTGAGGTGTGCTTAATACTCTACGTAAAATGTGGTGCCATATTAAATCTCTTATTTAAATATTTTATTGTTGCATTTTATTATTATAAAATTAATATTATTTTTTTGGAAAATTAATGTAATTTTATAGTTAATGATTGGACGGGAGGGTCAAAATTGGGTGTCAACAACTTGTTCCTCTTTGTATGGAGATGATGGAAGAGTGTTCAGACAAAGACGTTGACTTATAGCCAATTTTGTCTCGATCCTCAGAAAAATGCCGGGCAATTAGGACAAGGCTGACGCAAAATTCAAAATTTGTCCCAGTGTCTAGTTATGACGACGCTGGGCTGGTCAAGCACCAAGGTGGGCTAATGCGGACTAAACATTTGTCCCAGTGTCGAGTTATGACGACGCTGGGCTACCATGGTCAAACACCAAGGCGGGCTGACGCGGATTTAAAATTTGTCCCAGTGTCGAGTTATTACGACGCTGGGCTACCATGGTCAAGCACCAAGGCGGGCTAATGAGGACTCAAAATTTGTCCCAGTGTCGAGTTATGACGACGCTGGGCTACCATGGTCAAACACCAAGGCGGGCTGACGCGAACTCAAAATTTGTCCCAGTGTCGAGTTATGACGACACTGGGTCGTGATGTTAAAATAAAAATAAATTGGCTTGAACTTAAGGGTGTACCGGTATCGACTTATGATGATGTTGGGCTTGTTGGTGATGTGGAATGAGTGGACCGACGCTCGAGGCCGCTTCTGCCATTCATTGGGAAGGTTGGCCCCCCAACAAATTGCCCCGATTCGATTTAAGAGAAAATTCACGTCGTGCTCCTACTCCTGCATACTAAGACTTAAGCAAACGGTTAGTGCATAACTGTTACGGCAAACGATAACGCATGAATTTATAGGCAATGTAACTGTGTGAATAGAAATGTTATCCTGTAAAAATGTGATGTCTGTTGTGTTGATGTGATGCTGCAAATGCTGTGATTTCGTCCTTGCTGGACGTGTTGCGATTGTGAATGCGGATATGTTGTCCCTGCTGCAACTTCCCCTTTAGATTGAAGCTCTGTAGACTAAAGCTCAAGACAAAGTTAGTGCGTAACTGCTAAGACAAAATAATAAGGCATGGATATATAAGAAATGTAATTCTGAGAGTAGAGAAATCGTCCTTGTGTAGATGTGATATCGCGATGACGCCGTCTGGACGTGGCGCCGCTGCGGCAGCGTTTCGGACTGGGCATCGTTTTCGGACTCGGCGTCGTTTTCGGACGTGGCGTCGTTTTCGGACTTGGCGTCGTTTTTGGACTTGGCGTCGTTTTCGAACTCAGCGTCGTTTTGGGACTCAGCGTCGTTTTTGGACTCAGCGTCGTTTTTGGACTCGGCGTCGTTTTTGGACTCAGCGTCGTTTTCGGACTTGGCGTCATTTTCGGACTTGGCGTCGTTTTCGGACTTGACGTCGTTTTCTAGATTACTTAAATCTACATGGAGTTCATTCAGAATGGACACCTCCTGGAACACCACAAATGAATGGTTTTGCCGAGAGGAGAAACTGAACCTTGCTTGACAAAGTTCCATCCATGATGAAATTTAGCTCTGCCTACATATCTTTAGGGATACGCTATACAAACCTCGATATATGTTCTGAACAGTGTTCCTTCTAAATCAGTTGAAAATACGCCATATGAGGTATGGTGTGGCAAAAAACATCACTTAGACACATAAGGCCCTGGGGTGTCCTGCATATGTCAAGAAGTTGATCACTGATAAGTTGGAGTCAAAGAGTGAGAAATGTTACTTCGTAGGGTATCCAAAGGAAACTAAGGGATACTATTTATATCTTCCTTGAGAACATAAGATAATTGTTTCCAGGAATGAAACTTTTCTTGAAGATAAATATATCTACAAGGAAGAGAGTTGCACGGAGCTAGAACTTGAAGAAATTCAAGAACAAAGTAACACAAAGGTTGAATTCTTGTCAGATGATAAAGGCAAGAATTCAGTGGGAGCTTTTGGCGAAGATTGGATACTTAGGGTACGCCCTTCGGCCAGTGGGAGTGCTATGAGGAATGATGTAGAAATGCAAGATCCTTCTGCACAGACCTTGGGAGCAAGTGCATTAGTTACACCTCCCCCCATTCAGGAAAGACATGAAAATGATATTCCTGAAAGCTCTAATGTTGGTGGATCAACCGACACATAAGAACCTTCTCACGGTCAGAACATACCTAGAACTGAACTGCAACACACTCAACTCTGTAGGTCTACTAGAACTCATCGCCCTCCGGAAAGACTAAATCTACTTGTGGAAACACAAAATGAGTTAGATATTCCCGATGATGATGAGCCTACAACCTACAACGAAGAAATGCTAGATATTGATTCGAAGAGATGGCAAGAAGCCATGAAATCCGAGATGGAATCTATGTATATCAATCAAATGTGGAACTTGGTTGATTTTCCAGATGGAGTTAAACCCATAGGATGCAAATGGGTCTTCAAGAAGAAGATTGATACATTTGGCAAGATTCAGACTTATAAAGCTAGGCTAGTGGCTAAAGGTTTTAATCAGCGTCCTGATGTGGATTATGATAAAACCTTTTCACCAGTTGCTAAGATAAAGTCTATTCGGATTTTGCTTGCTACAGCTGCACGTTATGACTATGATATTTGGCAGATGGACGTCAAAACTGCATTCCTCAATGGTAATCTAATTAAGGAAGTGTATATGAAACAACCCGAGGGTTTTTCATCCGAGTCCAGACCAAATATTGTGTGCAAGCTACAGAAGTCCATTTATGGACTTAAGCAAGCCTCTAGGAGTTGAAATATTTGCTTCGACAAGGCTATCAAATCTTTTGATTTCGTCAGAAGCATAGAAGATCCTTGTGTTTCTATCAAACACAAGGATGAGAGTATTGTCTTCATTGTTATATATGTTGATGACATATTGATAATGGGAGACAATAAGACTCTCATGCAGTCAGGTAAAGAATGGTTGTCCAATACCTTTATGATGAAGGATTTAGGTGAAACCTGCTACATTTTGGGAATTAGGTTCTATAGAGATAGACCTAATAGATTGTTGGGGCTGTCACAGTCAATCTACATAGATAAAGTGCTTAGACGTTTTTCTATGGAGAATTCCAAGAAAGGCAGTTTCCCAATGGGTCAAGACATCAAGTTATCTAATAAGGGTTGCCCTTCTAGTGCTATAGAACTTGAGCGCATGAAGAGGATGTCATATGCTTCGGCTATAGGATCAATCATGTATGTCATGACCTGTACTAAGCCAGATGTGACCTTTGTACTTAGTATGACTTGCAAGTTCCAGCAGAATCCTGGTGAGGAACACTGGAAGGCAGTCAAAAATATTCTTAAGTATCTCAAACGTACTAAAGATTACTTCTTAGTCTATGGTGGAGACAATAAGCTAGTTGCCACTGGGTATACTGATGCTAGTTACCAGACAGATGTTGATGATTTCAAATCTCAGTCTGGTTACACGTTTGTGTTCAATGGTGGAGCAGTGAACTGGAAGAGTTCCTAACAAGCTACAATTGTTGATTCGACAACTGAAACATAGTACATTGCTAGATCGGAAGCTGCTAAAGAATTTGTCGTGATTTCTGAGTTCCTGAAGGAGCTAGGGGTTGTTCCGAGTGTCAGTTGTCCAATAACCATTTATTGTGACAACACTGGTGCAATTATATAGGCAAAAGAATCAAGATCAACAAACAGAAACAATCATGTACCAAAGAAGTACCACATTCTCAGAGAGATAGTGGAGGCTGAAGATATTATATTATATTATGTTCCCACATACAATAATCTAGCAGACCCATTTATTAAATCATTATGCTTGGTTAAACATAATGGTCATTTTGAGAACATGGGTATTAGATATGTTGGTGATTGGCTCTAGGCCAAGTGGGAGATTGAAAGTATATTTATGTCCTAGAGACAATCAGTATTAGGACAAATGTACTTTATACACATTCATATTTATATATTAATGATGATTAATATTACGATATTTTGCATTTATTGAATTATTAGTTGATTGTTTATAATATTCTATAATTGTATCCCTAAGGGGTTACGTGGTTATTAATATTGTGAGAGATTAATATTATAACGTAACTCTTAAAATTGTATCGACTAATGATCATCGAGAATGGGATATCGATGATATGTGATACATCGACATGTAGTCTGTATCATATCCTTAGGGATGTAGTATGTCTCACTTGCTACGAGTTATGGCAACTCGTGATGGACACGTGGATACTTGTTGAAGTATTGGTATACCCTGCTGATATACTATTTATTTTACATGTCTAAAGTAGGATAAGCGTGTGGGAGATAGAAGTCCTTAGACTTGAGGTCAATATGCACTTTGTTGTAGAGTAATGTACTTTGATCCTGTCCTAAGCTCAAATGTCTTATAGGTTGAGACACGACTTATTTTTAGTACATTACGAAGTGGATTAAAGGTGGTAGTTGAGCCAAGATTGAGATTCATTCCTCGAATGTATCTTCGAGAGAACACTCAGATTCTCAAATGGTATTAGGTTGACTAAGTCATTGGCCAACGCAATGGACATGTCTTTGATATGGTCTTGTTGTCAACTAATATAGATGAGAAATAATGATCAAGTCATTTGGAGAGACACTTGACAAATCCTAAGCTTGATTGAGTGTGTCGTGAATGAAAAGATTTTATCTTCCCACATAGAGGTTCAGTTCACAGGTTTTGTGTAATTATACTTCACAAAGTTCGTCTTTCAGTGCAGTCTAGGAGTTCCGTGTAGACCCTAATGTTATTAGTGTCGATATGTGAAGGCCTGAAGGGTAACACTAAGTCAAGTGTGTTGACAGTCAATTTTGACCCGTTTTCGTATATTTATTGCAATTTTATGTGTTTTAGGACACCGCATTTTAATCCGCATTTTTTGCATTTTTTATCTTTTTATTTTAAATTAATCATTTTGTCTTTGTTAATATTATGTTTTTATTATTGTTACACCGTCGTTTTATTTTAATAATATTTGCATCTTTTTAAATAATTAATTGGCATCCCGTTTTTACTTTTAATCAGGCATTAAACATGTCTTAAATATTGCATTTTAGTATTATTGCGTCGACATTTGCATTTTAATAATTTTGCATCTTTTTAAGTAATTTTTCTTTTAAATAATTAATCCGTCTTGCATTTTGTCAAACCAATCCAGTCCAAGACACAATTTGAATCAGTCCAATCCAACACCATTTCTTTTTAATTTCACCCAAACTTTCATCTTTTATTTTCCCCCCTAAAATCAAAACCCACTTTTCATTTCCCCCCCCAAAACTAAACCAAACCCTAAACCTAAATACCCCCTATAAATAAAACCTTACTCCCCCTAAACTAAAAAACCCCAGCCGCACACTTCATAACAACAACAGCAACCCTAAAAATCCCCCCCTCCTTGCGGATTCTCTCTCCCTCACTCATCAGCAGCCGCACAAGGCCACTATCTGACCCCCCCCTCCCAGCAACATCTCCCTCATCCCTTCCTCTCCTTCCCGTCGCCGCCTTTCGCCGGAGCTCCAAGCTCCGGCGAACAACCTCATAGCCGCAGCATTCCACTCTCCCCATCTCACCTCTCCCGTCACCTCTCCATCGCCCTCTCCTTGTCTCCCCCTCGTCGAATCAACACCCGCCGACCTCTGTCACCACCACATCACCGGCGAAGCTCACTTCCTCATCCCTCACCCGTCACCTCGTCGCCATCACAACCACTGATTTCCCACACCCGTATCCCGTCGACACACCCATCGCTATTCTGATGGCGTTGCTCGGCGACCACCGCGTCGACGCCACCGTCTTCTCGCTCATATTTGTTTTCGATTCTGATGCTATTATATATATGTTAGCGTTTGGGCTGAATGGATTGTTGTATTTGGGTATCTCGCCGGAGTTAAACTCCGGCGACCTTTCCAGAGTCAGCGCTGTGTTGTTGCTATGCTGGTATAGATTTTTGCTATTTTTTTTTTACTCCTTTTGGACTGGGTTTTGCTTTGGCAATGGATTGATTTGGGTCTGTTTTGCTACCGGTCGGGTTCTAAATTGTGGATTGTTATCTATGTTGTTATTTTAGACCAAGAATAAATTTTGTGCCCTATTCTTGCCGCTGTTTTGCTCTCGGGTTGAAACCGGGTCGGGTCATAATCTGGGCCGGATTCTAAAATGGTGGATTGTTGTTTATTTTGAAATCTTTGGACCAAGAATCAAGCTTTGTTGGGCTGTGTTCTGGACTGGGTTTTTGTTTGTTTTACCACTGTCACGCTTTTCTTATTTTGGGGATTGATTTTGGCAATTTTACCCTGTTGTTAAGCTGATTTGGAATAGATACTGCACTTGGTATTAAACTGATTTAGAACAAATACTACACTGTTGGTATTGACTGATTTGAACAAAATGCTACACTTGTTTGGCCGATGAAAAAGTTATCCGTCGATTTTTGAGGCCTCTACAGTTGCAAAGACGGAAAATAAAATAAATGAAGCTTTCTGGGCAAGGATGATTTCTTCCACTTAAACCGGATAACCAACATGCTACCGGCAGATAATTCTCGCAGCCGCACTTGTTTAGGCTGTCCCACTTTATATATATTTTTTATATCTGAGCCCTCCGTGTTTAAAACTATTACTGTTTTGACGCGGATCTGAAAGTTTTATTTATTTTATTATTTTTAGCAATATTGGCCGATGAAGGAATCTCCGTCTGATTTCCAAGGCCTCCTCTGTGCAAAAGACGGATTTATTTATTTATTTATTGGCTTTACTTATTAAATTCCTGTCATTGCTTTAAAATTATTTATTCTAGTACTAACACTTTTACTAAGTGTTTATGCAGGTACCCGGAGATCATCTTGTGCAGAAGGCCTAAAAATGGCTAAAAGATGTCCCGAAGTTTTATTTTTTATGTCGCATTTAATTTTAGTTTTATTATTTTGTATTGCATTTTATTTTAATTATAAATTATGAAAAAATGCTTAGAATACGTAGAATAAAAAAGGGCAATAAATAATTAACCTAGGTTTGAACGAATAACCGCAAGTTAGCGGATCTTAAAGGATGCCTAACCCCTTCCCTTTAGGATAATAAAGATCTCTGATCCAGAATCTCATTAATTTCGCAGACCTTTAAATGGAGATTAATTGCAGTAATTTAATGCAATAAATCAAGTGTCCTAATTCACTTAAATAATTAGGTGACGACTCCTTAAAAACAACATTATTGCTCCATCCAGGGAACCGCGCCAAAGAGCAACGTTGCGGATACCGTTCAGACCCCCGAGGTCAAAAACGGGCGCGACAACATGACGACTCCGCTAGGGATATCAGGTTCTTGATCATAGCAAACACAGGTTAATTAAATATTGTGCTTTATTTTTTTCTTTTATATTTGTTGTAAATATTTTATATTGTTTGCTTTTATTTTGTAATTAACTACTTTAATTGCTACATTCTTTACTGCTTTCCTTAAATTGTCATTACGCTCATATTTCCTCCATTCTGAAAAATTGACACTTTCACACACTACACGCGAGGTGTGCTTTGCGCACCCGCAAATTTCTTTCAATTACCCAATTTTAGGAGAGTTGGCAAAGATGCGGAGAATCCGGTCCAACCGGTGGCCGCGTAGCCTTCTCACTCGAGTAGTCCGCTCGGGAACCTTGCGTCTAGTCAACCAAATCTTAGCAAAATTAGGATAGAGCTATACCACATTTTTTAAGTCATGCATGCATACATCTTAGGTGGATCGGACCTTGGTATCGTCTCCACAATTAGGAAATCCACCAAATTATCGACGAGTTTCACAATCCAACGACCAATAAGCATATATGTGTAGCGTGATAATGATAGAAGGATCCAAGTCTGGTCATGACACGCCGAAATTGGAAAAAGTGCACCGTCATTTGGTCGTCATTTCCAACAAAACATTGCAGTTTAACAGCTTGGACTTATTTATCATAATCTCGCATATTTGGCGTTTAGGCTCACCTCTAGCATAAGAGAGGTCACATACCTATTATGGCGCGTGCTTGATTTGCATGTTTTTTTTTGTTTACTATTGTTTGTCGCTAGCAACTCTGTACATATTATTTAATGCAATAATTACCCTTTTGTGATTCCGGGTTCGAGAATTTGCATTTTTGCACTTTTTGATGTCACATTGCAATCAGGACTTCTACTGCGTAAATCACTCTTGAATAGCATGACTTGGACTTTGTGAAGCATCAACCACCAGTCCGGTCGAACCAATCAGGGGAGTCTTTTACTATATTGTCACACCTCTTCATTTTTATTATTTTTGTCATTTTTTCACTCACCTATTTCTCATATGTTTTGCAGGAATATCGTCCTCGCAAGCAGCCTAGGGCGGCCGGAAAAAAAAAAAAAAAAAAAAAAAAACCATCACAAAAATGAGCGGTAATTATGTTGACTAATAGAAATCAGTTTATACCAGATTCAACGAGACATCGCTCTCTGTTCTTTTATACTTTGTATTTTTATTCATATTTGCAAACTCAATTGATATGTTTAGCGTTAATTACATAGTTCTTTCATATCATGCATTTTTACAGCATAATTATTCCGAACTACGCGTGTCTGATTCTCACCACACGGTGTGATACGTAGGCAACTCATTTTGGGTTCGACACCACAAAAATAAAAACCACAAAAAAAATAAAGACCGCATTTCTCACTCATGCATCCCATTCATCATGTTTTCGGGCATTCATTTTACTTTGCATTCGTCCACAATGGACAATCATTTCTTTTGCACATCTTTATATTGCTATCCTTTCATTGATAATTTTTTTCCAAACATACATTTTATAACATATTTGAATGAACTACGCGCTTTGATTCCCTACGGATACGGCAAATTTCTATTCGTTCTGTACTTTATTCAAAAAATAAAAAAAATATTTTGTTGATAAATACCAAAAAAAATGTTATTCAAAAATACAAAAATATTTTTTAAGTATTATTGTTTGACTTGGTTGATACCAACACAGTTACAAGTGTGCATAAAAAAAAAGTATGGTTTGACTTTGTGGTAAACCATAAATTCTTTTGGTACCTCTTATTCACACCCGTAAATGACATTGTCTTGCGTGTTTCCAAGATAAAGACGAAACCAACCTCATCGTTTCATATGCATTGTGTGGTGAGTGTTTGAATAAGTTCAATTGCATTGCATTGTGATCTAGAACTTGACTTGAATGTTTGTTGAGGCGAAATCCTGAGCAACACTCGGTGTAGGAAATGATCGTAGGCTTTCTTTGACCCGTTTGAGCCTTTTCAGCCTACCAAATAACATTATCCCTAGTACACCCCTTTGAGCCTAAACCTATTTTTTGACAACCGCATATTACACATATACCCTTTCTGAGTGCGTACGCACTATCCCTCTCTTGGCCCGACCTCCTCGAGTGCTTTAGAAATGTGCAAGTGGCTGACAAAATTCTAGCTGAAGTTTGCAAAGACAAAAATTGTCAAAGTCTCAAAAAACAAAAGCAGAGACGACTTCACACAAAGAGGAAATCAAAAGCCCCGATAAAAAAAAAAGAAAAAAAAAAGAGGGAATATATAACCTCGAAAAAAGGGGCTCCAAATGAAAGATTCAAAAGAAGTCAGTACAGAAAAACTGGGACAAAAAGAAAGCAAGTCAGCATCAAAACGCACAAATATCAAGCATGAACGTAGTCCAACTCTCGAGGAAGGATTAGTCACTTTTTACCCAAATGACATCCATCCCTTCCCCAAACCTACATTACAAGCCCGTTACAAGCCCTACATGACATTATACTGAGGGTTCTCACATTAGTGGATACTTACATGACGGCCAAGCCTATGGTATCACAATTGCATGCATTGAATATCCTTTGAGTGTGAGTGTACTTCTCTAAACGTCCCAAAATTCAAAATACTGAAATATATATGTGAAATTGGACTTTCTTTCAGTGAGGGCATTTGAAACGTGAGATTACGTGTAGTTCGAAACCCTGGATGCATGCAGGTGTGTCGACACTCAGGTATGTCTGAGGTACTATCTCAAGTCATGAATTACACCGGAGTCAATCTCGGTTAGACTGAAAGCAATAAACGAAAATCCTAATGCACAATACTAATTGTTGGTATCAACTGAAGTCGGAATGTAATTTTGTCTTCCACTTTTCCAGAGAAAAACAACAAAATGCATATTACATAAAAATCCTTATTTTGCATCACGAACTACGTCTTGACCTGATTCCCTCAGCGGGATACGTAGGCGGCCGCATCGGCTTCGGTCCCACATCATTTTAAAATAAAAAAAATCCTTATTTTGCATCACGAACTACGTCTTGACCTGATTCCCTCAGCGGGATACGTAGGCGGCCACATTGGCTTCGGTCCACACTGTTTGAAAACCCCATAAAAATCCTTATTCTTTGCATCACGAACTACGTCTTGACCTGATTCCCTCAGCGGGATACGTAGGCGGCCACATCGGCTTCGGTCCCGCATCATTTTAAAATAATAAAAAATTCTTATTTTTGCAGCACGAACTACGTCTTGACCTGATTCCCTCGGCGGGATACGTAGGCGACCACATCGGCTTCGGTCCCGCATCATTTTAAAATCATAAAAAATTCTTATTTTGTAGCATGAACTACGCTCTGACCTGATTTCCTCGGTGGGATATGTAGGCAGCCACATCGGTTTCGGTCACACCATTAGAAATATTTCTTCCTTGTTTTGCACAGGACTCGATTTTGTCCATTGAAGAGTTTAGCATCCTCATATATTTTGTTGCATTCTCATCTACTCAATTGTACATTGTCCATGTTCTCGCATTAGCTTTTCATTCATTATAAAAAAACAATTGCTTACCTGATCGCCTTGATAGCGTCAAGATTCAACCTTACCCAGTTCAACATCTTCATTTATCAGAAACTGTGACATTTTAAGGATTCACTGCAAGAAAATGGCAATAGACAAAAAAAGAAAAAAAAACCCAGAGCATGCAAGCGTCAAGAGCCAAAGCTACAAAGTCGACGCGAATCAACCACTCCTTTCCTAAAACTCACAAGTTTTCTTTGAGTGCAGGATCTTCATATAAGCAAAGGCAGGAACACAACAATAAACTCATGCGGGTCACAAACGCACGACGTCTATGCAATGAAGCTATCTCAACCCAGACGGGTCACAAAGCAGGTACGTCCATAAAACAATGTCATTTCATTTAAGCCTATGCAACGGCTTCATCCATATTTCGTCTATGCAACGACGAGCATCTGCATCGCGTCTATGCAACGACCCCATTTTATTTAAGCCTATGCAACGGCTTCATCTATGTTTCATCTATGCAACGACGAGCATCTGCATCGCGTCTATGCAACGACGCCATTTCATTTAAGCCTATGCAACGGCTTCATCTATGTGTCGTCTATGCAACGACGCCATTTCATATAAGTCTATGCAACAGCTTCATCTATGTTTCGTCTATGCAACGACGAACATCTGCATCGCGTCTATGCAACGACGTCATCTCATTTAAGCCTATGCAACGGCTTCATCCATGTTTCGTCTATGCAACGACGAACATCTGCATCGTGTCTATGCAACGACGCCATCTCATCAACGGCTTCATCCATGTTTCGTCTATGCAACGACGAGCATCTGCATCGCGTCTATGCAACGACGTCATTTTATTTAAGCCTATGCAACGGCTTCATCCATGTTCCGTCTATGCAACGACGAGCATATGCATCGCGTCTATGCAACGACACTATTTCATATAAGCCTATGCAACGGCTTCATCTATATTTCGTCTATGCAACGACGAACATCTGCATCGCGTCTATGCAACGACGCCATTTCATCAAATCCTATGCAACGGCTTCATCTATGTTTCGTCTATGCAACGACGAACATCTGCATCGCGTCTATGCAACGACGCCATCTCATTTAAGCCTATGCAACGGCTTCATCTATGTTTCGTCTATGCAACGACGAGCATCTGCATTGCGTCCGAAAACGACGTCATTTCATATAAGCCTATGCAACGGCTTCATTCATGTTTCGTCTATGCAACGACGAGCATCTGCATTGCGTCCGAAAACGACGTCATTTCATATAAGCCTATGCAACGGCTTTATCTATGTTTCGTCTATGCAACGACGAACATCTGCATTGCGTCCGAAAACGACGTCATTTCATAAAAGCCTATGCAACGGCTTCATCCATGTTTCGTCTATGCAACGACGAGCATCTGCATTGCGTCTATACAACGACGCCATTTCATTAAAGCCTATGCAACAGCTTCATTTATGTTTCGTCTATGCAACAACGAGCATCTGCATCGCGTCTATGCAATGACGTCATTTCATCTACAAACACCATGTCTGTTACAGCACCACATCACCTGCAACCCAGCGTCAATCATACTTCGACACTGAGACATTTTTAAATCAGCATCAGCTTTGCTTTTTATTTTTTCGCATCACAACGACCCAGTGTCATCATGATTTGATACTGGGACATTTTTGGGTATGCATCATCCTTATTTTTGAGTTTTTAGTTTATAAAACAGGACAAAATTGGCTACAAGTCAAAATCTTTGTCCGAAGACTCTTCCATCATCTCCGTACAAAGGGGGACATGCTGTTGACAGTCAATTTTGACCCATTTTCGTATATTTATTACAATTTTATGTGTTTTAGGACACCGCATTTTAATCCGCATTTTTTGCATTTTTTATCTTTTTATTTTAAATTAATCATTATGTCTTTGTTAATATTATGTTTTTATTATTGTTACACCTTCGTTTTATTTTTATAATATTTGCATCTTTTTAAATAATTAATTGGCATCCCGTTTTTACTTTTAATCAGGCATTAAACATGTCTTAAATATTGCATTTTAGTATTATTGCGTCGGCATTTGCATTTTAATAATTTTGCATCTTTTTAAATAATTTTTCTTTTAAATAATTAACCCGCCTTGCATTTTGTCAAACCAGTCCAGTCCAAGACACAATTTGAATCAGTCCAATCCAACACCATTTCTTTTTAATTTCACCCAAACTTTCATCTTTTATTTCCCCCCTTAAAATCAAAACCCACTTTTCATTTTTCCCCCCAAAACTAAACCAAACCCTAAACCTAAATACCCCCTATAAATAAAACCTTACCCCCCCTAAACTAAAAAACCCCAGCCGCACACTTCATAACAACAAAGAAGAACCCTAAAAATCCCCTCTCATGGATTCTCTCTCCTCACTCATCAAGATGGCACAAGGCCACTATCTGACCCCCCCCTCCTCTCAGCATCATCTCCCTCATCCCTTCCTCTCCTTCCCGTCGCCGCCTTTCGCCGGAGCTTGGAGCTCCGGCGAACACCCTCATAGCCGCAGCAGCCCACTCTCCCCCTCTCACCTCTCCCGTCACCTCTCCCTCGCCCTCTCCCTGTCTCCCCCTCGTCGAATCAACACTCGCCGACCTCTGTCACCACCACATCACCGGCGAACCTCACTCCCCCATCCCTCACCCGTCACCTCGTCGCCATTACAACCACTGCTTTCCCACACCCGTATCCCGTCGACACACCCATCGTTATTGGCGTTGCTCGGCGACCACCGCGAAGCGACGCCACCGTCTCCTCGCTCCTATTTGTTTTGGATTTTGATGCTATTATATATATGTTAGCGTTTGGGCTGAATGGATTGTTGTCTTTGGGTATCTCGCCGGAGTTTAACTCTGACGACCTTTCCAGAGTCAGCGTTGTGTTGTTGCTATGCTGGTATTGATTTTTGCTATTTTTTTACTCCTTTTGGACTGGGTTTTGCTTTGGCAATGGATTGATTTGGGTCTGTTTTGCTACCGGTCGGGTTCTAAATTGTGGATTGTTATCTATGTTGTTATTTTAGACCATGAATAAATTTTGTGCCCTATTCTTGCCGCTGTTTTGCTCTCGGGTTGAAATCGGGTCGGGTCATAATCTGGGTCGGATTCTAAAATGGTGGATTGTTGTTTATTTTGAAATCTTTGGACCAAGAATCAAGCTTTGTTGGGCTGTGTTCTGGACTGGATTTTTGTTTGTTTTACCACTGTCACGCTTTTCTTATTTTGGGGACTGATTTTGGCAATTTTACCATGTTGTTAAGCTGATTTGGAATAGATACTGCACTTGGTATTAAACTGATTTAGAACAAATACTACACTGTTGGTATTGACTGTTTTGAACAAAATGCTACACTTGTTTGGCCGATGAAAAAGTTATCCGTCGATTTTTGAGGCCTCCACAGTTGCAAAGACGGAAAATAAAATAAATGAAGCTTTCTGGGCAAGGATGATTTCTTCCACTTACACCGGATAACCAACATGCGCTGGCAGGGCGAATTCTCGCATCCGCACTTGTTTAGGCTGTCCCACATTATATATATTTTTTATATCTGAGCCCTCCGTGTTTAAAACTATTACTGTTTTGACGCAGATCTGAAAGTTTTATTTATTTTATTATTTTTAGCAATATTGGCCGATGAAGGAATCTCCGTCTGATTTCCAAGGCCTCCTCTGTGCAAAAGACGGATTTATTTATTTATTTATTGGCTTTACTTAATAAATTCCTGTCTGTCACGACCCGACCACGGACCCGTGACTGGTGCCTTACCCCGGGAACCCTTGTGATACATCATCAGAGAAAACCAGCGGAAAATAAACTCACAACAAGAACCCATATAGAAAATAAACATGCTAACCAAAATGGCTACCTTTAATATAACAAAGCTGAACAGTTACATCCTTAACAACCCAAGCTATAACAGGACTACATGCCTCTAAGAATGAGTAAACACTATGACGGACGGGGCCGTGATGCCCTGAATGTACAAATATCTACAACACCGGAGAACTGTACCAAAGTCGAGCCTCCGAGAAATGGAGCTCGACACACAGGCAAGATCCTAAGAATGAGGATCCACCACCGCTACCCTTACCGCGGAATGAACGCAGCCTCAGGAAGGGGTCGATTACATATGTACCAAGTATGTAAAACTGGAAAATACTGTAATAATATCATAAGTTTAAAATAAACTGGAGTCATGGAAGAGAGTCAAAAATACCGTACACTGTGCCTTACTAACAATGAGAGTAACAAGTATAAACTTTACTGCATAAAATAGGAGGCTCATGATCAAAACAGGATCTCCCGCCCGTAGTATCATTAAGCAATCCTACTCCTGGGACTATTTCACCCGCATGGGTCCTGTGGACCCGCATAAGGTCATCACCTCGCATGAGACTATTTCACCCGCATGGGACTATTTCACCCGCATGAGGTCATCCGCCTCGCATGAGACTATTTCACCCGCATGGGACTATTTCACCCGCATAGACCCTGTGGGCCCGCATGAGTACAAGCGCCGCACTCGCATCATGGGTAGCAAATCCATGGCATAAATAGTAATAATAATAATAATACATAAATCAGCACAACCGGCTATCATACATAACATAAGCGCTACCGGCTTATCATAACGTAAGCAAGTTAAGAATATCTCCTAACTTCTTAATAACATTTCTAGTACATCCTCTCATTTTAGTTACTTAAGGCACTACATGTCATTTTAAAAAGAAAATCCGGGAATTTAACCCAAGTACCACGTTCCTTAAACCTTTTAAGAAAATGACTCATTGATGCGCGAAAAGATGCACACACTTTAACGCAAGTGCACGTTATCGTGACAAGTAATATAGTCTTGGTAAGACCGAATATCGTCCACAAGGATTATGATTCAAGTACCAACTATCTATCTTTGGGTATCTATTTGGTAATTGATATTTGATTTTGTGGTTTATAACTAATAATTATAAAAACTAATTAACTATAGGTTTACTTCAGTTGTGATGGGAATAGGGCTTCCATGTCTCCTCAACTATCCGTTTATGTTATTTATTAATACAATGAATTATGGTCTTCTTCTCTCGGAGCTAGCAGGTTTACGAAATCGTTTTATATTCCCGTTAAGGATATATAAACACTCAACCCCAGTATTGCACCTTTCTACCTTTCGGTGATAAGGATAACTCTATGGGAGGATTAAGAACAAAAACCTAGTTAACCGTCACGCACCATGCGTAAAATTAGGGTTGTTAAGCCTCTCATTAACGCTACATAAATAATTGAGGTATTTTCATCCTCAATCCAAAATATGTCTACACAACTTACATCATATTCACAACCTCCTCCTTTCGAAGTTTGATTAGAAATCATATAATGATAATTAGTTGTCAATTAATTACCAAGCATTCAAAACAATTATTGGATAAATCTCTCAAAGAAGAATAATAACCATAGACATGCATTAATTCATAACATAAGTTTCTAGTGAATCAACATGGAAAGCCCTATAAAAGAATTAGTTCCTAGCCATTGACATGATAAGAACTAATTCACTATCCAACATAAAAACTGAAAGTAAAGTAAAGAAAAGAAAAGAAAAATACTTATGAACGAGTCTCCAAGCCTTCTAGCATCCAAGGATGGTGTTGTGGAATATTTACAAGGTGGAATGGTGGATGGATGGATGTAGAGTGGTGAATGGTGGAATGGAGAATGGTTTATTCTTCTAATGATGTAGAGTATTTATAGCCAAAGAATCCTTTTGGTGAAGGGTTAGGGATTTTGTAGGTAGGAAAAGTTATTAGAATCCTTTTTGGTAAGGGTTTTAAGGTAGGAAAAGTTATCCCTTTAGGTAGGAAAAGTTATCCCTTTAGGATTCTGAAAACTTGCCAAATTTCGCCCAGAACTTCATAAAATCCCGCGTCGGCGCCGCGGCCCTGCAGACTGGCGCGGCGGCGCCTGAAGATCAGCAACTTTCGGACTTGAAGACATTGGCGCGGCTCATTCCAGCCATGGCGGTGACATTTTTCTGGCGAATTCTCGTTTCGTCGTCTTTTTCTCATCCGGACTTCGTCTGATTTCCTCTATAATTCCCAGAACTTCTTAGACTTCATTTCTTGGCCCTTTTTGTGTGCAATTTCATCTTAATTAAGCTCATTTTCTCTTCTTTTCGCCATTTCTCCATTTCTGACTGCTGTGACACAAAAGAAAGGAAAACGACCCTAATATTATACTAAACATAAACAAAATTAGTAAAATACTAACTAAAAATGACTCAAAAAGTGTATATAAAATACATCGATCAAATACCCCCAAACTTAACCTTTGCTCGCCCTCGAGCAAAGATAAAAAAAAAATATATAAACAAAAACACGAAAGAAAGGACAATGCAATGACTCAAAGATACTGATCATTTTGCTGCACAATTGTTACTTAGAAAAGCATGAAGGTTAGTAGGATAATATGTAGGAACATATAGCATGAATTTTTAGCATTCTAAACACTTAAAGTCAGATATTTCGCAAATTCAATTTAATCATGCTAAATGGAAGTAAGAATACCTAACTATGCATGTCAATTTCAAAATCCTATGGCCTGTTCACTTGCTATTCTCCACTAATCATGGATACACATTTTAGAGATCTTCAGGACTTTTCAGGGTTGTAATGTAGGCTTAGGCAGGGGTAGGTAAAAATAGGCATTTAGGCTCATTGTATGTACCATAAGCTCTTTTGTTTTTCAATTCTTCCCTTTTCTTTTGATTTCCTTTCTTCACTTCATATCTATCTTTCCCCTCTTTTGTTTTGAGAGAGTGAAGTGTATTATGAAAAACAAGCACCCCCAAACTTAGGCTTTTGCCTATTTATTATTACTTTTTTTTTTCATTTGGGTGCATCAAAATTGTTTACTCTCTTTTGTCTCCTTTTCAACACTTTTATATTCCAAACATCTCAATTTTTCACTTATGGCACAAGTATGGAATTATAGGGTGTCAAAGAAAGGTCTTATTTTTAGGCTCAACGGGGCTGACTAGGGATATAATTTGACTGTCAGGGATAGACAAAGAATGGTAAGAAAGGGCTAACAAAGAAATGCCTGAGTCATCTCCCTAACATGCATTGGGGTGCATCAAAATTGTTTACTCTCTTTTGTCTCTTTTTCAACACTTTTATATTCCAAACATCTCAATTTTTCACTTATGACACAAGTATGGAATTATAGGGTGTCAAAGAAAGGTCTTATTTTTAGGCTCAACGGGGCTGACTAGGGATATAATTTGGTATCGGGGATAGACAAAGAATGGTAAAAAAGGGCTAACAAAGAAATGTCTGAGTCATCTCCCTAACATGCATATCCTAACTATTTCGCCTCAAATAGTAAGCAAGCAGACACATAGGTTTAATCACTAACAATGCATAAATCAAGCAAGATATCCCAAATAGTTCGATTTCATGAATTTTTGGCATCTCTAACCTAAGTGTTTTAGAAAGTTGCTTCTAATTCCATTACATTATTCCACCTTGCTTCACTAGGCGATTCAAGTAACTACAGCATGCATGATCTTAAAAAAAAAAATTATGACTCAAAAATTACTCAAAGATACACAAAACAATTCAAAAAACAATAAAACATCCCCCCAAACTTAAATCACACATTGTCCCTAATGTGTGCACGACTCAAAAAAAAATATGGACAACTTACTGATACAACACAGCGGTCATAACGGAGGTCTAGGAGGAAAAAAATCTGGAATTTGCACGGAATATGGTCCTCTGAAGTTCCGCGCCCTCGAGATTCAGCGCGCCGCTTAGTCTGATGGCTCTCTGGAGTTCCGGCGCGCGACTCGATTACGCGTTGCGCGCCGACGATCGCTCTTTTTTCAGCGTTTTTGCTCGTTTTTGCTCGGTTTTAGCTTTCAGTCCACCTGTCATCCAACAACACAAAACAAGAACTCAAGACCATGAGACTGTTCAAGGCAAAATAAAATAAACTAAAGACATAAATTAAAATAACATAAGAAACATTGGGTTGCCTCCCAACAAGCGCTGTCTTTAACGTCTTTTAGCCAGACGCATTTAACCTTTACGAGTGCCCATTGGATCCTTCTGCGAACTGCTTGCAATCCGCAGAGTTATTGTTGCAGGTCTCACTTCAACTACAACAATTGCTTCAAACAAGGGCTTCAAATATACGATTATCCCCCAAGTACACAAGACATGCTTGTCTTTTAGGCTTTCTCTAATGTAGGGATCAGTGAGATTCCCAACATCTCTCAACTCTAGGGGTGCCCTTGATGGTATGGACTTTCTGTTTGGGGGTAAACATTGACAGCTGGTGGTGTTTCTTCTGCAATAGGTACAAGAAAAAGATTTTCCAAGGAATCCAAAAAGATGAGTGATTGGATCTCAGTACTCTTTTCCTTCTCAACATCAATTATCTCGCCAAATTCCTCAACAACTGAGTGTGGTTCATGCTCTTCTATTTGCTTACCACCTCCCATAATGATGTCGCTAGGCAGATTTGCTTGAGTTGTATTGCTCATCTCATCCCTCAATTGCCCTATTTGTATCTCCAATTTTCTGAGGGACTCTCTTGTTTCAGCCATAAACTGAGCCTGACACTTGGCGAATATAAGTATGCCTTCTTGCAACTCATCTAGATCTTCCTCTGAATAATGTGGGTTAAGCTGATGTTGATGACTCCACTGTCCCTGATAGTAGTAGTCCATGTGTCCTGATTTTATTATATTTTATTTTCATTATTTTCATTTTTTTTCACGAATTTAACCTGAAAAATAAGAAAAACAACAAAAGGTGATAAAAAGATGCTCGCAGAACAAGTTAGAAACTTGTTCTTGGAGCAAAAACAAATAAAAATAAAAACAGAAATAAAACCAAATTAGAAATTAAAAATAGATAAATTTGATATTGAACTATGCCTAATCCCCTAACTACGCGCTAAAACTTGATGCGCGAAAAGATGCACACACTTTAACGCAAGTGCACATTATCGTGACAAGTAATATAGTCTTGGTAAGACCGAATATCTTCCACAAGGATTAGGGTTCAAGTACCAACTATCTATCTTTGGGTATCTATTTGGTAATTGATATTTGATTTTGTGGTTTATAACTAATAATTATAAAAACTAATTAACTATAGGTTTACTTCAGTTGTGATGGGAATAGGGCTTCCATGTCTCCTTAACTATCCGCTTATGTTATTTATTAATGCAATGAATTATGGTCTTCTTCTCTCGGAGCTAGCAGGTTTACGAAATCGTTTTATATTCCCGTTAAGGATATATAAACACTCAACCCCAGTATTTCACCTTTCTACCTTTCGGTGATAAGGATAACTCTATAGGAGGATTAAGAACAAAAACCTAGTTAACCGTCACGCACCATGCGTAAAATTAGGGTTGTTAAGCCTCTCATTAACGCTACATAAATAATTGAGGTATTTTCATCCCCAATCCAAAATATGTCTACCCAACTTACAACATATTCACAACCTCCTCCTTTCGAAGTTTGATTAGAAATCATATAATGATAATTAGTTGTCAATTAATTATCAAGCATTCAAAGCAATTATTGGATAAATCTCTCAAAGAAGAATAATAACCATAGACATGCATTAATTCATAACATAAGTTTCTAGTGAATCAACATGGAAAGCCCTATAAAAGAATTAGTTCCTAGCCATTGACATGACAAGAACTAATTCACTATCCAACATAAAAACTGAAAGTAAAGTAAAGAAAAGAAAAGAAAAATACTTAAGAACGAGTCTCCAAGCCTTCTAGCATCCAAGGATGGTGTTGTGGAATATTTACAAGGTGGAATGGTGGATGGATGGATGTAGAGTGGTGAATGGTGGAATGAAGAATGGTTTATTCTTCTAATGATGTAGAGTATTTATAGCCAAAGAATCTTTTTGGTGAAGGGTTAGGGATTTTGTAGGTAGGAAAAGTTATTAGAATCCTTTTTTGTAAGGGTTTTAAGGTAGGAAAAGTTATCCCTTTAGGTAGGAAAAGTTATCCCTTTAGGATTCTGAAAACTTGCCAAATTTCGCCCAGAACTTCATAAAATCCCGCGTCGGCGCGCCTCGCATCAGCGGCGCTGAAGATCAACAACTTTGGACTTAGCGAAGACATTGGCGCCATGGCTCAAGATCCAGCCATGGCGCCGGTGACATTTTTCTGGCGAATTCTCGTTTCGTCATCTTTTTCTCATCCGGACTTCGTCTGATTTCCTCTATAATTCCCGGAACTTCTTAGACTTCATTTCTTGGCCCTTTGCTCATTTTCTCTTTTTTTCGCCATTTCTCCATTTCTGACCGCTGTGACACAAAAGAAAGGAAAACGACCCTAATACTATACTAAACATAAACAAAATGAGTAAAATACTAATTAAAAATGACTCAAAAAGTGTATATAAAATACACCGATCACTCATTTTTATGTAAAACTCCCAAGATACTAATAATCGTAGTATCAAGTCACGACAACTTTTCAAAACAAGTTACGTTTACCTTTAAGAATACAATAGGCTTCTAAAATCAAGTGACCTCATCTCTTTTAAAACCTTAGGCAATTAATGCCTTAAAAACAATTTGCCTTCCACAAATTCAAATCCTTTATCCGTACTTATTTTACTTGGAGTAAACCTTTCCTTGTTAACCTTTCATAAAGCCAATACAACCAACTTCCCATAAAGTTGTTATATCATCATTATACGCTAGTCAAACACATCTCCCTATATCCAAGGGACTTATACTTTTAAACGAAACAAGTATCATATACTTAAAACAAGTGAAGAATGTCAAATCTTGTACGTCTACCGTACTACATAGGTACAACTACTCATGCTCAAGAGATAGGAAAGCTCCACATACCTCTTCGGTCAATCCACTTGCTAAGTCCAAAATATCGCACGTAATATGTCAACCTATAATGACCATAATACGTTTATTAACCTCTAACGTCAATGTAGAATATTCCAAGTTCAAAGTTACTAATTTCTATGGAAAATTGGGCAGCATTTCCTTTGTTTCTACATACTTTGCCACCTCTTTCAAGGCCGAATTCAACATCCAAACGCCACATTTTAGGCCCAACAATCCAAACATTTCAAAGGGGATTACACACCTAAACCTGGGTGTGTAAAATTCTGCCCCATATGGTACAACAATTAACTTAACAAGTTTAAAGTAGTTTTTAGGCTACAACATGCTCACATAACCTTCTTAACCAATCCTTTCATATCCAAACCATATTCCTTACATGCAATGAATCTAAGAGTATTATTAACTACTACTACAAGTTCCTTCTTCTTTACATGCAACACAAATAACTAGCTATAAGAGAATAATTGTTACCTAAGAGCTTTAGCCAAAATTATTCCAACAACTTTGCTAGCCTCCTTTCCAAGAACACCACCACAATAACTCCTACAAGCTAGCCACAAGCTTTCTTTCTTGCCACACTTTTTCAGATTTCTCAAGCTTTGAATTTCTCTTGGAATTCTAGAGAGAAGTGAGAGATCTAGCTTTAGAGAGAGAGAAAGACTTTGAAAGATGACCAAGTCTTCAAGACTTGGTCAATATATAAGACATGCAAAAATCAGATGGGGGAGACACTTGTCACCCACCCATGACCTATTTTAAAACAAAGCGAAGGCATTCCCACTCAACTCGCAGAACCCGCCTCGGCACCGCGGCCGCTTCCGGCCATGCGCTGCAACTTCAGCGAACCCTCAGATCTTTTAGTGCGCGCCACTGCGAAGGCTGCGGACCTGTGGCTCTCGCCGAAACACCTTTCTGTCCGTATGCACACTGAATTTGTAACTCCCATAACTTCCTACTCCGATGTCCTATCGACGAACGGTTGGTTGCGTTGGAAACTAGACTTAACGAACTACGCACTAGGCCTTTGAAACACTTGGGAACTCTCAATGTAACGAGTCATAACCCGCCTCAAAGTTAACTAAAAACCCATCCGAAACAATCCGTCAACCTATCTTTCGAAAATTCAAGTCTAACTCCCTTTCGTATGCTCTCATACGCATGGTCAGAACTACGGGGTATAACATTCTCCCCCCCTTAGAAACATTCGTCCCGAATGTTCCTTCTAGGCTTACTCAAAACACAATATCGACATAGACCCTCTAAACTATTCTTTTTGCAATTAAAGACGCTCCACGAGCCACAATATTACTCAAGCATAATTGCCAAATTAAAACTAACAAGCAGGAAAGTGGGCTACCTGGAGGTGTAGGGAATAAGTGAGGATACTTCTTCATCATGTCATCCTCTGCTTCCCACGTCATCTCCTCCCTGTTCTCGTTCCGCTATAAGACCTTGACGGAAGCCACATCCTTTGTCCGAAGTCGCCTAACCTGACGATCGAGTATCGCTATGGGACTCTCCTCATACGATAACCCCTCTGTCACCTGGACATCATGAATCGGTTGCACTCTAGATGGATCTCTAATACATTTCTGCAACATAGACACATGGAAAACTGGATGTACTGCCTCCAGATCGGACGGCAGATCTAACTCATAGGCACCCTTTTCTACCCTACGGACAATCTGATAAGGCCCAATGTACCTTGGGTTGAGTTTCTGATGCGCGAAAAGATGCACACACTTTAACGCAAGTGCACGTTATCGTGACAAGTAATATAGTCTTGGTAAGACCGAATATCGTCCACAAGAATTAGTGTTCAAGTACCAATTATCTATCTTTTGGTATCTATTTGGTAACATATATTGATTTTTGTTGTTTATGACTAACAATTATAAAGGCTAATTAAATATAGGTTTACTTCAGTTGTGATGAGAATAGGGCTTTCACGTCTCCTCAACTATCCGCTTATGTTACTTATTAATGCAATGAATTATGGTTCTTCTTCTCTCGGAGCTAGCAGGTTTACGAAATCGTTTTATACTCCCGTTAAGGCTATATAAACACTCAACCCCAGTATTGCTCCTTTCTACCTTTCGGTGATAAGGATGACTCTATAGGAGGATTAAGACCAAAAACCTAGTTAACCGTCACGCGTCATGCGTAAAATTAGGGTTGTTAAGCCTCTCATTAATGCTACATAAGTAATTGAGGTATTTTCATCCCCAATCCAAAATATGTCTACCCAACTTACAGCATATTCACAACCTCCTCCTTTCGAAGTTTGATTAGAAATCATATAAGTAATGATAATTAGTGATCAATTAATTACCAAGCATTCAAAGCAATTATTGGATAAATCTCAAAAAGAAGAAGAATTACCATAAACATGCATCACTTCATAACATAAGTTTCTAGTGATTTAACATGGAAAGCCCTATAAAAGAATTAGTTCCTAGCCATTGACATGACAAGAACTAATTCAACGTTCATCATAAAAACTGAAATAAAGGAAAGAAAGTTACTAAACTATGGTCTCCAATCTTCAATCCAAGAATCCTTGTGTTGTGCAAGAAAGGGAACCCTTAAAAACTGCCTAGGGTTCTCCTTTTATAGGCTCAAAACCGCCTCTAACTTTTCCTTCAGTGCAGCCCGTAAAATCGTCATTAAACTGATTTTTCAGCGTCGGCTGCATCGGCGCCATCAGCGCTGGAAGTTCTGCGACCCCTCGGATGATTTGGCGCCGCGCTGCTCTGTCATGCCATGGCGGCTGCAACTTCGCGCTTCAGGTATTAGGCGTCGCGACGCACTGTCTGCAGTAGACGCCGCGGCGCTGGTCCGTGCTTCTGCCTCGTTCGCCACTTTCTCTGCTTTTAAGATCTGGAACCTCCACTTTTGCCCTCTTTTAGCTCCTTTTCCGCCATTTGGCCATTTTAACCACTTTGACTCAAAAGAAAGAAAATATATCCTAATACGACACTTATTTGTACAAAAAGAGACAAAAGACTAACTAAAAACGACTCAAAAAGTGTATATAAAATACACCGATCAAATACCCCCAAACTTAACATTTGCTCGCCCTCGAGCAAAGATAGAAAGAAAGAAATAAAAGACTCAAGAAAAAGGAAAATAAACGACTCACTGACATTGATCACTTTTGCTGCATTGGTGTTATCTAGAAAAACATGAAGGTTAGCAGAATAATTACAGGAACATATAGCATGAAATTTTAGCACATCAAACACATTAAGCTAGATATTTCGCAAACTCATTTTTATCATGCTTAATGGAAGTCAAATACTGAATCATGCATGTTAATTTCAAAATTCATATGGCATGTTTACTTGTTATTCTCCACTAATCATGGCTATGCATCTAAGAGATCTTCAGGACTTTTTAAGGGTTGTAATGTAAGCTTAGGCACGGGTAGGTAAAAATAGGCATTTAGGCTCATTTTTGTGTACCATAAACTCTTGTAGCTTTTCAATTTCTCCCTTTTTCTTTTGATTCTTTTCTTTCAATTCAAATCTATCTTTCCCCTCTTTTGTTTTGAGAGCGTGAAGTGTATCATAATAGCAAGCACCCCCAAACTTAGGCTTTTGCCTATTTCTCCTTACTTTTTAAGTGGGGTGCATCAATTTTTCTTGCTCTTTTTGTCTCTTTTTTAACACACTTTTATTCCAACTATTTCACATGTTTGCTTATGGCACAAGTATGGGAATATAGGGTGTCAAAGAAAAAGTTCAATGTTTAAGGCTCAATGGGGCTGACTAGGGATACTTTCAATGTCAGGGATAGAAAAGAGTGGTAAGAATTGGCTAACAAAGAAATGCCTGATTCATCTCCCTAAACATGCATATCCTAACTATTTCGCCTCAAATAGCAAGCAATCATAACACATAGGTTTAAATCATTTAGCATGCACAATTCAAGCAAGAACTCCAAATAGACAGATTTTGTGAGTTTTTGGCATATCAAACCTAAGTGTTTAGATAGTTGCTCTAATTCCGTTACATTATTCCACCTTACTTCACTAGGTGTTTCTAGTAACTACAACATGCATGATCTTTTGAAAGACAATTATGACTCAAAAGAAAAAAAAATTGTGACTCAAAATACACAAAAACAACAAAAAGACTTAAACATATTATAACAATAAGACACAAATAAAACACAAATAAAACACCCCCCAAACTTAAATCACACATTGTCCCCAATGTGTGTAGACTCAAAGACAATAAAAGAAATAAGACACTTACAGACTTGGCTAAAATGGTGGTGGTGGCGGTGGCATTGGATAGTGCATGGACCACTGGTTGAACAAGAAACTCATCTCGTTGATTTGCTGCCTTGTTTCTTGCTGTCCTTGTATCACCGTGTCCAAACTCTGCATCATCCTCATCTGATTCTGGAGTAACTGCTCCATCATGGTAATCAAGGTTCAATATGTGGTTGGTGGTGGCTAGGCCTGCCGCGTATTGAGCCTCTATTTCGTGCTCATCTTCGCTCACGGCGCTCTGCTGGCCAGTTGCGCTTTCTTCTTCACTGGGGGCTTGGGTCTGGGAAGAAGTGTACTATCCCATATGACACAGGAAGTTGGTTTCTCTCTCGAGTGTCATTGGGTAGGGTTGGGACCCCATTGAAGGCGCATAGAGTTGTAATGATTGAGCCATGTCCCAACCCACCCGTTGTTACCAACCGGCTGGTCTCTTCAATACTTTGCACTATCTCTCTCCCCACATCAATCGTCTTCCCCTTCATAATTGCATATATCAGTTTGATCCTATCTTCTGGCACTCTGGTGAAGTGCGTGGATGGAATCATGCGGGCGCTGACGAAATACAACCAACCTCGTTGTCTTGTTGAATCGACACTGATCGTCCTTCTCGACCCATTTCTGGCAATATCAAATGCAGCCCCAGGGTAGCTCACTGTGTCTGCGACGGCATTCCAGTTGATGTTGTTGGTGCTCCTAGACCATGTTCTAAAATGGTTCCAATCACCATATCCTCCTTCAACATCATCTGTTTCAAATTGCGCATTTACCGCTTCTGCCGTCACAGACACATATTTTCCCCTTACAAAGCATCCATTTTCCCCATTCTCCGAAAGATTAGCATAAAATTCACGCACCATCACTGTGTTTATTGGTGCTATCTCTCACGGTTTTACAAATCTTTTCCACCCCCTCATCTCAATCATCGCCCGAATGGGCTCATAGACATCTCCCTCTTCCAGCGAGTCCCTTTGATAGTCCATTCCCCTTTCAGGGATTAAGGGCTTTGTACCCAGTTTGTGGTATCTATCTTGAGCACTTCGGCTGACAAACCTAGTCTCATCATATTGCGGGGCTGATGTAGATGCGGAGGCTCTTCTCTTTCTGGCGGACATGGTTAAATCACTTTTTGCAGCTTACAAACTCAGTATCCACAACACTACCCAACACTATCACCCTCAAAAACTTCAATTTCTGCACAACTCTCACAATACCCAACCCTCTTTGTATACTCTTCCTCACTTTTTCACACCCAATTTTTTTTTTTTCGACACCCCAACTTCTTGAACAATACAACACTCTTCCAACTACTACCTCCTTTGACTACTGAAAGCTTTCAAGAAAAGATGAAGATTACCTGTTTATGGTGTTCTTCAAGGTGTTCTTGCTTCTAATGGTGATTTGAGGTAATGGGATGGAGTTTTTGTTGGTTGAGATGGCTAGGGGTTTTAGGGATTTAAGAGTTTTGATTGTGGTTGGGTTTGATTTGTGGAGGATTTGTGGGTAAATTGTGGATTTTCGTGGGTTTTGTGGAGAAGGGGGTTAGGTTTTGGTTTTGAAATTGGGGAAAATCTGATTTCTGGGCGTTTTATCGTGCGGATTTTCGCCACGCGGCATTGCAGATTTAGCGGCCAATGTTCTGCATCGCCGGAATTTCGCCGCATTACGAGCCACTACGCTAGACTTTGCAAATTTTTCGATTTTTGAGCCGCACTGTTTCTGAAAGCGCTTAAACTTCGCCGCTTTTTCGCCGCTACCGCTTCGGCGCCGCGACGCTTACCCGTTTCTTTGGAAATTCCTGCTGTTCTTCAGGTTTTCGCCCTTCAATTTGTTGGCCTATACCTGTCAATCACAACATAAACACTACCTCCGTGAAACCGTTCTTTATAAAAACTACTATATTTAAAGTGAAAATAACTCAAAATACCTTGGGTTGCCTCCCAAGTAGCGATGTCTTTAACGTCTTTTAGCCGGACGCAAGTTCCTTAACTCAATAAATGTGGGGTGGATTAACCCCACAACTAATCCATTTTCTCCACATTTTTCGTTTTCGTTTTCTTCTTCTCCTCTTAGCATTATCGTTAAGGGAAAGTTCAGGAACACATACCTGCGTTTGTGGAGGTTCGGCAAGCCATACCTGCTTTCGTGGGCTCATCTCCCTTGGTTTGACTTGTACGGGCTCACATGGGGGTTTGATGGTGCTGATTGCAAAGCACCTGCTCATGGTTGGTGGCTCAATGATGTGTTTAAATTCTTTAAACACCATTTCTTCCTTCTCCACCCTTAATGTCAGCTCTCCTCTTTCTACATCGATCAGGGCTCTCCCTGTCGCCAGGAATGGTCTCCCCAATATGATAGGGATTTCTACATCCTATTCCATGTCAAGAATGAGGAAGTCCGCAGGAAAAAAAAAATTTCCTACTTTCACAATCACGTCCTCAATCTTCCCTCTTGGATGAACCACTGTCCTATCGGCTAGTTGCAGGCTCACAGTGGTTGGTTTGGCTTCACCCAACTCCAACCGTTTAAATACCGATAAAGGCATCAGATTTATACTTGCCCCTAAATCGCACAGCGCCCTGTTGCATGTCACCCTGCCAACTGTGCAAGGTAGTGTAAAGCTCCCTGGGTCTTTCAGTTTAGGAGGCAACTTCTTCTGCAAGATAGCACTACACTCCTCCGTTAGTGCTACTATCTCATACTCCGCCAGTTTCTTCTTCTTCCCCAAGATCTCCTTCATGAATTTGAAATAGGAGGGCATCTGCTCCAATGCTTCTATAAATGGTATGTTGATATGCAGCTTTCTGAATGTCTCAAAAAATTTGGAGAATTGTTTATCAACTGCCTTCCGCTGTAATCTCTGGGGGAATGAGATCTTCTCTGTATACTCCTTCTCTGGAGTTTTCTCTACTACTGGGCGAGATTTAACTGTCTTCTCTTTTTCTATCTCTGTCCTTTGCTCGACTACTTGCTGAGGTGACTGTTGCTCCAACTGTTTACCACTTCTCAACTGTACTGCCTGGCATTACTCCCTTGGATTCACCTCTGTGTTTCTTGGCAGTGTACCCTGTGGCCTGTTTTTTGCTTGCTTTGCTAGCTGGCCCACTTGTGTTTCCAAGTTCCTGAACGAGGATCTAGCTTCTGTCACGAACTGAGTCTGGGCGTTGGTGAGTGCCAACAAAGCTGCTCACTCGTCGCTTTTCGCTGAGCAGTGCATCAATCGCTGAAAAGCGGGACTAAGTAAAGGGTTGCTGATTTTGGTTCTGCTGGTTTTGGTACTAGCCCCTATATTGATTATGCTGCCCCTGGTCTCCTCTCCATGAGAAATTTGGGTGATTCCTCCACCCTGGATTATATGTGTTGGAGTATGGATTGTTTTGTGGCCTCTGATAGTTACCCACGGCCTGACACTCTGCCTGCTCAATTGGTATATTATTAGGATTGATCGGTGTATTTTATATACACCTTTTGAGTCTGTTTTAGTTAGTCTTTTGTCCCATTTTGCACATATAAGTGTCGTATTAGGATAGTTTTTCTTTCTATTGAGTCAAAGTGGTTGAAATGGCCAAATGGCGGAAAAGGAGCAAAAAGAGGGCAAAAGAGGAGATGCCAGAGCTGAAAACAGAGAAAGTGGCGAACGAGGCTAAAATCCAGACCACTGCGCGCGCCTCGCAGCCTGAAAGCGAGGCCGCGCGCCCACTATTCGTAGAGGCAGAGATCTGGCCATGCGGCGCTTCTAAGACAGATGCAGGGTCATGCGCGCTAAACATCCGGAGAGCTCCAGAAGATACTGCGCCGCGGCCTCTCGAGCAAATAGATATCGTGGTCGCGCGCTAAACACCCGACGGATCGCAGAACTTCCGTGCCGCGCGCTTATTCGCAGGCGCGGCGCCGACGCGGAAAATTTAGGTGTGTTGACGGATTTTTGGGCCAGGCCTGCAGGGAAAAGAAGGAGGCGTTTTTAAACCTATATAAGGAGAACCCTAGGCGCTTTGAGGTTCCCTTCTTGCACAACTCAAGATTTTGGCTTGGAGATTGGATACCATTAACTTAGTACTTTCTTTTCCTTTTCTTTTCTTTAATTCAGTTTTTGCATGATGAACTTTGAATTAGTTCTTGTCATATTCATGGCTAGGAACTAATTCTCTTATAGGGCTTGCTATGTTGAGTTTCTTGAAACTTATGTTATAAATTAATGCATGTTTATGGTTATTTTTCTTATTGAGAGATCTATCCAATAATTGAGTTGAATTCTTGGTAACTAATTGACAACTAGTTATCACAATATGATTTCTAATCAGATTCTGAAAAGGGGGGATTGTGAATATCTTTGTAAGTTGGGTAGAGTGCTTGAATTGGGGATGAAAATACCTCAATTAGTTTCAGAAGCGTTGATGAGAGGCTTAACAACCCTAATTTTTGCGCATTGTGCGTGACGGAAACTAGGTTTTGTTCTTAATCCTCCTATAGAGTTACCCTTATCACCGAAGGTAGGTAAGGAACAATCTGGGTTGAGTGTTTATATAACCCTAACGGGAGTATAAAACGATTTCAGAAACTCCGCTTTCTCCAAAAGAACACCATAAGTAATGCATTAGTAAGTAGCATAAGCGGATAGTGAGGATACATAAAAGCCCTATTCTCATCACATCTGAAGTAATTCTTTATATTTACTTATCTTTAATAATTCTTAGTTATAAACCAAACAATCAATCATTAATTCACCAAATAGATACTAGAAAATAGATAGTTGGTACTTGAACCCTAATCCTAGAGGACGATATTCGGTCTTATCTAAGACTATACTACTTGATACGATAACGTGCACTTGCGTTTAAAAGTGTGTGCATATTACGCGCATCAAGGATCAGCTGAAGGACACCTATCGAATGTATGTGGGCCACCACATATTTCACAGCTTTTAGGCATCCGCGACCGCATTCATCGACATCAGATGTTGCCGCAATCGCTTTGCCAACAAGGCCACTTGGGCATTCGGCGCAAAGAATGGTATCTATTTCGTGGACTCCCACTGTTCTCCTCCCACTCGTTGATCTCTCTTCTGTGACATGGTTGTTGGTGGCCATATCTTCTAATAACTCGTGAGCATCGTGGGTCGCTTTTCCTCGAATGTCCCACCGGCCGCATCTATAATAGTTCGGTTGTTCACGAGCTTATAGAAGATGTGGACCAAGTTCCACAACTCAATGCAATGGTGTGGGCATTTTCTCTGCAAATCTTTGAACCTTTCCCACGCTGCAAGGACTCTCCATCCGCTGTAGAAGTTATTCAACTCCTCTCAATTTTCTTGCTTGCATGGGGAAAGAATTTGGCCAAAAATTTCGTGCCATTTCTTGCCATGTAAAAATTGAATCACCGGCAGGAATTCAACCATACTTTTGCTCTATCCCCGGTGAGAAGGAAAGAGCCTCAACTGACGGCATCATCGATACGCCGTTATATCGAAAGTTGCACATAGCTCCAAGAAATTAGCTATGCGTATATGTGATCCTCGATGGCGCCTCCAAATTGCACTGTTCTGCACCATGCTCGTAATCGCCGTTTTATCTCAAAGTTGTTTGCTCCTATTGCAGGGAGCCTAATACATGTCTGTGCTCCATTCACCCTCGGTAGCACGTAGTCTCCCAAGCTTCTTTCCGCCTGGGCTTGCACTCTCTCCTCGACATACACAGGTACTTGCCGAGGCATTCCTGGGTTAGGTTGATTTTCACCTAACCCTTCTCTCATCATATTGTTGTTTTGAACACCGTCCATCTCTATCAAGGTTGCAATCCGATTCTTTACGCTCGCTTACGTTTTCTCAATCTCTGGATTGAAGGGAACAAAAGTGTCTGCCCCTCTTCTCCTTCGCATAAACTGATTTCCTGAAATAGATCAAAAACAGACAACAAATCACGGCACCCTGATTTTTACCAAAAAAAAAAGTAAAAAACGTAAAAATAGAAAAATTAAAAACCAAATTAAAAATTAAAAATAGATAAAATTGATATTGAACTATGCCTAATCCCCGGCAACGGCGCCAAAAACTTGATGCGCGAAAAGATGCACACACTTTAACGCAAGTGCACGTTATCGTGACAAGTAATATAGTCTTGGTAAGACCGAATATCGTCCACAAGGATTAGAGTTCAAGTACCAATTATTTATCTTTTGGTATCTATTTGGTAACAGATATTGATTTTTGTTGTTTATGACTAACAATTATAAAGGCTAATTAACTATAGGTTTACTTCAGTTGTGATGAGAATAGGGCTTCCACGTCTCCTCAACTATCCGCTTATGTTACTTATTAATGCAATGAATTATGGTTCTTCTTCTCTCGGAGCTAGCAGGTTTACGAAATCGTTTTATACTCCCGTTAAGGCTATATAAACACTCAACCCCAGTATTGCTCTTTTCTACCTTTCGGTGATAAGGATGACTCTATAGGAGGATTAAGACCAAAAACCTAGTTAACCGTCACGCGCCATGCATAAAATTAGGGTTGTTAAGCCTCTCATTAACGCTACATAAGTAATTGAGGTATTTTCATCCCCAATCCAAAATATGTCTACCCAACTTACAGCATATTCACAACCTCCTCCTTTCGAAGTTTGATTAGAAATCAAATAAGTAATGATAATTAGTGATCAATTAATTACCAAGCATTCAAAGCAATTATTGGATAAATCTCAACAAGAAGAAGAATTACCATAAACATGCATCACTTCATAACATAAGTTTCTAGTGATTTAACATGGAAAGCCCTATAAAAGAATTAGTTCCTAGTCATTGACATGACAAGAACTAATTCAAGGTTCATCATAAAAACTGAAATAAAGGAAAGAAAAGAAAAGAAAGTGACGAAACGATGGTCTCCAATCAGCAATCCAAGAATCTCAGGTTGTGCAAGAAAGGGAACCCTTAAAAGCGCCTAGGTTCTCCTTTTATAGGCTCAAACCGCTCTAACTTTTCCTTCAGCTGGCCCGTAAAATCGTCATTAAACTCGATTTTCAGCGTCGGCGCGCTAAGTTCGCGACCGCCGGATGATTTGGCGCCGCGCGCCGCTGTCATAGCCATGCGCCGCAACTTCGCGCCTTCGGGTATTAGGCGTCGCGCCGCACTGCTGCGATGGCGCCGCGGCCGTCCGTGCTTCTGCCTCGTTCGCCACTTTCTCTGCTTTTAAGCTCTGGAACCTCCACTTTTGCCCTCTTCTAGCTCCTTTTCCGCCATTTGGCCATTTTAACCACTTTGACTCAAAAGAAAGAAAATATATCTTAATACGACACTTATTTGTACAAAAAGGGACAAAAGACTAACTAAAAACGACTCAAAAAGTGTATATAAAATACACCGATCAGTTTCCCTTTCTTCCCAAATCTCATCACACCATTCATGGGTGACACTTTCAGGAAGACCCAATCATCTACCTCAAACTCCAAGTGTCGACGCCGATGATCTGCATACGACTTCTGTCGACTCTGAGCTGACAATAACCGCTCCTGGATAAGCTTCACCTTATCCACTGCCTGCTGAACCAAGTCTGGCCCGACTAACTGAACTTCTCCCGCCTCAAACCAGCCTATCGGTGACCTGCACTTCCTCCCATATAAGGCCTCATAAGGCGCCATCTGAATACTAGAATGGTAGCTGTTGTTATAAGAAAACTCCACCAGAGGCAAATGATCCTCCCAGCTACCCCTGAAATCAATAACACAAGCCCGCAGCATATCCTCAAGTGTCTGGATAGTGCGATCGGCCTGTCCGTCGATGCGAGGATGAAGCGATCGAGACTCACTGTGTCCCTAATCCCTTCGAAAGACCTCGAAGTTAGCGTGAACTAGGCTCCTGCATGCGAAATAATCGATATAGGAACTCCGTGCAGTCTCACAATCTCTCTGATATATAGCCTAGCATAATCCTCGGCCGAAAAAGTCGTCCTGACTGGAAGAAAATGGGCTGATTTCGTCAGCCTGTCGACGATAACCCAAATGGAATCATGCTTCCTCTGAGTGTGAGGTAACCCTGTAATAAAGTCCATAGTGATCACCTCCCATTTCCACATGAATATCAATAGCTCCTGCAAAGACATCGGGCATCCGTGCTCAACCTTGACCTGGCGACAATTCGAACGCTGCGCCAAACTCAACGCGTCCTCTTCGTGCCATCCCACCAATACACACATCTGAGGTCATGGTACATCTTAGTCGACCCTGGATGGATAGAATAACGAGAACTGTGTGCCTCCCGAGTCTGGCGAAGTCTGTCGCATCGGGGACAACCGACCCTCAAACCTTAGCACCCGTCCGGTGCTACCTCAAATAGACTCTTCTCTCCCGAAGAGGCTGCGTCGATCACCGTACCAAAATCGGATCCTCATCATCGCCTCTTCACCTCTCGACGATGGAAGACTCGCAACCTCTCGAACCGAACTCCATTACTAGCGGAATCAACCAAAGCGAACCCCGAGGCTCGCTGGCGATGTAACTCTCGGACCATATCCCTTCTGCGGGTACATCGTGCGGACTACCCATCGATCGGCGACTAAGGGCGTCTGCAACTACATTAGCCTTCCCTGGATGGTATAGGATATCGACATCGTAATCCTTGCGGCTCAACCACCGTCTGCCGCAAGTTCACTCCTGCGGTGAAGATATACTGGAGACTCTTGTGGTCTGTGTAAATATCCACGTGAACTCCATATAAATAATGTCTCCAGATTTTTAAGGCATGAATCACTGCTGCCAGCTCTAAGTCATGCGTGGGATAGTTCTTCTCATGCTTCCTGAGCTGTCGAGATGCGTAAGCTATAACTTTGCCGTCTTTGCGTCGATGCGCACTGACACCTGACGCATCACAATAAACCACATATCCATCTAAGCCCTCTGGAAGAGTAAGAACTGGGGCGGTCGTCAATTTCTCCTTTAGCAACTGGAAACTTCCCTCACAAGCATCCGTCCACCGGAACATAGCTGCCTTCTGAGTCAGCTTAGTCAAAGGTGCTGAAATGGAAGCAAATTTCTCCACAAACCTCCGATAATAACCTGCAAGGCCCAAAAAGCTGCGCACCTCCGTCGGTGTAGTGGGTCTGGGCCAAGTCTTGACTGCCTCAATCTTTGCTGTATCCACCCGAATACCATCGGCCCCGATAACATGCCCTAAGAAAGCCACTGAAGCCAACCAAAACTCGCATTTCGAGAACTTGGCATACAACTGCCGATCCCGGAGGACTCCCAATACCGTCCTCAAATGATCCGCATGATCCTGCTCTGTGCGTGAATAAACCAGGATATCATCAATGAATACTATAACGAACATATCCAAGAATGGCCTGAACACCCTGTTCATCAAATCCATGAATACTGCTGGGGCGTTGGTCAACCCGAAAGACATCACCCTGAACTCATAATGCCCATACCGGGTCCTGAATGCAGTCTTTGGGATATCTGCCTCTCTAACTCGCACCTGATGATAACCAGATCGCATGTCTATCTTGAAGAAACACCTCGCACCCTGCAACTGGTCAAACAAATCATCAATCACGGGAGGATATACTTCTTGATAGTTACCTTATTCGGTACCTGTAATCAACACACATACTGGCGTCATCCTTCTTCTTTACAAATAACACCGGCGCTCCCAAGGAGAAACACTTGGCACGATAAAGCCTTTTCCAAAGAAATCTTTCAGTGGTCCTTGATTCCTTCAACTCGGCGGGTGCCGTCTGTATGGCGGAATAGATATCGGTCGAGTCTCTGGCGCCAAATCGATGCAAAACTCAATCTCCTCTCGGGAGGATGCGGAAGCTTCGTCAGGAACACGTATGGAAACTCTCTAACGACCGGAACTGACTGAAGGTCCGGTATCTCAGCCTTAGTATCGAATACTCGAACCATATGGTAGATATACCCCTTCCGCACCATCTTCCTAGCCTTGAGGTAAGAAATAAACCTACCTCTCGGCGATGCAGTATTCCCCTTCCACTCGATAACCGGCTCACCAGGAAACTGGAACCGTACCAGCCTCTATCTACAGTCCACATTGGCATAGCAATACGCTAGCCAATCCATACCCATAATTACATCAAAGTCCGTCATATCCAACTCTATCAAATCGGCTAGAGTCTGACGACTGTCTATAGTCACTGGGCAAGCTTTATATACCCGCTCAGCTACCACTGAATCACCTACTGGCGTAGCCACCTCAAAAGGTCTTATGGACTCGGGCTCTATCCCTATTCTACCAGCAATATGAGGAAATATATAGGACAAGGTAGAACATGGATCTATCAAAGCAAATATATCACAACATGCAATCAATAATGTACATGTGACGACATCTGGTGACGCCTCCTGGTCCTGACGGCTGGACATAGCATAAATGCGGTTCTGAGGACCGCTGGAACTGGAACCCCTACCACGACCCCCTGCCGCGGCCTGCTGGTCCGTGAACACCCTGCCCACCGGGGCGCATCGCCAACGAAGACGAAGATCCAGCCACTGACCCTGTCGGCTGAGCCATAACATTCCCGCCGCCTCTAGTCGGACAATCTCTCCTCAAATGGCCCTGTTGGCCACAAGAGTAACAAGCTCCTGGAGTAACACGACACCCCCCATAATTGCAATCGCCACATCGACCACACCGAGGTATAGGTGGCCTCATCTGACTGGAACTCGTCCTGCGAGAACCGCCACGGAACCACGCTCTCGCCGAATGCCTGTACGTCCGGAAGATGGTGGAAGAGCGCTCTGAACCGGCTGAGGTGCAAATCCGTCTTCTTGAGGTTGTCTACCTCGAAAACTACGAAGGACCGCTGTCTGGCCTCTTCTGCGATACACTGCCAATCCGTCGGCCCTGCGTTCCTCGCGCAGTGCGTATGCTGCGTGCGGGCAATGTCCGTGCGGTGAAGAGCTACTCCGTGCAACTCGGCAAGTAATCATCGAGCCACGTGACATAGCGGTGCACCTGTCCTCCGTATGCGCTGCAGGCGGGTACATACAGTCAATGAGTCAAACTCTACATTGTACTCCCGTCATGCCCACTGCCTCGATGTCAAAAATCTGCCGGCGAGCCCTCGCCATGCGGGCAAGAAATGGCCAAGGCGCCTCGAGAACTCGTCCCAAACAGTGAGCGCATGCTCCCAGGATAGTTCACATGAATCATACCGATCCAAGCGGTATCCGCGGCCGATGTGAGCCCAATAATACCGACTCGTCTCTCAAGCCCCGATCACTGATGATCCGCAGAATCGCTGTCGGATAAACTCACGAGGTCATCCTCGGTCTCGACGATAGAACTCGGTGGTGCGACTCAAAAAGTCCGCGATCTCGCTATCGGCTACGTGGTGCTACAACTGGCCGAGCAGTGTCTCCGTCATCCTCCGCCTAGCCACGATCCTGGCCAATAACTGGGTCATCTCCTTGTAGCCCATATCCTCTGCTCGGTGTATGGCGGAGGCTCGGTATCGCGGTCTCGATGGCAGCTGCTGCGCCCGAACTCTGTTGGGGTTGGCGATGTTGTGGAACTCGCCGTCCGAAACATCTCCTGCAGTAAAGATCGGGCTCGTGCCACGTAACCTCGGTGTCTACTAGTGGTTCCTCTGTTTGCCTTGCCGCCACGGGCGCGGTTGCCTTGCGTGGAGGCATAAGCGTCTGAGGAAAATATGTCGGAGGAGTTCAACCTATAGACAACTACATTGCACGATCTCGAGTGAAAGAATGAAACCAATCCTAAATATCCTGTAGCCTCACGATTATAGATGTGGTGCACAACACACCGATAATCAAGACTACTAGATACGGCATGAGACCATTTCCGAGGATTAATCGCTCGATACCACTTTTGTCACGACCCGACCACGGACGTGGTCGTGCCTTACCGGGCACCGCGCGATACATCATCGAGAAAACCGGTGGAAAATAAACTCACAACAAGAACCCGTATAGAAAATAAACAAAGCTAACCAAAATGGCTACCTTTAATATAACAAAGTCAACGATTACATCCTTAACAACCCAAGCTATAACGGGACTACGTGCCTCAGAATGAGTAAACACTATGACGACGGGGGCCGTCATGCCCCTGAATGTACAAATATCTACAACAGGGAGAACTGCACTAAAAGTCGAGCCTCCGAGAAATGGAGCTCGACACCGAGCAAGATCCTAAGAATGAGGATCCACCAGCGTCTTTCAATTAACTGCGGCATGATCGCATGCCCAGAGGAAGGGGGTCAGTACACAATATGTACCAAGTATGTAAAACTGGAAAATACTTTAATAATATCATTAGTTTAAAATAAACTGGAGTCATGGAAGAGAGTCAAAAATACCGCATAATCGTGCCTTACTAACAATGAGTAACAAGTATAAACTTTCTTGCATAAAATAGGAGGCTCGTGATCAAAGCAGATCTCCGCCGTAGTATCGTTAAGCAATCCTACTCGGGACTATTTCATCCGCATGGGTCTGTGGACCCGCATAATGTCATCACCTCGCATGGGACTATTTCACCGCGTGAGACTATTTCACCGCGTGAGGTCATCCGCCGCGTGGGACTATTTCACCGCGTGGACCACGTAGCCCGCGTGAGTACAAGCGCCGCACTCGCATCATGGGTAGCAAATTCATGGCATAAATAGTAATAATAATAATAATATATAAATCAGCACAACCGGCTATCATACATAACATAAGCGCTACCGGCTTATCATAACGTAAGCAAGTTAAGAATATCTCCTAACTTCTTAATAACATTTCTAGTACATCCTCTCATTTTAGTTACTTAAGGCACTACATGTCATTTTAAAAAGAAAATCCGGGAATTTAACCCAAGTACCACGTTCCTTAAACCTTTTAAGAAAATGACTCCTTTTTATGTAAAACTCCCAAGATACTAATAATCGTAGTATCAAGTCACGACAACTTTTCAAAACAAGTTACGTTTACCTTTAAGAATACAATAGGCTTCTAAAATCAAGTGACCTCATCTCTTTTAAAACCTTAGGCAATTAATGCCTTAAAAACAATTTGTCTTCCACAAATTCAAATCCTTTATCCGTACTTATTTTACTTGGAGTAAACCTTTCCTTGTTAACCTTTCATAAAGCCAATACAACCAACTTCCCATAAAGTTGTTATATCATCATTATACGCTAGTCAAACACATCTCCCTATATCCAATGGACTTATACTTTTAAACGAAACAAGTATCATATACTTAAAACAAGTGAAGAATGTCAAATCTTGTACGTCTACCGTACTACATAGGTACAACTACTCATGCTCAAGAGATAGGAAAACTCTACATACCTCTTCGGTCAATCCACTTGCTAAGTCCAAAATACCGCATGTAATATGTCAACCTATAATGACCATAATACGTTTATTAACCTCTAACTTCAATGTAGAATATTCCAAGTTCAAAGTTACTAATTTCTATGGAAAATTGGGCAGCATTTCCTTTGTTTCTACATACTTTGCCACCTCTTTCAAGGCCGAATTCAACATCCAAACGCCACATTTTAGGCCCAACAATCCAAACATTTCAAAGGGGATTACACACCTAAACTTGGGAACTCTCAATGTAACGGTTCATAACTCGCCTCAAATTTAACTAAAAACCCGTCCGAAACAATCCGTCAACCTATCTTTCGAAAATTCAAGTCTAACTCCCTTTCGTATGCTCTCATACGCATGGTCAGAACTACGGGGTATAACACTGTCATTGCTTTAAAATTATTTATTCTAGTACTAACACTTTTACTAAGTGTTTATGCAGGTACCCGGAGATCATCTTGTGCAGAAGACCTAAAAATGGCTAAAAGATGTCCCGAAGTTTTATTTTTTATGTCGCATTTAATTTTAGTTTTATTATTTTGTATTGCATTTTATTTTAATTATAAATTATGAAAAAATGCTTAGAATACGTAGAATAAAAAAGGGCAATAAATAATTAACCTAGGTTTGAACGAATAACCGCAAGTTAGCGGATCTTAAAGGATGTCTAACCCCTTCCCTTTAGGATAATAAAGAACCCTGATCCAGAATCTCATTAATTTCGCAGACCTTTAAATGGAGATTAATTGCAGTATTTTACTGCAATAAATCAAGTGTCCTAATTCACTTAAATAATTAGGTGGCGACTCCTTAAAAACAACATTATTGCTCCATCCAGGGAACCGCGCCAAAGAGCAACGTTGCGGATACCGTTCAGACCCCCGAGGTCAAAAACGGGCGCGACAAAGTGTTCCGTCGATTCAAGGATGTAATTAGAAAGAGATTATATATATGTTCGGTTTATAATCGAGACATTAAAAGAAAATACAAAACAATGCAGAAAATGGAACAGGGTCGCGGCGCCAAGTGTCCAATGGGTCCAAAATGGCCCATTCTGCTGATTTCTGGGCTTGGCCATTTGGGGAACCCTAGCTATGCTCTTCATCTATAAATAAGAGGGTTCCCCACTACAAGAAAAATAGGCTACGGTGACAGGTAAAAACCGTCATCTAACCCCTAAGATGACGGTTCCTGTAAGTGTCATCTTTGCCACTGTCACAAACAAATGACGGTTTTGTATCTGTCACACGACATGTGACGGTTTTTACCTGTCACACAAATGTCACAAACAGATGACAGTTCAAACCCGTCACACAAATGTCACATAAATTTAAATTTTGATTTAATTTTAAAAAAAATCTATTAAATTAATAATTAATTTTAATATGGCGGAAAAATTAAATTTGGCGGGATTTTTTTAGCAATTTATTTTGCGGTATTTTTTTTAGCAATTTAATTTAAATATTGCAAATTGAGTGCACCGATGAAATGGACTAAGAATTTAAATAACACCAAAAATATACATTAAATAGCTAGAATTTGTTGTACAAAGTCATCCCAAAATGGATAATCATTCAATGTGTTAATAAAGTGCTTAATACAAGACTAAAACATTGTTAATCAACTATCTTATCAATCTAAAATGTTCATTCATCAGCATTTATTTTATCAACTTCTGTTTCAGCAAGTATCTTTGAAAAATGCAATCCCCACTCTATACGAACATCATCAAGTTCCTCTTATGAGTACATATGTTTGTCATAGAACTATAAACCACAAAAAGAAAATAATTAGTAATGTTTGAAATGATGTACAATTAACATGGGTAATGATCTATCATTTAAATATAGAAGTACTTACATTATTTGTCAATAAAGTTGAATCTAGCATCAACTCTTTCATGAAACGCATAACATAATTGCCACACTCGGCACCACCAGATTGTAGTGGTGCTTGTCATTGAATTAAATATCATCATGTAAATATAACTTAAAACAAAAATTGTAAAAATTCACTAAATATATAATCACTCAAGTATGCAGACCAAATAAGACAAGTCATACTTTAAGTAGCATCCTCAATTACTCTCTCGAAAGGGCTTCAAGCAGAAGCAGTTGCTCCCTTCTTAGCTATTCTTCTTCTATATCCACAAAATATCACTCTTATATATCCTATCTATGTAGCACGGACACGTGAGAGGTGTCCGATAGGGTACGGACACGGACACGCGGAAACGGCAATTTTGAAAAATAGGGGACACGACACGGCAGGGACACGACTGTAAAAATAAATTAAAAAATATATTTATATATATATAATATATAATATATAATATAATATATAAAATACTAAAATTAATATTATTAAAACTTAACATTCATAAATAAATTATAAATTTAATTCAAATTTGTTATATACCAAATAACCAAAATACCAAATTAAATATGTACCAAATTAAAAAAAAACATTCATAACAAATTGACAATCAATCAAATATTCAATACATAATTCATAAGACCATAGTCCATAAACTAATACACAAGTATGTCCCAAGACCCAAATTCAAATAAATATAAATTTACTTAAAATAAATCAAATAAAATTAAAACTAAACTTTTTCTAAAAAAAAATAAAAAAATGTCCCTGCCGTGTCCCCCTTTCCGTGTCCCCCGCGTGTCCCTGCCGTGTCACCCGCATGTCCCTGCCGTGTCCGATTTTTTTTTTTGCTGGGCCCACTCGAAAACGTCCCGGACACGTGTCTGAGGCGTTTCGTGTCCGATGAGGTGTCCGACACGGACAACTCACCCTAAATGAGGTGTCCGTGCTTCATAGTATCCTATTTCCAATTAGCATCCTCAGTTCTTCTATATCCTATTTTTAATTACATTAGCTATTCTTCTTTATCCACAATATATCAGTCTTATATAAAAGCTTTCTCAGCCATTACAGAACCCAAAACATTCAAAGAAGCATCACAAGATAGTAGATGAAGCCTTAGAAGATAACCATACTTAGGAAATTATTAACATTCCAAAAGAAAAACAATTTATAGGATCAAAGTGGGTGTACAAGATCAAATACAAAATCAATGAAGAAGTTAAAAGATTCAAGGCAAGATTAGTGAAAAAATGGGTATAATTAGAAGGAGGGATTGGACTATCATGATACATTTTCTCCTGATGCAAAAATGGTAACAGTCAAGATTATTATCAGTCAAGATTGTATGTCATGCTAAACTTTAATTATCAGTAAATAATGGTAACAAGGTATGCAACTCATACTTCCTATCAAAGTTGTTTCTTAACCAAATCACAAAAGTCATTTTGGTAACTTAGTACATCAAAGTACATTTGTACACGCAATTAGACCAACAGTGAAACTAGAAATTTCAAAATCTAAATTTTAGGCTCAATATGTAGGAGAAAACCTTAAACTTGAAGGAAAATCAGAGTACTACCTATTTCCATCTAGATTTATTTCAAGTTTTATTTAACTGTCATTTCCTATCATGAACCTAGTCCATCATATTCTGATAATCAGAAGCAGAACAAGCTAAAGCTCTGTTAACACTTGAAATCTCAACGAACATGGTGTTCTAAGGTTAGAATTTTCATGAATCAGCAGGGAAGTCTAAGAAAAAATATAATTACTACTCCAGTGTTTAAGCTTAGTATGCAGTTACTCGTCTCCAAGAATAGAAGAAAACTATAGCTAGCTTTGACAGAACAAAATATGAAAACAATTGATTTGGATAAATGTAAGGTATCGGTTTAACTCCGTAACAACATGAACAAACTTTACTTGTGAAAACACGACTCAGGAGACAGTCTAGTATTTAACAAAACAAACATCTTTAAGAGTTGAACGCAACGAGATGCGAGTGAATCATATTTGTGAACAAGCAAAAAGCACAAATAAAAAAGGTAATGAAATGCCAAAATCAAAGAACAGCAAAAAAAGCAATGCACTCGCCTTTATCAACCAATATGCTGAGATTAATTAATTAGCTCCATTAATTATGTTTTAAGAGAGTTTAAGCTTAGTATTTTTACATAGTTTTTGATCTATTATTTTTTATAATGTTAAAACGTTTAGTTTGTTTTTATTAAAAATAATTTTTTTTAAAAATAAAAATCGTGTAAGTCTTAATTTGAATTAAAAAATGCTAAATAAATAATAAAAACGGTGTCGTTTTAATCCGTCAAACGCGTAAATTTCTGGTCAATTTAAAACACAAGTCACTTATTTATGTGATATTTCACAAAACTGTCACACAAACGTCATAAATAAATGCCACTTAAAAAATCGTCACACAAATGTCATAATTATATGACACTTAAAAAATCTATCACACAAATGTCATAATTATATGACACTTAAAAAAACTGTCACATGAATGTCAAGAAAAAACATAAATTTAGTAAAAAGATGTGACACTTGCATTTCTGTCACATGTGAACTATCACCGTAGCCTATTTTTCTTGTAGTTCCCTCACATATTTTCTACACCAAATCAAGAGAATAATCTCTTCTGAAACTCTGCTGGAATTCCTAGCATTCCAAGAGTTAGAAATTACATCGGAGTTCTTGACTTGCAAATCGAGGAACATTTGCATGCGCACCCTCGAATTACACACAAAGCTTAAAGACTCCAGATCTAACAAACTGTAAGTAATATTTCGATGTATTACAGTTTTCTTTGTGCTTACATTATATAATCATACTACAATTTGACCGCCATTTGGGTTTGAAATATAAATATTCAAATTTCGCTGCGTGTACAAACCCGACAAAATGCCTACAAAATATTCATATCACTGCTAAAGCATGATATTGATTTGATCTTTCAGATAGCCAGCAATTCACTTCACCAACAAATTAATAATCCTCTGTTCTAATTTATATGATATAGTTTGATTGGGCACGAAATTTAAGAAATAAAAGAAGAATTTTAATCTTATGGTCTAAAACAAGCTAAAAATATGTGTGTGGTTATAGATCATCTCATTAAGTTTATAAGGTAATGTTTAAAATTAAATTATTATAAAATAAACAAGTGTGTCATTTTTTTAAAACTAACTAAAAAAATGTATGATATAAATTGAGACACATGTAGTACTATTTAAGTTCCATCTTCAAGAGAGAACTTCTGCTAGTTAAAATTAATTCTCTACCCATAAAAAGTTAAAAGAGTCGACATTGGAATATTCTTAAGACCATCTCCAGCAGTGGACATTGTCCCCGATAATTACACACAGCAGGAGACAATTTGAATGACATGTTGACGTTGAAATAATTGGAATTATTGAATATATAGGAGATAATCTTGTCACGTGGAGACAATGTCTCCTACTATAGAAGGAGAAGGAGACAATGTCTCCTGCAACGCCATGTGGCAGTCTGCGATTGGCTGCCAGAAATTTATTTTCCACCGCTACTTTAATTGCTATTTTTGACCAATAATTTGACCGAATTAAAAAAAATACCAAATTTTTTTATTTTTCAAGATCTATAAAAAGAGACTAAGTTTACTTCATTTGGACACCGAAATATTTTGGCTATTTTCTCCAAATTTCTATCTTCTTTCAAATTATTTGCTATTTTTTTATATGGATCCTAATCAAAATTTTAATCTTCCTCAAAATTTTATATTTTCTAACCAACTACAAAATCCCAATATTCAACATCCACAAAATATGTCATTCAATTTTCAAATGCCATATATGATGCCAACTAATTTTGGTATGCAATATCCGTATAACCGAAAAGTTTGGAATTTGACAAAAGTTTGAAACAATCGAAAATTAATTTTCAATTTGTGATTTTAATATTATCAATGTTTTAGTGTGTTTTTGATAAATTGTACGATTAATTTATCCTCATTAATAAAATCATGTATTGTTGTGTTTTAATATTATAATAAATTTGATAAGTGTCAAAATTAAATGAATATAAGTAATTTATAATTTTATTATTATATGTGTAATAATATGAATTACAAGAATAATATCATATATAAAATAGAAAATGAGATAAAATGAATATATATATGGTGGGATATATGTGTTGATGTGGAGGAAAGAGAAAATGAATTATTGAATTATCTCTTGATGTGGATTGTATGTGATAAATTGAGATATTTAATGATGTGATAGATGAATAATCTGATGTGACAGAAGATAAAGATGATTTCAATTATCTCCTTCTCGAGATGGTCTAAGTAGTACTCATATAATATAGCATGAGTTGAGCAAACAAAAAGAATCCTTTCTTTACTCAAAATGTATAAAAACATATATCTTCAAGAAACCATTTCTTAAAATCTAGGCAGTGCGAAGCATAATGGTTTTTGAATTCTGTCCATGAGAAGGAAAAGAACTACAATCGCCATACAATACAATAGCAAGCATGAGAAAATGCTGAACTTCTTTGACTTATAATTCTGCCAATTTTAGACGCAATGATTGAACTATCAATGTGCCTACGGTGTTTGTACTACTAGTAGGTCAGTAGCTTAGATTTTATATCTCCAATTAATGACTAATAGCGTTACGCTTCGTCCATCAGGAAGCTAATTGATCAAACATGTAGTTGCGTGATCATCAAAGAGCACTTCGTACCCTTCTAACAGAGCATTTACATGTAGAACTTTAACCATGCTATTAAGAAATCCAAGTCCAAATTGAAATTGAAGAACTTTACCACAAATAAATTATTTTTTGATGTTACATGGGATGCACAACGAGGGATAGTACGAGGTGACTGATAGCATTACATTAAAAATTAGAAAGAGATGTTAAAAGAACGACCATGGAGATTTGAGGATTTAAAGCAGGTGTCTATGGTATATCCCTCGTGTCGGAGCTACTTCCTCAAACACCAATGCAGGGCATCGTATGTGGTCGTAGATGATTATTAATTACCTACTCTAGGTTACAACGTTTTATTCAATTACCTACTTTAGGCTACAAGGTTAATTCCATTACCCTACGAAGATTTGGGGTATGCATGTGAAGGCAAATTTAGCTTACCTACTAGCCTAATTTTCAAACTATCCAACTTAAGCTGCCTAAGCAAAACATCAAGCAAACTACAGAGCTCCTGGGAGCACTTATTAATGTTTAGTCTCAATCAATCAAAGTTCAAGGAAATATTATTGGGTTACAGTTCAGTTTTCTGCAAAAGAAAGAATTTAATTAAGTAGTACCAAGCAGTGTTTTAAAAGGCGGGGCGTTTTACATATGTTTCGATGAGGCGTAAGCCCTGAGGCATGGGGCGTAATCTCATGGGTATTTAATTTTTAGTATTTTATAAAATAATATAATTATAATAACTATTTTTAAATAGAAAAATTACATAAAAATAAATAAAAATTGTAAATAAATGAAATATATATGTGTTTGTGTGTGTGCGCAAAAAGAAAATAATCAAAGCAATCCATTATACGTCACTTATAACTTGTAATTATATAAAACATAATTTTACAAGTAGAACAATACAATGAAATAAAAGCTATTATGAAATACAAATCAACTCTAAGATTTTAACTTTCAAACAATGAAAAAAATCATAATTAAGTATCATTAAGTGATATTCACCCTCACGATATTATTCATACTATTCATTTTATCTCCATGTAAGCAAATAATCAATAGACTTTATTAGTATTATAATTAAAATGTAACTCTTTCATGAATAAAAATAAAATTATTTTCAAATAACGAAATAATAAAATATGATAATTTTGATACATAAGACAAAAGACTACTGACAAGTTAAAATGTACAATTCGATTATGTATTTTTTTTAAAAAAATATTAAGTGATATTCACTCTCACGATGTTCTCAAATAGTAAATATTCAATATTATGACTTGTTATTTGAGTTACACTCAATCTTCTTATTTCTATGGATTAAAAACTATTAAGTAACATTTATTTGTTAAAGAATTATGAGCGTCAGCGATTTTAATTAAGGAATTCAACATATAATTTGTATAAGAACTGTTAGGTGAGCCTCGAGCGTTGGGCATAGGTGTGTTTAGAACGTACAATCGGGCGCTTAAAGCGTAAGCCTCACATGAACTAAGTCCCACGTGAGTTCCAAATCGTTTTACCAGTGTCCCGCCCCAAGGCGAACTCAAGAGTGAGTCATAAAACTGTCTTTTAAAATACTAGTACCAAGTACAAACTACAAATGTGGATAAAGTTGCACCTGAATTAAACTTACTCATTTTTCTGCTTACACATATTCGATAAATACATGTGTCTGTACATTACATGATTATCACTTAATTATTGCTAATTGACGCAGATTATTAACTCAATTTTATCACTAATAATAATAAAAAATCAATATATGTTGATGTAAATACGTGCTAATATAGTTTTCCATCCGACCTCGGATGCCACTGGTGACTATCATGATTAGGGTATGCAAGCCTGCTAGGTGCCTGACATTTAGCTACATGCCTTGGCAAATGACCCCACTTTTACATGTCACTTTTCCCAGAATACATATTCTAATGAAATGTTTCAGTTATTTAGCAGTTGGTTAACAACTTGTTGCCTTCTCTGTACTAAATTCTCCATTATTTATTTTTGTCTCCAAAATGGATTGAATTTGGTGAACTGTTCGTTTGACTCCAAAATAAATGTAGTCCGTTTAATTGACGACAAGAAATGAGTGCGTGCTTTTTAAGGAACTTCATTCTCTTGGAATCTGTAACGCAGGCCGTGAAATTCTGGCCATTTGGGTAAGGAACTCCATTCTCTATTCCCGTGCTCAGACATAAATTAGATTATAGTATTAAGAAAAAGGTAAACCTCTTTATTCTTTTTTCTGGTGGAAATTATAAGTACTAGGTAGAATTAATCCATTGTATTTCTATCTATAAGCAGGACGGCATGCAAAGGCGGATGTTATAACCTTTAGGGTATAAATTATCTGAACTCAAAATTTACGACACAAATGTATAGATAATATATGTAACTTACTAACATATTAAAAATTTTAATAGTACAATGAATTAATACTAATAATCTTAAAGGTTGAATTTATTAAATTTAAATTCTGAATTCGTCTCTAACGACATATTATATGAATCATTTGTATGAATAGTGGTTGATCCACTTAGATGGAAGGTTGTCAATTGAATACCCTTTCATCAGAAAATATACTGGATGTATATTTTACTATGTATATGTAGATAAACTATTAGTACTAGAAGTAGAATAGAAAAAGGAAAAAAAAGGACCTGGGAAATATGATGGTCGGAAGTGAAAGAATTAATCTCTTGATTATTTTTATTGATGAAAGACATATATATACAAGTTAAAATAGAAAAATATTTTTCCTATTCTACATCAAAATTCCTATTTTATTTGGAGAAGAATCATATAATTATGGTAAGACTACAAAACTAAGTAATATACAATATGTATCATAATTAATATATACCAAAGGCACGGGAATTGGTATATTTAACACACCCGCAGTCATAGCGAGCGGTCTTCGTACGCTGAGACTGTCTCTAAAATCTTCAAAAAGGACCGAGGGAAGACCCTTTGTAAATATGTCTGCAATTTGATAACTGGAAGGGACATGACATACGTGTACTTATCCTTTAGCTACCTTCTCTCGAACAAAGTGAATATACATCTCTATGTGTTTAGTGCGCTGGTGCTGACTGGATTACCAGAAAGGTAGATGACACTTATATTATCACAATACACTAAGGTATCCTTCTCAATAGGACAATGGAGCTCTAAAAGTAGATTTCGTAACCAACATGACTCAGAAACCACATTGGCTACCCCTTGATACTCGGCCTCTGCACTTGAACGTGAAAGTGTGGATTGACGCTTGACATACCATGAGACCAAGTTATGACATAAAAACATACAATAGCGGACGTGGGCGAATGCGGTGTCGAACAACACCCCAATTAGCATATGTATAGGAGACTAGTGTAGACGTCGACGAAGGATACAAATGCAAGTCATAATCAAGTGTTCCCTAAATGTACCTAAGAATACGTTTGAACGCATTCATATGCTCAACTCTGGGTTCATGCATAAACAAATACAACTGTTGGACATCATATGTAATATCTGGTCGCGTGAACGTAAGATACTGAAGGGCGTCTGCAAGACTACGATAGTGGGTCGGATCCTCATAAGGAGAGCCAACTGCAACACCCAACTTGGGTTTAGTATCAACTGGAGTAGAAATGAACTTACAGGATGACATATCAGCCCTCTCAATGATCTCTGCTGCATACTTCCTCTGTGATAATAACAATCTACCTGCATGACGAGTGACAACAATCCCCAAAAATTAACTCAATGGGCCCAAGTCTTTCATGGCAAACTCAGAACTGAGTATCGTCATGATAGACTTTCGCAAAGCATCAAAAGAGGCAGTCAAGATAATATCATCCACATATAATAGTATATAAGCCATGGAAGTACCCCAACGATATATGAATAATGAATTATCAAACCTGCTGTGAGAGAACCCAATGATCGAAGCATAGTCAGCAAACCTCTTATACCAAGCTCGTGGAGATTGCTTAAGCCCATACAAGGACTTCTTCAACAAACAGACATGATGAGGATATCTCGTATCTCGAAAACCCAAGGGCTGATACATATAGACCGTCTCCTTGAAATCACAATGTAGGAATGCATTCTTCACGTCTAGCTGATGAATGGACCATGATTTCGAAAGAGTCAGGCTGAGCATAATGCTAATGGTAGCCGGCTTGACCACCGGGCTAAATGTCTCACCACAATCCACACCAATCTACTGAGTCTTACCATCACCTACAAGTCGAGCCTTATGTCTTGCAAAAAACCCGTCAAAATTATCTTTATGAGAAAAAATCCACATAGACCGAATAATATCAACACCAGATGGACTGGGTACCAACTCCCACGTCTTATTATCAATAAGAGCATTATATTCATCGGTCATGGCAATATTCCAATTAGGGTCATGTAAGGCAAACACATGATTACAGGGTAAGGGTGATTTAAGAACATTAGAATTTAAATTAAAATATCTTTTTGGTGTAAAAATACTCTGTTGACTGCGGGTGACTGGACCATGACTCGGGGCTGGATTTGGTGAATTTTGGAAATTTTTAGTATGCAGTGGTGTCTGGACCGCCGGAGGCGCTGAGATCCAAGGCTGCGGTGCTGACGACGATGGAAAAGTATTTTGGCTACTGGATGGCAGGCGCCGCAGATCCTTCTCGAAGGGTCGCGACGCTGACGATGAAGGTAAAACACTTTGTCTCTTTGGATGGAAGCGCAATGCGTCCCGAAGAACGGCCCGGCGACGGGTTGCGGGATATTTCTGACAAATGATGGACAATATAGGGAGAGATATCATCATCCAAAAAATCATACAAATTAGGCACAGGTTTTTCTACTTTAGAAAATGGGAATTGGGACTCATAAAAAATAACATGACTAATAATGATTCGATTGGCTGACAAATCAAAACATTTATACCCACGATGATTTGACGGATAACCCAAAAACACACAAGTAGTAGAACGGGTCTGAAGTTTGTTAATTGTGATGAATGGAAAAAGGGGATAACACAAACCTTTAGAAGGAAGAATATTAAGTTGATATGTGGCCATTTATAGGGCATGATGCCAAAACAGCGGAGGGATGGAAGAATGAACCAATAAGGTGTAGATAATGTTATAATGGTACAAATTTTACGTTCAGCTTTCCCATTTTGTGAAGACGTATAAGGATAAGAAAAACAAAAATTTATCTCATTTTGAGCACAAAACTCCCGAAACTCCCCATTGTCGTACTCTTTGTCATTAACACATTGAATATTCTTTATTTTTCATTCGAATTGAGTTCTAATGAAAGCTCTAAATTTTACGAAGATGGAAAAAACTTGGGATTTTTTCGCTATTGAAAACGTCCATAAAAATTTAGAATAATCATCCAAGAATATAACATAATATCGATGACCCATAGAACTGAGAACGGGAGATGTCCATAAATCGCTATGAATAATATGAAATGACATTGAAGTATGAGAATTTGAAGCTACAAATGACAACTTAATAAATTTTCCTACAGAACAAGATTGACAATTCGGAGTACTACGCGTACCCTTACAGGAAATTAACTTATTTCTATCTAAAGTAGATAAAATGGACAACCCCGGATGACCTAGACGAGCATGCCACAAAAAATGAGCAAAAGCTGCAAAAATGAATGACATGGTCTGACGCGAGAAACCGAGACTCGGTGTGACTGGATAAAGATCTCCCTACTGTCACACCTCATGAGAGGACTCCCCATCTTAAAATCCTTTACAGAAAACCCAAACGGATCAAAATCTATAGGAACTCAATTATCAGTGGTGAATTTACGGTTAGACACCAAATTTTTAATTAGTTTTGAGGCATGAAGAGTATTTTCAAGACAAGTGGTGGATGAGGGGGGAACAAAGTTTTATGACCATAACCCTTAATTGGAATCGAACTGCCATTACCAATAATTATACCACGATTACTGCTCAAATTGGAATAAGACGAGAGAGTACCTTGGTCAGATTTCATGTGGGTGTGGCGCCGGTGTCCATGTACCAATTCGGGTCTGGTTGAGTCATTCCAATCATGTGCATTGCAACTTCAATGTCGATCTGCGTAGGTCCTATTGCGTGATGAGCCTGAGGGGAGCGAGGCCCAAGTATGCTGGACTGTTGGGTCGGCCCATAAAATGGTCTGAAACCCGAGATCGACCGAGTAATCGCCCAGGTAGGGGCAGCGGGGTCGATGGTGAAGGGGCCTTGTTGGGTAGGTGATCATGCCGGAGTGGGCGAGGGGCGGGATCACTGCATCGCATTGGGGCCACTGTTGGCCCGCGTCTGCGGATCTTCTTGTGCCATCGCGCCACATTCGGTGGTTATTGTCACCGCGATTCTTGCCATTATTTTTCCGATTTTGACCCTTTTTACCACCACCGTTGTTGCGATTGTGGCTCACGTTGGCGGAATCGGAAGGGGGGAAATTTGACGCAATCATCATGACGACGGGACTAGCCCCTATTGTCACTCTTTTAGCTAAACCCATTTTTTCCAATGTGATCATGGAGTGGGCTTGATAGAACTCCGGAATGGGGTTACTTTGACGAAAACTGAAACAACCCCGTTATAGGCCTCAGATAGACCGACAACCATTTGAAGGACGAGACGACTATTAGTAATCGGAGCACCCACGTTGCGAAGTTGATCCGCCAATTTCTTGAGTCGTTTACAATAAGAAGAAACGTTAGGAAAATTCTCCATAGCAACATGAGAAAATTCCTGCTCAAGGATAACAATGCGGGAATGACTGTTATCTTGGAAAATATCATGCAATCGATTCCATGCAGCCATAGCCGTGGAGTTGGGCTCCATAATCAACTGTAAAAGGTCCATGGATATTGTGACATAAATCCATTGAAGAACCTTTGCGTCAAGCGTGACCCATAATTTTGGATCATTCGCTTTGGTGGGTACATCATCATCTTCGGTGGTCTCATCCCCCATTTTAGGAGTCGAAGGGATGATGTGGTGAATAACTTGATGAGATATTGCATGAATCTTGAATAACTCCATCCACGTCCCATATTGGACGTTTTCTAAGTCAAGAACAATAGGAAGAACGCTCTTGATGTTGAAAACTGTGAGGGCAAGATGAAACATGTTCTTATCAGTCATAGTGAATAAAACAACAAGATTCGGAGAAGAGAATGGGGAAAACAAGAAAAAAATCCGAGAAGTGTCTCGGATTTGTAGGGATTTGCACGGCAATTTGAGTAAAAAAGAGAGGAGCGGAAGCAAAAATAACATCGACTCTTGATATCATAAAAGAATTAATCTCTTGATTATTCTTATTGATGAAAAACATATATATACAAGTTACAATAGGAAAATCTTTTCCTTATTCTACATCTAAATCTCTATTCTATTTGGAGAAGAATCATACCAATATAATAAGACTACAAGACTAAAGTAATATACAATATGTACCATAATTAATATATACCATAAATATATCTCTATTCTATTTGGAGAAGAATCATACCAATATAATAAGACTACAAGACTAAAGTAATATACAATATGTACCATAATTAATATATACCATAAATATACCAAAGGCACGGGAATTGGTATATTTAACAGGAAGTAAACGAGATTAACGATCGTGATAAAAGAAAAGGGGCTAATGGTAGAGAAATAAGTGGAGCAGTTTCCAAACACTAATTAATTGTTGATTTTTTCAAATCCACTAAACCCCTTCTCCTAAAATTAACTACCCAACTTAGTCCACTTATGCTATTGGTTCAGTTCATCATCCTTAATTAGCCCAAATAACCAGCTTTTTCGTTCTTGTTCTTCTCTGATCACTATAGCACGTGACAGCCCTTTAATTTGTCACTTCATTTTTCACTTTTTATAAGGACCCCAAAACTGTGAATTTCTTACCAAGCACATCAACTTGTCAGCTTGGAGGGAGTTAACAGACATGTTTGACATACTCTTTGGGTGGAGAAAAGCTTCTAAATGGTAAATATGAACCGACTTGTTAAAGAATGTAAAAAACTTATGTTCACTTTATTGGTTTTTTTCTTTTCTGAATGTTATGTACTGCTTTCCTTATTAATAGTTGTCATGTTTTCTTCATTTTCGTATATCCTTTGCAGTTTGAAATACTTTAATTGAGCTGAGGGTATGTTTAAACAACCTCTCTACCTCCACGAGGTAGGGGTAAGGCCTGCTTTGACTTTATCCTTCCCAGAACACACTTGTGGGATTACATTGAGTATGTTATTATTGTTGTTGTGGTGGTTATTTTTCTGTGACAGTAAGAATTTGATTAAAAGGGTTGTTTGGGATTGAGACGTAGTTGGTGTTTGTATTACAGTAAGAATTTGATTAAAAGGGTTCAGTGCCGGCTTAAGCTTCTGAAGAACAAGAGAAGTTGCATTATCAGGCAGTTGAGGGATGATATGTCTGAGCTACTTAGAAATGGATATTACCAAATTTGCATTGACAGGGTAAGCAATATGAATTTTCAACAAAAGAACAGAATTATATTTCACATTTTAGTTCAAAATTATCAAGATATCCCTGCTAATCTAATATATTCTTCTGTTCATTAATCTGTTTGTTTTCGTACAATTTTCAGGTTGAACAGCTTTCATTGGATGAACGAAAGGTTGCAGTGTATGACTTATTGGAGACTTACTGTGAATTTATAATCATTAACTTTCCTTATATTCGAAGACACAAGTAAGAAATAAAAGCATTTCAATCTACCTCGCTGTTATAATTGTAATGACTGATGATTTATGTTTTCATATTTGTTTTTCTTTCTCAGGGACTGTCCTAATGACATCAATGAAGCAGTGTCAAGTCTGATATTTGCATCAGCAAGACTCGGCGATTTGCCCGAGCTTGTAGCGATTCGGAAGCTTTTTGGTGAGCGTTATGGTCAGAGATTTGAAAAATCTGCACTTCAATTACTTCCTGGGAATCTTGTGAGCAATCAGGTTAAGGCTTTTTCCAGACCTATAAGTCCTAGAGTATTATAAATTGTTAATTTTTTAAACTCTGATCCTTGTTTGAATATAGATAATGGATAACATATGCACAAACTCTGTATCAGAAGAAGAGAAATACAGATTGGTGGATGAAATAGCAAGGAGTTGCTTTCAGCAAGGGCCGCTGCTTCTTGAGTACAGACGCGAATCGCAAGATGAGCTGGTAAATATTTATGCAAACCATCGCTAATCCGTAGCTAACAAGATATTCTGATAATCCGTCGTTAAATAGGATTCGAGATACACGTTTACTTTTAGCGACAGAAATTGTCCGTCCTTAAATAGGATTAGGGATGGATTTTCACTGTTTAGCCACAGAAATTGTATGTCGTTAGATGGGATTAGGGATGGATTTTTACAGTTTAGCGCCAAAATTGTCTGTCGTTAAATAGATTAGGGACGGATTTTTGTCGTTTAGCAACAGAAATGGTCCGTAGTTAATTCCTGGTTTGTTTTCTAGTGACAAAAATAAATTAAAATAATAATAGAACATGTCCTGCTTCATTCTTATTGGCAACACACAATTCCTTAATGCCAAGAAACTGCAGGTAAATGAAACCAGTAATGCTGCAGCTGATTACAAGGAAGATGGACTAATGAGATTAGACGATCCCAAAATCACCGGGACAGAAGGAAAGATTGTATGTGTTGAAAATTCAACATGTCTCTCTACAACTAACACTTGTAAGGATTCAGTGAACTGCTTGAAGAATAACGGTAACGAGAGAGTTCTAGATTCTGTTCCGTTGAGTTATTTATCCCAATCCCAAATTTCAAGTCCTGAACGCGTCACAGGAAGGGATACAGGGAATATTAGTGCCTTTATTTCGGAGCAAAACATAGAGCGAAGAGCTGCAGAATCTTCAACAGAAGACTCAGCTGAATTACCTGAACATATGATATACCTAGATGACATTCAGGAGTTTGAGTCTACTTTGAAGAAAGATGTGCACTTCCAGGATCAAAGGCTATTCATGTTCAAAGCCCCTTTCAAAGGTATTAAGAAAAAACATGAGTCACAGAATGCAAAAGAACAACCAAAGAGCTCGAGGAGGAACAACATGATATCTGGAAAAAGAACGAGAAGGAAATCAGTTTCCGTTGTGTCTGACACTGATAGTACAATATACTACGGAGACTTATGCGAGAGTTCTCCGGATACGAAACCAAAACGCCAAAACAGGAAAAGGAACTCAAGGAAGAGTTCTGCTGAGGAAAGTCAGAAATCCTATTATACATTTGCACATGAGAGGAAAGATCAACCTTGCTATGTCAAATTCAGAAGCACAATGACTTATGTCAAGTGCATCGATGATCATTCAAGATCAACCTGCAATTTGGAACATCCATGTTATTGCAGGATCACTGATGAGAAAGGTAACGGGGAATCTCCTTTACGCGTGCCAAGGAGAAGAGTCAAAACCATAAAGGATTTTAGTAAATGCCAATTGGTGCTTCCACCACAACAGATAGCAAAAACTAATCAAGATGTTGAATCAATGAGGGATCATTTTGTAAAACCTGATACAGAGGAGATATGGGAAAGTCAAGAAACTTGTCATTTGACGATGTCATCAACATCAAGTATGATGGATCGAAGGGAAAGAAAAGAAAATCAGGCCCCTTATTTGAGGGCAATGACTATGCCTACTGAAAGGCCTAAAGATAGCCTCACAGACGATAACTTTCTTCGGTCTAATTCCTTCCCGGTTCAAAAGCCTGAAAATAGACATGTCCATCCTAAGCTACCAGACTACGACGAAGTAGCAGCTATGTTCTTGGCTCTCAAGAAAGAGAAACTGCAAAAGAAATGCTAGCATTAAATCGATAGCTTTACTATAGCATGGTCATCTTTACTCTAGGCTAGAACAATACTTGAGTTTTTTTATTTCTATTTTTTTGTTCATAAAATTAGCAGACGCATACTTGCAATTGTAAATGGAGATTTCTTTGTGTGTGTGTGTGTGTGTATGATTTGGTGATTTTATGGAAGTACTTGGAGTGAAATGAGTGATGATTTGATGAAACTATCTTGTGTTTTGGTGATTCTTTGAAATTCTTTTGAGTGAAATGAGTGATGCTTTGGTGAAACTATCTTGTGTTGGTGCTTAACTATTAAATTCTGAGTGATTCAGGACAATTTTACTAATTGCTGCAGCTTTTATATGGAATTCTTGAACAAATAATGCCATCATTTCTTTCATTTCATTAAAATACTTGTACTAGTAAAGTTTCACTTAGGCCTGTGTTTATGGAATCAGTGGACAATAATGACATATAGACATTAGGTGAACATTTTTCAGTTTTTGGCAATTGAGATTCATTTCACAGATGAGTATACGAATTATTTTTCGTGAACCATCAAATACTAGCCCATGTTGAGGGAAAGTGCACAAATAGCAGCTTGAACGACCGCTATTTAAAACATAGTCCAAGTTTTCAGATTATCTAGAACATAATTCTTCTCGTCTCTATTGTTGTGACTTTGGACATATAACCATAAAAGGAATTCAGATGCTAAACTTATGAGATATTGCGATAATATAAATTTATGCCCCGCAAAAATAATATTTGTTATGAGGGGAAAAATTAAAGACCAACACAAAATAGGGACATAAGTGTCAATGTCCCGCAATATCGGACTGGTATGAGCCAAATTAGAACTGGGCTTTATGTCCTAGAAGACCAATCGCGTTCCGGGAAAAAAATCTCAATATCGAATTCGGGCCATCGTTGAGTTTGGAACCCTGAAGAGACTGCCGGTGATAAGCCGGAGGAAGGTGAGGATGACGTCAAGTCATCGACTTATTCTTTTTCCAACGGCAACAAAAAGTTTTCGCCGTATGTGGGCTGAATTTATTAACATTCTTCAAAAAATGTACTGTTAATAATTCCGCCGCCCAATGCAAACATCATTTTTTGTGCAGGTTGTCCTTCAAACGCACTGGTCTTTAATTTTTTCCCTCCATATTTGTGGTCATTAATTTTTGCCCTTGTGAAAATATTTAGGTCTATTTCGCAAGGCATGGTCTCTATAAAAAAAAAAATCGAAAATTGAATTTTTGCCTCACGCGGCATAAATTATGTAAAAATTAAGTTATGCGGCATAGTTTTATAGTAATTTTTTAAATTATGTTGAGCGTTGAAAATTATGCCTTATTCGGCATAGTTTGTGTGGATGTTATGATATATATGTTGAAATTAAACGCTAATTATGCCCGTCGATTCTGAAATTATGTCTTTTTTCATATTATCTTGAGTGTTGACAGTTATGCCTTATCCGGCATAACCTGTGGATTGTGTATGATACATATGCTGAAAATAAACACTAATTATACCGAAATAAAATTTTAATTATGGGCAGCCCGGTACTAAGATCCCACTATGCGCGGAGTCCGGAGAAGGGACGGATCGCAGCGTCTGCAGACGCAGCCTTACTCGCATTCACAGCCGTTGTTTTACATGGTTGAACTCACGATATTTTGGTCACATACACCAACTTTATCAATTACATCAAGGCTTCCCTTTCAAAATTTTAATTATGTCGCATCAAAAATAATAAAGAAAAAAATTAAAGAACTCAAATTTAAAAAGCAAATATTAAATACCACCCAAAATAGGGACATTTGTGCGAATGACCCCGCAAACATTATCTTGAGGCCGCAACAAGATGTGAACCGGTAAAATGATCTACAATAATTCTATTGGGATTCTTATACACTACAGAACAATCTAATAAAGCCCACAACAAAAAATAAAATTTTATTTTTTTTAATCAATATGCAGTGTATAAATATGATATAATCCGTGTACACTGATTATATACTTGTATACATTAAGTATACAACAACGACGGCTAGGGTGAAATTTCTTTAGTCAGCTGATTAAATAATATTATACATCTGATAAAATTATAAAAATGGTTCTTTTGTTATTCTTTCATAATAACCTTTTTTTTAATTAAAAAGGTGCCAAAGGAAATAAGTCCTCAAATTGTACTAAAAATAAGTAGTACATTGACTGCAGCTCCGTAATTATCTTAATTTCGAGCATTTATTTTTGGGATGTCTAAATATGATTCTCTTACAAAGTGTTAAATTAGGCCTTGATCCTAACTCACACCCCAAAAACTAGCTCATAGGGAAGAGGATTGTCCAAACCTTAATTATAACAAGTCAAGGGTCTCATCCCGCGTGCACCGATGTGGTATATTTCTCTACAACGCCCCCCTCCTCATGCCTAAATCCAAACATTTTTTATCTTGAATTTTACTATCCGATCTGGAGCGTGCACAATCACATACCCAGGTATTCTCCCTTTCAAATGGTCCTGGAAGCATTCAACCCCATCTTACGATTACTATGCATATTTAATTACTGATCAGTAATAGGACTAATGTTCAAGAAAAGAAACAACTTAATTTTAACATGTGAAAGCTAGTTATAAAATACATCCAATAGCTAGTTTCGCCTATACCCCCTCCCCCTCTTCCCAAAAGGGAGAGCATGAATTATTATTTTATTGCCAAATAAATGATCTTATTTCTTAAAAAATCATGTCTGAAGTCCAAGTGCTTAGGGTTGAATGAAGCATAACAAATAATTAGAAATTTATTTTAGAAACAGACCCCCTTGTAGTATTGTAGAAGTATTAATTTACACTAATAGTGTTTAAATTGTAAATGAAAAAAAAACAAGAAAACATATTGCGTTCACATTTCACAAAATTTCTATTTATATATGAGATATTTTTTGTCACTGTGATGTCCGGGTCAGCTACTATATAATTCTGTCCATCAAAATTTAGATAAATGAGAAGAATTCATTTAATTTTTATTTTCGCTAGAATTAAATCTGAGGCCTCGTGATTTACTCGGACACACTCTATACGGGATATTTTGAAGCACAAAAATATATGTGTACCAACAACATTTAGAATTGACTCTATCCAATCTTAAATGACACGGATTTGACTTTTTTTATAGTCAAACTTTGTCGATTCCTTTCAATCTTATAATTAGTAGGAAAAAATATCTAATAAAGTAGCTCTTATAAAAACCATTAATAAGCATTGACTTTCTTATTTTAATTTAAAAACTTATACTTTCTTCTTGAATATGTAATCTGGAGAGAACCTTAATTAACTAGCATCATAGTGCTTAATGAAATGGCCACTAATAGTCATTTTTTAGTAATTAATTTTGATGATAACACTGGTCTCGTCGACAAAACACTCAAGTTCACTAGTTAATTTTATTTGCAACCGACCAATTGGGATTTTTTTATTTGTTTAGTTACTTATGATTAAGTTTTAGACTTTAGTCCTCAAAGTTATTGATTCCCAGCTTTCGACGAAACTTAAGTTCATGTCTAACCTACGAATGCTAAACACTAAAAACACCTCATATGCTTTATCTTTGTCGATTACTCTCTAATGTTAAATTAATTTAAGATGTGGTTTGTGAAAGAAATAATTCCTTGATTATTCTTATTAATGAAAGATATATATATATACAAGTTACACAAGAAATATCTTCTTCCTATTCTACCTAGAAATCTCTATTCTCTTTGAAGACTAACTTTACAATTATGGTAATATTACACTACTAATTAAGGTCAAACATAAGTCTAATATTCACCAAATATACAAGGGAAAGGGAAGGGCCCCACGGTGGCCCCACTGTTGTGCAACTTCCGTGGGCTGCTGGCCCATACACTTTAACACACACCATGATCATGTGGGCGATCTTCAGACTGTTGAGGCTCTAAAATCTTCAAAAAGGACTGAGGGAAGACCATTTGTAAAGATGTCTGCAATTTGATATCTTGAAGGGACATGGCAGACGTGTACTTGTCCTTTAGCTACCTTCTCTCGAACAAACTGAATATACATCTCTATGTGTTTAGTACGCTGGTGCTAAATTGGATTATCAGAAAGGTATATGGCACTTATATTATCACAATACACCAAGACCGCCTTCTCAATAGGACAATGAAGCTCTAAAAGTATATTTCGTAATCAACATGACTCAAAAACCGCATTGGCTACCCCTCTATACTCGGCATCTGCACTTGAACGTGAAAGAGTTGATTGACGCTTGACAGACCATGAGACCAAGTTATTACCTAAAAACATGCAATAGCCAGACGTAGACCATCTGGTGTCAGGATAACCACCTAAATCAGCATATGTGTAGGAGACAAGTGTAGACGTCGACGAGGGATACAAATGCAAACCATAATCAAGTGTTCCCTGAATGTACCTAAGAATGCGTTTGAGCGCATTCATATGTTCAACTCTGGGATCATGCATGAACAAACACACCTTCTGTACGACATATGTAATATCAGGTCGCGTGAGCGTCGAATCTTGAAGGCGCTGTAAAGCTGCGATAGCGGTCGGATCCTCATGGGAGAGCGGTTCTGGCGCCCAATTTGTGTTTAGTATCAACTAGAGTAAAAGTGGACTTACAGGATGTCATCCCATCCCTCTCAATGATCTCTGCTGCATACTTCCTATGTGATAAGATCGATCCGCCTGCATAACGAGTGACTGCAATCCTAAAAAAATAACTCAATGGGCCCAAGTCTTTCATGACAAACTCAGAACTGAGCATTGTCATAATAGACTTTCGCAAAACATCAGAAAAGACAGTCAAGATAATTTCATCAACATATATAACAATATATACGCCATGGAAGAACCCCGACGATTTATGATTAATGAATTATCAGATCTACTGTGCGAAAAAACCCATAGTCAAAACATAGTCAACAAACCTCTATACCAAGCCCATGGAGACTGTTTAAGCCCATACAAGGACTTTTTCAATAAACAGACATGATTAGGATATCTAGTATCCCTGAACCCCAAGGGCTGATGCATATACACTATCTCCTGAAGATCACCATGTATAAAAGAATTTTTGACATCTGGCTGATGAATGAACCATGATTTGAAAAGAGTCAAGATGAGCACAGTGCGAATGGTAGCCGGCTGGACTACCGGTCTAAATGTCTCCCCACAATCCACACCAGCCTGCTGAGCCTTATCATCACCAAGTCTATCTTTATGCCTCGCAAATGAACCATCAGAATTATCCTTATAAATAAAAATCCACATAGACCGAATACGATTAACACTAGATAGACGGGGTACCAACTCCTACGTCTTATTATCAATAAGAGCATTATATTCCTCGGTCATGACAATTTTCCAATTAGGGTCATTTAAGACAGACACAGGATTACGGGGTAATGAGGATTTAAGAACATTAAAATTCAAATTAAAATGTCTTTTTGGTTTAAAAATACCTCGTTGACAGCGTGTGACTGGACCAAGACTCTAGGCTGGATTGGATGAAATTTGGAAATTTTCTGAAATTACCGTCGAAGGGGTCTCGGTCTGAGGACAAGGGCATGGCGCGGAAGAGCCGCAGAGCTCTCAAGTTTTAGCGTCATGTGTGGCGGCGTTTTTGTAAAAAATCCAAAAAATGATGTTGAACATATGGGGAGATATCATCATTCAAAAAATCATATGAACTAGGCACGAGTATTTCTACTTTCGAAAACGAAAATTGGGATTCATCAAAGAGGAAATGACGACTAATAATTATTCGTTTAGAGGATAAATCAAAGCATTTATAACCACAGTGATTTGACGGAAAATCCAAAAACATACAAGGAGTAGAATGTGCCTGAAGTTTGTTGATTGTAGTGGATGGAAACAATGGATAACATAAGCATCCGAAGACCCTAAGATGAGAATACGAAGGAGTCTTATTGTATAACACTTGGAGAGGGGATGCATATATTAAACCTTTGGAGGGAAGAATATTAAGTAGATCGGTAGCCATTTGTAGCGCATGATGCCAAAACACTGGAGGGACGAAAGAATGAACCAATAAAGTGTGAATAATGTTATTAATGGTACGAATTTTGCGTTCTGCTTTCTCGTTTTGTGAGGACGTATGAAGACAAGAAAAATGAAAATTTATCTCATTTTGTGCACAAAACTCTCTAAATTTCTCATTGTCATACTATTTACCATTATCACATTGAATGTTCTTAATTTCTTGTTCGAATTGGGTTCTGATGAAAGCTATAAATTTTATGAAAATGGAAAAAACTTGAAATTTTTTCGCAATTGGAAACGTCCATAAATATTTAGAATAGTCATCTAAGAATAAAACATAATAATGATGACTCATAGAACTGAGAACCGGAGATGTCCATAAATCGCTATGAATAATGTCAAATGACATTGAAGTATTGGAATTTGAAGCTACAAATGACAACTTAATAATTCTTCCCAAAGCAAATGATTGACAAAGTGGAGTACTACACGTACCCTTACAAGAAATAAACTTATGTCTATATAAAGAAAAGAAGATAAAATAGATGACCCAGATGACCTAGACGAGCATGCCACAAGGAAGGAGCAAAAGCTGCAAAATTGAATGGCATAGCTTGACGTGAGATGCTGAGACTCGGTGTGATTGTATAAAGATCTCCCCTACTGTCACACCTCATGAGATGACACCCCGTCTTGAAATCATTCACAGAAAATCTAAATGGATCAAAATTAATAGAAACTCAATTATCAGTGGTGAATTTACGAACATACACCAAATTTTTAATCAATTTTGGGGGATGAAGGGTATTTTTCAGGACAAGTGATGGATGAGTAGGGGACAAAGTTTTATTACCATAACCCTTAATTTGAATAGAATTGTCATTACCCACGGTTATACCACGATTAGTACTCAAATTGGAATAAGATAAGAGAGTACCTTGGTCGGATGTCATGTGGGTAGTGGCGTCGGTGTCCATGTACCAATTAGGGTCCGGTTGAGTAAGTCAAGTGTGTGCATCGCTGTTTCAATGTCGGTCTGAGTGGGGCTGCGTGGTGAGCCTGATGAGGGTGAGGCCCAAGTATACTGGACTACTAGTGATGTCCATACTGTCCGAAATCCGAGTCCGACTGGAAGAAGGCTGGTCGCGCGCCAGACCGGCCGATATCGAGGCGCCGATCGCCGTAAGGCCGAAGTCGCGATCAGAACCCGAGTTGCGCGCCGTGAGGCGCTGGGACCCACCGCCATCGCCTGTCGGGGGCCCTGGGCTCGAATCGTTGTTGATCTTGTGGTTGCCCCCGTTGTTGCCGCCATGATTCTTGCCATTATTCTTCCAATTTTGGCCCTTTTTACCACCCCCGTTGTTGTGATTTTGGGTCACGTTGGCTGGATTGGAAGGAGAAAAATTGGAAGCAGTCATCATGAAGACAGGGCTGACCCCAATCACCACTTTCTTAGCAAAGGCTTCCTCCAAATTAAGCATAGAACGGGCTTGATAAAATCCTGGCAGGGGGTTACTCTGACGAATAACCGAAGCAACACCGCTATAGGCCTCTAACAGGCCTGCAACCATCTGAAGAACTAGACGACTATTAGAAACAGGAGAACTCATGTTGCTGAGTTGGTCTGCCAAGTCCTTGAGGTGTTTGCAATAGGAATAAACGTTTTGAAAATTCGCCATAGCCACCTGTGAGAATTCCTGCTCAAGGATAACAATTCGAGAATGACTGTTATCTTGGAATATGTCTCGCAATCGATCCCACGCCGCCATAGCTGTGGAGTTGGGTTTCATAATCGTCTGTAAAAGATCCAAGGAGATAGTGACATAAATCCACTGAAGAACTTTGGCATCAAGCATGACCTATAATACTGGATCTGCTTCTTTAGTGGGCACAACCGTCGTAGAAGTAGACGCCTTATCACCCTCCTTTGGAGGAGTTAGAGGAATGACGTGGTGGAGGGCTTTATGTGCCAAGGCATGAATCTTAAATAATTCTGCCCACGTTCCATAGTGGACGTTTTCTAGGTCAATAACGATAAGGATGACGCTCTTGATGTTAGAAACTGTGAGGACATGATGAAAATTGTTCTTATCAGCAATAGGGAATAAAACAACAAGATTCGGAGAAGGAAATTTGTGAGATAGAATTTATTTTAGCAAAGAAGGGCTGCAGCTTTTGAGCAAACCGAGAGGGACGCGCCGCGGTTTTAGGTTAAAAAAAATCCGAGAAAAGAGAGAAAAGTTTAGAAGCGGAAGCAAGGTAAAGAGAACCTAGACTCTTGATACCATGAAAAAAATAATCTCTTGATTATTCTTATTAGTGAAAGGCATATATATATAAGTTACACTAGGAAGATCCTCTTCCTATTCTACCTAGAAATGCCTATTTTATTTGAACACTAACTTTACAATTATGATAATATTACACTACTAATTAAGGTACAAACTTAAGTCTAATATTCACCAAATATACAAGGAAAAGGGAAGGGGCCCACTGCTGTGCAACTTTCGTGGGCTGCTGGCCCATATACTTTAACTGTTTGAAAGTACTAATATACTTAGGGTCTGTTTGGCCAAACTTCTGGAAAAGTGTTTCTGTTTCTTAGAAGTAATTCTGCAGAAATTGTTTTTGGAGAATCTGTTAGGGTGTTTGACATATAGTTATAGAAATACTTCTGAGAAACAGAAACAGTTTTTTGTTTGACTCACATTTATGCAAATTTACTAGAATATTCTTTTTAATAGATTTAAAACTATTAAAAAATTCTTTTCTATCCTATGTTTCTAAAAATTAGTATATCTTTACAATTTAATAATTTTAAAAAAAATATTTAATTGCAACATTTAATAAAAAAATAATATTATATTGCACATAAGAAATGTAACGACAATATGATAGTCAATGACTCAAATATGTCCAAACCTACCCCCGCCCTACCCACACCTACCTCTCCCCACCCTATCACCCACCACACCCCATACCCATACCCCTACTCCATCCTCAAATTTTTATTTCATATTTTTTGTTACTTTTATAAAAATAATTGAAAATATGAATTTTTTTTCTTACGTCCCCCTACCTCCTCCCCCTCACCCCCGTCCACCTACCACATTCTCAAATTTTTATTTTATATTTTTTTTACTTTTATAAAAAAATTATAAAAAATATGAATTTTTTTCTTACACCCCGCCCTACCCCCTACCCCCACCCCACCCCATCCTCAAATTTTTATTTCATATTTTTTGTTATTTTTATAAAAAAAATATGAATTTTTTTCTTACCCCCCCCACCCCACCACATTTCCCTACCCATCCTCAAATTTCTATTTCATATTTTTTGTTACTTTTATAAAAAAAATATTAAAAAATATGAATTTTTTTCTTACTCCCGCCCTACCCTACCCCACCCCACCTCAATTGCCCTACCCATCCTCAAATTTCTATTTCATATTTTTTGTTACTTTTATAAAAAAAAATGATTTTTTTTTTCTTATCTCCCCCGCCCTACCCCCAATCCCCAAATTTCTATTTTATATGAGGATATTATATGAGATTAAAAGGAATTTTATGGAAATAAAAGGGTAAATGAGTCCCAAAAAAAATCATTTATTGAGCAAAAAGAGCTTCTCGAGAAGCACTAAATTGATGTTTTTGCTTCTCTTTCCATCTAGAAACACGTTTTGACTTCTGAAAAAATGTTTTTAATTCTGAAAAAGTGGTATTTGACCAAAAAAATATTTCTGAGAAACAAAACATTTCCAGAAGCTTGGTCAAACACCACCTTAATCTTCAGAAACCTGTCTTTCAAAAGAAAGAGACCTGCCAAAAACTATCGTAGTAGAGAACTCTTTAACGGAAATGGTTTCTTTAAAACTCATTTCATCGAAAAAAAGATATTAAAACGAGAAAAGAATTATATAAAAAACTACTCATGGTACATTTAATTTGTCTGTCTTTTGATGATAGCTTGTTTGGATGGTTCTTATTAAGATTTCATAATTTATTGTATTGTATTATTTTCTGGATAGAACGTCTGAATAGGTTGTATCATTTGTTGCAGTTTGATAATATTCTTATTATTTGCTTTAGTTGTATTGTTAATTGTTCAATTACAAATATGGAAGCATGTGTGCAGCTACATACCATGTATAATATGGGTTTGATAAAACCCAATAACTTTGATTCAAATTGTGTGTATTTATTGAGAATTTCACTAAATATATAATATAATATACTTCAGAACGTGATAATAACCTCTGAATTCATCTCTATAAAATTAATATAGAAATTACCCTTAAACTAATTATCCTATAAAGTCAATTACATATCCTAATTTTACGAGAATAATAATAATATATTCAGTGAAATACCATAACATGAAATCTGAAGAGGGTAGAATGTATGCAGATTTTACATCTACCTTCGTACTCTTTCCGAGAGACCCTCAACTCAAGACAGAGTATAAGCACAAGCAAAACAAGATAAACGATCAAGAAAATTTTGATGCAGTATGAATATATATATATATATATATATATATATATATATATCAATATTATGGAAACCAAATATCCATCTTAGAGAAATAACTCAATACCAAGATGGTAGGGTTAGTCTCTCATTTTTAAGAAGATCTATGAGTAATAGATACGAAGATACAAGTTCCGAAGAGACCTTAGATTTAGAAAGAGTCTCACAAACCCCTTCGAAAATAAATACACCAGTCAAAATAAAGCATAGGTATTCTACATCAGATCTACCAAATCTAACAAACGTAGATTACACAAATCAAATACCCAGACTCTTTGAAAAATATAGAGAAAGAAATTATAAATACATACACATTGATTTAGTCCAAGTAAGGATAAAACCCCTTACTAAAGAAGGATTAAACACTTCAATCCTTGCTATTTTAAGAGATGCAAGATTTACAAACTTCGAAGATCCCCTGTTAAGTTCGGTTGAGTCCAGTCTCTGCACAAGATCAATCTCTTTCGATTGTTATCCAAACTTTTTCAGTTTCTCTAAATGATAAAAATATCCAAAAATCCCCTGTCTTACAGATTAAGACACACAATTATCAGATGCTTGAAGGATCTATTCTTGTAGCATTAATTTTTAGACTTCATTATAAAGCTATGACTTTTGCTTTTGCCACAAAGGTCAGATACCATAGTAAGAAAGGTGAAACACTTATTTTACAAACAGATCTTTCCAAATCTAACACAGTAATACCACGACCTATTAGATGGAAAGATATTACCCTACTAGAAGAATGGATCCTGGAAGGTGTAGTTAAACCTGAACACTTAGAATCTGAGCAACCAAATACCCATCTTAGAGAAATAACTCAATACCAAGATGGTAGGGTCAGTCTCTCATTTTTAAGAAGATCTATGAGTAATAGATACGAAGATACAAGTTCCGAAGAGACCTTAGATTTAGAAAGAGTCTCACAAACCCCTTCGAAAATAAATATACCAGTCAAAATAAAGCCTAGATATTCTACATCAGATCTACAAAATCTAACAAACGTAGATTACACAAATCAAATACCCAGACCAGTATATATAAATTCAAATTCCTCAGTTAAAGAAAAGATGGACGACCAAGAACCTACAAGTCCAACATATTCTTCAATAACCTACAATGACTTAGAAAATGAAATTAAAGTTTTAGAAAAAGAATTCCACATAGATAAAAAAAATTACTACAAAAAAAAATCTATGAAAAACATAATTCAGAAAAAAGAAATTGGTTCTTTCAAAATTTCCTAAATTCAAGAAAACTAATACAAGAAAAATTCTATGAATTTGTTCAAGAAAATAAAATTAATATTCCTTTTTTCGATTGGTTTGAAATATACTCCTCTCAAAACTCCATAGGATACCCCTTTCCTAAAACAGTAGACCCCACTATTAATAATAGTATAACCACATTAACATATAAATCTGATAGCAGTGATACCTTAGAACAATTCAAAAAAACCCTCATAAATAATATGAATTGGGAACAACAACCCGTACAAGGGTTACAAATAGCCCAGGGTTACAAATAATCCCTACTCCAGACCTAGAAATAATAAACCCCTAGCTCAATCCCGCTATAATGTCGCTTCCATTTATGATTGGAACCTAGATGGAATGACTGAATACAATATCCTCAGCTTCCTCCAATAAATGACAATGGCAGCAAATGCCTATCAAACACAAAAAGATGTCCTAGATAAAACCTCTGCAGAACTGCTAATCGCAGGATTCTTAGGTCAACTAAAAGGATGGTGGGATCATTACCTCACTGACAAACAAAAAGAAGATATCCTAAATACTGTAAAAACCGATGAAGAAGGAATACCAATATTAAATGAACTAGGAGAACCTATACAAGATGTTGTATCAACTTTGATTCTAACAATATCGTTAAACTTCATAGGTGATTCTACACATCTTAAAAACAAAAATGTTGAATTACTTTCAAATTTAAAATGCAAAAAATTAAGTGATTTCCAATGGTATAAAAATACCTTCTTAACTAGAATAATGATTAGGGAAGATTCTAGCCAACCATTCTGGAAAGAAAAATTCTTAGCCGGATTACCAACCCTTCTAGGGGAAAAGGATAGGAAAAAAATTAAAGAAAATTGTGGAAAACAAATAATACCCTTCGACGAGTTTACATATGGAGAATTAGTCTGTGTAACTTAGCAAAAGGGATTAAAAATATGTCAAGACCTAAAATTACAAAAACACCTTAAAAGGAACTAAAAAGAACAAAATGTGAATTAGGTACTTTTTGCAAACAGTTTGAAACAAATATCATAGAAAATTCCAAAACCTGCGAAAGAGACTGTAGCAAAACCTATAAAACATCAAAGTTCAACAAAAGACTACAAAGCTAATAATGATTATTATAAAAATCCTTATAAAAATAATCGTTACAAAAATAATAGAAATACAAGAAAGAACAATTCTAATTACAAAAACCTAACTTGTTACAAATGTAATAAGAAAGGACATACATCAAAATACTGTAGGATGAATAAAAAATTACAAGAATTAAATCTTGATAAATATATTACTAAAAAAATCTCTAATATACTAGTTGATTCCTCTGATTCAGAGTCAGACAAGTCAGACCCTGACTATTTCTATATTTCGTCGGAAGATAATAAACCACTCCAAGTAGATGAATTAGTCACGAGTAGTTCAAATGAAAAACCAGAAAAAGCTAAAGGAAAACGAATATGTGTCTTAACCAAAGACCCAACATTTATGATAGATATGATCAAACACATAGATACCCAACACCAAAAAGAATACTTAAATAAACTCCTAAAAACCTTTACAAGAAAGAGATTAAAAATATTGTATTACCAAATACCTCTAGAAAATATGACTTAACAAAAATCTTAGAAAAAGGTAAGAAAATTAAAGAAATAACAATCCAAGAATTACAAAAACAAGTAATTCAGGTAAAATTAGAGGTAAAAAAATTAAAAGAAAAGCAGCAAAAAGATTCAGAACTAATTAAAATTGTGCTTTCAAATAGCGCAAAACAAAACCCCGTTTCAAATAATTTGGATTCGGAAAAATACGATTCAGAAAATCCCATAGATCCAGTTAAAAATGTTAAAAATCAAATAGAAAATCTACAAGAAATCCCGGAAGACTTTCTGACTGTATTACGAAAATAACAACAAAGAAATATCTAATAAAAATAACACTAAAATTTTCAGAAAATTTTAGAATAACAATTGTTGCCCTATTTGACACAGGGGCAGACTTAAACTGTATAAAAACCGGTATAATACCTAAAAAATCCTAGAAGAAACACAGGATTCATTAGCAGCTGCTAATAATTCTAAATTAAAAATTAGATATAAAACCAAGGCGTCAATCATAAATGATGAAATTTCGATAGCAACATCGTTTGTCCTAGTTAAAGAAATTCACAATACCATAATCCTATGGACACCATTTATGAATCTGATCACTCCTTACAAAGTAAAAAATAAATCTATATCATTTAATTTTAATAACAAGAAACTAAAATTCCAGTTTATAACGACACCAAAAAACTAAAGATCTCGATCTCATAAAAACGTGTTCGATACATAAAGAAAAATCATATTATTTACAACAATTAAAAAATGTTTTTCTAACCACCCAATTAATACTGATTTCAAATCCTTTCTGCAAAATGAATTTTCAAATCATGCATGTTTTCAAAACCCTGCATTAAAATTAATTTTATCTAAATTAATCTTTAAAGAATTTTTTCCAGGAATCCTGATCCGTGATTACTTTCAAATCCCTGACAAAAGCCACAAAATGTCTTATCATTGCCCGAATAACAGGTGTCTAGCATACAATCACAAAATATCAAGAAAAGATATGCGTGAATGTGGACAATATTGTGTACATGCAGTATGTGGAGCCTTGCTTCAGAAAAGAAAAAAAGAGACCCTTCTAACAATAAATACCCCAACTGCTGCACCCGAACAACAACAAACAAATTACATAACTCCCTAAAAACCCCAAAACACCAATCCTAAGCTAGTAAAAGAAGAAAAAGAAAAATATTCGGCACAAATCTCAAAAGACAAATCCATGTCCTGGTACGACGCGGTTATGAAAGAAGAAGAAGAAAAAAAACCGCCAGCACAGAAAATAGCAACAGATCCCACGCAAAAATTAACTGCTGAAAACCTTTTTCCGCTCCTTGCAAAATCCCCAGAGTTACAACAGGCACTAAGACAACTACAAATTCCTAAAGAAGAAGTTGTCCAAGAAAAATTAGAGAAAAAAAATCTCTAATTTTACTACAAAAATCGAGAAAGGAGAATCTTCAAAAACCCTTTCTCAAAATGAATTTTTAAATACCAAACTTGAGAAAGAAGAATTTTCAAAAAACCTTTCTCAAAAACAATTTTCAAAAAATCAACTTGTGACACCATAAGTGCCCAAAAAACCCGCTCCAAATTTTTTCATAAAAACAATTTTTTCAAAACATTGCAACTCTTGAAAAAGAATTTTTTAACAAAGACTCCTTTTTGGTACTACAAAATTATTTTGGATCAAAATGGTTTTATAAATCATGCGATATTTTGAAAATCCCATATGTTTATCAGGCTATCCTTGAAATAACAGGATCAGCATCAATAAAAATTATTTTTTTCAAAAATAACCCAGATCCCTCTTATACAATCTGCAAAATACTTCGAGTAATTGGTCCCACTTATTGGGGGGATGACCTATCAAAACTCATAAACTTTCCAGATTCACACAAAAATGAGCCCTTTTTTTGATATTCTTTTTAATTACTGGGATTACCAACAAGTTTGGTTCAATTCATTTTTTATTCAAAATCTCAATCAAAGCCACACTTGGCTTTTCCATTTTGATACCTCGTGTGATGCTTCACAATTACCTACTTGGTGGAATTCATGGTGGGAACAATTCTGATCCACCCAAGATATACAAAAATCCGAAGTCATTAAATCTTTCAGCCTCTTCAAATCTCAGTTCAAACCCTCAAAAGAAGAAGAAAGATTTATACCCTTGCACATTTTTCATACAAAATTCTATTTACCGTGGGTATTTACGTGGTTTGTAGATTATTCAGATGATAAAATACCAGTCATCCGAAGAAGATTTAAAATCCGATGGTGGGACAACTTTAAAATACCAAAGAGCCTCACACCACCAAAAGTCCAGGAATGACTAGATGATAATAAACTCATTCCTTTACAGGGGCCTCCACAGACACCACAAACGCCATTTCAATCAAAGGAGCATACCCAGTTTCTTTCACAAAAATCCCAGATGGCTTCAATGCTTGCGTCGGCTAAAATTCCAAAAGAAATGCAAGTCATACTTCATAAATTTGCACCATCCATCATCAAAATAAAGCTCTTCGACAGAAGAGAAATAACCTGAAATTGAAAATGAAGATAGTCCTATTTTTGGCAACAATGAATTCTAGAAGCTGCCAAAAAGGCCTAAAATATCGAAGGAATAATTGACAAAATTCCCGACAAAAATAAATGCACAAATAGTAAAAGCAGATTCGAGATGAAGACAAAAACAATGAGGTCATGCATGACATCATTCTGCACTCGGATGAATAGTTTATTTATTAAAATATTGTTTGCAATAGTAAATTCTCACTTTGTAATTCTCCTATAAAAGTAAAAACCCTCTCCCTTAGTTAGACAAGTTTTTTCTTTCCTTAGTTTCTAATTCTCTCTTCTTTCTCTCTAGAATTTTGAAGTTCTTTCAGATTATCCCCTTAGTAGATTAGTTAAATATTCCTTTCAATTCTTCATATGACCTCGGGGAGTCTATGAAGATCAAACTCCTCTAAATACCTTACCCGAAATTTCTAAATTCCCCAAAATACTTTCATATGTCTCATATGATTCATATGACCCATATGACTCATATCATATGAACAATACATCATTCGGAATTAAACTCCTTGTAAGTATTTTAAAGTTTTAAATAATATAATTATGGATGGTACTACCTCCTAAATCTTTTAACATTCATGTTCTTTAAATTCTTGCATTTAAATTCACGTTTTTAAATTATTTATATTCCTGCATCATGATTGGTTCTACCACATACTGCATTTAAATTCACGTTTTTAAATTATTTATATTCTTGCATCATGGTTGGTTCTACCACCTACGTTAAATTCCTGCAGAACTTTTGAATTACGATTTTTCATAACTTGAAACTTTAGTTTGTAAGTTAATCTTCCTTTACTTACTGTATATTTTAATTATTCAATCTCTTATATACCTATTTTTTTCCTGTTTATTATTCTCTTTAGATAATCGGCCTAACTTGGTATATATATATATATATTCTAAAGGTAAGGAACATGAAAAGGTAAAAAGAAGAAGAAAATTTCAATGTAGAATGAGAAAGATGCTAGTTCTAGAGTGTTCAGTGGTCAAATAATGTAGTTATAGGATTGGAGGACCAGTCCCTTCATGATTAATATTGTTTTGTGGGCATGTAATGGGTCAATCCAAATGCATGACATTTTCATGCATGCTTTGGACACCTAATCTATTTAGATAGATTTTGGTTGATGATTTTTCATCATTAATGGAGGGGCCCAAGATATGAACTTCTCTTTGATGAGGGGAAAGTCCCGAAGGCGAAACCCCACTGCACTGCAGGGCGCCTTGGCCAGGGTGGGATGTAAATCGAGGATATCGCGAGTGGCGGTACTGTAGTGAGAGGACCAACGAGGCGAACCCAAAGAACAACCCTTGCAATATTTCAGCAAAGTATTGTTACCACACAGGTTCGAACCCGCGACGTCGGGGTGGTTGTACCCCAATCTCTCTTTCGTCACATTAACGAAACTAATATCTGCTAATCCATTGGCTTCTACACAAATCTCTTGCTTTCCATTGTGTTAATTGTGTGTGTCAAATATATTGAGCTTAATTTGGACGGGTTACAATGTACTCAATTAATAAATTGACGGGTCATAATTAATCAGTGAAAAATTATTTAGGTTGAAATATAAATTAAATAATAAATCATAACTCGACTTGTTCAACTTTTATTAAATTTTACTTGCTTACTTTTCTATAATTTATTTAATTATTTAATAGACTTTTTTTTGTTCCCTGCTTTAATTTCCACTGTGTTAACGTCTTTCCTACATTAATTTTCTGTCTGTTTTTCTTTGGGGCGGTTGTTCACTTATTCTTCAAGTCTAGCTAGTCTAATAATTGAAAGACAAAACACCACTATCTCCCTAAAATATTTCAACTGTTATAAAATAATAGAACAAGAACAAAACTAGAACAAGAGTATTAAGGAGAAAGGGAGGAGAGTTCTTTTCTTTCTTCTTGAGAATGAAATGCATGGAGAGTAACATCACTATTTATAGGGTCTAGGTACATTGTCTTTTCCTTGTAGATAATATGTCTCATTAAAACCTTACTGGAAAAAATCCAATGAGAAAAAAATTCAGTGAAGGAAAAAGAGTACATATTTCTAATAATACATATTTTGGTTGCCTCATTAAAAACCTTACAAGGAAAATCCAATGGGACAAAATCTTATACGGAAAAAAGAGTACAACATGTATTAACTCCCCCTTATGAGAACTTCAGTCCAAATGCTTGAGTCTTCGCATTCCAATCTTGTGCACCATCTTCTCGAAAGTTGTTGTTGGTAGAGACTTAGTGAACAGATCAGCCATATTATCACTTGAACGAATTTGTTGCACATTGATATCACAATTCTTTTGGAGCTCGTGTGTGAAGAACAACTTTGGTGAAATGTGCTTTGTCATATCTCCTTTTATGAATCCCCCCTTCAATTGAGCAATGCATGTTGCATTATCTTCATATATGGTTGTGGGTATTTTGTCACATTTCAGACCACATTTTCCTCGAATGAGATGTATCATTGACCTCAACCATACAACTTCTCGGCTTGCTTCATGAATTGCTATTATCTCAGCATGATTTGATGAGGTAGCAACGATAGACTGTTTTGTAGATCGCCAAGATATGGCAGCACCCCCACATATAAACACATAGCATGTTTAAGATCTAGCTTTGTGTGGATCAGATTAAAACCCCACATCAGCATAATCAACAAGATCGGGACTACAATTATTAGAATAAAATAAGCCCAAATCGATAGTCCCTTTTAGATACCACAATATGTGTTTAATTCCATTCCAGTGTCTCCTTGTAGGAGCACAACTATATCTTGCTAATACATTAACTGAAAATGCTATGTCCGGCCTTGTGGTATTGGCAAGATACATTAGTGCACCGATTGCACTAAGATATGGTACTTCAGGACCAAGAATTTCTTCATTCTTTTCTTGAGGTCGGAATGGATCTTTATTCACATCAAGTGATCGAACAAGCATCGGAGTATTTAATGGATGTGCTTCATCCATATAAAATCGTTTCAACACTTTTTCTGTATATGCAGATTGATGAACAAAAATACCATTTGTCAAATGTTCAATTTGCAACCCAAGACATAATTTTGTCTTTCCAAGATCTTTCATCTCAAATTCCCCTTTTAAATAATCAATCGCCCTTTTGAGCTCTGTAAGAGTTCCAATGAGGTTTATGTCGTCAACATATACAGCAAGTATTACAAACTCCGATATTGTTTTCTTTATAAAAACAAATGGGCAAATGACATCATTTGTATAGCCTTCCTTTAACAAATACTCACTAAGGCGGTTATAACACATGCGTCCGGATTGCTTTAAACCATACAATGATCTTTGTAATCTGATTAAGTGCATTTCTCGAGACTTTGAACTATATGCTTCAGGCATCTTAAATCCTTCAGGAATTTTCATGTATATTTCATTTTCAAGTGTTCCATAGAGATAAGCTATGACCACATCCATTAAATGCTTCTCAAGTCTCTCATGGACAGCGAAACTGATGAGGTAACGTAACGTTATTACATCCATAACAGGTGAGTATGTCTCTTCATAATCAACACCAGGCCTTTGTGAAAATCCTTGTGCAACAAGGCGTGCCTTATATCTTTGTATCTCATTTTTCTCATTTTTTTTTTGCACAAAAACCCATTTATAACCAACAGGCTTACTACCATTAGGTGTTTGGACTACCGGTCCAAAAATTTCTCGTTTGGTAAGTGAGTTTAACTCTGATTGAATTGCCTCTTGCCATTTTGGCCAATCACTTCTTTCTCGGCATTCTTTAATAGATTGGGGTTCAAGATCATCACTATCTTGCATAATTTTCGTTGCAACATTATAAGCAAATACACAATCCACGTTTATTTCCAAGTGATTCATATTATTCCTAACATCACTTGAGTTTATTGATATTTCATCATTTTCTTGAGTTTGAGGCTCATTAATTTCTTCAAGAATATCGGGATTGATCAAATTTTGCATTTCTTTATGAGATTCTTTCTTACTGTCATCTTGACCATTTATTTTTCTTTTTCTAGGATTTCGATTCTTAGAACCCAATGGTCTACCGCGCTTCAGACGTGCGTTGGACTCATTTGCTATGATACTAGCAGATGGTCCTACAGGGACATCAATCCGAATTGAGACATTCTCTGCAGGAATATGTGATTTGGTAATCCTTTTCAAATCTGTAAATGCGTCTGACATTTGATTTGATATTTTCTGCAAGTGAATAATCTTTTGGATCTCCTGTTCACAAATAGAAGCACTTTTATCAAGATGAGACAATGCTGTATTATTCCACAAAATTTCTCTTTTTATTTCATTATTATCTCCCCCTAATTTTGGGAATATTGTCTTATCAAATCGGCAATCAGCAAATCGAGCAGTGAACAAATCTCCTGTTAATGGTTCAAGGTAGTGAATAATTGAGGGTGATTCAAACCCAACATATATTTCTAATCTTCTTTGGGAGCACATCTTGGTGCGATGTGGTGGTGCTACGGCACATATACGACGCATCCAAAAATTCTTAGATGAGATATATTAGGTTCTTGACCAAAAACCAATTCCAACGGAGAAAATTTATGATAATTTGTTGGTCTAAGACGAACGAGTATTGCTGCATGCAAAATAGTGTGACCCCAAACAGATGTGGACAACCTTGTTTTCATAAGTAATGGTCTTGCTATCAACTGCAGACGTTTAACTAGTGACTCTGCAAGACCATTTTGAGTGTGAACATGAGCTACATGATGTTCAACTTTTATCCCAATTGATAAACAATAATCATTAAATGCTTGTGATGAAAACTCTGCGGCATTATCAAGGCGATAGACTTTATCGGATTATCAGGAAACTGTGTCTGTAATCGAATTATTTGTGCCAGTAATTTTGCAAACGCCAGGTTGCGAGATGATAGTAAACACACATGAGACCATCTAGAGGAAGCATATACTAGGACCATAAAATATCTAAATGATCCACTAGGTGGGTGAATAGGTCCACAAATATCCCCTTGTATACGTTCCAAAAATTCAGGGGATTCAAACCCAATCTTTATAGGTGATGGCCTAATAATTAACTTGCCTTGATAACAAGAAGGACAATAAAATTCATTGTTTAAAAGAATCTTCAGGTTCTTTAATGGATGCCCATTTGAATTTTTTATAATTCGTCTCATCATTATAGTTCCAGGGTGTCCCAGTCGATCATGTCAAAGTACAAACATATTGGAGTCAATAAACTTCTGGTTTACGACAAAGTGTGCCTCAATCACACCAATTTTTGTCCAATATAAGCCAGATGATATTGCAGGAAACTTTTCTATAACAACTTCCTGGCCAGAGACATCCTTGGTGATACCAATATATTCAAGATCCATCTCATCGATTGTTTTAATATGATATTCATTTTGACGTATATCTTTAAAACTTAATAAGTTCATTCGGAATTTAGGAGAGAACATTGCATCATCTATAATGAGTTTCGTTCCTTAGGCAACATTATGATGGCTCTTCCGGAGCCTTCAATCAAGTTAGTACTATCAGAAATTGTATTAACATTTGCCTTGCCCATAAGTAAGTGAGAAAAATATTTTTTGTCTTTGAATATCGTATGTGTGGTAGCAGAATCAATCTAACAAATGTCTTCATAATTGAATTTTAATTCAAACTTGCTTTGAGAATTATCCATATCTTCAAATACAATTACATACACAAAGCAAAATAAATATACATTAAATACTAGTATTTTTGGAACCTATAAAATAAATTTTAAAAAATAATAATAAAGTAATACAACACTAACCTAAACATTCAATTAATACATAATAGTAACGTATTCCAATACTTGAGAGATTCTGTTTGCCATAAAAGAAAATTCTTTAATTAGGGAAAAAAAAATTATGTGTGTCATTACTGATTTCCTTTTGAAACGTATAAAGAATATTAAAACTTAATCAATTAGGAGAATGTTTAGGCATTCTCTACTTATAAGAGAATCTTTTCCTTTTCTGATTTCTTTTCCTGCTAGTATTACAAAGTAAGACATGTCCTCTTTACTCCCAATAATTATTCTACCATAAATACTCCTCTTTTTCTGCAGTAGCCATAGTTATCCGTCCATGATTGAGACAAACGTAAATGAGAAGATTTTTTTTTTCACAGTCTGTGAATTTTCTTCTTATTGCATCTCGTCGATACGATAGATTGATTTACCTTACTAGTCATATGCCCTAAAAGTTTATTGTCTGGATGGTACTTTTCAACCGGTTACCGGTTCGGTTCACTGATTCACGACCCAACGCTCGGTTCATTACGGATTTCAGTCACCGTGCGGATCAGTGCGAGCAGCCTATCTGTCGGAGTTTTTTAATTTTTAATTTTTAGTATTTATTTTCTACAATGTAAACTAAATTCAATTTAAATATGTAATATAATAATATAATATATAATATAGTTTTATATATTAAAATTGAAACTTTAAAGTTAACTTTCTATTTTATAGTTTATAACTTTTTACTTTATACTTTATAGTTTATAACTTTATACTTTATCTTTATTTTATAGTTTACTTTATAGTACTGTTATAGTTATACTTTATAGTTTATAACATTATATTGTAATTATACTTTTATTAATTTATTAAATTAGTAGATATAAGTTAACAAATAAGTAATAATAAATTAACAACTAAATAGATAGTAAAATTAAAATTAATGATAAGATGTAAACTTTTGAACTTTCATAATGTTAATAAGAGTACATAATGAAGTAATAATAATTTTATTTACATATTATGCATCATTCTTGCAAGTTCTTCGTAATCCATAGGTTGATTGAATTGGTTATGCTCCATAGCCTCTAAATCTGGAGTATTAATTTCAGTCCCGCCTCCTCTCCCGCCTTCCAAAATATTGCATATTTCTTCATCTTCCGGAGAATTAACGTCTACACATCCTTGATTTCTTCTCTCTGATCTGATCTAATCCCTTAAGCAGACTAACACTTCTAATGTGCTTCCACCCAATGAGTGACGTGTGTCTCCTATTTGATCTCGTGCTTGGCTAAATGCACTTTCAGAAGCCACTGTTGAGATCGACACATTAAGAACATCTCGTGCCATCGCTGTAAGTACCGAAAATTTCCTTTTGTTATCCTGCCACCATTGTAAAGGGTCAAAACTTTTCTTCGGCTCCGCTGACTTTTGCAAATAAAATTGCATCTCATCGCAAGATCGACTTGTGGTTGCTTGTGTTGTAAAAGTGCTTCATATGTTTAAAGATTTTTCATCGTCATCTTCATTGAATCCTGAAGGTGTAGACACAGAAGCAGAACTAGAAGGAATATTAGTAGCAGAGTTGTTGTTATCATGTAATGTAGCATAATATTCATATAATGTAGTTAAATTAGTATCAAGTTTACTTATGCAATCAAATGAAGACGGAGTTTCTGTTGCACCTACTTCCATATAAATATATAAACTACATATTAAATTATGACAATCTACTTTTTTAATAGAAGGATTTAAGACTGCACCAATACAATAAATATCAGGAATAGGGAAAAAATATTTTTTAAAATTTTCAAACATAAGTGTAACTGCATCTTTATATTTCACATTTGATTTTAAATCATAAAGTAAATATGAAATTTCAGCTATATGAACTAAAGCATTACAAACAGTTGGGTAATAAGATCCTGAAAATTCAACTGTAGCAGTGTAAAATTTACGTAAATTTTTTAAAAGTTCACCAATTGATTTCCAATGTTCGTCGGTTAACATATACATCACGTTCTTACAATGCGCATTTGCAACATGTGTTATGGGGTCTTTATACTTATAACATTATTTTAACAATAAATAAGTATAATTCCACCGTGTAATAATCTCCTCTGGCATGAATTTAGGTCTCAAATTAAATTGTTTACATTTTTCTTTAAATTCTATAATTCTATTTTTTCTATTATTACCCTGAATAACTCCAACAACTTTTTTGACAAGTTTTATTTCAGGTGAAAATAAATCAAGACCACTTTTAACAATTAAATTATAAATATGACAAGCACAACGAACATGAAATATATGAGAAAGTGATGGTTGTACTTCCGCTTTTAAAAGATCTACGACAACATTATTATTAGATGCATTATCGAATGATACACAAAGTATTTTATTATAAAGATTATATTTTTGGGCATAAGAACAAATAGTTTCGCTTATATATTTTCCAGTATGACTTTGATCCTCGTCATACGCAAAAGCAATAATATATTTTTCCATTCTAAAATTTTCATCAATTCAATGACAAGTAATTGTTAAATAATCATAACCGTTTAAAGCATATCCAATGTCTGAAGTAAAACTAACTAGGCATGGAAGGGTAGCAAACAAATATTGCAAAAAAAAATAACATAATCATTATGAAGTCTAAAAATATCGGCTCTAGTAGTACTACGAGGAACACCTTTAAAAAAAGGATTATATACTCTTTGAATATATGCAATTAAATATGAAGAAGAAGCAAAAGAAAAAGGTAAACAACCTCCGACAATCATTTTTGTTAATTCAATGCGATCTTTTTTTGGATCGTACTTAGCCCCCCCTCAGTTAATGGATTAAGTTGTTGTTGACCAGGTTCTAAATCAGAGACAGCATTCCATTGTGTCGTATGATCGTTTTTTATATGTCTACCTATAGTGTCCGTCCCCTCGTCACCACCCTCTGTCTTATGTTTATAAGTTCTCCCACAAATATTACATCTAACTCTATCAGTGTCCACAACTTTATCATAAAAGAGCAACACTTTACTCCTTTTTTTCTTACTTCTGATTCTGGTAAAGGAGGTCTACGACTACCACTAGCAGTACCAACATTGACAGAAGGAACACTAGTAGGTATAGGAGGTTCATTTTCTTCAAGTTCAACAATATTATCTAATTGAACGTTATCATATTCATTATCTTCTATTCCATTTTTTTTTTGTATTTGATCATAATCTATATTTTGATTAGATGATGAAGAACCTATAGATTTTTTACCCCTTGAACTAGATTTACAGCGTAGTCCCGATAAATTTGCCCTTATCGAAGACATTATAAAATATTTAAATAATCAACAAATAAATATGACAATTTAATAAAATAATTAGAGAATGAAATGAGTGTACCAAACTTCGGGATTCAGAATTCAATTGAAACTCGAAGTCTTGCGTCTTTCTACTTTGAATTTGAAAACTAATAATAATAATAACTTGAAAATTGATAATAAAGATAATTAAGAGAGTATGAGAAATTGAGAATAAGAGAATTGAGAGAATTGTTGTGTGATAAAAATGAAAAAATTGTAGAGAATTTATAGATTTTTAAAGGGTAAAAATGTAATTAAAAATAATAATAAACAAAACAAAAAAAAAATGATCGAAATGACCGTTGGCACCCCCCCACCCCCACCCCCTCCCCAACGGTAACATTACCGTTTGTTTGTTTTTAAATTTTTGTGTTCTGGTCGGTCGGACGGTCGACGTAATCGCTTTAGTTAAGGTCTAACGGTCGGGCCTTACCGAGTTTTAACATAACCCGTGCGAGTTAGGGTTGGGGGCCAACAACTCCCAACTCGGTAAGCTCTTAACGGTCCGTTCCGGACTGAATTTTCTACCGGATCAACCGGTACGATTCCGAGTCAACGGACCGTTATACAGGTTTAATAGTTAGGCACATGTCCTCTTTACTCCCAATAATTATTCTACCATAAATACTCCTCTCTTATCGAAAACTTCTCGAAATTCATGAAAATTCTTTTCAAAACGTAATAATTACTTAGTAAACAAGGAAATCAACATCAATATTATTAACAGTAATCAAAACGAAATGATTGAAATTTTATTAATAACTAACTATAGATCTTTTCTAATTAATAGTAATTGAAAAAGTAGTACTCATGCAAACAACTATTGTTACATGATTTTTTATTTGCTAACTACCACGACTAAAATAAAGGAAATTAATAACCAATAACTTAATCATCTCTAACCACAGAACCATCACCAATCAAGTGGTCTATCTTTCCTTCAGAATGCTCAAAGAAATCTGCTACATCCAAGTGTGTGATGTTAAGTTGGTTTTCAGAGATTAAATTAGCTTAAGGATTTTTCTCTTTCCTTTTTATTGATGCTTGATAAAGCTCAACCAAGTGTTTTGCCGTACGACATGTTCGTGACCAGTGTCCACTCCCACCACATAGATAACATTTATTTTCTGAGCCACGTGCTTCTGGTACTTCATGCCTCTCATCCTTCTTTTTCCCCTTCTGGTAGTGATTTTTCTTTGATGAATGATTAACATCACGATAATAATTTCTTCCTTGATCATTATCACGACCACGACCACGACTGGGGCTATGATGTTTTCCACGCCTAGAGTTGTGAACGTACACCTCATTCACTTCGGGGAGTGGTGCAGCGCCAGTAGGTCGATTCTCATGATTTTTCATCAACAAATCATTATTTTGTTCAGCCACTAGAAGGTGAGCAATCAAATCACAATACTTTGTGAAACCTTTCTCTCGATATTGCTGCTGCTGGAGCACATTCGAGGCATGAAAGGTGGAGAATGTTTTTTCTAGCATATCAGACTCACTAATCTTTTCTCCACATAGTGTCAAAATAGAAGTAATTCTGAACATCTCAGAATTATACTTCATAACTGACTTGAAATCTTGTAGCCTCAGATTGATCCATTTGTATCATGATTTTGGGAGGAAGACCATCTTCACGTGGTCATACCTTTCTTTCAAGTTTTTCCATAAAACAAGCGGATCCTTAATAGTAAGATATTCAGTCTTCAGGGCCTCATCAAGGTGATGGCGCATGAATATCATAGCCTTGGCTTTTTCTTGGTTGGATGCTTTATTTTGTTCTTTAATTGTGTCTCCAAGACCCATAGCATCCAGATGGATTTCAGCATCTAGCACCCATGATAGGTAGTTCTTGCCCGAAATATCGAGGGCAACAAATTCAAGCTTTGTAAGGTTAACCATAAAATAGATAGAATAAAAATAGTACCTTAGACTCCAAAAGCAATTCTTGAAATGATAGAGTCTCGTGATGATAACGTGTTATAAAATAATAGAACAAGAACAAAATTAGAACAAGAGTATTAAGGAGAAAGGGATGAGAGTTCTTTTCTTTCTTCTTGAGGATGAAATGCATGGAAAGTAACATCACTATTTATAGGGTCTAGATACATTGTCTTTTCCTCGTAAACATTCATACCAATAAATACTATTTATAACATCAACATAATTATGGATTAACTAATTTTCCTCAGGCAAAAGTCACACTTGGACAATCGATAATCGAAAAGAAAATACTTAACCGTATCTCGTGCTTTGCATCGTACTATATTTATTTAAGTACTTCGGCTAATTGATTTATAAGACGATAAATTTTAAAATTGAATGACTTTTATGTGAGAAAAATAATAATTTCCGTGTGATAAACTTTAAAATTTTATTATACTATCATAGTATATTGAATTCATAATATTTTAATTTGTTACACTATCGGAATATATTAAATTCATTTGCAAATATCTTAAGAGTGTACTTATATATGAGTATATTTTTCGAAACACTGAAAAAGACTAAAAAGATTGTAATCTTTTAAAAATAACTTTGCTTATGTCTGCCGGAGAAGAAACTCCATATTTTAGTGCATTTTTTCATATTATTAGATCTTTGTCATGCTTATGCCATTTGTTTGCCAGGAAATCGGCATATTAGTTCGTCTCTCTCCAAATGTGTTTAATAGAGGTGTTAATGTTGAGTTTTATGTTATGACATTTTTTCTAATATAATATTTTCAGTATTAAGTTAAAAATCAAAATGTTGGAACAAATGTCTTTGACATTCGGACCAACATTTTGGTAACAGTTTTGCCCTTCTTCAAGGACTGAAGATTATCTTGTCGGATTTTTATCACGATGGTAAAGTGACTTGACAAGGAACTTTGGAGCAGAATAAAAACGTGGGACAAGGAGTCAAAACTTGGAGATCAAGATGAGGGAAGAACAAGTCAAATCAGTTGAGAAACTCACGCCTCAAGCTACTGCTTCACGTGCCCACTTTTAGCTCAACCTCCATAACCAATCGATGAGCTTTTCTAGGACGACTTCTACTATAAATAGAGAAGGTAGAAGAGTGAATCAATATCCAGAAAATTACAAGAGAAAAGATCGAGAGAGCTCTCCAGATTTTAGATCAGAAACTGGATCAACAAGTGTTGCCTGAGTTTGTGACGACATTCTGTCCAACATTATAATTGTTGCTTAGATTATAGATTTGTTCTTTCATTGAAGCAATTGTAATGAGATGTTGTGCACTTCTATTTAGATAGATTTTTCAGGTATAAGTCATCTGCGACTTAACCCTTTTTATTCCTTTTGTATCATCTTGTAACATTGTAAAAGAAGGAATATATCAATTGTATATATATATATACAATATTTTGGTCATTGACTATCATAGGTTATATATTTATTAATATATAACCTATGTAAAATTAAACCTTTGTGTATTTATTATCCGCTGCAATTTAACTCTTCAAAGGTTTTTCTGTTTTTATCTTAAGTGTCGGCAGTTCTATCAGATGACATTGTTAACGACATTTGCAAACTGTTTCAGCGTACAAGTATTTTACTTACTGTTTGCTTTTGTTTATTCCATAGTATAACCCTCGTGACCCAACAAGTGGTCTCAGAGCTTACACTTGACATAATAAGTGTTTGGTCCTTTTACATAATCTATGAATCCGGCTAATCCAACAATTGGTAGACTTCCTATTTTAGATGGATCAAATTATGCCTATTGGAAAATTCGCCTACGCTCTCATATCAAATCCATTGATATTAGAGCATATAGATCTATTACCAATGAATATACTATCTCCATGCTGCCACCAGACGAGGAAGGTGACATACTTCCTAAGCCTGAGGCCGAATGGAGTGTGGAAGAAACCAATAATGCAAACTTCAATGAAAAGGCCTTAAATACTATTTTTGCATGAGTTGATCTCTACATGTTCAAGCTCATACAAAATTGCTCTACATGCAAGAATGCTTGAGATACTTTGCAAACCCATTGTGAAGGTAGCTCAAGTGTTCGACGAACGAAGTTCCGCATGCTCATGAGTAAATATGAACGTTTAAGGATGGAAGAGACGGAGGATATCAAAACTTATTTTGAAAAGTTGATCAACATTTCTAATGAATGTCAAGTTCTTGGTTAGGGATGTCAATTGGGGTAGGGCAGGGCAGGGCGGGGCAGGACAAGCTCTTAACGGTGCAGGGCAGGGCAAGCTCTTAATGAGCCAGAGCGGGACAGAACAAAATTAGTTTTGTTAAAAATTGAAATGGGGCAGGACATGTGTTGGATTTTGAAAAAAAAGTTGGGTGAGTGATCTTCTATTTTCTACTGCTCAAGTTTTGAATTAACGGTTGCAGCTTTGACATAATGAACAAACAGATTTCATTAAATAACGTATGAAAGTACAAAATAACTGAAATAATACTACTGGTAGAGAAATTACACTGCTAATTACAATGAAATTATACCAGAAACAACCTAATGTACATAATACCTTTGAATTGTTGTATATTCATATCCCATGCTAATAATGGGGTGGGAGTTCCACCTTTATTGGAAAAATAAAGAATAGAACCAACAGAAATAAAGAAATCCCTAGTGCCTGTTAGACTGCTTTATTCAATGAATCTTCCCAGTCACAAAGGAAGACTTGGCAATGAAATCAGTGAGTATGAGAGCATTAACTAGTCATCGGTAAGAGATTTTCTTTACAATTCATCGTCGTATTTCCTATAATAGTATTTTTGAAAAATAAGTTATAGCCCAGTTGAAACTAATTGAAAAATAAAAAATAATATAAACACGATAGGGCTTAACGGAGCAGGACATGACAAAAATTTTTAAAATGCTAAACGGGGCAGGGCAGAGCGGGTTAACACCTTAGCAGGTCAAGGTTTGTTCCGCCCTAACCCGCCCTAACCTACCTAATTGCCATCCCTATTCTTGGTTCTCCACTAACCAACAATCAACTTATGGAAAAAGCACTTCGTTCTCTTCCTGAAAAGTTCAATATAAAGATATGTGCGATTGAAGAAGCTCACAATCTTGCTACAATGGACCTTCATAATTTAATGAGTATTCCCAAAACTTATGAGATGAATATGGAGAATCAAATGACATTGTATAAAAGCAAAGATATAGCTCTTCAAGCTAAATCCTTAGAGAGTCACGTCGATGATGAGGATGAAAGTCTTGACGAAATTGACGATGGTGCAAATGTTGCCCTTCTTACTCGAAAAATCAATTCGATGGTAAGGAAGTTCAACAACAAGAATAGTAATTTTAAATCCAAAATGCATCAAAACCAAAGCTTCAATCAAAAGTCCACTAACCCCCTTCCTATAGTACAAAGAGAAAACCAACTAATGAGAACAAACTCAGATCGAACCAAGTTTGATCCCAGGCAACTCGAATTTGTGCAATTCCATGTGTGTTCAGGCTGGGGTCATTATGCAAATGAATGTGCGAATACCTTGAGAAAAGTTGATAAGAATCTGTGGATCTCCCTTAGTGATGACGAAGGAGACCAAGAAATAGAGTCACAAGTAATACTGGCTACTGTTTATGAACAGTCACTCTCAGAAGATGAAAATGTCATCGACAGTGTTGTCCCAGATGTCACCACATTTGCGTCAACATCTGCGACGACATCTGCAGGTCCAGAAACATCCAAAAGGTATAAATACTTTAATTATCCTGATGTTAATTGCTTTACTAGTGTTATTTCTTGTAGTGAGACTAGCTTTGACGATTAAGTTGATCTTAAAGATGACATGATTAAGGAATTGAAAAAACTTTGTAAGGACTTGATTCTAGAATCGAAACAACTTAACTCAAAGTTAAAATCTTTAACTCTTGAGAATGCAGATTTAAAAGACACAATAACCCGCTTAGAGGTTGCACTTACCAAAAGAGATCTTGATTTTGGTAAGATTAGTGCAAAGTTGGACTTAGTTGAAGCAACTTTCCATAAGCTAAATACAGATACCTCCAAACTGGATAAAATATTGAATGTTGGTCAATCATCACATACAGGTTTGGGTTACAAGAATTCTCTTAATGTCATATGCTCCAATCTCTTTGACAAAAATGAGAAAATGGGCTTTGTAAAAGAAAGAAAGTTTGTGTGCCATCACTGTAACAAGTCTGGTCACTTAAAAACTTATTGTTCTAAATTGGAAAAATCCAGGAGCAAAATGTTGCCAAGACAACTGTCCAACATTCCAGACAGCACTCGAAGCAATATTCCTAAGCCCAGTAACAGAAAAGGTTTAAATAGAGTTTGGATTCCTAAAATGAATGTGCGATGTAATGTTGCTAAACTGCTTTAAGGACTAATATTTCAAGTTCATGGTACTTTGATAGTGGGTGCTCTCGTCACATGACAGGGACGGATGACTGCCTAAGGAACTACGAGGCACTCAGTGGGGGAAATGTTACTTATGGAGGAGGAAGCAAAAGTAAAATCATAGGAAAAGAAACCTTAAATATTCCAGGAGTTTCAGCTTTGAAAATGTCTTACATGTTGATGAATTATTGGCTAACCTAGTCAGTATAAGTCAATTGTGTGATGACATTTTAGAGGTAAAGTTTAATAATCATGCTATAGTTACAAATGAAGCTAACCAATGTGTAATGACAGGTACAAGAACAGACGACAATTGCTATCTAGTTGAAGAACAAGAGATATGCAATAATGTTAGGACTGATGACACTACTTTGTGGCATCAAAAATTGGGACATGTCAACTATCGTAACCTTGAAAGATTAATTTCTTATGAGGTTGTAAGAGGCATCCCAAAATTGAGTCCTAAAGATAAAACAGTGGTTTGTGAAGATTGTTTAAAAGGTAAGCAAACATGTGTCTCTCATAATATTGCCCAAAGTGACAGACAACATTCAGGTACGTCTCACTGTTTTCAGCTTTTGCACATGGATCTTATGGGTCCAATTGAGGTAGATAGCCTAGGAGGCATGATATATTCTTATGTGATTGTAGATGACTTTTCCATGTACTCATGATTTTTTTGAAAGAAAAGTCTCAAACTTTTGGCATGTTCAAAGTGTTGCACTCTAGGATAAATAATATGTATCATTCTTCCATATTTCGAATAAGGTCAGATCATGGAAAAGAAATTTGAGAATAATATGTTCTCAACATTTTGTGTGATAAAGGGTATTTTCCATGAATTTTCAGCTCCCAAAACTCCCCAGCAGAATGGTGTAGCAGAAAGGAAGAATAGGACTTTACAAGAGATGACTAGAATCATATTGAGTTCAAAGAAATTGTCAAAACGTTTTTGGGCTGAAGCCTTGAATATTGTGAGTCACATAACAAATAGAGTATATGTTACACCCTGTAATTCCAAGGCAATGAGATGAGAACGTGCGTAAGAAATTGAGATTCGAATTTTGGAAAGAACGAAAATTTTCTTTTCGTAAGGAAAAATCTCGAGAAATTGTGAAGGAACATACTTATTAATTGGAATTTGGTTCTCAAACTGTGTATTTGAGACTTTTGGAATATATTAGAATTATGGATTTTTAAGTTCGGATTTGGTCATGTGGGGCCCACACGGGAAATTTTACGATCTTGTGGGGCCCACAAGGTTTTCAATATTTTGACCAATTACGAATATTTTGGGAGACGAAATATTTTAGACCAATAGGAGGGTGACACGTGTCACCCCCACATGGCCCACTTGGGCGAGAACCTTGAGACAAGTGGACAAAAATGTGTGCTAGATATTTGTGGGACAAGTGGGTCCCACACACACTTGTCCACAATATTGTCCCTACACTTGTCATGATCCCCTTCCTTGTCTACATTATATATACACACATAGAGGGTGCAAGATCTCAACACTTAGAAATTTTCAAGAACATTTGCTCCTCCATTTAGAGCTCTCGGCCAAGGCATCCCTAGAACAAAAAAAATATTCAATCTTGGTTGATAAATCCCCATACTCAAACCTAAGATCCCTAGTGGTATACTAAGCATAAACAACCCTTTAAACCCCGGAAATACTATGTTGATCCGTTAGTCGCACCTTGAAACCCTAAGGTGTTTTTCATATTTTGGGTTGGTACTTGAAGAGGAGTTCATCATAAGCTTATAGTGGTTGCATATTGTGGATTGGAACGTAAAGAAAATGAGCTAAGGATTGCTAAGGATCGACTTTTAACTTGGATTATATTTGGGCATATTGAGGTAAGGATCGATTTTTTTCTTAATGTAATGGAAGATTACATGTTGTAGTTGTATATAAATGAGCTTGTGATATAAAGAAGGAAGATTAATAAAGGTTAAGGGATATGGAGGGGTAAAAACCGGGACTTGGCATGTTAGCCATTTGAAGTTGTTGATCATTCGTATTGGTGTTACCACTTGTTACATGTTATATAATGAAGGAAATATGGTTGTTGATAGTTAGTATAACTTATATAACATGTTGGAATAAGAATTGGATTAAAAGGAATTAAGGAAAAGGACTTAGGATTTATAGTTGTTGTGTCCGAGAATACCCTTAAAATATTGGACTGTTTTTATATGAATTGTGGGGCAGAATTTTACACGTCCAGTTAGGAGTGTAATCCCCTTTGGTTAAGCTATTGGTTGCGCCTTAAATGTGGCTTATTGATTATTGTTTTCGGGCCTTGAAAAAGGTGGAAAAGTACGTAGAAACAGGGGAAGTGCTGCCCAATTTTTCGTAGAATAAGAGACTTTATACTTAGTATCATTCTACCTTAGAAAGCTAGAAGTTGATAGACGTATTATGGTCATTATAGGTTGACATTCTACGTGCGGCGTATTCGACGTTGCGTGAGGATTAAGCCGAAAAGGTATGTAAACTATCTCTTCTTCTTCTAGCATGATTCCTTACTTTAAAGTGAGTAAATTCTACTCCTTAATGATCTATTCCTTGATTGTACTTGGATTTCCTAACATAGAAGTTGTTCTATAGACTTCCTTGATTGTACTTTGGATGTTTAAAATGGAAGTTGTTATAATCCATTCTCTTGATAATATTTGGATTTCCAAAAGTGAAAGTTGTTTTACTTGAAGTACTTAGAGTCTTAAAAAGGAAGTGGTTCCTAATCTCTTAAATAGTACTTGAGTTTAAAAGTGTAGCAACTTGATTTTTGAAGGTTATGAGACTAGATTTTGAAAATTAAGAAACTTGAATTATTTTAAAAAGTAATAAGACTTAGTTTTATTAAAAAGGAAGATGTGATAGTACCTTAGTTTTCCAAAACCTAAAGTTTGTTATAATGACATTATGAGAAGTTAGTTATAACGACTTTAGGGGAAGTCAAAAGGCGTGGTTTACTTGGTTGTTTTAAAAGAGGATAAATGACTTGACTTTAAAGAGGAGTTACTTGGGGTTTAAAAGTAGAAGTTACTTGATTTCAAAACCTTGAGATTTATTTCTAAAGGTGTAACTTGATTGAAAAGTAGAAGTGTTTTGATACTAGGAGTGTTAGTGTCTTAAGGTTTATAAAGAATTTGGTATTCATAGTGGTACAAGAAAGAAGTGACTAGAGTATAAAGAGTGTAGGTCACTTGATTTAAAGAATAAGTAACTTGATGTTGCAAGGCTAGTGCCTTGGGATTTTATAAAGGGAAAAGACGTGCGGCGGACGTACGTGGTGCTTTGGCTTTCTTATATGATAGTTATTCTATTTTGTGTCTTAATAGTACTTTGGCTTGCTTAAATGATAGTGCATTCTATTTGTGCTAATAAGAGTCGAGGATGTTTTAAAGATAGTGTAGTTGGATCATGTGAGAACGTCCATGATTACAACATAATCCTTATTGTGAAAGTTGTATAGTTGGATCATGTGGGAACGTCCATGATTGCGACATACATCTAATTATAAATGAGGGTCAAAGATGATTTACTTGCATATGGGTTGCTCATATAGTCATTCGTGCAAGTGTCGTATTTTCACATACGTGCGTCCCTCCATAAAGGGTCGGCACCATGGCACATATATATCATGGAGTAGCTCCCATGATGTGAGTTAGTACACACTCACTGTGGGTCTGAAGGACTCGGACGGGTTCAAATCCCGGGACATAATCCATGGACTAGCTATCCGTGATGCGAGTATCGTGTACTGATGCTCATTGCGGGTCCACACGACCTAAGAGGGTGAAATAATCCCTTGCGGGTGAAATAGTCCTATGGTAGGATTGCATAATAAATTTTGAGGGCGGATGACCCTGACATTGGCATGGCCTTCATGTTTTGAAACGGTATTGATTTTATTAATGAAAGGGTGCAGTGTCTTCATGGTTTAAAGTGAAACAATTATCTCATTGTTAAAAACATAACTTAAAAGGATAAAGTTGAATTTCATTACTCTTATATTTGTAAGGCTCAGTGTACTGTTGTTTTGAGTTATCATACTTGCTTCCTGTTATATTCGGACTGTGTGATCTCCTTTGCAGTGCTTATTGTTTCACATAATTGGTACATTCTTCGTACTGACCCCCTTTCTCAGGAAATGCGTTAAATCTGTGAGTTTAGGTATGCAGTTTGGTGATCTGCAAGTGTAGGACCCTTGCTCAGAGTTTTTGGGAGAGCTCCATTTATTCCGGAGCTTATCATTTTGGTATAGATCCTTCATTCTGAGCTTTTATGCGATTATGGGTACAATGATGCCTTGTCCCGTCATAGTTCAGTAAAACTCTTAGAGGTCTGTATTCATATGTGGGAATGGACTCGTGTACAGTGTAGTTCTTTTGACTCATATATATATGACAGCCTTATCGGTTTTGCCTTTGCATGTTTGTTAAAAAAAATTAATGATGAGTTATTTACTTCCGCGGGTTACTTGTGTCGTTTGGGTAGCAGGGTGCCCAGGTAGGGCACCAGTCACGGGCTCGGGGTTCGGGGCGTGACAGTATATCTTAGGCTTGGCACTAGAATGACATCCTATGAGTTATTGGGAAAGAAGCCAAATGTGTGTTATTTCCATGTTTTTGGGTGTGTGTGTTTCATCTTGAATGATAGGGAACAACTAGCCAAGTTTTACTCTAAAAGTGACAAAGGAATTTTTGTCGGTTATTCTCAAAATACTCATGCTTACCGTGTGTATAATCTTAGAACCAAAACTATACAAGAGTCTGTTAACATTGTTTTCGATGATTGTGCTGATCTTGCAGGAAATAGGCCTGAAAATAACATTGTGATAACAGTGGAGAATGAGCAGAATGCAGAAGATTCAAATATTGCCCCAAATGTCACGACATCCAAGTAACACACAGTCGAACACGAGAACACGTAAGGTGGGCGGGGATCAAATGCTAAATTGCAAGACCCAGTACGTATGGATCCATCATCCAGGATTAGAAAGAACCATCCTACTGGAAAAGTGATATGAGAAGTGTTCGAAGGGCTAAGAACAAGAAGAAAAGAGCCTCGTAATTACAGAGATATGGTCAGATATGTGTGTATGTCTACCATGTATCAGAAGGTAAGTCTTTCTTGTTATATATATACTCTAGAACCAAAGAATGTTAGAGAAGCACTCAAGGACAATTGTTGGATACAAGCTATGCAAGAAGAACTAGAACAGTTCACCAGAAATAAAGTCTGGGATTTAGTTCCTCGTCCAGAAGATACGAATGTTATTGGAACTAAATGGATATTTAAGAATAAGACTGACGAATATGGAACTGTGGTAAGAAACAAGGCGAGACTAATTGCTCAAGGATACACACAAGTCGAAGGAATTGACTACGATGAGACCTTTTCTTCTGTTGCCAGAATTGAGTCGATTAGGCTGTTATTTGATGTAGCTTGTTGTTTGAAGATTACTCTCCATCAGATGGATGTCAAAGGCGCATTCTTGAATGGCTATCTTGACAAAGAAGTCTATGTTGAACAACCTAAAGGATTTGAAGATCCTCACCATCCAAATTTTGTATACAAGATGAAAAGGGCCTTGTATGGTTTAAAACAAGCACCTCGATCATGGTATGGTCATTTAACTCAGTTTCTTCTTGAATTTGGTTTTAAACGTGTTGAAGCTGATTGTATATTGTTTATAAAACATCACGGAGTAGATATGGTCATTACTCAAATCTATGTAGATGACATAGTATTTGGTTCGACTTCACAGTCCCATCTTAAGACATTTGTCGATGTTATGTCCTTCACATTTGAGATGAGCATGATAGGGAAATTAACCTTTTTCTTAGGCTTGCAGATTAAGCAAAATGAAGATGGAATCTTCATCACCCATAGCAAGTATGCCAAAAATTTGGTTAAGAAGTTTGGATTGAAGAATGTTAAACAGACGAGGACTCCAATGAGATCAACACAAAAGATATGCAAAGACGATATTGGCGAAAATGTCGACCCAACATTGTATCGTTCTATGATAGGTAGTCTTCTTTACCTCACTACGAGTCGTCCTGATCTAATGTTTAGTATCTGTGTGTGTGCTCGATTCCAAGTCTATCCCAAAATCTCCCACTTATATGCCTTAAAACGTGTCATCTGATATGTTGCCGGCACATGTGAGTTAGAAATTTGGTATTCCAAAGACACAAATCTTAATCTAATAGGGTATAATGACTCGGATTGAGCTGGTGATATGGATGACAGAAAGAGTACTAGTGGAGGATGTTTTTACCTTGTCAATAATCTAGTATCTTGGTATAGTCGCAAACAAAATTGTGTCTCACTTTCAACTGCTGAATCTGAATATGTAGCAGCTGGAAGTTGTTGTTCTCAATTAATATGGTTAAGACACATGTTAGACGACTATGATTTTTCAAATAATATCTTGGTTCTGTATTGTGATAACTTGAGTGCAATAAATATTTCCAAAAACCCAGTTCTGCACTATCGTACAAAACACATAGATATTAGACATAATTTTCTAAGAGATTTGGTTGAAAAATAGCTAGTTCAAATTGAACATGTTGACACTACTCATCAACTAGCTGTTACAAAAGCTTTGGATCATGAGAGATTTTCTAGTTTGAAGAACTCTCTTGGTCTCTGTAATCTCTGAATGGGCACTGATTGGGGAATGTCAGCTGAAATGTCTCTAACAGTTCAGGTGACATTTGCCTCTGTAAATATCATAACCTGATCGTGTTTACTGTTTTTGATGGATTTTAATTTTGTGTTCACTCAAGTATGATCCTAAAAGGTAAGAACATGTTTTTATATACACTCTTTTGAGTCCTTTTTAGTTAGTATTTTACTATTTTATTTTGCGTTTAGTATAGTGTTAGGTGTGTTTTTCGTTCATTTGTGTCACAACGGTTATAAAGGAGAAAATACTAATTTTGAGGATGAAATTGCACAAAAAAATGCCAAGAAATAAAGTCTAAGAAGTCCCGGGAAGTATAAAAGAAATCAGACGAAGTCCGGACGAAAAAAGGACACAATTTCAGAAATCAGCGTCGCCGGCACCGCGACGCCAAATGTACTGCGTCTTCTGATTCGGTCTCAGGTTTTCCAGCGTTGCGGCGCCAGCCAGCAGGGCCGCGGCGGCGAGGCGCCGAGGCGGAATTTCATTGTTCTGGGCCAAATTTTGACACAGTTTTTAGGGTCTGAAAGACAATTTTTCTCAGATATAAAATTCCTAAACCCTGACCTTATGCCAGACATCAGATATCATACTTTGGAGAGGAGAACGATGGCTAGAAGAAATATTAGAGACATCTTCTTGTTCAAGTTATTTTCTTTCCCTTATTTTGTTCCAGTTTATGTTGGATTGTAATTTAGTTCTTGACATGACAATGTTTAGAAACTAGTTACTTTAGTAGAATTTTCCATCGAATCTTCTTGAAATTTTTTCATATAGTTAATGCATAATGATTGATTCCTTCTTCAACATATTAAGATCTATTCAATAATGTTGTGATTGTTTGATAGTTAATTGATTACTAATTATCATTACTTATATGATTTTAAATCAAAAATCTGAAAGGTGAGATTTGAATATGCTATAATTGTCTAGACATAGGTTAAAATCGTGGACGAAAGTACCCCGATACTTGTGTAGTAATTAAGGTTATTGTTCTTAATCCTCCTGTGTAGTAAAATCTATCATAGAAATATAGAAGGTTTCTGCACAAGATTGAGCTCTTGCATGTCCTAACCGGAATATAATGACAGATTAGTTAACCTGCTATCTTAATACGAAGAAGAATCATTAGCATTGAATTGACACGTGAAAGAGTGGATCGTTGAGGAGATTGGAATGCCCTATTTCCTTCATAAATGCTTTAAAACCCAAAGTACTATCGTTTTTAGTTATTTTTTGCATTAGTTATAATCTTTTAGTTACAATTCTCCACCTAAAGAACATCAACCAAATAGATACCATAAAATAGATAATCGGTACTTAATAAATCAGTCTCTGTGGACGATAAACTCGGTCTTACAGATCTTTATTACTTAAACGATACGTACACTTGTGTAAGCACTTAAAAATATCACAACAGATATTGTTCTCTGCGATGATATTAGATATCATAAAAATGGAGTATCAAAATAAGGCAAAGCCTTTTACTAAAAGTTTGGCAAATGAGCAAAGCTCTTTGAAGATGATACTATTCCTATTCTATAGGAGTATCAAGTGCTTAAACAGAAAATTGTGAGGATGCTAAATAAGTATTCTTATCTTTTGACACAAAAATAAATTTTGTATGTGTTTCTATGATTTAATCAAGGACAATGGAAAAATGTTACATTGATCTGAAGGTTAAACTTATAAAAGCACATATAAAACGTGTCTTGATTTGTTGCCAAAATTGAAAAAGTTCTTGTGGGATCATAATACTTGTGTCATCCAAAATATTGCCAACATTACGGTTGACATTCTCAGATGATCACATTTGTTGGGATACTGTTTATAACTGATTTTTGAAAATTCTGTTACTTTCCCTATTTTTGTGCCATTATTTTTTTCTATTGATGTCTATCTTTTTTATAAAATCTAGGTGTAAGTATTTGACTAAAACTCAAACACCTAAAACCAAGATTTTGTTTGTCAATGTATATAATCTTCCTCTTTAATTCTATTCTGTATCCTCTGCTGCTTTGTTTCTGAAAAATAAGAAAAGAAAGAAAAAAAGAAGCAATCATCACATCATCTCGGTTAAAACAAGACCGATGGAACACTCAACCACCCCTCCATCTTCCAAAACCCTTGAAAACGCTCACCCTGGTCACTATTTACCCATGGATATTAGCCCAATGTCACCATCCATGACTTCCAACACCAAAGACAACACACCCACGAGTACAAGTCCACCCATATGCACAGACATCGTGCTCAACATTTATCAAGAACCCCTTGAAATAGCATATTCAGGAGATAATAACAACCCTATTGATCTCGATTCCACCTCGGATGTCACTATGTTAGGAAGAAGGGAAGGCACATCTACATTCCCTACAAGAAGGTCAAAAAGGGTGTTTGAAAAAGCTGTTAATTCTCCACATGTTGCAAGGAAATCAAGAGTTGAAGAGGAAGTTTTTGTACCTGCTAGACCTAAATATAGCTGGGACGACTCTGACTTTAACTGGTCCATTGATGATGATGCAGAGGAAACCCTTTCAGTTGAAGAGCAAGATGAAACCCCAATCTCTCCATCTCAATCTGTTCCCACTGTTCCTGCTGTTGAAGAGTCGTCTGATGAGGAAATTCCAGACGATGCACCATTGCAGAGATTTTGTTCGAAGAAAGTTCACAGATCTCCAAAACTAAGTGCTGACCCAGATGTTACCACAAATGTCACGACATCTGAAGCACTGAACAAACTCAATCTCCATCATCTTCTGCAAACAGCGAATCAGAACCAGAAAATGAGGTAACTGCTTTCTCTAAGAGATTTTATTCCAAGCTTAAGCATGATAGACGTGGTTGGTACAAAGATAGAGTGATAAAAGCAGAAAAGAGTGATAGATTTCACTTCTTGTTCTGAGTATGAGTTAGTAGAGTTTCTTGAGATAAGACAACTTCTTGGTTTAGTTACTAATAAGGAACCTTATGTAGATGATATTGTAAGGTTGTTTTATGCAAACTTGAATGCTGCTATAGCAGAAACCTCTTCGAAGAAATTTGGAAAGGTTTATATCTATAACAAAATATATGAGTTTACACCTTCAATCATCAATCAGTGCCTAGGTATCTCTGAAGAGCATGTGTTAGAGAGAGGAAGAGTGACAGCCAATAGGATATTATGATAGAATACCTGACTAGAGGTATACTCAAGAAATGGATCCCTAGGTGTCAAGCATCAAAACTCACTGCTTTATTTTCCATCCTTCACAAAATTGCAATCAACAATTGGTTACCCTCAATGAATGAATCAATTGTCACATCTGAACAAGCATCACTCCTTTTTAAGATAGGTAAAGAATTTAAAGTTGATCTTGAAAAGATTATTTTCTATCAAGTTGCAAATTTGGTCGAAAAAGAATCAACTTCAATTCTTCCATTTTCCTCCCTGATTTTCAAAGTTTTAACTAGTCAAGGACTAGAGCCTTTAAAAGAGGATATCTTAGGAAAAAGTCCAGAACTCTACACAGTAAACAAATCCATTTTAAAGAGCAATGACAGGCTAATCGATCCACCTTGGACCAAAGAAGCAGACAGAAAAAATGTTGCCAGGATTGTTTCTCACATTCAGAACAACATCAGTCTAAAACAATTACAACTTGGCTAGTGGATGAGATTGCTAAAACCAATTCCCAAATTGTTGGAGTTGATAAAGTAAGAAAATCTCTAGTTGCTGCAGGAGATCATTATCTATTTTTGCTTTCTTCCCAAAAAGGGGGAGAAAAAACTATTGCACAGGGGGAGCAAAGAGAGGCAGGTGAAGGTTAAGTAGAGATGCTAAAGAAGCTGTGGATGCTGCTATGCAAAGAGAAGAAGCAGTTGGCAGGAAAGTCTTACTCACAAGACTAAGGCTTAGAGCAGAAACAGATGCTGCAAGAGGCGAAAGTGGTGACGAAGCGAAAAAGGCGAAAAAGGAACACGAAGTCATGCAGGTAGAAGGCATTCGATATGCTTATGTACTATGTTGCTGTTGATATTGTTGAATGGTTGCTGCTGCTGAAAGTTGAAATTGGGATGTGTCGAAGACAATTTAAATTGGTTATTTTTTGGACATGTATTAAAACAATGGTGTTTTATGATTGGCTACCGCGTGGTTTTTTTTTTTGGGATATATATTTTTGGGTTCGACTAATCCTATGTATGTATAGCCTATGTATTGTCTTGTATATGTTGTTTGTATGCTATAACATGTTGAGGGGGAATATTCATAATAGTTATGCCATTGCCATTTCCAAAGGTCACTCACATTAAAAAGTTTGGTTTTGTGAAGAAAGACAAAAAGGGGGAGAATGTTAATGTTGGGTTTTATGTTATGATATTTTTCATAACATAACATTTTCAGTACTAAGTTAAAAACCAAAATGTTGGAACAAATGTCTTTGACATTCGGACCAACATTCTGGTAACAGTTTTGCCCTTCTTCACGGACTGCAGATTATCTCGTGGGATTTTTACCACAATGGTAAAGTGACTTGGTAAGGAACTTTGGAGCAGAATAAAAACGTGGGAGAAGGAGCCAAAGCTTGGAGATCAAGATGAGGGAAGAACAAGTCAAATCAGTTGAGAAACTCACGCCTCAAGCTACTGCTTCACGTGCACACTTTTTGCTCAACCTCCACAACCAATCGATGAGCTTTTCTAGGACGACTTCTACTATAAATAGAGAAGGAAGAAGAGTGAATCGATATCCAGAAAATTACAAGAGAAAAGACCGAGAGAGCTCTCGAGATTTTAGATCAGAAACTGGATCAACAAGTGTTGCCTGAGTTTGTGACGACATTCTGTCCAACATTATAATTGCTGCTTAGATTCTAGATTTGTTCTTTCATGGAAGCAATTGTAATGAGATGTTGTGCACTTCTATTTAGATAGATTTTTCAGACATAAGTCATCTGCGACTTAACCTTTTTTATTCATTTTGTATCATCTTGTAACATTGTAAAAGAAGGAATATATCAATTGTATATATATATATATATATATATATATACAATACTTTGGTCATTGACCATCATAGATTATATTAATATATAACCTATGTAAAATTAAACCTTTGTGTATTTATTATCCGCTGCAATTTAACTCTTCAAAGGTTTTTCTGTTTTATCTTAAGTGTCGGCAGTTCTATCAGACGACATTGTTAATGACATTTGCAAACTATTTCAGCGTACAAGTATTTTACTTACTGTTTGCTTTTGTTTATTTCATAGTATAACCTCCGGAAGCCAACAAGAGGTCTTGATGATATTAAACAAATATATGCCATCTTATATAATTGCCCTACGAGAATGGTGTTGTATTTCTACCTTCATAACCAGCTTGACAGAAAATAACCAGTCAATTCCACCTCCCCTTCTAGATATCCCATTAGTTTAGCTAGGATTGTTATCGGTCTGGTCCGGGTATCGACATATCGGAATCAGACCGATAAGGTTACCGGTCCGGGCCGTGACCGGACCGATAAGAATTCGATCCTGAAAAGAGATCGGGGATCGAACCGATAAGGTTACCGGTCCGGTTCTGGATACTGTTTCCGGTCCGAAACCGATCCAAAATATTAAAATCCATGCTTTACTTATAATTTTTTTTTTATAAAAATCTCTGTTTTACTGTCTTTACTGCTTTACATAATACATATTAACAAACGTAAACCAATATATAATAGCAATATTCCAAGGATTGATAAAATAGTTACCAGGTATCGGACCGGGACTCATAACAGATAAGTTATCGGGTAGTTAGACCGGGTTGTCGGACCGAATCTTTATCGATCCGAATCCTTATGTATGATACTCGTATCCGTACCGTTAACTTTTCGGTCCGAATATTTCAGTTCGATTCTCAAGTGATTTTCGGATGTATCCGGAGTCCGGACCGATAACATTCATAAGTTTAGCTACCTTTTTATGCTCTATAATTGTCCCATGGGTGTAAGATATTTATGTTGACAAAGGAAAGAGCATTACAGTAGCTTTCTTTTTTTGGTGCTTGGGTCCCACGTGTTGATGGAACCTCAGAAAAAATTAGGGGAGAAAAATGATGAAGTGAGCACCGATACGTACCGACCCATCCAACAGACACCGTTTTGTTGGTTGACTTAACTACAAAAACAAAAACCTGACATTTCTTAAACAAAAACCGAAAGTTAGTGATTACGTGGATATTCTAATCTCACGCTTTTCTCATTCAGCCTTCCCCAATCATTATTCTCTTTGACTCAATTATACTCGTAAATTTTTGGACACTTTTCACTTTTCCATAATAAATTTAATTAAATTTTAAAATTAAATTAGATTAAATTAATTTAATATTTTAAAATTAAAATTTATATATATAAAAACTACATGAAAAATATTATAAGTTGTAATTTTTTCCACATCAATTTGGTGAGAAAATACATCTTAAAATATTAATTAAAGTTCATGCAATTTAAATATCGAGAAGCGAAAAATGACACATAAATTAGTACATAAGAAGTATTCGTTTCTTGAAAATTACTTTTTTTTTAGATTTAGAGTTCACCTATTTTGATAATAGAGAAATTTCCAAAAATATATATTTCAATACAACACTTTGCATTCAAGTAATAATTTTTTTTGGCTTAAGGTATATCTGTATCTCCAACATACACTTTTACTTTTACATTATTATACAAAATCTATATACATATATATTGTAAGAAATATTTTCCTTGATTATTTCATTCCAAAGTCATCGTACCTATACGAAAATACAGGCATAATCATAGGCTACAATTACGGTAAGTAATAACTAAAATATACATCTACCATATACAGAATATACATAATTATGACTAAATATATTTATCTATTCTATCACACCCCGCAGTCGAATCGCGATGACGGCGTATGCTGAGACTATCCCGAAAGTCTTGAAATAAAACCAACAGAAGACCTTTTGTAAAAATATCGACAATCTGATAATGTGAAGGGACATGTAAGACACATACTTGTCTACGAGTAATTTTTTCACAAACAAAGTGAATATCCAGTTCAATATGTTTAGTGCGTTGATGTTGAACCGGATTCCCTGAGAGATAAATCGCACTAACATTATCACAATAAATCAATGTTGCCTTCGGAACCAGAAAGTGGACCTCCAAATGAAGGTTTCGTAGCCAACAAGATTCAGACACCACATTGACAACTCTTCGGTATTCTGTTTTGACACTGGATCTGGACAAGGCCGCTTGCCGTTTTGAGGAACAAGATACCAAATTATCACCAAGAAATACACAATAACCAGACGTAGAGCATTTGATATACGGAAATCCACCCTAATCAGTATTTGGGTATGAAATAAGAGTGGTTGTCGAAGACGGATATAAATGCAAGCCATGATCTAGAGTGCCCTAAATATAACGCACAATGTGTTTGAAAGCATGCATGTGATCCTCTATTGGGTTATGCATAAATAGCCAAACATGTTGCACACCATAAGAGATGTCAGGCCCCGTGAAAGTGAGTTATTGCAGAGCCCCTGCAAGGATGCGGTAATGTGATGGATCGGTATATGACTTGCTGGAAGAAGCACTCAACTTCGGTTTAGTATCAACCGGAGTGGAGGACGGCCTACACGATGAAATGACAACTCATTCAACAATCTCTTCTGTATACTTCTTTTGGGATAAAAATAAACCACCTGCATGGCATGTCACTGTTGAGTCTATTTTATATACGCTTTTGAGTCCTCTTTAGTTAGTATTTTCCTCTTTTCTTTTGCGTTTAGTATAGTGTTAAGGTTGTTTTTCTTTCTTTTGAGTCACAGCGGTCCTAAAGGAGAAAATACTGAATTGAGGATGAAATTGCACAAGCAAATCCCAAGCAATCATACCAAAGGAGTTCCGGGAAGAATGGAAAAAATCTGGACGAAACAGGTCTGCAGGACCGCGGCGCAAGGCAAGAAGAGTCGCGGCGCAGATGAGCCGATGCCAAAGGAATTAGAGTCGAGGAGCCAGAATTCCAGTAGCCAAGAAGGAATATTACTGTTGCGAGAGAGCCCAGTGATTTTGATGCTGATTTAGCGCCGCGGCGCTGACACACATTTTTGGAATTTTTTAGCCTAATCTGCTGAAGGGTAAAAAGGTCCGGAAGAGGTTTTTTCTCAGATATAAAACCTTGAAACCCTCTCATATTTCATATCATATTTTGGGAGGCAAGAATTGGAGGCATGCACAATTGGAGACTTTTGTTCAAGTTCTTTTTCTTCCCTTTATTTTATTTCAGTTTATGTTGGATATTTGTAAATTAGTTCTTAGCATGACAATGTCTAGAAGCTAATTTCTTTATTAGGGTTTTTCGTTGAATCGCTTGAAACTCTTTCATAAGTTCATGCATATTTATCGATTTCTTCTTCAGCTATGTTAAGATCTATTCAATTTGTATTGATTGTTTGATAATTAACTGGCCATTAATTGTCATAACTTATATGATTTCGAATCGAGATCTGAAAAGAGATATTTGAATATGCTATAGTTGTCTAGACATAGGTTAAAATCGCGGACGAAAGTACCCCGATACTTGTGTTGTGTTTAAGGTTATTGTTCTTAATCCTCTTGTGTGGTAAAATCTATCATATAAATATAGAAGGTTTCTGCATAAGGTTGAGTTTTATATGTCCTAACCGGAATATAGAATATGTTCGTTAACCTGCTATCTTAATAAGAAGAAGAATCATTAGTATTGCATTAACAAGTGGAAGAGTGGATAATTGAGGAGATTGGAAACCCTAATTCCCATCATAACTGTCTTAAACCCGAAGTATTATCATCATTAGTTTAATTTTTGCACTTTACTTTAATTGTAGTTCTTAGTTAAAAATCCAAACAAAATTACGGTTACCAAATAGAAACTAAAGATTAGCTAGTCAGTACTTGATAAACCAGTCTATGTGGACGATAACTCAGTCTTACAGACTTTATTACTTAAGCGATACGTACACTTGCGTTAACGCACAAAAATATCGCAACCGTCACAACTATCCCCAAGAAGTAAGTTAGTGACCTTAGACCTTTCATTGCAAACTCAGAGCCAAGAAGTGACATGATAAACTTGCGAAGAGTATCAGATGAGGCAGTTAATATAATATTATCCACATACAAAAGAATGTAAGATATACCATTACCCTGACGGTATATGAATAGAGAATGATCAGACCTGTTGTTAGAAAACCCAAGATGTGAAACATAATTCGCAACCTCTTATACCAGGCCCTATGAGCTTGTTGAGCTCATACAATGATTTCTTCAGCAGACACACATGATTAGGATAATTAGGGTCTCTTTACCCCATGGAATGATACATGTACACTGAAAGTCTCACCGCAATCCACACTAACCTGTTGAGTTTTCCCATCATCTACAAGATGGGCTTTATACCTCTCAAATATACCATCAGGTTTTTTATGACTAAAAATTCACATAGACCAAACGCATTAACATCAGGAGGATGGGGCACCAAATCTCGCGTCTTAATATTAATAAGAGCATTAAGTTCATCATCCATAGTTATTTTCTAATTCGGGTCATTAAGGACATACAGAATTACGAGGCAATGGTGACTTGGTAACATGGATGTGAAGACCGTATTTTTTGTTTGGCTTAAAAATCACATATTGACTACGAGTGACTTGTCGTTGGGCCGAAATTGGATTTGAGCCAGAAGTGGAGAACAGACTACCCGACAGTGGGCTGGCAGTGACTGGACTACCGGGCAGTGGACCAGCAGTAGTTGGATTACTCGTGACTTTAGAACCTCTATTGTTGTTTGAACTGGATAATTGTCTGCATACTTTGATGTGATACTATTTATTTTGATGTTTCTGGCTGCTGCTGTTTTGGCTTTACCAATAATTCTATTTCAGGTTCTTGGAAAGACTGAGTCATTTCGTGTTGAGTCTGCTAAGACAGATTATGCAAAATTGGCAGATGATGCAAGTGCGCAACTACTTGATATAAGAGCAACTGGTGAATTGCTTCACACATCCGGAACATCTCACTCGCACAAGCCTAGGGGAGGTACATCTTTCAGTTGTGCTATTTATATGTGTTGTTTTTCCTTGTTTGTGTTGTTTGTGCCTGTTGCTTCTTGCTGCTATTTGTGCTTGCTGCTGCTTGATGCTGCTACTGTTATTTAAAAAACACATCGGAAAATTGTCGTACAATGAAATCGGAAACGGATAAAAAAAGTTGAAGAAATTCGAACACCACAGATAAATAATACCATATCATGAACAAATAGTTATTACGTGAAGGTTCAAGAAGATATTGTATTTTCAGCCTTCTTGTTGGTCTTGACCGAGACCATACATTTCTTTTATTTTGGGACATTTTGTTGTGTAAAATAATTCATAAATGTTTCAATATTGTGTATTAAAATGATTTATAAGAGCTTGGGCTGCATGTACTCACACAAGGAAGTCAATAACTGGATACATGATCAAGTTTGGAGAATACCTCATTTCATGGAAATCAAAGAAACAACCTACCATTTCTAGAAGCTTTGTTGAAGCTGAATATAGAAGCTTAGCAAGACTTGTAACTGAGCTAACATGGATTTTGGCATACTAGAAGAAATTGGGGTTCGACTCAATCTACCAGTTACTGTCTATACAAATAGCAAATCAGCTATGCAAATTGCAGCCAACCCAATATTTCACGAAAGGACAAAACACATAAACATAGATCTACACTTCATAAGGGAAAAATTCAGAAAGGAATAATCAGAACAAAATACATTAATACTTCACATCAACCTGCCGACATTTTTACCAAAGGATTGAATCGAATCCAACATCAATACATATGCTCCAAGCTAGAATTACTGAACATTTTTTCAGCATCCAAGTTGAGGGGGACTGTAGAGAATACAAACAAAGAAAGAAGTTAGTTAGAAGAGGTTACAAAGAATAATGAGTTAGTTAGAAGAGATTACTTGCTCTAAGAAGTTGTTGAAGTAGTTACCTAACTAATTAACTAACTTCAAGCTCTTCTATTTCATATATTGTAACTATAAATAGACTACATAATGTACTAATTGAGGGCATCTATCAATAATACATCTTTTGATTCTTCTTTCTCTTCATTTGTATCTTCTAGTTCATTTTCCCTTTTCTCGAGTTCATCTGCGGCTTCTGGAATACTTCAATCTGCCATGCATGGACAGATCTTGAAGGTATTCAACAGGGAGTATAAGCTATAGTCAGGGCCATCTCAAACATTTTGGGGGCCCTATTCTAATTCGTAAAAGTGGGCCCTTAATATAAGTAAATCTACGATTTCAATAATTAAAAATTATTTTAAATTGTAAATAACAACCCAATACAACTGCAAGTTAATCAACCCTACTTTAAAAGAGTTATCCTTCTAACACTTTTTGAAGCAAATTCATCAATCAAATCCTAATATAGCATATTCTCCAAAATTTCATTCTCAATTGCTACCAATGCTAATCCGTTAAGCATTTCTTGTACCATGATAGACCCAAGTAAGACTTCAATAACTTCAGGTTTGAAAAACTTCTTTATGCAGATGCAACTGTCACGGGAATAGTCAATAAAATTTTATATGCAACTGTTGTATTAGTAAAACAATCTAAGCTTTTCAAATATGTTAATATTTCCATCGGTTCCATTTTTTCTCCAGGCAAGAGTTCTCTTAATAACTTTAGCTCCACATATAATTCATTCCCATCAATATCAGATTGCCATTATATTTCAATGCCTCTTCAAAATTACTACAACAAGACTTCAAATTTGCATCGTCCAATGATTGTAACTTGTGAGAAGAAAACAAGAACCCAAAAATACCTTCATGCTCTTGATATTGCTCAAATCTCTTATTAAGAGAAACAATGACTTGATCGACGAGGAAAAGAAAATAATCAACTCTAAAAGACTCCTTTTTAGATAACTCAACCGATGGGATATTTAAATTCTCATCAAACTATCTCTTTCTGCGAATTATACGCCTTTGAGGAAATACTGGATTAATATCCAATTCAATAGAAATTTCCTTAGCAGTATTCAAGGCATTATGAAAACCAGTTTCTCTACATCCTTCAAAGAATGACACCAACCCTTTTATTTTTCTTATGGCAACATCAATAAGCATATCCTTTGATTGTAAAAGCTTGCTAACCACATTAATAGCAGATAATATTTCAAACCAAATAATTATTGTTATTAAAAATTCAAAATCACCAAGAGCATTTGTCGCTAAAGATTTAGCTTCATTTTGTATTTTAGAATCAAGATCTTTTTCCGCCACTTCAAATAAAGCTTCTATAAAGTCCGACATTTGAGATCTTATAGCTTTGACACTATCTACACGACTCTCCCAACGAGTGGATGACAATGATTTTGGTGTCACTTTTACATTATCTTTCAAAATTTGTCATCTCTTATTTGAATTGACAAAAAATTGTATAAATGCGTTGAATAATACCAAAAAAAATCTTTAGCTTTACTGCAAGAGTTAGTCATATTACACAATGCCAAATTAAGACTATGGCAACCACAAGGAGTATAAAAGGCTCTCAGATTCATGTCTAGAAATTTCTTTTGTACACCTTGATGTTTTCCTTTCATATTTGATCCATTATCATAAAATTGTCCTCGCACATCAAATATGTCAAGATCGAGATGTTTCAACTCGTTTTGTAAAACATTAAAAAGTCCTTGGCCAGTTGTATCATTCACATTAAAAAATCCCAAAAAAAATTCCTCGATGCTAACAAAATTTGAAGAAAGACCCACATATCTTATTATCAAATACATTTGCTATTGGTGACTAACATCGGGAGTACAATCAAGTATGACATAGAAAAACTTTGCTTGTTTGATTTTCTTAATGATTTCATTTTTAATTGCAGAAGCAAGCAAACCTATTAGCTCGTTTTGGATGTTAAGCCCAAGATAATGATGATGAACTTCATCATTTGTAATATGTCTAACATTTTCTTGGAAAAATGGGTCAAACTCTGCTAACATTTCAATTAAGCCCAAAAAATTCCCATTGCTATTTTCATACAGTCTTCCATTAGAACCACGAAAGGCCAATTCTTTTTAGCAAGAAATTCACTATAGCAATAATTCTTCTTAAGACATTTTTTCAGTGCTCCTTCTCAATTAGCCTTCGAGATGTTTTATCAATAATTTAATTTTTTTTAGCCTTTGACGTAACTCATACCAAGTGTTCATACTCTTAACATGTTCGATGAATGCCTCATGCTCTTTAAGTCTTTCACCAATATGTAGCCAATCATTACAACCCTCATTTATTAATTGACCTCTCCTATTTCCTATTTTAAAAACTTTATAGCAAAAAACAAAATACTCTATCAAGCTCTTTTGAATAGACAAACCAATCTCTATCACACTTTTATCCATTTGATAAAACTCGAATATACAAATTAGCAGTAAATCATCTAGATAATTCATCTTTAGGACCATTCACATTGGACAAATCTCTTTTAGGACCTTTTGTCACTAATAACTCAATCCTTTTAGAATCAAGAGCATCCCACATACTTGGATCAAATATATTAAATGAGTTTTCTTGCTCTTGCTCTACATTATCAATACCATTAATCCGGAGCGTCTGGATCGGCAAGACAAGAAGTTCTTCAGGGGAGTTGCTCCTTATGCATGGTTCCGCTCAACTCTCCCTTCAGAGCTACCCTTGCCTGAAAATCCTCCAGATCATCACTTTCATTATAAAATGAATTATTCAAATTATCATCATCATTTTCAGCATCAATTTGATTATCTACATTATCATTTTCAATGGGTACATTATCTCTATTCTCCGGAACGGTTTGATTCTCTATATTAATATTCTCATTAACATTATTAACATTTTGATCTTCAACCTGAACTTGTGTCTGTTTTATAACAAACTTATCAAGAGCTCCTCTGAGATTTAGTTAATTCCTCAATTTTCTTGTTCTTGTTCTTGTTCTTCTTCTTCTTCTTCTTCTTACGCTTCTCATATCCAAATTCATACTTTCTAGGAGGCATAATATGTAATTGAAATGCAAAAAGGACAGAAAAACTGGTAATATTATGTAATGCTCCAATTTGTTAGAACACACTCTCACAATTTGCCAAACATGAATTGAAGCTTTCAAGTTGAATATCGGACGGAACACCTACTATTTTTTTTTCAATAAAAAATTAGTAAACAATTGAAATATGATAAACAATAATATTTAATGATTAAAAATTAAAACAACAAAAAAGGCTCCCTTCACCAATGATAATTGGATTTCTATTGATTTTGACCATTTTGGGTTTTCTATTGATTTTAATCCTTTTGAGTTTTCTGTGAAGGATTCCAAGACTGGGATTCCTCTCATGAGGTGTGACAGTAGGGGGATCTTTATTCAATCACACCAAGTCTGGGTTCGTCGCGTCAAACCATGACATCCACTTTTGCAGCTCTTGCTCCTTTCTTGTGGCATGTTCGTCTTGGTCATCCGGGGTCGTCGATTTTATCTAATTTACATATAAATAAGTTTATTTTCTGTAAGAGTACGCGTAGTACTCCAAATTGTCAATCTTGTTCTCTAGGAAAAATTATTAAGTTGTCATTTGTAGCTTCGAATCTCATACTTCAATGCCATTTGATATTATTCATACCGATTTATGGACATCTCCCGTTCTCAGTTATATGGGTCATCGTTATTATGTTTTATTCTTGGATGATTATTCTAAATTTTTATGGACGTTTCCAATAGCGAAAAAATCCCAAGTTTTTTCCATCTTCTTAAAATTTAGAGCTTTCATTAAAACTTAATTCGAACGGAAAATAAAAAATATTCAATGTGATAATGGCAAGGAATATGATAATGGGAAGTTTTGGGAGTTTTGTGCGAAAAATGGGATAAATTTTCGTTTTTCTTGTCCTCATATATTTTCACAAAATGGGAAATCTGACCATAAAATTTGTATCATTAATAACATTATCCGCACCTTACTGGTTCATTCTTCCATCCCTTCGTTGTTTTGGCATCATGCTCTACAAATGGTTACATATCTACTTAACATTCTTCCTTCTAAAGGTTTGACATATTCATTCCCTCTTCAAATTTTATTTAATAAGACTCCTTCGTATTCACATCTTAGGGTTTATGGGTGCTTATGTTATTGTTACACCTTGTAAGTTTAAGGCGATAATTAAGAAAAACCAAAGTGTAAATAACAAATTTCAGATTTTGCCCTTAGGCTTAAAACCTTTCCCCTTCCCACTTCAAATGTCAAACACTCATTTCTCTCCTCTCCTCTTCCTCTCCTTGTGCAGCCGAAATCTCCCCTTCTTCATAGCCAAATTGAATACAACAATTTCCTCTTCCTAGATTACATTCTTCATCTAAAATTTGAAGCCAAGAACAACACCAAACAGTGGTGAAACACGCAGTCACTGGACCGAATTATTGCCCAGAATCCCAGATTTTTTAGACAAGTTTTTGGAAGAAAAACATGCTAGGAAGATGGATTAAACTTATAGAATACATGCATGTCATTTTGGAGTTGAAAAAATGATAAAAATGGAGAAGAAAAGCTTGAGCAGTGGCACGAGTTAAGGGATTGTTTTGGCATAAATTAAGGTATGCAATTCTTATTCTTATGGTACAATTGGAGTTGCATGTTGTTGTAGTTTAAGGAATGAATTTGTGTTAGGAGAAACTTAAAATTTAAGACAATGCATGTGATGTTGTGAGTCTTGTACCGATTTGGGGACTGTTTTGTGTCCATGGAGTTTGATTGTTGTTATTGTTATTATCGTCACTAATTGCATATCGAAATTGAAAAGAAACATTGATATTCAAATGGTAATTAGTTATATGGAAGTATTGAAATATGAAATTGGATTCTAAGAAGTTAAGAAAAGAGTTATGAAATTATGTTGTTATGGCCGAAACTTCCATGAAATTATTGGACATAGTTGTAATGCAATAAAGGACTGTTTTGTCGAGTTCGTATGCTGGAAATTTCAGTTATGAACCTACATTTATGTTGTTATAATTGTGGATATATGTCCTAAAGGAATTAAGGCATAAAAGGGTGTAGAAAAGCTTCACTTTCCACTCTCATTATTGTTAAAGTATGGGTTGTTTTAATGGGTTGTTTAAACATGATTAGAGGAGTTGGATTAACATGATAAATATGTGTATTAATCACCTTAGTTGCTGTTTTGGTTATAATCCATGAATGAAAGGAGAAAGAATGTATAATGGTGATATATGTCAAGTATATGGAACTCTTTTAGGATGCCCTTGATTTGTGACTTGTTAATTGGTATTGTTGTCATTTGTTGAAAGTTGTGGAAGCGCGTATAAATAGGGGAAATGCTGCCCAAATTTCTATAGAAAAGAAAGTCGTCATTCGATATAACTTACGCTAGAAATCATAGAAGTTAATAGACATGTTACTATTGTTATAGGTTGAAGTACTAGACGAGACATATTCAAATATTGAGTTGGTTAGTTCGATTAAAAGGTATGTGAAACTATCCTTTCTTCTTTTGGCATGATTTATATAAGATGAATGTACGACGGACGTACATAATTCCATTGAATCCTAATTCTTTATGATACATGATATGGTAGTGCCTTGATTTTCTAAGTGAAAGTTATTTTATTATTCCAATGAGAGTCAAATGATGATTTAAATTGTATAAAGTTTCTCATGATAATCTATTTGTGCTTGATGTGATTATATCATTTCACCGAGTCTCATGATGGGTCGGGATATGTTATATGTACATATATGATGACGATGAGCTCACCGAGTCCCAAAATGGGTCGGAATACGTTATATAGACAGGTATTCATGATTATGATGATTCCACCGAGTCCCTCACTAGAGGGCCGGGACACGTTATATTGATGATTCTATCGAGTCCCTCACTAGAGGGCTGAGATACGTTATATATATACATACATGATGATTCTATGGACATGCATACATGATTTTGATATGACTCTCATTTTTATAAGACACAATTGACTCTCATTTCTATATGGCACAGTTGTATTGATACATTGATTATTACACATGTCTCCTGTTATCTTTGGCCAGATATGATCTTCTTTACAGTACTTCATGTTTTACATACTCAGTACATTATTTCGTACTGACCCCCTTTTTCCGGGGGGCTGCGTTTCATGCCCGCAGGTACATGTGCTCAGTTCGGTGATCCTCCAGTCTAGGATTTCCTGTTTAGCTGTTGAGAGAGCTCCATTGATCCGGAGCTTAGTCGTTTGGTATAGAGCCTCATTTTGACTTATGCATATTTAGGGGCACGACGGGGCCCTATTCCGTCATATTTCTTTATTGTACTCTTAGAAGTCTGTAGAAAGTTGTGGGTAGATGTGTTTAGGACTTGCGTGGATTGTATATGTATTTTGGTCGACTGTATTGTTACGCCTCATGTTGGGATGTTCTCATATACAGTGGCAGCCTTGTTGGCTCGCCTATTTTGTTATGTCGAATTGTTGTGACTCCTCATGAGACATGTCTATTATGATATATATGGTTTGGTATGAGTCAGACTATATGTGGCAGGTCAGTCTAAGTGTGTCCAATTAGGGCACCGGGTCGTGACAAAAATGATATCAGAGCAGTTAGTCCTCGTAATGTCTACAGATCGTGTCTAGTAGAGTCTTATGTATGGGTATGTTGTGCACCATACTTATACGCAGGAGGCTGCCGGACATTTAGGATTGGTTTTTATTCTTCTTACTCTAAGATCGTGCGATAGAGCTATGTTATTAGGATAATTCCTTTCTAAACGAATTATTGTGTTCACTTATCACGACCGAGGCCAGCGCGGCGGTGCCCTACCGCACCCATTCGGTATACATCGAGAGAATAGCAATGAACATACACAACATAAACACGTGTGTAACTAATATACAACACAGGCTAGCCGATAAGGCCGCCTTCCATAATATAAACAAAGTCAAAAGTACCACTTTACAACTCAGTTCTTATAGCCCAACCACAATGTGAATACAGACCTCTAGGAATAACAACTGTGGCGGGACAGGGCCCCGCCATACCCTGAATGTACATAATCTACAACATCAGGGACAAGACTGTACCAAAAGAAAGACAAGCCTCCGGAGAATGGAGCTTCCGACGTCTGCTAGGTGATCCTAAGAATGTGGATCTGCCACCTGCTTACCCTTTCCTGCGGCATGAACGCAGCCCCCGAGGAAGGGGGTCAGTACACAATATGTACTAAGTATGTAAAACTGGAAAGTACTGTAATTACAACATAAGTTTATAAGAAAGCCGGAGACATGTATGATAAACAAATTACGATTACGATGCGCTTGCTAACAATGAGAGTACATCAAGAGAATACGTATAACATCGCAATAGCAGTCTCCCGATCATACCCTGGGTAGCGAACCCATAAAAACAGGTGGTATAACGTCTTGGGGTGCCTACCCCTCATTTATACTCTTACCCTGAAGCAGGTGGTATAACGTCTTGGGGGTTTGCCCCTCATTTATACTCTTATCCTGTAGAAGATAGTAACGCAGGTGGTATAACGTCTTGGGGGCTTCCCCCTCATTTATACTCTTATCCTGAAGAAGGTGGTATAGCGTCTTGGGGGTTTACCCCTCACTGATACTCTTACCCTATCTCAAAACCGGCCGTCATATAATAGATAAGCAAGTTAGAATTCCCCCTAACTTCTTATCAGTCTTTTCCATCTATGCTCATTTAGTTTACTTAAGGCACTTATATGTCTTTTATAAAAATCCGGGAACTTAACCCCAAGTACTACGTACTTCTATTCTTTCAAAACAATGACTCTTTTTAGTAGAAAGCCTCCAAGACACTATTAACCATAGTATCAAGTCCAAAGCATATTTCAAGGCAAGCCACAATACCTTTAGAATTAAAGTAGGTTTCTAAATCAAGTGACTCATTTTCTTATTAAAACCTTAGGCAATTGATACCTTAAAATCAATTTGCCTTTCAATAACACAAGTCATTTACCTTTGCATAAAGTCAATATAACCAACTCCCCATAAAAGTCGTTATATTCACTTTATACCTTAGTCAAGTACATTTTCCTATCCAAGGGACTTATACGATTTAAAACGACACAAGTATCACATACTTTAAATCCCTTCAAGTCCCTTAACTTTACCAAGACTTAAGACATCCTTAATATTTTCAAAGAAGTGAGTTAACTTCCTAACTCACCCGACTTGGCATTTTATAAGGCTAGTAAGGAATGTCAAAGTCTTGTACGTCTCTGCGTACTACATACGTGAAACTAGTCATGCTCGAAGGATAGGAAAAGTTCTACATACCTCGTAAGGTCAAACCACTTGCCAAGTACAAAGTCCCGCCCGTAGTATGTCAACCTATAATATTCACAATACGTCTATTAAAGCCTTACTTCAATCGTAGAATATCATAAGTGTTAAGTCTCTAAATTCTACGGAAAATCGGACAGCACCTCCTTTATTTTTACTTACTTTGCCACCTTTTCCAAGGTCGAAATACAATAACCAAACAGCCCCAATTGGCTCACAATTTATATAGCAGGTAGTCCAATACAAATGACTAACTAAACAGCCCCAATTGGCTCACAATCAATATAGCAGGTAGTCCAATACAAATGACTAACTAAACAGCCCCAATTGGCTCACAATCAATATTTCAACCCAAATTTGTAGCATAACATGATATCAAGTCGCATTTGATTATAATAACCATAATCCTTAAGTCAATGACATGCGACGGTTCTAACAACGATTAAATTGTAATTCAACTTAGTAATGGATTACCTTACATTTCGGATTTCCAAGGTTATAATCAATCCATGATCTTTATAACTTCAATATAACAATTTCATGCTTGCAACATACAAAGCTAACAACAAAATGAATAATCTTGTAATACTTTCAAAGAACAAGATTATACCTCAATGATTCTTAATCCAACTCCAATCCGAAGTCGCTCCTTAGTAGTTTATAGCCCCTCCAAGACACTTCAAACCGCTTGTTGAGACCCTTAGAACAACACCAACAATTAACCTTCAAATCTCCAAACAAAACCTAGAAAGACCATTAGGTTTTCGTTTGCGACTAACCCGAAAACAATCTTTTTCCAAGATTTTTCTATTGAGATATGCTTACACTACACCTAAGAACCTTGGTTTAAAGTGGGGAGTGGAATGAACAAGAAACAAAAAAAAATTTCTTCTCCCTTGTGGCTAACCCGAGACCCCTCTATATGCTCTTCAAAGTTTTCAAGAATTTTTCTAAGTGTTAAGCTCACACTAGCACTACTAGTATTATATAGTGCAAATGAGGGTTATGATAAGAACACATGGATGGCTAAGATGTAGTCTTACATTAAAATCAAGACCATTGTGGGACCTTTGACCTTAGTCAATAATATCAAGCCTCAAGTTGCAAGACTTGTCTTGCAACAAAGGTCAAATGACCCTTATGCCCTTGCTAATAAAAATCGTCCAAGGCATAGTAAGGGGGGGTGACACGTGTCGCCCTCCCATTCGTCATAACACTTACGTTTTCCGACAATTTCATAATTCCGACAAAAATTTTACAAGTCTCGAATCTTAACATTGTGAGTTCTTACTTACGTTCTTAAAACATGTCCTGAAATTACGGGGTGTAACATTCTTCCCCCCTTAGAAACATTCGTCCCCGAATGTTCTTTCGGAGTCAAACTTAAAATAGCGACAAAGTTTCCCTTCACAACCCCGACATACCAAAAATAAATGCTACCCATTGCCACATAATGGCATTTAGGCAAAAGAGAAACTTCAATTTAAAACTTGATAAGTAAGGGAAGATGAATTACCTGAAGGTATAGGAAATAAGTGAGGATACTTCCTCAACATGTCCTCCTCCGCCTCCCAAGTCATCTCCTCTCGGTTATCATTCCTCCACAGGACTTTGACGGAAGCTACATCCTTGGTCCGCAGTCGCCTGACCTGGCGATCGAGTATCGCTATGGGACTCTCTCATACGATAACCCTCTGTCACTGGACCTCACTAGTAGGAAAACTCATTTGGATCACCGATACACTTCCGCAACATAGAAACATGGAAGGCGGATGTACCGCCTCTAACTCGATGGCAGATCCAACTCATAGGCAACCTTGCCCACTCTACGGACGATCTGGTAGGGCCCGATGTACGCCTTGAGTTTCCTTCTTACCGAATCTCATCACACCGCCGTGGGTGACGCTTCAAGAAGACCCAATCGTCACACGAAACTCCAAATGTCGACGCCGATTATCCGCGTATGACTTTTGCCGACTCGAGCGCTAACGATCTCTCTGGATAAGCTTCACCTTATCCACGACTGTATACCAAGTCCAGGCCAACTAATCGCTTGCCCACGTCGAACCAACCGATCGGCGACTGCATTTCCGCCATATAAAGCCTCGTATGGCGCCGTCGTATCTTTGGAATGGTAGCTGTTGTTATAAGCAAACTCCACAAGAGGCAAATGATCATCCCAATACCATCGAAATCTATCACGCAGCTCGCGACATATCCTCGAGTGTCTGGATAGTGCGCTCTGCTGCCGTCGATCGAGGTGAAATCTTTGTCTTTGAGACTCACCGTGTCCCTAAACCCATACGGAAAGACCTCGAAGTTAGGCGTAACCGGGCTCCCTTATCGAGATATAATCGACAGGAACACCGTGCGACCTCACTATCTCTCGGATGTACAATCGGCATAGTCCTCACCAAAACGTCGTCTGGCCGGAAGGAAATGGGCTGATTTCGTCGACCACAACAATAACCCAAATGGAGTCGTGCTTCCTCCGAGTGCGAGGTAACCTGTAACAAAGTCCATGTTGATCATCTCCCACTTCCAAGTCGGAATCTCGATAGGCTGATAAACCATGGGCCTCGGTGCTCGACCTTGACTGCCGTGGCAATTAGGACATCGCGACAAAACTGCCACGTCCTCTTGTGCCATCCCACCAATACAAACATCCGAGGTCATGGTACATCTTGGTCGACCGGATGAATAGAATATCGGCGCCGTGTGCCTCCCGAATCTGCGTGAAGTCCTAACACATCGGGAACACACAACCGCCCTCAAATCTCGGACCATCAGCGCCACCTCGAATAGACTCCTCTCCTCCCAAGAGCTACATCACTGATCGTACTAACACTGGTCCTCAACGTCGCCTCTTCACCTCATCAACGATGGAAGACTCGACAACCTCACGAACCCGTACTCCACTATCGTCGGCATCGATCAATCGAACCCCAAGGCTCGCTAACTGGTGGATCTGACGGACCATATCCTGTCTCTCTGGCTGTACCTCTGATAGGCTCCCCATAGATCTATGACTCAAGGCATCAGCAACTACGTTGGCCTTCCCCGGATGGTATAGAATATCAACATCATAATCTTTCAGCAATTCTAACCACCGTCTCTGTCTCAAGTTCACTCATACGTCAAGATATCTTGGAGGCTCTTGTGAGTGCGTATAAATATCCACATGAACTCCGTACAAATAATGTCTCCAAATCTTCAAGGCATGAATAATCGCGCCAACTCTAAGTCATGGGTAGGGTAATTCCTCTCATGCTTCAGAATCGCCGAAGCATAGGCTATAACCTTGCCGTCTTTGCGCATCAAACACACCCTAGCCCGATGCAGAGGCATCGCAATAGATCACGTAACCATCTAACCCTCCAAGAGTAAGAACTGGAGTCGTAGTCAACCTTTCCTTCAAGAATCGGAAACCCTTCGCAAGCCTCGTCATCGGAACTTGGCCGCCTGCGTCGGCTAGTCAGCGATCTTGAAATCAAGCAAAGCGCTCCACAAACTCTGCGATAATAACCCGCCATCCTAAGAAATCGCGCACTCGGTCGGAGTAGTAGGTCTCGGCCAAGACTTGACTGCCTCAATCTTTGCCGTATCTACCCGCACACCATCAGCCCCAATAATATGCCCCAGGAATGCCACTGAGGCCAACCAAAACTCACACTTGGAGAACTTGGCGAATAACTGCCGGCTCCGGAGAATCCCAAGTACCGTCCTCAAGTGATCTGCATGCTCCTGCTCTGTCCGCGAATAAACAAGGATGTCATCAATGAATACAATCACAAATGTATCCAAGAATGACTTGAACACCCGGTTCATCAAATCCATAAATACTGCGTGGGCGTTGGTCAAACCGAAAGACATAACCACGAACTCATAGTGCCCATACCGGTCTGAATGCGATCTTTGGGATATCTGCCTCTCGAACTCGAACTCGATGATAACCGGACGCAGTCTATCTTTGAAAACACCTCGCACCTGCGGTCAAACAAATCATCAATCACGGGAGGGTACTATTCTTAATGGTTACCTTATTCAGCTGCCTGTAGTCAACACACATACGCAGCGGCCCATCCTTCTTCTTCACAAACAACATCGGCGCTCCCCAGGGAGATACACTAGGCCTGATAAAGCCTTTTTCCGGAAATCTTTGGTGGTCCTTCACTCCTCAACTCGAAAGGTGCCGTCTGTATGGCGGAATGGAAATAGGTCGAGTGTCCGCAACGTGTCAATACAAAACTCAATCTCCTCTCGGGAGGATACCGAAAGATCGTCAGGAACACATCCGCAAATTCCTAACCATCGGCATCGATCAAGAATCGCACCTCGGCCTCGTATCAAATACCGCGCACGGATGATAGATGTACCGCTTCGCACCATCTTCCTAGCCTTGAGGTAAGAAATAAACCTACCCTCGGCGTATTTGTGTTGCCCTCCACTCGATAAGCGGCTCGCCAGAAACGGAACCGAACCAACTGTCCCTACGATCAGCGTTGGCATAAAAGAAGCCAATCCATACCATAATGACATCAAAATCACATCTCGGCTCTATCAAGTCTGCAAGTGGTCGATCAGTAAATATAAACCGGACAACCCCTGTACACCCGCTCAGCTAACACCGAACCTCCCATAGGCGTAGCTACCTCGAAAGGCTCTATCGACACCGGCTCTATCCCGATTCTACTCGCAATAAGAGGGGACACATAGGACAAGGTAGAACCTGGATCTATCAAAGCATAAACATCACAGCATGAAATCAATAATGTACACAGCGGCGTCGGGGAAGCCTCACGATCTGGCGGTGGCTAGAGAATATATGCGGTTCTGGGGACCGCTAGAACTGGAACCACCACCACGACCTCTACCGCGGCCTGCCTGTCCGTGAGTACCACGCCTCGGGCGCCCAACCACGAAGGAGAAGACCCGATGCGATCCCGTCGGTGTCTTTGTACCACCCATCTTTGCCTGACGGACAATCCTCTTCAAATGGCCTGCTGCCACCACGAGTAACAAGCTCCCGGCTCTGCGACACTCGCCACAGTGGAACCTACCGCATCGAGCACACCGAGGTGTGGGTGGTCCCGTCGGTGGCGGTTCGCCTCGCGAAATCCTGTAGTCCGGAGCCACGACTGCTCACGGCGACTGGCTGGTCGGACCTCTTGCCGAAAACCGTGTGGAGCACTCTGTCTTTGGTGGGCGATGGGCTACTCTGCTGGCCGTCGCCTCAAATCGCCTGAGACCCGATGTCACGGCCTCTTGGTGGCTTTGAGTCAATCTGGTCCTCCCTTTCTCTATCCTCGATCCCCTGTGCATAGGCCTGCATCCTAGCAATGTCCATACCGGGCTGAAGAGCCACCCCCAAGCATGCTGTAATCATATGACGGTCTAGCCCCATCACATAACGATGCACTCTATCCGCCATGCTCGCTACAATAGTGCGTGCGTGCACGGCGAGAGTCAAACTCGGTGTACTCACTGCGATCCTCCGTTCTGCCTCAAGGTCAAGAATCTGTCTACCCGGGCTCTCCTCATCTCAGGAGGCAAAAAGTGATCCATGAAGGCCTCTGTAAACTCCTCCCAAACAGCTGGAAGAGCAGCATCACCTCTCGAAAGCAACCACGACTCAAACCAGTTCAACGCAATATCGCGCAACCGGTAAGAGGCTAGTGTAACGAACTCTCTGAAGCCCTAAGAACACTGCATGGTCCGTCAGATCTGTCGAACAAACTCCTGCGGATCCTCGTCGGACCTTGAACCATAGAACTCGGTGGATTACATCCGTAAAATCCTAATCCGCAAACCGTCGGCTCACAGGGTGGGTGCTGCTCTGTCGGCGTTGCGGACTACTATCTTGATCAATAACCGAATCTGCTCCCGTAGTCTCTATACTCGGTGGTGGGAAGGCGGAGGGTGCAGTATCGGAACCTCTGAGCTCTTGCCGCTCTCGGCTCTCTAATCGGCGTGGCTGAACTCAACGACCCGCCTACTACCTCAGGCATAGTCTGTGCCTGAGCCCGTGTGACCCTCTGAGTACCGCTAGCAGCTCCTGCTGCTGCCTTGCCCTTCTGGGCCCTGGTAGCTTTCCGTGGAGGCATAGTTGTTTCATAAGAAGAGGTCAGAGAGGATTCAACCTAATAAGACAGCTCTAATGCACGATCTCAGAGAGAGAAAAATGGAAACCAATCCTAAATGTCCTGTAGCCTCCTGATTATAGATGTGGTGCACAACACACCGATAATCAAGACTCTACTAGACACGGTCTGTAGACACTTTCCGAGGACTAACTGCTCTGATACCACTTTTGTCACGACCCGACCCAGGGCGCGGCGTGCCCTACGGGCACCCATTCGGTATACATCGTAGAATAGCGGAACATACACAACATAAACACGTGTGTAACTAATATACAACACAGGCTGGCGATAAGGCCGCCTTCATAATATAAACAAAGTCAAAGTACCACTTTACAACTCGGTTCTTATAGCCCAACCACAATGTGAATACGGACCTCAGGAATAACAATCGTGGCGGGACGGGGCCGCCATACCACGAATGTACATAATCTACAACATCGAGGACAAGATCGTACCAAAAGAAAGACAAGCCTCCGAGAATGGAGCTTAGGCGTCTGTTAGGTGATCCTAAGAATGTGGATCACGCCCGCTTACCCTTTCTCTGCGGCGTGAGCGCAGCCCAGAAGGGGTCGATCACAATATGTACTAAGTATGTAAAGCGAAAATCGTAATTACAACATAAGTTTATAAGAAAGCGGGACATGTATGATAAACAAATTACGATACATTGCCTTGCTAACAATGAGAGTACATCGAGAATACGTATAACATCGCAATAGCGATCTCCGATCATACCCTGGGTAGCGAACCCATAAAAACAGGTGGTATAACGTCTTGGGGTGCCTACCCCTCATTTATACTCTTACCCTGAAGCAGGTGGTATAACGTCTTGGGGGTTTGCCCCTCATTTATACTCTTATCCTGTAGAAGATAGTAACGCAGGTGGTATAACGTCTTGGGGGCTTCCCCCTCATTTATACTCTTATCCTGAAGAAGGTGGTATAGCGTCTTGGGGGTTTACCCCTCACTGATACTCTTACCCTATCTCAAAACCGTGATCATATAATAGATAAGCAAGTTAGAATTCCCCCTAACTTCTTATCAGTCTTTTCCATCTATGCTCATTTAGTTTACTTAAGGCACTTATATGTCTTTTATAAAAATCCGGGAACTTAACCCCAAGTACTACGTACTTCTATTCTTTCAAAACAATGACTCTTTTTAGTAGAAAGCCTCCAAGACACTATTAACCATAGTATCAAGTCCAAAGCATATTTCAAGGCAAGCCACAATACCTTTAGAATTAAAGTAGGTTTCTAAATCAAGTGACTCATTTTCTTATTAAAACCTTAGGCAATTGATACCTTAAAATCAATTTGCCTTTCAATAACACAAGTCATTTACCTTTGCATAAAGTCAATATAACCAACTCCATAAAAGTCGTTATATTCACTTTATACCTTAGTCAAGTACATTTTCCTATCGAGGACTTATACGATTTAAAGCGACACAAGTATCACATACTTTAAATCCTTCAAGTCCCTTAACTTTACCAAGACTTAAGACATCCTTAATATTTTCAAAGAAGTGAGTTAACTTCCTAACTCACCCGACTTGGCATTTTATAAGGCTAGTAAGGAATGTCAAAGTCTTGTCGCTCACCGTACTACATCGTGAAACTAGTCATGCTCGAAGGATAGGAAAAGTTCAACATACCTCGCCGGGTCAAACCACTTGCCAAGTACAAAGTCCCCCCCGTAGTATGTCAACCTATAATATTCACAATACGTCTATTAAAGCCTTACTTCAATCGTAGAATATCATAAGTGTTAAGTCTCTAAATTCTACGGAAAATCGGACAGCACCTCCTTTGTTTTTACTTACTTTGCCACCTTTTCCAAGGTCGAAATACAATAACCAAACAGCCCCAATTGGCTCACAATTTATATAGCAGGTAGTCGATACAAATGACTAACTAAACACCCCAATTGGCTCACAATCAATATAGCGGGTAGTCGATACAAATGACTAACTAAACAGCCCCAATTGGCTCACAATCAATATTTCAACCCAAATTTGTAGCATAACATGATATCAAGTCGCATTTGATTAAAATAACCATAATCCTTAAGTCAATGACATGCGACGGTTCTAACAACGATTAAATTGTAATTCAACTTAGTAATGGATTACCTTACATTTCGGATTTCCAAGGTTATAATCAATCCATAATCTTTATAACTTCAATATAACAATTTCATGCTTGCAACATACAAAGCTAACAACAACAAAATGAATAATCTTGTAATACTTTCAAAGAACAAGATTATACCTCAATGATTCTTAATCCAACTCCAATCCGAAGTCGCTCCTTAGTAGTTTATAGCCCCTCCAAGACACTTCAAACCGCTTGTTGAGACCCTTAGAACAACACCAACAATTAACCTTCAAATCTCCAAACAAAACCTAGAAAGACCATTAGGTTTTCGTTTGCGACTAACCCGAAAACAATCTTTTTCCAAGATTTTTCTATTGAGATATGCTTACACTACACCTAAGAACCTTGGTTTAAAGTGGGGAGTGGAATGAACAAGAAACAAAAAAAAATTTCTTCTCCCTTGTGGCTAACCCGAGACCCCTCTATATGCTCTTCAAAGTTTTCAAGAATTTTTCTAAGTGTTAAGCTCACACTAGCACTACTAGTATTATATAGTGCAAAGGAGGGTTATGATAAGAACACATTGATGGCTAAGATGTAGTCTTACATTAAAATCAAGACCATTGTGGGACCTTTGACCTTAGTCAATAATATCAAGCCTCAAGTTGCAAGACTTGTCTTGCAACAAAGGTCAAATGACCCTTATGCCCTTGCTAATAAAAATCGTCCAAGGCATAGTAAGGGGGGGTGACACGTGTCGCCCTCCCATTCGTCATAACACTTACGTTTTCCGACAATTTCATAATTCCGACAAAAATTTTACAAGTCTCGAATCTTAACATTGTGAGTTCTTACTTACGTTCTTAAAACATGTCCTGAAATTACGGGGTGTAACAACAACAATGCCTCCAAAAGAAGCGACAGCGGCCCAGTAGGGAATATATGGACTTCGTATATCAGTTGGTAAGATTGTTGTATAGTTGGTGTGATGATGATGTGCATCTATACAAACATATTTATTAAGGCCATGTGTGTGCTGCCTGAAGTGATTATGGGGGTATCATGAGTTGTTTAAGCTTTAGTAATTGTTTGAAAGGTGTAGTGATTTATACCCCGACTATTGATATGCCAGAAGGGCAAAATGATTTCGAGATTATGAGAAGCTATATCACTCGTATACGGGGAAATAATGTAAGCTTGAGACGCAGAATATCCGGGAATCTTAGAATATTAAGTAACCGTTAAGACCTTAGATATCCAAGGCCTTCTTAAGTATGATATTTGATGCTTGAGCTTGGTTGAAATAGATGGTTTATGTGTTATTGTTATTTTTGTTGTACATATAGCCTTGTTGAGCTACCTGGCTGTGCTGAAAGGGCTACTGCCTGTTGTGTTTTAGTATAAATAAATGTTGCATTTTAAGTTTGAAATAAGTTATATTTTTAAGGCAAGTTGAGGCAATTAGCTATTGTGACGTTAACAGTTTTAAGAATTAGAGTTTGGATTCTTACATACTTGACTTATTAGACCACAACTAGTAATTTGATAACTAAGATGGGGACCAAATTTTTGGAGATAAAGTTTGGGATCTAAAAATGTTTTCAATAGTTGCTACATTTTATTGACGGTTGTTGGTTACTGTCTTGATGTCACTTGCCCTTGCTTGAGAAACGATTACTCGATTACAATTATGTTGCCATAATCATTTGTCTTGAATCATAAATGTCTTATGTTATTTGTCTAGGTGTGAATACATAGGAAACATGAAAAGTTTGTGACTTGGTGCAGCATATATCCTCTGTATGCCTTAATGTGATCCTTCTTGGGCTATATTCTCTGCTCTTCAATTATATTGCCTATGTTGATCTTACATGAGGTCAGGTCTATCTGCATACCAATTTAGACCACGTCTCGTTTTCTTGAAGTTCTGGTTGTACATCTAGAGTCAAATGCATAGGATCCAATATGACTGTTTGTCTACATTGACCATTTTGAAACTGTGTTGGCCTCAATCAGTCTAGTTTTGGATGGTATGTTAAGTCTCCAGTAATTTTGGTGATAATGTCTTTGATTATGTCTATTCTGATCATGCTTGTATATCCCTTTCATCACCATCTGTCTAGAAGAGTTAAAATCACATAGTTTAAATGTATGCGTAGGTAAAGAACAAAGATCTTATGTTTATAAGTGTCCCTCTGAATGTCTTTTCATTTATCCGATTGTTTGTTGCTTAAATATGTGCCCATAACTGGTATTGACCATTCAAATAATCTTATAGATTTAAGAATGTCCCTTCAAATTTCAAGATCTCACTTGCTAAGTATGTATGTCCAGTTTAGCTTAATATGTGTGTCAGCTGTTTCTTTTCTCCATAATGGAATAAGAGGATAAAGCTGCCTACTGGTTGGAGTGCTAGTTTACACTAATTTTGTCCCTTATGTACATATATTAGGTTAGTTGCTTGTGTCATTAGTATGATTGCTTATTTTGGTCAAAATCCTTATGTTGCATGAACCTCCTTCTCTGTTAAATGTTCTGTCTTATAACTGCTGTGAGGATTTGAGAATTGTTGAATTGGTTTGCTAAGGTCATTATAGGGATATTAGATGCCTATAAATACTGCTTGAGTTGTGAGTTGATTAAATATGAAAGACACAAGAAAGGATAGTATGAACGAAACTATTGGGTGCAATTTTGTTTTTAATTTTTTTTTGTTCCTGTCACAACTGTATAGTTTTATATTTGGCATGAACTCGACCATCTGATTTAGCTTTGTGGTGACAAGCCTAGTGTGGTCTTTCTAAGCTTTGGTTAGCTGGTGTTATCATTTGCATATTATACCTGGACTATTACCTTGCTATATGATTATTGAGATCAAGAATGGGGGTTCATAACTACTTCTCTTACTACAGGACGCTTACCTAGCCAACGCTTAGATCCGCATGTCTGAGAGACCAATGTTGTTGCATCCTTGACTTGTGTACTCTGAATAAAATTTGTTGCTGCTCCTATCTTCTGGAATAATGGCTGCATTAGTAAAGTTATTAAAGAATTATACCTGGACAAATTGTTGTTATTTGTTATTGCACCTCTAAGGTAAGATGATTGGCAACTGGTTACCACCAGGACAGATTGTTGTTGTACTGACTGCTGAATGTTAATGTAACTTGAGTAATATCCCTTAATTTGGTTCTAATAACATATCTCCAGTTTTATGCCCTGTCTAGGACCTTGTTTTTTGCTTCAGCATGCCTAATCTCATTGATAGGCTAGAGATGGTTATTTGAAGTAATTGAAGTTGGTCTATTGCTTAAGGTGGTGTAGTGTGAGTCATAACTCATTAACTAGGTAAACACAGTTTAATAGATTAAATGTTGTTATGATACCCTGTATTGTGAATACATAGATCTGTGAATAAACAATTCAGAACTAGTATGTTGAGAAATTTCTAGGTGTGATTGGGTTAATCTATCTGCCCTTCCCCTGTGCTATGTGATTCATTTTGAAGTTGGTATCTAATTTTGTCCAAAAGAGGTATGACATTAAGCTTACAGTCTAAAATATAAATCATGTTGACTTAATTAGTTACAACTTGATCTTACTAACTGGTTGGCCCATGAGTGGCATATGTCTCTTCTTCTAATTGTTCACAAGATATGACATATCTTCATATCAGTTCAATCAAGGAATTGTGGTTACCTACTTTTATGTCCATGTTTATTAATGCTTGAATTGACTATGCTATTTGAGCATTTGTAGGAATAAAAAGGTAACCGTAAACAGTGCACTAGTGTGCCTTCTTGATAAAAGGTAGTCTTAAAGAATTGAGATTAAGTTGATAGTTTTGAGTAAGTTAATTTACTTATATACCTCCACGTGTCTTTAGATTATATGTGTAATCAGTATTATTAAGTAACATGTTTGTTGATCTCTTCTATATGAATTTGGCAATATGTATAGGATCTATAGAATTTTGTTTCCTACCTTAGGGGTCTAGTCCATTGGTAGAGTTGGGTTGCCATGATGAAAGTTGTGTTCTATTGCTGATGCGCGTTAAGATGCACACACTTAAACACAAGTGCACGTTATTGTGACAAGTAGTATAGTCTTTGATAAGACCGAATATCGTCCTCTGGGATTAGGGTCCAATTACCAACTATCTATTTTCTAGTATCTATTTGGTGAGTTTATGATTGATTGGTTGTTTATAACTACGAATTATAAAAGCTATTTAACTATAAAGGTTTACTTCAGTTGTGATGAGAATAGGGCTTCTATGTATCCTCACTATCCGCTTATGCTACTTACTAATGCATTACTTATGGTATTCTTCTTTTGGAGAAAGCAGGTTTACGAAATCGTTTTATACTCCCGTTAGGGTTATATAAACACTCAACCCCAGTATCGTTCCTTACCTACCTTTCGGTGATAAGGGTAACTTTATAGGAGGATTAAGAACAAAAACCTAGTTGACCGTCACGCACAATGCACAAAATTAGGGTTGTTAAGCCTCTCATCAACGCTACATAAATAATTGAGGTATTTTCATCCCCAATCATAGATTGTTTACCCACCTTTCAGCATATTAAAAATCCCCCCTTTTCAGAATCTGATTAGAAATCATATAGTGATAATTAGTTGTCAATTAATTACGAGAATTCAACTCAATTATTGGATAGATCTCACAATAAGAACAATAACCATAAGCATGCATTAATTTATAACATAAGTTTCAAGCAATTCAACATAGAAAGCCCTATAAGAGAATTAGTTCCTAGCCATAAATATGACAAGAACTAATTCAAAGTTCATCATAAAAACTGAAATAAAGTAAAGAAAAGGAAAAGAAATTACTAAGAATGAGTCTCCAAGCCAAGCATCCAAGGGTTGTGTTGTGGAATATTTACAAGGTGGATTGGTGGAAGGATGGATGTAGAATGGTGAATGGTAGAATGGAGAATGAATAATTCTTCTAATGATGTATAGTATTTATAGCCAAAGAATCCTTTTGGTGAAGGGTTAGGGATTTGTAGGAAAGGAAAAGTTATTAGAATCCTTTTAGGTAAGGGTTTTAAGGTAGAAAAAGTTATCCATTTAGGTAGGAAAAATAATCTCTTTAGGTAGGAAAAATAATCCCTTTAGGATTCTGAAAACATGTCAAATTCGGCCAAGTTTCAAAATTCAGCGTCGTGCGCGACCTGATCAGCGCGCGGCTGAAAATCGAGATAGTTGGGCGGCTTGATGGTCGCGCGCGGCTACGGTGACGGAATTCTTCCGATTTTTCGTTTCTTCGTCCTTTGTTCGTCCAGGTCTTCGTCGATCTCCTCTATAATTCCCGCAACTTCTTAGACTTTATTTCTTGGCCCTTTTTGTGTGCAATTCCATCTCAATTAAGCTCATTTTCTCTTCTTTTCGTCATTTCTCCAATTTTGACCGCTGTGACACAAAAGAAAGGAAAACGACCCTAATACTATACTAAACATAAATAAAATGAGTAAAATACTAACTAAAAATGACTCAAAAGTGTATATAAAATACAGATCAAATATCCTAAACTTAACCTTTGCTCGCCCTCGAGCAAAGATAGAAAGAAAGAAATAAAAGACTCAAGAAACGAAAAATAAAAGACTAGTGACATTGATCACTTTTTGCATTTAGTGTTATCTAGAAAAACATGAAGGTTAGCAGAATAATATGCAGGAACATGTAGCATGAAATTTTTCAGCACACTAAACACATTGAGCTAGATATTTCGCAAACTCATATTTATCATGCTTTAATGGAAGTCAATATACTAAATCATGCATATAAATTCAAAAATCCTATGGCATGCTTACTTGCTATTCTCCACTAATCCTGAATATGCATAAAAGAGATCTTCAGGACTTTAAGGGTTGAAATGTAGGCTTAGGTAGGGGTTGGTAAAAATAGGCATTTAGGCTCATTTTTGTGTACCATAAGCTCTTTAGCTTCTCAGTATTTCCCTTTTATTTTTGTTCTTTTCTTCACTTCAATTCTATCTTTTTCCCTCTTTTGTTTTGGGAGAATGAAGAGTATTATAATAACAAGCACCCCCAAACTTAGGCTTTTGTCTCTTTCTTATTACTTTTTTATTGGGGTGCAACAAGCTCATTCACTCTTTTTGTCTCTTTTTTAACACAATTGATTCACTACTTCACATTTTTACTTATGGCACAATCTGTGGGAATATATGGTGTCAAAGAAGAAGTTTCAATTTTTAGGCTCAATGGGGCTGACTAGGGATACTTTTAAAGTTCGGGGTAGAAAAGAGTGGTAAGAATTGGCTATCAAAGAAATGCCTGAGTCATCTCCCTAACATGCATATCCTAACTATTTCGCCTCAAATAGCAAGCAATCATAACACATAGGTTTTCATAATTTAGCATGCACAATTTAAGCGAAACTCGAATAGATGATTTTTGTGAGTTTTTGGCATATCTAACCTAGGTGTTTAGATAGTTGCTTCTAATTCCATTACATTATTCCACCTTTCTTCACTAGGTGTTTCTAGCAACTACAGCATACATGATATTTGACAGACAATTATGACTTAAAAAGAAGAAAAAAAATTGTGACTCAAGAATAAACACAAAACAAATAAAAAAAAAGACTTAATTAAAACATAACAAGACACAAATAAAACACCCCCAAAATTAAATCACACATTGTCCCCAATGTGTGCAAGACTCAAAGAAAATAAAAGAAAAAGGACAACTTCACGACACAATACTGTCATGCGGAGTGCAGGAGGAAAAATTACGGAATTTGCGAAAATATGGCTCTCTACGAAGTTCTGCGCCGCGACCGAGATTCGGCGCGCACTGCTAATCTTGTGGCTCTTACGAGTTCGGCATGACCCGATTCTGGCGCGTACGCTACTTTTCCTTTTTTCAGCGTTTGTTGCTCTTTTTTCCTCGGTTTCAGCTTTCAGTCCACCTGTCATCCAACAACACAAAACAAGAACCCAAGACCGTGAGACTGTTCAAGACAAAATAAAATAAAATAAAGACAGAAATTAAAATAACATAATTAAAAATATTGGGTTGCCTCCCAACAAGCGTTGTCTTTAACGTCTTTTAGCCGGACGCCTTTAACCTTTACGAGTGCCCATTGGATCCTTCTGCGAACTGCTTGCAATCCGCAAATTTATTGTTGTAGGCCGCAATTTCCTTACAACCATTTGTTCAAACAAGAGCCTTAAAAACACAATTATCCCCCAAGTAGGCTTGTCTTTTATGCTTTCTATAATGTAGGAATCCGTGAACTTCTCTACATCTCTCAACTCTAGGGGGTACCCTTGATGGTATGGGCTTCCTAATTGAGAATCAGCCGTGATAGCTAGTGGTGTTTCTTCTGTAATAGGTGTAAGAAAAAGAATTTCCACAGAATCCAAGAAGGTAAATAATTGAATCTCTGCTATCCTTTCCTTTTCTACACCAACTATCTCACCAGATTCCTCAATAGTTGGGTTTGGTTCGGGCTCCTCAATTTGTTGTTCGCTGTTGAATATGATTGCGAGTTCTGCTATTTGCGTTTCCAACTTCTTCATGGCCATTCTCGTTTCGTCCATGAACTGAGCTTGGTACCTCGTGAGACTGAGTATAACTTCTCGCAATTCCTCCCTCTCTTCTTCTATGGTTGGAGCTCGATCATATTGACAGTAGAAATCCATGTCTTAAGGATCCCTGAGATGAATCAAAACCAACAGCGAATCACGGCACACTTGTTTTTTTTTTCAAAAGAAAATAAAATAAATAATTTAAAGAAACAAAAATAAAAACCAAATTAGAAATTAAAAATAGATAAATTTTGATATTGAACTATGCCTAATCCCCGGCAACGGCGCCAAAAACTTGATGCGCGTTAAGATGCACACACTTAAACGCAAGTGCACGTTATCGTGACAAGTAGTATAGTCTTTGATAAGACCGAATATCGTCCTCTGGGATTAGGGTCCAATTACCAACTATCTATTTTCTAGTATCTATTTGGTGAGTTTATGATTGATTGGTTGTTTATAACTACGAATTATAAAAGCTATTTAACTATAAAGGTTTACTTCAGTTGTGATGAGAATAGGGCTTCTATGTATCCTCACTATCCGCTTATGCTACTTACTAATGCATTACTTATGGTATTCTTCTTTTGGAGAAAGCAGGTTTACGAAATCGTTTTATACTCCGTTAGTTATATAAACATTGACCCGATGTCGTTCCTTACCTACCTTTCGGTGATAAGGGTAACTTTATAGGAGGATTAAGAACAAAAACCTAGTTGGCCAGTCACGCATGCAAAATTAGGGTTGTTAAGCCTCTCATCAACGCTACATAAATAATTGAGGTATTTTCATCCCCAATCCAAGAATGTCTACCCAACTTACATCATATTCACAATCCCCCCTTTTCAGAATCTGATTAGAAATCATATAGTGATAATTAGTTGTCAATTAATTACCAAGAATTCAACTCAATTATTGGATAGATCTCACAATAAGAACAATAACCATAAGCATGCATTAATTTATAACATAAGTTTCAAGCAATTCAACATAGAAAGCCCTATAAGAGAATTAGTTCCTAGCCATAAATATGACAAGAACTAATTCAAAGTTCATCATAAAAGCGAAATAAAGTAAAGAAAAGGAAAAGAAATTACTAAGAATGAGTCTCGAGCCAAGCATCCAAGGGTTGTGTTGTGGAATATTTACAAGGTGGATTGGTGGAAGGATGGATGTAGAATGGTGAATGGTAGAATGGAGAATGAATAATTCTTCTAATGATGTATAGTATTTATAGCCAAAGAATCCTTTTGGTGAAGGGTTAGGGATTTGTAGGAAAGGAAAAGTTATTAGAATCCTTTTAGGTAAGGGTTTTAAGGTAGAAAAAGTTATCCCTTTAGGTAGGAAAAATAATCCCTTTAGGTAGGAAAAATAATCCCTTTAGGATTCTGAAAACATGTCAAATTCGGCCAGCACTTCAAAATTCCCGCGTCGTAGCTGCGCCTGCGAGCGCGCGCTGAAAATCGAGATAGTTGGGCGGCGGTGGTCGGCGTCATGGCGCTGCTGCCAGCGCGGCTCGTGACGGAATTCTTCCGGATTTTTCGTTTCTTCGTCCTTTGTTCGTCCGGTCTTCGTCTGATCTCCTCTATAATTCCCGGAACTTCTTAGACTTTATTTCTTGGCCCTTTTTGTGTGCAATTCCATCTCAATTAAGCTCATTTTCTCTTCTTTTTGTCATTTCTCCATTTTTGACCGCTGTGACACAAAAGAAAGGAAAACGACCCTAATACTATACTAAACATAAATAAAATGAGTAAAATACTAACTAAAAATGACTCAAAAAGTGTATATAAAATACACCGATCAATTGCCCTGTTTAATAACTTAAAAAATTGATTGCCCTATCTACCTTGTGAGATAAGGATAAGAATTCTAGGTTTATGATTTGGTTGCTGCCCATTCTTTACTTCTCTAAGTGATAGAGTGTGTCTCCCTCCCTGTAAAAAGGGGAGGGTGTGTGTTATGATTACACTACTTTATGCTCTAATGAACACCACTCTTCTATTATGTATGAACCAATGTAGCTAAACTGACTGAGATCCAAAGGCTATGTTAAAACCAATATTTGATTGTTACCTTAATGGCATGCGTTCCAACCATGAAAGGGATTTGAAACTCCTAGGGTAAATAGCCTGCCTGATTTGCAGAGAGTCTAATGTCAATCTGGTAATAAGGTTGTGTGATGTTCATCTATGTTAACATGCCCTACCTGGAATTGTATTATTTTCTCTATGAGTTTTGCCAACTGATTTGAGCTGCAACCCTGGAGCCTAAAGGTTTAAGATAAGACCAAAAGAAAATGGCTAAGTTTAGATGTAGCATGTGTGTATCTGGGCATAATCATGAGCAGGGTGGTGTGCCTGTGTTATTACTGCCTATAGGTATTAAGTCCTAGTCTTGTTTACTTAGCAACGACATGATACTAATCTTTCTAACTATTCAGTTGGAAAACTAAATGTAGAAATTACCTGAAAATAGCTAAGTATGTGACAAAAGCAGGGGCTCACACACACTGGAAACATTAGTCTAAAATTTGATTACTTGGAATAGGTACATTGTGTGATGAAGATGAGAACATGACCATTGACCCATTTACACTCCTAATGAGATGATAAGTTGCACCAGTGTGAGAACACAGACCAAAACTACATTTAGCCACCATGAATTGTGTTTTAGTCTGGTTTGTGTAGTGAAAACTGTTCTCCTTAGTTGCTCACTGTTATATTGAGTTGTTGCTACACATACCTGTTATTGTCTGTAGTATTTAGCTACCATAATTGTTATCATTAGGGCTGTCATTTGATGTCTTGAGGTACTATTTAGCTATTGTTTTACTATTGCTACTATTGTTCCTGCTGCACCTCAAATACATGTTGCTGCCTTTCGTTCAGTCTCAAATGTCTTGGTTTCAAACATGGTGTGCCCTTTTAACTATCTATAGTTGTTTCTTTGACTTGTGTGGCTTTTAACATACTGTACTTTGGATTATGGCTGCTGTTTTGCTGCTATTTGCATTTCCTGAGCTGCTGTAAGTGGGGTAGAGTTGTTACCTTTGTGATATATTGTGGCCCTGTGAGACATCTGTTGGGTTATTGAATATAGGTGGATAGGCATAGTTATAAAGGAGACTCTGTCGATTTTTTCTTCTTCTAAGCATGAGACCTATGATGATTATTCGAGGACGAATGTTTCTAAGGGGGGACATGTTACACCTTGTAAGTTTAAGACGATAATTAAGAAAATTGGACCAAAGTGTAAATAACAAATTTCAGATTTTTCCCTTAGGCTTAAAACATTTCCCCTCCCTACTTCAAATGTCAAACACTCATTTCTCTCCTCTCCATCTCCTTGTGCAGCCGAAATCTCCCCCTCTTCATAGCCAAATTGAAGACAACAATTTCCTCTTCCTAGATTACATTCTTCATCTAAAATTCGAAGCCAAGAACAACACCAAATAGTGGTGAAACACGCAGTCACTGGACCAAATTATTGCCCAGAAATTTTAGATTTTTGAGACAAGTTTTTGGAAGAAAAACATGCTAGGAAGATGGATTAAACTTATAAAATACATGCATGTCATATTGGAGTTGAAAAAATGATAAAAATGGAGAAGTAAAGCTTGAGCAGTGGCATGAGTTAAGGGATTGTTTTGGCATAAATTAAGGTATGAAATTCTTCTTCTTATGGTATAATTGGAGTTGCATGTTGTTGTAGTTTAAGGAATGAATTTGTGTTAGGAGAAACTTGGAATTTAAGACAATGCATGTGATGTTGTGGGTGTTGTACCGATTTGGGGACTGTTTGTGTCCATGGAGTTTGATTGTTGTTATTGTTATTATCGTCACTAATTGCATGTCGAAATTGAAAAGAAACATTGATATTCAAGTGGTAATTAGTTATATGGAAGTATTGAAATATGAAATTGGATTCTAAGAAGTTAAGAAAAGAGTTATGGAATTATGTTGTTATGGCCGAAACTTTCATGAAATTATTGGACATCGTTGTAATGCAATAAAGGATTGTTTTGTCGAGTCTGTATGCTGGAAATTTCAGTTATGAACCTACATTTACGTTGTTATAATTGTGGATATATGTCCTAAAGGAATTAAGGCATAAAAGGGTGTAGAAAAGCTTCACTTTCCACTCTTATTATTGTTAAAGTATGGACTGTTTTAATGGGTTGTTTAAACATGATTAGAGGAGTTGGATTAACATGATAAATAGGTGTATTAATCACCTTGGTTGCTGTTTTGGTTATAATCCATGAATGAAAGGAGAAAGAATGTATAATGGTGATATATGTCAAGTATATGGAACTATTTTAGGATTCCCTTGATTTGTGACTTGTTAATTGGTATTGTTGGCATTTGTTGGAAGTAGTGGAAGCGCGTATATTAGGTGTATTTTGTATACGTGTTTGAGTCATTTTCAGTTAGTATTTTTCTCATTTTTGTTTAAATAAGTGTGGTGTTAGGGTTGTTTTTATTTCTTTTGAGTCACAACGGTTCTAAATGGCAAAATGACAAAAAGAAGCTAAAAGTGGGCAGAAAAGGAGCTCCGAAGCAAAAAGGACGAAAGTTTGAAGATCCGGATGAAAGACTGCAGGACCACGGTGCCATAATTACTGAGAGGCCGCAGTACTTTCGGCACCACGTTGCCATTCTGCAGGACCGCGGTGCCATTGCGGGAATTTCCAGTACGAAATAGAATTGGCAAGAGGCAAAAGGGTCCAAGGCACGCATTTTTTTACAGCATATATAAACTCTTGGGACAGATTTTAGGGGGATATCTTCTTCTCTTGGAAAAAACACAACACAACACTTGGCGGCTACAATTGGAGACATAGTTCTAAGTATTTTTCTTTCTTTTCTCTATTGTAATTCAGTTCATGTTTGGATTTGTATTAGTTCTTAGCATGTCTATGGCTAGGAGCTAAACACTTTATTAGGGCTTTCCTATTGAATCGCTTGAAACTCTTATTCATGAATTAATGCATTAGTTTGATTTTCTTCTTCACTTGATTAAGATTTATTCAATATTGGTATGAATGTTTGATATTTAATTGATCACTAATTATCATAATCTATATGATTTCGAATCAAGAACCGAGAGGAGAGATTTGGATATACTGTAATTGAATAGACATAGGTTAAACTCGCGGATGAAAGTACCCCGATACTTGTGTAACATTATAGGTTATTGTTCTTAATCCTCATATGCGGTAAAATCTATCATAGAAATATAGAAGTTTTCTGCACTGGGATTGAGCGATTATATATCCTAACTGGAATATAAGACAGTCTAGTTAACCGCTATCTTAACGTAGAAGAAGAAACCATTCTAGTTGCATTAATGATTTAAAAGAGTGGATAGTTGAGGATATTTGAAGCCCTAATTCCTTCATAACTGATTAAACCTCAATAATTTAGTTTGATTTTTGCAATTACTCTACTAGTGTTAGATAAAAACCAAATCACTTATCGTTTGCCAAATAGATAACCTAGAATAGATGTTCGGTAATTAGAAACCAGTCTCTGAGGACGATATTCGATCTTACCAGACTATATTACTTGTAACGATATGTACACTTGCGTGAGCAATTGGAAATCGACCTAACAAGTTTTTGGCGCCGTTGCCGGGGTCTGGCGTATTTTTAATATCGAACCTTTCATCCTTATTTCTACTTTGGCTTTTTATTTTTTTACTTTTAGAACCCTATTGTCTTGATTTGTTTGTTGATTTTGATCTATTTCAGAGACTTAGTTTATGCGAAGAAGAAGATGAGCAAATGCACTTGTTTTTTTAAACCGTGAGATTGAAAAAGCTTGCAAGCAGAACAGGAGAAACAAGAGGATATCTGATTCAGTGACCATGGACAACCAACCGAATCAGAATGGAGTGAACAATGAGGTTCCTGAAAATGCAGGGGAGCCAGTCCAGGTTCCAGCGTAAAGAAGCTTGGGAGACTACCACGGTTACTGGTACACATACATGCATTAGGCTCCCAACAATAGGGGCAAACAACTTTGAGATCAAGCCAGCTATTCTGAGCATGGTCGAACACGATGCTGATTTGGGGATTTACGTGCGAAGATCCCGTACACGTGCCAAATTTACGGAGTGTGTGCCACCTTCAAGTACAATGGTGTTACTGACGACGTCATTAGATTGAGGCCCTTCCCGTTCTCACTTAGAGACAGAGCCAAGAGCTGGTTGAACTCACTGCCTGCCAACTACGTCACCATCTAGCAGGATTTAGCCCAAAGCTTTCTTGCAAAGTTCTTCCCTCCTTCAAAGGCGTCAAAATTAAGGGGAGAGTTGAACAATTTCTATCAGGTAGATATAGAGTCGATGTATGATACATGAGAGCGATTCAAGAATTTGCAGAGAAAATGCCCACATCATGGCATAGAAAAGTGGATGTTGGTCCACATTTTTTTATAATGTGTTGAGTGGTACTACTCCTACCATAATTGATGCGGTAACAGGGGGAGCGTTCATGAGGAAGAGTGTCAATGAGGCACATGAGTTGCTAGAAGATATGACTGTGAATAATCACCAAGGGGCAGATGACAGATCAGTGAGTAGCAGGAAGACTATGGGCATACATGAGATAGATGATATCACCGCATTGAATGCGCAGGTGACCCTTTTGACAAAACAACTGCAGCAAAACACTATGTCTGTGAATGCAGTCCAGATGTCGGTGAATTGTGAGATTTGCGGGGGCCCACACTCTTTTGACAGATGCACAGCGGCGGATCCTAATAATGTGTCCATGGAGTAGGTTCAAGCAGTGGGGAACTTTCAGCGCCCTTATAACTCCAACACATATAATCCGGGGTGGAGAAATCACCCTAACTTTTCATGGAGGAATGACCAAGCCCAGCAACCACCATATTAAGGTAATTACCAGAACCAGCAGGCACATAATCAGGCTACATCTTCCCATCAGTTTAGACCACCTACACAACATGAGAGGCCTGATGAACTGAGAGCAGCATTGCTTACACTCACCAATTCACAGAATCAGTTCATGTAGGAAACAAGGTCCTCTCTCAGGAACTTGGAAACGCAGGTGGGACAACTGGAAAAGGTGGTAAATAACAGACCGCAGTGTACTCTTCCAAGCAACACAGAGGTTAATCCGAGAGAGCAGTGTCAGGCAGTTTTATTGAGAAGTGGAAAACAGTTGGAGCAGGTTGCTCCCCAACCAGCAGTGGTGAATGAGAAAGAGTGTGAGAGGACAGTTGATGTAGGAAATGAGGGGGTAACTGAGGACCGCCCTACAGTAGAGAAAGATCCACCAGCACCTTTGAGGGAATACACTGACAAAATACCTTACCCTCAAAGGCTCCAGAAGAAGGCCCTAGACAAACAGTTCTCCAAGTTCATGGAGGTATTTAAGAAGCTCTACATCAATATCCCCTTCATTGAGGCGTTAGAAAAAATGCCCACATATTTCAAATTCATGAAGGAGATACTTGGGAAGAAAAGAAGATTGACGGTTTACGAGACAATAGCGCTGACAGAGGAGTGCAGCGCCATCTTACAAAAGAAATTGCCTCCTAAATTGAAAGATCCAGGAAGTTTCACCCTACCCTGCACTATTGGAAAGGTAACATGCAATCGGGCACTTTGTGACTTAGGGGCTAGAATAAATCTTATGCCCCTATCTGTGTTCAAGAGATTGGGTTTGGGGTAAGCCAAGCCAACCACAGTAAATCTGCAGCTGGCTGACCGATCCGTGGTGCACCCTTGATGTATAGTGGAAGATGTGCTAATCAAGGTGGGCAAGTTCTTCTTTCCAGCAGATTTCCTCATTCTTGACATGGAGGAAGATGAGGACATGCCCATTATTTTGGGAAGACCATTACTAACCACGGGCAGATCTCTCATTGATGTGGAGAAGAGAGAGTTGAGACTAAGGGTCCAAGAAGAGGAGATGGTGTTCAAGGTTTTCAAATCTACCATTGAATCACAGGCCAACAACAAATGCTTTGCGGTGTGCACAACTGACGCATCAGCTCATCAAGAACAATCCAAAGGCAGGGGTATCACTGCGACAACGGCGAACTCACATGTTAGTATGAGTGTTGAGATAAAAGTTGATGAGATGAAAGCTGACAAAAAGGTAAATCTTGCTAAACTAGAACCTGTGAAAAAAGAAAAATAGAGTAAGGAAGAGAAAAATGATTTTCAATGGATGGGTTGTGATGGTAATTTACCCTAGTGATTGAATAAAGGACATGCGTCCAGCTAAAAGACGTTAAAGACAATGCTACTTGGGAGGCAACCCAATGTTTAAATTATGTAATTAGTTTAACTTGAACAGTCTCACTTGATGGTATTTTTGGGTTGTGTTGTGATGACAGGTGAGGAAATCAGAGACTAAGCACGAAGAAAAGGGTGGAAAACATGGAATTGGGTCGGCACCGCGGTGCCGAATGTTCAGAAAGGTCACAGTACTTTCGGCACCACGGTGCCATTCTGCAAAACTGCGGTGCCTGGGCGCGATTTCAAAAAATAAAAAGCCCTAAATCCCCAAATCTCTTCCCACATCAACTCAAACCATTCCTTCTCTCTACAGCAACGAAAACACCTCATCCCCCACCTAAAACTTCCCACAAATTCACCCAAATCCTTCCAACCCATACATACCATCACCAATCTTTGGTTGTTTGTTGTGTTTTTGAGGTGTTGTGTGGTGTTATTTGCTGTGTGTGTTGCTGATGTGATTAATTGTGCTTGGTTGATTGTTGCTGTGAGGAGTTGATAGTTGTTGGGAAACCTTAAGGAAATAAAGGAAACGCTGTCAAAAATTTCCCAACACCTCTCATAATGGCTTATAGAAAATGAACTTCCCGAGCTACTCCATCTTCATCAGCTCCAGACTATAATGTGATTCGATTCACCAACAAAAGTGCGGAGGATCGATATAACAAAATTAATACTAGAGTGTTGATACCCGAAAGAGGCATGTACTACCAGGTCATGCCATTGGATGATGATGATGACTACGAGCCCATCAGAGCCATGATCGAGGCAAATGAGTGGAGAAGGTTCGTAGATGCAGAAGAAATCCCACTTCAGAATGCAAGTCTTGTTCGAGAATTCTATGCTAATTATCCGAAACAAGAAAATGGAAGGTGTTTCATGAGAGGGCGGTATGTTCCCGTGGATGCTGAGGCAGTGAATGCAGTGCTTGGGACAACTAATGTTGCGGACCAAGGTTACAACCCGCACCATTTCACAAGTTGGTTGAGAGACGTCAACCACATCATGTGGGACACAGCTGCAGCAGTTTTATGCTACCCTGGCGCCGAATTCAACATTTCTCGTAACGGGTCCAGGAGACTTGCCTGGTGTCAATTTAGCAGAACAGCTAGAAGATGGCTATATTTCATAAGTGCTCGCTTGATTCCGTCAACTTATTTTACCAAGGTGACCGCGGACAGAATCAAGCTTGTATATGGCATCATGTCGGGCAAGACAATTGATATCGGGAAAGATATAGTGCAAAGTATAGACGAGATCAACAGGTTGAACACCATAGGCGGATTGGGACATGAATCACTTATATCTGCCTTATGTTCTAGGAATAGAGTCCCAACATTCTTTATAGACATGCTTGAGAAAATTCAGCCAGCGGTAACGTACGGTTTAGTGCACTCCTTCCCTGACCCTGCGGCAGGACCGAGAGAGAGGAGAAGAGACCCATCATCCATGGAGGAAGAAGAGTCTGAGACAGCTACATACTATGAAGCAGGCGAAAGGAACCACCAACCCCCTTGACTTTGGAGCCTCTAATGCCAATGAAGGAGCAGTTGCTCCCTAAATCAACAAAGGATGCTGTAAAACCAAGAGAACATGATGTAGAATCAACAGCAAATGATGCAAGACCATCAATACCTGACCCAGCATGTTGATAGTTTATGTTCCATGTTCACCCAATGGTCAATGCAACATCTGCCTCCATCGCCACCATCTTGAGCCGCTATTGTTTGTAAGTCATCCCTTTTTAATTTTTGAGTCGTTACACATTTGGGACAATGTATCGTTTAAGTTTAGGGGATACTTGTTTTATTTTTCTGTTTCTGTTTTGAGTCGTTTTGATTGAGTTTTTGTGTCTTTTATTGTGTCTATATGAGTCAAATTTTTTTATGATCATGCATGTTGTAGTTGCCGAAGATACCTAGTGAATTAAGTGGGATAATGTAATGGAATTAGATCTAAAAATTTGTGTACTTAAGTTAGATATGTCAAAAATTCATGAAAATTTAATTATTTGGGATAATTGTGCTTAGCCAATGTGTTGTCAATTATGAAAAATGTCTATGAGTCTGCTTGCTTGTTATTTGAGGTGAAATAGTTAAAGATGTACATGTTTAGGGAGATGATTCAGGCATTTCTTTGTTAGCCCTTCTTACATTTCCTTACCTACCATGCAGTAAATTGTCCCTAGTCAGCCCCTTTGAACCTAAAATAAGTTGTTTTTTTGACACCCCATGATTCACTTGTGTGCCATAAGCAGTAAGTGAAAACAGGGATGAAAAAGAGTGAAAAAGAAATACCAAAAGAGAGTGAAAAAATTGATGCACCCTAATAAAAAAATGTGAAAGCTTAAGTTTGGGGGTGCCTATGTGAATGTGTTTTATGCTCTCAAAAAGAGAAGAGGAAAATGATATGTATGAACGGAAAAGAATACCAAAAATAATGACAAAATAGTTGAATGAGAAAAACGCTTATGGTACGTAATTTGAGCCTAAATGCCAACTTTTATCTACCCCTGCCTAAGCCTACATTACAACCCTGAAAAGTCCTGAAGATCTCTAGAGTATATGTCTATGATTAGTGGAGAATAACAAGTAAACAGACCCATAGAACTAAATGAAATTGACATGCATAGGTTAGGGTTCATGTTTCCATTGAGTGTGATTGAAATGAATTTGGGAAAAATATTAACTAAAATTACTCAAACGCGTATACAAAATACACCTAACAAATACCCCCAAACATAACATTTGCTCGAGGGCAAGCAAATGTTAAGTTTGGGGGTATTTGTTAGGTGTATTTTGTATACGCGTTTGAGTCATTGCGAGCAAATGTTAAGTTTGGGGGTATTTGTTAGGTGTATTTTGTATACGCGTTTGAGTCATTTTTAGTTAATATTTTTCCCATTTTCATTTAAATAAGTGTCGTGTTAGGGTCGTTTTTCTTTCTTTTGAGTCACAACGGTTCTAAATGGCAAAATGACAAAAAGAAGCTAAAAGTGGGCAGAAAAGAGCTCCCAAAGCAAAAAGGACGAAAGTTGGCAGATCCGGACGAAAGACTGCAGGACCGCGGTGTCATTCTGCACGACCGCGATGCCATAATTGCGAAGCGCGATGCTTTGGCACCACGGTGCCATTCTCGGGACGCGGTGCCGTCACGGGAATTTCGATCGAAATAGAATTAACAAGGGGAAAAGGGTCCAAGGCACACGTTTTTTACAACATATATAAACCCTTGAAACAGATTTTAGGGGGATATCTTCTTCTCATGGGAAAAACACAACACAATGCTTGGCGGCTACAATTGGAGACCTAGTTCTAAGTATTTTTCTATCTTTTCTCTATTGTAATTCAGTTCATGTTTGGATTTGTATTAGTTCTTAGCATGTTTATGGCTAGGAGCTAAACACTTTATTATGATTTTCCTATTGAATCGTTTGAAACTCTTATTCATGAATTAATGCATCAGTTTGATTTTCTTCTTCACTTGATTAAGATTTATTCAATATTGGTATGAATCTTTGATCGTTAATTGATCACTAATTATCATAATCTATTTGATTTCGAATCAAGAACCGAGAGGAGATATTTGAATATGATGTAATTGAATAGACATAGGTTAAACTCGCGGACGAAAGTACCCCGATATTTGTTTATAGGTTATTGTTCTTAATCCTCATATGTGGTAAAATCTATCATAGAAATATATAAGGTTTCTGCACTGGGGTTGAGCGATTATATATCCTAACCGGAATATAAGACAGTCTAGTTAACCGCTATCTTAATGTAGAAGAAGAAGTCATTCTAGTTGCATTAAGGATTGAAAAGAGTGGATAGTTGAGGATATTGGAAGCCCTAATTCCCATGGCGATTAAACCTCAATAATTTAGTTTGATTCTTGCAATTACTCTACTAGTGTTAGATAAAAACCAAATCACTTATCGTTTGCCAAATAGATAACCTAGAATAGATGTTCGGTAATTAGAAACCAGTCTCTGAGGACGATATTCGGTCTTACTATACTATATTACTTGTAATGATACGTACACTTGCGTGAGCAATTGGAAATCGGCCTAACAGCGTATAAATAGGGGAAATGCTTCCCAAATTTCTATAGAAAAGAAAGTCGTCATTCGATATAACTTACGCTAGAAATTATAGAATTTAATAGACATGTTACTATTGTTCTAGGTTGAAGTACTAGACGAGACATATTCAAATATTGAGTTGGTTAGTTCGATTAAAAGGTATGTGAAACTATCCTTTCTTTTTTTGGCATGATTTATATAAGATGAATGTACGGCGGACGTACATAACTCCATTGAATCATAATTCTTTATGATACATGATATGGTAATGCCTTGATTTTCTAAGTGAAAGTTATTTTATTATTCCAATGAGAGTCAAATGATGATTTAAATTGTATAAAGTTGCTCATGATAATCTATTCGTGCTTGATGTGATTATATCATTTCACCGAGTCCCGTGATGGACCGAGATACGTTATATGTACATATATGATGATGATGAGCTCACCGAGTCCCAAAATAGGTCGGGATACGTTATACGAACAGGTATTCATGCTTATGATGATTCCACTGAGTCCCTCACTAGAGGTCCGGAACACGTTATATTGATGATTCCATCGATTCCCTCACTAGAGGGCCGAGATACATTATATATATACAGAAATGATGATTCTATGGACAGGCATACACGATTTTGATATGACTATCATTTTTATAAGGCACAGTTGATAAGGCACAGTTGACTCTCATTTCTATATGGCACAGTTGTATTGGTATATTGATTATTACACATGTCTCCTGTTATCTTTGGACAGTTATGATCTTCTTTACAGTACTTCATGTTTTACATACTTAGAATTGGAAGATTGCCATAACCGATGAATATAATACTCTTATTGATAATAAGACATGGGAGTTGGTATCCCGTCCATCTGGTGTTAATATTATTCGGTCTATGTGGATTTTTGCTCATAAAGATAATTCTGATAGTTCATTTGTGAGGCATAAGGCTCGTCTTGTAGGTGATGGTAAGACTCAGCATGTTGGTATAGATTGTGGTGAGACATTTAGCCTGGTGGTCAAGTCGGCAACCATTCATAATGTGCTCAGCTTGGCTCTGTCGAAATCATGGCTCATTCATCAGTTAGACGTGAAGAATGCATTCCTACATGGTGATCTCAAGGAGATAGTTTATATGCACCAGCCCTTGGGGTTTAGAGATACTAGATATCCTCATCGTGTATGTCTGTTGAAGAAGTCCTTGTATGGGCTTAAGCAGTCTCCACGAGCTTGGTATAAGAGGTTTGTTGACTATGTTTCGACTATTGGGTTCTCTCACAACATGTGATAATTCATTATTCATATATCATCGAGGGTCTTCCATGACTTATATACTTTATATGTGGATGATATTATCTTGACTGCCTCTTCTGATGCTTTGCGAAAGTCTATCATGACAATGCTCAGTTCTGAGTTTTTCATGAAAGACTTGGGGCCATTGAGTTATTTTTTGGGGATTGCTGTCACTCGTCACCTGTTCTTATCACAGAGGAAGTATTCAGCTGAGATCATTGAGAGGGCTGGGATGTCATCTTGTAAGTCCATTTATTCTCCAGTTGATACTAAGCCGAAGTTGGTATTGCAATGGCTCATTGTGAGATCGACCCATTATCGTAGTCGGTAGGGGCCGCCCGAGATCTTACATTCACACGACTTGATATTACATATGTCTTACAATAGGTGTTTTGTTTATGCATGACCCTTGGATTGAGCACATGAATGTGTTCAAACACATTCTTAGGTACATCCAGGGGACACTTGATTATGACTTGCATTTGTATCCTTCGTCGACGTCTATACTTGTCTCATATACAAATGTTGATTGGGGTGGTTGTCCAGATACCAGACGGTCTACGTTTGGCTATTATATGTTTCTTGGAAATAACTTGGTCTCATGGTTTGCCAAACGTCAATCCATGTTTTCACGTTCGAGTGTAGAGGCCGAGTATCGAGGGGTAGCCAATATGGTCTCTAAGTCATGTTGGTTACGTAATCTTCTTTTAGAGCTCCATTTTCCTATTTAGAAGGCTACCTTAGTGTATTGTGATAATATAAGTGCCATATACCTTTCTGGTAATCCAGTTCAGCACCAGGGCACTAAACATATAGAGATGAATATTCACTTTGTTCGAGAAAAGGTAGCTAGAGGACAAGTACGTGTCTGTCATGTCCCTTCCAGATATACAATGGGTCTTCCCTCAGTCATTTTTGAAGGTTTTAGAGACAGTTTCAGCGTACGAAGACCGCCCGCTACGACTGCGAGGTGTGTTAAATATACATACAATATACAAAGTATATTGTATGTATATCAGTCCGGTTCGAAGCTCACTAACCAAAGGAAGCCCACTGTCCCAGTCTAGACCGTGATTGATTGGCCCATCTCGGTTGATCGTGTATATTTGGTATATTAGTGTATTAGTCTTGTACCATAATTAGAATTGTAATATTACCATAATTGTATAATTAGTCTCCATATAGAATAGGAATTTAGATGTAGAATAGGAAAAATATTTTTCTATTATAACTTGTATATATATACCTTTCATCAATAAGAATAATCAAGAGATTATTTCTTTCACTTCAAAATTTTATATACAAAAATAGAAAGCACTGGGGGGAAAATAAGAAAAAAGTAAGAAAATCATATATATGATCTATTGAGGAACCATGCGCTATTTCTAAATAGGACGAAGGTGGTGACTTTAATCGGTCAAACATTATGGAACAATGAGTTTGATCTAAGGGTGGCCAATGAGCCGGATCGGAGCAGGACGTGACGAGATTTTGGGGGACGGGGTGGGTCATCGGGATCGGGACTTGGCGGGCCGGGATAAGGAGATGGGAAGAGGTCCCGTCCCGTCCCACATCCCGCCAAAAAAAGGGACGGGTTTGGGGGGGGGGGGGGCCACGAGACGGGTCGGGTAGGGGGATTTTAATTTTTGTTGACACTTAATTTTAAATAAATATATATATAAACACGTAAATAATTGAACAAGATAGTGAATAAAAATATCGCAATGATGTTTTTGTTCCTCTTATATTGTTTAATAGAAATATGATTTTTTTTGTAATACAATTTCAAAGTTGCAACTTTGTTTCGTAGTTCAAAAGTTGCAAATCACATAGTAAAATTGTCATTAAAAAAATTACATATTCAACCATACTTTTTCTAATTTCACGTAGTCGCAACTTCTTTTGGATTTTTTCTATATGGTAATCACAATCATGACAAGTTTTTTATACTCTTTGCGTCTTTGTATTTTATTACCTTTAAAAATAAAGTTTATAGCAAATTATACTTTATTAATGATGTTTTTAAAAAGTTTTAGGTCATCCTTTACAACTAAGTTATAAATATGACATGCACATCTATTATGAAAAATACCAGGAAAAGATGGAGTAAATCGAGTTTTAAAAATGTTTACATCATAATCATTAGAAGAAACATTATCTAATGTAATAGTCATAATTTTATCAGTAATTCCACAATATTCGCAAATTTCATGAATATTTCTTGAAATAAAAGCTTCAGTGTGTTTATCATCAATATATCTATATTAATCTATATTTTTGCATAGATCAATTCTGATTTATCCAATGAAATGTAACAGTTAAGTAATCATTACTGTTAGTACTACGACCTATATCAGAAGTGATAGACACTTTGCCATTAAATGATATAATGCATAACGTAAATATTGTTGATATTCATGTGCAAATTTAAAAACATCTCTTCTAACAATTGATCTAGGAAATCCGTTAAAAGCAGGATTATATATTTCTCGAATGTAATGAATAAAACCAGGAGAGGAAGGAAATGAAAAAAAGGCAAACCCTCCACAATAATTAATTTTGCTAAATTTTCCCTATCTCTGTGTTTTTCATATTTAGAACCTATAACTCCCCCCGTCATCGGGTTAATTCGACCCTGTACTTGGTCGAGGACACTATGTGAACCTTGTCCCGACTCAGAAGGCATTTGCACACCCAATTTTTCAGCTAAGTATTGGTTATACCTTGCTTTGCTTTGTGAGAGTTTTCTACATGTCTCATTAAACCTCCCGTCCCGCCTTGACTTTTTCCATTTTCAAATTTATAAACATCGCGACAAATTTTACATATAGCTAGTTGATTAGAAATGTCCCTATCAAAAAAATCTCATGCATGTGATTTTAATTTTCGTTATTTTTGGTCTCGACTCATACTAGGGGAATATGAGGCATTCCAGTTTTAGTTTCAGCTTGAGACCCAGTCTGAGCCTGATGTGGAGGTGCACTAGTGGATATGTTATCTAAATTATCTTCTAATTCATTTTCTAAATTAAAGATGCAGAATATACCTCATGATCTAATTATATATTAATATTAACATTAAAAATCAGTTTCATTTATATGAGTGAAATCATCGTAATTAGGACTACTAGAAGATGCACCCTTACCCATGTTACCCTTAGTACCTCTACCAGAAAAACATTCACTTCGTTCCATTATAATTATGCAAATAAATAATTAAAGATAATGAAATTAAGTACGATAATTAAAATTAAGTAGCAATAATAATTTATAGAAGGAACGAAGGTATCAAACGTCAATGTAACGTCGACGTGTAATCGGGGTTGAAAATTGAAACTGTGTTCGATGATCCTTAAGCTAGTTACCAAATTCACTCCCATTTTTTGAACTTTGATAGAAATTAACAAATAAAATATAATATTTAGTGTGTAATGTAGCCTTGTAGAGAGAGAGAGAGAGAGATAGATAGATTAGAGAGATGGTAGAATGATTTGTGAGAAAAATGAAGAGGAAAATGAGATATTTATAGTTAAGAAATAGGGTTAAAGTGTAAATATACTAACTTAGGGGTTAAAAATAAAAATTAAGCGAGTAGGGGGTTTATGGGGTCTTTGGGGAGGGTAAAATGGCGTTATTAGCGGGTGCCAAAATCGAAAATCGCATTGTGCATGATTATTTTTGCAAAGGGGGACGGGTTGGGGCGGAATCGGGACGGGCGGGACGAGCCCTAGTCCCATCCCAAGTTCGAACTCCACTACCATTTTTTTAAAAGGGGGGGTCTGAGCGGGTCGGGAATGGGGCCGACCCGGCCATTGGACAACCTTAGTTTGATCACTTGAGATATTTTTGTTCAGTTTCAATAACCAATTGTAACTCGACACAGTACGGCTTAACTATTTGCAGAAATGTTTTCCATATTGACACCAACACCGGTACTGCATATGTGGTGCTCTTTCATTGGTGATTGGTCTATTCATATTGGAGCACTTCTAACCACCGCACAACCCTTTTGTTTTACTGGAATTTAAAGACCTAGCTCACATAATTCAATTTGCTAAATTAAATATTAATGGGCCAAAATTAAAATATTAATTATATGTTATAATACTGTATCTTTTTATATTAAACTAAACCCACAAAGTCCATACAGGACTTATTCCTTGAGTTACCTAAATGACAGTTATCCTCTATTTTATGTGTATCCGGCAATTCTTTTCCAACATTGTCACATATTTAACAACGTAGTTTCATAGTGTTTGTGGTAAAGAAAGCTCAGTATCAATTCAACATCATAATTTTATATAGGAATATTGCAATTAGAAAGTTACTATTTCTTTTCTTTGCCCTACTCTTTCCACTATCAATACAAAGGCTATTACAGATTTAAATGTTAAAACAAATATGCCAGTGAACTATTAGAAATAAAGAAATTAAGCTCTCATCTTGCTTTTTATCTCAAATTAGCCCAGTGCTTTGAATTGAGAATGATACAAAAGAAGGAAAGAGAAAAATAAAATAAAAAAGGGGATATGCAAGCTCAAGTCTAATCTAGTAGATTAATGAAATGCAAATTTATGAACATAGGTTAAATCATGAACGAAAGTACCCCGATACTTGTGTAGCTTAATAGGTTATTGCTCTTAATCCTCCTTTGTAGTCAATATTGTCATCGAAAGATAGAAGGGTTCTACATTGGGGTTGAGTGTTTATATTACCTTAACAGGAGTATAAAACGACTTAGTTAACCTGCTATCTCAAAATAAAAGAAGAACCATAATTATTTGCATTAACGAGTAAAGCGAGCGGATAGTTGAGGAGATTTGGAAGCCCTATTTCCACCATATCTGAAGTAAAGTAAAGTAAATTAGTTAGCATCTATAATCATAGCTATAAACAATTCATCAAATTATCGGTTACCAAATAGATACTATAGAATAGAGGTTGATAATTGGACACTAATCCCTGAGGACGATAACTCGGTCTTCTAGACTATATTACTTGTCACGACACGTGCACTTGCGTTTAATGTGTGCATAAATCGCACATCAAGTTTTTGGCGCCGTTGTCGGGGATTGGCGTAGTTTAATATCATTCTATCTATTCTTAATTTCTAATTTGTTTTTTTTCTTTTTGTTATTATTATTTTTTATTTGGTGGAACCGTCCGCCGTGATCCGTTTGTTGGTTTTGATCTGTTGCAGGCATCTAGTTTATGCGAAGGAGAAGATGAGCTGATACACTTGTTCCCTTCAACCCGGAGATTGAAAAGACTTGCAAGCAGAATCGAGAAAGCAATGAATCTTGGCCTTAATAGCGATGGGAGGCTTGCGGAATAACAATGAGATGAGCGAAGGGTTAGGTGATCATCAACCTAACGGAGGATGCCTGGAGATTACCAATGGATGTGGAAGAAAGGGTCCAGTCAGTGGCGAAGCTTGGGAGATTATGTCTTTGCCAGGTGAATGGAGCCTGAGACTTGCATCGAGCTCAAAGAATAGGAGCAAATAATTTGAAATAAAGCTGCGATCCCGAGTATGGTGCGAGAATCTGATTCAATTCGGAGAGTTGCCATCTGAAGATCCTCATATGCACATAGCAAATTTCTTGGAGCTGTGCGCAACTTTCAAGTATAATGGCGTTACTGACGAAGCCATCCGATTGAGGCTCTTTCCTTTCTCACTCAGGGATAGAGCAAAAGTGTGGTTGAATTCTCTGCCTACAGATTCTATATTCACATGGCAAGAGTTGGCACAGAAGTTCTTGGCAAAGTTCTTTCCACCGTCCAAAGCCGCTAAGCTGAGAGGAGAGTTGAACAATTTTTATCAGGCTGATGGAGAGTCACTCAATGTGGCTTGGGAGAGATTTAAAGATTTGAAGAGAAAGCGTCCACATCATAGCATTGAGCTATGGAATTTGGTCCATTTTTTCTACAATGGGCTAAGTGGGACCACAAGAACCATCATTGACGCAGCAGCAGGTGGAACCTTTATGAAGAAGACAGCACATGATGCCCATGATTTGCTAGAAGACATGGCCACCAATAACCATGTGACAGATAATAGATGGGTAAGTGAAAGAAGAGCGATAGGAGTTCATGAGATTGATGCCATCACAACGTTAAATGCACAGGTTGCTCTCTTGACCAAGCAACTGCAGCAGAACACAGTGTCAGTGAATGCAGTTCAGATGCCATTGAGTTGTGAGATGTGTGGAGATCCTCATACCTTTGATAGGTGCCCATCAGCAGACCCCAACAACATCCCGATTGAGAAAGCAGAGTGTCAAGCAGTGGGAAATTATTAAAGGCCCCAGAACAACACCTATTCAAATACTTACAATCCAGGGTGGAGGAATCACCCTAACTTTTCATGAAGGGGTAATCAAGGGCAACAGAACCAGTTCCGAGGCCAATACCAAAACCAACAACCATTTAACCAGGCCTCACCTTCCCAGCGATTGATACACGATCGCGAAAAGCGGGCAGTGCGAGCAACTTTGTTGACACTCACGAATTTACAAACCCAGTTCATGGCAGAGACAGGATCCTCTATCAGGAACTTGGAGACACAGGTGGGACAGCTAGCAAAGATGGCGAATAACAGGCCACCAGGCACTCTTCCTAATAATACAGAGATGAATCCCAGAGAGCAGTGTCAGGCGGTGCAGCTGAGAAGTGGGAAGCAGCTAGAAAAGCCTACACCTCAGCAGGTGGTAGAACAGAGAATTGAGCAGAGAGTAGAGGCAGAGAAGGAGGGGTTTACTGAGGACCGCCCTATTTTAGAGAAGGCTCCGACAGTTCCAGTGAGGGAATACACAAAGAAGATTCATTACACTCAGAGGTTGCAAAGGAAAGAAGTTGATAAGTAATTCTCCAAGTTCTTGGAGGTATTTAGAAAGTTGCACATTAACATTCCATTCATTGAGGCATAGGAGCAAATGTCGACTTATTTCAAATTTATGAAGGAAATTCTTGGGAAGAAGAAGAAGAAGCTAGCTGAGTAAGAGACAGTGGCATTGACAGAGGAATGCAATGCCATATTGCAGAATAAACTGCCCCCCAAGCTTAAGGATCCAGGGAGTTTCACATTGCCCTGCACGATTGGTAGGGTGACATGTAACAGAGCCCTGCGTGATTTGGGGGCCAGCATAAATCTCATGCCCTTGTCCGTTTTCAAGAGGTTGGGGTTGGGTGAAGCCAAACCAACCACTGTGAGCTGCGGTTGGCGAATGGGCGATGTGGTGCGTCGGGAGAATAATTGAAGATGTATTGGTTAAGGTGGGAAATTCTTCTTTCCTGCAGACTTCCTCATCCTTGATATGGAGGAAGATGATGAAATCCCTATCATCTTGGGAAGACCATTATTGGCAACTGGGAGAGCCGTGATTGATGTGGAAAAAGGCGAGTTGAAACTCAGAGTTGAGGAAGAAGAGATGGTGTTCAAGGTGTTTAAACACGCCGTTGAACCCCCAGTCATAAGCAGATGTTTTGCAGTCAGCACCGTGAACACATCAGTTGAGCCAGCACAGGCCAAAGCAAGGAAAATCAGTCCGCCAGTACAGGTGAGCAACGCTAAACCTTCTCTTGAGAAAAAAGAGAAAAAGAAAAAAGAAGGCGGAAGAGAAAAATGATTATAAAATGGATAGGTTGTGGGTTAATTTACCCCATGCCTCTTGATAAGGAACCTGCGTCCGGCTAAAAGACGTTAAAGACAGCGCTACTTGGGAGGCAACCCAAGGTTTTTTTTTTTTTTTATACATTTTAGTTTTAGTTAGAACAGTCTCACGGAAGGTATTGTTTACATGTTGTGATGACAGGCACATGGCTAAAAAGTGGAGGACAAAAAACGTGAAAAGAGGAGGAAATTGGCTCGGCGCCATGGTGCCGAGAATGCAGAAAGGCACAGGAAATTGGGCGCCACGACGCCGGTTGAAGGGCCGCGGCGCCGAAAGTCCAGAAGGTCTCTGAAGTTTGGGCACCGCGACGCCAAATCAGAGCGCCACGGCGCCGGAAGTTCAGAGGGTCGCAGATGTTTGGGCGCCACGGCGTCGATCTCAGGGCCGCGGTGCCGCGATGGAAAAACTGAAATTAAAGAGCCCTAATTCGATTTCGCCCCTCCAAATCAAAAACCCAAAACTCTTCCTCTCTCCAAAACCCACGAAATCAGCCTCAATTACTCAAAAATCTTCCACAAACTAAACTCAAACACAACCAAAGTACTTCAATTCCTTGCACTCTTACCCATCTCAAACAATAACCCTCATTACATTGCCTCAATCCATCACTAGGAACAAGAAAAGTTTGAAGAACACAGTCCAAGATAACCTTCATCACTTTTCTTGAGATTTTCAAAGCAAGTAGGAGAGGTAATTCATAAATTTGGGGGTGTGCTTTATTGGTGGATAGTGTGGGGTGTGTTGAAGTTTGGTGTGAAAATTTCACGGTAAGATTATACGTAGTGATCGTGGGGTGTTGTACCGGTGCTTTGAGTGAATTTTGGGGGTTGAATGATATTATAGTTTGCTGATTACGCTGTGTGTTGATTGGTGTGATTGAAGTTGCTGGGTAATCTTGTTGACACCCAATTTTGTCCCTCCCCTCCAACTATTTATTCGTAAAATTAAACTACTTAATTTAACACCGCAAAATAATTTTAATAATTTCAATATATGCAAACATAAATAATTATTTAATAATGATGTCGCATTTATATAAAGCATTGAGCATTACTTAAATATTATACCCGCATTCGTTAATTTAATAATCAAAACAATCTTAATAAATAACTAAACCACATTTGTATACTACTAATTAAAACTAACATCTTAAACTCTACCCAAAATAACTCCCACAAGCCCAACACCCTTTTATTTTTCAGATTGGCCCAATTAATCTCCCCAAACCCGCGGCCCAATACCCTCACAAGCCCAATTCTTCATTTTACCTTTAATCTTCCCCAAATAAACAAATCACCTAAACCTAATCCAAAACACTCCAACCGCCGATGCATTCCCCCAACTTACCATAACCATCAACCTCAAAATCTACCATTATCTTGCCATAATAATCCCCCTATCAATTTTGGTAAAAAACATCAAGAATTTCGTCGAATTTACCCCACGAAATCATGCAAATACAACTCATACACCATACTCATATCTTCCTAATTAAAGCTTACCATAGTTCAAATTAACAACAATAATAAAACCAAATTAGTCCAAAATTACCGAAAATCATACCCTAAAATATTACAAAATCAATTCAAAAATTAATCTTACCAAATTCAAAGCGAATTCAAGACTATAAATGAAGCATTTTACACATGCAATAGGCGACGGGGGGGGGGGGGATGACTCTTCTTCATGGTTTCGATATTTTTTACTCAATTAGTTCTCTAGACCGCCGGTCGAGGGCGTCGAGAAAATACCGACCAAGAACACCTCTCAAACTTTGGGATATCGGTGGAGAAACATCCTCTTTCACACGACTTTCCACGATCGAAGAAACCCTCGAATATCGGTGAACATCTTTCGAGGATTATGACGATTCGCGTCCATGGAGACGTCGTCGTCCCCTGCCAAGATCTAATACAATGTTTCTTAGCTTCGTTTAAATGCGTCGCTACTGTTTCAAACTCAATCATGTGATTTGATCAGGTTGTTTCTATCTTTTTTCTCTAAACATACATTTTGTGCACTCTGCTTTGTTCACGTACACTTTATTTGAGCCTCGCCGGTTGTTGTTGGTTTGCTGCTATTACTTTTCCTCGTATGCTGTTGTTTTCTCTGAAATTGCTACTGAATTCTACCTGTTTGACAATTGATAATCAGTTAAGTTTGATCTCCGCTTACATTTTTATCTGAAGCATGCCTAAACTAATTACCCTCATAATTTCCATGTGTTTTAGTCTCCTTACATGAAATAGGTGTTAATCTAAAAAAATCGAAATTTACAGCTTGTTATTTTTCCCTTCTTGTTTGTTAAAATCATTACTCAAGCTTTTTTTTGTAACTAACTGGGTAGTGTGCTTTTTTTAAATCACAAGCTGAATCATATATACTTCTCCTAACAAATAGTTAGTGGAAAGTCAAAAGGGATTATGAGGTCTAATCCTAAATTTTCAAACTAAGCCGACGCGTTCTCCCGGAAGTAACAACAATCAAAATTCAAAAGGATTATGTGTGTCTATGTGTATGTATACTTTAACTTATGTGCCTATATTCAAAAGATTCAAATCTTTACTTATTTTCTAAAATATCACTATTGTATTTTAATAACTTAAGACCGACCTCCAATCAAAATTGTTACTAAGGTCGAGGATACATGATTTACAATGTTGTGTTATCATCCCGATAAAGTAACAAACATTTTAATTTTAAAATAAAATCTCTACGTTCTCATCCCTTAAGATGGCTAACGTATGTTACTCTTAAGCTAACTATACATATTTAATATCTATCATAATATATTTATTTTACTTTGTTTTCATTGTTTGGGGTAGTAAAAATGTGAAAGATGATAAAATACTGGAATGATCTCTTGCCTAATGTGCTGTCTTGTTAGGCCTTCTGTCTTCTTGTTTGACTGCTTGAATGAAGTATAGGTGGGATAATAATGTGTATGTCATGTTCAAATGCTTGATCTGGTGGAACCAACACACTTAGAACCTTGAACTATATCGTGTGTCATCACAATCTTAAGCTAAGTCACAAAATAATGGGATGAATTTGTTGTCAAATGAAATTCTAAAGTTCATATTCTGTTCAAAGCCCTGAAGTGTATGTCGAAGTTTACTGTTGTTAGAACTAGGATGGATCATTACTTCTTTCATTTTACTTGATAGATCACATAAGATTTGATGTTATAAGTAGGCTTAATTAATTGAATGTTATACCATCAAGGAATATCATGTATATTAGCCTTTCTATGTGGGTGTTTGACATGCTTGTACCCGTCATATCTTCTTTTAAAAAATCTGTTGCCTTTGGGAATAGTATATATTAAAGAATATATAAGGTATATAGATTATGGTTATACACGCATTTGCATATTCAGGTTCTCTGATCTCACACTGATGTTTGTGCCTGTTTGTTTCTAATTTCTTTTCTGGGTGTGAAACCCAATACATACTCTGCTTCATTCTCGTTACTGTTTGTTGTTCAGCCTATTAGCCAGCATTCCTTTTATCCTTTTTATGCATATATTTTCAGGTTCCGTCATTAATCATTTTCCTTTCTTTTATTTTACATGACATGTATTGGGAATAACACTGAGTTTCATTACGAGACTCATCATGATCTCCGCATCGGCGTCAGCATCTCCCGCCTCTGAATTCTTAAACAAAATAGGACGAGACGATGTTGTCATTCGTCCTAAATACCCCTTCAACACCTCAATCTTCATTCGTCTTATATATGTTTATTTATTTATTTGTTGTAATTTTAATATCTAACTCTGTAATTAATAGGATATCTAAGAATCATTAGCCTTATGATAGATAAATTGGGAGGATAGTTTAAAAACGGAAATATACTTCATTTGCCTTTTAGAATTGACATACGTATTTAAAATTTTGTCAAAATCATCTAATCATTTTCATTTTTTGCCGATCCAATCATGCAACCAAAGTTTCGTTGCTTATCAATTGCATAAAAAAATATTGATTTCCTTTACTAACATTATTTATTATTTATAAACACCTTTTAACATTTTCTAAAACCTACATTTCTTAGTCAAATAATTTAACCTAGGTTTGACCGGGCAACCGTAAGTTAGCGGATCTTAAATGATGTCTCACCCCTTCCCTTTAGGATAATAAAGAAACCTTACACAGAATCTCACATAAGTTTTGCAGTCCATTAAATGGAGTTAATGTTGACTTTAACTATTTAGCATTTAGGTGTCCTAATTCACCCAATTAATTAGGTGGCGACTCCCTTAACAACACATTAACAATACTTAACACATACATTTTATATTTATTTCGAATGGATAACCATTCCGTCGCGCATTTAAGCCTGAGAGTTCAAAATCGGCTGCGACAGCATGGCGACTCCACTGGGGACAAACAGGTTCTTGACCACAACAAACCTAGGTTTATTATTTGGCTTTATTTTTAATTTTGTGCTTTAAATTGTTTCTTATTTTTTAATTGTGGTAATTACTATTTTTCTTTTATTGCTTTCCTTAAACTGGAGCCAACACAAATCGGCCGACCCCTCCCCGAACTCACAATTTTTCTTTGAGTCAAATTTTATAGGAACAAAAGAAATAAGGAGAACAACAACATACCAATACAGTGGATTCACTCGCAAAGTCAAGGTGCAACAAGTCTACATCAAATACAGCTCGCAAAACCACATCTTCTTTACTCAGGCTACATCATTTACACTTTAATTACTTCATCTAGTTTTGATTATGCATGAATTACAATACAATAATTCCACATAGAGGTCGAAACCATTTTATCTACCCTTTAGGAGACATCATTTGCATTCCGTCCATACAAGGCGGTAACATCCATACAAGACGTCATTTGCATAACGTCCATACAAGACGTCATTTGCATAAACGTCCATACAAGACGGTAACGTCTGTTGACACCCAATTTTGACTCATTTTTTAGTCATTTCTTGCAATTTTAAGCATTTTAGGACACCGCATTTTAATACTCATATTTTTGCATTTTTTACATAATATTCTATGTTTATTTCTTCGCAAAATGGCATTGCATCTTTTTATTTTAAATTAAGCATGAAGTCTTTGTTAATATTATGTTTCTATTATTATTACACCGTCGTTTTATTTTAATAATGTTTGCATCTCTTTAAATAATTAATTGGCACAACATTTTTACTTTTAATTAGGCATTAAACATTTCTTAAATATTGCATTTTATTATTATAGTGTCGGCATTTTTTATTTGGATAATTTTGTATCTTTTTAAATAATTTTTCTTTCAAATGATAAACCAGTTTTGCATTTTTGTCAAACCAGTCCAGTCCGAGGCACAATCTGGATCAATCCAAACCGCCAAAAACTGAGGCCCAAAAATGCGGCCCAGTACTCCTTTCATCTTTTCCCTCAATACCCAAAACCCAAACCCTAAACATAATCCCACACTATAAATAAAACAATTCCCTACCCTAAAAAAAAAATGAACGCAGCCGCAACACTCTCTCTCTTTATTACCCAGCCGCACCCCCTTAACTCTTCATATTCCTTACTCCAACATCAGCGCCGATCATTAAATGGAGATTAATTGCAGTATTTTTATTACATTAAATCAAGTGTCCTAATTCACTTAACTAATTAGGTGGCGACTCCTCAAAATCAGCATTGTTGCTCCATCCAGGGAACCACGCCAAAGAATAATGTTGCGGATACTGTTCAGACCCCGAGGTAAAAAACGGGCGCGACAGCATGGAGACTCCACTGGGGATAATCAGGTTCTTGACCATAGCAAACCTAGGTTTATTATTGTTTGACTTTATTTGCTTTTATTTGTTTTAAATGCCTTAAAATTGCTTGCTTTAATTTGTTATGCTTAACTGTTTTAATTGCTATTTGCTTTTACTGCTTTCCTTAAACTGCCATTCCGCTCATATTTCTTCCACTCTGGAAAATTCACATTGTCACACACTACACGCGTTGGTGTGCTTCGCGCACCCGCGAATTTCTTTCAAAATACCCAAATTTTAGAAGAGTTGGCGCTTGCGCGGAGTTAGATCGGTTCGTCTGATCAGCCGCGTAGCCTTCTCACTCGAGTTGTCCGCTCGGGAACCTTGCGTCTAGTAAGTCAAATCTTAGAAACTTAGGATAGAGCTATACCACCTTTTTTTATTAAGTTTTGCATGCATAAACCTTAAGTGGGTTAATACTTGGTATTAACGCCACAATTAGAAATCCACCAAACTTGTCGACGAGTTTCACAACCCAACGACCCATTAGCATACTATGTGTAGCGTGACAATAATAGACGGATCCAAGCCTGGTCATGACACGCCGAAATTGGAAAAAGTGCACCGTCATTTGGTCTCCATTTCCAACAAAACATTGCAGTTTAACGGCTTGGATCTATTTATCATAATCTCGCATATTTGGCGTTTAGGCCTACCTCTGGCATAAGAGAGGTCTCATGCATATTAGTCGCACGCTTGATTTGCATATTTTTGTTTACTATTGTTGTCGTTAGCAATTCTGTACATATTATTTAATGCAATAATTACCCTTTTAACCCCTGTACATATCATGCTATGTGCTTATAACTCTGGCCATGAGCATTTGCATTTTTGCACTTTTGTTGTCACATTGCAATCAGGACTTCTACTGCGTAAATCGCTCTTGAACAGCGCGATTTGGACTTTGGGAAGCATCAACCACCAGTCTGGTCGAACCAAACAGGGGAGTCTTTGACTATATTGTCACGCCATTACATTTTATTATTTTTGTGGCTTGCCTACTCTCACCCATTTGTCATATTTTTTGCAGGAAGACCGTCCTCGCAAATAGTCGAGGGCGGTCGAAAAAAAAAAGAGGAAGAAAGAGAAAAAAAATCATCACAAGAATGAGTTGGAGTTATGTTGACGGAAAGAAGTCAGCTTATATCAGATTCAACGAAGCATCGCTCTGAGTCCTATATTTTGTATCTTTATACATATTTGCAAATTCAATTGATATGTCTAGTGTCGATTACATAATTCTTTATCATGCATTTTACAACATAATCATCCCGAATTACGCGTGTCTGATTCTCACCATACGGTGTGATACGTAGGCAACCCATCTAGGGTTCGACACCACCACATTAAAAAAAACAAAAGAGGGGGACATATTTGGTTCACTCATTCATTGTATTTATCCAATCACGAACATTCATTATTGCATTTCAATCATTCTATCACATACATTCATTCATGCATCACATTCCTTTCTATCACAACCATTCATTTTTTCATTACATTCCTTTTACTTTGCATTAGTCTTATATTGAACAATCATTTGTTTTGCACAGCTTTACTTTTACATTTCTTTCATGAATGAATTCCTTTTAAATCATACGTTTTATAACATATCTGAACGAACTACGCACACCTGATTCTCGTCAAAGATGAGATACGTAGGCAGCCCTATTCGGGTTCGGTACCATTTATTCAAAAATACAAAAATATTTTATTCCAAAAGCATAAAATATCTTTAAAAAAAGAAAAAAGAAAGCTCTTTAAGTATCGTTGTTTGATTTGGTTGATACCAACACAGTTAGGAGTGTGCATAGAAAGACCGAGTAATAATCAGTATGGGTTGACTTCGTGGTAAACCATAGATTCTTTTGGTACCTCTTATTCACCCGTAAATGACATTGTCTTGCATGCTTCTAAGATAAGAACGAAACCAACCTCATCCTTTCATGTGCGTTGTGTGGTGAGTTTTAGAATAAGTTCAATTGCATTGCATTGTGATCTAGAACTTGGCCTGAATGTTTGTTGAGGCGAAATCCTGAGTAACACTCGGTGTAGGAAATTATCGTAGGCTTTCTTTGACCCGTTTGAGCCTTTTCAGCCTACCAAATAACATTATCCGTAGTACACCCCTTTTGAGCCTAAAACTTATTCTTTCGACAACCGCATATTACACCTATACCCTTTCTGAGTGCGTACGCACTATCCCTCTCTTGGTCCGACCTCCTTGAGCGCTTTAGAAATGTGCAAGTGGCTGAAAAAATTCCGCGTCGAGGTTTGCAAAGACAAAAAATGTCAAAGTCCCAAAAGGGAAAAGAAAAACACAAATGACGACTTCACAAAAAGAAGAAATCAAAAGCCCCGACATTATAAAAAGAAAAAAAATGAATAAAAATGAGAGAATAACTTTGGAAAAAGGGGGCTCCAAACGAAAGATTCAAAAGAAAGTCAGTACAGAAAAATTGTGACAAAAAAAGGAAGCATGTCAGCATTAAAACGTAGAAATATCAAGCACGGACATAGTTCCAACGCTCGAGAAAGTATTAGCCACTTTTTATCCAAATGATATCCATCCATTTTCCAAAACCTACATTACAAGCCCTACATGATCTTATACTGAGGGTTCTCACATTAGTGGATACTTACATGATGGTCAAGCCTATGGTATCACAATTGCATGCATTGAACATCCTTTTGAGTGTGAGCGTACTTCTATAAACGTACCAAAATTTAAAGTACTGGAATATGTGTGAGAAATGGGGCTTTCTTCAGTGAGGGCATTTAAAACGTGAGATTACGTGTAGTTCAAAACCTTGGCTGCAAGCAAGTGTGTCGATACTTAGGTGTCTGAGGTACCATTTGAAACTATAGGAATTACCCAGAAGTCAGTCTCGGTTAGACTGAAAGTAAATAATGGAATTCCTAATCACAATACTAATTGTTAGTACCAACTGAAGTCAGAACGTGATGTTGTCTTTCCACAAAAAAAATACATATATAAAAATTCTCATTTTTTGCATCACGAACTACGTCTTGACCTGATTCTCTCAGTGGGATACGTAGGCGGCCACATTGGCTTCGGTCTCATTTTTTTAAAATTGTACAATCATTTTTTGCATCACGAACTACGTCTTGACCTGATTCCCTCAGCGGGATACGTAGGCGGCCACATTGGCTTCGGTCTCATTTTTGAAAATTGTACAATCATTGTCGCATCATGAACTACGTCTTGACCTGATTCCCTCTGCGGGATACGTAGGCGGCCTAAATCGGCTTCGATTAAACCATTAGAAATCTTCTCATTGGCTCGCGTGCGACAGAATGCGTTTGATTATTCCGAAAAAAGATATGAGTAATTTCTGCCAGAGTTAAGTATTGCCCACGCGCCCCGCATAACGAAAATTGGGACAATTTTGGGAAACGTACCGTGAAGAGATCATAATAAGGATTCCAAAAGGTGTTCGTTTGGTCAGAATACGTGTCATATTCGGCAAGTCCGTGCAGAGACTACATCAGCATCAACAACATTCAGCAAGTATTCGCAATATCCAGCAAGTCCGTGCAGAGACTACATCGATGTCGCGGCGTTCAAAGGCATTCGCGATATCCGGCAAGCGCGAGCATTCAAAGAAGCATTCGCAGCTGGCGATCGGCAATCGCGGCGTTCGAAGCATTCGCAGCATCCAGCAAGTCCGTGCAGAGACTACATCAGCAATCGCAGCATTCAGCAAGCATTCACAGCATCCAACAAGTTCATGCAGAGACTACATCAGCAATCGCAACATTCAGTAAGCATTCGCATCATCCAGCAAGTCCGTGCAGAGACTACATCAGCAATCGCGGATTCAAAGAAGCATTCGCATCATCCAAAGAAGCGCGAGCATTCAGCAAGCATTCACAGCATCCAGCAAGTCCACACAAAGACTGCATCAGCACTCGCAGCATTCAGCAAACATTCACAATATTTAACACGTTCGTGCAAGGACGAAATCTCAACATTTGCAGCAGCACATCAATATAACCGTCATCACGTTCTACAGGATAACATTTCTACTCATACAATTACATTGCTTATAAATTCATGCGTTATCATTTTTGCCTTAACAGTTATGCACTAACCCTTTGCTTAAGTCTTAGCATGCAGGAGCAGGAACACAACATAGATTTTATCTTACAGAGAACTGGGGCGATTTGTTAGGGGGGGCCAACATTCCCAACGAATGACAGAAGCGGCCTCGAGCGTCGGTCCACTCATCCCGCATCACCAACAAGTCCAGTGTCATCATAAGTCGATACCGATACACCCCTAAGTCTAAACCAGTCTGAGCATGCAAGCGTCAAGAGCCAAAGCTACAAAGTTGACGCGAAACAATCACTCATTTCCTAAAACTCACAAGTTTTCTTTGAAGCAGGATTTTCATATCAGAAAGGCGGGAGGACAACAATAAGCCCATGCGGGTTATAAACGCACAATGTCTATGCAATGACGTTATCTCAACCTAGGCGAGTCACAAAGCAGGTACGTCCATAAAATGACACCATTTAATTGTAAGTCTATGCAACGACGAACATCTACATCGTGTCTATGCAACGACGTCATTTCATGTAAGTCTATGCAACGGCTTCATCTATGTTTCGTCTATGCAACGCCGATCATCTGCATCACATCTATGCAACGACGTCATTTCATTGTAAGCCTATGCAACGACTTCATCTATGCTTCGTCTATGCAACGATGAACATCTACATCTCGTCTATGCAACGACGTCATTTCATTGTAAGCATATGCAACAGCTTCATCTATGCTTCGTCTATGCAACGCGAACATCTGCATCGTGTCTATGCAACGACGCAATTTCATGTAAGTCTATGCAACGGCTTCATCTATGTTTCGTCTATACAACGACGAACATCTGAATCACGTCTATGAAACGACGTCATTTCATTGTAAGTCTATGCAACGGCTTCATCTATGCTTCGTCTATGCAACGACGAATATCTGCATCGTGTCTATACAACGACGTCATCTCATGTAAGTCTATGCAACGACTTCATCTATGTTTCGTTCACGCAACGATGAACATCTGCATCACGTCTATGCAATGACGTCATCTCATGTAAGCCTATGCAACAGCTTCATCTATGTTTCGTCTATGCAACGACGAGCATCTGCATCGCATCTATGCAGCGACACCATATCTTCTAAGCCTATGCAACGGCTTCATCATGTTTCGTCTATACAATGACGAGCATCTGCATCGCGTCTATGAAGTTGTTGATCGGTGTATTTTATATACACTTTTTGAGTCATTTTTAGTTAGTATTTTACTCATTTTATTTATGTTTAGTATAGTATTAGGGTCGTTTTCCTTTCTTTTGTGTCACAGCGGTAAAAAATGGAGAAATGACGAAAAGAAGATAAAATGAGCTTAATTGAGATGGAATTGCACACAAAAAGGGATTAGTGCTGAAAGTCCCGAGAGTTGCTGAATTTGGTATTGCGCCAAGTCTAGGGTGCCATGCCGACGCGGGAATTATGAAGTGCTGGCCGAATTTGACATGTTTTCAGAATCCTAAAGGGATTATTTTTCCTACCTAAAGGGATAACTTTTCCTACCTAAAGGGATAACTTTTCCTACCTTAAAACCCTTACCTAAAAGGATTCTAATAACTTTTCCTTTCCTACAAATCCCTAACCCTTCACCAAAAGGATTCTTTGGCTATAAATACTCTACATCATTAGAAGAATTATTCATTCTCCATTCCACCATTCACCATTCTACATCCATCCACCCACCAATCCATCTTGTAAATATTCCACAACACAACCCTTGGATGCTAGAAGGCTTGGAGTCTCGTTCTTAGTAATTTTCTTTTCTTTTTCTTTTCTTTATTTCAGTTTTTGCATGATGAACTTTGAATTAGTTCTTGTCATATTTATGACTAGGAACTAATTCTCTATAGGGCTTTCCATGTTAATTCTCTAGAAACTTATGTTATGAATTAATGCATGTTTATGGTTGTTCTTCTTCTTGTTGAGATCTATCCAATATTTGAGTTGAATTCTTGGTAATTAATTGACAACTAATTATCACTATATGATTTCTAATCAGATTCCGAAAGGGGGGGATTGTGAATATGATGTAAGTTGGGTAGACATTCTTGGATTGGGGATGAAAATACCTCAATTATTTATGTAGCGTTAATGAGAGGCTTAAAAACCCTAATTTTGCGCATTGTGCGTGACAGTTAACTAGGTTCTTGTTCTTAATCCTCTTATAGAGTTATCCTTATCACCGAAAGGTAGGTAAGGTGCAATACTGGGGTTGAGTGTTTATATAACCCTAACGGGAGTATAAAATGATTTAGTGAACCTGCTTTCTCCAAAAGAAGAAGACCATAAGTTATTGCATTAATAAGTAGCATAAGCGGATAGTGAGGAGACGTGGAAGCCATATTCTCATCATCACTGAAGTAAACCCTTTTAGTTAAATAGCTTTTATAATCTTTAGTTAAAAACAACAAATCTAAATATCAATTTACCAAATAGATACAAAAAAATAGATAGTTGGTAATTGAACCCTAATCCTTGAGGACGATATTCGGTCTTATCAAGACTATACTACTTGTCACGATAACGTGCACTTGCGTTTAAAGTGTGTGCATCTTACCGCGCATCAAGTTTTTGGCGCCGTTGCCGGGGATTAGGCATAGTTCAATATCAAATTTATCTATTTTTAATTTCTAATTTAGTTTTTATTTTTTGTTTCTTTAAATTATTTATTTTATTTTCTTTTTAAAAAAAAATTAAAAAAAAAAAAAAAAACAAGTGTGCCGTGATTCGTTGTTGGTTTTGATTCATCTCAGGGATCCTTAAGACATGGATTTCTACTGTCAATATGATCGAGCTCCAACCATAGAGGAAGAGATGGAGGAATTACGAGAAGCTATACTCAGTCTCACGAGGTACCAAAATCAGTTCATAGACGAAACGAGAATAGCCATGAAGAAGTTGGAAACTCAAATAGCAGAGCTCGCGGTCATATTCAACAGCGAAACACAAGAAGAGCAATCTGCACCTGGGGTAGGCAATGAGGAAACACAATGTCAGGCAATTGACCTGAAGGATGCCGAATCAGGGGAGATAGAGAGTTCGCGGCGGCGGCGCCATGGCCGATGGCGAGGCAGCGGTGTCGAAGATTACGAGACGAGCGAGCGCGGCGCCCGAACCAGAAATCGAGGTTATTTTCAACAGCGAACAGCAAATTGAGGAGCCTGAACCACACCAATCTGGTGAGATAGTTGGTGTAGAGAAGGAAAAGATTGCAGAGATCAATTATTTACCTTCGATTACGTGGAAATTCTTTTTCTTGCACCTATTACGTAAGAAACACCACTAGCTATCACGGCTGATTCCCAATTAGGAAGCCCATACCATCAAGGGTACCCCCTAGAGTTGAGAGATGTAGAGAAGTTCACGGATTCCTACATTATAGAAAGCATAAAAGACAAGCCTACTTGGGGGATAATTGTATATGTAAGGCTCTTGTTTAAACAAATGGTCGTAGGAAATTGAGACCTCTGACAATAACTCTGCGGATTACAGCGATTCGCGAGAAGGATCAATGGGCACTCGAAAAGGTTAATTGCGTCCCGCTAAAAGGCGTTAAAGACGTGACTTGTTGGGAGGCAACCAATATTTTTAATTATGTTATTTTAATTTACATCTTTATTTTATTTTATTTTGTCTTGAAACGATCTCACGGTCTTGGGTTCTTGTTTTGTGTTGTTGGATGGCGGTGGGTAGCTAAACCGAAGAAAAAGGAGCAAAACGCTGGAAAAAAAAAAGCGATGCGTCGTGTGGCCTAGAATCGTGAATCGTGTAGTAACCCGTAAGAGCCACGATCTTAGCGTCGCGGCGCTAATCTCGTGGCGGCGCCCGAACTTCAGAGAACCATATTTCCGTGCAAATTCCAGAATTTTTCCTCCTAGACCTCCATTATGACCGCTGTGTTGTGTCAGTAAGTTATCCATTTTTTGTTAGTATTGCACACATTGAGGACAATGTGTGATTTAAGTTTGGGGGTGTTTTATTTGTGTCTTGTTATGTTTCAGTTAAGTCTTTTTTTATTTGTTTTGTGTTTATTTTTGAGTCACAATTTTTTTTTCTTTTAGAATCATAATTGCCTGTCAAAGATCATGTATGTTGTAGTTGCTAGAAACACCTAGTGAAGGAAGGTGGAATAATGTAATGGAATTAGAAGCAACTATCTAAACACTTAGGTTAGATATGTCAAAAACTCACAAAAATCTGTCTATTTGGAGTTTCTTGCTTAAATTGTGCATGCTAAATTATGAAAACCTATGTGTTATGATTGCTTGTTATTTGAGGCGAAATAGTTAGGATATACATGTTAGGGAGATGACTCAGGCATTTCTTTGATAGCCTATTCTTACCACTCTTTTCTACCCCGAACTTTAAAAGTATCCCTAGTCAGCCCCATTGAGCCTAAAAATTGAAACTTCTTCTTTGACACCCTATATTCCCACAGATTGTGCCATAAGTAAAAATGTGAAGTAGTGGAATCAATTGTGTTAAAAAAGAGACAAAAAGAGTGAATGAGCTTGTTGCACCCCAATAAAAAAGTAATAAGAAAGAGGCAAAAGTCTAAGTTTGGGGGTGCTTGTTATTATAATACTCTTCATTCTCCCAAAACAAAAGAGGAAAAAAAAATAGAATTGAAGTGAAGAAAAGAACAAAAAGAAAAGGGAAATATTGAAAAGCTAAAGAGCTTATGGTACACAAAAATGAGCCTAAATGCCTATTTTTACCAACCCCCACCTAAGCCTACATTATAACCCTTAAAGTCCTGAAGATCTCTTTTATGCATATCCAGGATTAGTGGAGAATAGCAAGTAAGCATGCCATAGGATTTTTGAATTTATATGCATGATTTAGTATATTGACTTCCATTAAAGCATGATAAATATGAGTTTGCGAAATATCTAGCTCAATGTGTTTAGTGTGCTGAAAAATTTCATGCTACATGTTCCTGCATATTATTCTGCTAACCTTCATGTTTTTCTAGATAACACTAAATGCAGCAAAAGTGATCAATGTCAGTGAGTCTTTTATTTTTCGTTTCTTGAGTCTTTTATTTCTTTCTTTCTATCTTTGCTCGAGGGCGAGCAAAGATTAAGTTTGGGGGTATTTGATCGGTGTATTTTATATACACTTTTTGAGTCATTTTTAGTTAGTATTTTACTCATTTTATTTATGTTTAGTATAGTATTAGGGTCGTTTTCCTTTCTTTTGTGTCACAACGGTCAAAAATGGAGAAATGATGAAAAGAAGAGAAAATGAGCTTAATTGAGATGGAATTGCACACAAAAAGGGCCAAGAAATAAAGTCTAAGAAGTTCCAAGAATTATAGAGGAGTTCAGACGAAGTCCGGACGAAAAAAGGGCAACGAGGCAATCGCGAAACGTCACCGGAGCGGCGCTGGCAGCGCATGGCGCGCCATAGTCTTGAAAGTCCAGAGTTGCTGAATTTCAGCTCATGGCGCCCGATCTGCGGGGCAGCGCGCCGAGGAATTATGAAGTCTTTGGCGGGTGACATGTTTTCAGAATCCTAAAGGGATTATTTTTCCTACCTAAAGGGATAACTTTTCCTACCTAAAGAGATAACCTTTCCTACCTTAAAACCCTTACCTAAAAGGATTCTAATAACTTTTCCTTTCCTACAAATCCCTAACCCTTCACCAAAAGGATTCTTTGGCTATAAATACTCTACATCATTAGAAGAATTATTCATTCTTCATTCCACCATTCACCATTCTACATCCATCCACCCACCAATCCATCTTGTAAATATTCCACAACACAACCCTTGGATGCTAGAAGGCTTGGAGTCTCGTTCTTAGTAATTTTCTTTTCTTTTTCTTTTCTTTATTTCAGTTTTTGCATGATGAACTTTGAATTAGTTCTTGTCATATTTATGGCTAGGAACTAATTCTCTATAGGGCTTTCCATGTTAATTCTCTAGAAACTTATGTTATGAATTAATGCATGTTTATGGTTGTTCTTCTTCTTGTTGAGATCTATCCAATATTTGAGTTGAATTCTTGGTAATTAATTGACAACTAATTATCACTATATGATTTCTAATCAGTTAGAAAGGGGATTGTGAATATGCTGTAAGTTGGGTAGACATTCTTGGATTGGGGATGAAAATACCTCAATTATTTATGTAGCGTTAATGAGAGGCTTAAAAACCCTAATTTTGCGCATTGTGCGTGACGGTTAACTAGGTTCTTGTTCTTAATCCTCCTATAGAGTTATCCTTATCACCGAAAGGTAGGTAAGGTGCAATACTGGGGTTGAGTGTTTATATAACCCTAACAGGAGTATAAAACGATTTAGTGAACCTGCTTTCTCCAAAAGAAGAAGACCATAAGTTATTGCATTAATAAGTAGCATAAGCGGATAGTGAGGAGACGTGGAAGCCCTATTCTCATCATCACTGAAGTAAACCCTTTTAGTTAAATAGCTTTTATAATCCTTAGTTAAAAACAACAAATCTAAATATCAATTTACCAAATAGATACAAAAAAATAGATAGTTGGTAATTGAACCCTAATCTTTGAGGACGATATTCGGTCTTATCAAGACTATACTACTTGTCACGATAACGTGCACTTGCGTTTAAAGTGTGTGCATCTTACCGCGCATCAAGGGACAAAATTGAGTGTCAACAAATCTCACTGAAACAAAGGAAACGCTGCTGAAAATTTCCCAAAATGTTTGCCAGAAAAAAGAGAGCTTTCACATCCGCCTCCGTTCCAAAATATGACGCTACTAGGTTTGTCAGTCAAAAAGTAGGAGACAAATATAACAAACTTAGTACTAGACCCTTGATCCCTGAGCGAGGGATGAAGTACCAAAGGGAGTCATTTGAGGATGGAGATGTCTATGAGCCTATTCGGGCAATGATAGAGGCCATGGGGTGGAAGAGATTTGTTAATCCGGAGAGAATAGTACCACATAACACCGTAATAATGAAAGAATTCTATGCTAACTTTCCGAAAAGGGTAAATGGTGGATGTTTTGTGAGAGGACAGTATATGCTTGTGACGGCTGAAGTGGTGAATGAGCTATTAAGAACAGCCGATGTTGAAGAAAGAGGCGACGATCGAAGCTATTTCAGAACTTGGTCTAGAGATGTCGTCAACATCGATTGGGATATCGTCGCAAGCACATTGTGCTACCCTGGGGCTAAGTATGATATTGCACGAAATGGATCAAGAGGACTGAGCAGATGTCAGTTCAACAAAAGCGACGAGGTTGGTTATATTTAAATCGATGCACTTTGATTCCATCGACGCACTTCACCAGAGTGCCAGCGGACAGAATAAATATGATATATAGAATTATGGAAGGGAAGCCGATTGATGTTGGGAAGGAGATATTGCAAAACATTGGAGAAACCAGTAGGCTGGTCACTACAGGTGGGTTGGGACACGGATCACTTATTTGCAGTTTATGTTCTAGACATGGAGTACCAACCCTAGCTACTGATACATATAAGAAGGGCCAACCTCCTATGACATATGGGATAATGCATGCCTTCCCAGAACCAGTTCCTCCAAAGAATGAAGGAGACCAGACCACCGCAGAATGAGGTCACATGGATGAAGATGAGCCTGAGACAGAGGCTCAGCATGAGACAGGTAGCAGCCGCCAGCAGGCAGCAGCCCCTGGAATTGGAACCTCTGGTGCCTATGATGGAGCAGTTGCTCATGAACCAGCGAAGGATGATGCAGAGCTTGGACACAATGATACAAGGTCAACAGGACCTGAGGCAAGGACATCAAGAAATAAGGCAGGAGCAACAACAGTTGAACCTGAGATTTGATGAGATGAGTTCCTTGTTCAACCAGTGGTCCATGCATTATCCGCCGCCACCACCATCATTTTAAACCAAGTCTGTAAGTTGTCCCGTTTTTCTTTTATTTTTGAGTCTTGCACACATTAGGGATAATATGTGATTTAAGTTTGGGGGGAGTTCTTAGTTTTTTTTTTTTTTTTGAGTCTTTTCGTGTTATTTTCTATGTTTATTTGAGTCTATTTTTTTTATGATCATGTATGTTGTAGTTACTTGAAACGCCTAGTGAAGTAAACTTGAATAATGTAATGGAATTAGAAGCAACCATCTGAACACTTAGGTTAGATATGCCAAAAATTCATGAAGTCAAACTTTGGGGTATCTTGCTTGATTTATGCATTGTTAGTGATTAAGCCTATGTGTCTGCTTGCTTGCTATTTGAGGCGAAATAGTTAGGATATGCATGTTAGGGAGATGATTCGGACATTTATTTGTTAGCCCTTTCTTACCATTTTTTGCCTATCCCTGACAATAAATTGTATCCCTAGTCAGCCCTTTGAGCCTAAAAATAAGATATTTTCTTTGACACCGTACTATTCCATATTTGTGCCATAAGTGATTTTTTTTTGATATGTTTGGAATATAAAGTATTGAAAAAGAGACAAAAGAGAGTGAACAATTTTTGATGCACCTCAATGAAAAAGTAATAATAAATAGGCAAAAGCCTAAGTTTGGGGGTGCTTGCTATTCATCATACACCTCATTCTCTCAAAACAAACGAGGGGAAAGATAGGTATGATGTTAAAAAGAGAATCAAAAGAAAAGGGAAGAATCGAAAGCAAAAAAAGCTTATGGTACGTAAGTTGAGCCTAAATGCCTATTTTTACCTACCCCTGCCTAAGCCTACATTACAACCGTGAAAATCCATGAAGATCTCTAATATGTGTATCCATGATTAGTGGAGAATAGCAAGTAAACATGTCATATGATTTTGAAATTGACATGCATAGTTAGGTATTCTTACTTCCATTGAGCATGATTAAATTGAATTTGCGAAATATCTGACTTGATGTGTTTAGAATGCTAAAAATTCATGTTATATGTTCCTGCATATTATTCTACTAACCTTCATGCTTTTCTAAGCAACAATGATGCAGCAACTTGATCAATGTCTTTGAGTCATTTTATTTTCGTTTCTTTCGTGTCTTTGTTTCTATTTTTTTTATCTTTACTCGAGGGCAGCAAAGATTAAGTTTGGGGGTGTTTGATCGGTGTATTTTATATACATCTTTTGAGTCATTTTTAGTTAGTCTTTTGCCCATTTTTGTACAAATATGTGTCGTGTTAGGATAAATTTTCTTTCTTTTGAGTCACAGTGGTTTAAAGTGGCACATTGGCGAGAAGGAGCGAAAAGAGGGCAGAAATAGAGGTTTCAGAGCTCAAAAAGCTAAAAAGTTGGCAACCCGGGCGAGAAACAGGGCGGCGCCGCGGTGCCACCAACCAGCAGCAACAGAGCGCCACGGCGGCCAAAGAACAGAGAGCCACGTGGTTTTCGGCGTCGCGCGCGATTGCAGGATCGCGCGCGGCGCGGAAAATTGCCAAATCCGAATTGGAATGGGCCAAGGCCAAGAAGGAAAAAGTTTGGGACGTTTTTGAGGTTATAAAAAGGACATTTTAGGTCAGATTTTGGGAGTTCAACACTTGACAATTTATCACAACTTGGAGATCAAGATTGGAGATTTACTTTGGTGTAATTTCTTGTTCTTTATTTTATTTCTTTTTGTATATGTTGGATATTAGTTTAGTTCTTGGCATGTCTATGGCTAGGAACTAACTTAATTTAGGACTTTTCATGTCGAATCGCTTGAACATCGTTCTTATGAATTAATGCATGTTTTGGTTTCTTCTTATTATTATTGAGATTTATTCAATAATTGTTTTGATTGATTGGTAATTAATTGATCACTAATTATCATAACTTAAATGATTTTTAATCGAAAGCCAAAAGGGGAGATTGTGAATATGCTATAGTTGAATAAACATAGGTTAAATCGTGGACGAAAGTACCTCGATACTTGTGTAGCTTAATAGGTTATTGCTCTTAATCCTCCTTTGTAGTCAATCTTGTCATCGAAAGATAGAAGGGTTCTACATTGGGGTTGAGTGTTTATATTATCTTAACAAGATTATAAAACGACTTAGTTAACCTGCTATCTCAAAATAGAAGAAGAACCATAATTATTTACATTAACGAGTACAACGAGCGGATAGTTGAGGAGATTTAGAAGCCCTATTTCCACCATATCTGAAGTAAAGTAAAGTAAATTAGTTAGCATCTATAATCATAGCTATAAATAATTCATCAAATTATCGGTTACCAAATAGATATTATAGAATAGAGGTTGATAATTGGACACTAATCCCTGAGGACGATAACTCGGTCTTCTAGACTATATTACTTGTCACGACATGTGCACTTGCGTTTAGTGTGTGCATAAATCGCGCATCAAGTATATATAGAGTACAATATTCATCCCTTATACAATAAGAATTCTATGCCTATACAAAAGAGGAATCTTAGTCTTACCATAATTATATTTACACAATATATGAAAATATTCTAATTATGGGTAGAGAATATATTATTTTCTATATTTACACGTTTACACACCCCCTCAATCGGAGCGGGAGGAGGCCGGACGCTGAGACTGGATCTGAAGTCAAGAAACAATTGTCTGGGAAGTCCTTTGGTAAATATGTCTGCATACTGATAGGATGATGACACATGTAACACTCTGACATGGCCTAAAGCAACTTTCTCACGAACAAAGTGTAGGCATATCTCAATGTGCTTGGTTGATCTTTGAACCAGACATGAGACAAATAGATGACAGATGTTATCACAAGATACAATAGATGTGCGCGCAAAGAACATCAAGTTCTAATAAGAAGTTTCTAAGCCAACAAATCTCATTACTACATTTGCAACGCTCTGTACTCGGGCCTCGTGATCGATCTAGATAGGGTAGCTCGCCACTCGCGGACAGAAATCAGATTATCCCCTAAGAAAACACAAAAGTCGGAGGTGGAGCGTCGCATGTCCGGACATCCTGCCCAATCTGCATCCGTATATGAGAGCAACCTGTTTGGCGCGGAGGGTATAGGTGCAAACCATAATCAAGAGTACCCTTAATGTATCGAATGATACGCTTAAGAGCAGTGAAATGAGACTTCCTAGGGGCATGCATGAATAAGCACACCTGTTGAACAACATAAGCTATGTCTGGCCTGGTAAATGTGAGATACTGAAGTGTACCTGCAAGACTCCTATACATAGTAGGATCAGAGACTGGAGCACCATCTATAACACTGAGCTTAGATTTCAAATCGACTGGAGTAGGCATAACTTTGCAATTCGCCATCTTAGCCCTGTACACTATCTCCTCTGCATACTTACGCTGACACAAGAACATGTGATCGCGGACACAGTCACTGATATCCCCAAGAAATAACTCAGTTTTCCCAAATCATTCATTGCAAATTCAGACTTAAACAAGACAATAATCTCATTTTTCAATCTATCTGAGGAGGCAGTTAGAACAATATCATCCACGTACAATAATAAGTAAGCAATGCTACTACCTCGATGAAAAATTCTGCATACAAACTCAATCTGCAAGATATACCTGACAAAGCGATCATACCACGCACGGGGAGCCTGTTTCAGGCCATATAGTGACTTACGGAGACGACACACATAGTGAGGGACTGCTGGATGGGTGAACCCATGCGGCTGATGCATGTACAATATTTATCTCAGGTCTCTATGTAAGAATGCATTCTTCACATCAAGTTGATGGATCAGCCAGTGTTTGCCCATGACAATGCTCAAAACTGTGCGAATAGTAGCCGGTTTGACAACCGGGCTGAAGTTCTCTCCACAATCAATTCCCTCCTGCTGATTTGTGTCATTAGCCACAAGACGGGTCTTATACCTCTCAAGATCCCCATTATCTCTAAACTTATGACGAAAAAGCCACATACATCGAATTACATTCACCCCCTCAGGTCTAGGTACTAGATCTCACGTGTGCTGTTTAGTTAAAGCATTGAATTCCTCATACATAACCGCATTCCAATTAGGGTCTTGTTTGGTCAATTTTGGGTTCTTTGGAAGTGGAGAGATGGTTTGGGCAGACAAGTTGAAATGGACTTTGGGTTTGAAGATTTCATGCTTTGAACGAGTTTCCATTGGATGAGTAGGGACAGTGGGTGGCGGAGTGGTGTCTGAGACGGTGGGTAAAGTCGGATAAGGAGAAAGTGGGGGTGAAGCTGTCGGAGGAGCCGCGGCTCTTGGATCGAGCGCCGCGACGCTAGAAGGTTGACAGTCTTCTCTGAAGTTTGGGCGCCGCGACGCCTCAGCACAGGGCAGCGACGCTGTCGACGGTATTCCTGAAGATTGCTCACTGGAAATCAGGCGCCGCGGCGCCTCCCCTCGGCACAAAAAAGTCAAAAAATCAACATATACATAAAAAATAATTTTTTAACTTTATATATATAATTTAATTTTTTCACCCGAGAGAAGTTCCAACGAGTGGAGGTAACGGAGTTGAAGAAGGTTAGAGTGGAAGCAACGGAAATTCAGAAAGATGAAGCCGCGTGGGTCCAAATAACCTAACTAGGACTAAGACTCTTTTCATTTGCCAACTTCCCCCCTTATATTTACTCTCATTTGCCCCCTCCCCTCTCCCTTTCTTATACTATCAAAATTCAATTTCTTACATATTCAATCACAATTGCTACAATTACTTACCAAATTTGTACTTTTCTTCTCTCTTTACTAGACACCGCTCGCTCTCCAAAAAAAAAAACTCTTGTTTACATTTGGAATGGTTCGATCACCAATTCATCTCTTTCTTTGCTCTGTTTTCTCTTTGTTTGACAATATCTACAACACTTGAAATTCACATCATTTTTGTTGTTTTTCGCCAAAATAAAATTTGGGTATTGATTGAATACCTTTTTCATGAACCGGGCTTTCATTTATTTTTAGTTTCATTTGGCAAACCATTTCCAATTGTATTCAAGAATTGAAGTTTATTCACTGTGAACTCCAAGAGAGCGAGCGGCGAATTGTGAGACTAGTGACAATGGCTGCACCAGAGGAAAGTGGCAAATCAAGGATATCAATGGGACAAGAACAAATTGATTTTGATGATAATACCTTTGAAAGACAACAAAGGAGGCCAGTTTTTGAAGAAGCTTCCATGTCTAACAGGCGTTTCAAGAAAATCAAAAGTCCCCAACGACAATCCTATCCTCAACAACCACCTTTAAATTCCTCTGTTATTTATAATAATCCCACATCCATGCCATTTCCTCTTCCTGCTCCGTCAGTTTCATCTTCTTCTTCTGCTACAACGTCGAGGCTCGTTTTTCCTTTTGCCTTTGACGGGACACAACAATTGGGACCAAACACGACTCCTGTATTTCAGCCACATCATCAAACTCAGCAGCAAATGATCTCATTTTCACCTCATCAACAATGTCTTTACCCTCCGTATTTTGCAGGGGAGTTAGGACCATCACAGAATCAGCAACAACTATTGCAGCATTGGAACGAAACGCTAAATTTAAGTCCGAGGGGAAGAATGATGATGATGAGTAGATTGGGGCAAGATAGCAGGGGATTTTTTAGGCCTCAGGTAGTACAACCTATTTCCGCGACGAAACTTTACAGAGGAGTGAGGCAGAGACATTGGGGAAAATGGGTAGCTGAAATTCGTCTCCCTCGTAATCGGACTCGTCTTTGGCTTGGTACTTTTGACACTGCTGAGGACGCCGCCATGGCTTATGACCGCGAGGCGTATAAGCTTAGAGGAGACAATGCTAAGCTCAATTTCCCCGAACTCTTTATTGGTAAAGACAGAGGAGAAGCATCTACAGAGCATAATTCATCGCCCTCGTCTCCAATTACTCATCAAGAAACTTCAGTTTCGGTGCAAGGTGTTCAGTTGCAGCCAATAGATACAGAACTACTGCCTCCACCACTGCCCCCACAGCCACCACCGGAAGGTGATAACCACGACGAGGACTCGGGGATGGGGTCGAGTGAGGTAACTGCTAGTGATGAAATTCAAGGGAATTTTGGAGTATTAGAAGGTTGTGCATCATCATCATCACAATCAACTGAATTAGTATGGGGTGATATGGCTGAGACTTGGTTTAATGCAATACCAGCAGGTTGGGGTCCAGGTAGTCCAGTTTGGGATTATTTGGATTACACAAATAATAACCTCATGTTCCCACCTAATCTTCATTTTGAGAATTTCCATCACCAAGAGCCTCATAATTCTGATCCTCATCAGAATCATCACAATCATGATAATACTAATAGAGATAATCCATCTTTACCTTCATGTTCCATGAGGCCTTTCTTTTAGGTTCAACTTTTCTCATACATTTGTCCATTTAGGATTTAGGTGTTACATACCATTTCAAGATCCACACCGTCCTTTGGCCATATAGGAGATCTTTTTTTGACATGGTCTCCTCGGATTCATTTACCGGTTGAATCTATCTGGCCATGCCCGCGCATTATACGCCATCTTTGCTCATCTCTTTTCCAATTGTTGCAGTTTTTAGAGCCTTTTAACTCTTTACTGTGCCATCTTTGGATCCTCTTCCACTTGATCCCCCTTTACTTGTCATATCTGCAAAATGGCTGCATATTTTAGGCCATTCTTGCAGTGACAATTTTACTTGGTTACTACTACTTTCACACATATGTATCACATTTAGTGAGATCATGTGCTAGTATCATCAGCACTTAGTTGGTTTCCTTATATTTTTTCTCATTTGCAGTGTTTAATTTAGTCCAGTATTTAAATTGCCTTAGAACCAATGTCGAGGGAAACAGTTTTATGATCTACTCTTGACAATTCCTCCATCACGAGCTCATTTTTGATTCGCCACGATGGATGAAATGGAAGTGTGTATATGTATTGATCTTCACTTCAGATATATATGTTGTAATTTCTTTGTTGTTGTTTTTATTGAAGATATTAGTTTAGCATTTTGTTCCTCTTTTGAAGTTGATATATTTGTCCTTGTTTGGAATCCAGTGTGCAAGAAAAAGTAATTTGTAACAAGCATGGCCACAAAGCAAAACATGCTTGTCCTGCAAAACGGTGTTAAAATAATGGTCTGTTCCATATTCAAGAAATGGCCATAACAGTCTAGGTTCATGCATGGTATTAGCAAAACATTCACTTTTAGTGTTTTGTTTGCTTTCTTGTTCCTCTCTAAATAATTAAGGTAAAATACCTAAAAGCCCCAAAAAAAATCGGCACAGTACACACTTTGCCCTGCTTTGATTACCTCTAAACTTGACTATTTGGTGTATAATTTATCACTTGGACAAAAGAATTCACGTGGTAGCATGTGATTATGTGAATCTCACCTCAATTAGGTGAGACTGGTCAGGGGGTAAATACTAATAACGAATAGTCAAGTTCATAGGGTAATTAAGGTAATGCAAAATTTAGGTGCACTAAATAAAACAAGACAAGTTTAATGATGGGTGACTGAAACACCTTCAAATATGTTAAGCAATAAGTTCTGCTCACAACGTTTTTTCAGGAGCAACATCATTAGTATATGTGATGGATGGTGTCACTCCCCGATATGCTACTACCAATTTTTCCCACCCAAAAGCGTGATGGCAGTCGACAACATCGTTTGTCAACTTGAGCCAAACACTAAGTCTTTTCAAGATCAAAAAACTTAATAACGCGGAAGAAATCAAACACACTGAATGAGGTTTGGAATGACAAGGTTTAACACAACACACAACACCAAGAGTTACGGGCAAAACAATTCAACCTTTCTTTTATTTCTACACAAATAAACAAAGGGAAATGCCTCTCGGCTTACAAGATAGTGATAGAACTAAACATATAACACTTGAACAAACAAACTAATCTAGTCTCACTCACTAATTAGTTTATACTCCCGGGATTGCACTCACAAGAACAAAGTTTGATTTAGCTTTGAACATTTGAGATTTTAACACTTAGCTCTCTCTCGCGTTTTAGGCTTTCACGGATTGATTGATGATTGAATAAGTTCACCTAACTTATTTTATTTATACGGAAAGGGAGTGACTTATCATGCCTTACAAAGGGGAACGTGTTACGGGTGTGGATGTGGTAACTCACATCCACAAGTCATTGTTTTCTCTTCACACACATACACTTGCACGATCAACACTTCCTTGAGACTTGATCATATTGGCACGTTTTCTTCTCTTCTCCAAGCAACGTCCTTGTTGACCAATTCAACTCTTCAAATGGCTCACACTGGTCCCATTAGGTCTTAGTCAAGTCCCACAAGACTCAACGTCTCACCTGTACTATCAACAACTCGTCTAGATCAACATACATCAAACTTGCACAAAATTCGGAATTCGGTTCGAGCCATTTTGCCCGGTTTGGGTCATTGAAGTCTACACACTTCAATACGCAACCAAATTAGCTCAAACCACTTCCCACCTGTCCCGGTGACCTTTCGGGAGCTCCTCGAGCCATCCTCAAGCCACCCAATGCACCACCGTGATCCGGACTGAACCACTTGCCCTCGGACTTAGTCAATCTTGCATTTCAGCTTGCCACATGTATATGACTCAGTCAAGTTCTTTACACCACCAACCCTTGTGATATAATTGACCCTTATGAATCATAGAAGGTCTCAGAACACCTCCCTCACATCCCACACCCACGCCTTAACCCATAGCATCATTGCAAGCATCTCAACACATGCCCCTTTTCTCGACCTTCGGTTCATCCTCATGGACTTTGTCAAACTAGTCGTTGCATCTTTTATCTAGACTTGTAATATGCATTAATGTGAGTATAATACCTTGTCATGTGCCCGCACATGTCTGAACATCCTGTGTCTTGCATATGCTCCTCGAACACGTGTTACACCCTTCAGACGTCCTTCATCAATGCTCAACACTTAGCAGTATTGTGTTGCATCCTTTTGTATGTATTTTGCCTTTTTGCATTGCTCCTCAATGACTTCCCTGAATCCTAACCTTATCTTTAGCTTTGTTAAATCAAATGTTTCTCCGTGTCGTGCCTTTACTCGCACACACGAAGTGTTTGTCAACATAGTTCATTTTTCGATCCAATTCGTGTCTAACTCACATCGAATTTTCATGAACCAATTCACGAGTGTGACAAATAGTTAGTAGCCTATCTTTGACAAACAAGGTGGCTCTTCCTCGGTAGATTTTTGTACTCTACTCCGTACATTTTTTGATGTCTGTCTTTCTTTACCATAAACTTAATTATAGGTTGATATGGACTTGGCAGGAATCTACATAATGGTAGTGCAAAATATGTCCTTTGATGTTTGATCTAATTTTCTGAAATCTAGTTAGCTCTTATTATTATTTTATTTAAAAAGATTAAAAATTTAACGGAAAAGGGTAAAAAATATCCTTAACCTATTAGAAATGGCTTTAAAATGTTTTTCTTCCATCTATTGGATCAAATTTGCCCCTCATTCCTCCTATTGAGATAAAAATGCACTTCACCTATTAGAAATGGATAAAAAATGCCCCTCCTTTCACCTATTTGATTAAATTTGTCCCTAATATTATTTTCAAAATTAAAATTATCCTCCATTAATGACACAATTATATGATATTTAATTAAATTTTAACTAAACGCATGAACTTTATTTATTGATCCATATAAAATTTTGACTCAATCCCAAAAGAACCCGACCCACCCATGACCCACCCCAATACAAAACTCATTTTGATTTAACGCAGCAAAGCGATAAAAATATTTTTGCCTCCTTTTTAATTAATTTATGTACGAGCAAAAAAGTTATTTTGGTCAGAAGTTAGCATTTTTGCATAGAACACACGACACAAGACTTGTCTGAGTTATGTCGAAATATATTTGTGTTGTTTTATATTAATTTTTATGTATCTTTCATTTATTAGTGTTCTTCAATTTAATTTAATGTTTACAGACCAAATTCTAGACATTTCTTTAAAAATGTATATGGTTGCAATATCAGCTTATTAATATCCAAACATTCCTTGAGGTTACATTCTACAATTAGTTTCTATTCAAAGTATAAATTTATTTCTCTGTATTCGGCTGCAATGTCGTTGTTAAATTTAATAATTGAAATTAAGCGTTTTGTGCTTATCTTTACGTGTAAATATTGTTGTTACAACAATTGATGGTTAACTGATGCTTCTGATCTAAAACGAAAAAGGCATATATCCGCAATTCCAAACGAGTAATCCAGAATTAAATTATACTACATAGTAAACATGTATAGAAACTTATTTGAAAAAGAAGGTGAAAATGATATAATCGCTTTGCTGCGTTAAATCAAAATGTGTTTTGTATTGAGTGGGTCATGGATGGATCGGGTTCTTTTGGGATTGGGTCAAAATTTTATATGGATCGATAAATAAAGTTCACGTGTTTAGTTAAAAATTAATTAAATGTCATATAATTGTGTCGTTAATGGAGGACAATTTTTCATGTTTTGGGACAAATTTAATCAAATAGGTGGAAGAAAGACATTTTTGAGCCATTTCTAATAGGTGAAGGACATTTTTTACCCCAATAGGTGAAAGAAGGGACACATTTGATCCAATAAGTGGAAGAAAGACATTTTAAGTCATTTCTAATAGGATAATGACATATTTGACCCTTTTCCGAAAATCTAAAATTTGTTGGGCTTATCTTGGGGCGGATTTTAAGTTTCGGCTTCGTCAAAACTTAATAATTTAACACAAATTCTATATCAGAATTAAAAAATTCATTAAATATGTATAAATAATCTATTCAGAATTCAGTAAGCAAAAGGATTGAGATAAAAAAAAATCATAAATTTAAAATCTTAAGTCCATCTTTAGACTCACCCCTGCAATGGAGCTTAAGCTTCGTCCCATTATAGCTACTTTTCGGTTGTCTTTAAAAATAGTAATTGTTATAAAAAAAATTAAATTCCACGAGTAAATTTTAAAACGCTATATCTTGACTTCACCTTGGATTGAGACATTACACGGACATAAATAATTAATAAAATTTGTAAAAATATATGAATATGTTAGGAAGTACATCTCCTCTCCTTCTCTAAATTTTACTCCCTGCATGTCATAATAAGTGGTTATTTAGGTCTTTTAATTTTTTTTAAAATAAGTGCTTCTTTAGAATTTCAAGAATAATTTAGGCGATATTCTTCCAAAATTGTCCTTGTTTAAATAAGACATTCATTAAGTATAATTTTTTTCTAGGCGTTAATTAGGGGTAAATTAGTAAAAATATTTTTAATTTTCTAGAATCGATGTCGAAACAACAAAAAAATTGGATTAACCAAAAACCAAAAAAAAAACGTCAATGCATTTAATTATGTCATTAGCATGCTTAATCCTGTTGTTAATCCATTGAGGGGGGGCCAGTCGCCGGCCCATGAAATCGTCTTAAATTCGCAGTTAAGACGTCACAACATCAGTGCAGTGATGAGAAAATGATATGCTTTAAAATTGTCAACAAATAATGAAAAAGACAAAAATATCTAAATTGTTGTGCTTAAGATAGCTACGGATTACGTTAAAGTGGTCCTAGCGTACAAGTTACAACTAAAGCATGCCAAACATTTGATGTCATGGAACGGCGCAGCGTATTATCTCTACAAAATTAAATTAATTTCCCTCTAATTTATTAATGACCATCAAGCATGGACATTGTCCTTTTAATATATTTTATGTCTCAAAATATTTGTCACATTACGTTTTTCAAAAGTTAAACTATATGAACTTTGACCAATATTTTGAGTTATATTTTTTCATCATATTAATATGAGAACAATTGCAAGTTATAGTATTTTTCGTATAATTTTTTAATATCTAAATTTTAATTTTAAATATTGAATTAATATATCTAATTTAACTTTGAAATTTGGTCAAATTGATTTTTAAATGAAAAATATGACAAGTATTTTGGGACGGATGAAGTACATTTTTACAAAAAAATAATATAAATTTAACTTATGTACGCCAATAACATAACGAGTATTTATGATATTAGTGTATCTTAATCTATTATCAATTGTAGTTATCATTTAGTAAAAACGAGTATAACTCAACCCCAAAAGTTATCTCATTATAACGTGAGGATTGACCAAGACTACATTTGGAAATCAAATAACCCTATCACCCAGGGATGTGGGAACTCAACAACGTCAAACGCTCAGTCATCCACCGATATGGGAACTCCCCGATATTATCGGGTCCCATGCATAGACAATATAAGGTGGGTGTCCAACATCAAGTACATTGTGAATTGAAATTAAGCTAAACTTTATAAAAAATGAATATTTAGGTCTAACTTCACTCCAAAAATTATATTATGAGACGAGGATTATTTAAGAATCACTCATATAATGAAACCCAAATAACATATCACCAAGTGGGAACTCAACATCATTTAGATAATCTGATATTACAAAACTTCTTTTATACTTTTCTTATTAAGAAGCCCTAAGAAGTGGTGAATTTGTGTAGCTGTTGAATCCTGGTGATGATTTGACTTCCACCTTCATACTCGATCAAAACCTTTTTTCATAAATAGAAATCGAGTATTTTTAAGTTCAACTAATTTCATTTCTTCATTTCTACAGAGCAGTCGGATCTTCAAGAGCAAAGACCGGAGAACAGTAAGAGTTGATTTGTCTCAATTAGGCTTTTGACGGCGCATCCTAATTGTCAAGCAAAGTTATCTCAACTCTAATAAATACTTGTATAAAATGAATTAAAAAATACAAAAAGAAATGGTAATAAAAACATTTGTCCTATATGTACAAATTCAAATCGGGCACAAATGATACCATATAAATTTCTAACTCCTCTCCTTTAGAATTTAGCATCTATAACAGTCGGAAATAGGGATTAAAACCAGCACCCCCACATTAATAGCAGGACTGATTCCAGAATTGAATAGATTAGGAACTTTTTCGAAAGGCTAGAAAGTTTGACGTCTCAGCCGATCAATAGTCACTCAAATGGCGTCATGTTGCCTCGCAGTCTTCGGCAATCCAGAGACAAAGTCTATGGCTACAACAGAGAGTTATATGATGCGATCGAAAAGGATGAATCGCTTCCAAAAAGGAATCTATTGATTCTCTTCCAATTGAAGGCATACCGTATTCTAAAAAGAATAACTAGATCTTATAATGGTTCAGGTGCTACATCCCAATATTTTGATTTACATATCATTGGTAGATTATGGAGATTTCGTAACTATTCCAAAAATGGAAAGTTCGACACAATTGAGATTTATTTTGGAAATTGGAAGCGGTGGACAAAATGATCAAGGAATACTCAGAAACACGTCTAGAAGAGTTTGAGATAGAAATTCATAAAGAAACGATCCAATTAATAATCTCAATTCGCTTTTCCTATTCACTAGTACACTGCGTGCTACAACTAGCAACCCCTTTACTAGGTTGGGAAAAGGCTAGCGTGCAACGACGGATGAAAAGCCAACAACTTCTTAGGAGTCAGTTTTGGCTTGCCCCTCTTCAACTTTATAATCAAGCAAGTGGTTGAACGCCCCTCTCCTTATAGTCGAGTTGCTTTTCGCCCCTTTCCTTGGAAAATGATAAAAGGAAGGCTACCCTTATTGTCACTCAGTCAGCCGGCCTAGAAGAAAACACAAATAAAGATAGGTCAACAGATTAATAGTTATATTTGCAAGCACTGATTTTTCTGGAAATAGATGATTAATCATCTGCTTCTCACGTTCCGTGAATAGTCAGAAAAGCGATGACAATGTCATCATTTTCACGATATCAATATGATTCTTTTCCCAATTAATCGCTTGGGCGGTCAAGGGAGTTTTTCTGATGTCTTTTCTTCTGTAGAGGACTTCTTCCAAATGACATAATTGTCCGACACTACATTCCTCGATCTTCACAAAAATCGGGGAATTCATCGGTCGGATAACAATATTAGTATATAGAAGTTAAGCTATTGAAATATGCACACGACATTAACATAAGATTGTGTATTTACGAGCGAGGACAAAAACAAAATCCAAGGACGTGGCAATACGATTGGATGTTAACAAGCTTCTAGTTTATTCTGCAATCAATCATCCATAAACATAGGACTATATTACTTATTTAGATGTTTGACTTTGTTTTCGTATATTTGCTTTTCTCACAATTATTGCTTTTAACAAGAAAAATGTTGAGAGGAATTAATTAGAAACATTCAAAGTCCACAATATTGTGAGAGAAAACTAGTGTTCAAAGAACTTGTTCCACAAGGGAATAATATGTCATCAGAGAAGTCATTCTAAAATAACTCCAAACAATACTATACTTAATACCAATATAAAAAGGGGGAAAAGAATGAAGGAACAAAGAAAATAAAAATGACAAATTCAAAGCTTATATTAGAAGTAAGGGCTAATACATAAGGGGCTGAAAGGTTCACTAGTGATCACTAGCAGAGGCACTCTAAATAGGGCAGTGCAATTGCACCACCAATCTTTTTCAAAATTTTCAATCAAGACGAGTCGTTTTGGATGAAACGGTGCGTTTTAATTTTCTTCGATCAATTTTTTTTTTGATTGCACAAAAATATCTCTGCACCACTAGAATTTGCTTGCTGGCTTCGCCAATGCCAGTGATATCCTTATCGTATTAAATTGGAAATATCCCCGTAATTATTAAATTGGGTATATTATTGTTACACTTGGGGTATTTCCCTTTTTCTTTTCTCCCTTTGTTTAAATACTAGGGAGTAGTTTTCTGCTTTTGTATATATAATTTACATAACTCCTAAACTACAAACCTTCAAATAATTTTTATATTCCCTACATCTCTGTCACAACTCGTTATTGTGACTAGTAGTAGTAGCACAATATAGTCCTCTAAGTTATTTTATTGTCATTTACATTTCAGTCCTTTAAATTTAAATTAGTATTGTTTAGTAATTGTCATCTTAGTCCCTAGATATAAATAGGACATTGTAATCGCATTTGTCATTATTCAGAAATATACAAATCCTTCCTTATCTCTTTTCTCTCTTTCCTTCTCCCATTTCCCTGCGATTTCAAGTAACAGACCTCAGTCTGTTACAAATGGTATCAGAGCCAGGTTCCGACGACGGGAATCGATGTTCCACCAGAACAACAATCCACCAACAATGACATGCAGATGCTAAGGACATAGTTATCAACCTTAGCCGAAGAGACCAATCGAAGGTTTCTAGTTTTGGAGCAGAGACAATCGGACGATAACAGAGAAGTACACCGAAAATTAGAGCTGTTAATAGCGGGAATGACTCATCAACTACAGTTAAGTGGTGGTTCAGCACCGGCGACACCAGTGGCGACACACGCGAACATCACACTTGGTTCGATTCCAACTCATATACCAGTTCTACAACCAAGTTATGACTGCGATCAAGCTTCAGGTAGCAAAACCCCTAACGCATTCTCATATATATCGTCAGGCCAGAGCGTCAGGAGAGGGTTTACATTTCCTCCAGCACCAATACTTAATAGTCCCCCAATTTTTAGAAACAATAACTATTCATCATCACCGCCAAAGGCACAGAGTAGCTGCACATATCCTCGAACCCCGGCGCCAAAGTGCCCTAAAACCTAAAATCAATTTGCCAGAGTTTGACGGAGTGAACCCGAGAAGTTGGTTGAGAAAATGCGAGAAGTTTTTTGAACTCTACAAAATTCCAGACCATGAAAAGTTGAAATATGCAGCTGTACATGTTGGGGACAGGGTATATTTGTGGTTGGATGGTTATACTATGAATGTTAAGGGAACCATACCTTGGAGTAAGTTCTGTGTAGAAGTGTGTCGAAGATTTGGGAACCTGAGACCCCAAGATGTGGTGAAAGAATTCAATAAGCTTACACAAACTAGTACTGTGGATCATTACCAAAACAGATTCGATGAACTAATCAGTCACAGGGCCATCTTGAACCCTTTACTTAATGAAGCACACTATGTTGCTAGCTTCATTAGTGGTCTTAAGCCTGAGATCAAGCCATTAGTGAAACTGACCAACCCTTCCACTGTATTGGATGCCTATGAAGTAGCCAAATTATACGAAGAGTCATTCAAAGCACTCATACCTTTTATACATACCAAATACCTCCCATAACATACTCAAAAACCTATAATCAACACCTACCCAAAAACTCCCTACATATATGCACACAAACCAGTCCAGAACCAAAATGCCACTAAGCCTACATATCCTCAACCTAAACCACAGGTTAAAATCCCCACTAAACAAGGGTTGTATTACAAATGCAAGGAAAGATACACTCCTGGCCACAAATGCAGAGTAAGGTATTTACATGCTATGGAAGGGATAGAAGTTGAGGGTGATGAAGATAACAATGAAGATTTTGTGGATGTGGCTAAAATTTGGAAGATGAGGCAGAAGATCAAACTGAAATTTCCCTGAATGTCTTGCTAGGATTAAGTTCCTCACAGGGCCAGGCCTCAACTATTAAGATTATTGGGTATGTGAGTAAGATTCCTATTACAATCTTAATAGATAGTGGATCCACCCATTCATTTATTGATCTATTCATTGTCAAGAGTGTGAAGAAATCCATCCAGCCCCTAACAAAGCCCATGAGAGTCAAGGTAGCCAACGATCAATAAATGATTTGCCATTGGGAGAGTCTAGAATTTGAATGCAAAATGCAGGAAGAACAGTTCAAGTTCAGGTTGAGACTATTAAAAGTAGGAGGTTGTAATATGATCTTGGGAATGGATTGGATAGACCAAGTTTCTCCAATAGTTTTACACACCAGGCCTCCCAGCATTAGTTTCAGGTTCAGAGGAAGAATGATTACCTTATGTGGGGAACATGACAGTTCCAGATTAAAAACTCTGGATTCTGAAAAATTGAAGAGAATGTTGAAGTGTGGGACTTGTGAAGTCATAGCAGGACTGTCCCTGATACAAACAGAAAAGATATACAAGCATACACCAACATTACACCCAGAGATTTCCAAACTGCTGCACCAATACCAACCAATCTTCCAAGAACCTACTAAATTACCACCTAAAAGAGGTTGTGACCACCATATGTTTGATTCTAGACTCCCAACCCTTTAACCTAAGACCTTACAGATACTCCTATGACCAAAATATCACCATAAAATCCATTGTAGCTGAGATGCTCCAAGCTGCTACTGTTATACCAATCCAATCACCCTATGCCTCTCCTGCCCTGCTAGTTAAAAAGAAGGACTCCACCTGGAGATTATGTGTTTATTATAGGAAATTAAATATTATAACTGTTAAGAATAAATACTCAATACCCATGATTGATGATCTTCTTGATGAGTTGTTTGGGGCCAAGGTATTCTCAAAAATTGACCTAAGGGCAGGCTACCATCAAGTAAGAATGAAAGAGGGTGATGAACATAAAACTGCTTTCAGAACTGAATTCAAAGTGATGCCCTTTGGCCTAACAAATGCTCCTACAACCTTCCAATCTTTGATGAATCAAGTGTTCAAAGAACAACTAAGGAAATTCATCTTAGTATTCTTTGATGACATACTTATCTACAGTAAAAGTATGGGAGACCATCTGACACACTTAGAAGTTGTATTGAAGCTGTTGTAGAAGAACCAGCTGTTTGCAAAAATAAGCAAATGTGTTTTTGGAACTTCTCAAGTGAGTGTTCAAAGAACAACTAAGGAAATTCTTCTTAGTGTTCTTTGATGACATACTTATCTACAGTAAAAGTATGAGAGACCATCTGACACGCTTAGAAGTTGTATTGAAGCTATTGCAGAAGAACCAGCTATTTGCAAAAATGAGCAAATGTGCTTTTGGAACTTCTCAAGTAGAGTACCTGGGACATGTTATAAATGACCAAGGGGTGAGTACAGGGAAGGTGATTGCCATGATATAGTGGCAATATCCTAATAATATCAAGGAATTAAGATGATTTTTGGGGCTGACAGGGTATTATAGAAAGTTTGTCATGAACTATGCAATCATCAGCAGGCCATTGACAAACTTATTAAAGAAATGAGCATTTGTATGGGATCAAGGAGCAGCAACATCTTTTGATCAACTGAAGAAATCTATGTCCAGTACTCATGTGTTAGCACTACCAGATTTCACTAAGACCTTTGTAGTGGAAGTAGATGCTTGCAATATTGGAATTGGGGCAGTGTTGATGCAAGAGAAAAGACCCTTAGCTTATTTGAGCCAGACATTGAGCAAGAAACATCAGGGGTTGTTTACACCCAAACCATTTTATTATCAAAACTGACCACTTTAGTTTGAAATTCTTGCAAGACCAGAAGATTACTACTTCATTACAATATAAGGGAGTAGCTAAACTAATGGGGCTGAGTTTTGAGATCCAATATAAGAAGGGAATATAGAATGTGGTGACTGATGCATTATCTAGGAAGACAAGTAATTTGGAAGAGGGAAACAAAGAAACAGAGGTCATAGTATCTGTATCGATCACACAAGTACATCTCAAATGGATTGAGGAGATTATAGACAGCTACAAGGGAGATACAGAGGTGTTGCAAGCCATGACTACATTAGGAACCAATCCAAATGATGAACAACTTATATCACTGAAGCAAAGGGTGTTGAGATATAAGGGCAGAGCTTGGGTGGGACAACAAGCAACTTTGAGACAACAACTCATTCAAAACATACACAGTTCTGGGCTAGGGGGCATTCATGATCATGTGCCACTTATCAGAGACTCAAAACCATCTTCTACTAGCCAGGGATGAAAGAGCAAGTCAGAACATCAGTACAGGCCTAGCCTGTAAAATCTGCCAAAGATGCAAAGGAGAACAAGTAGCATACCCTGGATTATTATAGCCCTTGCCAATTCCAGAAAGGACATTGGACCACATTTCCATGGATTTTATTGAAGGTATGCCTAAGTCTGAAGGGAAGGATACTATACTAGTAGTTGTAGACAAGTATAGGAAATATGCACATTTCATTAGCCTTGCTCATTCTTTTACTGCAATTAAAATAGCCAGGGTCTTCATTGATAACATCTACAAGCTACATGGCATACCTAAGAGCATAATATCAGACAGGGACAAGGTATTTGTCAGTAACTTCTGGAGGGAATTGTTCAAGCTGCTGCAAGTTAAGTTATGCCACAGTACATCTTATCACCCTCAAACTGTTGGACAGACTGAGAGGCTTAATGGGTGCCTGGAAAATTACTTGAGATGCATGACCAGCCATAAACCTCAACACTGGCACAAATAGCTGTCATAAGATGAGTTCTGGTATAACAACAACTACCACACATCCCTAAAGATGACCCCTTTCAAGGGCTTGTATGGATATGACCCTCCCCAACTCACCTTTGAACTCATATCTCAATCAAAGGTAGAAACTGTGGACCAAATGCTAAAGGAAAGACAGTTAATGGCTAAAGTGTTGAAGGAAAACGTGATGAAGACACAAAATAGAATGAAGACAAATGCTGACAGGAGGAGAACTGAAAGAGATCTCAATGTAGGAGACTGGGTATTTGATCGGTGTATTTTATATACACTTTTTGAGTCATTTTTAGTTAGTATTTTACTCATTTTGTTTATGTTTAGTATAGTATTAGGGTCGTTTTCCTTTCTTTTGTGTCACAACGGTCAGAAATGAAGAAATGACAAAAAAGAGATGAAATGAGCATAAATGAGATGGAATTGCACACAAAAGGGCCAAGAAATGAAGTCTAAGAAGTTCGGAAGATAGAGAGATCGACGAAGTCCGGACGAAAAAAGGACGTCAAGCAAAAATCAGAAAACAACGGCTCAGCGCCGCGCTACCGCAATAGCCGACCATCGAAAATTTCCAAAACTCTCGATTAGCGCGTGGCGCCGATCGCAGGCTACGCTACGACGCGGTATTTTTGATGTTTTGGGCCGAATTTAACACGTTTTCAGAGTCCAAAAGGGATAAATTTTCCTACCTATAAAACCTATATAATCCCTAAAACTCTGCTCATTATTGAAGCCATCCATTGTACATACAACACAACTCTAGGAGGCGAAAATTTGAGACCTAGTTCAAGTATTTTCTTTTCTTTCTATTTTCTTTGTTTATTTCAGTTCATGTATGGAGATTGTATTAGTTCATAGCGTGACTATGACTAGGAGCTAATTACTTTATTAGGGATTTCCTTGTGATTCGCTTGAAACTCGTATTCATGAATTAATGCATTAGTTTGTTTTCTTCTTCACTTGATTAAGGTTTATTCAATAATTGCTTTGATTGCTTGATAATTAATTGATTACTAGTTATCATCACTTATATGAGTTCTAATCGAAATCTGAAAGGGGAGATTGTGAATATGCTATAGTTAAATAAACATAGGTTTAAATCGTGGACGAAAGTGCCCCGATACTTGTGTAGCTTAATAGGTTATTGCTCTTAATCCTCATTTGTAGTCAATCTTGTCATCTAAAGATAGAAGGGTTCTGCATCAGGGTTGAGTGTTTATATATCCTAACCAGAATATAAAACGGTCTAGTTAACCTGCTATCTTAACGTAGAAGAAGAAGTCAGTCTAATTGTATTAAATATTGAATAGAGTGGATAGTTGATGATCTTGGAAGCCCTAATTCTCTGTCATAACTGATTTAAATCAAAGTATTTTCATAATTAGTTTATTTTCTGCATTATTAGTCTAGAATTTCAAACCAATTAACGTTAACCAAATAGAAACTAAAGCATATATAATCGTTACTTGAAAACCAGTCCCTGAGGATGATATTCGGTCTTAACCAGACTATATTACTTGTAACGATACGTGCACTTGCATTTAGCGTGTGTAAAATCGCACATCAAGTTTTTGGCGTGTCACAAGCTGAGTTCTGGTATAACAGCAACTATCACACATCCCTAAAGATGACCCCTTTCAAGGTCTTGTATGGATATGACCCTCCCCAACGCACCTTTGAACTCATATCTCAATCAAAGGTAGAAACTGTGGACCAAATGCTAAAGGAAAGACAGTTAATGACTAAAGTGTTGAAGGAAAACTTGATGAATGCACAAAATAGAATGAAGACAAATGTTGACAGGAAGAGAACTGAAAGAGAACTGACACAAATAGTTGTCACATGCTGAGTTCTGGTATAACAACAACTACCACACATCCCTAAAGATGACCCCTTTCAAGGTCTTGTATGGATATGACCCTCCCCAAATCACCTTTGAACTCATATCTCAATCAAAGGTAGAAACTGTGGACCAAATGCTAAAGGAAAGGCAGTTAATGGCTAAAGTGTTGAAGGAAAACTTGATGAAGGCACACAATAGAATGAAGACAAATGCTGACAGGAAGAGAACTGAAAGAGAGCTCAATGTAGGAGAATGGGTATTCCTAAAGCTACAGCCTTATAGGCAGAAATCAATAGCTATCAGGAAAAGCCTCAAGCTAGCTTCTAAATACTATGGACCTTATCAAGTGATCCAAAAGGTGGGATCAGTGGCCTATAAACTAGCATTACCAGCCACTTCCAAGATTCATCATGTCTTTCATATATCTCAACTCAAGAAAATGGTGGTAAATCATATCACTACCACTGTGGATCCTCCTTTATGCTCATCAGAGGGACAACCACTAGTCGATCCTGTAGCAGTGTTAGATAGGAGAATGATCAAGAAGGGAAACAGGGCAACCACCTAGATTCTAGTTCAGTGGGCCAATTTGCTACCGGAAGAAGCTACTTGGGAAGACTACCAGTTCATCAAGTCACAGTTTCCAGAAATTGCTAAGTTCTAAAATCAGTGCAGAATCAGAAAGTTCAAGATTGAATCAGGAGTTCAAGTTGTTTTTCAAGGGGAATGGAATGTCACAACTCATTATTGTGACTAGTATTAATATTAGTACAATATAGTCCTCTAAGTTATTTTATTGTCATTTACATTTCAGTCCTTTAAGTTTAAATTAATATTGTTTAGTAATTGCCATCCTAGTCCCTAGATATAAATAGGACATTGTAATTGTATTTGGCATTATTCAGAAATATACAAATCCTTCCTTATCTCTTTTCTCTCTTTCCTTCTCCCCTTTCCCTGCGATTTCAAGTAACAAACCTCAGTCTGTTACAATCTCATTTTACATAAAACTTAAGGCGTCCGAAATATGCGACTCTTTTTAAAGAAATAGAAAAAGAAGTTAGCATGTAAATATTGTAACGAGGACAAGAGAAATTTAAGAGAGTTTGTATATGCCCAAGAAGGCTTTCACATTCTATGATTGGTAATATCCAAGGGTCAATTTTAAAACAAATATCCTTTTTAGGCCATCATTTAAATTATATCCTTGTTTTTACATATGTTGTGCAAATACAACTCTGGAAACTGACAAAATATGAGACTATCGTCTAACGGTTATAAAATTTAGATCGTAGTCTAATGGCACATAAGATTTTCAGTTTATTCAATGGATCTTTCGATCGTGATTTAAAAAGTTCAAAAATTACAAAAGAAATAGAAAGAGAGTCCATTTACTTAACATTTGTTCCAAAATGGGAACCAGCAAAAATTTCTGGCCTTGAAGTTCATATCTTAGTTGGGCCTCCTTATACAACAAATGTAGGCCCCTGAATATTTTAGGCCCAGCCCAATTCTATCAGCATATGCTGGTAGTAAATAATATCAAGGAGAATCCAAACTCGAGCACTGATTGGATAGAGGAAGCTGACATGGCACTCTCCAGATTTCTCCATTACCATATTATCCTTCTAAAGCGTTACAAAAGCCCACATACCTAGTATTAAATAGAACCCACCCCACAACCTCACCTTGTAATAAGAGTTGAGTGCAAAACATTTTGATTAACAGGTTCAAAATGGCTCTCCAAGCAGCATCTTTGCTTCCTTCTGCATTTTCTCTCCACAAAGAGGTAAGCTGCAAAGTTTCCACCTTTTTAATAAACTCACCTGAAAAATTGAACAATATTTTGTGTGACAGGGTAAATCATGTGCCACTCTCAAGGACAGTAGCCTCTTTGGAGTTACATTGTCTTGCAATCTGAAATCTAAATTCACTACTGGTGTTGCAGGAAATAAGGTATCACAAATACACCCTCTTCATGTTAGTTTTTATATTTAGTAGCCGTCTGGATTAGTATTTGAAAACTGAAGTTGTGTTTGGACATGCAAATGTTAAAGTTTTGTGAGGTGAAAAAGAATTTACTTGAGAAAATGGTCAGAACTCAACTCAAACAGTTTTTTCTGGAAAAAAAATAAAAAAGGTTGAAAATTTGTATGTTCAAACGAGTCCTTAGGGTGCAAGTTGTTAAATAACTTTATACTAAACAAGAAAGTATACTATAGCCCAAGAAGCAAATTAGAGTTTCTTCTCTTTCATGGAAAGCTACTTCAGGGAGTAAAAAGCAAGAAGCACAACATATTTCAAGCTGCAAAAACAGTACCACTATCTGAGAGTATCAAATTCTTCTTGGGTTTGTCTAGAACATACAATTGATGATTTTTCAGTTTTGGTTACTCCATTTGAAGAAAAAACATATTCATGGGCTTTTTCTAGATTCACCTCTGTTGTTGCTTGACTGCTGGTTCATCAAATCATAAATAAAAACAACACCTCACTAAAGCAAGAAAAAAACATATTGACATGCCTTGATGACGAGATGCCAATTGTTCAACTACCTATCTCTTAATGAATGAAGGCCAAGTTTATTAACCCAACCTTCTTTCGTTGCATTTCTCTAACATTTCTCCCTTGAAATGTACTGCTCAATTCCCATATACATTATGAAATAAACTTATAGCATTCCTCTTCATGTTGTATATCATGTAATAGGAATTGACAAAGAAAGTAGCAGTTGTACCTATTAGAGCACAGACAACTGCAACCACTCCTGCCATCACCCAGTCTACCTCAGGACAGAAGAAAACCCTCAGGAAAGGCAATGTGATAATTACGGGAGCCTCCTCTGGTTTAGGACTAGCTACAGCAAAGGCTATAGGTGAATCAGGAGAGTGGCACGTTATAATGGCCTGTAGGGACTTCCTCAAAGCTGAGAAAGCAGCAAAATCAGTGGGCATTCCAAAGGAAAACTACACGGTCATGCATCTGGACCTCGCTTCCCTTGAAAGTGTCAGACAATTTGTAGATACTTTCCGACGTTCAGGGAGGCCACTTGATGCGCTAGTCTGCAATGCTGCAGTGTATTTGCCAACTGCTAAAGAACCAACTTTTACTGCTGATGGGTTTGAGCTTAGCGTAGGCACCAACCATCTTGGACATTTCCTACTTTCGAGGTTGCTGCTAGATGACCTCAAGCAATCAGATTACCCACAAAAGCGCCTTATAATTGTTGGCTCCATTACAGGTACTGGTCTGAAACTGAAACTCAAAGCTTATGTTCCCATATCCAGCATACTCAATTTCATTGAGCAACTAATTTGAGGGCACCTTCAGTAAGCTAGGAACAAAGTATCAAAGCTTTACAGCTAGAATTCTACAAATGAACATATCTAGATATACATTTTTTGATCAAGTAATATTGCATGTGGCTATAGGACAGATAGATTATCGAGAAATTACACATATTACATGATACATAGAGTAAAATGCTGGACAACATGTGATCAAAGTATGATCAATTTCATAGATGCCCTACAGGAATAGGATATGGACAAACACTTGTGATCTTTGGCCTTCTGATGTACTACATACTTTTGTAGAACTTTCTAGTGCCATTTTAACATAGATATTATCCTCTCAAAAAAATTGTGGGACAGCATGTGCAGCTCCTTATGAATTGTCTTATTAAGGGAAACCCAAGACTGAAATCTAATACTATAATTTTTCTGAATCAGGAAATACAAACACTTTGGCTGGAAATGTGCCACCAAAGGCTAATCTTGGAGATCTACGAGGACTCTCAGGAGGGTTGAATAGTTTAAACTGCTCGCCCATGATTGATGGGGGAGAATTTGATGGCGCCAAAGCCTACAAAGACAGCAAAGTCTGTAATATGCTTACCATGCAAGAGTTTCATAGGCGTTTCCATGAGGAGACTGGGATTGGCTTTGCTTCCCTCTATCCCGGCTGCATTGCTGAAACTGGTTTATTTAGGAATCACATTCCCTTGTTCAGGGCTCTCTTCCCACCATTTCAGAAGTACATTACCAAAGGCTATGTATCTGAAGCAGAAGCAGGAAAGAGACTTGCACAGGTTAGTCAAAATTAGCAAACGTGGACACCTTTATCCCTAGCAATTTTATTGCATGTTTCGCCAAACTTTTAAAATGAACTTATCTTAAAAAGTGTTCTTTTTTTTTTGAAGAAAAAATACTTTTGGTGAGAAGCCGTTTATGTTTGACTAATAAATTTGAAAAGCACATTTGAGCAGCAATTCATGTTTTGACAAGCTTTTAAAAAGTGTTTCTAAGTGTATGTTCTCGAATGCTTTTCAAAAACTACTTTTGGAGAAAAATTATTTTTTAAAGATTATGAGAAACAACTTCCTCTACTCCATAAAAGCACTTATTTCTCCTAAAAGCATGGCCAACCACTTCACTTTTTAAAATAAGCACTTTTGGCCACCCATAAGCTTTGACCAAACAGGCTATGAATTATCAATTAGCGCATGAAGAATACCACTGAATCATCTGTGCTAAATTCAGGTAGTACGTGATCCAAGCCTTGGAAAATCTGGTGTCTACTGGAGTTGGAACAGTACATCCTCCTCGTTTGAGAACCAGCTGTCGAAAGAAGCCAGTGATGCAGAAAAGGCACGGAAGCTATGGGAGGTCAGTGAGAAGCTTGTAGGACTGGCTTAAATGGACTGGCAAAGGCATAGCTTGTTGTCCCATCCAAGTCAGGAGAAGATGTATATATGAGATCACCAGAGTTCTTCATCGAAATACTTTTGGTATTTGTTGTTTGATTGATTTCACCAATATTGAGTTTTCAGATAGGTAGGCAACAGGTACTTGTAATGACATGAACACCTCAAGACTGTTGCATAACATTCTCTAGTGTTGGTCAAGCAACTCTAAAACTGGAGGTACCTGCAAAGAATTGATCAAACAAAGAGTGTATGATCCATCATGCTATTTGCCAAATTAAGATATAGAAGACTGTGGGGGTATTTCTAAATATCCATCTAAAGCTAGACAATCCTACTTGTTATTATTCAGTTTCATTTGCATCTTTTTCTTTTCTCAGGTTCAGAAACTTTTGCTATATTATATGAATGTAGCACTACAAATGAATGAATAAAGAAATAAATTAGGTACAAAAATACACTACAGAATTGACAGGGACATTTATGATATGTCAGTCAGTGATGTGATTAGGAGTGCATGAGAAAAATTCCAAGCTCTAAACCAACACTACCACATAAACCCTCAAGATACTAGAGATCTTGGGAGATACACTGACTAGAATACACGAGATACACTGACAGAAATTAAACCATGATGCAACCCTCAAGATACTAGAGATCTTGGGAGATACAATTTTAGGTTTGTCGCACCCATTTCTAGGCACGACTAGAATACACGAGATACACTGACAGAAATTAAACCATGAAAAACAATTGATGGTTAAATAAGAGAAACACAAAACACTGAATAAATACCAACTTCATATTACGGAGGGGTAGAGATGCAACCCATAGTTAGGAGTGTCCTTAATGTATCTGATAATACGCTTAAGAGCAGCAAAATGGGGTTCCCTCGGGGCATGCATGAACATACACACCTACTGATACCATGTCTCCTCCCACCTCTCCTAAATCTACTGGTTCTACCTCTGGCTTAGTTGACACCCCACCTCCTTCATCAAAGTCTTCATTTCATCCGGTTTTTGCTATCACAAACATCAAGAATTTTGTCCCTATTATTCTTGATCAAGAAGACTGTCAATATTCTATGTGGGTGGAACTGTTTTATATTCATGTTTGTGCGTACAACGTGCTTGACCATATTGATGAGTCAATCCTTCGCCCTTCTCACATTGACGATTCAACATGGCGCCGTCTTGACGTCATTGTCAAACAATGAATCTATGGTACCATCTCTAAGGACTTGTTGTGTACTATCCTGAAAATATGTGCTTCGGCACCCGAACTTTGGGTACGCCTTGAGGAGATATTTCAGGATAATAAAAATACTAGGGCGGTGTATTTAGAGAAGCAGCTCAACAACACACGCCTTGAGAATTTTAACAACATGACCGACTACTGCAAACAACTGAAATTGTTGCTGACCAATTTTCTCATGTTGGGACATCTGTTTCTGAGACTAAGATGGTACTACAACTCGTTGCAGGATTACCGAAAGGAGAGTATGATACTCTTGCAATAATGATTCAACAGGCTGATACACTTCCATCTTTCAACAAGGCGCGTTCACAATTGTTGTTGGAAGAAACACGACGTGCTAAACAGGATGAGCACAATAAAAAAGCATTAGCCGTTGAAACCATGCAGTCGCCGACCATCACCATCGCCTCCACCACCGACAACCCGGTAATGCGAGCCACGGTGGAAGCGTACGGCGAAGAGACGAGGACAAGGCAATAAGGGGAAGGATCGCAGAAAAGGCAAGACACCGCAACAGCGGCGTACCGCCATTCAGCATTCTCGCCGATCGCGGCAAAGATTAGTTCCGATGGCCGATCGCATGCGGCGATTCCGATGGCGCGGCAGCGATGAGTGGCGGCCCAGTATTCTCGGTCCATCTCCTCAACATGCCCATATGATGTCGGCACCACATATGCAACCCACTGATTTGGGCCAAGCTTTCAATACTCTCACTCTGCAACCGCCCGACAATAATTGGTATATGGATTCTGGAGCCACATCACACCTGACTAACTCTTTAGGTAATTTTTCCCAACTGCTTAGGTTAAAGTATCCTCAATACATTACTGTTGGCAATGGTCACCGCATTCCAATTGCAGGTTATGACAATACACACATTAAAAATCTTCATCCACCCTTCTCACTTAACCATGTCCTCTACGCCCCTCAAATTATTAAAAAGTTGATATCTGTTAGGAAATTCACTCGTAATAATTGGATGTCTGTAGATTTTGACCCTTTTGGTTTCTCTGTGAAGGATCTCAATACGGGGAGAATTCTCACGCGATGCAATAGTGTGGGAGACCTCTACCCTTTCACAAACTCTTCCGCTGTCAGAACTCAACAACCAGTCTCCCTTGCTGCATTGTTTCCATCCACCTGGCATAATAGGATTGGACATCCAGGAGATCATATTTTTTCTTTTCTTAGAACTAATCAGCGTATTAAATGTAATAATGGGAAACTTGCCCAAAATTGTTTATCTTGCCCGCTTGGCAAGCATACTCGTCTTCGTTTCTTGTCTTCAATGAGTATTACAGTTTCACCATTTGGCATTGTTCATGCTGACTTGTGGACCTCTCCTGTTGTTAGCTCTCTAGGTCACAAATTCTATCTTGTTTTATTAGATGATTTTTCACATTTTATATGGATTTATCCAGTCAAATTCAAATCTGAAGTTTTTGCTAAATTTTTTGAGTTTCACATATTTATTAAAACTCAGTTTGAAAAATCCATAAAATCCTTTCAATGTGATAACAGATGTGAATTTAATAAATCGGCTTTCCATAGTTTTTGCTCCCAACAAGGCATGGTGTTCCGCTTCTCTTGTCCTCACACCTCACCTCAAAATGGTAAAGCTGAACGAATTATTCGTATTATTAATAACATGGTACGTACCATTCTCTTTCATGCATGTCTGCCATCATCCTTTTGGGTCTATGCTGTCAAAATGGTAGAATACCTCCTAAATATTTACCTACTAGCACTCTACAAAACAAGACCCCCACAAACATTCTATATCGTAGGACTCCATCTTATGAACACCTACGGATATTCGGCTGTCTGTGCTATCCCAATCTCACTTCCACCACCCCTCATAAGTTGGCTCCTCGAACTACACCTTGTGTATTCCTCGGTTTCCCACCCAACCATAGGGTTTATCTGTGCTATGACTTGTCCACTCGTCAAATTCACATCTCTCATCACATCATGTTCAACAAGACGATATTTTCGTTTTCGAACCTTCAGAAATACCGAAAACCTGACTACTCATTTCTTGATAAACCAGTCCTATCTCCTAGCATTCTAAGTCAACTCACTCAAATATCGTCTTCGGCACGCGATCCTGGGGATGCAGCGGTGCCGTCCAGCCGATGAGCCACTATTTCGCCTCACTTTAGCGCGGTCCCTAGGAGATGCACCGCAGTGCCATCCTTCTAGTGAGTCTCCTGTTTCTGCCTCACTTTTAGTGTCATGGTCCCTTGGGGATGAACCGCGGTGCCATCCTTCCAGTGAGCAAACTATCTCTGCAATGCCTTTAGCACTGGGGTCCCTAGGGGATGCACCACAGTGCCATTCTTCCAGTGAGCCAGTCATATCGGATCCAGCCACTCCATCAATGCCACCACCCACTGTTCCCAGTCACTAAATGGAAACTCGTGCCAAATATGAGATTTTTAAACCTAAAGTCCAGTTTAACCTATCTGCCCAAACTATTTCTCCACTTTCAAAGAACCCCAAATTGGCCAAACTTGACCCTAATTGGAATGCGGCCAAGTCAATATAATGCTTTAACTAAGCAGCATACTTGGGATCTTGTTTCTAGACCAGAGGGGGTGAATGTGGTCAGATGCTTGTGGCTTTTTCATCACAAATTCAGAGATAGTTGTGTTTTGGAACGCTACAAGGCTATACTTGTGGAAATGCACTAATCAGCAGTAGGGCATTGACTGTGGTGATACTTTTAGCCCGGTTGTTAAACCGGCTATAATTCGTACTGTTATTAGTATTGCTATAGGTAAAAAGTGGCCGATTCATCAGCTGGATGTCAAGAATGCATTTCTTCATGGGGATTTGAAAGAAACTGTGTACATGCATCAACCACATAGTTTTGTTCATCCTGTTGTTCCCCAGTATGTCTGTCGTCTTAGGAAGTCACTCTATGGTCTGAAACAGGCACCTTGTGCTTGGTATAATCGTTTTGCCAGGTATATTATGCAGATTGGTTTTATTTGCAGCAGGTGTGACACCTCTCTGTTCATTTTTCATCATGGTAGTGACATTTCTTACTTGTTATTATATATTGATGACATTGTTCTCACTGTCTCATCTGACAAGTTGAAAAATGACATTATTGCTCTTCTCAAAACTGAATTTGCTATGACTGATTTGGGCAAACTGAGTTACTTCTTAGGTATATCAGTTACTAGATCTGCAGAAACCTGAGTCAGCGTAAGTATGCAGAGGAAATTTTGTTCAGAGCTAAGATGTCGAATTGCAAGGCTATGCCTACTCCTGTTGATTCGAAATCCAAGCTCAGTGCTTCTGAGGGTGATCCAGTGTCTGATCTTACTCTCTATCGAAGTCTTGCAGGTGCTCTTCAGTACCTCACATTTACGTGCCGACATTGCATATGTCGCTCAACGATCTGTTAAACGTGCTCGGAACCCCATTTTGCTGCTCTTAAGCGTATTATCAGTTACATTAAGGGCACTCCTGACTATGGGTTGCATCTCTACCCCTCCGCTCCGAACAGATGCTGATTGGGCAGGGTGCCCGGACACGAGACGCTCTACTTCAGGCTATTGTGTGTTCTTAGGGGATAATCTTATCTCTTGGTCTGCCAAGCGACAAACCACGTTATCCCGCTCCAGTGCCGAAGCAGAGTATAGGGGTGTTGCTAATGTAGTTGCTGAGATCTGTTGGCTCCGGAATCTTCTCTTGGAGCTCAGTTGTCCATTGCGTAAGACATCTATAGTCTATTGTGATAACATATCTGTTATTTATATGTCTCATAATCCGGTCCAGCATCAGCGGACCAAACATATTGAGATGAATATTCATTTTGTCCGTGAGAAGGTCGCATGTGGTCTTGTCAAAATTCTACATGTACCCTCTTCCTATCAGTATGCAGACATCTTCACAAAGGGACTACCCAGACAACTTTTCACAGACTTCGGATCCAGCCTGAGCATTCGGCCTCCTCCCGCTCCGTCTGAGGGGATGTATTAGTGAATATTTTTCAAATATTCACAATATATATTGTATTTATTAGTATCATGTATTTAAGGTAACTTAAGATTCTTACTGTATTAGGAATCAACTTTGTGCAACTATATATATTGTGATTAATGAAAGAAATCTCTAACGGAAATTATTCCAATATCTTACAATCTTCACTGTGTTCTTATATAAGCAGCAGAAAAATTACTTCACAGAATTTCAATGTGACAGTAGGCATGCATATGAAATAATCACTATAATATGAATCATTCAGAACATAACATGTTCGCCTTGTGTTATATAAGCAGCACAACAAATGACAACTATATACTTCCAGGATCAAGACAGAAATTTTCACGGCAGTAAGCATATAGAACAACTAGTAACTAATTCTTCATGCGGATCCAATTTTTATTCAAAGATTTCGTCAGGGTAAACACAATGCTGTTGGCGTGCAATGAACGAGGTGGATAAAAATCAACAAGTCACTAATAATAACAGTAACCAAATGAAGAAGAAACTGGGAAAAGATAATCTTTTCGACTTACCAATTAACTTAGCACAGTTACTCATTTGCCAGAACCTGAACAGGGTAGCACTAATCTAACAGCAGTCAAAAAGAAGAGCAAAATATGATGTCGGCATCGGCACTACCTAAAGGAATATGTTCCCTTGATTGTATTTGTACAATATATATAGTAGTACAAGAATATTTAAACTAGGTAACTAATCAACTTAATTACAATAGAAAATATAATTCTACCTAAAATAGGAGACGGGTGCCGGGACGGTGGACTATGTAAATGATGAATTAGAAGAGGGTTCAGGCCATCATTTATAAAGTCGTAGGAATGCCGAGGTGACGAGTTTAGGGAGGCAAAGCGGAATTGAGAATCATCAAGTAGGACATGACGTGAAATAATAATTTTACGGCTTGACAAGTCATAGCACGAGTAACACGATGATTGGCGGGGTAACCCAGAAACACACACGGGGAAGACCGGGGTTGGAGTTTGTGAGTGATCGAATGGAGAGGATAACAGAAACATCCAAAGATACGCAAGAGTTGGTAGGAGGGGTTCCTACGAAACAAAACTTGAGTGGATGACCGTTTTGAGCTAGATACTTGTTTGAGATTATGTTTAGGAGATAGGTGGCCATGGAGAGTGCATAATGCCAAAATTGAGGGGAAAATTAAGGAGCGATGCTTTAATGTTTATGGTTAGCTCATCCTCATACTTCTTGCTCCGTGTTGTATTTGCATATTTAGCAGTAATACCATATTTATAATTCCATTTAACACCAAGTTTGTCATATAGTCAAGCAATCTATAACTGAGAGCTCTCTTGCGTGTATGGTTGCTAAATTTATTGGTTTTATGATTTTTGATGTAATTGTTGTTGTTCGGTTGGCTGTGCAATGTGCACGAGATCATTTGTGGTATTCAACTTCTTGCAAGTAGGATTTTACGCAGGGATCAATTGCATCTAACTCTTTCAGAAGGTTGTTGAACTCTTGAATTGTCTATGCTCTTGACAATGCAAAGTAAATATCTTTAATCAGTTTTTTTCCCTTTTTGAAGTTCCCTTTGACGTTGTTCCACAAGTGTCACATACAGACACAATGAGGGATTGCTGGATAAACAGTTGCATTCGCCTTTACTATGTTGTCATGTCTATTTGAGACAATGCACATTCCATTTTTATTCCCATACACCTATTTGAAACGTCTGAAGAAATACTCCCAAGAAGCATCATTCTCCAAATCAACAATTCCATATGTAAACGGTAAAAATTGTCATGTATGAAAAGATATAGTAATGTCACAATGAGAGATAAAAAATAAATTCATGAAAATAATATCTCTTAGTAAGAAATTTGTAGCAGTTCCCACATGATACCCATGAAGTATATTTTTATACCATGTGGGTATCACATATCAGTGAAGGGTTTTTTATGTATTGCAGGGCATGGGGTATACTTACCTTCTGCATCTTGTGTGGCAGTTGTGAGCATGATCCATTTGTATGTTGCCTTTATGAATGTACCGTCAATTATTACTGTAGATTTGCAGTACCTACAACCTTTAATTGATGCATTTAGTGCTACGAAAACATACAAGAAAGATTCATCTTGTTCAGTATCTAGTCTTGTGACTATCCCTGAATTTGCATACTCCAATATGTACATATATGTTTGTAATTGTTTGTATGAATTTTTTGGGCTTCCTCTGCAAATTTCAATGGCCCTTTTATTTGCACGTCATGATTGCATGTAGGACAAGTTGATACCATATGCATTTATTGACATCTCTCTAGATATCTGATAGTGTGTATATTGTTTTTGGATCAACAAGATTTTCTTGTATGATACTATTAACAAACATCATGGTCGCAGTTCTTTCTAAGCGATTTCTGTTATTCTTTAGGCAACTTTGGACATCATTGAAAAATGTCACTCGAAATATGTTTGACTTTCGTACACTTTCATATTTAAGACTCCACGTGCATCCTTCTTTGATACAAGCAACATAATACCTGAATAGTTGCATCATGAGAATATTGTTTAGAGCAAAATAGAGGGCGTGCACATAGGTGAATGATTGAAGCAGTCCTTCATGATAACATTTCAGTATATAGATATACCATAATAATTTCATATATGGATTGAGGGAGTTTCTCATTGATATATTACATCCAGTACTTAACGATACTATCTCAATATATGAATATACCAAGGTGGTATCATGTATGGACTGATGGAGTTCTTCATTGATGGACTGCACCAAGTTCTTCACGATACCAACTCAGTATATGGATATACTCATGATGGTATCATGTGTGGACTAAGAAAGTTTTCACATTGATGGACTGCACCTAGTCCTTCTTGATACCATCTTAGTATATGGATATTCCATGATTGTATCATGAAGGACTGAGGGAGTTTTACATTGATGGACTTCACCCAGTCCTTTATGATATCATTGATCGGTGTATTTTATATACAACTTTTGAGTCAGTTTTAGTTAGTCTTTTGTCCCGTTTTGCACATATAAGTATTGTATTAGGATAGTTTTCCTTTCTATTGAGTCAAAGTGGTTAAAATGGCCAAATGGCGGAAAAGGAGCTAAAAGAGGGCAAAAGAGGAGATGTCGTGAAAGCAGAGAAAGTGGCGAACGAGGTGAAATCGGACCAGCGCGCGGCCTCACTGCGATGCGAGGCCGCGGCGCCCACTATTCAGAGAGGCTGCAGAAGATCCAGCGCTGCGGCTACCGAGCCAGTCACGAGCGCGGTGCCTAAACATCCGGTAGCTATAGGATTTGCAGCGCCATGGCGCTCGAACAGCCAGATATCGGCGCGCGCCAAAACACCGACGGATTGCAGAACTCCGCGCGCTGTCTGCAGGCGCGCAGCGCAGAAAAATTAGGTTTTGGACGAATTTACAGGCGCACGAAGAAAAAGAGGAGGCGGTTTCGACCTATAAAAGGAGAACCCTAGGCGCTTTTAAGGGTTCCTTTCTTTGCTTAACACTTGGAGACCATAGTCTAGTAATTTCCTTTCCTTTTCTTTTCTTTATTTCAGTTTTTGTATGATGAACATGAGATTAGTTCTTGTCATGTCAATGGCTAGGAACTAATTCCTCTATAGGGCTTTCCATGTTAAATCTCTAGAAACTTTTGTTATGAGTTAATGCATGCTGATGGTTATTTTTCTTCGTGTGAGATCTATCCAATATTTGAGTTGACTTCTTGGTAATTAATTGACAACTAATTATCACTATATGATTTCTAATCGATTCAGAAAGGGGATTGTGAATATCTTTGTAAGTTGGATAGACATTCTTGGATTGGGGATGAAAATACCTCAATTATTTATGTAAGCGTTAATGAGAGGCTTAACAACCCTAATTTTGCGCATTGTGCGTGACGGTTAACTAGGTTCTTGTTCTTAATCCTCCTATAGAGTTATCCTTATCACCGAAAGGTAGGTAAGGTGCAATACTGGGGTTGAGTGTTTATATAACCCTAACGGGAGTATAAAACGATTTAGTGAATCTGCTTTCTCCAAAAGAAGAAGACCATAAGTTATTGCATTAATAAGTAACATAAGCGGATAGTGAGGAGACGTGGAAGCCCTATTCTCATCACAACTGAAGTAAACCCTTATAGTTAAATAGCTTTTATAATTCTTAGTTATAAACAACAAATCAAAATATCAATCTACCAAATAGATACAAAAAAATAGATAGTTGGTACTTGAACCCTAATCCTTGAGGACGATATTCGGTCTTATCAAGACTATACTACTTGTCACGATAACGTGCACTTGCGTTTAAAGTGTGTGCATCTTACCGCGCATCAACCATATCAATACACGGATATACCATAATGGTATCATGTATGGATTGAATGAGTTCTCCATTGATTGATTGCACCCAGTCTTTCATGATACCATATCAATATATGGATATATCATGATGATATCATGTGTAGGCTGAGGAAATCTCTCATTGAAGGACTGCAACCTAGTCATTTATAATATCATCTCAGTATATGAATATACCATGATGGTATCATGTGTGGACTGATGGAGTCTCTTATTGAAGGACTGTACCCAGTCCTCCATGATACCATAGCAATGTCACTGAAAAATGTGATTCTCAATCCACACATGATACTTTAACAATATATGATATATTTTACATGTATCATAAAAATTGTATAGAAAATTGAAAAAAACAGGCACGAACCATCTGTGACATGATTTTTAGTTCGATATTCAAATTTATCTTGTACTGAATATTGTCGCACAACAACGATTAGTGTGTTTTTATCAATATAAATTTGGTCAACTTCAATTGCTTGTGTGAGAGGATTAGTAATGATGGTATTGTGATCCATGTGTTGCGATTGATGAATGACATTGTCAATTATATTTATGTCACTATCGTCATCTAGTTTTGATAAATTGATCAGTTATGTATTTTTTTGATGAAGTTTCATCAACATCAATTTGTGGTGTGATTGCGGAGACAATAATATTTTTGTACGAGATTGACAATTGATACACAGTTATGACAGTGTTCTTCTTCTTCAAGTCGAAATACACTTTTACTCCCATATCGTTGAAGATCTTCATCGGTGAAAATCCCTCTCCAAGTGTGTATTTAAATTCTAGCTTTGTTGTAGCAGTATCATGTTGTAATTGAGTTACAATTTGTGCAACAAGCTCATTGCAATTGCAATTAGTTTTATGAGAATTGTGTCAATATCATAATCAACATATTTTTTATTCGTGTCCCAACTACCATTGTGTTGCACTAAAATTGTAATATCATTCGTTGGAAACATGTCAAATTACAGATCTGTAAATCAATTTAAAGAGTATATAGATTTTGAGTTTGAGAATTGGGCGAAAAGTACTTTGAAATTGTAAAATCAAATTCAAACTCAATTTTGAATCGTACTTTTGAATTTTGTTGAAGTTGCTCTGTTTTTTAACTGGAAATTCGAACTCAATTTTGAATTGTACTTTTGAATTTGTTGAAGATGCACTATTTTTGAACTGGAATTTCGAACTCTATTCGTACTTTTGATTTTTGTTGAAGATGCTCTATTTTTTAACTAGAAACTCGAACTCAATTTTTGAATCGTAATTCTTAACTGGTTCTATAACTCTGTTTTGCAGTGCAGGATTGAGGGGGTTCACATTTTTGGAGTTTATTTTGGTTCACGTTGTTGGGATGAAGCAGTTGAAGGATGGGTATATAGGTTAGGGGTATGACGCGTAATTAGTTTAGGGGGGTATGAAAAATAGGAGAGGTAGAGGCGCGTACTTACTTTGGCTTAAGGGGTATAAGTGATGTTTCCCTATTTTTAACGTCCCTTGACGACAGAAGCATTTTAGAGCGCAAAGGTAAACGAAAGGAATTTTTTGTACCAAATCTCATAGTCCGAGGACATTTTAGGCCCTTTTCCGTTAAAAAAAACTCTCTCTTTTCCATTTTTAGTCTTATTTCTCCCATCAATCCTCCCTCCTCCATTATTTTCTCTAATTACTTATTTGTTTGCTCATTTTTAAAAGTAAATCTTTTAATTATGTAAAATTATTTTGATTATGACCAAAATAATAAAATTAGTTTGAGGTTGAATCTGATCCTACGTTTTTACCGTTTACTTAATTATAAGCTTCTTGATTTAATGGAGTAAAATATCATTTATTAATTATAAGTTAGCTTGTACAATTAATTAAATAATTATTTTCACTATTTAATCTTTAATTTTTTTTAATTACCTTTAAAATCATAATAAGTAAAATATATATACAGTATATATTGTCATGTATATACAATTCACATGGTATATACTTTAGAGTTATATAATTCACATATTATAAACAACAGTGTGTTAATGTCACGACCCAAATCACGAGTTGTGAGAGCACCCATGCTATCCCCCTTGTGGGAGAACCCTTCCCTTAAACCGAAGCATTTAAAGAACATGCAAACGTATAAGTCAATTAAAGATAAACTATTAGCATAATATAGAAATCAACATAAGTGCGGAATACTAAGTTCTACACCCCAAGAGTTAAATCATAATTATTATAATTTTAAAGGCATTTATTGAAAATTTTAAAGATTAAATAGTGAAAACAATTATTTAATTAATTGTATAATAAGCTAACTTATAATTGATAAATAATATCTTATTCCGTTAAATCAAGAAGCTTAGATAATTAAGTAAATGAAAAATTAAAAATTTAGGATCATATTCAAACTCAGGTCATAATCAAAATAATTTTATATATTTAAACGGTTTACTTTTAAAAAAATGAGCAAATAAATAAGTAATTAGAGAAAATATTTGAGGCGGGAGGGGTTGATGGGAGAAAGAAGACTAAATGGAAGATATAAGAGAAAAGAGAGAACATTTTTTTTAACAGAAAAGGGCCTAAAATGTCGTCGAGCTATGTGATTTGGTACAAAAATGCCCTTCGTTTACCTTTTCGCTCTAAAATGTTTATGTTGTTAAGGGACCGTTAAAAATAAAGGCAATTTAGGCTCAATAGGTTGACGACAGGGCCATTTTAGAAAAGGACTTTGCGTGATCAATTATAATGCACTAGTTATAGTTATATTAGTTGACGAAATAATCCCCACTTTACTTCTTTATTTTTTTTAAAAGGATGAGATGCATTTAGACCCCACATGAGATAGTGATCTTAAGTAATGAAGTCCTTAAAATAGAATATCATTAACATTAGAGTTTAGCAAGAGAGTACCGTAGCATCTTAAAAATAAGTTACATTTATGGGAAAGATTGTGTTTTTGAAAAACTCATTTTTTCAAAAAAGTTTCAAAAAAATCAATCGAATGTATAACTAAATATTATTTATTTATTTGAAAAAACAATTCTATAGACAAATGATAAGTCTGATGCACTGACACTATAGTAGTATATATCAAGTAATAGATGGTAAATTCTTATAAATAAATATTAATTAAAGTTCAGATAAAAATGTTAACTAACTTATGATCAGAGATTAACCGACAATATTAAAAAAAAGAAGGAAAAGGGTCAAAAATGTCCTTAACGTATTAGAAATGGTTCAAAAATCATCATTCCACTTATTGAATTAAATTTACCCCTCCTTCCACCTATTGGGATAAAAAATGTCCTTAACATATTAAAAATGACTAAAAAATGTCCATCCTTCCACCTATTGGGTTAAATTTGCCCCTAATATTATTTTTAAGCTTAAAATTTTCCATCCATAAGAGCACAATTATATGACATTTATTAAATTTTAATTAAATATGTGGCCTTTATTTGATCCACATAAAATTCCAACATAACCAAAAATGAACCGACCTATTCACGACACAACCTAACACAGAATCTATGTCAAATTAACGCAACTAAACCTAACAAGATTCTTCTTGTTAAGCCTTTTCATTCAGTGATTGAGATGAAAAAATAATAAAGTACTTCTTCTAATATCTAACTAAAGAGGGTACATCTCTTGCTGAAACAAAGAATTATCAATGGTAATTACTTATAATTAATTGAATTCACTTGATAAAAGAAAAAATATTATACATAAATGAATTGTTATTTAATTCTAAATATTAATAATTTTTATCTTGTTTGCAGGAAATGTCATATAACTTAATTAAGAAGATTAACAAGTCATCAATGATGAAACATCTGAGTAAAAGAAGATGGAGGAGTCCATGTACACAATATTTTAATGAAAAATGCACTTTTACCACTTGCTTTATCAAATGGAAGATAACTTGCCATTTCATGATTATGTTCCTACCTGTTAAATATACCGTGTATACATCCCTAGTATACACGGTATTGGTTGGATAATTTGGACCGTGTATACCTGCCAAATATACACGGTATATGATGCAGTTTTGGTGATGTATTTTATATTAGTCTTAATTAGTCTTGTATATTTACCATAATTGTATAGTTAGTCTCCAAATAGAATAAGGTTTTAGAAGTAGAATAGGAATAGGATTTCTCTATTATGAAAATATGTAAAGTGTATATATTGTCTTTCAATTAATGAAAATAATCAAGGGATTATTTCTCTCATGGTATCACAAGTCAAGATTATTTTTTCCTTGCTTCCGCTACTCTCTATTTCTCGATTTCCGTGAAAACCCTCCTCACCTCTCGATTTTCTCCCTAAATCCGAGACAAAAATTCCCTTATTGTCCAAATTTGTTCGTTTTATACACTATGACTGATAATAACTCGTTTCATCCTGCCCTAACAGTTTCTAACATCAAAAGCGTTCTTCCTATTGTTCTTGACTTAGAAAACGTTCAATATGGGACGTGGGCATAATTGTTCAAAATTCATGCACTGGCACATCAAGTTCTCCACCACATAATCCCTCCAGCTTCTAGTACGGAGGGTGTGCCCACCAAAGAGAAAGATCCAAAATTATGGATTACTTTTGATGCTAAGGTGCTCCAGTGGATTTATGCCACTATCTCCCTTGACCTCTTACAGACGATAATGGAACCTAACTCTGCAACTATGGCTGATTGGAATAGATTGCGTGATAAGTTCCAGGATAGCAGTCATTCCCGCATTGTCACCCTTGAACAGGAATTTTTCCAAGTCGCTATGGAGGATTTTCTGAACGTTCCATCCTATTGCAAACGACTCAAGGAATTGGCGCACCAACTTCGCAATGTGGGTGCTCCTGTTAGCAATATTCGTCTTGTTCTACAGATGGTTGTACGCATGTCTGATGCCTATAACGGCGTTACTTCGATACTTCGTCAGAGTAACCCCCTACCGCAATTCTATCAAGCCCGCTTCATGCTTACTTTAGAAGAAGGCGGTTTGGCTAAGAAGGCGGCTATCGGTACTAGCCCCGTAGTCATGATGACATCCTCCACAAATTATTCGGGGATTCGTTGATAATTCGGGCCAAAATCGTGCTCACGGTGGCGGCAAAAATAATCGTAAAAACAACGACAAGAATCGTGGCGGCAAACGAGGCAGTTCCGGCGGATCTAACGATGGCAGTAGGACAACACCGAGCAGCAGTGGGTGTTGACACTCAATTTTGACCCTCTCTTCCTATCATTTGTCGCCAAATTAAACTAATTTTAAACACCGCAAAATAACTCTTATAATAATAATAATACATACATAAATAAAGAATTTAATAATGGCGCCGCATTTATATAGAACATTAAGCACTCCTTAAATATCATAATACTCAAAACAATTTTATAAATATTCTTTATAATTTAAACCCAAGCCAAAACTAATAAAAACACCTAAAATCCTACCCAAAATAAATTCCCTAAACTCTAAAACTAGCCCAAAACATTTGTAGCCCCACCTTTTATTACCCCAACCCACAACCAAATAACCCGAAGCCCACAACCCTGTTTATCTTCATCCTCCCATTTAAACCAAAACAAAAGCTAAACCTAAGAACCCTTAAGTCCGCCGCACCCACACCATCGTCGACAAACACCCCAATCCCATGATTCTCGCCGGAGAATCAGGTGCAACACTCGTCATACACCTTCACCGTTACCTTTATCTCCGAATAACTCCAGAAATCATTCCCAAAAATCATAGCTTACCAAAACCGAGACCCAAAATCTTAGCATAAAAATAATCAAATCGTGCCAAAGATTGGTACGAATCGTCCTAATAATAACGCCTAAATCAGCACTAAAAGATACAATCAAATCAGTCCTAAAAGTTGTCCCTAAATTTACCTTAAATCGAAACCCAAAATCGTGACTATATATATGGTGATTCACACATGCCATAGGCATCCTTCAGTATCGGTAGGCATCGAGAATCCGAGGGACACCCTTTCGAGTATTTCTTTCACCTTCAAGCAACGCTTTCTTAGTCTGAAGATCTTTCGAACATCAATCATCCTTCAGCATCGGTAGGCATCGAGAATCCGGGGGACACCCTTTCGAGTATTTCTTTCACCTTCAAGCACCGCTTTCATAGTCTGAAGATCTTTCGAACATCAATCATCCTTCAGCATTGACGAAATTCTTCGAACAACAGAGACACACCTCTTCTCACAAAATCTTGTCCTTCTTTATCGCATTTTTCAACAAAACTCTGAGTGGTCGATGACTTGATACGCTGCCTCAGTTCGCTGTCCGGAGAAGGTAAATTCAGCTCTCTCGACTTTAATTCATTGGCATATCTGTCTTGATGTTTCTATGTGCTTAATCGATAGCGTGTTTGGTTTAGGATTCAGTTTAATGATATTATTTTGACTGATCTGTTTTATTTAGTTTAAGTCTTTTGATTAATATGTAGCATGCTTATTTATAGGTGTTCAACAAATGGCATTGGTATGTGATAACATGTTAAATATTTCGTTGTGTTTCTTGTATGTTGTTCCCCTGTTCATGTGTCTGCTCTATTTGCAAGCCATTCTGAGTAAGGATAATCTAGGGGGTCTTGAAATCATTATTTGTGCACCCTGTTAATGGATGACAATATATTGATTGAAATACGTGATTCATATATCCATATTCATGTCACATAGAAAACAACCCTTTCACATGTTGTGATTATCAACCTGGAAATAACCTACTTATTTCACATGTTGTGATTATCAACCTGGAAATAACCTACTTATACTCATAATATATATAAAAGAGTTGGTGTAATTAGAAATATGAATATCTGTTTCTTTAAGTTGCCCCTCTATGTGTGGTTTGACATGAACCCATATGTAATGCACCCAATGTCTCTGAATATCACATGAACGTGATTAAAGTTTGGCCTCAGACTTGGCTTTTTTTTATTGTGCTTGTGCAATATTGAGTCACCCTGACTCTCTGTTCTGTCTGTCTTCCTTGCTAATAAATTTGGGTCTGTTTTGAATTTATTTTCTGCCTGATGAGTTGTACCGAAGCCAAGCATATTACGGGTCTGCTGTTTATTACTTTGTTTGGACTTATCTAACAACAATTAAATCATACACATGTTTGAATACGTGATTGTTTGTTTATTGATAAAATTTGAATATGTGCAAATCCTTATCTTTTCTTTATTTTATATGAAACGCATCGGAGCCGAATGAAGAGTCTCACTGCGAGACTCATCGCGACTTTCGTCAAATGAAGACCCACATATATGTGCATCCATATCCGCATACGAAACTCCAAACCGCAGACGGATGATACCGTCATCCTTCGAGTCATTGTTATTGATCCCCCTTCCTCCATTTATTTGTTGTAAATTATTTGTCTAACATTACACTAATTAGTAGAATACTTAGAATAGTTAAACCTTGAATCAATAGATTAGAAAGTAATTTGGTGCTATAAAATTTGCTTCCCCTTAAGTTAATTATTTAAGCTTGCCATACATTGTTTAAGTTATACTAAACTACTTAATATCTTTTACTTGCATAACCATTCATGTAGCTGAGGTATTATTTGCTATCAAATTCATAACACAAGAAATCGATTTTCTCGTAAACTCTCTTATTAACATTCATATAGGAAAATCATTTTAGACACTTTACATGCTAGACCTATTTTAAAACATGCATTTTCCTTTAACATAATAATAACCTAGGTTTGAACGGACAACCGCAAGTTAGCGGATCTTAGAGGGTGTCTAACATCTTCTTTCTAGATTAATAAGGAACTCTTGCCCAGAATCTCACATAGTTAGTAGACCACTAAATGAAGTTAATGTTGGCATTAGTTTGTTAACATTTAGGTGTCCTAATTCACCCAAATAATTAGGTGACGACTCCGCGAACCCCTTTTAGCACTTTAGCACCCTTTTAGCATTTTATTTTTTTTAACAGCAGATTCATTTGAATAATGTCAAATAAATCGAAAGCGATAAAAGATGGCGACTCCACTGGGGATATCAGATTCTTAACCATAGCAAACCTAGGTTTATTATTGCTCGGCTTTATTTACTTTTATTTGTTTTAAATGCCTTAAAATTGTTTGCTTTAATTTTGTATGTTTAACTGTTTTAATTGCTACTTTCTTTTACTGTCTTCCTTAAACTGGCATTCCGCTCATATTTCTTTCCTTGCGAAAAATTTACACTATCACACACTACACGCGAGGTGTGCATTGCGCACCCGTAATTTTTTTTAAATACCCAAATTTAAGAGAGTTGGCGTTTTGGGCGGAGCATCCGGACCATCCGGTGGCCGCGTAGCCTTCTCACTCGAGTAGTCCGCTCGGGAACTTTGCGTCTAGTAAAGCCAAATATTAGCAAATTTAGGATAGAGCTATACCACCCTTTATATTAAGGCATGCATGCATTTACCTTAGGTGGGTCGATCCTTGGTATCGTCTCCACAACTAGGAAAAATACCAAACCGATCAACAGGTTTCACAACCCAACGACCAAATCAGCACATTATGTGTTGCATGATCATGATAAATGGATCCAAGCCAAAAGTGACATGCCAAAGTTGGGAATCGTAAATTCATTTTTTTACTTTTGTATTATGACTCCTGTAACATAACTATAAGCACAATTTAGTCTTAGGCTTATTATTTCAATAAACTTTAGCTTTATTTCCCAACTAAAGCATCTCAATCCAATGGCTTAGACCCGTTTGTCATAATTTTGCATATGTAGCGCTTAGGCCTACCTCTGGCATAAAGAGGCCCCAATACATGTTAGGACTCACTCTTGATGCGTTGTACAATATGCTTGCTATGTGTTACTTATACATGTCTTACACTAACATGGTTTGCTGCATCTTATTAAGGTTTTATTTTTTACTTTTTCCCCCAAAACAAAGGTTGATTCGTATTGGACTAGGAGATAGTAGAGCATCAATATTTCACAAGGTCGAAGGCACGATCCAATGGCATGACTGATTCAGGGGCATCTGAGCAGAATGGTTTGGGACCCGTCTCAGTTCCTAGAGACAAAACAGAGGCCTCAGAAAAGGAAAACACTACAGATCAAGCTGAATACTTCGCCCAACTGCTGCAACAAATGACAACTATGCAGGCCAAAATTGAGAGACTCCGGAATCCAACTTATCCATGAGCCGAAATACTTCACTTCAGCCTATCTATCCAAACATTCAAAATCCTGCAGATTACTACCAATATCCACCTACTCCATATCCTAATTATCATACACAACTCATATACAATTCGTCTCAAACACCCATCTATTCCTCATACACAAAGCCAAAGTACTGCCATACCCAAAGCCAACGCAAGCCATAAGGAAAAGCCATCCAAAACATATACTCATTTAGACGAACCTTTACCCCAACTATATGAAAGGTTGAGAACCGCAGGGATGCTCCAGCCGATCCTAGGGATAATTTCCAGCCCTTCCCAAAATGGTATGATGAGACTAAATGCTGCGCATACTACTCCGATATCCATGGGCATGACACCGGAAACTGCTATGCACTCAAGAATAAGATTGAAGAATTGATTAGAGAGAGGATCATCCATCTGAAAGAAGTTTCCCCCAATGTGCACAATAACCCCTTACATTATCAACCCACATACTCACCACAGCCAAAATCTCATCCACAAAATGTACCCGGACCCCATCTGAATTCCAAGAAAAAGCCAACCAAAACATACACCCCTCTAGCCGAGCCTTTACCCCAGGTGTACGAAAGGTTGAGAGCTGTAGGAATACTCCAACCAATTCCTAAGAATATTCCCAATCCTACTCTCAGAGGGTATGGTGAAACTAAATGTTATGCATACCATTTAGGGGCCATCGGACATGACACCAGAGACTGTTATTCCCTCAAAAATAAAATTGAGGCATTGATAGAAGAGGGAGTCATCCAACTGAAAGAGGTTCCTCCCAATATGAGAAATAATTCTTTGCCAAACCCCCCCCCAGCAAAACATGATTACTGTCGGTGGATAGAGTAGTCTGGAATGGACTATTACACTAGCCGAGAGAGATGAAAGGGCTGAATCATCGAACTATCTCCAAAGAAAGAGGGATGTTCCCTTGCCAAAACCTGCTCCGCCCAAATCAGTCATTTGTCGGAGCATGCACCACACCGGAGTCAAAAGAAGATGATACTGATAGCAAAGCACAATCCCGCTGAAGAACCATCCAGCTGTGATGCAGAGTAAGGAGGCGACTTGAAAATTGGACTTGCACACATGTCCTAGCCCACCTAGAATCTTGTTAAAAAGAGCACATTAGTTTAACAGAATAATTTGAGTTTTAATAATATCTTATCTGTAATTTGAACTACGTTTGACCTGATTCCCTTGGAGGGATACGTAGGCGGCCATATCGGCTTCGGTCCCACTTTTAGAAAATATCATATTCTCTTTTTTCTTGTAACGAACTACGTCATGACCTTATTCCCTTGATGGGATATGTAGGCGGCCTAAATTGGCTTCGGTCACACCATTATGAAACTTCCCCTTGCTTTGGAAATAACAAAATAAACACTTTTGGTATGATAGATAAACAATCCTCCACAAGACTCGTTTTTTACCAAACGCCTTTGCATGTTTAAAACTGGGACAATTTTGATTTTGGATAAGTTGTTCATTTAGTTTCACCGCACACTCTGTCACAAGCGATAAATATTTTCATCAACAGCTAACCAAGGCAGGAAACCAGATAGGGGTTGCAGGTCCAAACAAGCCAAACGCTCGAACATCAAGAATCAAAGCTGCAAAGTCAATACTAATCGACCGTCCCCCCAAAACTCACAAGTTTTTTTTGAGCGCAATTTCTTCATATTCGCAGCAGCAGAAAAGACAACAAAAATCAAAGATCAAATTCCGCAACAAAGTCCAGCGCATCAGCTCGGGCATAGAGTCACACTCCAGCCATGCGGATCACAAATGCAAAACGCAAAAACAAAGACATCATTGCAATCAAATGCGGTTCACAAACGCACAACATACAGATAACAACACCATGACATCATTGCGTTTCACAGACGCGTAGCATCCTGACCAAAGGTTCTCCATATTAGCAGCAGCAGAAAAGACAACCATGATCAAAGTTCAAATTCCGCAAGAAGGTTCTTCATATTAGCAGAAGCAGAAAGTACAACAGGAAGATCCTTCATATTAGCAGAAGCAGAAAATACAAAAACAATCAAAGTTTAAATTTCGCAAGAAGGTTCTTCATATTAACAGAAGCAGAAAATACAACAAGAAGATTCTTCATATTATCAAAAGGAGAAAATGCAGCAATAATCAAAGATCAAATTCTGTAACAAAGTACAATGCATTAGCTCGGTCACAGAGTCACACTCAACCCATGTGGATCACAAATGCACGACGCAAAAACAAAGACATCATTGCAATCAAATTTTGTTCATAAACGCACAACGTACAGATAACGACGCAGGACATCATTGTGGCTCATGCAGTTCACAGACGCGTAACATCCTGACCAAATGTTCTCCATATTAGCAGCAACAGAAAAGACAACCACGATTAAAATTTAAATTCTGCAAGAAGGTTCTTCATATTAACAGAAGTAGAAAGTACAACGGGAAGATCTTTCATATTAGCAGAAGCAGAAAATACAATAACAATCAAAGATCAAATTTCGCAACGAAGTCCAGCGCATCAGCTCGATCACAGAGTCACACTTCAGTTATGCGGGTCACAAACGTAGAACGCATACACAAAGACATCATTGCAACTCAATGATATTCACAAACGCATAAAATCCAGAGCAAAGACATCATTGTAACTCAATGCGGTTCACAAACGCATAACATCCAGAGCAAATGCATAATTGCAATCTAGGCGATTCACAAACGCATCGTATCCAGGTCAAATAAATCGTTGCAGTTACACCATGTCTGTGCAGGGACATCATCTCAGAAATTGCAGCATTCAGCTAGTCCGTGCAAGGACAATATCTCAGCATTCAACAAGTCCGGGCAAGGACAACATTTAAGCATTCAGCACGTCTGGGCATGGACGACATCAGCATTCGCAACATTCAACACGTCTGGGCATGGACGACATCAATATTCAGCACATCTGGGCATGGACGACATCAACATTCGCATCATCCATCAAGTCTGTGCAGGGATTACATCAACATTCACAGCATCCAGAAGTCCGTGCAGGGATGACATCTCAGCATCCAGCAAGTCCGTGCAGGGACGATATCTCATCATTCGCATCATCCAGTAAGTCCGTGCAGGGATAATATCAGCATTCACAGCATCCAACAAGTCCGTGCAGTGATAACATCTCAGCAGTTGCAGCATTCGTGCATCCGTGCAAGGACGATACCTCAGCATTCACAGCATTTAACATGTCCGTGCAGGGACAATATCTCAACAGTTGCAGTATTCAGCACGTCCATGCAAGGACGGCATCTCAGCATTCGCATCATTCAGTATGTCCGTGCAGGGATAATATCGCAGCAGTTGCAACACTCAGCATGTCCGTGCAGGGATAATATCTCAGCAGTTATAATATTCAGTATGTCCGTGCAGAGACAACATCTCAACAGTTGCAGCATTCAACACGCCCGCAAGGCGACACCTCAAAGATTCGCAGATTCAAAGATGTCCGGGCGGACAACATCTCACCGGGCGGCGATTTAACACGTCTATGCAAGGACAATATATCAGTATTCGCAATGGCAACATGTCCGTGCAAGGACAATATCTCAACATTTGTAGTTTCACATCAACACAATGACGCCATCAACAACATCGTTATCGCATTACACAAGACGATATTCGTATCCACATGATCGCATTTCAGATATATTCATGCATTATTATTTTGTCTTAGCAGTTATGCACTAACTTTTTCTTAAGTTTTAGCCTATAGGATCCTCAATTTACAGGAGCAGTTGCATCACGTCCATGCAAGGACGACATATCAGTATTCGCAGTGGCAGCATGTCCGTGTAATGATGACATCTCAGTATTTACAACATCACATCAATACAAGGACGCCATCAACAACATCTTCAGCACGTTACATAGGGCGAAATTCCCATTCACATGATCACATTGCTTATATATCTATGCTTTATCATTTTTTACCTTAACAGTTATGCACTAATCTTTTTTCTTAAGCTTTAGCCTGCAGGTACAAGAGCAGGAGTGCAACGTGAAATTTTCTCTTACAGCGAGCTGAAGCAATTTGTTGGGGGCCAGACTTTCCAACAAAGGGCAAAAACAGTCTCGAGTGTTGATCTAATCTCCTTCAGTATCCCGCAACATCACAACCTCCCAGTGTCATCATAATTCGACACTGGGATAAATCTTAAATCCGCATCAGCCCGCCTTTAATTTTCTAGTATCGCAGCAACCCAGTGTAATCATAATTCGACACTGGGATAAAATTTCAAAATCCGCGTCAACCCTACCTCTAATGTTTCTAGCACCACAGTAACCCAGTGTCAACATAAATTGACACTGGGCTAAATTTTAAATTCGTGTAAATCTGCCTTTAATCTCTAGCATCAGAGCAACCCAGTGTCATCATTTTTCGACACTGGACAAATTCTGAATCTGCGTCAGTCTACCCCTAATTTTCTAACATCACAACAGCCCCCAGTGTCATCATAATTCGACAATGGGACAAAAATTTGAATCCGCGTCAGCCCGCCTTTAATTTTCTATCATCACAATCACCTAGTGTCATCATAATTCGACACTGGGACAATTTTTGAATTTGTGTCAGCTTCGCTTTCGATTGCTCATGTATTTCTTAATCTTCATTCTAATCCCGATGATCGAGACAAAATTAGCTATAAGTCAACGTCTTTGTCTGAAAAAACTTTCATCGTCTCCAGTCAAAGAGGGACAAGTTGTTGATACCTAATTTTGACCCTCTCTTTCTATCATTTGCCGCCAAATGAAACTAATTTTAAACACCGTAAAATAACTCTTATAATAATAATACATACATAAATAAAGAATTTAATAATAGTGTCACATTTATATAGAGCATTAAGCACTCTTTAAATATCATAATACTCAAAATAATTTTATAAATATTCTTTATAATTTAAACTCAAGCCAAAACTAATAAAAACACCTAAAATCCTACCCAAAATAAATTCCCTAAACTCTAAAACTAGCTCAAAACATTTGCAGCACCACCTTTTATTACCCCAACCCACGACCCAATAACCCGAAGCCCACAACCCTGTTTATCTTCATCCTCCCCTTTAAACCAAAACAAAAGCTAAACGTAAGAACCCTTAAGTCTGCCTCACCCACACCATTGTCGACAAACACCCCAATCTCGCGAATATCTCCAGAAATCATTCCCAAAAATCATAGCTTACCAAAATCGAGACACAAAATCTTACCATAAAAATAACCAAATCGTGCCAAAGATTGGTACGAATCGTCCTAATAATAACGCCTATATCAGCACTAAAAGATACAATCAAATCAGCCCTAAAAGTTGTCCCTAAACTTACCTTAAATCGAAACCCAAAATCGTGACTATATATATGGTGATTCACACATGCCATATGCATCCTTCAGCATCAGTAGGCATCGATTATTTCTTTCACCTTCAAGTAACACTTTCTTAGTCTGAAGATCTTTCGAACATCAATCATCTTTCAGCATCGGTAGGCATCGAGAATCCGGGGTACACCCTTTCGAGTATTTCTTTTACCTTCAAGCACCGCTTTCATAGTCTGATCATCTTTCGAACATCAATCATCCCTCAGCATCGGCGAAATCCTTCGAACAACAGAGACACACCTCTTCTCACAAATCTTATCATTCTTTATCGCATTAGCAACAAAACTCCGAGTGGATCGACGACTTAATACACTGCCTCAGTTCGCTGTCCGGAGAAGGTAAATTCAGCTCTCTCAACTTTAATTCATTGTCATATTTGTCTTGATGTTTCTATGTGCTTAATCGATAACGTGTTTGGTTTAGGATTCAGTTTAATGGTATTGTTTTGACTGGTCTGTTTTACTTAGTTTAAGTCTTCTAATTAATATGCAGCACACTTATTCATAGGTGTCAAAGAATGAGATTGGTATGTGATAACGTGTTAAAGATTTGGTTGTGTTTCTTGTATGTTGTTCCCATGTTCATGTGTCTGCTCTTACAAGCCATTCTGAGTAAGGATAATCGAGAGGGTCTTGAAATCATTATTTGTGCACCCTGTTAATAGATGACAATATGTTGATTGAAATACGTGATTCATATAGCCATACTCATGTCACATAGAAAACAACCCTTTCGCATGTTGTGATTATCAACCTGGAAATAGCCTACTTATACTTATAATATATATAAAAGAGCTGGTGTAATTAGAAATATGAATATATGTTTCTTTAAGTTGCCCCTCTATGTGTGGTTTGACATGAATCCATATGTAATGCACCAAATATCTCTGAAATATCACATGAACATGATTAAAGGCTAGCCTCAGACTTGGCTATTTTTAGCGTGTTTGTGCAATATTGAGTCACCCTGGCTGTCTGTTCTGTCTGTCTTCCTTGCTAATAAATTTGGGTATTTTTTGAATTTATTTTCTTCCTGATGAGTTGTACTGAAGCCAAGCATATTACGGGTCTGCTGTTTATTACTTTGGTTGGACTAATCTAACAATAATTAAATCATATGCATGTTTGAATACGTGATTGTTTGTTTATTGATAAAATTTGAATATGTGATAATCCTTATCTTTTCTTTATTTTACATGAAACGCATCGGAGCCGAATGAAGAGTCTCAGTGCGAGACTCATCGCAACTTTCGTCAAATGAATACCCACATATATGTGCATCCATATCCGCATACGAAACTCCAAACCGCAGACGGATGATACTGTCATCCTTCGAGTCATTGTTATTGATCCCCTCTTCCTCCATTTATTTGTTGTAATTATTTTTCTAACATTACACTAATTAGTAGAATAGTTAAACCTTGAATCAATAGATTAGAAAGTAATTTGGTGCTAAAAAAGTTGCTTCCCCTTAAGTTAATTATTTTAGGTTTGTCATACATTGTTTAAGTTATACTAAACCACTTAATAACTTTTACTTGCATAACCATTCATGTAGTTGAGGTATTATTTTCTATCAAATTCATAACACAAGAAATCAATTTTCTCATAAACTCTCTTATTAACATTCATATAGGAATATCATTTTAGACACTTTACATGCTAGACCTATTTTAAAACATGCATTTTCCTTTAACATAATAATAACCTAGGTTTGAACGGACAACCGCAAGTTAGCGGATCTTAGAGGGTGCCTAACCCATTCCCTCTATATTAATAAGGAACTCTTGCCCAGAATCTCACATAGTTAGTAGACCATTAAATGGAGTTATGTTGGCATTAGTTTGTTAACATTTAGGTGTTCTAATTCACCCAAATAATTAGGTGGCGACTCCGCGAACCCCTTTTTAGCACTTTAGCACACTTTTTAGCATTTTATTTTTTTAACAGGCAGGATTCGCCGAATAATGTTGCGGTTGAAATAGAAGCGACAAAGGCCACGACCCAACTGGTCCTACCCACTGGCCGTGGCACGACCAATGGCGATGGCCCAACAATGACTAGACCTGTGGACCGTCGACTGCTCCCAGTCTGTGACTACCCAGCCCAATTTTTAGCCCAATTTTCGGCCCACTTTCAGTAACACAGCTGGGCCGAGGCAGCAAGCAGGAGTGTTTGGGCCTCAGCCTCCTCAGGCTCATCATGCAGCGGGCTTCACTTCTACCGACATCGAAGCCGCGAGGTTTTATTTCTTTCAGTACCATTTCAAATGGAAGATGACTTGCCAAATTTGAAGAAATCTTCTCAAGTTGCACAAAAAACATTCTATAAATAGCACTACAAAGAGCTTGTTGAAGAGAACTGCACAATACATTTCATTGTTCAAGTTATTCTTCTTCTAAAATTTCTTTAAGAGTTCTGTGTTGGAAATTATTCTAGTTCTTACTTTTAATTAAACAGCGGCATTCTTCTTCTTGAATATTTCTTCTATTTTTTTTATTTGAAGGAGAAATATATTTTTATTACTAATATTATCACCAGTATGTATTAACTAGGGATGGCATGTGAGTAAAATTTTGCGGATTCCGTATCGCACCTGCCTTAGTTGGGGCGATTATGGATATAACTTTGGCGGGTACTAGACGGGTATGGATAGGTGATCAATTTGCAGTTATACCCGCCTCATACCTGTCTGCCCCTCCCCGCATCCAACCGCCCGCTCCAAATCCACCCGCCCGCCTTATATCCGTCAACTATGGTTTTATTTGTACAAAAATAGCGTAGTTTTGGGTGGTGTAGCGAGTGTGAATTTAGAAATATATCCGGCTAGTCGGATATGTATGTTGAAAATGTACCCGCCACAGATGACGGGTATAATTTTTTTGGCGAGTACGGGTGCAGGGAGGGGTACCGCACCCGCCCGCCCAATTGTCATCCCTAGGATTAACCTTTTTTTGTGTTGGGAGAATGACAAATCTTGATATTTTTATATAACAGGAGATATTATTCTTCAATCACATGTTTGAGCTGAAGCTTTCTGTTTAACTTTTATCTGCTTTATAGTTAGATGTTACTTAATTTTTACCTAATTATACTGCAAATTAACTTTTTACTAATTTTGTAATCTCGAGAGGATGAATAAGTAACATAGTTAATTTTGGTATTGAGAGGCTATCATTTATCTCTTTTATGTTATGATTAATTTTACACTTATTTGTAACTGAGAGAGGCATATAGTGTAGTAACTAGTTATAGCAAGTAAGGTAACCGGAAGAGACTTACTAAAAAGAGCATGTTTCAGTTCAGACATGTATTTCTGGTGTTTTAATATTACTATTTTCAATTAATTTGTATAATCGAGAGGAGTGCATTTAATTGTTCAACTTCAGTAATAATATATAAATGTAATTGTGAGAGACATTTATACATTTTGAGAGATAGAAATTGAGAAATGAAGAATTTACTTTATAATAGATAGGGAAAAGGAGCATATTTGTCCTCAAATTTAAAAAAAAGAGGTATATTTGTCCTCCGTCAAAGTTTGAGGATAAATATACCCTTTCCGTTATTAAACTTGTAGAATTTGCTCAAAATTAATAGAAATGTCACGTGGAAGACACATCAGGTGATCAGACAGTGGGTGGTCAGACACATCGATGGCCGCAGTGGTCAAAGCATGGCCACGCTTATCGTTTAAAATCCCAAAACTGAAATTCAAGCTTTGGGATTAAGTGTAGGTTGTAGAGAATGTTGAGACGAACACAGTGTTACCACCCACTGTCCTCGACGCAACCTGAGCTGACCGAAAAATGCCAATAAACCGTCGGAAAATTTGATTTGGTCGACCGACTGATCTGAGACGAATTGATGGTTGTGAGTTGGTGTAGAACGTTGGCAAGAGGACGGCGAAACTACTGGACCCAACCATGACCGTCGATGGTAGCCCCGGTGGCCTGAAAATCGACGACTGCGTTTAGGGTTTTAGCCGCCGCCATCGATTTTTCGGCCACCGAGACTACAATCGACGGTCGGGGCTTGCACCATTAGATTCGTCGTCCTATACCCATTATTTTACACCCACCCACCACTGTCAGTTCTTCACGAAATCCTGGGTCCACCAAATCGGAAAATCGAAATTTCGAGTGTGTTTTCCGGCCAACTCAGGTGACGTCGACGACTGTGGGTGGTGTCCCTGAGTTCGCCTTGGTCTTAACTGCATTTTGCAACCAACCCCGTGTCTCAATTCCTCTTAAATCGAATTTCACCATTATTGCTTGTTGAAGCTTCAACCGAGGGAGAAGAAGTAGTGGAGGAGGTGATGTGGGTCCCACCTGCTCTCCCACGTGGCGTCCACGTGAAATTTCTGTTAATTTTGGGCAAATTCTACAAGTTTAATAACGGGAAGGGTATATTTGTCCTCAAACTTTGACGGAGGGCAAATATACCCCTTTTCCTTAAGTTTGAGGACAAATATATCCCTTTTCCTTAAGTTTGAGGGCAAATATGTCCTTTTTCCCTAATAGATATATCAAGTGAAGTCAGGACCCTTACACCTTTTATTATATTTGTGAAAAATAAAAACAATTTCTCTATTTCTCTTTTTACGAATTATAATTTAGTTAATTTACCACTCAACTCTTTATGATTTTTCAAATAGTAATTAAAATAAGAAATGTATGTAGAATAGATAAATAAATCTCTGCGGATTCGACGTCTTTTAATACTATAATTTGACAGAGTATTGAGTTTGAATTTTATATACGCAGACACTCGTCAACACTATAATATCTAAATCAGGAAGAGACATTCCTAAAGGTAATATTTTAACATAAATTAATTCAATTATTTAGAATCATCATTTAAACATATGTATTCATAATAATAAGAGAACACTAATTTTTTATAATTAGAAAAATGACTAGTTAATTAGGATTATAAACTGAAAAATTATAAAACTCACCAAGTTAACCAAAATCTAATGTAAGTACTATTTTTTTTACAATAAATTAAGTTTCATCATATATCAATTGATTAATAAGGTCATATATCATATAATTTTTTATTTATAAACCGGATTAACTTACATGTACTTTAAATGATAAGTAAATCAAGAAAATAATTATGTTGAATAGGTACTAGTTGACATTTCCTTTTTGTAAGGACAACTAAAGTAAAGAGAAAGTTGAGTTTAGATAACAATTCATCAATCTTATATTTCAGCTCTTTTCTTGAACTATTTTAATAAAGTAATAATTTGGTATCTGAGACTCCTTTTTAAATAAAGGGCACATTCTTAATTAAACTTTAATAAATGTCATATAATTCTGCTATTAATGGAGAGAAAATTTTAAGCTTGAAAATAATGTTAAAGGCTAATCTAACCCAATAGGTGGAAGGAGGGACATTTTTTTTAGCAATTTGTAATACGTTAAGGACATTTTTTATCTCAATAGGTGGAAGGAGGGAGGGGAATTTGATCCAATAGGTGGAAGAAGAGCATTTTTGAATCATTTATAATACGTTACGGGTATTTTTGATCCTTTTCCGTTAAAATGTTGTACATTATCAACCTATATAGTATAACATATTTTTTTTTAATATAAAACATGATTAGAATTACGATAAGAAATACAGCTAGATAGTAGACAGCGGCGAAAACTAACTGAAGATACAGGGAATGCATGTTAGGGATTGCCATTTTTAAAAATGTTTTCGAATTAATGCTACATCTTCTACTTTGACAAAGAACAAGAGCTTAAACTAATTTTCTCCAGAAATTGTTGCACGGCATAACGCATAACGCATAACGCGTTTAATTGTAATTCTTAAGGTTATGGGTTCATACGTTCTATTTGTTGCAATTTTAATAATTTCTTACACATAAATTTATATTATGCGTCAAAAATACTGAGTTAAGATGAACTATGTATCATAACTGTGGATCCGCCCTTATTTCTGGATAGTCCGTTCACCCAGTATCGCAGTAAATCTTTGATTCAGAGTCAGCGTATAGGCCGACAAAAAATGCTTTCCCGTTCAGAAATATGAATCCTATCTGTGGGGCCTCCCCTTCATGTCTACGTGAGGACTGAAGAACGAGTGAATCTTGTTTTAGGGTTTATGCTCATTGCCGATCATGTGGTCAATTTTTCCGCTTTTGATTTCGACCAAGATTGACTTATTATTCCTCCTCGTCCATTAGTTCAGTTCCTTAGTTCAATCAGTCCATTCCTATTGACTTCTACGTACTAAGGCTAAGCTTCATAGGAGCAAGGAGACTTGAAGGCACCAATCAGAATGAATAATATTAATTGTAGAAATGTCATGTTAGTTTGTTATTTTTTTGACCCTAGGATAGTCTATTCGACCTATTCCTAGTCTCTCTACCACTCAAGTAAATGTGTGACTCCGGATGAGTACCTCCTTGGCTCCTTAGATCTCTTCTGCCTACTCTTCGTTCACAAGTCATCAATCCCTCACATTTATTCATAATCGGTATTCCAAACACTAAAGCAGTAATTATAAATATTATTGATGGTCAAACTTCAACTTACACATAATGACTTCAGTATTTGTAAATGATGTTGTGGTCAAGTACTGCTCAAGAGTGTATTAAACAAGTAATATATATATACACGATGGAAACCAACACGACATGTGACATGGTTTAGGTACGAGGTCGAAGGGTGTAGTAGTGTTGTGCACCCGTTGTGAGATACTTCGGGCTGGGTCTGGTTTGAAGAATAGAATTGGGCAAGGGTCGAACCAAGTGACATCGGGTAGGCGATCGAAGGAGTTTAATGCGGATCAGCTCCAGATTTAGTGTCAGCAGTTACTCTTTGGTCATTATGTGATCGTTATTTTCATTTAATTGCATTTAATTAGAGAATGATTCTCGGACATAAATGTCTTGTATTCATAGCTATAAAAGGAGCTCAACCTTCATTTTGGAAGATTACATTCTCATTTCACTTACTTGCAAGATTTCTCTGTAATCTTAACTTGTACAAGTTCTCTACATTGGCTTGGGCTCGAGGTAATTTTGCTAAGGACTAAACCAAGTTCTAATCAAGATAACACCAACTCAGGCTACTTCTTTTACTTATTCTCATTCACTTAATTATTGTTAATTTTCTACTATATTTACTTATGAATCGATTCACATATCCTTAAACCACTTATAAATTTAATTGTGCCTTTTTTGGGGTAAATAGTTTGGCGCCAACTGTAGGGATAATGATAACAGTGGTGATTTATTTCAAGCTTAAATTTTACTTGTTTCTTTCAAAAATTTTGTGGTTACAGGTCAAAACTAAACACTAATATTATGGCTAGCAATCATGAGGACAATAACGGTGATAATGGTGCTCACAACGTCAATAATAACAACGACGTTCCGCTTGGCGCACCACCCTTTGACTCATAGAATGGTATTATGCCCGTTGTTCCACCAAATAAAATTCCACCGAATGTTGATCCAATGAATAATAATAATCCCGTGATTTCACCCTGGTCGTCCAGAAGATCGCGTTAGAAGACTCTAGATGATGATGAGGATGAAGAAGTAAATTTGGCTCGAATCTTTTATAGGCTAAAGGAGCAACATGAGGCTATAACTTAGTTGCAAAAGAAAAGTAGTACAACAAGCGCATCGAATGAAGCTTGCCGACATTGTCTTTAATTTTGCAGCATCACAGCAGCCCAGTGTCATCATGATTCGACACTGGGACAATTTTAAATCGGCGTCTACCTGCTTTAATTTTCTAGCATCGCAGCAACCCAGTGTCCTCATAATTCGACACTGAGACAAAATTTAAATCCGCATCAGTTTTGTCTTTTATTTTGGCATCACAGCGACTCAGTGTCATCATAATTCGATAATGGGATAAAATTTTGAATTTGCATCAGTTTTGTCCATCCCTTTTCTTGATCTTTGTTTTAATTCTGACGATGGGAACAAAATTGGCTACAAGTCAACGTCTTTGTCCGAAAACTCTTTCATCGTCTTCGGTCAAAGAGGGACAATATGTTGACACCCAATTTTGACCCATCTTTTAGCCATTTCTTGCAATTTTAAGCATTTTAGGACACCGCATTTTAATCATCATTTTTTGCATTTTTTACATAATATTCTATGTTTATTTCTCCGCAAAATGGCATTGCATCTTTTTATTTTAAATTAAGCATGATGTCTTTGTTAATATTATGTTTGTATTATTATTACACCGTCGTTTTATTTTAATAATATTTGCATCTCTTTAAATAATTAATTGGCACCACATTTTTTCTTTTAATTAGTAAACATTTCTTAAATATTATATTTTATTATTATAGCGTCGGCATTTTTATTTTGATAATTTTGTACCTTTAAATAATTTTTTCTTTTAAATAATTAATCCGTTTTGCATTTTTTGTCAAGCCAGTCCAATCCGCCAAAAACCGAAGCCCAAACTGAGGCCCAAAAATGAAGCCCAGTACCCCTTTCATCTTTTCCCTCCAATACCCAATACCCAAATATCAAACCCTAAACCTAAATATCTACCCTATAAATAAAAACCCTACCCCTAACTAAATTCCTCTCAGCCGCCGTCTACCCCTCTCTCTATCTTTAACTAACCTTCCCAGCAGCAACCCTAAAAAATCCCCCCCTGCAGATTTTTCCTCTCCCTCACACTCTCCCGCCGCCCTTCGCCGGAGTTCCATCTCCGGCGAACTCCTACCCTTCAGCCGCCCAAAACGCACGCACACAGCACAAAAACCCTGGGTAGCCCACCATTCTTTACCCCTCAGCAGCCGCCCAACTAAGCCCAGCCGCACCTCTCTCCTTATCACACCCAGAAGCACAACCCTAAAAAAAAACCCCCATTTTCAGATTTAACCCTCAGCCACAACACACAGCCGACACTACATTTTCCCTAACCCTTCTCTCCCGTCGCCGCCGCCCTTCGCCGGAGCTTGGAGCTCCGGCGAACCCTCCTTAGCCGCCCAACACACCCATAAGCCGCAATATTTGCCCTCCCTCACCCTCTCAAGCCCAGCCGCAACATCCCTCACTCCTCTCTTTACCACACCATTTTCCTGTCGCCGCCGCCCTTCGCCGGAGTTCCATCTCCGGCGAACTCCTTTTCTCGTCCGCCTCAGCCGCCCCTACGATTAGTCGCACACGACTCTCCCCACTCCTCTTTCTTTGTATCCATCAGCATACACACACACACCCTCACCAAATAAACTCAAACAGGCCGTGAACCACGAACTCCGTCGCCGGACCGCACGCATCGTCATTACCACTCCCGTCGTCGCTAATCGCCGACCACCACCACCACTGTACTTGGTTTGTTGTGCTCTATTTTTAGATCTGGTCGGAAAGAGACTTCGGCGTCGCTCCGGCGTTTCGCCGTCGAAGTGACGCCGTCTCTCTCCCCTCCCCCTTTTTGCACTGGAAAATATTTCGATAGCCTCCACTCTTACGCCATTTTTATTGAACTTGTACTATTTCCTGCCTTATGTTTCTACTTAGTGTTGATACTATAAATATGGTACTGGCGTCGTGGGATTTTTCATTTTTTCGATGTACGTATCTGACCGGAGTTCTATAAACTCCGGCGAAGTTCTAAAATCTCTAGCGAAATTATGTTGCGTTTTTTATTTCACTGGTCACTGGTGTTTGCTTGATGTTGTTTCCACTGTTTTTGGACTGAGTTTTTGACCATTTGGCTACTGTTTTTTCGGTCATTTTGCTATTGGTTTTGGCCATTTTGGCGGATTGATTTTTGGCCATTGTTGCTATTGATTTTTGACATTTTTACTGGTTTACTGGTTTGAACATGATACTACACTTGAGTTGGCCAATGAAAAAGTTATCCGTCGATTTTTTAGGCCTCCACAGTTGTAAAGACGGAAAATAAAATAAATGAAGCTTTCCGGGCAATGAGGATTTCTTCCACTTACACCGGATAACCAACATGTGTTGGCAGGGCGAATTCTCGCAGCCGCACTTGTTTAGGCTGTCCCACTTTATTTTTTATATATATCTGAGCCCTCTGTGTTTAAAACTATTACTGTTTTGGCGCGGATCCGAAGGTTTTATTATTTTATTGTTTCTAACAAAATTGGCCGATGAAGGAATCTCCGTCTGATTTCCAAGGCCTCCCTTGTACAAAAGACGGATTTATTTTTTGGCTTTACTTATTAATTCTTGTTATTGCTTTTAAAATTATTTATTCTATTACTAACACTTTTACTAAGTGTTTATGCAGGTACCCGGAGATCATCTTGTGCAGAAGGCCTAAAAAGGGCTAAAAGATGTCCCGGAGTTTTATCTTATGTCGCATTTAATTTTAGTTTTATTATTCTGTATTGCATTTTATTTTAATTGTAAATTATGTAAAAATGCTTAGAATATGTAGAATAAAAGTCAATATATAATTAACCTAGGTTTGAACGGATAACCACAAGTTAGCGGATCTTAAAGGATGTCTAACCCCTTCCCTTTAGGATAATAAAGAACCCTGATCCAGAATCTCATTAATTTCGCAGACCATTACATGGAGATTAATTGCAGTATTTTTTGCAATAAATCAAGTGTCCTAATTCACTTAAATAATTAGGTGGCGACTCCTTAAAATCAGCATTATTGCTCCATCCAGGGAACCGCACCAAAGAGCAACGTTGCGGATACCGTTCAGACCCCGAAGGTAAAAAACGGACGCGACAAACCTACAACAAACAAAGAGGAAAGTTGTGCAAGTGGCTTAACATAACCCACCTCTCGATGATGAGCTAGTGTGTGTCTGTCAATCCCATTAGCTTGACACAAGAAAAGTTTTCATTTTAGTATTAAAGATACTCTATCCGTCCCAAATTGTTTTGATATTTTTCACTTTTCGAAAGTCAAACTTTCTAATTTTGACGTATATTAAAACATAGAATTATTAATGTTTTTGAAATAAAAGTTACATATTTGAAAATTACGTAAAAAGTACTATAAGTCACCATAATTAATAATTTAAATATTTAAAAGAACATTTGAAAATTTTCGGTCAAAGAACAACTCGTTTAACTCTCGAAAAGCAAAAAATGTTAATCTTTTTAAGACAGAGAGTAGTTCAAAAACAGTTTTTAAGTTATAGGTCTGGTTAAAAAATTTGATTCCGCCAAATATTATACGAGGGAAAATGTACATTACAGGTAAATAGCTTGACATAAGGAGTTTTCATTTCGATTAAAAGTACGTAGTTCAAAAAGCTTTTTTAAGTTATAGGTCCGTTAAAAATTTGATTCCGCCAAATATTATACGAGGGAAAATGTACATTCTGTAAATAGCTTGACATAAGGAGTTTTCATTTCAGATTAAAGGTACTGTAGTTCAAAAACGATTTTAAGTTATAGTGCAGTTAAAAATTTGATTCCGCCAAATATTATACGAGGAAAATGTACATTACTGTAAATAGCTTGACATAAGGAGTTTTCATTTGAGATTAAAGGTACTGTAGTTCAAAAGCTTTTAAGTTATAGGTGCAGTTAAAAATTTGATTCCGCCAAATATTATACGAGGAAAATGTACATTCTGTAAATAGCTTGACATAAGGAGTTTTCATTTTGATATTAAAGTACTGTAGTTCAAAAACGCTTTTTAAGTTATAGGTGCAGTTAAAAATTTGATTCCGCCAAATATTATACGAGGAAAATGTACATTACTGGTAAATAGCTTGACATAAGGAGTTTTCATTTCATATTAAAGATGCGTAGTTCAAAAACGATTTTAAGTTATAGGTCCGTTAAAAATTTGATTCCGCCAAATATTATACGAGGAAAATGTACATTCTGGTAAATAGCTTGACATAAGGAGTTTTCATTTCATATTAAAGGTACGTAGTTCAAAAAGCTTTTTAAGTTATAGGTCCGTTAAAAATTTGATTCCGCCAAATATTATACGAGGAAAATGTACATTACAAGTAAATAGCTTGACATAAGGAGTTTTCATTTCAGATTAAAGGTCTGTAGTTCAAAAAAGCTTTTAAGTTATAGGCAGTTAAAAATTTGATTCCGCCAAATATTATACGAGGAAAATGTACATTCTGGTAAATAGCTTGACATAAGGAGTTTTCATTTCAAGATTAAAGGTGCTGTAGTTCAAAAAGCTTTTTAAGTTATAGTCCAGTTAAAAATTTGATTCCGCCAAATATTATACGAGGAAAATGTACATTACAGTAAATAGCTTGACATAAGGAGTTTTCATTTCAGATTAAAGTCTTGTAGTTCAAAAAGCAGTTTTTAAGTTATAGGTCCAGTTAAAAATTTGATTCCGCCAAATATTATACGAGGAAAATGTACATTCTGGGTAAATAGCTTGACATAAGGAGTTTTCATTTATTATTAAAGGTCAGTAGTTCAAAAAACAGTTTTAAGTTAGAGGTCTGGTTAAAAAATTTGATTCCGCCAAATATTATACGAGGGAAAATGTACATTACGGTAAAAAGCTTGACATAAGGAGTTTTCATTTCAGTATTAAAGTACATAGTTCAAAAAGCAGTTTTTAAGTTATAGGTCTGGTTAAAAAATTTGATTCCGCCAAATATTATACGAGGGAAAATGTACATTACAGGTAAATAGCTTGACATAAGGAGTTTTCATTTCAGTATTAAAGGTACTGTAGTTCAAAAACAGTTTTTAAGTTATAGGTCTGGTTAAAAAATTTGATTCCGCCAAATATTATACGAGGGAAAATGTACATTACAGGTAAATAGCTTGACATAAGGAGTTTTCATTTCAGTATTAAAGGTACTGTAGTTCAAAAACAGTTTTTAAGTTATAGGTCTTGTTAAAAATGTTATATAGGCAAACGTACATTACAGGTACGCGTGCCTAGATAGTACTTATTTTAATATACTTAAAATATTTGTACTTATTGTCGTAAAGAAAACAATAATGGTGTAAAAACAATATTCAAATCCATTAAATTACTATTTGCAACTATTGGTATTTAATATATATGAAACCACCCACAACAATAAAATTAATGAAAAATGCTTGGCTGGCAGTACTTCAGGATTTTCCTGTCAAATCTATCCATTGTCTATGGCCCATGGATTGAAGGCAAAGTGCAGTTGTAATAACAAGTTGAATTTTTATGGAGATTTACCAACATGGAAGTTCAAATATATAAAAGGGAAAATGGTCAAATTTTCCCTTTTACTATCTGAATTAAAAGGATTAATTTTACCCTAGCTCCGTTATATTATTCGTGTAAATATATCCTCGCCCTTACCTAAATAGTTTAAATATATCCCTCCTCTGTTAGGGCTGTTTAAGGTGGACATCCAAATCCACGTGACACAATATTATGATGAAATGAACGCCACGCGACATGCATGTCACCTCATCGCCCCAACCAATTTTACCTTTTTCCTCTACTTGTGCTTTTGCCACTAGCATTTCCTTTCCCTACGCAACGTAGTACGACTTGTTTATACTAAATCGAGAGTAATTTGTGCACAAAGGTGCACCAAAGGAGAGAACAGCGACGCGTCTTATGCTTGTATATATGTATCTTAGCGTTCCTAATTTGCAATTGTGGATGATTTTTTTCATATGTTTAAGTCTTTTATTTGTCCAAGTTTTAGTGGATAAAATTACGTGATACCTATACTAATGCATATGTAATGTTTAACAAGTATTCCTTGAAATTAATCGTGAAGCATATATACAAATTAATCCAAACACTTTGATAAGAAAGAAAAAAGAGAGAGATGTATATACTAAAAGTGCATTTATTTTGACCACCAACAAAATACAGCTATATTTTCTTAAGTTGTAAGGCACTTGGCATGTGATCTACCTGACCAATATCTGCCATATTCACTCTACTAATGCTTACTACTACTATGACCCTATCCCTTCAATTTTTTCTTTATAACTACTACTCTACTATGACCAATATAAATGGTTGGTTTAACTATTTATTTTGGATGTTACTACTGTACTTTTTAGTTTAGAACAGTAAATTACCTTATTATAACTAGTGGAAATATGCAATTCCCAGCTCATATGAGTAGTTGAAGTATTTATACCTTATTTAACAAAATAGTTTTTGTTTTTCCAAGGGTACTCAACAGTAAATATTTACTTGCACTTGAATATTTATAAGAAATCAATTCAATTTACTGGATTAAGTAATTTAATAAACTGAAAGTATGAATTAATTGACTATGGTTAAGTGGGAAAAAATCTTGACGGACGGTGTTTCGACAAAGTCTCTCTGCCTATCAAGGTAGAGTTAAGATTTGCGTATAATTTACTCTCCCCAGACCCATATTATGGAAACTCACTGGATATGTTGTTGTTGTTGGTTAAGTGGGAAAAATCTATCTTAAAACATGTCATACATTTATTTGTTTGATGTAAATATCTTGTGAAAATAAGTTTTTAACGAAAAGAATTACTACAATGATATGCTCCCTCCGTTTAATAATAAGTGATTATTTTAGCTTGTGCACACCTCTTAAGAAAGTACTCACTTTAAAAAAAATATGAGTGCTTTTATTAATTTATCCTTAATCGATCAATGCCTAGAAAAAAAATGTAATTAATGAATATTGATTATTTAAGCAATGATAATTTTGAAAGAACATATCCAAAGTATTCTTAAAATACTAAATCATTTATTTTTGGAAAAAATTAAAAGACGTAAACAATGACTTGTGGAACTGAAAAGGAAAATGGCTTATCTTATTCCTTCATCTATTTACTTTTCTTATACGAGAGAAATCCAATGACACCAAATAAAAGAGAGAAAACACCATGAAAGAACAATTTTGTAACCCGCATGGGTGTAGCTCAGTTGGTTTCAGGGTGACAGATTGCTCCCAAGAAGGCAGATTCGAGCCTTGGCAGTCGCAGTGTGGGAGTTCATTTCTCCTTTGTGAGGGATGACTTCGCCTTGGCACAGAACCTTGTGCCCACCTAGTGTCTATAAGTACCTTCCTCCACCTGCTGCCGGATCGAAGGGTGGAGGCGCATGGGCGAGGGATTTCGCCTTTTGCTCCCAAGAACAATTTTGTATCTTTAAACAGAGAGAAACAGAGATCCAATATTAATTCTCAAATATATTTACAGTAGCAGCTGTTAGTACATTTCCTTCCAAATAATCGCCTAAATCATCATCTTAAATTTAATCAATCCCAAGAGGATTTGACCAAAATTAATCCAAAGAGGAAAAAGAATGAGAAGAAAAATGAAACAAAATAATAATACAAAAACTATCGATAGAGAATTATCAAATATCAGAAAAGTATCATACTTCAATTTGAATTTTGAATAGAAATTATGATTTCATAGAACACAACTTGTGTTGCCCTGAATAAAACATAGAACAACAATAAAATAATAAAAGAGACGAAGGACGAATATTATAGATATTTTCACACGTGTTTAAGTCATATAAATCTTCTTTTTTATACACTTCACAATCGTATTCTACTCCAAAATTCATAAACAAAATTCTCAAATCTCTCTGTGAATTATTTTTTGAACAATGGTCTGATTTGAGCGTTTGAAGTAGACGAACAATCAGCATAAGTAATTAATTTTCATGCCATTATGTCTTTCTGCCCAGCAACGCTTACTAGGCCAGCCTATTGAAAAGTGGGAATAATTTAGCTGGACCACGAAGCACTAAGTGTTCGTTTGATTGGCTTTTTGAAAGGTCAAAAGTGTTTTTTTAACAAAAGCGTTTTTGACCTTTTTTATTTTAGTGTTTTACCTCTACTTCCAAAAGCTCAATTTTTGGGCTTTTGGAAGTATAGGCAAAATGACTTATGCATTTTGTGATTTTTAAACCAAAAACATTTTTTTTATTGACAATCAAACATTAACAACTTTTTGATAAAAGTTCTGCTTGAAAAAATTCTACTCTAATAAAATATACCAAATGGGCACTAACTCAACCTCTGAAAATAGCTCATACCACTATAATTATTTAATAATTGTCTCATTTCTTCAACCAATGTGGGATTACAACCAACTTTTTCATCGGTAAGAGCGAAGAATGGCACCACAAAATGTGCAGATAATAGCTCTCCAATTTTTCCAGTAAAAGGGGACATAGCAAAACCTTGTAGCAGTCTTCATATCAGCAACACTAGCGCATCCGCCGCACCGGGAACATATTCCGGCTGCTGGTTTGCTCTTGCACACCTGCTTTGTTTGATCAACTAGTAAACAAAAACACACCATTTTTTTGTGTTGTTTTTGATAATCTTTTGAACAGAGATAGATAGAGAGAGGTACTTGATGTTTTGGTGGTGAGGTTTGATGGATGAATGGGAAAGAGGTTGAAGGGTATTTATAGGCATGAATTTGGGAAGCAAGTAGCAACAGTAAAGTTGAAGCAGACAGTTGGGGCATTACTGTGACTGTGTGACACACTGTTGACTTCATCTTGAAGCAAAGATAATATTTTTAATCTTTGGTCAACATCTATTTAATTATACGTCTTAAGTGTAGGTGCAATGCCGTTCTGCGTATATCATAAATTATATCGAGTAAAAATGAATTATGTGTAATTAATGACGATTATTGTTGATACAATAGTCCACAACAAATAACCTAAAAACTACAGGGAATCATTTTTTGAGATAAAAGAAATTATTAAAAAACAATTAATAACAACCCATTTAGAATACATTTCGTCTTCTATTGTTTCATCTCATGCTTAATTTAGGTTTGTATTTTGGCCAATTTAACTCTTAATATTACATTATAATCAGTTTCTCTTTACTTTATATTTTTCACCGTCAATGTTTTTCTTATGTAAACAAATATTGTTGGATATTTTGTGAGTGAATAAGATGGAAGAACTGAAAAAGGGTAGACAAAGTAATGATAGCAACGTTTGTCGACTCCAGTGATGACACTCTCTCTTTAAGGCAAAATTATTCTCGTATATATTGGCTTACGGATAGTGGGTAATAGCCTCTCGAGATAAAATAACAATAACTTTCACAAGTACAAGCCAATACTTGTGAATCCTTAGAAGATGTAAGAACTCAAGATTGTTAAAAGAAGAAGAATAGTCTCTCAAATAATTTTCAGATTTTGGATGATTTCAAATGATATTTGAGACCTCTATTTATAGGTGCAAAGTGGTCATTCACATGCCATATGAATGCACTAATTGGGGTCACATAAAACTCATCAAAGGTTGTCTTGATCATGCCAAGAGTTGAATGATTTATGGCTTTGAAATGAGTTCACATTTCAGAAGAATCCTTTGATTTTTGGGTTCGTTGTACGTATAGCGACGCAATCCTAATCTGGTTGTGCCGCGGCGCCAAGTAGGCAGTAACCAACCGACTCACTAGAAGACCGGCGCAGCGACCCTATCCGGCGGCGCTGGCCCGTCGTAGCTCGGTGTCGCGGCTCTTCCCCAATTTTTGTATTTTGCACATTTCTTTTTTTCTCATACCGTCGTGGGAGACTCATCAATTTGGTCAATTAATCATCCATCCTTACATGCCTTAAGAACACTTAACATGTGTACCAACATCTTTTTCACTACTTGAAATTAGGGAGACATTGTACGACGTATGCATGTGTATGAAAATAATATTTCCGACATACGGGGCCCCATGTGTTCAAGTCATTAAGGACGGGATAAACTCAATCCCACTAGGTAAATTTCCAACAATCCCCTTTTGAAAAAGGTGTTGGTGCACATGTCACGACCCGAATCTCGGCCCGCGACTGGTGCCCTACCTGGGCACCCTTCTACCCATACATCACCTGTAACCAGCGGAAGCTAAAGAAAACTCATCATTATTTTTTTATAAAACAGGCAAAGCCGACAAGGCCGTCATTATATATATAAAACAACCCAAAGAAACTACAATTGTACAACTTACGCAAGTCCAGCCCACATATGAATACAGACCTCTAAGAGTTTGATAACAACATGTGACGGGACAAGGCTCCGCCGTACCCTGAATATACACAAGTCTAAAATCAAGACTGTACCAAAATGACAACTCCGGTACAATGGAGCTATCCCAAAAGTGGAGCAATGACCCTAAGCACGCGGATCACCAAACTTAGTACCTACACCTGCGGACATAAACGCAGCCCCCTGAAGGGGGTCAGTATGACAAGGTACCAAGTATGTAAACATGAAGTACAGTAAACAAGATTATAACTGGCCAGAAAGATAACAAGAGACAAGTACAATAATCAAATACCAGTACACTGCGCCTTTTCAAAATAGAGTAATGAGAGTCATCTTTACCTTTTTAAAATACCGTTTCAGATATTGAACTAATTGTACCCCTGTATCACTATATCACTGTATCACAGAAGCATGCTCGGGGAATACCTCATCACCGTCAGCATGTACATGGTATAATGTATAACCAATATCAAAAGAAGCATGCCCATGGAATTCCAACATCACTGTCAGCATGTACAAAGTATAATATATAACCATCATCAGAGAAGCATGCCCGTGGAATTCCAACATCACTGTCAGCATGTAACAAGTATAATATATAACCATCATCAGAGAAGCATGCCCGTGGAATTCCAACATCACTGTCAGCATGTAACAAGTATAATATAAAACATCATCAGAGAAGCATGCCCGTGGAATTCCAACATCACTGTCAGCATGTAACAAGTATAATATATAACCATCATCAGAGAAGCATGCCCGTGGAATTTCAACATCACTGTCAGCATATAACAAGTGTAATATATAACCAGTATCAAGGAAGAATGCTCGTGGAATTCCAACATCACTGTCAGCATGTCCATAGTAAAATATCAAACTAGCATCACTGGAGCATGCCCGTGGAATTTCAACATCACTGTCAGCAAGTCCATGATATAATATAAAATCAACATCACAGAAGCATGCCCGTGGAATTCCAACATCACTGTCGGCACGTCTATAGAATAATATATAATCAATATCTCATGTATATATATAACAAAGACTGGCCCCCAAGCGAGGGACTAGGTGAAGTGAAATACAACACTTGCATGAATAACTATCATGAGAAATCATATGCAAGTAGAAATCATCTTTTCACTTTATTAGAAGGTATATCACGTCTTCTACTTTAGAAAGCCTAAGGCATCACATCTTACATTATTAGGGAAATGAACTCAAAGTACTATGTACGTCCGTCGTACATCCTCTCATTTAAAAACCTCAAGACACTAACACCCGTAGTATCAAGACACTTCCACTTCTAAAATCAAGTTACTACACTTTTAAACTCAAGTAAGTTATGTTTTTAACACCAAGTAATTTATATCTTTCAATCAAGTAACTTCTTTTATATACTACAACGAACCCGATTTCATTTAAAATAAGTACGTCCACCGTACACACATTCTATAAGGTTCATGCACAAAGAAAGATAGGAAGACTTCCACGTACAATAACTGTCACTTTTCAAATCGAATTACCTATACTCTTCAAATCAAGTAACCTATACTTTTTGAATCCATTAAAAGGAACTTCCCTTTTAGAAATTCAAAGTACTATGTATAGAGTACATCACTAAGTACTATCAAAGAATAGATAGACAACTTCCATTTTGGAAACCCCAAAGTACTATCTATGGAATATATGTTACAACTTCCATTTTAGAAAACTCAAAGTACTATCAATAGAGTATATCACTGTTGACACCCAATTTTGACCCTCTCGCCCGACCGTTAACTACAAAATTACACCAATTTTCAACAATAATTTTAACAATTTTATAATAATAAAATGCAGCGATAAAACATTAATACATGCATAATAAATAATTTAATAATGGCACCGCATTTTTCATAGAGTACTAAGCACACCTTGAGTCTCACGCCCGCATTCGCCGTTTTAATAACAAGCAATTTCATTAATATAATTCGTAATTTAGGCCCTATTTTTCATTAATTAAAACTCGAATAGTCCTTAACAATAAATAAATAAATATATAGAATAAATAATTTAGCAATGACGTCGTGTTAAATAGAATATTCGCATTTTTTTTTACTAAAAGCAAGGCAATTTCGTAATTCGTAATTTAAATTAATTTCAATCTAATACATGCATTTTTTTTAAAAGCATTAAGCAATCCTTAAATATCATATTTGCATTTAGCATTTAAATAATTTAATAATAGTCTAAACCCCGTTCAGTTTTAATTTAACTTCACGGAATACGCATGATAAATAAGTTTTAATAACGGCATCGCATTATAAATATTAAGCCCTAATTAAATAGCACGCCCGTCTTTATTTTTGTAATAATTTAGATTAATAAATCACCTAAATAATTTAATCACAATTTTAATTCCTAATTTACCACTAATTAATCTTTGCCTAAAACAAACTCCTAAAACTAATACCTAATTACATAATTTACCAGCCCACAACCCACAACCTAAATAACTACCCACCCCATAACCCCTATACCATTACCCGTCGCCCAAGCCCCTAACCCGCAGAATATAATTCTTGCACATGAAGTCATTTTGACTCCAAGTGTCAAACCTCGTCATCAGGCCATTGACATCCTGGGTATCTTGGCCCACCTCAACTGTGTTATTGGCTTGAGTGTCTATCTCATCTCCATTAGTAGGATGATCTTCAGTTAGGTATATATCCATACCTAACACAGTGAGGTAGAACATCATTTGCTACTGCCACCTTTTGAAATTACCACCCGAAAACTTTTTGGGACGTTCAGCTTGAAAGTTGGGAGGAACAGTGGTGTTTCCAATGGTTCCAAAGTGAAACTAGCGATGTTGCTCAGAGCAGCAGTGCCAGCGGAAGTGGCATGATTGGATCTTTTCCATTCGCCATATTTTTAGTTCTTCACAGTATAATTTTGCCTTAGACTGTTGGATATTTTATGAGTGAATAGGGATGGAAGAACTGAAAAGGGTATACAAAGTAATGATATCAACGTTTGCCGAGTCGAGTGATGACACTCTCTCTTTAAGGCACGAGAGAGTCAGTTTTTCAATTAGAGAAGCAACCAAGAATGCTTCATTAGGTTTCATGCCTTCCAGTTCCATATTATGAATGATTAACTGAAACTCTTGAACTTGTGACATGACAGGCTTGTCATTCACCATCTGAAATTTCAAAATTTCCCGATAATAAACTTCTTAGCACCAGCATCATGGGCACTATACTTCTTATGCAATCTATCCCACAACTCCTTAGCGGTATTTATTGTGCAGTATACCGTATAGAGCGGATCACATAAGCAGTTCAGTATATAATTCTTGCACATGAAGTCATTTTGACTCCAAGTGTCAAACCTCGTCATCAGGCCATTGACAACATGTGTATCTTGGCCTACCTCAACTGTGTTATTGGCTTGAGTGTCCATCTCATCTCCATTAGTAGGAGGATCTTCAGTTAGGTATCTATCCATACATAACACAGTGAGGTAAAACAACATTTTCTGCTGCCACCTTTTGAAATTACCACCCGAAAACTTTTCGGGACGTTCAGCTTGAAAGTTAGGAGGAACAGTGGTGTTTCCAATGGTTCCAAAAGTGAAACCAGCGACGTTGCTCAGAGCAGCAGTGCTATATGAAGTGGCATGATTGGATCTTTTCCATTCGCCATCTTTTTAGTTCTTCACAGTATAATTTTGCCTTAAACTATTGGATATTTTGTCAGTGAATAGGGATGGAAGAACTGAAAAATGGTAGACAAAGTAATGATATCAACGTTTGCCGAGTCGAGTGATGACACTCTCTCTTTAAGGTAAAATTACCCCCGTATATATTGGCTTACGGATAGTGGATAATAGTCTTTCAAGATAAAACAACAATAACTTTCACAAGTACAAGCCAATACTTGTGAATCCTTAGAAGAAGTAAGAACTCAAGATTGCTAGAAGAAGAAGAAGAGTCTCTCAAATAATTTCCAGATTTTGGATCTGTTTTTTATGATTTCAAATGATATTTGAGACCTATTTATAGGTGCAAAGTGGTCATTCACATGTCATGCGAATGTACTAATTGGGGTCACATAGAACTCATCAAAGGTTGTCTTGATCATGCCAATAGTTGGTTGATTTATGGCTTTAAAATGAGTTCACATTTTAGAAGAATCTTTTGATTTTTGAGTTCATCAGACGTATAAGCCTGCGACCTGTCTGAGTGGCGCCGGCTGGTAAGCGATAACAACCGAACTCACTGGACGACCGGCACCACGGCCTTGTCCGGTGGCGTTGTTGCCCTTGTCAGGTGGAGCCGCGACGCTGGCTCGTCGCGACCCTGTTCCGGCGCCGCGACTCTTCCCAAATTTTCGTATTTTGCACATTTCTTCTTTTCTCATAGCATTGTGGGAGACTCATCAATTTGGTCAATTAATCGTCCATCTTTACATGCCTTAAGAACACTTAACATGTGTATCAACATCTCTTTCACTACTTGAAATTAGCGAGACGTTGTATGATGCATGCATGTGTATGAAAACAATAATTCCGACATGCGGGGCACCATGTGCGGGGCCCCATGTGTTCAAGTCATTAAGGACGGGATAAACTCAATCCCACTAGGTAAATTTTCAACAACTATTTGTACCTTGAGAGTAGTGTCAACTTGAGAAAATAATTTTATTTATATGATGAATTTAAAATAAAGTTAAAGTGCTAAATATTAGGATATCCTACATAGTTCAAAGAAGTAAAGATTTAATAACAAACAATTTAGTTCACTTCAAAGTCCTAAATATTAAGAAGGAATTAGTTAAACAACAATTTCTTCTAATATGAATATATTTATAAAGAATAAAAAGTTTATCCATACTTCACGTAAAGACTTCATAAGTTTTTTAACCAGTTAGGGTGCAATAAAGAAAGAAATTATGTATACGAAATAAAATCACTATATTTTATGTACCAATTTGACTGTAATAATGAAAAAGGTTACACGGACAAATGGCAAGGTATTTTCCTATTAATTATTCGTACATTATTACCAATTCTATTGGATATGCAGTAACATATGGAAAGTACGTCATAGTTTATTTTAAATCTTACATATTAGTTTAAGTAATAAGTATTTAAGTTATATACATATAGCATAAAGATTTTCTTACACTTTTAACTATTGACATAATAAATCGGCAAAATACATACATTGCACCCTGAATTATATTCAAATTGTCGAATTTATACTCCAACTAATCGGACGACCCATTACCCCTGCATAATTTAAAAAGTAAATTTGTTATTCTTTTAAGTTTTGTAACCACGTCTAATTTTAGTAGACTCTATCATCCCATATAGTACATGAAAAATATGATAGATATTTATAAATTGTAATCAATACGTACAATTTTCTTTTTGCAAATAATTCTCTATCTTATTTATAAGTATGGTTACAGCAAAAAAGTATTAATCTGAACATATTACATATTCAAATAGGTGATAAATAGAAATAATATGAATGAGAAATAAGCCTCGAAATAAAATTCAGAAAGAAGTATGCCTTTAAATCCGAGCAAATCGCCATGAAGTCTAAGTCACGTACTCGAATCTTCTTTCACCTGCACAACAATATTAAAAAATCAATTGATAATGACATAATTTCTAGCAACTCTAATTAATAAAAGAGAAATTTAGCTCCTAAACCTAAAATTTTGTAACAAAACTAAACTCTTTAAACCTAAAAGAAGTTGAAAGCGGACAAAAAATGGAATATTAAATACTACTTAATTTTGTCTTCTTTAATAGAAGTATTAAATACTACTAATAAGTTTCCTACTTGTTCTCCTATTAATTCTCTTTTTACCTTATTTGTTAACCTACAACAATTTCCCCCCTATTAACCTACGTGTTCGTCTTTTTCCTTCCTTCTATTATTAGTATATAAGGTAATCTTTAAAGTCCTAAATTTTAGAATTTTATAAAAAAGAAAAAATTTAATAACAAAAAATTTAGTTGATTTTATGTTCCTAATATTAGAAAAATAATAAATGACTATTTTGTCTATTATAGAGTCTTTTAACGAAAGACAAGAAATTCAATCAACATAAAGCTCTTCGTGTTTTAATATAATATAAATTTTTCTTTTTTACTTTTCCTATTCTAAAATAAAATTTTCTCAGTTCCGGTTCACGTAAACTTATATGATTGATCATATAATTTAAGAAAGTAATGGATATTTTTAAAATTTATAGTTTTAAACATATTATAATATTTGTGTAATTATAAAACTTTTAAAATTTGTGATCTTAAACATATCATAATATTTGTATGGATATAAAAGTTTGTCATTAAGGGTGAAATGATAATGTTGATGTTGGATGGATGTGCTCAGGACAACATCACTTATGAACATAATGATGTTGCCTGTGATGTTGTGACAACATATCTGACAACATCTCTGTAAACGATTTTGTCTATTCTTTCGGCCAAAACAGGTTGTGTTACTGTGAGTTAAAAAATGACCTAGGCAAACTTACAATGAAGATGTGTTTAAAACGTGAAAAAAAAGCAGTCAAGCTTGGAGGAAAAGCAACATGAAGACCAAGTCCAGATTGTTGAGATTTTCATGGAGGAAAACCCTTGTCTTCACCAACTCATATTCTACGGATTTTGTGACACAAAATTCTGATTCGGGTGGAACTGGAAATCGCAACAACAATCGTCAAAAATGGCGGTCCAATCGTAACAACAACAAAGGAAAAAATAATGGCGGAAAAAGATGGGGTAGGGGCGGTGGCCAACCAGTCGGCGACATCAATAACCACCAATAGGGCGATGGCGGCCCGGTAATGGCGATCATAAGCCCGATGCGGTGGGGGCGATGAGCGATACCATCGTGGGCTTGGGCACCACAATAGGTTGCCCCTCCGTGACCATACTGTTACACCCCGTAGTTCAGGTCCTGCTTATGGGGACGTACGAAAGGAGTTAAGATTTAAATTTTTGACGGAATGTTACGGACGGGTTTTTAGTCAATTTTGAGGCGGTGTATGTCCAGTTATATTGATAGTTCCTAGGTGTTTCAAAGGCCTAGTACGTAGTTCGTTGAGTCTAGTTCCCAACGCAACCAACCGTTCGTCGATAGGACATCGGAGTAGAAAGTTATGGAAGTTACAAGTTCGGTCTTGTGATCGGACGAGAAAAATGTTTGGTCGAAGCCACGTGGGCATGGCGCGGATATTGAATGTTCGCTGAAGTTTCAGCGCCGCGCGAGCTGCAGCGCGCGAAAGTTCCGAGAGTCTCGGATGTTTCAGTGGCCGTGCGCAGCCGAACGGTGTCGAGGCGGTTCGCGAGGCGTGGGGAAAAATCAGAACTGCTTTTTAAAAGAAAGAGGCCATGGGTGGGTGACAAGTGTCCCCCCCATCTGATTTTGCATGTCCTATTTATTGACCAAGTCTTGAAGACTTGGTCATTCTTCAAGCTCTCCTCTCTCTCAAAAATTAAAAGCTCTCCCTTCTCTCTAGAAAATCAAGAGGAAATCAAGGCTTGAGAAAAATCTGAAAAAGGTGGCAAGAAGGAAACTTGTTGGCAAGCTTGTAGGAGCTTTTGTGGTGGTGATTGTGGAAAGGAGGCTAGTGAATTTGTTGAATTAATTTGGCTAATGCTCTAAGGTAACAATTCCTTCTCTTTTTGCTAGTTTATGGTGTTGCATGTGAAGAAGAAAGAACTTGTAGTTGTAAATATTGCTCTTAGATAAATTGCATGTAAGAAATATGATTTGGATTTGAAGGGATTGAATAAGGTTAGGATGTGAACATGTTGTAGCCAAAATACTACCTTTAACTTATTGACTTAGTTAATATGCATTGTGGGACAGAATTTTACACATCCAAGATTAGGTGTGTAATCCCCTTGTATTGATTGGATTGTTGGGCCTTAAAAGTGGCGTTTGGATGTTGAATTCGGCCTTGAAAAAAGTGGCAAAGTACGTAGAAACAAAGGAAATGCTGCCCGATTTTTCGTAGGATTTAGTGACTTTGCACTTGGAATATTCTACGTTGAAGCTAGAGGTTAATAAACGTATTATGGTCATTATAGGTTGACGTACTACGTGCGGTATATTGGACTTAGCAAGTGGATTGAACCGAAGAGGTATGTGGAACTTTCCTACCTCTTGAGCATGAATAGTTGCATCTATGTAGTACGGTAGACGTACAAGGCTTTGATATCCCTTACTTGTTTTAATGATGTCTTAAGTTTCAAAGTCAAGGGACTTGAAGTGTTTTAAGTATATGATACTTGTTTCGTTTTAAAAGTATAAGTCCCTTGGATATAGGGAAATGTATTTGACTAATGTATAACGTTAATATAACGACTTTATGGGAAGTTGGTTGTATTGGCTTTATGGAAGGTTAACAAAGAAAGATGCACTCTAAGTAAAATAAGTACGGATAAACGATTTGAATTTGTGAAAAACAAATTGACTTTAAGGCATTAATTGCCTAAGGTTTTAAAAGAAATGAAGTCACTTGATTTAGAAGCCTATTATATTTCCAAAAGGAAACGTGACTTGTCTTGAAAAGTAGTCGTGACTTGATACTACGGTTATTAGTATCTTGGGAGTTTTACATAAAAATGAGTCATTTTCTTAAAAGGTTAGAGGTACGTGGTACTTGGGTTGAATTCCCGGATTTTCTCTTAAAATGACATGTTAGTGCCTTAAGTAAACTAAAATGAGAGGATATACTAATAATATTAATAAGAAGTTAGGGGATATTCTTAACTTGCTTACGTTATGATTAGCCGGTAGCGCTTATGTTATGTATGATAGCCGGTTGTGCTGGGTTATGTATTATTATTATTACTACTTATGTCATGAATTTGCTACTCATGATGCGAGTGCGGCGCTTGTACTCATGCGGGCCCACCGGGTCCATGTGGTGAAATAGTTCCATGCGGGTGAAATAGTCTCATGCGAGGCAGATGACCTCATGCGGGTAAAATAGTCTCATGCGGGTGAAATAGTCCCATGCGAGGTGGATGACCTCATGCGGGTCCACAGGACCTATGCGGGTGAAATAGTCCCAGGAGTAGGATTGCTTAATGATACTACAGGCGAGAGACCCTGTTTTGATCATGAGCCTCCTATTTTCATGCAGTAAAGTTTATACTTGTTACTCTCATTGTTAGTAAGGCACAGTGCAATGTAATTTGATTTTCATCCATGACTCCAGCTTATTTTAGACTTATGATATTATTACAGTATTTTCCAGTTTTACATATCAGGTAATCGACCCCTTCCTGAGGTCGTTCATGCCGCAGGTAGGGGTAAGCAGGTGGTGGATCTTCATTCTTAGGATCTTTGCTCAGGTGTCAGAAGCTCCATTTCTCTGGAGGCTCGACTTTTGGTACGGTTCTCCCTGGTGTTGTAGATGTTTTGTACATTCAGGGGTATGACGGGGCCCTGTCCCATCATAGTGATTACACATTCTTAGAGGTCTGTAGTCCTGTTATAAATTGGGTTGTTAAGGATGTAACTGTTCAGTTTTTGTTATATTTAGAGGTAGCTATTTTGGGTTAGCCTGCTTATATTCTATATGGGTTCTTGTTGTGAATTTATTTTTTCGCTGGTTTTCTCTGATGTTGTATCACCAGGGTGTCCGGGGTAAGGCACCAGTCACGGGTCCGTGGTCGGGTCGTGACAAAAGTGGTATCAGAGCAGTTAATCCTCGGAAAGGGTCTACAGGTCGTATCTAGTAGAGTCTTGATTATCGGTGTGTTGTGCACCACATCTATAATCAGGAGGCTACAGGATATTTAGGATTGGTTTCCATTCTTTCACTCTAAGATCGTGCAATAGAGCTGTGTTATAGGTTGAACTTCCTCTGACATATTTTTATGTATCAGTTATGCCTCCACGCAAGGCCACCGCGGCCCAGAAGGGCAAGGTAGCTGAGGGAGCTGCTAGTAGGACACAGAGGGTTACGAGGGAACAGGCCCAGTCTTTACCTGAGATGAGGGTTCGGACGGCGAGTTCCACGACGTCGCCACCCCCAGCAGAGTTTGGGGCAGCAAAGAACGGCCATCGAGACCGCGCAGACTGAGCCTCCGCCATACACCGGAGCAGAGGAGATGGGTTACAAGGAGATGGCCCAGCTATTAGCCAGGATCGTGGCGAGGCAGGAGGACAGACGGGAGGCAGCGGTTCCGGTTGTACCCGTAGTCCACCCCAGATCTGATAGCTTGAGACTTCGGGACTTTTTGAGTTGCAACCCACCAGAGTTTTATGGGTCGAGGCCTGAGGATGATCCTCAGGAGTTTATCCGACAGTTACAGCGGATCATGAGAGTGATCAGGGCCTCGGAGACAGAGTCGGTATTATTGGATTCACATCGGCTGCGGGATACTGCAGTTGACTGGTATGATTCATGGGAACTATCCCGGGGGGAGCATGCGCTTCCAGCTGTTTGGGATGAGTTCTCAGAGGCGTTCCTTAGCCATTTCTTTCCTCCGCAGATGAGGAGGGCTCGGGCCGATAGATTTCTGACGTTGAGACAGAGCGGGCGGACGGTCCGGGAGTACAACGTAGAGTTTGACTCGTTGGCTCGGTATGTACCCGCTTTGGTAGCAGACATGGAGGACAGGGTGCACCGCTATGTCACAGGGCTCGATGATTACCTAGAAGAGAGTTGCACGGGAGTAGCTCTTCAGCCGGGCATGAATATTGCCCGCATGCAGGCTTATGCACTGCGCGGCGAACGTAGGGCCGACGATTGGCAGTATCGCCAGAAGAGGCCAGACAGCAGGTCCTTCCGTAGTTTTCGAGGTAGACAACCTCAGCAGCAGACCGGATTTGCACCTCAGCCGGTTCAGAGCGCTCCTCCACCATCTTTCGGACGCAGGCATTCTGAGGCGGGACGGTTCCAGACTTCTGCCCTGCAGGTCCGAGTTCCATCGATGAGGCCACCTATACCTCGATGTGGTCGATGTGGCGATTACCATTATGGGGGGTGTCGTGCTCCTCCAGGAGCTTGTTACTCTTGTGGCCAGCAGGGACATTTGAGGAGAGATTGTCCGACCAGAGGCGGCGGGAATGTTATGGTTCAGCCGACGGGGTAAGTTGTTGGATCTTCGTCTTTGGTGGCGATGCGCCCCGGAGGGCAGGGTGTTCATGGACCAAAGAGCCGCGCAGGGTCATGGTAGGGTCTAGCCCAGCGGTCCTCAGAACCGCATTTATGCTATGTCCAGCCGTCAGGACCAGGAGGCGTCACCAGATGTCATCACAAGTACATTATTGGTTTCATGTTGTGATGTATATTGTTACACCCCGTAGTTACAGGACATGTTTTAAGAACGTACGTAAGAACTCGCAAGTGTTAAAATTTGAGACTGTAAAAATTTTAACGGAATTATGGAATTGTCGGAAAACGTATTATTGTGACGAATGGGAGGGCGACATGTGTCACCCCCCCTTAGAGTGCCTTGGACGAAAATGGCATGGCCAATATGGTCATTGACCATAAGTCTTCTATGGCTAAGTCTTGCAAGTAGTAGCATGAGAATATTGACTAAGTCAAAGGTCCCACCTTTGTCTTGATATTTAGCAAGACTACATCCAAACCAACCATTTGTTTGTATCCTAACCCTCCAAGGTGCTACTTATATTACTACTAGAGAGGAGCTTAACACTTAGAAAATATTACACAAATTGAAGAACACGGGCAATGAGCTCTCGCCACACTAAGGGAAAAAAGGAAAATTTTTGTTTGTGATCCATTTAGCTCCCCACTTTAAACCAAGGGTCTTATGTGTATTGTAATCAAGTCTCAATAGAAAAATCTTGGAAAAAGATTGTTTACGGGTTAGTCGCAAACTAAAAACCTAATGGTCTTTCTAGGTTTTATTTAGAGTTTTGAAGGATTATTGTTGGTATTGTTCTAAGGGTCTCAATGCGGATTGAAGTGTCTTGGAGAGGTTCTAAACTACTAAGAGCGACTTCGGATTTGGAAGTTAGATTGAGATTCGTTGATGTATAATATTTTTCTCTTTAAGTGTTACAAGATTATGTATTGTTGTTAGCCTTACATTTTACTAGCATGTAGTATATGTGTTGAAGTTTTATAAGTATTACGGATTGCTTGTAGCTTTAAATCCGGTGTAATGTAAGTCATGTTTAGTTGGAATATAATTTGATCGTTATTGGAATCGCCGCATGTTATTGACTTAAAGATTATGGTTGTTATAATCAAACGCGACTTGATATCATGTTATGCTACCAATTTGGATTGAAATGGAAATTGGATAAGAATTGGTTTTGTTGAACTCAAGGTGGCGAATTTTGGACTTGTAGTTTGCATTTTAGTTGGTTATTAAATTGTGAGCCAATCAAACATTTAGTTAGTCATTTGTATTGGACTACTTTCTAAATTGTGAGCCAATTGGGCATTTAGTTAGTCATTTGTATTGGACTACTTTCTAAATTGTGAGCCAATCGGGTGTTTAGTTAGTCATTTGTATTGGACTACTTTCTAAATCGTGAGCCAATTGGGGTGTGTAGTTATTCAATTGTATTGGATTATCTTCTATAAATTGTGAGCCAATTGGGGCTGTTTGGTTATTGTATTTCTACTTGAAAAAGGTGGCAAAGTAAGTAAAACAAAGGAGGTCTTTGTCCGATTTTCCGTAGAAATTAGTGACTTAGCACCTAGAATATTCTACGTTTGAAGTAAGAGGTTAATGGACGATTGTGACCATTATAGGTTGAAGTACTTAGTATAGCGTATCCTATTTGAAGGATGAACTAGCTATCAAGGTTGAAGTACTTTGGAGCTTTTGCTACTGTCGATAATCGTCGCGAGGTATGTGAACCTCTTCCTTCCTTTGGCATGATTCTATGTATGGAATATACTTGTGGTATCATTTCATGTTTCCTTCACTCTTAGAAGTTAAGAGGTAGTTGTGTGATTTACTCTATGAAGAACTTTTCCTATCTTTGAGCATGACTAGTTGCACGCGCGTGTAGTGCAGACGACAACACCTTGTTATCCTTTACTAGTTTATTGAATGGCCAAGTCGGGTGAGTTGGGAGATTAACTCGCCTCCTTGAAAGTATAAGGGATGTCTTAAGTTTTATTTAAAGTTAAGGGACTTGAAGAGTTTTAAAGTATGTGATACTTGTTCCGCTTTTGAACGTATAAGTCCCTTGGATAGGAAATTGTATTTGGCTAAGGTATAAAGTGAATATAACGACTTTATGGGAGTTGGTTATATTTGCTTTATGGAAAGGTAAATGACTTGATTTTAGTGAAAAGGCAACTTGTTTTTAAGGCATTAATTGCCTAAGGTTTTATATAAAATGAGTCACTTGTTTTCTAAAGGTTAAGAGACTAATTGTATTTTTCAAAGTTATGAGAATTTATTTGAAAGTATTTAATACTTGGTTTCAAAAAGTAGAAGTCTCTTGGTTATAAAAGGAACGTGTTGGTCTAAACCATAAAGGGTTATAACGGCTTTATGGGAAGTTGGTTATAACGGCTTTATGGAAGGTTAAGAGAATGGTTTTCTAATAAAGTAATCAAGAAATAACTTGTGTTAAGGAAGGCAAATTGTTTTAAAGGTACCAATTGCTTAAGGTTTTAAATAAGGAAGTCACTTGATTTAGTTCTAATTGTATTTCTAAAAAGGTATTGTGACTTGTCTTGAAAGGTGAATAGGACTTGATACTACGGTTGTTAGTATCGGGAAGTTTTATTTGGAAAGCGAGTCTTTGAAAAGAATGTACGCATTAGTACTTTGGCCTGCTTAATTGAGAATAATTCTATGTGATGCCTTGGTTAGTACTTTGGCTTGTTAATTGAGAATTATTCTATTTGTGCTCGATAAGTACTTTGGCTTGATTAATTGAGAATTAGTCTAAATGTGCCTTGATAAGTACTTTGGCTTGTTAATTGAGAATTATTCTATTTGTGCCCGATAAGTACTTTGGCTTGATTAATCGAGAATTAGTCTAAATGTGCCTTGATAAGTACTTTGGCTTGTTAAATGAGAATTTATTCTATTTGTGCCCTGATAAGTACTTTGGCTTGTTAAATGAGAATTTATTCTATTTGTGCCTGATAAGTACTTTGGCTTGTTAATCGAGAATTATCCTACGTGTGCCTTGATAAGTACTTTGGCTTGGTTAATTGAGAACTTGCCTATATGTCTTGGTAATAGCCTTTGAGTGCAAGTATTATGTTTTATTGCTGCCGCGACTCTGGGCGGTCGGCTGTCTTGTCAGAAGTTACCGACGCACCGGTGATGTGGGATTCCACGTATGCTTCCGCTATTTGGAGTACTTGGGTTAAATTCCTGATTCTTATAGAAGACATACGGTAGTACTTCGCTTGTTTGACGGTTGAGATAGGGTAAGAGTATAAGTGAGGTAGACCCCAAGACGCTATACCACCTTCTCCAGTTAAGAGTATAAGTGAGGTAAACCCCCAAGACATTATACCCCGCTTGTTTTGTATAATGGTCGGTTGAGATAGGGTAAGAGTATAAATGAGGGCAAGTCCCAAGACGTTATACCACCTTCTCCGTGGTAAGAGTATAAGTGAGGGTAGACCCCAAGATGCTATACCACCGCTTTACCACCTTCTCCCGGGTAAGAGTATAAGTGAGGGTAGACCTCAAGACGCTATACCACGTGGGACTTCGTGTTCATGTATGCCTATTGGTGTATTATTATACCTGGATCGCTGGTGATGGGATTCCACGCGTGATATATATATATATGTATTGTGTATGTATGCGACGGTGAGTGGGATGCCACGGCGCGTCACATGGTTATATTTTACACTAATAGTCACGACGGTGATGGGATTCCACGCATGCTTTGATATTAGTGTGACTTGATCGCGTCCCGCATCGGGGCCGTAGTATATGTGTCCCTCCGTAGTGGCCTGACTATGTTATGAAAAATAAGTAAGTTATATGGTAATGAACCTAATGATTCTTTTTCTAAATAATGTACGTAAGAACGTGACTATAACTTTTATCGGGAATGGAAAGGATAATAAGGCACGCTTAAGTTCATGTGGTAATGACACTACAGATCCGTATGTATTTTTATACTTGTCCTTGTCATTCTTTTGTACGCTTATGATTTGTTTATCAGACGTTATATTCTGCTCCATATTCGCACTGTTGTATCGACTTCTTCGGGCTGCTCATGCCCGCAGTTTAGGTACGATTGTGGATCCGCGAGCTTAGGATCCCGCTCAAAGAAGTCGAGATGGCTCCAGGTTCCGGAGTTGTCACGCTTATGTTTATTCGAAGTACGGTGGGGCCTTGTCCCGCCACGCTTGTTATGTCTAAACTCTTGAGGTCCGTAGTCACATATCATGGGTCGCTTTGTAAAAAAAGGAGGCAATCGCTTGGTTGTTTTTATATATGTTCGTGAAGGTAGCCTATCGGCTAACCTTGTTGCTTTACTTACGATGTTTTATTTTTAAGTTTCATGTATGTTCCGCTGATTTTCTCGATGTTATTCGTAAGGGTGCCCGTGTAGGGCACGATCGCGTCCCGGTCGGGTCGTGACAAAAGTGGTATCAGAGCAGTTAGTCCTCAGAAAGTATCTACAGACCGTGTCTAGTAGAGTCTTGATTATCGGTGTGTTGTGCACTACATCTATAATCAGGAGGCTGCAGGATATTTAGGATTGGTTTCCATTCTTCTCACTCGAGATCGCGATGACAGAGTTGTGTTGTTATGGTCATCCTCCCTAACGAGTTATGTTGATCGCAGTACGAGAAGCGCAAAGATGACCCAGAACGACTATGTGGATTGTGTATCCGGTTGGTAATGATTATAGTATAGTTGGTATTGTGGACATACATCTATACCGGAGTTATGTATGAGGTCGACGCTGTTGCCTAGAATGATTTTAGATTACCGTGAATGGTAAAGACTAACTAGATACCGGAAGGTATGGAATAGTTAATAAATTTTCGCCAAGGTTTTGTGTTTTATTTCGAGATAATTGGGAAAGGATGAGTGTCGATAGGTAGTGAACCCTGAAGCCATATTAAGAACCTAACGGCGTCATGTTAATAGATTAAGCTGCGTAGTAGGCTTAAGAGAATTGTACTGATGAGGTCCGTATGGAGTAAGAAATGGTTGTTGTGATCGAGACAACATGGTTTTGGTTTTATAAAGTTTTGTACCCGCCATCGGGATCGTAAGGTAGGCTTGGAGCATGGAAATTCCTAGCCTAAAAATATTGATTACGCCGAGACCTTAGGTATATAAGGCTTTCTGCATAAGATTTTAAGTCACCAAGGATAAGAGTTAAGCGCGACAGTCGGGTTGAGGACCGAGGACACGGGTCTCCCATGGCCCGGAATGGAGCGAGATCAGTGGTAGTGGTTCCGCCACGTGACGGTCACGGGCGCAAGGCCCAAGTCTAGTTAATTGTTTTAAGGGTTCGGGACGCTGCCCACCGAACCAGGTCATGAAAGCCGGAAATGGCCTTATGTTGTTTTATAGAGTGACTCCAAAGATTTGAGGCCAGAGTCAGTATGGAAGTTATGTATGTATGATAGAAGGAGTTGGAAGTACGAAAAGGTAACCTCGTTTGGGCTTATGATGGACAGATATGCGTGTGCGAGGTATTAGGGCCATGTGTGACATTGTTGGTATGTCGAGGTTGTGAAAGGAAACTATGTCGCTAATTATAAGTTTGACTCCGAAAGAACATTCGAGGACGAATGTTTCTAAGGGGGGAAGAATGTTACACCCCGTAGTTACAGGACATGTTTTAAGAACGTACGTAAGAACTCGCAAGTGTTAAAATTTGAGACTGTAAAAATTTTAACGGAATTATGGAATTGTTTGAAACGTATTATTGTGATTTAATGGGAGGCGACATACGTGTCACCCCCAGAGTGCCTTGGACGAAAATGGCATGGCCAATATGGTCATTGACCATAAGTCTTCTATGGCTAAGTCTTGCAAGTAGTAGCATGAGAATATTGACTAAGTCAAAGGTCCCACCTTTGTCTTGATATTTAGCAAGACTACATCCAAACCAACCATTTGTTTGTATCCTAACCCTCCAAGGTGCTACTTATATTACTACTAGTAGAGAGGGAGCTTAACACTTAGAAAATATTACACAAATCAAGAATACGGGCGGTGAGCTCTCGCCACACTAAGGGAAAAAAGGAAAATTTTTGTTCAGGATCCATTTAGCTCCCACTTTAAACCAAGGGTCTTATGTGTATTGTAAGCAAGTCTCAATAGAAAAATCTTGGAAAAGATTGTTTACTGTTAGTCGCAAACTAAAAACCTAATGGTCTTTCTAGGTTTTATTTAGAGTTTTGAAGGATTATTGTTGGTATTGTTCTAAGGGTCTCAAAGCGGATTGAAGTGTCTTGGAGAGGTTCTAAACTACTAAGGAGCGACTTCGGATTTGGAAGTTAGATTGAGATTCGTTGAGGTATAATCTTGTTCTCTTTAAGTGTTACAAGATTATGTATTGTTGTTAGCCTTACATTTTACTAGCATGTAGTATATGTGTTGAAGTTTTATAAGTATTACGGATTGCTTGTAGCTTTAAATCCGAAGTGTAATGTAAGTCATGTTTAGTTGGAATATAATTTGATCGTTATTGGAATCGTCGCATGTTATTGACTTAAAGATTATGGTTGTTATAATCAAATGCGACTTGATATCATGTTATGCTACCAATTTGGATTGAAATGGAAATTGGATAAGAATTGGTTTTGTTGAACTCAAGGTGGCCGAATTTTGGACTTGTAGTTTGCATTTTAGTTGGTTATTAAATTTGTGAGCCAATTGGGGCTGTTTAGTTAGTCATTTGTATTGGACTACTTTCTAAATTGTGAGCCAATCAACATTTAGTTAGTGATTTGTATTTTCCTTCTTTCTAAATTGTGAGCCAATTGGGGTTGTGTAGTTATTCAATTGTATTGGATTATCTTCTATAAATTGTGAGCCAATTGGGGCTGTTTGGTTATTGTATTTCTACTTGAAAAAGGTGGCAAAGTAAGTAAAAACAAAGGAGGTCTTTGTCCGATTTTCCGTAGAAATTAGTGACTTAGCACCTAGAATATTCTACGCTGAAGTAAGAGGTTAATGGACGATTGTGACCATTATAGGTTGAAGTACTTAGTATAGCGTATCCTATTCAAGGATGGACTAGCTATCAAGGTTGAAGTACTTTGGAGCTTTTTGCTACTTGTCGATAATCGTCGCGAGGTATGTGAACCTCTTCCTTCCTTTGGCATGATTCTATGTATGGAATATACCTGTGGTATCATTTCATGTTTCCTTCTACTCTTAGAAGTTAAGAGGTAGTTGTGTGATTTACTCTACGTAGAACTTTTCCTATCTTCGAGCATGACTAGTTGCACGCGTGTAGTGCGGTAGACGACAACACCTTGTTATCCTTTACTAGTTTATTGAATGGCCAAGTCGGGTGAGTCGAGATTAACTCGCTTCCTTGAAAGTATAAGGGATGCCTTAAGTTTTATTTAAAGTTAAGGGACTTGAAGAGTTTTAAAGTATGTGATACTTGTTCCGCTTTTGAACGATAAGTCCCTTGGATAGGAAATTGTATTTCGCTAAGGTATAAAGTGAATATAACGACTTTATGGGAGTTGGTTATATTTGCTTTATGGAAAGGTAAATGACTTGATTTTAGTGAAAAGGCAACTTGTTTTTAAGGCATTAATTGCCTAAGGTTTTATATAAAATGAGTCACTTGTTTTCTAAAGGTTAAGAGACTAATTGTATTTTTGAAAGTTATGAGAATTTATTTGAAAGTATTTAATACTTGGTTTCAAAAAGTAGAAGTCTCTTGGTTATAAAAGGAACGTGTTGTCTAAACCATAAAGGGTTATAACGCTTTATGGGAAGTTGGTTATAACGGCTTTATGGAAGGTTAAGAGAATGGTTTTCTAATAAAGTAATCAAGAAATAACTTGTGTTAAGGAAGGGCAAATTGTTTTAAAGGTACCAATTGCTTAAGGTTTTAAATAAGAAGTCACTTGATTTGTGTTCGTAATTGTATTTCTAAAAAGGTATTGTGACTTGTCTTGAAAGGTGAATAGGACTTGATACTACTTGTTAGTATCGGGAAGTTTTATTTGGAAAGGAGTCTTTGAAAAGAATGTATGCACGTAGTACTTTGGCCTGCTTAATTGAGAATAATTCTATGTGATGCCTTGGTTAGTACTTTGGCTTGTTAATTGAGAATTATTCTATTTGTCTCCGATAAGTACTTTGGCTTGATTAATTGAGAATTAGTCTAAATGTGCCTTGATAAGTACTTTGGCTTGTTAATTGAGAATTATTCTATTTGTGCCGATAAGTACTTTGGCTTGATTAATCGAGAATTAGTCTAAATGTGCCTTGATAAGTACTTTGGCTTGTTAAATGAGAATTTATTCTATTTGTGCCTGATAAGTACTTTGGCTTGTTAAATGAGAATTTATTCTATTTGTGCCGAATAAGTACTTTGGCTTGTTAATCGAGAATTATCCTATGTGTGCCTTGATAAGTACTTTGGCTTGGTTAATTGAGAACTTGCCTATATGTCCGGTAATAGCCTTTGAGTGCAAGTATTATGTTTTATTGTTGCCGCGACTCTGGTTGCGGTCTACTGTCTTGTTGTAAGTTACCGACGCATCGACAGCTGATGTGGGATTCCACGTATGCTTCCGCTATTTGGAGTACTGGGTTAAATTCCCGATTCTTATGTACATACGGTAGTACTTCCGCTTGTTTGACGGCCTTGAGATAGGGTAAGAGTATAAGTGAGGTAGACCCCAAGACGCTATACCACCTTCTCCGTGTTAAGAGTATAAGTGAGGGTAAACCCCAAGACATTATACCCCGCTTGTTTTGTATAATGGTCGGTTGAGATAGGGTAAGAGTATAAATGAGGCAAGTCCCAAGACGTTATACCACCTTCTCCGGGTAAGAGTATAAGTGAGGTAGACCCCAAGATGCTATACCACCGCTTTACCACCTTCTCCGGGGTAAGAGTATAAGTGAGGGTAGACCCAAGACGTTATACCACCGTGGGACTTGGTGTTCATGTATGCCTATTGGTGTATTATTATACCGGTATCGGCAGTGATGTGGGATTCCACGCGCGGGATATATATATGTATTATGTATGTACGCCGACAAGTGAGTGGGATGCCACGCGCGCCACACGTGGTTATATTTTACACTAATAGTCGCCGACGTGATGGGGATTCCACGCATGCTTTGATATTAGTGTGATTTGATCGCGTCCCGCATCGGGTCGTAGTATATGTGTCCCTCCGTAGTGGGCCGGACTATGTTATGAAAGATAAGTAAGTTATATGGTAATGAACCTAATGATTCTTTTTCTAAATAATGCACGTAAGAACGTGACTATAACTTTTATCGGGAATGGAAAGGATAATAAGGTACGCTTAAGTTCATGTGGTAATGACACTACGAGGATCCGTATGTATTTTTATACTTGTCCTTGTCATTCTTTTGTACGATTATGATTTGTTTATCAGACGTTATATTCTGCTCCATATTCTACTTGTTGTGATCGAATTTCTTCGGGCCGCTCATGCCCGCAGTTTAGGTACACGATTGTGGATCCGCGAGCTTAGGATCCCTGCTCAAAGAAGTCGAGATGGCTCCAGTGTTCCGAGTTGTCACGCTTATGTTTATTCAGGTGGCACGGCGGCCTTGTCCCGCCACGCTTGTTATGTCTAAACTCTAGAGGTCTGTAGTCACATATCGTGGGTCGATTTGTAAAAAAAGCGAGGCAAATCGCTTGGTTGTTTTTATATATGTTCGTGAAGGTAGCCCCATCGGCTAACTCGTTGCTTTACTTACGATGTTTTATTTTTAAGTTTCATGTATGTTCCGCTGATTTTCTCTCGATGTTTACTGTAAGTGGTGCCTGTGTAGGCACTGGGCCGCATCCCGGGGTCGGGTCGTGACATATATGCTTTGATAGATCCAGGTTCTACCTTGTCCTATATATCTCCTCATATTGCTGGTAGAATAGGGATAGAGCCCGAGTCCATAAAACCTTTTGAGGTGGCTACGCTAGTAGGTGATTCGGTGGTAGCCGAATGGTATATAAGGCTTGCCCGGTGACTATATCTGACACTGTCGGACTTCAGCCAACTTGATAGAGTTGGATACGACTGACTTTGATGTGATTATGGGTATGGATTGGCTGGCCTTGCTATGCCAACGTGGATTCAGAGAGAGATCGTACGGTTCCAATTTCCTCGCGAGTCGGTCATCGAGTGGAAGGGAATATCATGCGCCGGCGGATAGGTTTATTTCTTACCTCAAGGCTAGAAAGATGGTGCGGAAGGGTATATCTACCATATGGTTCGTATTCGACATCGAGGTCGAGATACCGCACCTTCATCGATTCCGTGGTTAGAGAGTTTCGCACGTATTCCCGCACGAGCTTCCGTATCCTCCCGAGAGGAGATCGAGTTTTGCATTGATATGTCGCGGACACTCGACCAATATCTATTCCACCATACAGACGGCACCGCCGAGTTGAGGGAATTGAAAGACCACCGAAAGATTTGTTGGAGAAAGGCTTTATCGTGCCTAGTGTTTCTCCTCGGGAGCGCCGTGTTATTCAGAAGAAGAAAGATGGAACGATGCAGATGTGTTGATTACAAATGAATAAGGTAACTATCAAGAACAGATATCCTCCCTGGATTGATGATTTGTTTGACCGATTGCGAGTGCGAGGTGTTTCTCCAAGATAGACTGCGATCCGTTATCATCAAAGTGCGAGTTAGAGACGCGGATATCCCAAAGATCGCATTCAAGACCCGATGGGCACTATGAGTTCGTGGTGATGTCTTTCGTTGACCAACGCCCAAAGCGATTCATGGATTTGATGAGCGGTGTTCAAGCCATTCTGGATATGTTCATTATAGTATTCATTGATGATATCCCGTTTATTCGCGACGATCGTGAGCACGCAGATCACTCGAGAGCGGTATCGAGTCCTCCGACCGGCGGTTGTATGTCAAGTTCTCGAACGCGAGTTTTGGTTGGCCTCGGTGACTTTATTAGGGCATGTTATCGGGCCATGGTATTCGGGTTAATACAAAGAAAGATCGAGGCGCCAAGACTTGCCTGCACTCCACTACACCGACGAGGAGTGCGCAACTTTGGGCCTTGCAGTTATTATCGGAGATTTGTGGAGAAGTTTGCTTACATTTCAAAGACTTTGACTAGTCGCCTCGTAAGGCGGTATGTTCCGTGGACGGATGCTTGTGAGGAAAGTTTCCATTACTAAAGGAGAAATTGACGATCGCCTCAGCTTACTCTTCCGCAGGTTTAGACGGATATGTGGTTTATTGTGATGCGTCGGGTGTTGGGCTCGGGTGCGTGCTGATACAGCACGGTAAAGTTATAGCTTACGCATATCGACAGCTTAGGAAGCATGGAAGAATTACCCCACACATGACTTAGAGTCGCGCAGTGATTCATGCCTCAAGATCCGAGACATTATTTATATGGAGTTCATGGATATTTACACAGACCAAAAGAGCCTCCAAGATATCTTCACTGCAGGAGCCGAACTCATGCGCAGACGGTGGTGGAGCTACGGCGACTATGATGTTGATATCCTATACCACCGGGAAGGCCGATGTAGTTGCAGACGCCTTAGTCGCAGATCGACGTAGTCCGTCGGGTGCAAACAGAGAAGAGGACATGGTCCGCGAAGTTACATCGCCAATGAGCCTTGGGGTTCGTTTGGTTGGTTCTGATAGTAGTGGAATTCGGGTTCGAGAGGTTGTCGAGTCTTCCATCGTCGAGGAGGTGAAGAGGCGACAATATGAGGATCCGATTATGGTACGGTATCGAGATACGGCTCTTCGGGAAGAGAAGAGTCTATTCGGCGTAGCACCATGGGTGCTAAGGTTCGAGGGCGTGTTATGGTACCGATGTGGCAGACTTCGCCAGATTTCGTGAGGCACACAGTGCTCGTTACTCTATTCACCCGGGGTCTACTAAGATGTACCATGACCTCAGGTGTATATATTGGTGGGATGACCAAGAGGACGCCATGAGTTTGTGGCGCGATGCCAATCGTCGCAGGTCAAGGTAGAGCACCGTAAGCTGGTGGGTTTGCACGACGAGAGGTTCCGGCATAGAAGTGGGAAGTGATCAATATGGACTTTATTACAGGGTTACCTCACACTCAGAGAAAGCATGATTCCATCTGGGTTATTGTCGACATGCTGACAAAATCAACCCATTTTCTTCCAGTCAGGACGACTTTTTCGGCCGAGGATTATGCTAGACTGTATATCAGAGAGGTTGTGAGACTGCACGGAGTTCCTATATCGATTATTTCGCATGGCGAGCCCGATTCACGCTAACTTCGGAGGTCTTTCCGTAAGGATTAGGGACACAGTGAGTCTCAAGATCGTGTTTCACCTCGGATCGACGACAAAGCCGAGCGTACTATCCGCATACACTCGAGGATATGTCGCGACCGTGTTATCGATTTCGTGGGTAGGGAGGATCATTTACCTCGTGGAGTTTGCATATAATAACAACTACCATTATAGTATCCAGATGGCGCTTTATGAGGCCTTATACGAGGAAGTGCAGTCACCGATAGGCTGGTTTGAGGTGAGAAGTTCGCTTAGTCGGGTCGACTTGATTCAAGCGATGGATAAGGTGAAGCTTATCCAGAAGTTATTGTCACCGTAGTCGCATGTAAGTCGTATGTAGATCATCGGCGTCGACACTTGGAGTTTGAGGTGAATGATTGGGTCTTCCTGAAGGTATCACCCATGAAGGGCGAGATGAGATTTGTAAAGAAAGGGAAACTTAGCCCAAGGTACATTGGGCCTTATCAGATTGTCCGTAGGGTAGGCAAGGTTGCCTATGAGTTGGACCTGCCGTCCGATCTGGAGGCAGTACATCCAGTTTTCCATGTGTCTATGTTGCGGAAATGTATTGGAGATCCATCTAGAGTGCACCCGATTTGTGATGTCCAGGTGACAGAAGGGTTATCATATGAGGGGAGTCCCATAGCGATACTCGATCGGCAGGTTAGACGACTACGGACAAAGGATGTGGCTTCCGTCAAGGTCTTATGGCGGAACGAGAACAGGGAGGAAATGACATGGGAAGCAGAGGAGGACATGATGAAGAAGTATCCTCACTTGTTCCCTACACCTCCAGGTAACCCACTTTCCTGATTGTTAGTTTTTAAATGTAGCAATTATGCTTAAGTATTGTTGTGGCCATGTGGAGCGTCTTTAATTGCAGGAAGAATAGTTAAGAGGGTCTATCGACATTGTGATTTGAGTAAGCCTAGAAGGAACATTCGGGACGAATGTTTCTAAGGGGGGGGGGGAATGTTACACCCCGTAGTTCAGGTCCTGCTTATGGGGACGTACGAAAGGAGTTAAGATTTAAATTTTTGACGGAATGTTACGGACGGGTTTTTAGTCAACTTTGAGGTGGTGTATGTCCAGTTACATTGAGAGTTCCTAGGTGTTTCAAAGGCCTAGTACGTAGTTCGTTGAGTCTAGTTCCCAACGCAATCAACCGTTCGTCGATAGGACATCGGAGTAGAAAGTTATGGAAGTTACAAGTTCGGATCGCAATGACGTAAAAATGTTTGGCCAGAGCCACGCAGCGCCAGATGTTCTGAATGTTCGCTGAAGTTTCAGCGCCACGGCGCCGAGCAAGCGGCGCGAAGTTCCGGCGAGTCTCGATGTTTCAGCGCGCACAAGGCCGAAGCGGGTTCTGCGAGGCTGGGGGAAAAAATCAGAACTGTTTTGTTTTAAAAGAGGCCATGGGTGGGTGACAAGTGTCCCCCCCTCCCCCCCCATCTGATTTTGCATGTCCTATTTATTGACCAAGTCTTGAAGACTTGGTCATTCTTCAAGCTCTCCTCTCTCTCAAAAATTAAAAGCTCTCCCTTCTCTCTAGAAAATCAAGAGGAAATCAAGACTTGAGAAAAATCTGAAAAAGGTGGCAAGAAGGAAACTTGTTGGCAAGCTTGTATGAGCTTTTGTGGTGGTGATTGTGGAAAAGAGGCTAGTGAATTTGTTGGATTAATTTGGCTAAAGCTCTAAGGTAACAATTCCTTCTCTTTTTGCTAGTTTATGGTGTTGCATGTGAAGAAGAAAGAACTTGTAGTTGTAAATATTGCTCTTAGATAAATTGCATGTAAGAAATATGATTTGGATTTGAAGGGATTGAATAAGGTTAGGATGTGAACATGTTGTAGCCAAAATACTACCTTTAACTTATTGACTTAGTTAATATGCATTGTGGGGCAGAATTTTACACATCCAAGATTAGGTGTGTAATCCCCTTGTATTGATTGGATTGTTGGGCCTTAAAAGTGGCGTTTGGATGTTGAATTCGGCCTTGAAAAAGGTGGCAAAGTACGTAAAAACAAAGGAAATGCTGCCCGATTTTCCGTAGGATTTAGTGACTTTGCACTTGGAATATTCTACGTTGAAGCAAGAGGTTAATAAATGTATTATGGTCATTATAGGTTGACGTACTACGTGCGGTATATTGGACTTAGCAAGTGGATTGACCCGAAGAGGTATGTGGAACTTTCATACCTCTTGAGCATGAATAGTTGCATCTATGTAGTACGGTAGACGTACAAGGCTTTGATATCCCTTACTTGTTTTAATGATGTCTTAAGTTTCAAAGTCAAGGGACTTGAAGTGTTTTAAGTATATGATACTTGTTTCGTTTTAAAAGTATAAGTCCCTTGGATATATGGAAATGTATTTGACTAATGTATAACGTTAATATAACGACTTTATGGGAAGTTGGTTGTATTGGCTTTATGGAAGGTTAACAAAGAAAGATGTACTCTAAGTAAAATAAGTACGGATAAACGATTTGAATTTGTGAAAGGCAAATTGACTTTAAGGCATTAATTGCCTAAGGTTTTAAAAGAAATGAAGTCACTTGATTTAGAAGCCTATTATATTTCCAAAAGTAAACGTGACTTGTCTTGAAATGTAGTCGTGACTTGATACTACGGTTATTAGTATCTTGGGAGTTTTACATAAAAATGAGTCATTTTCTTAAAAGGTTAGAGGTACGTGGTACTTGAGTTGAATTCCCGAATTTTCTCTTAAAATGACATGTTAGTGCCTTAAGTAAACTAAAATGAGAGGATATACCAATAATGTTAATAAGAAGTTAGGGGATATTCTTAACTTGCTTACGTTATGATAAGTCGGTAGCGCTTATGTTATGTATGATAGCCAGTTGTGTTGGGTTATGTATTATTATTATTATTACTACTTATGCCATGAATTTGCTACCCATGATGCGAGTGCGGCGCTTGTACTCATGCGGGCCCACCGGGTCCATGTGGGTGAAATAGTTCCATGCGGGTAAAATAGTCCCATGCGAGGCAGATGACCTCATGCGGGTGAAATAGTCTCATGCGATGTGGATGACCTCATGCGGGTCCACATGACCTATGCGGGTGAAATAGTCTCAGGAGTTGGATTGCTTAAAGATACTACAGGCGAGAGACCCTGTTTTGATCATGAGCCTCCTATTTTCATGCAGTAAAGTTTATACTTGTTACTCTCATTGTTAGTAAGGCACAGTTCAATGTAATTTGATTTTCATCCATGACTCCAGCTTATTTTAGACTTATGATATTATTACAGTATTTTCCAGTTTTACATACTTGGTACATATTGTGTACTGACCCCCTTCCTCGGGGGCCACGTTCATACCGCAGGTAGGAGTAAGCAGGTGGTGGATCCTCATTCTTAGGATCTTTGCTCAGGTATCAGAAGCTCCATTTCTCCGGAGGCTCGACTTTTGGTATGGTTCTCCCTGGTGTTGTAGATGTTTTGTACATTCAGGGGTATGACGGGGCCCTGTCCCGTCTGTAGTCCTGTTATAAATTGGGTTGTTAAGGATGTAACTATTCAGTTTTTGTTATATTTAGAGGTAGCCATTTTGGGTTAGCCTGCTTATATTCTATATGGGTTCTTGTTGTGAGTTTATTTTTCCGCTGGTTTTCTCTGATGTTGTATCACCAGGGTGCCCGGGGTAAGGCACCAGTCACAGGTCTGTGGTCGGGTCGTGACACATACCCCACCTCGTTGTGGGCCAGACCACCATCTTCAAACTGACAGTCCAGAATTCTAGGTTCACGTCCGCAATAAGCTTTTGCAGCCCATGAACCATCTTTCGCAAGTTATGCTCCCACCGATATTGAACAGGTCATGAACAACATGAATCTGAATGTTCAGGATGATTCTTGGTACATGGACACATGGGCTACGTCACACATGACATCTCAAGGTAATCTCTCGTCTTATTTTAATATGAGTAGTAATAAAAATATTATTGTCGGCAGTGGCAGGAAATTTCAATTTGTGGTATTGGTCAAGTAAAACTTCCCTCACCCGCCGTTATATTTGATAAATGTCTTACATGCTCCAAAACTAATTAAAACTTGATATTTGTACGACGTTTTACAACTGACAATAATAATTCTGTGAATTTTGATCCATTTAGATTTTTGTGAAAGATTTTCAGACGGGGATGACACTAATGAGATGTAATAGAATGGGGGACTTGTATCCCATCACTACCACTTCCAACAACCTAGTGACAAAATCATCAACCTTTGCAGCTATTTCCCCTATCGTATGGCATAATCGGTTGGGACACCGGGGAGCACCGATATTCAATACTCTTAGGAAAAATAAATTTGTTGCTTGTAGTAAACTTTTGGACTCTCATGTTTGCCAGGCTTGTGTGATTGGAAAACATGTTAAACTTTCTTTTTCATTAACTACTTCGCATACGCTTATGTCATTTGATCTTATGCACTGTGATTTGTGAACTTCCCCATTTTTGAGTTTTGCATGTCATAAATATTATATGCTTATTTTGAATGATTATTCAAATTTTCTGTGGACATTTCCCTTAGGGCAGAAATCGCAAGTCTTCACCATTTTAAAATAATTTAGTGTTTTTATCAAAACTCAATTTGACAAATCTATTAAATGTTTTCAGTGTGACAACGTGAGAGAATTTATAAATGCCTAATTTAATGATTTTTGTCACCATAATGGGATGTCTTTCATGTCCACATACATCACCTCAAAATGGGAAAGCCGAAAGAAAAATTCGAACGATTATCATATAATTCACACACTTCTTGTGCATTCAGAAGAAGACGGTGTATGAAATATGTTCACTACAAATATAATGGTAAAAATCTGTTTTTATGTGGTAGACAATGTAGATATAGAGGTGATGCAGCATACTGAGCAACAAATCATTATTAAAAATGTTTGTTTTACATGATTTAGGTAGATATTTGGTGACAACTATGGTATATGCAAAGAGTGATGCATTGGAGAGGATTGTTCTCTGGGATAGTTTATACTGTATTGTGACGATATGATAGATTATTGGCTTGTTGGTGGGGATTTCAATGTTATTATAAATGAAAAGGAGACAATAGGCGATCTTCCTATATATCTTGCTGAATATGAGGATTTTGCATTTTGTACTAACTCATGTAAATTATTTGAATTGGATTTAAAGGGAGTCCTTTTACATGGTGGAATGAAAGAGCTGATAATGAATGCATTTGTAAGAGGCTCGATAGAATGTTGGCAAACATTTTTTATTTATTTATTTATTTAGACAAATGGAGGTGGAACATTTAATAAGAACAAGTTTAGACCATGCCCCTTAGTTGTTAACTTGTCGTGATCAATCTATGCATGGGAGTAAACCATTTAGATCCCTTAAGTTTTAGACAGAATATGAAGCATTCTTATAGGCGGTAAATCAAAACTGGCATACTGATTTTGATTTAGATGATTTCATTTCTTTTAAACTGAAATTGAAGAATGTTAAGATTGCCCCATCATTATAGAGTAAGGAAACTTTTGGAGATCATTCCAGAAGGGATTGGGGATGCAGGTGAGTCTTAGCACATCATTTCATCCCCAGACTGATGGGCAGGCGGAGCGTACTATTCAGACACTATAGGATATATTGAGGGCCTGTATTATTGACTTCAGAGGTAGCTGGGATGATCATTTACCACTCCTTGAGCTTGCTTATAACAACAGCGACCATTCTAGCATCCAGATGGCCCCGTATGAGGCTTTATATGGGAGAAAGTGCAGGTCACCTATTGGTTGGTTTGATATAGGTGAGACTAAGTTGATCGGCCCAGACCTGATTCAGTAAGTTGTTGATAAGGTGAAGCTTATTCATGAGAGATTAGTAGTAGTCCAGAGTCGACAGAAGTCATATTATGATAATCGACGTTGACACTTAGAGTTCCAGGTTGGTGATTGGGTATTCTTGAAGGTATCACCCATGAAGGGTGTGATGAGGTTTGGTAAGAAAGGGAAGCTTAGCCTGAGATACACTGGGCCTTACCAGATCATTCGTAGAATAGGCAAGGTTGCCTATAAATTGGATCTACCCTCTGATTTGGAAGCAGTACACCCAGTCTTCCACGTATCGATGCTACGTAAGTGTATTGGTGATCCATCTAGAGTCTTCCCGGTAGATGATGTCCAGGAGATAGAAGAGTTATCATATGAAGAGAGTCCCATAGCCATACTTGATCGCCAGGCCAGGAGATTACAGATGAAGGATGTGGCTTCCGTCAAGGTTTTGTGGCGAAACAATAATAGGGAGGAAATGACTTGGGAAACAGAAGATGAAATGAAGAAAAATAAGTATCCTCACTTGTTCCATATGCCTACAGGTAATTCAACTCGATCCCTTATTTGCTTGTAGTAACTGATGAATTATATGTGTGATATATTGTGGCCCTGTGAGGCATCTGCCGGTTTGCTGAATATAGGTGGATAGGCATAGTTATAAAGGAGACTCTGCCAAAACAATTCTAGCATAAGACTTATTATGAACATTCGATGATGAATGTTTCTAAGGGGGAAGGATGTTACACCTCGTAAGATTAAGGTGATAATTAAGAACGTCATTAAGAAAGTAAGATTCAAATATGGGATGTAAAGTATGATTACATATGTTAATACGGAAATTAGTATACAAAAGGATGTGAGTTCGGAAATTTTTTGGTTACTACGAGTGTGACGTTGGGAACTTATAATGATAGTTGTATATTCCTGTTATAGATTAGTAACATATTATATAAGTTACGACAACGAGGATACGAGGATTTATGAAACTTTCAGGAATTAAAGGAAGCGGGATTTAAGATTTAATTATTACTTGAGTGATTACTTTAATTATTCAATTAGGGACCAAAGTGTAATAAGTAATTTTCAGATTTTAAGTTAAAACCTAATAACCTTCTTCTTCCTCACTTTCTAATTCAAAAAGAAAACCTCTCCCCTCTCTTCTCCCTCCCCCATAGCCACAATATTAAGCTTTTATTTCTCCTCCTAGACTAAAATTCTCATCTAAATTAGAAGCCAAAAGATTGCACAAAACAATGGATAATTTCGGCCCTCACTGGACCGAAATCAAGAACAAGAAACTTCAGTTTTTGGATGAGTTTTTGGGGAGAAAAATATACAAGAATGATGGATTAACATTGTAGAATGTATGCATATCAATTTGGAATTGAAGAAGTGATAAAATTGGAGCAAAAAAATCAATGGAACAGTGCCGATTTTCGTGGATTGTTTTGGCTCGGATTTAAGGTAAAAACTCTTTGTTTTATAGAATATTTGGAAGATTAATTGATGTTGTGATTGGGGAATAAACTCTTGATAAAGAGAAATTGGAAATGAGATTGCATGTGATTGTTGTGATGTTGTTATTACCGATTTTAGGTGCTGATTTTGTATACAATGGATTCATTGTTGTTGATATCTTTTTGGCACTAATTCCATGTTAAAAATGGAGAAAATTGTGGTATTTAAGTTGTAGTTGTTCATAAGGAATTATTGGACATGAATTGGATGTTAAGGAATTAAGGAAAGAGCTTGGATAATGTGGATGTTGGCCGAAAACTTGCTTGAAATTGTTGGATATTATCGTGTCGAGTTAGGGGCTGTTTTGTGGAGTTTTAATGCTTAAAGTATACCTTATGAACATGTATACACGATGTGGTAATTGCTAACGTATGTCCCAAAAAGAATTAAAGTGTAAAAAGGGTATTATGTTGCAAATTATAGGACTCGAACTCTTGTTGTTGTCGCTAGAGTTGATAGACTGTTTTCAAGGTTGTTCTAATATGGATTAAGGGCTGGATTAACATGAAAAATGGGTGTAGTAATCACCTTGGTTGTTGTAGTTGTTGTATTACATAAATGTAAGAAGAAAGAATGCATAACTATGGTGTAAGTAGAGTATATGGACCGATTTTGTAATATCTTGGTATTGTTGGCATTTGTTGTGAATTGGGGATGTGCACATAAATAGGGGAAGTATTGCTCGATTTTTTATATAAAAGAGAGTCGTTATTCGATATAAAGTATAGTAATCATAGAATTGACGGACGTATTACTATTATTATAGGTTGAAGTACTAGACGAGACGTATTCTAATATTGAGTTGGTTAGTTCGACTAAAAGGTATGTGAAACTATCTTTTCTTCTTTTGGCATGATTTTTATATAAGATGAAAGTACGGTGGGCGTACATAATTCCATTGAATCCTAATTCTCTATGATACATGATATGGTAGTGCCTTGCTTTTTAAGTGATAGATATTCTATTTATTCCATTAAGAGTCAGATGATATTCTATTCGTGCTTAATATGATATGATTATGTCACCGAGTCCCAGAATGGGCCGGCAATGTATATAGAAATGATGATTTCACCGAGTCCCTCACTAAAGGGGCGACAATGTATATAGATATGATTATTCCACCGAGTCCCTCACTAAAGGATCAGCAATGTATATAGATATGATGGTTCCATCGAGTCCCTCGTTAGAGGGCCGACAATGTATACAGATATGTTGATTCTATGGACAGAACAAGCATCCATGATTTTAATATGACTCTCATTTGATTATAAGGCACAGTTGACTCTCATTTGTATCTGACACAGTTGAAATGGTAATTTAATTATTATACTTATCTCATGTTATCTATTGGCCACTTATGATCTCTCTTACAGTATTACATGTTTTACATACTCAATACATTATTTCGTACTGACCCCCTTTCCTCGGGGGGCTGCGTTCATGCCCGCAGGTACAGGTGCTCAGTTTGGTGATCCTCCGATCTAGGATTCCTAATCAGCTGTTGGGAGAGCTCCATTGACTCGGAGCTAGTCATTTTGGTACATAACCTCATTTTAGACTCATGTGTATTTAGGGGCACGACGGTCCCTGTGACGTCATATTTCGTTATCCTTCTCATAGAGGTCTGTAGACAGTTGTGGGTTGTATGTGTGTGGGTTAGTTATATGAGGATTGTAGATATGTTTTGTCCAACTGTACTATTGTATGTCATTTTGGGATGTTCTTGTATATAGTGGCATCCTTGTCGACTCGCCTATTTGACATATTGATTAGTTGTGACTCCACAGGAGACAGGATTATTAGTGTGTAGAGGAAGCCTTGTCGGCTTGCCTATTCTGACATGTGTTATTATTGCGGCGTTATGCTGCCGAATTTCATAGTGTCCTTAGTGTCAGTCTGATTTCGTGACAGGTTAGTATAATGACGTCCAATTAGGGCGCTTAGTCGCGGCCCATCGGGTCGGGTCGTGACAGTATGTTTACATATGCATGATCTAAAAGAAGAGTATATGGGGGCTCTCAAGTGAATTTTGCGGTATGTTAAGGGTACTCTCCATTTTGGATTGCATATGTACAAGTCCTTCATTTCGAATCTCTCATCTTATACAGATGTTGATTGGGGTGGTTGCTCGGACACCCGATGTTCTACCTCAGGTTATTGTGTGTTTCTTGGATACAATCTCATTTCATGGTTGTCAAAACGATAGCCGATGATGTCTCGGTAAAGCACTGAAGCAGAATACGGAGGGGTCGCCAATGTGGTTGTTCAATCATATTGGCTCTGTAATCTCCTTTTGAGCTCCATTGTCCGATTGGAAAAGCAATTGTAGTCTATTGTGATAATGTGAGTGCGATATACTTATCCGGTAATCCAGTCCAGCATCAACGCACAAAACACATAAAAATTAATATATTATTTGTCCGAGAAAATGTTACGCTTTGACAAGGCCGTGTTCTTCATGTACCATCCCGATATCAGATTGCCGACCTATTCACCAAAGGTCTTCCGCACGTACTATTTGATGATTTCAGGGACAGTCTCAGCATACGAGAACCTCTCGCTACGATTGCGGGTGACTGTTAGGATAATTAGCCCATAATTAACCAAAATCATCTCATATCAATTATAATTGTTAGTATCACATAATTTTAGATATGATTAGAATATGATTGTAAATTAGTATCACATAGGGTATGATTAGATAGGTCTTCCATTATTATTAGTATTATACTGATTTCATTGGAAGAAAATAAACTTATGGGATTAACTTCCTTCAGTTTAATATAACTAATATTAAAACCCGATACCTTTTCTTTCTTTCATTACTAGATGAGCAATGTCCGTGCTAAACACGGGCCCAACAAATCCTACCAAACTATTGACAAGGCAGAATGTTGAGAATATAGGATACAGTGTATACATTCCAAGGTTCTTCAACTAAACTAATATAGCTATGAGCCTATGGATCATCTCCACTTTATATATAAATCATATAACAATGTGAAATGAGGAAAAAGCACAAGTCCATTTCATAAAGTATTCATTGATATTGAATTCACCAAGAGCAGCCATTAAAGGTTTGCCCTTGTTTGGCTGCAACAGATTAATGAATACATGCTTTAGCATTGGCAATTTCTTCAATTTTTCTTTGGTATACTTTCAAACACTCTCTCTCCAACTCCAGCAGCATACGATCTTTATGAGCTTGAGTCTCTCGAATGTCCTTCCATATTTGTTGGACATCAGATGAATACAGTCAAATAAAGGTTGCAAATTCATAGTTCTAACTTACAGCAACTGATAGATTATGGAAATAATAAAACAACTGATAGATTATGGAAATAATTTTTTATTATTTCCATAATCAAATCAAATATTGTATATTTAGGTTGTAAATATTCGTAGTATATTCTATCATAACTATAGCTTAGATCAAGTCTTGTATTGATGTATATAATATTGTATTCAAGGAATGAATGATCACGAAAAATATTTCCTTAATGGTATCAAAAGCCAAAAATTAACTCCCTAGCCCTAACCCTAAAACAGTCGCTGAAACCACCTACTTCGGCCACCTTCTCACGCCGAAACTAGGGTTCCACCTTCCAAAACCCTAATTCGTTATCTTCCTCAACCCTTCTTCTCACATTTGTTTCTCTCACTTGACTACCAATGCCTGACCAAAACAAATTTAATCCCGCTCTTACCGTCAACAACATCAAGAACTTCAATCATGTGATTATCGAGATGGACAAAGAGAAATATTCATTTTGGACGGAGTTATTTAAAATTCATTGCCGCGCATACCAAGTTATTGACCATATTCTTCCTCCAAAGCCTCAAATGGATGTCATGGAAAAATCCAGCGATATTGACATGACCCTTTGGTATCACTTGGATGCTATAGTCCTTTAATTGATTTACGGCACCATATCAAATGACCTTTTGCACACCATATTGGAACCGGATTCGACGGCTCAACAAACATGGGAACGTTTGCAAAATATTTTTCAAGATAATAAGATTTCTCGTGCGGTTTATCTTGAAAATCTATTCACAAATGTCAAGATGAATGATTTTTCAAACGTCTCTGCATATTGTCAGGAATTAAAAATGATTGTCGATCAACTATCCAATGTGGGTGCTCCGATGACGAATTAAAGGTTAGTTCTCCAATTAATTATGGATTTGAATGAACAACATGATGGTGTTACTACGTTCATTCAACAAAGTAACCTGTTATCACCATTTTATGAGGCTCGTTCGATATTGATTCTTGCAGAAATCCAAAAACTAAAACAAGGGGCAACGACGGCAAACAATGTTGGCACCGCTCTCCTTTCCACCAACGCGTATCCCGAGGATATTGGCCCTCAAAATTCTATTTCAGGCAGTGGCCAAAACCACACAAACGATGACAAAATCACAACAATAATAAAGGGAAAAATAATAGTGGAAGGGGACGTGGCCGTGACGGCGGAAATCAGGCCGACAACAATGAACTAACCGTGAAGCAGGGCACCAATCTCGGCCAATGTCAAGACGCCCAACAATGGGCAAGACCATCATGGAGTTGGTCCCCACAATAGTGGGTTGCCTCTCGACATCTTAGGTTAGGCCACCGCCACCCACTCGGCAGCCCGGGCTTCTTGGCAGCCGTCTTTAATAGGCATTTGTAGTGTTACACCTCGTGGTTTTAAGACAATAATTAAGAATGTCATTAAGAATAAAGATTCGAATTTTGGAAATTAAGTATATTCTTACATGTTAATATGGAATAATTTTGATAACAACGAATGTGACGTCGGAAAATTTCTTTAATGATAGTAGTAGTAGTATATATATATATATATATATATATATATATATATATATCCCATTATGGATTAGTAATGTATATAACTTACGATAACGAGAATACGAGGCTTACGGGAATTCTCGGGAACTAGGGAAACGGGAGTTAAGTTTTAAAAGAAGTGGGTAAGATTTATTAATTAAGAGGAAATCAAGGGACCAAAGTGAAATGTTTTAAAAAATATTTTCAGATTTGGTTATTGCTTAAGATTTAGGAAAAACCCTTGGTGATTCATTTCATTTTGCAAACACAACTCTCACCTCCTTTCATCTCCAATCTGGACGAAAGTAATACCTTCCCCATAGCCAAATTCTAGATTGTATTCCCTCTTCCTAAGACCAATTGTTCTACACAAATTAAAGCCAAAAACAATAACCTAAACAGTTGGTAAAAATCGGCAGTTCTGGCCGAGAAATTGGAGCAAGTTTTTCCAAGTTTTGAACAAGAAATTAAGGAAGAAAAACATGTACAAATGATGGTCTAACATGGTAGAATACATGCATGTTGAATTGGAGTTGAAGAAGAGAAGAATTAGAAGCCAAAAATTAGGGAAAATTTGGGCAGAAATCGGGATTTGCTGGCAGATTTTGAGTCAACTTTGGAGGGGTATATCCCTACTATATTAGGAGTTTTTGGGTGTTTAAAAAGCCTAAAATTAAGTTTGTCGAGTCTAGTTTCCAACGAAACAAACCTCTCATCGATAGGACACCGGAGTAGAGAGTTATGGACGTTACAAGTTCAGCTGACAAAGCAGTGGCTAAAAATCGGGACTGTTTTGGGGATTAAATTAAAGTATGAAAATTCTTCTTTCTATGCTATAATTGAAGCTGCATATTGTTGTAGTTGAAGTAATGGACTTGTGTTAGGAAGAAATCTTGTATTTAGACAATGCATGTGTCAATTTTGGGTGTGAGCCGAATTGGGTTGTTTCGGGCATATGTTGGATTCGTGTATTGTGTTGTAAATTTCATCACTAATTCAGTATTAAAAATGGATGAAATTGTGAAAATTAAAGATGGATTCGTTATATGGGATTGTTGGAAAGATAAGTTGGTTTAATAGTTAAGAAAAGAGTTAAAATGATTGCATGTTAATGGCCTAAAATTCATGGATAATTCTCGGACATTGTGTGACCTTTACGGGATGTTTTTGTGCAAATTAATTGTTAGTATTATTATTAGTATCGTCGCTAATTGTATGTTAAGAATTGAAAGAAGCATTGGTACTTGGTATTGTAATTAGTTATATAGAGGGACGCGAGATGAAATGGATTTAAGAAACCAAGAAAGGAGTTATGGAACTTTTTAGACATTATTGTAACATTTTAAGGATTTCATGAATATGGTAAATAGGTGCAATAATCACCTTGATGGTTAAAATTGTTGTCTTTCATGAGTAAGGAGAAAGGAGGAGGTATGATGGTGTATATGTAGTGTATGGAACCTAATTAGATTACATATTGAAATGGTTGTGATTGTTGGTTTGATTTGGATTGTTGGTTAATTGTGGATACGCACATAAACAGAGGAAATGCTGCCCAAATTTTTATAGAATTAAGGAAGTCGTTATTCAAATAACTTACGTTAGGAGTCCTAGAATTAATGGTCTTATTATTATTATTATAGGCTGACATACTAGACGAGGCGCATCCTAGTTTTACATTGGTTGAGCGACTAAGAGGTATGTGAACTAACTTCCTTCTATTGACATGATTATTCTTGAAGTATACTAGCCTTAATTATTGAAGTATACTTGTCTTGGTTTTGAAAGTCATGAGACTTGATTTTGGAGAGTATATATGACTTGAATTTGAAAGAGTATATGATTTGATTTTGAAAGTAAGCGACTTGAGTTATATGAAGTATAAATGACTTGGTTTCAAAAGATATAAGTGACTTGATTTAAGAAGTAGAAGTTACTTGATTTTAAGCCTCGAGTTAAATTTAAAAAAGTATATGTTACTTGGTTTAAAGAGTATGAGTCACTTGGTCTTGAAAGCATAAGTACTTGGTCTAAAGAGTATGAATTACTTGGTCTTGAAAGCATAAGTACTTGGTTTTAAGAGTATATGTTACTTGGTTCTGAAAGTATAAGTTGATTTATTTTATAGGTGGAAATTACTTGATTTAAAGGTATAGGTTATTTGATTTTGAAAGTAGAAGTGTCTTGATACTACGGGTGTTAGTATCTTGGGGTTTATTACATGAAAAGATTTTTTTTTTTAAAAGATGGATGTACTTAGTATTTTTGGAGTCCAACTCCCTAATGTTAATTATTCTTTTTATAAAGAATAGATGTACATAGTACTTTGAGTTCATTTCCCTAATGTTACATGACATGATGATGCCTTGGTTGTATTAAAAGGAAAGATGTGGTAGTGCTTTAGTTTTCTAAAATGAAAGTTTGTTATAATGGCTTTATGGAAAGTTTGTTATAACAGTTTTATGGAAAGTCAAGAGATGGTTTAAAATGTTATATGGAAATCATGTGAGAATGTCCATGATTATGACTTATATTTTATACGGAAATCGTGTGAGAATGTCCATGATTATGACTTATATATTATACGGAAATCGTGTGAGAATGTCCATGATTATGACTTATATATTATACGGGAATCATGTGAGAATGTTCATGATTATGACTTATATATTATACGGAAATCATGTGAGAATGTCCATGATTATGACCTTCATATACATACGGAGATCATGTGAGTATGTCCATGATTATGACTTATATGCGCTTATGGAAATCATGTGAGAATGTACATGATTATGACCTTCATATACATACGGAGATCATGTGAGTATGTCCATGATTATGACTTATATACGCTTATGGAAATCATGTGAGAACGTCCATGATTATGACATAACCATTATTATGAAAATGGTATTGTCTTGGTTTATTTAAACAGGAAGGCATGGTAGTGTCTTGAGTTTTCTAAAAAGAGAGTACATTTTATTTGTTCTAATGAGAGTCAAAGATTGTTTTAACTTGCATATGTTTACTCACATAGCTGTTCGTGCATGTTATTGTCCGTGAACTTGTATTCACGATGCGGGATAGATTCTCATGAGATATATATAGAGTATAGGATTGCATGACTAGACATACACGATTTTAAAAATAACTCTCTTTTGAAAAAGGTACAGTTGGCTTATTTTATATGACACGGTAGGATCTGGTATTTGGTTTTCATACTTGCCCCTGTCATTCTTTTGTACAGTGATGGTTTGATTTACTGTACTTCTTGTTTACATACTTAGTACCTGTTGTACTGACCCCTTTCGGGGGGCTGCGTTCATGCCCGCAGGTATAGGTATTCAGTTTGGAGATCCTCGAGCTTAGGATCCGTGCCCAGCTTTTTGAGATAGCTCCCCCTGTTCCGGAGCTTATCATTTGGTACAGTCTTTGATATTAGACTTATGTTTATTCTGGGGTATGGCTGGGCCTTGTCCCATCATGTTGTATATTTTCTTTTATTCCTAGAGGTTTGTATACATATGTGGGACGGGTGTGTGTGTTGTATAAACTGGACTCCCTTGTGGACCTTTTTGTGTACAATGGCAGCCTCGTCGGCTAGCCGGTTTTATTTATATGAATTGTTAATTCCATTATTGTCTATGGGTTGTTTGAGGTAAGGGTGCCCAGGTAGGGCACCAGTCGCGTGCCCGGGGTTCAGGTCGTGACATGTAGCTCATGGATCATCGTCTTCAAGTTATGATCCAACGGACATCGAGGTGGCACATGACGTCATCTCAAGGTAATCTCTCGTCTTATTTTAATATGAGCAGTAATAAAAATATTGTAGTTAGCAGTGGACAAGAAATTCCAATTCGTGGTATTGGGAAATCAAATCTTCACCCCCCTCCCCCTTACCAACTATTACATTTAAAGAATGGCCTACATACACCCAAATTTAATAAAAACTTGATATATGTGTGTCGTTTCACCACTGACAGTAATGTTTCTGTTGAGTTTGATCCGTTTGGGCTTTATGTGAAGAATATTTGGACGGGGATGCCACTAATGAGATGTGCTAGCACTGGGGACTTGTATCACATCACCAACAACAACAACAGCCAAGTCACATCTCCATCAACTTTTGCTATTCTTTCTCCTACTTTATGAAATAATCGTTTGGGACACCCGGGAGCACCGGTGTTCAACTCCCTTAGGAAAAATAAGTTTATTGATTGTAAACAATCTTTGGATTCCCATGTTTTTCAGTCTTGCGTTTTTGGAAAACATGTTAAATTATTTTTTTCTTTATCTACTTCAAACGCTATTATGTATTTGATATCATGCATAGTGACTTGTGGACATCTCCGGTTTTAAGTTCGGCAAGTCATATGTATTATATGCTTATTTTGGATGATTACTCAAATTTTCTATGGACATTGCCATTGGGAAAAAATCACAAGATCACGTTATTTTCAAACAATTTAGTACTTTCATCCAAACCCAATTTGAGAAGTCTATTAAATGTGACAATGTGAGTACGATATATTTGTCAGGGAACCCCGTACAACATCAACGCACTAAACATATAGAGATGAATATTTTATTTATCCGTGCAAAGGTTGCACGTGGACAAGTCTGTGTTCTCCATGTACCATCTCTATATCAAATTACTTATATATTCACAAATGGTCTTCTGCGGATACTCTTTGATGATTTCAGGGATAGTCTCAGTGTACGATGGTCTCCCGCTAAGACTGCGGGGGAATGATAGATTATGGAAATAGTCTTTGATTATTTCCATATTCAAATCAAATATTGTATATTTAGATTGTAAATATTCGTAGTATATTCTACCATAATTATAGCCTAGATTAAGTCTTGTATTTATGTATATAATATTGTATTCAATGAATGAAATTATCACGGAAAATATTTTCTTCAGCAACAACAACATACGCATTGTAATTCCACAAATAAGTGTGGGGAGGGTAAGATGTATGTAGACCTTACATCTACCTTTGTGGGGTAGAGAGGTTGTTTCCGATAGATCCCAGCTCAAAATAAGTGTAACCAAAGCAGGATAGACAATAAAATAACGGCAGCATAATAGCAAGATAAACAAGGCAAACGAAGTACATCAAACCTCTCTATAATGGCAGCATTTGTCCGAAAATTTCATGGTTGCTATAGTGAGGTGTTGTTATGTATGTATACTGACATTTTATATTTAGATCTCATTTAGCTGTTATAAACAAAGTACGCAAACAATTATTCTTATATATCTTTTATGTTACATAAACAAAACCAATATACTTGTTAATTTTAAAATCTCAATTGATTTTTATATCTCGTTAATTAATAAATTAGTAATAAATTCATAATTAGTTGTACCATACCGATAAAAAATTAAAATGTAAGGAACATTTACATTTAAAATTAATTGAGAAACTTAAATATTTCAAGTTTGACAATTCAACAATGGTAGGTTGTGTCGTAAATTTCAGTCTCTTAGTGACAATATAACACAATTGAATTGACAGAAAAAAATTCCAAACTTTCAGTAAAAGAGAATTCTTAACTTTTCCTTAAATGTTGTAACAATTGACTCTTCTATATCACTCCAAGTAACAATTGACTCTTAACAATAGCTTTTTATTTTTATACATAACATATTTCTTACAAAATATTATTACACAATACTTGAGTATGACTGTTATAGAGAGATAATTTTACAAAGAATGTACCGCTATAATGAATGTCACTACTGTTATAGGTGCCAAACAGACCCATCATTGATTTGAGATCTTGATAAGGTGAATACCCAGTCTATTCAATGCTAGGCATAATGAGTATAAGGACCTCAAAAAAATCTCTTTTCGTCATATGAACTTTAAGGTATATGAAGTTTCATATTTTATTTTTTAAGTAGAACGATAGAGACTTCATTTAACTTAGGTTGATCTAGGTATACGTAGAATGTTGTTATAGAGAAATAAAATATAACATGAAAAATCTGTTCCAAAAAAATTAAGCCGTTATAGTGAAATGTTATTATAACAAATGATAATTATAGAGAGATTTCACTGTAATTCATAATTCTAACTTAGATTGACTGAATTAATATTTTCCCATATACAGGGAAAGAAACTACTAATTGAACCTGGCTTAAGAATGGATATGGAAACATTCAGGAACTCCTGGATTTTTGCCCTTCTAACTCCCTGCTCAATAAACAACAATTTCACCTACATGACTAATTGAAGAGAATCAAACTAAAAACATACAGAAACACACATCTGAATTTAGCAATTGAGGGGTCTCACTTCTAACTACAACCAATCCATCAATCAACTACACTTCAATCCCAAAGTAGTTTTTTTTGGGTAAATCCACGACTTTCATATATATAGTGCTAGTTAATAGCAAAAACATTGTTTACACCTTCGGTGCACCATGGTGCTTCATAGTTTACAAAGCAATCAATAATATTAGAACCCGAAATTAGTCTACTAGTCGTAGTTCCTAGAATGTCTGCCCAAAACACTTGGTGGCAAACATCGGAGGAACTACCAAAATCATCGGGTCCCCAAAAAAATTCCCTTTAGCTCCTTGTTTTGCTAAAGTGTCCGCCACCCTATTTTGTTCTCTGTATCTGTGCCGGACTGGCGGTTTCCCATCTTCATCAGCAACAACCTGCATTCAAACGCAATAGGATTTAGTATATCATTGCCTTTGTTTATCATGTTAATCACATCTACTGAATCCACTTCAACTTGGATAGGTGTTAAACCATTGATCAAGCTATTTGCCGGTCTTAGGGCTAAAATTTCAGCTGTAGGGATCGAGGCTGTATGAATGGTTCCCATGAAACCTGTTGCGAATACGCTATGACAGAAAATTTAGAGAACATCCTGGAAAATAGACTAATTCAAGAATAAGGTGTACAAGAATTCAAAGCCAACGAAACATTAGTTATTTCCATCAGAACTCTTCAAACTACATGCTTTCAAATTACATAAAATAGTGCGAAGGGGAATTTCCAACTTAACTGAGCTACCATAATAGTAAGAAGTAAGAACACTCACGTCAACTGCCAAATCATTAACAGACAACTCAAAGAAAAAAGTGATCATGTAGTTAAGTAAGAAATTTGTCAAAATATATGAAGATTTAAGCAAGAAACTTTGGAATATCAAGAAATAAAAGTTCAATAATTATTACTCCTAAGGTTCCGGTAAACAGAACATTCCCTCGATAAATACCCGAATTCCTCAATGGAAGAACAAGAATGAAAACAAAGAACTGAAGCTTCCCAAAGCAGTAAAGTTAAGACAAAAAGGGGAAATACCTCTAGTTCTCTACGTAGAGTGAGGCAAGTAGAACTCATGTGGACACTGCAGCAAGGACTTGCAAAGGCCAGCATATCTTCTGATGATGAACGATGATATGCCTCTCTTTCTCATTCACAAAAATAGAGAAACTCAAGCAAAATTGACCCTTTCAGAACTTGTCCCTTACAACACAAAGTTAATTGGCTTCCCTCAAGAAAAACTAATATGAACAGCAGAATATTAAGCCAACTGCTAATGAGTACTTTTATCCTCAGTCTTGTCAACCAACAAAAAGAAAAGGGACCTCCGAACCAATGATATGAACCATGAAAGCAGCTGCACTGTGCTTTTTCATCTCTTTTTAACTTGCTATAAACCCAATACAAATTCTACAAAAAAAATCACCTTTTAGATAAAACCATTCATATAATTCTATATGTTAGCAGATCAAGTCATTATCACCCAAAAAGACACATACTTAAAAGATAAAGAATCTACACATAAAGGAACGTATTACAAACCGAAAATAAAATTTAAAATTTTTGTTTCCTCTCTTGTACGAACATATGATTTTTGAACTGTGAAGGTTATCATACTGTACTCTCTTTTTCTTTATTTATAAAGGCATATTCTACTCAAATGTTTTCTCAACACTTTTGCAGTTCACTACAGCTCATGAAAACATCTAAGTTACTGCAAGGTCTCTAATTTAGTTTAGATGATCATGCAGAGTTCTAATGTGAAATGTTTGCGACTGAGCTACATTTTAGCAACTATGGCATGTGTTTTTAGATTCTGATTATTTCATAATACAATACTACTTTGCTATTTGGTATTGTATTTGGGCAGACATTAACATATTATAGTTAAGGTAAAATCCCAGATACACTCCAAACTCTAACTGACTCCTTTTTTGGAATAGTACCCCAAATATTTTAACTGACTTGAAAGTGAGTGTAAAGCTTTATATCTCTGTTGTATGTCCTAATTGCACAAATTAAAGTTGTTTAAACTGTTCATAAATACTTGCACATGGTGCTTATACTAATCATGTCAAATTTACATCTCTACTGACTAAAAGCACAGTTATCACACAATGATATTTCTTTTTCCTTTGATGTTGAGCAAAACACAAATAAATATTAAAAAACTTTATCATTGCGAATTAATCAACTAAGCAAAAAGCAAGGACTTACCATCATGTTTTTTTGGATAGTCATCGACAAATATGATTATGAAAACATGAAACACCAATAGGTAATGACTACTTGATTAACTCCTTTGTAATAGATGCCTAAATTCAAAGGAACTATCTACATTATTGTTTTCCATAAACCTCAATGTGGTTTAAGAAACACAGATGCAGAGAATATGGACTTACCATCTGGGAGTGGGTCAGGAAAACCTCTTCATTCTTTGTTGGTGAGTCCTTCCACACTCCAAATTTCACATGCTAAGATTTTCTGTATCAATCTGCAATTTGTATGCAGATACATACTCGCTCGTCCAAGCAATAATTTAGGGCCTCAGGCCTGTCCCAATTTGGAGTATGGAGATGAAGTTAACCAATTTCTCATCCATCTTCTCTCCCTCGATCTGTAGTCCGCCCTTTTTAGAAGAAATCAGTGGGAGCAAAACTTGATATTTCTGTAACTATTTCACATTTCGATAAGTTGTACAGATAATACTTCTATAGTTGTAAACCAGTGTAAAAACTTATTATCTGCTCGGTTAGGATATTCATTAAAGAAATCTCTAATAACTTCTATAATAACGAAAATGAGTTTCATTCATCTGATGAAGTGATGACAAAGATAGAAGTACTTGCTAAAAGGAAAGGAATAACAGAACTCAACCTATTCAGAAAGACAAATAACTTCTGCAATGATAGAAATGACATTCAATCATCTGATGAAGTGATGGCAAAAGATGGAGGTACTTGCTGGAAGAAAAGGAATAACAGAGCTTTACCAAAAAAAGAGAATAAAAGGAATAACAGAACTCAACCTATCAGTATCATGTAGCACCAGCAAGGCAGGCATTTTAACTCTGATGCTACAAAAGAGCAGAATGTACGGTACTTGCTGGAAGGAAACGGAATAACAGAGCTCAACCTATCAGTATTATGTAGCACCTGCAAAGGAGACATTTTAACTCTGATATTACAAAAGAGCACAAGGAATGGAAAGATAGAATTGTTAGAAGATAGAAAGACAGACAGGAAGGAGTAAGGATAGGTAACATTCAAAATGCAACTAACCAAATCTAGAATGCTACTAAGCACAAGGTCACGCTTAGCCTTATCAACCTTCCGAATATTCTTCTTGACCACCTTCAGATTCGGAGTCCGTAACCTGCTTCACCTCTAAATCAAGTTTCATTTCCTGACTAACCAAATCAGCAAGGTCATATCTGCCTGCATTTCCATAGGCATCTATGATTGCATCATATAGTGATATGTTCGGCTCAATAAGTTCATATTTTAACCGGCCATATATCCGCTTTATACCTTCAACCATGCCAGCTTTCCCATAACAGCCTACAAGATTAACAAATGTGACAATATCTGGTTCCAGTCCTTCATCTTGCATGCTCATAAATATTTTTAGCGCCTCATCAATTTGGCCTGAAGCTCCATACACATATATTGCAACGTTGTAAGCAAATGGATGGAGTCCCAATCCCGGCTGAGTTATGATGTGGCAGGATTCAATTGCATATGCATGCAACCCTACCGCAGAATAAACAGAGGTTATGACAGCTTGTCTGGAATAATGTTTACCTTCTCGGTAAGACAACTCGAGTTGTTTAACAGCCTCTGCCGACAACCCTCCTTTTTTCAATATTGTGAATAAAACTTTAAATGTGCCCCCATCAGGCTGGAGTTTCCGGTTAATCATTTCATTCAACAATTCGCCACATTCAACAAGCTGTCCATTTGTGGCATAGCATGCCATTACCTTATTGAATGTCACACAATCTCTTAAAAGTCCAGACTGTTTCATCTCCTCTGCTATCTCAATAGCTTCATCGAGCATACCCATATTCTTGTATGCATAAATCAAGGTCGCAAAAGTAACACCATCAGCCTGGCCTTTCTCCCTCAAATGATTAAATATCATTTTTGCTTCAGAGACCATTCCGAAGTCCGCATACAGATTGAGTATACTATTGGATGCAATAATATCAGGACCTCCATGCAAGTTTTTCATCTGCTCATACAGTTTTTTTGCTCCCTCTACTGATCCAAGCTTACTAAAAGCCTTAATCATTGAAGTCAAGATTATTTGATTAGCTTGAATCCCAGAGTCATTCATGACATGGAAATAATGCATAGCTTCTTCAAATTTACCAGCTTCAGCAAACCCGTCAATTAAAGATCCAAACACAACCTCATTTGGTTTTACACCTGCTTTTGACATTTCACCGAAGATGTCTACAGCATCAGAAAGCCTACACATCCGCACATAACTAGCAATTAGTGCAGAGAAGGTAGAACATGAAGGCTTAAATCTTAATCCTTGCATTTCGGCTAAGAGCTCTGTAGCTTGGTCAACTAAACCACCTCCCGAAAACATCTGGATTAGAGAGTTATAAGTGCACTCATCTGGCCATGTCCCTTGGCTTTTCATTCCCTTAAAGAGCGAGAAAGCTTTATCGTATAGCTTTGCAACGCCATATGCTTTGATCATGACGTTATACTCTACAATTGCTTTCTTCTGAATAAAATTGTCTCTTCTACCAAAGAACACGTCCTCAGCTTCAGCCCAAAGTCCCTTATCAGCATACGTGTCAATGATGGCAGCATAAGCTGGTGACGAGAACCCACCATTCAGTTGGCACTTCTCGAAAAGTGCCTTTGCACGATCAATCAACCCTTCATTGATATACATTCTCATAATAACAGGAAGAGAATGTTCATCTATATACATACCTAAACTTTCTATTTCAGTAATCACATCTTCAACTTCCCGGAGCATATTTTGCTTGCATAGTATTTGAATAATAGCCCTACAAGTCACCGCATCAGGGAAAAGCCCAGTTCCCCTTATCTTTCTGTACCACTGAAGAGCCCTATCAATCTTACCTGAATTAGCATAAAGAGACAGGAAAATGTTGTATGTTTTTGTGTCAGGAGATATTCCTCTTTCCTCCATCTTGTTTAGCAAAGCTTCCGCCTCTTCCAATTTACCATGACTTCCACAAATAAAGATCATGGTGTTGAAGGTAAAGGCGTCTAAGGCAACCCCTGATTTCAACATCTCATTAAAAACATTTGCAGCGTCTTTCAAGCGACCAGCCTTCCCATACAAATCAATCAGAGTATTGTAAGTGGAAGTCATTCGAGGTTTCCTACCAATGCTCTCAATTTCTGAAACTCTAGAAGGATTCCTCCTTCCAGTCCTGAAAAGCTCAGTCAACAAAAACTGCTTCAAACTGAAAGGTTCAGAGTCGTCTGTCGACTCATAATTAAGATCATCCAATTCAATCTTCCCAATACACCAATCCTTATAGAACCTATCTGCAATATCATATTCCCCTGCATCCTTCAATACTTTAACAACAGTATTCATTGTAACCTCATCTGGAAAAATTCCCCTCAACTTCATATGTTTAATCCATAAAAGAGCCTCCTTTACTAACCCTGCTTTCCCGTACACATCAACGAGCATCCCATACGTATTATTTGTCGGGAAAACACTATTTTTCGCCATTTCAATCCAACAAAGTCTCAACTCATCCCATTTCTTAGCTCTACCAAGTGCCCTAAGTATGACATTATAGTGAATTACATTCGGAACATAATCTTTCTGCGATTTCATCCACTCAAATACCCTAAGAGCCTTTTCCCAATTACTCTGCTCTTTGAGAATGACAGTTTGTTCTTTAGGACTAAGTTTCCCATAATACAAATCAAGGGCTTTTTCGACATCATTTTCAGTACGTAAAGAACGTAAAATTGAAGGTAAAATACCTCCATACCCTTTCTTTTTACCATTAATAACAGTTCTTGAAGGTAAAGCTTCAGCCTTTGAATGACACTGTAGCTTACACCGTATAAAACCCCTATCTTTATTATTTTCTTGAGGTTTTTGCTTATGGGGTTGCAGAATATTTACATTTTTGCGTAATGGGTGGTTGGTTTTGGATGAAGGTTGAGGTTTAAAGATTTGTTTTTGGGTAAAACTGTGTTTGGGTGTGTGTAAGTTAAACCCTAAATAAACCCTAGAATTGAAATGAGAATTACGGTTTTGAGGCTCACACTTTGAAGAAATAGATTGACCTTTAAAGGGTATTACTCCTTGTCCAATCTCCATGGAAGTGTATGTTTGAAGTGTCATTTGGTTGTTTAGAGATGAACAAGAAAATGAGCAAATTTTAACTGATTAACTGTAACAATCTGAAAAAAGAAATATGCTGCCGGCAGAAATAGAACAAAACAAAATAAGTGAGGGAAAATATTTTCAAAACATTTTTTTCTCACAAGGGGAAGCCCGATTATATCTTAATTTACGCTGCATAGAATTCATTTCTGGGAAAGCGATCTCTAATAAGGATTTTTTCATATTGAGAATTCGAACCCAAAACATCTAATTAAAAAATGAGCAATATCATTCACTGCACCACATTTTTTATGTTAGATATTTCCAAAACTTGAAAAGGGGAATCTCCAAGTTTTCCCTTTTGGTCATGAAAATTAAATAGTTTTCCCTTTATTTTAATGTTGGAGTTAAAGATGAAGTTGTGCTTAGTTATATTTTTGCAACGAATATTTAGTTATTTTAATGTATTGAAAGTGGGAAAAAAATGTTTTAAGTATTTTTCAAATTTAATATTTTTATAGTCAAATGTTGATTTTTATATAAAGTGGAAAAAAAATCAAAAAATGAAAACTTTACATGGAAAATGGGTCCTAAGTTTTTTATTTTATTTTTTACGTGAGTTAAATTATTATTTTTTTGTTTGAAGATTTTTTTAAAAAATAATTTGAAAGAAAGACGTTGCTAGGTTAAAGATTTTTTTGGGGTAAAGAGGCACTTAGTATGTGTTTGACCAAACTTTTACAAGTATTGGGTCAAACATATACTTATCAAAAAGTATAAATATTTTTTAGAAAACTCAAAAAGTATTTCTAAATTGGAAGAGAGAAAAAATACCAATTTGGTGTTTCTCCGAAGTGTTCTCGGGAAGCCAATATTTCTATTAAATGAAAGGAAAAAAAATTGCAACAATTTATCCTTTTATTTTCTCAAAATTCTTTTTAATCCCAAGTCAAATCTATTCCACTCCAATCTTCTCTTTCACAGACTTCCCCTCTGTTGCTCTCTTTCTCGGCTAGATCCGACTTTACTCCCCCAAATCACAAACTTTGCTGCTCCGTTTCTTTGCTTTCAGTTTGTGCACCAAAAGCTCAATTCAGGTATATGTTCAAATCCCTAATCCTTTCTTTTTTCTCTTGGGTTATGCAAAAGCAAAGTTTGCGGTTTCTTGTGATTTTACAAACACAACTAAATATTTTTCACTTAGTGGAAGGGACTGAAAGTTGCATATTTATACTCATGGCTCTTCTTTGTTTGTGGTGAATCTTAATTTCTTTGAGACATGAGGGTATTGTTTGATCTCGATAAGAAGAGCAACAATTGGAGGAAAATAAATAACTTCAGTAAAATTTACGATTAGTAAAAAGTAAGAATTCTCTTAATTGGGAAAAAAAATTGTAATGTCTTTTTACCCCTTCATGCAACACCCCTTCATGCAAAGTGAAAGATTATTTTTCTCACCCTTCTCTATTCCATAAGATAAACATATATACATGTCATACAATAAATATATATCTTCATATTTAATCACCTATTTAATTCTAATACTATCTCATATTCAATGCTAATAATATCCTACCATAATAAGAATCTTTACATTAATATTATCATTAAGATTATTATTCTATCAATTAAGAATATTATTCTATCACTCCCATGATTGAAGCTGAGGTCGCCGAATCTTTGAGGCATCGAAAATCTTCAAATAAAATCAGCGGAAGCCCTTTCGTGAAGATATCTGCGATTTGATGACGCGTTGGGACATGTAATACTCACACCTGTCCGCGAGCCACTTTTTCACGGACAAAATGGATATCCAACTCAATATGTTTAGTGCGCTGGTGATGTATTGGATTTCCAGAGAGATATATCGCACTAATGTTGTCACAGTAAACCATAGTAGCCTTCGGAATTGGGCAATGAAGCTCTAGTAACATATTTCGAATCATGCACGAGTCCGACACAACATTGGCAACATCACGGTATTCAGCTTCAGCACTGGAGCGCGATAATGTGGGTTGCCGTTTGGAAGACCATGAAACTAAATTATCACCGGGGAAAACACAATACCGGATGTGGGCGTGCGGTGTCGAACAACTGCCCGATCTGCGTACGTATAAGTGACAAGTTTGGAGATGCAAGATGGGTAAAGATGTAATCTATATTCCTGAGTGCTCTTAATGTAGCGTACAATGTGTTTGAGTGTCTGCATATGTTCTTCCATCGAATTATGCATGAATAGGCACACTTGTTATGCAGCATGGGTTATGTCCAGTGCAGTAAAGTGAGATATTATACGCGCTGCTAGTCTGCAGACAATGTTGGATCAGCAAAGGGTTTGCTAGAGATGGCACTTAATTTGGACTTTGTGTCCACCGGTGTTGCTGAGGGTTTGCAAGATGTCATTCGGCCGTTCCACGATCTCGGATCATCGCTTACGGAGAAAGAGCCCACCTGCATGTCTTGTCACAACAATTCCTAGAAAGAAGTGCAACGGACCAAGATCCTTCATAGCAAATTCTGAACCAAGCTGAGACATGATATTCTTGTGAAGGGAGTCTGAAGAAGCTGTCAGAATAATATCATCATCATACAATAGAAGATAAGCCGTATGATTACCCTGATGATAGATAAAAAGAGAATTGTCGGACCGGTTGTGTGAAAACCCCATTTGTGATACAAAATCTGCAAACTGTTGATACCAGGCCCTGGGTGTCTGTTTGAGACCATACAAAGACTTGTTTAGCAGGCATACATGATTGGGATACTTTGGATCTCTGTATCTCAATGGTTGGTGCATGTAAACAGTCTCATTTAGGTGACCATGGAGAAATGCATTCTTGACATCCAACTGGTGAAGTGACCATCCTCTGGAGAGAGACAAGCTGAGCATTGTTCTGATAGTAGCTGGTTTGACTACTGAATTGAATGTCTCCCCACAATCGATACCAACCTGCTGCGTCTTCCCATCACCTACAAGATGGGTCTTATGCCGCTCAAAAGAACCATCAGATTTTTCTTTATGGCTGAAAATCCACATAGACCGAATGATATTAGCATTAGATGGACGGGGCACTAAATCACATGTCCTATTTTTAATAAGAGCTTGATATTCATCATCCATGGTCATTTTCCAATTTGGGTCTTTCAGAGCAGACACAGGGTTACATGGTAAAGGTGATTTGGATACTTGGGTGTGAAGTTTGTATTTAGTGTTGGGTTTGACAATACCATGTTGACTACGGGTGGCGCGTTGTCGGGCGATGGATGGGCCATCGCCAAATGTGGTATTTGTAAGTGGAGTGGATCAGGGGCTTGGGTTGCATTAGGGGACATGTTGCTATTGGTAGGTGTCAAAGCACATGGGCCTGAATGTGGCCCATTCGATCTTGAGGAGATCGTGACTGATGGGCGACGGTATGTCGATGTCAAGCGATGGGTTGGGCGTCATTTGTTGCGACACGGGTAATGGGTTAAAGAATTTTGTCCATTAGCGATGCGATGACGCACTATGGGACAATGGTTGGGTAAAAATTGGGTGTATTCCAGCATCCAAAAGCTCATACGTGGGAGATCGTGACTCATTGATTTTTCTAAAAGGGAATTGAGTTTCATCAAAGATAACATGACGACTAATAAAAATCCTATTGGAGGATAGATCATAACATTTGTATTCCCGATGATGGGATGGGTATCCCAAAAAAATGCATGGAGTAGATCTTGGTTGTAATTTATGGATGGTGGTGGATGAGAATAATGGAAAACACAAGCACCCAAAAACCCGGAGATGAGAGTATGTCGATTTTCGAAGGTACAGTAATTGAAGGGGTGTTTGGTGTGATGTATGTTTGTTTGGTAGTATATTCAACAAATAAGTAGCCATCTGAAGTGCATGATGCCAAAAGTTAGGGGGAAGTGAGGCATGAGCAAGGGATGTCCTGACAATATTATTTATGGTTCGTATTTTGCGTTCCGCCTTTCCATTCTGAGAAGATGTGTGGGGGCATGAGAAACGAAAATTCAAACCATTTGTTTTGCAAAAATCCCAAAGTTGTCTATTATCAAACTCCCGCCCGTTATCACATTGGATGTTTTTGATATCCCGTTCAAACTGTTTTTGGATGAAAGCTCTAAAATTAAGGAATGTAGAAAACACTTGAGATTTTTTTGATATTGGAAATGTCCACAAGAATTTAGAGTAATCATCTAAAACAAGCAAATTATATATATGTCCCGAAGAGCTCAAAACTGGGGATGTCCAAATATCACAATGTATAGTATCAAATGGCAAAAAAGTACAATTAGAGGAAGACTCAAATGGTAGTTGAATATGCTTACCCAAAGGACAAGACTGACACTTATTAAGAGTTCGTGTACATGCAATTGAATTATTGCGTTTGAGAGAGTTTAAAACAGACTCTCCCGGATGTCCCAAACGTTCATGTCATAAATTGAAATTAAAAACAGCAAAATTAAAGTGTTTCTTGTCTGGTTGTAGTAGTGAAGTAACTGGATAGAGTTCTCCCTGGCTATCACATCTCATTAGTCGTGCCCCTGTCTGAAAATCACACACAGTAAAACCAAAAGGATCAAAAGCTACAGAACCGCTTATCTGAAGTAAACTTTCGAACGGAGATTAGGTTTTTGATTAATTGTGGTGCATGAATAACATTTTTCAAGGTTAATGGTGGATTTGGTTTGGACAATTTAGTAGAACCATATCCTTTTATTGGAATGGAATGGTCATTTCCGACAGTTATACCATTTGATTTGCTCAAATTAAAATAGGACGTAAGATTACCTTGGGATGACGTCATATGTGACGTTGCACTGAGTCCATATACCACCGTATGCAGTGGATTAAGCCCGGCGTGCGTGGCATGTCAATGTTCACGGTTGGCCGCTGAGTGGGCCTCGTTCCACGCCCGAGGCCCAAAGAAGACATCGCCGCCATCGCTTCACCACCGGCTGTTGGGTTTGTGTAAATTCGCCAGCTGGCCGGACAAAAAGCTCGAAGGAGAAATGGTGGGATCTTGATTTGGGTATGAGAAAGTGGAATTGGGCCCGCCCATTGGTTGTAGGTAAAGCGAGGTCGGCCAATTCCATTGTGGTCGTGCCCATCGAGGTTCTTGTCGGTAGTTCACCATCGCCACTCCTGCCGCCGATGTTGCCGCCGTACGCATGCCGCGGCCGCGCCGAAACCGCCGCCGCTGAAACGCCATTCTTGGCCGCGTAACCGCGGATTGCGATTGTTCCGTTCTTTGTGGTTTCCACCTTTTATTCCCATGCCGCCCTTTTTACCCCTTATTTCCATCATCGTGACGTATTCTGGTCGGTTGTTAGCAACCTTTTTAGAAGTCTTGTTCTTCTAGGATTAACATAGATCTTGCTTTGTAGAATAACGGGAGCGGGTTACTTTGACGGATAACGGTGGCAACTCCGCTATATGCCTCTGTCAATCCGGCAACAAGTTGTAGAACCAAACGGTTGTCGGAGACGGGGGAACCAACATTTTTTAATTGATCCGTCAACATTTTGAGGCGTTGACAATAAGCGGAGGCATTAGGAAAATCCTTCATATCAACACTGGAGAACTCTTGTTCCAAAGCAACTGCACGGGAGCTTTGATTATCATAAAAAATGTCCCGTAATCGATTTCAAGCATCAGTTGCTTTAGAATCTGTTTTCATGATCGTGTGCAACAAATCGGTGGAAATTGTTGAATATATCAAACCAAGAACAGTGGCATCTAGAACATCCCACAATTCTTTTTCTTCATCCGATGTCAAAACTTATTCCTTGTCTTTCTCCGGGGAAATGATGTGGTGAAGAACCCGGTGAGAACGACAACATATTTTGAAAAGTTCCGCCCAAGAAGCATAATGCAAATTCTCCATTTGTAAAGTTATGGGGACATGAGTTTTGATATTAGATACTGTGAGAGCGGGGTGATAAAATGACTTGGATTCAGACATGTTAATGATAGTTGGATAGATGATCAATGGAAGAAAAGAAAACAGTGAAAAAAAACAAGATGATTTCGGCTGGGAGGAGAAGGGGCCGAAAAAGGGGAAAAAATTATTTTGAAAAGAAATTTTTGGTATTTAGGAAGATGGATCTTTTTCCTTAAGCTTTGATACCATGAAAGATTATTTTTCTCATCCTTCTTTATTCCATGAGGTAAACATATATACATGTCATACAATAAATATATATCTTCCTATTTAATCACCTATTTAATTCTAATACTATCTCCTATTCAATGCTAATAATATCCTACCATAATAAGAACTTTTACATTAATATTATCATTAAGAATATTATTCTATCACAAAGTTTTAAGAATAAATATCCATAATTTCTTTTTATGATATAGTTGGATTTTATTACTCTAGATCTATTTAAATATATTTCCAAAGGCCTGCATTGCAATGGGACAATTTGCTTATCAAGAGGTGAAAATTTAATTTGGACAATTTTTATGTAGGTAAATACTATGTCGTTAATATGAAAGGATTTTTGGCTCCTTTTAAGAATTTTCTCATTGAGAAATGTAATTGAGCGAACATTTGTTGTGTGGAAAAAAAAATGGAGGGTATTATCAATAATGTCATGTTTCTTATTAGACACACAAAACAAAATTGTTGCGGCAACTATGACTATGCATAACTACATTAGAAGGCGTGCACTTGAAGATTTGAAATTTGATAAATGTGATACAGACCCTAATTATGTTCCTGAAGTTGAAGGAGATAAAGATATTGGAAGAACATCAAGGACTTTGAAAGATGATCATGATGGATCGATGGATGATGTTAGTATGAAATTTGTTCGCCACAACATTGTCACTTCCTTAATTAGTCGCGGATCGTAATAATATTTCTATATTCTAGTTTATTAGTTGTGTTGTCGTTACATTTCTTATGTATAATATAATTTTTTTATTTTATTTTCTAGTGATATTGGGTAGAGTGAGGCAGTGGCGTGGGAGAGGGGTTCGCCGGAGCCTGGTGGTCGAAGCTCCGGCGGTGGAGGCGATGCCTGGGGAAGGTGGGTCCCACCCTCCACATGGATCCCATGTGGCGTCCACGTGGATACAACGTGGCATCCACATGGGATTTCCGTCCACCAGTGGGAAAATATAACAATTTTGCTAACGAAAAGAGCATATTTGATCTCATACTTTAACGGAGGGCAAATATGACCCTTTTCCGAAATTTGGATGGCAAATATGACCCTTTTCCCTTGGTTATATTTCACTGAACAAATTAGAACACTGTTGTTCTTCTGCTTTCTACTCTTGCTCTGCCTTATTTCTAAAGTTCTTGCAGAGGAAAAAAAGGAAATACCAAGATAAACGCAAATTACTTGAACATTATATTTAAGGGCACAATTTATTTGCAAAACATAAAAACGTCTTTTATAGCCACAAAAGTAGCCATTCATGCAAGTAAATTGCTCTTCAATACTGTTGCCTGACAAGACATCTAGTCCTGTATTCTTGAAGCACAATGAGCAGCATGAAACACACATATAGGAAACTATCAAGCATTTAAATGAATTTCAATATCCACATACATCAGGCTGTTCCGAGAGTGTCAGCCGGCTTAAAAGTCACTGACATCAAATTTTATTGAATGCTCTGTCATTATATGGACTTAAAAGTCAACTGAAAGTCAATGGCCTGGATATCGCTATGTACTCCAGAATTACATTTGCATCACTCAGATATCCAGTTAATTTGTACGGAGAAAAGCAATCAAAGAATTTAACAAACCCGAAGACCAAAACTGCATGTATTCGCATGACCCTACACTAATGTCATAGTGCTGCCATCATAGTCGATCTTGCAGCCTCTTTCTTCATCTCTGCAGCTTTTCCACTTCCCCGGAAATACATGTAGACTTGCTGCACAAGATGGAGCAAATTTGAAAGATGTTCAGGGTCAGACAACTACCAAAGTTATACGAACAAAGAGAGGCAGATAACTAAACCTGTATAACCCATATACTGAGCAGTGTTTCAAGACAGAAGAATGCAGCTCCAATGAAGTAGAATATCTGCAAAGGAAAACCAACATTAAGATATGAAGCGAACTTACAAGCAAAATGTTTAAATAATGGGTCAAGAATACTAGGAATAGTAATGCTTTTAAAGGTAAACTTTGAGACAGAAAATAAAAGTTTACCCCAACCAAAGCATGCCAGCCTAAAAGATCAATTGCAGGCAAGATACCACTGTTAAACACGGAAATGAAACAAGAATGAGTCATTTTCTAAATAAGGGTTGGATCAAATTATCAATGAAAACATAGATTAGCTAAAAGAGCTAAATATAACTCTATCCAAACGTGGTCTTCTCGAACAGGAAGGTAAGGCAACTGGTTGCATATCCAAGAAACGACTTGCACCAGCAACCATTGCCCATTCTAACATAAACAAGCAACTTACGTCAAAGATTTCCCCTTGAAGAAAATTGGAGGTGCCACAGCAGCAATGATGCAGAATCCAATGTGAAACTGCAAGATGAAAATAAGCACTCAGCATCCTCAATAAGCAACTCAACAGTATAAAGAAAAACTAAAAATATAATGTAGTATTTACCACGTAACATAAGAAAAACCACCCAAACTTCAACGCACTGTCGGTCCTGCAAACAAAATGGATGTCAGAATATAGACTCTTTTGGAAGGCACAATCACACTGCGGAAATAAAAAAGAAAAAATAATATAGATCTACTCCATCCCATAGGTGAGCACACATCTATTTCTCCACACTAAAGGAAGCACAAATGTGTACCTCATTGCACGATAGAGAGGCTGATACCACAATACATAGGCTCCTGGGACACCTGATATTAAGTAGATACAAGCAAGCAACCAGATAGTTGGACCTACAACGACAAAATGTAAACCTTAGATGGTTCATTTCTACAAAAGTATAAGAGAGGTTAGTAAATTAAGTTCCACTGGCAACCTTGTCCTCTGATCCAAGCTAAGGTGACAGCAACAAGGTTCCATACAAGACAGGCTACCAGACCTGCAATTTATCATGTCCAAAGTCAGTCAACTACCATAATAAGAGCATTAACTAAAGAAACCAGTTCCAAGAAAGTACTCTGATTCAACAATAAAAGAAGGAAATGGCTGTCATGGATCGCTCTAACAAAAACCATCTGGAAAATTTCCCTGGTTCTCTTTTATCTCAATTTGGACTGGTAGATTTGAGATGTTCAGCTACAACTTGTGACATGAACTAGTATGATTTCGAATCTTAAGACATTTTCAGGCACTTAGAGGAAATCGTTGACCCGCTTAATCCAAGTGTCACTAAAACCATTTGCACAAAAACTTTCTAAAAGATTTGAGTATATGTTTTAAAGTCCTTTGAAGCATAAATGCTACTATTATGCAAAATAGGTAGCTGGAATACCATGCAGAACACTTCTTTTGGAACAAAGTCAACCAAGAAAGTAGTGTATATTACTCCCTCCGGTCCACATTAAATGGTGTTTTTACCATTTCATTTTGGTCCAAAACAAGTGGTGTTTCACATAATCAAGAAGGTATTAAATTTTTTACCCTATTTAGATAGGTGGATTTTTATGTAACCAAGATACTATGTTAAGTAGGTAGTAGGTACTACTTAATTAAGGGTAAATTAGTAAAACACTTATTACTTTCTAGGAGTGAGTAGATTTCTGAAGGGGTGTGCTCAAGCTAAAAGACAATCATCCAGGTCAGGTTAACCTATAAGGTTGAACAAAGGTCAAGTGAGGCACTAATAGCATCCATAGAGTAGAGAGTTATACGGAAGAAAATGGACATACCCAACAATGTAGTGAATGCAACATATTGCAACTTCTGTAGATGGATTGGAATTTCATTTGTGATATCATGATGAATAATGGGGAAGAAAGGTGGCCAATTCTTGTCTTCAATAACTACACCAGCTGAATAAGGAAAACGAGAGATTGGAAATAAAGTCAGTTCACAGTTCAAGACTGTTAAGACATGTGTATACAGTGGAAACTCACCTCTTGCTATTGCATCCTCCTTCCTTTTAAGTTCCTACATGAAACCAATATAATTGACAATTAATAATGTATAAACTGCCTAAAAGGTAATAGACCACCCGCAGCATCTTGAATCAAATAAGAGATAATATCATCTAGAGATAGAAAACAATAAGTACGGTGGTAGTAGGTATCCAGTAATCTTACACGACTTTCATAATTAACACGCAATTGAATAGTAAAAGAATTTTGACGGAAGATTGTGCTTTCTATTGTGAAAGATAAGCAAGACATAACTAGAAGCCAATGTAGAGTAACAACCCACCTGTTCTCTTTTTTTCAATTCAGCCTCTTTAGCTTGGAGTTCCTTCTCCTTCTTCTTCGGGTCCTGATTAGTCATATGAGTGAAATACAGGATTACTCAAACCTATGCTCCAAATGAACACAGGTGCAGTAGTCACAGGGAAGCAAAAAATACAAGTTCAATATATCAAATATCTTTTTCACATTTGAACCATCAAGAGGAATATCAACCGTTGCGCCACGATCATAGCCGCCAGGTTCATGAGAAAGAGGAGACGGCCTCAAGTTTGTAGCAGCAGGAACAGTTCCATTATTCTGCAGAGTTTAGTAAGTACTAAGTTCCATACAAGTGAGGTACCGTGTACCATTACTAGGACTAAAAAGAAGAACGTGCAAATGGATATTCTCACTATTCAACAACGACGATGAAGCCTTGCATAATATGTACACAAGAAACGATTCATCTTTAACGCGAATGAAAAGTTCTGCTCCAATTATTTCAGAATCACAATGTCATTGCAGTCCATAAGTTAAAACGTGGACAGAGGACAAGGTGATAAAATAAAACACAAATGCATAAACATCAGCCTTTAGTTACACATTCACTAGTATTGATTTATCCTGTGTGTAGACAAGATTGATTTTGATATAGCAAAGGAGACAAATTACTTCCTCATTTTACTGACCATTCACTAGTTGCAACAGCAAAATGCACTCTTGTTAAATGCATTGACAGATCATTAGAAGGCCTGAGAAGCTAGGATTAAGATACTTGGGTGGAGTCCCGATATTTATATGGCAGCAAACTGTTCCGCTGGCTGACTAGGATGATCCAGACTCTTGTAGGAATTGCTTCCTTTACCCGGGAGATGAGGATCAATTTATGAGAAAACCTTAGTATATCACTATATCCTCCACCTTTTTCATCAGGATTTTGGCTTTTCATGGGGTTAGAAGAATTTTGCACGTTTATTACATAAGATTAATTAAAATTCAAGAAAATGTAATAATTGCTTTTTCCATATCTTCAGCTACTCGGTTTTCAAATGTGAAAATTCTTGAGAACTTTGAAGAAAATCTCATCGTGGTCATATAAAATGGACCACTTCTATTGACCCTTTCCTAGAGGTCCTCGGTCCTAAAACAAGAAAAATATGAAGCACGTAGAAAATTATTAAAAAGAAAAGATAACGAATCATGATTCAAGTAATAATTTGCCGGAAGAGTAAAACACAAAAGGCAAAATATATGTTCTATCTGCCAAAGTTAAATCAGCAGTGAGCAAGATATCCATAAATTTCAAGGTCAACAACCAATTATCCCAAAGATGCTATACAAAATGCTATTATCCCAAATACTTTCTTTTCTGAGACTGCACCACTTTATATTTTTCTGACACTTGCAAAGTACAAAGGCAACAAAATTACCATCCTTCTACTCTACTTATAAAAGTGATATTTTTTCTTCTAATTTGCTATCACTCTAGAGAAGAAATTCCCATTCTATAACCTGTCCGGACCAACTTGCGCACACCTCAACTAATTTCGTGGCATACCTGGCACCTCCCACTAGCGACAGATACCAGGTAACTTTGTCCTAAAACACCAGGTTTAGGACAGATGAGAAGAATTCACCTACTAGTATTTTTGTTTCTGCTGAGATTTAAATCTGAGACCTGATTGTTCTAAACTCACTTCATTAACCACTAGGCGACACTCTTGAGTGCATAAGAAAATACTTTATTCACACTAATCTAACGATTCCACCAATACATTGTAATCTTGCATGGTTCTAATTTTAAAAAAAATCAAGCCACAGCTCAATTCTACAATAGCTCAAAAAATCATAAAGAAGAAGAACTATTGTAGCTCATAGTAACAGATCTGGAAATTGGACTAACATAACAAAACAAAACAAAAAATTCATGGCATTTTGTTTTCAGACTAAAAATTAAAAATGACATATAAAAGATAAGAGTAAAGTGAATGTACCGAAAATGGATTGACTTCTTCTTCAGCAAAAGGATTGTCATTGTAACGCCCACCCATAATAGCAACAATGCAATGCCACCCACAGATCTGAATCTGGAGGTGGAGGTGGTTTAGATTTTGAATATGTATCTACTACTACTTTTTTTGTTATGAAATAGACGTCATATTCTACTACTTTTTGTCCTTCAAATTTATAAGTTACTGATGATAATATCTACAAGTATAAATTATAAGTTCAATTTAAGAGCAAAAATTAAAGACCGCCCAATTTGAAGGGCAAAAATTAAAGACAAGGTCCATTTGAATGGCACATCGCAGCAACCCCGCTTGACGATAGTCGCAAAACCACGCCGCCATTAACCACACTTCGCAGCCACGCATGATGCACTCAACCAAGAAAGTTTACGCAGAGATCGACCGCGACTCGCGATCCCGCTACTTTCTCATCACACTAACTCACTATTCTCGCGTACATCGTGCAATTACTTGTTTCATGTTTAGTTGGTGTGATAACTTCTTTGATATAATCTCATCTATATCTATATGGGATAAAAGATGGATAAGTTATACATCCTATATCTCCTATCAAAAGACCCCGAAGTATCATTCTACTCATTTGATTGGTGGGATAAAGATAATAATTTCACTATAACATGGGAGATTATTTATCCTTTATTTAGTTATGGATATTAGTTAGTTCCAAAAACTATGTTGTTACTAAAATGGTGGGATGTAGAATAGTTAATCTCATTATAAATGTATGTCTATCACATTCCGGTAATCAAAGGACTACTTATTACAAAATGTTATTGGAGTGTTAATTAAGTGAGACGTTTAACAAGAAAAAATAACTCTTACTAGTAAATGTCATAGAATGAAGAGTGCAAAAACCATAAAAATATATAATATGGACCGAAATTACGTATTTGGTAATAGTGAGATAAAGACAATAAATTCACCACCGGACACCATGCAACCACAAGGTGGGGAAAAGAAAAAGTAAAAAATGATGCGCCTAATAATGACCAATTTTAGCTCGCAATTCTATACTATGCTTTTCATAAATCTGGCCACTAATTGGTAATCTCATATGCTTTGGTAGTTTTAACCAACTATTAAGAAGTATAAAAAACGTAACATAATGTTTAGAGAAATTGTAAAATTACAAACTTCAAGTAATTATCCATTGAGCATATACATCATTGCACAATTGAGTACTCGTTTTAAGCAACAAAAAAAAACAATTAAGTACTTGTGCCTCTATGATAATGATGATGATGACACTGAAGGCTGAAAAATGTGGTACAAAAAGTCCATGTTGAAAGAGTGAAGAATATTCTTGTACAAACAATTGAAAATGAGCAGAAAAAATAAAGATTTACAACTTCAGATATACCAATTAAAAACCACAAATAAGCTCTCAAAACAATGGGGTTAGTGCACTTTATGATATAAATGAACACTAGAATGATTGCAAAAAAATTGTACTATGAATCAGGATAACCGAGCTGTGTTGGTTTGAAATCACGCCGTTTTAGCCTGCCCTTCGTCTCAGATGTATGAAGTTTTGGTAGCAGGGCACTGCATCGACAGCCTCAAAATCTTGAATTCAAGTATCTCAGCTCGAGCTAAATTCTTCGCAAAGTAAAAAATCTTGAAGTCTTGGTTCAAGTCATTCTTCATCGGATCTACTGGGAGATTCTCTTCTAATCATTTGTATGATGTCTTGAACTACCTCTGACATTTGTGGCCTGAATTCTGGCTCGGGCTGCAAGGAAATATTAAAGATAGTTATAACAAAATGTGAAGGTAAATCCTATACAACAACTAAATCTTAGTTACTCTAGGAAGAGATATGAGACAGGCTTCACTCTTCCTTGATTAACAACAGTATAGTACTAGCTCTGCACACAATTGTGTGCATAGTGGGAACAGGATGTGGGAGGTGAAGCCAAATGGAAATAATCCGTGATAGATCATATGGACGCTTTTACTCGCTCGTAATAAAGGAATTTATGCATAAATACTTATATACATATTGGGGGAGAGGACAGCGTGATTGATATCCATTCAGGGATCAACTAACGCCCAGAAGTGAACAAGATGGTTTAAGAAAGTTAGAACGGACTGAAAAAACTCACCTGAACGCAGCGGGATATTATGTCAGCAAAATGTGATAATGACTTAAGTGGGTACTTTCCTTTGAGAGAAGGATCAACCATCCTTGTCAAGGCATCAATATCATGTAGCTGAGGGATTGCCCATCTGACCAAGAATTGCTCTCCTCGACTTCGAGTTCTGATATGATATAGAGGTAATGATAAATCTGGGAGACAAAGACACGACAAATTTTATCAATCGGGTGCAAATGACTTTACCGGTCATATGACATTCTGCCTGTTAAGAGTTCCAGCATCACCACGCCAAAACTGTAAACATCACTTTGAGAAGTGTAAATCCCTAACTCAAATTCTGGGGCACCATAACCGTAGGTTGTAAGAAGTTGTCCTGACAACTGAAAATTAAGTACAACTTCACTTAATACGATTTTCAAATTCTACAGCATAACACATAAGAAAAATAAAAAAAGGTGAGGTTTCAACAAAGATCAATGATCCTAGAATAACAGATTTCTTATCATATGAATTACAAGTGAAAAGAGCAGCCATCTCCATTATGTCTTTTTCAGTTCAATCTTGTGTTTTACTGTTTCTTATAGAACAAATGAGAGGAGTCAATGTGGTCTTCCATATAATCACGATAAAATTAATGTTTCTGACATCTCATTTAACAAAAGCATCTGTAGAGTGTCTTTATGTATGACTAGGTCAAACTAACATAGTGATACTGTTCTCCCTGCATCTTTAGAAGCCAAAATTCTCCAACAGGAAAACAAATATGGGAGCTTGTCACCATCATATTAAATGTGCAGAGCGAAACCTACTTCTGAAGAATGTTGAAAACAGTTTCAAGGATCAGTAAATTTCATCTCTTTGGCAAGGGACAAAGGTGAGAAGTCAAGTCCACCATCTGAAAACCAGAACCGTAGAGGGTTGGCAAAGAATCCTCAGTGGGTTCAAAGTTACCACTAGTGTCTACTTAGATCTCGTGAAGCATTGAAATGTTATAAGAAGCACTTGACAAACACTCCAGGCTAGCTGGACAACCAGGTAATCTCAGCATAACACATAAGAAAAATAAAAAAGGTGAGGTTTCAACAAAGATCAATGATCCTAGAATAACAGATTTCTTATCATATGAAATACAAGTGAAAAGAGCAGCCATCTCCATTATGTCTTTTTTCAGTTCAATCTTGTGTTTTACTGTTTCTTATAGAACAAATGAGAGGAGTCAATGTGGTCTTCCATATAATCACGATAAAATTAATGTTTCTGACATCTCATTTAACAAAAGCATCTGTAGAGTGTCTTTATGTTTGACTAGGTCAAACTAACATAGTGATACTGTTCTCCCTGCATCTTTAGAAGCCAAAATTCTCCAACAGGAAAACAAATATGGGAGCTTGTCACCATCATATTAAATGTGCAGAGCGAAACCTACTTCTGAAGAATGTTGAAAGCAGTTTCAAGGATCAGTAAATTTCATCTCTTTGGCAAGGGACAAAGGTGAGAAGTCAAGTCCACCATCTGAAAACCAGAACCGTAGAGGGTTGGCAAAGAATCCTCAGTGGGTTCAAAGTTACCACTAGTGTCTACTTAGATCTCGTGAAGCATTGAAATGTTATAAGAAGCACTTGACAAACACTCCAGGCTAGCTGGACAACCAGGTAATCTACAACTAGCTAGATTGGTCTGCTGATTTCCAGATTTACAGGGAAAGTAAGACTTACCCTTCTGAGATTGACCTTATGCCTACTGGCACTACTACAGAATCAACTATTTCTAAACAATAACATCCATTTACAAGACGCTCCATTCGTAGTTCTTACTGCTCTAATCCAGTGTGTTGTGTTACTTGGAAGCACTTTGATCATCATTACATTCCCTCCTTAACTACATATTCAGCTCATCTAACTTCCATCATAAACCCGGAACTTGCTTTTCTTTCAATTAGCTAGATTGGTCTGCTGATTTCCAGATTTACAGGGAAAGTAAGACTTACCCTTCTGAGATTGACCTTCCATCTAACTTCCATCATAAACCCGGAACTTGCTTTTCTTTCAATTGGCAGTGCAAGCGAAAGTCCCCCTCCCCACACACACACAAGAGGTAAATGTTTCCAATTTGTTCCAAACTTCTAATCCAGAATATTAGGATGGGAAGTTACCTGGCTCACAGCACCTGATGATATCAGTGAAGCTAAACCACAATCAGAGACATGCACAGCCAACTCGTCATCAAGGAGAAGATTGACAGACTTGAAGTTTCTGTGAATAATAGGTGGCTCGCAGACCTCATGGAGATACCTTCATTGCGAAAAAGAACAAATAGTCAATACATGAGATCTAAAATTTGCTTTAACTCGCTTGTCATGCAAATCTAAAAATTGGACCACCTACCAATCCCACTACTAATACTTCACGGGTGGGGTGAATATGAGGATATTATCTTTTCACTATCGTGTTCAACTTCCCTTCCATGAACTCATGCAGAGGAAAGAAAGTATAAACTTAAATACAGCACCAAGTGCAATGTTAACATAGTAGTTTTTTTTTAAACTGGTAATTGTAGCATAGTAGTTATAAAGACCATCTCGAACCATTCTTTTATGTCATGTAGTATGTACAAGGCATGAAAGTTCCGAACTACATTAGTTTGTAATTTGAGTTCTTTGCTACGTTCCAATGCTAAGTTACGATTCAACACTGCTTACATAAATTTCTTATAGATCACTGCCAAAAACATCTTCACCATCAGATTTTCCATAGCTCATATGTATATTCTTTTATATATATTTGCATGTGATTTCTACGTATATCTGTCTGGCTATTTACTTACTCCAAGCCTCTTGCAGCTCCAAGAGCCATCCGGATGCGGGTATCCCATGAAAGTTGTTTCTTGAATTCATCATCAGAGTGCAGCGCATCTTGTAGTGTCCCACTACTGCAATACTCATAAACCAGAAGCCTTTGACCATGCTCTGAACAATAGCCCATCAATTCGACAACATTAGCATGACGAATTCCGTCAATGTTGTTTACTAGGTCAAGAAACTCATCATCCTTCTGTTGATTGGAAACTCTTCTGTCCAGCTTCTTGACAGCAAGTAACTACATAAGCACTCAAATGGTTAAGTGTCAGAAGTAAAACAATGCAACCACCAAATGATTCAACTAATGTTAGCAATTGGATGAGTCTCAAAATCGCATGCCAGATGAATGAACATACACAAAATTAACTTGTGTAGAGAATCAAAAGAGACATCGTATTCTGATTATAAGATAGTTTCTCATTAGAAAAAGATCCATCAGTATTTGGCAGATCCTACCTACTATACAGCAAATGACAAATTTAGGGTATAAATCAGAATGATAAGCTCATACGACTAGAATGTTGATATTCACTTTACACATTTTAAACTAGAGTTCTATGACAAAAATTGATCAATTAAGTTGGCTACTTGGAAGAAAATCCCACTTAAAGATTATGTCAGAACCAAGGAAAGGAAGAGGATAAGAACCAAAAAATGTCCAAGAGAAAATTTATGTTACAAGAAAAATCTGATGCAGCAATTGGATGTCATTTTTCTTTTATCTGTATTTATAAAATACAGTTTACCCTAATATATATGACTCTGGATTTCCACCAACAAAACCATTTTTACATATGATTCGATCAGTCCGAGAATTATTCTTAAACAATTAAGCACTGAAATGCAAGAGCAAGACACGTAATGCAATTACAGATAAGAGGCCTATTTAGTGCTAGCAGAACACCAGTCAAACGACCCCAAAAAAGCAAATTAGGAGTAAGAAGAGAAAAGCTGACAATCTAGGTTCTGGAGAATCCAACAGGGTAGGGAAACACAGTTGGTAATTTCAAGTATCAAATTACATTTATTTCATTCATAACTACTACCTTCCCATCTGGAAGCTCTGCCCTGTACACAGTTCCCAGCATTCCGGATCCGATCAGATTATCTTGAGAAAAGCTGTTAGTGTATTGCTGAAGAGATGCGATTGTGTAAGATCTCACAGAGGTTAGTGGAAGTGGCCTGGCCAGAAACTTCATTGCGGTAATGTCAGCAGGTGGAATTGGCTTCACAATAACTCTCTCTTGAGGAGGGGGTGGTGGTGGCGGAGGAGAAGGGAATGGAGGAGGTGGTGGTGGCACCAACAAATCGATATCGATTCTGCTTAGGTTTATCTCACTAGTATCCTTCTTTGGCACAGCACTCAAGTTTTGCACGTTTTCCTGGTCATGCTGCGGCATGGGAGTGTGAGCCGGTCTCCTTGGTTGTTGCTCTTCCTTTGGCCTCACCGGAGGAGGAGCTGTTCAAAACATATGAAGTCCACTTATCATCAAATAGTGGAAAGTGAGGTTTAAGAAGAGTCATAGCTCTTTAGTTCTGAATGTTGCAAAACAGATTTCAAATTCATGAATCTTTTGGAGGGCATTTATGATGGTAACAGAGAATTTGACAGATTCAACTACTGAGGTATTTCACTAGGATCAGAACAGATATAATTTGAAGGCACGTGGATAACCACTGTATGTTTAAATGCATGCTTAGATATCACGACTGCAGATTCAAATAGAGACTAAATTAAGGAGTAGTTTTCCCTGCAAGAATTAAGGGACACTAGCAACAATACACATGATAAAATAGTTGAGAGATTTAATAATTTGCAGTACCTTTCTCTACATCATGTCCAGGTAGGACCAATAAACCATTATCTCTACGATTCTCCCTGGAGCCCACATAAGGAGCTATTTCGTGCCGTCTGGACCAATTACCGTCTTGCCTTTCCCTAAAGCATCTTGGCAGAAAGAGCAAGATTGCTATAACCAATATGATAAATGACAAAACTGCTACAATGGATATCCAGACTACCCTTTTAACGGACTTTTTGCTTCCTTTTGAACTAGGTTCTGCAGTTCTGGATGGTCCATCAGCCTGTTTTCCAGGTTTTCTTTCTGAAGTTGGTGGTGTCTGTGTTGAAGATGGAGGCTTAAAAAAGGGTGGTCCTGGTGGTCCTGGAGGGGGTCTCGCAAAAGAAGTGGGTGGAGACAAAGGAGCGACACTACTGTTGGGTGGAGACAAAGGAGCGACACTGTTGAAAGGATTTCCAGTGTTTCTGCACATCAAGAACAAAATTAGCAAGTACATGAAAGCATTAGCCATCACTGCTCATAATTAAAGTCAACCAAGAGTGAAAACCATAAATTAGACACTTGAACAAAAGGATGAAACAACTGATACATCTTCCTTGCATGATCAATATGTATCCTTACCAATATTTTTCAATAAATAAAATTTCCTGAGAAACAAACTTTAAAGAACAATAGGATATGAAATTCAAGCCAGTGTTCAGAACTTGGGTAAATTTGGCCCGCCATCGTATGAACTTAAATATGACCAAAATGTAGTCCATGATCCAGCTTGGCAGATACATCGTACATGTACCATATTGGTTTTGGCCACACTATACTGCTTTAGCCTGTAATTTCACATATTCCCAATTTATTGTGTAGGCTAGGTGCTTTTTTATTCCTTTTCAGGTATTATGATGTCAAAATTTGGCTATTCACCTCATGCAATTTGAAATTGTTCTTGCGTTTAGGCCTCAAGTTGTCGTTTATGCAGTCGGCGCACAAGCAATTCTAATCCAAGTCAGTGTCATAAACCTTTGAGCATAATCCGGTTTTGCAATGTATATACTCTTCAAAATTTCACATATCCGATAATTGTTTAATTCTATTATGCATTCACTAAGCAAATTTAAGTTAGAAGCCTATAACTCCTAGTATTTACTGTCAGTGTCACACCATAATGAAGAAGAACATGAACTGGGATATTGGTAATGTCATTTTCCATAAATCTGCACCCCTCAATGACAGTAGTATATATCCTCTTCATCTATCAACAAATTGATTAGCTTCAATTTCTAAAATGCTATTATTAGAGAAGGTGCAGCTAACAAACAGGCTAGCACGACACAAAGAGGAATAATTGAACTTCAACAAGGAATCTGTCTCCATAATTTCCGAATGTGTCTAGAAGATTGCATCGAACAAAGAAGCACAAGAATGTAATTGGCGGCCAAGAATACTTTGAAGCTTATGCGCTGGAAGATAAAGAACAATATTAGAAGCAGAACGTGAAATGCACTTACTTGAAAGTGGGAATAGAAAACAACTTCTGAGGTATGGGCCCATTAAACAGGTTATTTTCCACATTCCTGGGGACACAAAAGATGGGGAGATATTAGTAAGATATTATATCATTCTATGGACCTGAAATTAATATTTGAGTTAAATAAAGTTAGGAAGAGTACAAATTTGCTAGAGGAAGATCTTGTAAAACATCAAGAGTTCCAGAAAGCTGATTATTCTGCAAATGTCTGGAGATCAACAAATTAGTTGATTTTCTATTGATCATACATTACAAACCAATTCAACAATATGTAGAATCACTAACAGAGTGGTCAGGGAGGACAAATTTCCTACTGATGACGGCAAAGCTCCGCTTAAACTGTTACTTGACAAATCACTGTCAGAACATAAATAATCCACCAGTTATGGACAATTGAAAACCTCTATGGGGAAACATTGAAATGCATTTGTTTTGGTGTCGTACAGATTAACCAATGCTGTAAGGCCTTGAAAGGAATCAGGAATTTCTCCACTCAGTTTGTTTCCATTGAGAGACCTGAAACAAAAGAGAAGTATAGCTGACTGGATCCATGCTTATGGTAACGGGAAATCTCCAATCTAAAATATAAGCTGTAACTCACATTGCTGACAGTTGACTTAGGGAAGATAAAGAACTGGGGATACTTCCGGTTAAATCATTATCTGAAAGAAAACTGCCAAAAGGTGAAGACTATCAAATGGTTTGCTCAAAAGTAAAGCTGTAATAGTTCAAACTTCATCTGTTTCTCCTTGCAGGGAAATGATAATACATACATATTCTGCAATGTAACTGGCAGATTGGATGGGATGGTTCCGCCGATGTGATTGTTACTTAGATCTCTGCCACAAGACGTTTCCACAATTATTGTTCACATGTCACACAATAAAAGACACCTCTAGAAAAGGAAACATTCACATAATATATGCATCATATGCACATCAAACACAACCAAAAATATATGTCAAAGAAGATACTTATATCTGTGGGGCGCACATACATCGTTTTGAGAGAAGAAAATGATGCCAAGCTATCCCCTAGTTCACCTGCTAAGTTAGCAACATTTAATTGACTGCAAAGAAGATGATTAGAAGGATTAACATTACGACTTCCAAATATCCATGAAATGTTGCAGCAAATGAGAGGTATTTACATGGATAATATATTTGTTTCATTGCATATGACCCCTTGCCATTGTCCATCACATGGGTCTGCACTGATGCCCCAGCCAGGAAGGGAAGGCGACCCCAGGGCAGCATGTAACGCATTAATTGCAGTAACTAGACCAGCAGAAAAGGAAAATACCAGAGTTAGAAACTTCAAACTATGTAAGAACATTGCCGATATTGATTCATGAATGAATTAGAAACTTCGATTCCAACTAATTAAAGCATGGTAACTTCAAACTTAGCGAAGTTTATATGAAGCAAGATGGAAATTTAGTCGATATTTAGGATAATACGAACATGTGTAGAATCCACATATCACTTAAGAAGAACATAGCCCCCTAAAACTTAACTAGCATCATGGGAGTCAGTACTTGATTTCCTCTTCTATTTTTTTATTAGGTGAGTGACACAATTAGGTTATTTTTAATTTTTTGTTTCTGTATAATGGAATTGTTCCTAAATTAATTCCTGAAATGGATAAAAAGAGGATTCATATAACCGACCAATTTTCAGAAGTCCAGCTCCTCCCCTGACTTAAAAACAAGCTTACCAAGTTCAAATTAACAACTAGCTTAGCTCATAAATTGGTCCCGCATAACCAGCATTGTCCAACAACAACAAGACCAGTGGAATCACACAAGTGGGGTCCGGAGAGGGTAGAATATACGCAGACCTTTCCCTATAGACCCTCGACTCAAAAGAAGTGAAATCAAAGCAGGATTGAAAAGAAAATAACGACAGCAAAATAGTAAGATGAACAAAGCAAAGGAAGCAACAGGTAGTAGTAAAAAATTGAAGAACAAGATAACCACCATTTCCCAAAGCATGAAACCAACATTCCTCTCGTTACAACAACAACAACATACCCCGTATAATATTACAAGTAGGGTTTGGGGAGGGTAGACCTTATCCCTAACATTCCTCTCATTCTACATCTTAATATTTTGCGAGTAATCGATAAAAGAGCAAAACAACTATTAATTCAGTAATGTTTGTTCCTTACCATCTCCAGGGTCAGTTTCATCTGAAAGTTGAACAGCAAAAATTAACAAAAACCCCAACAAGATCTCCAAATTCAAGAAACATAATACAGATCTCTTCCCACCCATTTGATCCAACCTGTTACCCCTTTTCTTCAATCTAATCTTTCTTTTTAATAACACTCTGCATAGCCAATACATACCCTTCCAATCTACAACGACAAAAACACACACAAAAAAACATCAGTGCTATAATATAAGACCAAAAATTATTATGACACACATAGTACTACAAACCCAAGTCAAAAATAAACAAATCTTGAAAAGAAACTAACTATGGACAGTTAAAGTACAATAACCTACCAAATACTTATGAAGCTAAGAAAAGCATCATGATTTCATATGTAATAATAGGCTTTTGCTATGATAATAATTGAGCTGAAAAATGCAAGCAACTAGCATTGTTTAACAGAGGAAAAATAGTTGTAATAAAGAAAGGCTTTACATTTGCAAATAGCTGGGGAAAAAAAAGCTAAATGTGGAAAGTTGCAAGAAATAAACACTGTGAAGGAAGGAGACTTCTTCTCTCTCTAAAATAAAGTATAGTACTACAATTTGTGTGTCAATGAATAGTGGAATTCTCATACATATATATCTGCTTTGAGTTCACTTCGAGTAAGTAAAATTTACAAGCCCACTCGCGGATGCAACGCATGACTTACTTCGTTTCTGACGGGTTCTTATTATTCCTGAACTTAATTGTCAAAAGGGAAAAGGGTCAAATATACCCTAAAACTTTGGTAAAAGAATTATATATATCCTTTGTTAAAGTCATGGTCATATATACCCTTTGTTAGCTAAAACTTATCGAATTTACCTTATATTAACGGATTGGATACGTGGTTGCCACGTCATCGGCGCGTGAACAATAACCACGCCGTTTTTTTGGCTTTTCCGGCCATCTCCGGCAACCATTGGGGACGAGACCACCACCATTGACTTCGTCTTGTCAAGCCCGTCATTTCCATACTAACCATTCTCAACGATTCAACCTACAATTCCTCCAATTTCATATCGAAAAATTCACTGTGTTTCGATCGAAATTTTGCGACTCCGGATTAGAACGCTCTTGTCCTGGTGGTACCAACAGGTTCGCCTTCACCTCGCCGTCATTCCCATATCAAACTTGCAACTCGAATCAACGCCTACTGCAACATTAACCAAATCTAGAAACCTACAAATTCTAGGCGCCGCCGAACGATTTCCGATCACCTGAGCAACAATTGACGGTCGTGGGTGGTATCACTAAACTCGTCGTCAACACTTTGCACCCATCCACCACCTCTAGTTCACCACTGAGCCTCAGATCGACCATTTCGAGTTTTTCGTTTATTTTTTAAAATTTTCCGGTCGACCACCTCCAGGCATGGCCGCGGCAGTGACTGGTCGTCGGTGACGTGGCTGTCATGTGTCCAATCCGTTAATATATGATAAATTTGATAAATTTTGGCTAACGGATGGTATATATACCCCATACTTTGACAAAGGGTATATATGATTCTTTTACCAAAGTTTTAGGGTATATTTGACCCTTTTTCCTTGTCAAAACTCAAAATTATACTGATTTTTGTATTTAACCTATTGTGTTATTAAAATGATGTTATTGCACATTTAAGTGTACTTTTGCACTGATTTTGTATCCATGAAGTTGCATCACTCGTTTTGATATCTATAAAATTATATTTGATATTTCGCATCGATTTTTTTCTATTTTTGAAGTTGTGACACTTATAAAATTGATATTCTACATATGCTGAATAAAACTTACAAATTGTTCTTTTTCTCATGCAATTGAATCAAAACTAGACCAAAATTACAGAAGAAAATGCACAATTCAGAAGTTTATAAATTATAACATGAAAAAATTAAGTTTAGTTTATGGAGTAATGACACCTCACATAATTTAGAGGTGTAAAATAATAAGGAAAATTAATTTCGGGGTAATAGACCCCTTGCATGTGCGGTTAACGGTCATTAAGTTGGTGCGTGGTTTTGTTTAAGGTGAATGGCGCGTGTGATGACATGCATCATGGAAGTTAAAATCAGAGTTTTTACAGTCAATTATGAGTAGTAAATTATAGCTGCCAATTTTGGAAAGTGGACACAGATAAACAAATGGAAATTGTAATAGGCTTGCTAGCTAGCGACCCATATGATTTTCTGTGCTTGCAACTTCCATTATTTTTCTTGATTGAGTAAACTAATTTATTTATTTTTTGTTTTATTTGACCACAATGTAGGATCCAAACTTCCATGATTTTATTCTTAACCTGTCCAAGAGTATATTTATCGTTTTTTGTTTGGTTTTTTCTTATTAATTATGTAAAAATACAATGATTCTCTAATTAATATTTATGATGTTGTAAACTTTGTTTGGTGGCTGCTGCAATTTGTTTAGTGTATGTACTATGTTAGATGTAAGTAGGCATATGTTGAATATTGAAAAGTATGTCGGTAGAAAGCTCACATGGCTGCCAGTAGTCCTGCCACCATAGTTTTAGGCAACTCTATTTTGACATTTTATGTTGCTACACCAATTGCAATGAGTGCTTCAAAAGAAAAAAAAAGTATAATTATTTGCAGAATCTATTTCTTACTCTTTTTTTGTCAAAGCACCTTCTCCTAGTTTTAGGCCTCCACTTCACTTTATTTCAACTTTTAGACCCAAGAATAATCCTTTATTCCATCCAAGACTATGAGTAGTGCTGTTATGGTCTGGACCGGTTCGGGTATCCACTTACCGGAACCGGTCCGATAAGCTTATCGGTCCCGGATCGATAAGGTTTCGGTCCTGGAACGAGATTCGGTCCCGGACCGAAATCTTATCGGTCCGGTTCTCAGTTCGGATCGGTAAGAATTTTTCAGGTCGGGCTGATTATTTTTTTTTAAATTGAATTTTCAATACTGAAATTGACATTCTCGGACACATTACTACGAAATTTTTACGTTGAAATATATTGTATAGCGCGAGATATTTAGATTTGAAAATGGACAATTGGTAACAATTTGGGGTAAAAGTGAAATTGATTGGCAAGACGGATGTTTTTTGAGAAATCGGCTGCTCCAAACTGCTCTAGCTGTTTGTCCGGCCCTATCTCGAAAAAATACGCGAAATCAAAAAAACATTAGGTCAAACGGACATCCGGGCGCAAATTTATGACCATTTAAAATTTCATTAACTTACAACTAATTAGAGCTAGCGAGGAGGGACCGGGGGCTTCTTTGGTGGAGGGGATCAAAGGGGTGGGGTGGGTTGGGGGTGTTACCGGGTTATCGGTCCGGCTCCTTATCGGTCCGGGTATTTTTTTGGTACTCGTATCCGGATCGTTAAGATTTCGGTTTGAGTATCGGTCCGGATTTACCGATCCGATTCTCGCATAATTACCGGGAGTATCCGGACCGCTAACGACCCTAACTATGAGTAAGAGAAATTGATAACTTGGTGGGCTCTCTACTAGTTTGTTTCTTAAAGATGTGGGAAACTCATTCAGTACTTGCTAAAAGAGAAGTAATTTTTTGTTTTAATATGCTCTATCCATTATTTGTTTAGGATAGTATCAAAAAGATCATCTAATTTTCAGTTCTATCGAATTAAAAAGATTAAAAAAAAAAAATTGCAACGGAAAAGTAATTCAACTGGAACAATAAGTTTAATAGTACTTCTCTTTTGATATTTCCACAAACCATTAACGGGAATGTATAACTAGAATTGCATATAGTGCAGGCAATGTAGTTTGTTTTTGGATGTTTAGTTGTTGTACTAAAGAAATTAATTTTGAAGATCATGACAATGTATTTTTCAATTTAGTTGATTATTCCATATATGGCTTGTTTACCCCAAAAAGGGTACAGTTGAATTTGTTAGTGATTTTAAGGATACGTGGATTGATTCGTAATAAATGATGATAAACGATTGATAATGAGTAAATAAAAATAAGTAATAAGTAAGAAAATCGGCATGTAATGTTGTAAGCTTGATTGAAACTTCTTAGCAAGATTGATCTGATCTTTGACTATTTTGCTTCGGGTTCGAGTCAATTATGAGAGCTTAGTGATTATAATCGAAATGACAAAGATCGTACAAGTGAGGATAATGAGAATGAGATGTCATTTCAACATCAAGGTTGCGCTCCTTTTATAGTTATGAATACAAGACATTGATGCCCGAAAATCACTCTTCAATTAAATGCAATTAAATGATAATAATGATCTCTTAATGAGAAAAGAGTAACGGCTGGCGCCATATCCGGAACGAGTACACGTTGGGCTTCTTCGATTCTTCACCAGGTGTAATCCAGTCAGACACTACCCGACCTCGTCTCGACATCCGGACTAATCCGATGTCACTCATATCTGGTCTAGAATTCAACCGCCTACCTCAAAATCTATACTTAAAGCTTGCCACGTGTCGCACCGGATTTCATCGTATACAGATAGTCCCCTCACTTCCCAGATAAAAATTTACCGAAGTAGTGGAAAGTGGAAATGATTTCTTCATTGATCCAATGTAAGTTTTTTTTCAAATTCGAAATAGGCGAGAAACGAAACATTTCCTTTTCTCCAAACTCTGACTCACGTCTTATCATTCTGTAAACTCAAACACGTATCACCTTTTGATAGAATCGAAATATTTCATAATGATGGTTGAACTCCTATAGAAATCCCTCTCCTTTTCCTCCACATTTTTTTCTTCAAATCAACCAACCCTCAAATCTTCATATCTTCATGTCTCTATACCTTCATACCTTTAAGGCTTCCAATATTTATACCTTCATATCTTTAAGTCTTCAAATCTTCATACCTTCATATCTTCATCATGATGACCAAAACAAACACATGCTCCTCTTCAAGACATTCTTCTTTGGCACCTTCATCTCAATCGGCCACCGATGATGTCACCAGCGTGGCAGCGCCGGTGAATTTTCTGAAGCTCGGGATGCCATTGAGCCTAGGGCATTCAATATGCTTCCCTCTACCTTCTATTTCGATATTGAATTTGTTGTTTGCACCGTCACTTCAAAAAATGATCGTTACTGATACACCATAAAAAATAACAATGGTATGCTTGAGTACTGGGTACTCAGTGAGTGTCTTCGAGACAATAATTAATATAATAAAATAATAGAAGAAGGATCGGTAAGACAATGTCAATTAAAGCAATTTGAAATTCAGAGATAGAATAAATTATCAACTTAACCATCAATGAAAATCATTTAGGAAGAAATAAATCAACTTCAACTCATTATGTCATTTATCACATTTAAGTCTTTTCAATTATGAATAGATCATCAACAAGCTACTCACATACAACCAAAGTATAACATATGTCAATACATGCCCAAATCAATATAATGAAGGGATGAACATTTAAGTTTCTTTCAGCATAGAAGCATCACATCATGGATTATTGACCCCAATGACTACTCTTCCTCCTAAACAGCTAGGCAAATACCACACCAAGATTATGAACCCTCAATCGTCACTCTTCCTCTCAAATCGATAGGCTAATACCACACCGGGGTTATGAACCCTTGATGGCCACTATTCCTTCCAAATGGCTAGGTTAACCCCACTAGGATCCATAGTAACTACCCTTCCTCCCGAGTAGATAAGCCAAACACAAAATATAAAAATCATGGCATAATAGCCAAATCACAATCATAGCATAGAAGTTGAATCTCAAATCATGTATGGAAGTCAATTAGTTCATTATGATTTATGTTTATTATCCCATTAGTAGGGATACATCAAGTCATTAATAGGTTTAGAAATCATGTTTAAGTCATTAGATATGTTCCAACTTCAACAAAGCTAGTGCATAGGGCAAAACACATAAAATATCCAAGCTTTTAAAATCAAGTTTAAAACATCCCTTATAGGGATAAATCATGTTCCAAGTCCAAAGCTTTATATATCAGTTTCAACAATCCTTTAATAGGAAAAATCACAAATACATATATATAGTATGATACCCCTAAGGTTCATGAGGGTTTGTCCCTCACGCACATAAAACCTTTCCAAAAAGCTATTTTAAAGGTTGAAAAAATATGTTCAAAAAGTAACATACAAATCATCTTTATAGTAAAAAAGAACTTTAAAAAGAGACATACTTCAAAAGAAAATTTTCAAAAAAGACATACATTGTTCCCTCTAAAAGCTAGCGAACGTATTCCTCCTCGTTCAATAATCCCTCTACAACTGATAAGGATGATAAACATTAGAACTTTAATCTAATTCCACCATCTTACCTCTCATTAGCAAAGAACTGGGGTTTTCATGTCTAAAGGAATGTGTTCTTGAATTCTCATGAATCATCCCATGGATTCTCATTATTTCGAATATTCTACACTAGTCTAAATCCCGTCAATAACCTTAGTAAATATCAAAGAATATACCTTTAAGAGATTTCCCAAAGTCTCTTTCAGTTTCTCTTTCTTCGATTTTCAAGAATCTATGATTTGGAGAGATTAACTAAGGTTAATTTGATGTTAAATTGATGTAATAATGATGGAGATTGATCAAAAACTTACATTAGGTGTTTTGGGGAAGCTTTAGATTTTTTCTCTCTCAAAAAGTCATCCAAAATGAAGTGGGATGAATGACTTGTGAAAAATCACGTTCTGGGGGCTTTTATAGGTGGGTCTTGTCTGCCCTAGGGTTTGCGTCCCATATCACCTCTCCTTATAGTCGAGCTGCTTTTCGCTCCTTTCCTTTTAGAATAAAGTCCCATATGATAGAGCATTTTCCATCCCATATTCAAACAGAATACATGAAAATTTAGATCAAAATGCGTCCAGAAATGTGTCGCATATGCCATATGTGAGGCATATCGATCCAGCGGACTGTTTTACGTTCTTTCAGTAAATTGGTCATAATTATTTACTCACGGCTTCGTTTGAGATCCACCTTATATAGTTGGAAATATATTTGAAAGGGATACAACTTGAATGCTTTAAGGTTTCTCTAATTCTCAAAGGATTTACACGTAAATAGGCTAGAAGTCAAACATACCGTAAACTTAGTCGATTCTATCAAATCTTGTGCACTTCACTATTTGCCTTGGTACCTGTTTGGCTAAGTTTCTGGACTTCTTAGGCCAAACATGTACTTTCCAGAAGTAGAAACACTTTTTAAAAAAGCCAAAAAGTGTTTCTAGATAGGAAGAGAAGCAGAAACACCAATTTGGTGCTTTTAGAGAAGCCCTTTTGCCCATTAAATGAATTTTTTTTTGACTCATTTACCCATTTTTTTCACAAAATTCATTTTAATCTCATATAATATCCCCATATAAAATAGAATTTTGGAATGGGATAGGGTGGGGGTAGGGGTAGGGGGGGGGGTAAGAAAAAAATCATATTTTTTAATATTTTTTTTTATCAAAGTAACAAAAAATATGAAATAGAAAGTTGAGGATGGGTAGGGTCAGGGGGTGGGGGGGTGGGGTAGGGCGGGGGGAGGTAAGAAATTTTTCATATTTTCAATCATTTTTTATAAAAGTAACAAAAAATATGAAATAGAAATTTGAGGATGGGGTCGGGCAATGGGGTGGGGTGGGGGGGGGGTAGGGGTAAATATATACTAATTTTTAGAAACATAGGATAGAAAAGAATATTTTAAATAATTTTTAAATCTATTAAAAAGAATATTCTAGTAATTTGCATAAATGTGGGCCAAACAGAAAATTGTTTCTGTTTCTCAGAAGTACTTCTATAATTATAGGTCAAACACCCTAACAGATTCTCTAGAAATAGTTTCTGCAGAACTACTTCTAAAAAACAGAAACACTTTTTCAGAAGCTTGGTCAAACAAACCCTTGATCTTAACTCAACTATTTCCACCCAAAATCATCTTGTTAGGACTTCATTTACCTAAAAGGTCGTATTAATATCCATTTAACACATCTATACCTAACCTAGATTTATGGAGTGTTACGACTATATCATGTAGGGTTTGGGTCAGGCGACTTGTTGAAGACAAAAAGTTATAAATATTCAAGTCTCGCCGTGAAGAAAATTACGCACTCACAAAGAGAGAAAATTAGAATATTGAACAAATCTTGTCAAGCATATTTATGTTTACAGTTGTTGAGTCTACTTTTGTGTATTAGGATTGATCATCGAGTTGTACAATTATCCGCTTTCTTAGAAGCGTACTATTATGTACAAACAATTAGTCAAATTCAAGGGGATCAACTTGGAGTGGGCTTACTAGTCTAGTAAGATAGAAATTAAAATTTATAGTTCCTAGGCTACAAACTTTGTAAATTGAATTTGCATAGACTCACTTTATAGTGGAGTTTGAGTTAAATCCTACAGAGGTGTAAGTCGTGATTTTTTCTACCCTTATGAGTCGGGTGATTTTCACGTAAAAATTATTGTATTCTTGCTTTATTGTTCTTTACTATTCCGCAAATGCTACGCTTAGAGTAGATAGAATAATGTGCATCCTATAAGCAAAAATTAGGTATCGCATATGATAAATATTTGGTCGTGCAGAATATCATATTATCCCACGTATTTGAAAATCATGTACAGTAATGTGAGATCTCTGCACTAATTTTTATACTTATGACAAAACTTCAAACAAAGTACACAATAATAATTTCTTTTTACTAGTGTTCAAATAAAAACAAACATATGGTTTATTGCAGTATAATCTTCTCAAACTTGTTTGTTTTAAAGTTCTTGTAATTGAAACTTTCAGTATAATCTCAAGATGATAAGATGTGGCATACGTGAAGACTATCTGTTCCTTGTAGCACTTGAATTCTTTGACTGCAAATACATACTCTTGTTGGATAGATTAGAAAGACTGAATAAACAAATTAAAGTTGAAAAGATAAGTCTTTTAAAAAAGATATGATGATGAAGCATTGAAATTTGCTGACTAAACAACAGTACTAACAAGTTTTAAACAAAATTTGAAGTGATTAAGGATGAAGGTTGGTTTGGTCGATCAAGCAAATTGCTTATGCGGTTATACTTTTCAAACATTCTCAACTTTTACTTGTCTTTCTATATATTTATTTTCAATATATATAATCAAACTTTTTTGACGAAAAGGAATATAATTAATGATAATATTAAAATTAAGTTAGTTAAGCATATCTATGTCTGAACAGAATTAATAAACCAATTAACGGTCTTCCCTCCCCTTTCCTTTTCCCCTTTTATCTGTGGAAAGTAGAGACTAAAGGCTTCTTTTTCCTCCTTCAACTATGCAAAATATATTAAGTTAAGAAGAATCGTAACCTTTAAGTCTGCAGTCAACATGATTCATATTCTAACGAGAAATGAAAAGGTTAAAGGAGGGGGGGGGGGGGGGGAACGAGATAAAGGGTGTGTTTGGTAATGAAGGAAAATGTTAATATTTTTCTGAAAAATAAATTATTTTCTTATTTATTTTTGAATATTAGGTAAATAAATAAAAAATATTATTTTAAAAATATTTATATGTAAGTCAGTCTATTCCAATTCTATGTTCACTGATGTTGGGTCCCCAAATTATGACATTCACGCTCCAGTTAACGGGATCTGGGCGTGCGGGGGAGTGTTAAGCGTTCCACATCGGAAATGGAATGAGAACATGGACTCCTTATATGGACTTGTACAATCCTCACCCTACAAGATAGTTTTTGGGGTTGAGTTAGGCTCAAGATCCATCAAGAGCCAAAAATATTTTGCCCTAAAGAATTCTTTCCCTCAGCCCAACCGATTTTTTCCACTTATTTTTTTCTCTTTTCGGCCAAACCTAAATAAACACCAGGGTTTTCTAAAAAAACTAATACTAAGCCACTCCAAACTAAACCCTAAACTACTCATCAACCCCCCACCCGTCGACCCTTATTTTCTTTCTCTCATTTCATAAACCCTAGTCGATACTTAGGGTTTCCCAAGTTAATTCCACCAATCACAAAACACTATTCTCTTATTCTTCTTTTGTTCTTGTTTTGTTTATTTCGTGGAAAACTATGGTTCTTGCCGTAAACATCGTTAAGAATTTTATTTTCATTACACTCGAAATGGAAAAAGGGTAATACACTTCTTGGGCGGAATTGTTCAAAATTCATTGCCGCGCTTATGAGGTAATAGACCATATCATCCCTTCCGAGTCATCATCGGACACCACTGAGGTGGATAAAAAGATACGGTCCCGCTTCGATGATATAATACTTCAATGGATTTATGAAACTATATCAAACGATCTCTTACACACCATATTATATCCAAACTCTACGGCTAAACAGGTGTGGGAACGTTTACAAAACATATTTTAAGATAACAAACTTTCTAGGGCTGTATATCTTGAACACCAATTTACTAATGTTAAATTGAATGATTTCTCCAATGTTTTCACCTATTGTCAAGAATTGAAGGTGCTTGCAGACCAACTCTCCAACGTTGGTTCACCGGTAACAAACCAAATGTTGGTTCTTCAATTGATTGCATGGTTGAATGAACAGTATGATGGTATTGCTACATTCATTCAGCAAAGTGACCATTTGCCTCCTTTCTATGAGGCCCGTTCGAGGTCATTCTCGATAAAACACGAAAAGCAAAATATGCATTCTATGGAGCAGTCACCGCCGGAACTGCTCTTGTCTCCACCAATTCATATTCCGTAGATTTTCAGCCACAAAATTCCAGTTCGGGTGGCAATGGAACTCGAAACAATAATGGTAAAAACAGGGGTCAAACCTAACAATAACAAAGAAAAAATAATGGTGGAAAGGTACGGGGTAGGAGCGATGGCCTAGGCGACAACAACCTATCGGGTCAGTGGCGACTCAACCAATCGGGGCAGTAGCCACCTGCCCAACCCATCAGAAATCAGTGGGGGAAGTATCCACCATGGCCTAGGCCATACAATCGGCTGCCCTACATGCCCCTATCCAACGTCGATATGGACCAGACCTTTTACTTCAAATCGCCAACCCAAAATTCTAGGTTCTCATCCACAACATCCATTTACAGTCTAGGCACCATCTTATGTCGGCTATGCACCCACTGACATTGAACAAGCCATGAACAACATGAATCTAAATGTTCCAGATGAGTCATGGTACATGGACACAGGGGCTACATCCCACACGACGACATCTCAAGGTAATCTCTCGTCTTATTTTAACATGAGTAGTAATAAAAATATTATTTTTAGCAGTGGGCTGGAAATTCCAATTCGTGGTATTGGTCAGGTAAAACTACACCATCCACACCCACCATTATATTTGAAAATCATCTTACATGCACCAAAACTAATTAAAAACTTGATATTTGTACGCCGTTTTACAATTGACAATAACGTTTCAGTGAATTTTAATCCATTTGACTTTTCTGTGAAGGATTTTCAGACAGAAATGCCATTAATGAGATGTAATAGCATGAGGGACTTGTATCTCATCATGACTGTTTCCAACAATTGTTTGACCAAACCATCAACTTCAGCTATTTCTCCTACTATATTACATAATCGATTGGGACACCCAAGAGCACCAGTTTTCGATACTCTTAGGAAGAATAATTTGTTTTCTTATAACAAACTTTTGGACTCTTCTGTTTGTCAAACTTGTGTGTTTGAAAAATATGTGAAACTTTCTTTTGCATCATCCAATTCACATGTCCTTATACTATTTGATCTTTTGCATTGTGATTTGTGGACATCACAACTTTTGAGTTCTGTAGGTCATACATATTATATGCTCATTTTAGATGATTATTTGAATTTTCTGTGGACATTTCCCTTGTGAAATAAATCGCAAACCTACACCATTTTTAAATAATTTAGTGTTTTTATCAAAATGAATTTGACAAATCCATTAAATGTTTTCAATGTGACAATCGGAGGAATTCATAATACTCAATTTAATGATTTTGTCACCAAAATGGGATGTTTTTACGTTTTTCATGTCCACATACATCTCCACAAAATGGGAAAGCCGAAAGAAAAATTCGAACAATTAAAAATATGGTTCGAACACTCCTTGTGCATTCGTCCACACTACCAAATTTTTGGCACCATGCATTTCAAATGGCCACATATCTTTTAAATATTCTTTCTAGTAAACTACTCTCCAATGTGTTACATACACAAATGGTGTACCACCGCCTCCCATCTTTTACACATTTAAGGGTTTTTTGGTGTTTGTGTTATCTTTTGTTTTCATCCACAACCATTAACACACTTCAGACCCGTTTCACTCCTTGTGTGTTTTTGAGATATCCACAAAATCATAGGGGATATAAGTGTTATGATATGACCAATGGAAAAACCATTATTTCTCGTCACGTCATTTTTTATGAATCTACATTCCCATTTGTAAAATCTCAAGTGGTATCATCACGTTCATATGATTTTTTGGACGACGGAATACATCTGATTTTAAAGTACCATCTACACACTCAAAACAATGTGGGATCAGCATATACCTCACGGCCCAGCCCAACAACAAAATGTAATTGTGCCAGTCCGAAGAGCAGAGGCCACTACCTCTCGCCCTTCGGGCTCGGCCCAGTTCACATTTGTGGTAGGCAGGCCTAGCGAATGGAAGCATCTGCCCCACTGACCGGGATACAACCCGGTTCCTCTGGCCCAAATCCAAACCGACAGCCAATTGTATATCTGGTAAGAATGGATATTCTGAGAGTAGCCAACAAATATCCTATTGTCGCTCTTGGAGTCGAACTTGGCCAGTTTATCCTTGTCATTAAGAATATAGCACACCCAAAGACATGAAAATACCTCACAGTATGTTTCTTTCCATTTAGCAGTTCATAGGGTGTCATTCTGTTCCCTGGCCGAAAGTAGACTGTATTACTTATGTGACATGCTGTGTTCAAGGCTTCTGCCCAAAACCTCTTTGATAATTGCTTAGAACTCAACATTACTCTTGCCATTTCCTGTAAAGTTCTGTTCTTTCTCTCGGCAACCCCGTTTTGTTGAGGTGTTTTTGGTGCCGAAAATTCATGGAATATGCCTTTCTTTTCACAAAATTTTGCAAAGGTTTGATTTTCAAATTCATTTCCATGATCAGATCTTATTCTGAAAATTGAAGAACAAAACAAATTCCTAATTCTAGAGTAAAGAGTTTTAAACATCTCAAATGTTTGAGATTTTTCCTTTAAAAAATATATCCAAGTAAATCTAAAAAAAATCATCAACAATCACATAAGAGTATCTCATTCTTCCTAGGCTATCTACCTCAATTTGGCCCATAAGATCCATATGCAATAATTGGAAACAATGAGACGTACCTGAATGTTGTCTGTCATGTTGGATAACATTGTGAGAGACTCGGGTCTGCTTACCCTTCAAACAATCTTCACATTGTGTTTTATCTTTTGTATCCTGTCGCGCCCTTTTTCGACCGCGGCATTTTTTAAATAATAGCGAGCCCTGCTCAAAAATGCAAAATGTTAGAAAATAAATAATAAAATGCTAAAATAGTTTAAGAGGCTTAGAGGTTTTAAAAATGCTAAGAGGATGCTAAAATTGCAAAAGATGCTAAAGTTTAAAAAGGGTGCTAAAAATTGCTAAAGGGTTCGCGGAGTCGCCACCTAATTAATTTGGGTGAATTAGGACACCTAAATGTTTAACTAGTTTAAAGTAAAACATTAACTCCATTTTAATGGTCTGCGAAACTTAATGAGATTCTAGGGTAAGGGTTCTTTATTAATCTAGAGGGAAGGGGTTAGGCACCCTCTAAGATCCGCTAACTTGCGGTTGTCCTGCCAAACCTAGGGTAATTATTATATTTAAAGAATGCATGTTTTAAAAAATATAAAGGATGCTTTCAAAAATATTTTATAGAAAGGGGCATGTTGATAAAAGGTTTGCAAGACTAATAAAAAATAAAGCTTTATTGTTTATAGATGTATGCAATGTTGGTTTATGATCAAAGATATGCTTTTAAAATCAAACATGTATGACGTAGTGCAAAAGGTAAATTTTTTTGTAATTTTATGATAAGCAGGCTATCCAATATAAATTATTTATATCATACTATAAAAATGCTTGGAAATGCAATTTATTTTATCATGTTAGTTGCGAGTTGAATATTTTAGTAAAGCTTAGACATGCATGACAAGTAACATAAAGTGCGTTTCCGATTTTTAAACCATCCACCCAATTTATTTATTCCAACGGGCTAATTGTTCTAGACAACCTATTAATTACAAAGTTAAATAATTAGGCAACAAATTTCAAACAAATAATATAAAGGGTGGATATGATCGCGGCTTCCAAGATGTGTGGCGACATCGTCTTATCCTATTTTGTCTTAGGAATTTCTGAAGCGGGAATGCAAACGCGGGTGCACATAGACGCGGGTTGTCATTTGAAGTAACTCGTGATGAGTCTCGCCGTGAGACTCTTCATTTTGCTCCGGTGCGTTTCATGTAAAATATAAGAAAAGATAAGGATTAGTATGTATTCCAAACTTTATTAAGAGGGAAATAGATAAAAAATGCTTGTTCAACCCAGCTTGGGGACTTAAGTATAAGCAGCGCAAAATAAACAGGGGGGGGGGGGCAATCCAATCCAATTTCAAATTTTGAAGAGTGTAGACAGACATGCCAAGATGCAAAGTAAAGTCAAATTCATTATACATCACCAGATGTGCAGTTGAAATATATCATAACAATCTTATCCATGTTTTAAAGAGAATACTGCCCAATTATGGGCAAAATATTAATTGTTGCAGAACAAGCAACCAGTAGAGAAATATAAACACATAGATGAGGCCTATGGATTCATATCCGAAATTATTTGATTCATAACAAGCAATTCTGGGAGAAGGGAAGAAGAGCATGTTAACAGTATAGCCAGATTAGAATTATTTCAACAAAACAGACATGTTTAATCAGTTGTAAAAAAATAGACATGACCATATGAGCTAATTTTACGGATACTAAGAGGTATAGGTGATTAATCCTATAGTAATTCAAAAGAGGGAAAATCTCTTAAACTTAGATATTAGAAAAGAGGGCCAAAGCCATAACAAACCAGAGATGTCTCTTCTAACCTATGCTTTTCCAGCACTTGGACAATAAAATAGGCACAAAGTACATGAATTGAAACTCAAATAAATTGGGAGTCGAGCTTACACAACTTACATAGACATGGACAGAGATGCTAAGGATTTCACGAGATAGAAATGATATGAAAAGATGCATACAAAAGTACCACGAGTAAGGCTTAACAAGTTTTAAATGTTGATGCAGATGACATACATGTTAGCTAAAAGGTCATATATCACAAAGTGGGCTCCTAGACGATCCCTAAATCATTGTATCAATTTAAACAAGAACATACACCCGTCAAAGCTTCAGATTAGGGCACTTGACATCTGATTTGCCTAGCAGGACATTCACCCTTTTCACGTTTCTGGATCTAAATCATATTTTTTTGTTAAACTAAGAAGCATCTAATAAACAGGGAACTCTGTGGTGATTAACCAAGCACCTACAGACCTAGGTAAATTAACGCAGGCCAATCCGACATTACACTTAGAGCATTAGCAGAAACAGTAATAATACAACGATTTTAGTTAAACACGAGCAGTCCACAGAAAACACATAAAGCACATAAAACAGAGGAATAAACTAGCGTCGAGAGGAAGTCGAGTTTACCTTCTCCGGGCAGCGAACCGAGGCAGCGTATCAAGTCGTCGGTCCGCTCGGAGGTTTTATGCTGTGCGATTGAAGAAGAGTGATGGCTTAGTGTTTTAACTGCTGGTTCTCGAACGAAGGGGAAAGGGGTTCTCTTGGATTCGAAAGTCGCCTTGCTATTCTAAAGGGATTGTTCTCGCTTTTTCTCGCTACGCCCTCCCACCGAGCTCGTGTGTTTTCTCTTGTTTCGATTCGTAGGTGTTCTGGACCATCGATGATCATCTGGGTCTGGTCCCCTTTCGATTGCCTTTGCATGTTCTTATATAGCCCCCATTTGGGTTCCAAATTAGGTAAATAAATAAAGGCTGATACTGGACGATATTGGTGCTGATTCGCGCTTGAACCGGTTATGGTAAGTTTTGATTGAGGGATTTGGTTTATCTATGGTAAGAAGAGCGGGCTGCGCTTGCATGGGTAAGGAAGGCCCCCGGATTCTCCGGCGAGAATCTCGGGGTGTGCTGGTGTTGGTGCGGCGGGTCTGCTAGGTTTAGGGTTCTTGTGTATATGGTTTCGTTCATTGAGGACGATGGAAAAGGGGTGTTGGGCTTCTGTTTGTTTTGTTTATGGCTAAAGGACGAGGGTGAAGGGAATAAAAGGGGAATGGGTTTGTGCGGGTAGCGGGTCACGTTTTTGGGCCTGGGCGACGGGTGTTTGGGGCGTGACGCTGGAGTAAAGGGAAACTGGGTAGTTATTAATTAGTTCTAGGTATTAGTTTTAGGCCTTTAATTAGTGATAAATTAATTAATTAATTCTAGGAGTTAATTTTAGGTATTTAATTAGTGTTAAATTAATAACATAAATTGCTTATATTATTTAGGTGCTTTATTAAAATTATTACAAGAATAAAATGGGCGTGCTATTTAATTAATGCTTAATATTTTAGAATGCGGCGCTATTAAAAACTTATTATGGCATTATTGCGAAGTTAAATTAAAAATGCATTGAGTTTAGATTAAATTATTTAAATGCTAAATGCAAGTATGATATTTAAGAATCGTTTAAAGCTTTATAAATGTGGTGCTATTAAATGCATATATCAGATTAAAATTGATTTTAAATTACAAATGATTACTAATAAATGCGGCTATGCTACCTGACATGACGTTATCGCTAAATTATTTATTTTATGCATTTATTAATTATTTAAGAATTACGACAAAGCTTAAAGTTAGTTAATGCGGGCGCGGGACTCTAAGTGTTTAAAACTCTACGTAAGACGCGATGCCATTATTAGATTAATTATTTATGCTCAGACTTAATGTTTTATTCACGCATTTTATTAAAAATCCTAAAAATTATTTTACAAAATTAGTGTAATTTTATAGTTAATGGTGGACGGAGGGTCAAAATTGGGTGTCAACAGATGTCCCTCTTTGTATGGAGATGATGGAAGAATCTTGGACAAAGACGTTGACTCATGCCAATTTTGTCTCGATCTTCGACTGCGAAATCTTTGGCAGGTAGACAAGGTTGACACAAAAATCAAAATTGTCCCAGTGTCGAGTTATGACGACACTGGGTTACCATGGTCGAAACACCAGGGCGGGCTAACGCAGACTCAAAGCTGTCCCAGTGTCGAGTTATGACGACACTGGGTTACCATGGTCAAAACACCAAGGCGGCTAACGCGGACTTAAAGCTGTCCCAGTGTCGAGTTATGATGACACTGGGCTACGGTGTAAAAAGTAAAAGAATATAACTGGCTTGAACCTGGGGTGTACTGCTATGGCTTGTGGTGCTGGGTTCTACGGTGATGTGGAGCGAGTGGACCGACGCTTGAGGCCGCTACGCGATCGTTGGGAAGGTTGGCCCCAACGATTGCCGGTTATTTGTAAGAAAATCCACGTTGTGCTCCTGCTCCTGCATGCTAAGACTTAACAAACGGTTAGTGCATAACTGTTAAGACAGAATAATAAAGCATGAATGAGAAAAAATGCAATTTTGAGAATATAGAAATCGTCCCTGCGTGATATGCTGATGATGGCGTCGTTTTCGGACTTGTTGTGCTGATAGCGTCGCTGCTTGGACGTGTTGCTGCTGGAGTCGTTGCGTAGACTTGCGGTGCTGATAACGTCATTATGCGGGCGTATTCTTCTGGCGTCGTTGCATGGACTTCGATTACGTCGTTATGCGGGCGTGTTCTTCTTTGGCGTCGTTGCGTGGACTTCTTGATTACGTCGTTATGCGGGCGTGTTCTTCTTTGGCGTCGTTGCGTGGACTTCTTGATTACGTCGTTATGCGGGCGTGTTCTTCTGGCGTCGTTGCGTGGATTGTCGCGTACGTCGTTGTTTGGGCGTATTCTTCTTTGGCGTCGTTGCATGGACTTCGATTACGTCGTTATGCGGGCGTGTTCTTTCTTGGCGTCGTTGCATGGACTTCTTGATTACGCCGTTATGCGGGCGTGTTCTTTGCTGGCGTCGTTGCGTGGACTTCTTGATTACGTCGTTATGCGGGCGTGTTCTTTCTTGGCGTCGTTGCGTGGACTTCTTGATTACGCCGTTATGCGGGCGTGTTCTTCTTTGGCGTCGTTGCGTGGACTTCTTGATTACGTCGTTATGCGGGCGTGTTCTTCTTTGGCGTCGTTGCGTGGACTTCTTGATCACGTCGTTGCGGGCGTGTCGCTGCTCTGTAGAATAAATGCTCCGCAAGCCAAGCTTGAGAAAAAGCGTTAGTGTATACCGTTTAAATGAAATGATAAATACATATGAAGTGCAATTTTATGGGTAGAGATGTCATCCACGAGATGTTGTCCTTGCACGGACATCTTTGAGCGTTGCGGTGACAATTGCCATGATGCCTTTCTTGTGTGCGATCGTGGGTTGCCAATTTGACTTTATGCTCGAGTTGATCGCTAGGTTTTGTTGCGGAACTCGAACTTTATTTGATTATTGATGCCGCTTCTGCTGCTGCTACGATCACGGACTTTGAATTTTGAGATTTTTTTGTCATATCTTCTGCCTCTGCTGTTTCTTCTTACGAAGAAACTTCTTGCCGTATTTTCTGCTTCGGCTATTGCATTTGCTTACATTAATATGAAAAGACTGCGCTCAAAGAAAATTTTGTGAGTTTTGGGGTCGATTTGTATTTGACTTCGCGCTTGTCCCTTGACATCTGCGTGCACAGTCTGCTTGGATTTGCGACCGCATGCAGTTTCCTACATTGTCGATTTTGAGAAGGTGTCATCTTTGCTCTTCTTTTACGAGACCACTGCTTTACTATAGGAACGAAGCGAGTTCAGGCTCGTTCCGCCGGATGCCGCTTGAATCGGTCGTATTCTTTGGACCGTACCTTTGATCTTGTGAAATATTGATGCTCTGCCATTGCTTAGTCAAATCTGAACCGACCTTTTGGGAGGATGATAAATCTTTCTAAAATGCAACAAAGCGGTGTTAGCATAAAGCACATAATTTGCGGTATGTAGCGGATATATCGCATAGCACATTCAAACGTTTCCTAACATGCGGGGGCCTCTTTATGCCGAGGTAAGCCTAACGTCAACTTATGCGAGATTATGACGGATTTGTCCAAGTCGTCCAACTATAATGCCTTTGTTGGAAATGGCGACCAAATGACGTGCACTTTTCCCAATTTCGCATGTCATGATTGGGTTTGGATTTGTCTGTCATTGCCACGCTACACATAATATCTTTGGTTGGTCGTTTGGGTTGAGAAACCCGTCGACAAGTTTGGTGTCTTCCTAATTGTGGTGTCGATGCCCAGGACCAACCCACCTAAGGTGACTGCATGCATGCCCTAAGAGAAAGGGTGGTATAGCTCTATCTTAAGTTTCTAAGATTTGGCTTTTACGGGCCTTGAGTTCCCGGCGGACAACTCGAGTGAGAAGGCTACGCGGTGATCGACGAACCGATCTAACTCATGCGCAGCGCCAACTCTCCTAAAATTTGGATATTTTTGAAAGAAATTTGCGGGTGCGGAGCACACCGGTAGCGTGAGTGTGTGATTTGTGTGAATTTTCCAGAATGGAAGAAATATGAGCGGAATGCCAGTTTAGGGAAAGCAGTAAAGCAAGTAGCAAAAAATAAACAAAATACAATACACAAAAATTAAATGCAAAATAATTGCCAAATAATAACCCTAGGTCTGTTATGGTTAAGAACCTAAAATCCCCAGCAGAGTCGCCATTTCTGTCGCGCCCTTTTTCGACCGCGGCATTTTTTAAATAATAGCGAGCCCTGCTCAAAAATGCAAAATGTTAGAAAATAAATAATAAAATGCTAAAATAGTTTAAGAGGCTTAGAGGTTTTAAAAATGCTAAGAGGATGCTAAAATTGCAAAAGATGCTAAAGTTTAAAAAGGGTGCTAAAAATTGCTAAAGGGTTCGCGGAGTCGCCACCTAATTAATTTGGGTGAATTAGGACACCTAAATGTTTAACTAGTTTAAAGTAAAACATTAACTCCATTTTAATGATGCATAAACTTAATGAGATTCTAGGGTAAGGGTTCTTTATTAATCTAGAGGGAAGGGGTTAGGCACCCTCTAAGATCCGCTAACTTGCGGTTGTCCTGCCAAACCTAGGGTAATTATTATATTTAAAGAATGCATGTTTTAAAAAATATAAAGGATGCTTTCAAAAATATTTTATAGAAAGGGGCATGTTGATAAAAGGTTTGCAAGACTAATAAAAAATAAAGCTTTATTGTTTATAGATGTATGCAATGTTGGTTTATGATCAAAGATATGCTTTTAAAATCAAACATGTATGACGTAGTGCAAAAGGTAATTTTTTTTGTAATTTTATGATAAGCAGGCTATCCAATATAAATTATTTATATCATACTATAAAAAATGCTTGTGGGAAATGCAATTTATTTTATCATGTTAGTTGCGAGTTGAATATTTTAGTAAAGCTTAGACATGCATGACAATTAACATAAAGTGCGTTTCCGATTTTTAAACCATCCACCCAATTTATTTATTCCAACGGGCTAATTGTTCTAGACAACCTATTAATTACAAAGTTAAATAATTAGGCAACAAATTTCAAACAAATAATATAAAGGGTGGATATGATCGCGGCTTCCAAGATGTGTGACGACATCGTCTTATCCTATTTTGTCTTAGGAATTTCTGAAGCGGGAATGCAAACGCGGGTGCACATAGACGCGGGTTGTCATTTGAAGTAACTCGTGATGAGTCTCGCCGTGAGACTCTTCATTTTGCTCCGGTGCGTTTCATGTAAAATATAAGAAAAGATAAGGATTAGTATGTATTCCAAACTTTATTAAGAGGGAAATAGATAAAAAATGCTTGTTCAACCCAGCTTGGGGACTTAAGTATAAGCAACGCAAAATAAACAAGTGGGGCAATCAATCCAATTTCAAATTTTGAAGAGTGTAGACAGACATGCCAAGATGCAAAGTAAAGTCAAATTCATTATACATCACCAGATGTGCACTTGAAATATATCATAACAATCTTATCCATGTTTTAAAGAGAATACTGCCCAATTATGGGCAAAATATTAATTGTTGCAGAACAAGCAACCAGTAGAGAAATATAAACACATAGATGAGGCCTATGGATTCATATCCGAAATTATTTGATTCATAACAAGCAATTCTGGGAGAAGGGAAGAAGAGCATGTTAATGATAGCGATTAGAATTATTTCAACAAAACAGACATGTTTAATCAGTTGTAAAAAATAGGCATGACCATATGAGCTAATTTTACGGATACTAAGAGGTATAGGTGATTAATCCTATAGTAATTCAAAAGAGGGAAAATCTCTTAAACTTAGATATTAGAAAAGAGGGCCAAAGCCATAACAAACCAGAGATGTCTCTTCTAACCTATGCTTTTCCAGCACTTGGACAATAAAATAGGCACAAAGTACATGAATTGAAACTCAAATAAATTGGGAGTCGAGCTTACACAACTTACATAGACATGGACAGAGATGCTAAGGATTTCACGAGATAGAAATGATATGAAAAGATGCATACAAAAGTACCACGAGTAAGGCTTAACAAGTTTTAAATGTTGATGCAGATGACATACATGTTAGCTAAAAGGTCATATATCACAAAGTGGGCTCCTAGACGATCCCTAAATCATTGTATCAATTTAAACAAGAACATACACCCGTCAAAGCTTCAGATTAGGGCACTTGACATCTGATTTGCCTAGCAGGACATTCACCCTTTTCACGTTTCTGGATCTAAATCATATTTTTTTGTTAAACTAGAAGATCTAATAAGCGAGGAACTCGTGGTGATTAACCAAGCACCTACAGACCTAGGTAAATTAACGCAGGACAATCCGACATTACACTTAGAGCATTAGCAGAAACAGTAATAATACAACGATTTTAGTTAAACACGAGCAGTCCACAGAAAACACATAAAGCACATAAAACAGAGGAATAAACTAGCGTCGAGAGGAAGTCGAGTTTACCTTCTCGAGCGTGACGAAAGCGGCGTATCAAGTCGTCGGTCATTTCGGAGGTTTTATCTTTGTGCGATTGAAGAAGAGTGATGGCTTAGTGTTTTAACCTGGTTCTCGAACGAAGGGAAAGGGTTCTCTTGGATTGAAAAGTCGCCTTGCTATTCTAAAGGGATTGTTCTCGTTTTCTTTTTCTGTTTTCGATGCTCCTCCCCACTGAGCTCTGTGTGTTTTCTCTTGTTTCTGGATTCAGAAAGGTGTTCTTGTTATACCTCGTGGTTCAGGCCGTGCGTATGGGGCCATGCGGAAGGAGTTAGGACTCGAAATCAGAAAACTTCGGTCAGGGGCCTCAGCGCCACGGAGAAGGCGGCATGCGCGCCAAGGCGAATTCATGGCCGCGCCGGAAGCGCTGGCCGCGCGCGAAGATCCGGAGTCCGCAGAGCGCCAGCCGCGCCAGGAAGCGAACGCCGAGGCGGAATTTTAGGGAAAAACTTAGAAAGTCGATTTTTGTTTTAAAGAGGCCATGGGAGGTGACAAGTGTCCCCATCCGATTCTGCTACATGCATTATATTGACCAAGACTTGGTCATTTCTTTCAACTTTTCATCTTTACACTCCATCTCTCTCTAAGTTAAAAGCTCATCCTTCTCTAAATTCCCAGAGGAATTCTAGCCTAAGGAAAAATCAAAAGTGTAATAGGAAGGAAAGGTTATTACAAGCTTGTGAAGACTATTGTGGTGGTGTTCTTGGAGAAAAGGCTAGCAAGGTGTTGGAATAAGTTTGGCTAAAACTTGAGGTAACATTTCTTCTCTTGTAGTTGGTTTTGGGTGTTGCATGTTTAATAGGAAGAACTTGTAGTTGGAAAATGCACTTAGAGTAGTTGCATGTAAGAAATGGGGTTGATTATGAAAGAATTGGTTAGGGGGATATTATGAGCATGTTGTTGCCTAAATACTACATTAGACTTGTTGGGTTAGTTGTTGTAACTTGTGGGGCTGAATTTTACACACCAAAGTTTAGGTGTGTAATCCCCCTTGGTGTTGGTTGGTTGTTGAGCCTTAAACATGGCATTTGAGCGTTAAAAATCGACCTTGGAAAAGGTGGCAAAGTATGTAGAAACAAAGGAAACGCTGCCCAATTTTCCGTAGGAAATTGGTGACTTTAACTTGGAAAAATTCTGCATTGTAATTAGAGCTTGATAAACGTATTGTGGTCATTTTAGGTTGACATACTACGTGCGGTAAATTGGACTTAGCTTGTGGATTGACCGAAGAGGTATGTGGAGCTTTCCTATCTCTTGAGCATGATTAGTTGTACCTATGTAGTACGGTAGACGTACAAGATTTGGAAATCTTCGTTTGTTATAAGTATTTGATACTTGCTTCGTTTTAAAAGAAGAGTATAAAAATACCTTGGACTTAAGGGAATGTTTTTTAATATTGTTTAACTCTAATATAACGGCTTTATGGGGAGTTGGTTATATTAGTTTGTGAAAGTTTAATGGAGAAAGGTTTTGATGATTTGAACTTGTGGAAGGAAAATGGTTTTAAGGCATGAATTGCCTAAGGTTTTACAAGAAATGAAGTCACTTAATTTAGAAGCTTGAGATAGTTTTAAAAGGAAATGTGACTTGCTTTGAAAAGAAATCGTAACTTGATACTATGGTGATTAGTATCTTGGAATTTTTGTATAAAAGAGTTATTTCTTAAAAGGTTAGAGGTACATGATACTTGGGTTAAATTCCCGGATTTTTTTTTACTAAAAGACATGATCGTGCCTTAGGTATACTAAAATGAGAGGATGTATTAATACTATTAATAAGAAGTTAGGTGATTCTTAACTTGCTTAAGTTATGATAGGCCGGTAGTGCTTATGTTGTGATGTGATAGTGTAGTGCTTATGTTATGTTTAATAGCGGATGAGCTATGTTATATATATTTATATTGTTACGGGTAAACCCGGTTATTATTTATGCCATGGATTTGCTACCCATGATGCGAGTGCGGCGCTTGTACTCATGCGGATCTGGACCATAGGATCCATGCGGGTGAAATAGTCCCATGCGAGTACGCGATGGTACTCATGCGGATCCACAGGATCCATGCGGGTGAAATAGTCCCATGCGGGTGAAATAGTCCTATGACGAGGCGGATGACCTCATGCGGGTCCACAGGACCTATGCGGGTGAAATAGTCCCAGGAGTAGGATTGCTTAATGATACTACGGGCGAGGTACCCTGTTTTGATCGTGAGCCTCCTATTTTTATGCTATAAAACTTATACTTGTTACTCTCATTGTTAGTAAGGCACGGTCTGAGTAAACTGATTTCCGTCAATAACTCCAGATTATATATTGAATTATGATATTATTACGTATTTTCCGCCGCATATTTGGTACATGTTGTCGACCTCGCCGGCTGCGTTCATCCGCAGTCGAGGTTCATAACTGGCGATCCGCACTCTTGGATCACGGTTCGGTTCTCGGAAGGCTCCATTTCTCCGGAGGCCTCGTCTTTTGGTACGATTCCCTGAGGTTGTAGACTTTTGTACATTCAGGGGGTATGGCGGGGCCCTGTCCCGTCATAGTGTTATTCATTCTTAGAGGCCTGTAGTCTTGTCAGAACTTGGTTCGTTAAGGATGTAACTGTTTGGTTTATGTACTTTTGGGTTAGCCATGTTGGGCTAGACTATTCTATATCGTAATGGTTGTTTATCTTGAGTTTATATTCCGCTGGTTTTCTCTGATGTTGTGTCACTAGGGTGCCCGGGTTAAGGCACCGGTCACGGGTCCGGGTTCGGGTCGTGATAAAAGTGGTATCAGAGCAGTTAATCCTCGGAAAGAGTCTACAGGCCGTATCTAGTAGAGTCTTGATTATCGGTGTGTTGTGCACCACATCTATAATCAGGAGGCTGCAGGATATTTAGGATTGGTTTCCATTCTTCTCACTCTAAGATCGCGATAGAGAGCGTGTGGTTAGTCGTCTCTCACAACGAGTTATGGTGTTGCAGCACGGCTGAGAGCGTGATGAGGAAGATTATGTGGATTGCGTATCCAGGTTGGTAATACTTGTAGTATAGTTGGTATTGTGACATACAGCTATACGGATTTCTGTGTGAGGGTCACATATGTGTTGCCTAGAATGATTTTAGATTACCAGGATTTGGTAAGAACTAAATAGATACCGGGAAGGTGTGAACAGTTAAGGAACTCTCATCGAGGTTTTACGTGCTAGTTTGAGATAATTAGGAGATGATGAGTTGTCAGAAAAAAAATATGGAACCTTAAGAAGCTTAATTAAGGGGCCCAATGGGAGGCTATGTTTGTAAATTAAGCTACGTGGTATGCTTAAGAGGGTAGTACGGATGAGATCCGTGTGGAGTAAGTAATGGTTGTTGTGACCAAGACGACACGACTATGGTATTATGAGAAGTTAGTATACCCGTTTATGGGGTGGGATCGATTGATAGTAGTCATTACGTGGCGAAGTCACGGTACAAGCGAGTCTAATTAATCATTTACGAGTTCGCAGACGTATCCCACGGAACCAGGTTGTGGCGGAAATGACCTTATATTGTTTTAACTTAGTAACTCCAAGATCGAAGGCGGCTTTATTATGGAAGTTATGTCGTAAGCTAGAATAAGTTTGGAAGTACTGCGGAAAGAGTACGGCCGGTAAGGAAGTGAGCAACCAAGTGTGAAAGAAATAGAGCGAATCCATGAGAACCTTTAGAGGTAACTACACCTGAGTGATGGGTGGTAGGCGGCGGGTGTATACTAATTCACGGAGCGATATCGTGGGACCCTAACAAACCTAGCGAAGCTGTTATGACAGGCGTTGAGGTCATTATGAGTGCGGACTAGTTGGCCTCGGGTTATGCCAACGTGGACTACGTAAGAGAGATTGATTGGTACCGATTTCCGTAAGTCGGTTATTGAAGGAAAGGAAGTGAAGTAGTAGTAACGATGAATTATCCTTCCTTCTTTGGCATTTTGTTTTAATAAGTCTGTGTGACTTGTTCATTGAGGAAAATTGACGCAGAAAGTAAGTAATACTTGGATTTGAAGGAATTTATGTTAAGTGCCCTTGGAGGTACTTGGAGTTGGTTTGGTGTGGCGGTAAGGGCCACGACCTTCCGGATAATTTCAAGGAAATGTGCAAGGCAAGAATAAAATAAATGCACGCGTAAACGGAAAGAAGAGGGCATCTTTGGTAGGTTTTGAAAATCTACACGATTTTAAGGCGGTGCGTGATGATTAGATATTTACAGAACCACGAGAGGACGCGGCGATTAGGGTTGTGACACCAAGGAAGGTTTATTGAAGGGAGATAAGTTCTCTCCCATACATAAAAAGATAGTCTTACGTATTATGGGGTTATGTGTACCCATGTAGTTAGGCGAAGGATGGGAAGACGGTAGGTCTTGATATCGTCATGCCATAAGTTACGATTTTAGATAACCGTGGAAAAGTATTATGTTGGGGGTAATTAAGAACGACGTCACGAAACGGTCAGGGAAGTGTCGTAAGAAAAATGAAGGTAGTACACATGTTTGAAACTGTACGATTATGGATCAAATTAGAAACACTTTACTATTAATGAGCATAAGGTAGGTTATGACCAGAAGGATAAAAGAGAATACAACTATGGTTATGTAAGTTGCACGAGACACAGTTACCCCGAACTAGTGTAAGACCATTAGTAGGTAATGGGCAGTAGGAACACCTCGAGGAAAGGTAGTAGCATATGTACTGACGAGAAAGATAGTAAGAGAATACGGCGAGGTAAAGGACCCCAGGACAACTTGAATTAACTTATAAAGGAAATACGAGTAGACACTCGAACGATAAGAAATCTTGACAAGTCATTGGATTATGTAATACCGTGAATTGAGGTTGAACATCGACTATAAGCTCTACAGTGAGAGAGGATAATAGGATTACTACTTGACAAGATCAGGAAGTCTTCCCCTAAATTGTGATTGGCGGGAAGTCTTAGCCATGCGGCAAGCAAAGGAATCAGATCAAGTATAGTAACCAAGTTTGGTTGCAACAGAGAAAGGAAAGCAGAACCATGGCGAGATTAAGGATGCTTGAATATTTTGCAAGTGCAAGAGAGGCTTCCGATTATTGGAAGAGAAGTTGACCACGACTACTGATTCTAACCCCTCTTGAGAGACTAGAGGTTAGGGTATTATTGTAACACGTTGGGTGTTGAGGTGGGTTGTGTCTTGTAACACGATAAGGTTAGAGCTTATGTTTCCGCGGTTAGGGAAGCGAAAGAATTACGTTACTCGCGATTTAGAGTCGGCGATTAATCGTACCTTGAAGATTTGGAGGCAATTTCCTTATATAGATTTCATGTGGATATTTGCGTAGACCACAGAAACTCCGGTATATCTTGGTGGCGGCTGAATTTGCGGCGAGGCGGTGGTTGGAGCTACTTAAGGATTGTGATATTGATATCCTATACCACCCGGGAAGGCGATGTAGTTGCGGATGTCCTTAGTCGCAGATTGATGGGTAGTCCGCCGAAGTGCGGCGGGGAAGAAGGACATGGTCCGAGAGTTACACCAGGTAGCCAGCCTTGGGGTTCGTTTGGTTGAGTCCGTTCGTACCGGAATTCGGGGTCGAGAGGTTGCCGAGTCTTCCATCGTCGAGGTGAAGAGGCGGCGATATGAGGATCCGATTTTGATATGATATTGAGATGCGCACCGGGGAGAGAAGAGTCTATTTGAGGTAGCACGGATGGGGTGCTAAGATTCGAGGCGGTTGTGTGTTCCGATGTGACAGACTTCGTCGGCAGATTGCGTGAGGCACGGTGCTCGTTATTCGATTCATCCGGTCGACTAAGATGTACCATGACCTCAGTGCGTGTATTGGTGGGATGGTTTGAAGAGGGCGTGGCGGTTTTGTTGCTCGATGTCCTAATTGTCGCGAGTTAAAGTTGAGCACGAAGCGGTGGGCTATTACAGTATTGATATTCCGATGTGGAAGTGGGAGGTGGTCAACATGGACTTTATTACAGGTTACCTCGCACCTGCAGGAGACATGATTCCATTTGGGTTATTGTTGGTGGTGAAATCAGCCCACTTTCTTCGGCCGGGGCGACATTTTCGGCCAAGGACTATGCGGATTATATATTAGAGAGATTGTGAGATTGCACGAGTCGGTGTCGATTATATCGGATAGAGAGCCCGGTTCACGGCTAACTTCCGGAGGTCTTTCGAGAAGGATTAGGGACACAGTGAGTCTCGGACGCGGCGTTTCATCCTCGGACGGACGGACAGCCGAGCGCACTATCGCACACTCGAGGATATCGTGGTCTTGTGTTATTGATTTCGGTAGGCGGGAGGATCATTTACCTTTTTGGAGTTTGCTTATAACAACGGCTACCATTCTAGTGTTCGGATGACGCCACGAGGCCTTATACGGGAGGAAGTGCAGTCACCGATAGGTTGGTTTGAAGTGGGAGAAGTGCGATTAATCGGGCGATTTGGTTCAGTGACGATGGATAAGGTGAAGCTTATCCAGAGGCGGTTATTAGCGGCCAGTCGGCAAATCATATGCAGATCATCGGCGTCGACACTTAGAGTTTGAGGTCAAGGATTGGGTCTTTCGAAAGTGTCACCCACGAAGGGTGTGATGAGATTTGGGAGGAAGGAAACTCGGCCCAAGGTACATTGGGCGTATCAGTTTTCCAAGAGTGGGCAAGGTTGCCTATGAGTTGGATCTGCCGTCCGATCTTGAGGCGTACATCCGATTTTCACGTGTCTATGTTACGGAAATGCGTTGGAAATCCATCTAGAGTGCACCCGATTCGGGATATCCAGTGTGAGGAGTTGTCGTATGAGGAGTCCCATAGCGATACTCGATCGTCAAGTTAGACGACTCGGACGAAGGAGGTGGCTTCCACAAGGTTTTATGGCGAACGAGCAGTGAGGAGATGACGTGGGAAGCGGGGACGATATGATGAAGAAATACCCACACTTATTCCCTATACCTCCGTAACCCCCTTTCCTACGATTGGTGTTAATTTGGTTGATTATGCTTGAGTAATGTTGTGGCTCGGGAGCATTCTTATTTGCTAAGGAATAGTTAAGAAGATATGTTTATATTGTGTTTTGTGTAAGGCTAGAAGGAACATTCGGACGAATGTTTCTAAGGGGAGAATGTTATACCTCGTGGTTCGTGCCGTGCGTATGGGGCCATGCGGAAGGAGTTAGGACTGAAATCGTAAAACTTGGTCGGGGGCCTCAGCTGGCGGCGCCGGGCGAGCGCATGGCGCCAGCAGGAATTCATGGCTGCGCGGAAAGCGAGCATGGCGCGAAAGATCCGGGTCCGCGGGAGTTGCAGCGCCACGGGAAGCGCAACGAGGCGGAATTTTGGGCGGAAAAACTTAGAAAGTCGATTTTGTTTTAAAAGAGGCCATGGGAGGGTGACAAGTGTCCCCACATCGATTTACGCTACATGCGTTATATTGACCAAGACTTGGTCATTTCTTTCAACTTTTCATCTTTACACTCCATCTCTCTCTAAGTTAAAAGCTCATCCTTCTCTCTAAATTCCCAAGAGGAATTCTAGCCTAAGGAAAAATCTGAAAGTGTAATAGGAAGGAAAGGTTATTACAAGCTTGTGAAGACTATTGTGGTGGTGTTCTTGGAGAAAAGGCTAGCAAGGTGTTGGAATAAGTTTGGCTAAAACTTGAGGTAACATTTCTTCTCTTGTAGTTGGTTTTGGGTGTTGCATGTTTAATAGGAAGAACTTGTAGTTGGAAAATGCACTTAGAGTAGTTGCATGTAAGAAATGGGGTTGATTATGAAAGAATTGGTTAGGGGGATATTATGAGCATGTTGTTGCCTAAATACTACATTAGACTTGTTGGGTTAGTTGTTGTAACTTGTGGGGCTGAATTTTACACACCAAAGTTTAGGTGTGTAATCCCCTTGGTGTTGGTTGGTTGTTGAGCCTTAAACATGGCATTTGAGCGTTAAAAATCGACCTTGGAAAAGGTGGCAAAGTATGTAGAAACAAAGGAAAGCTGCCCAATTTTTCCGTAGGAAATTGGTGACTTTAACTTGGAAAAATTCTGCATTGTAATTAGAGCTTGATAAACGTATTGTGGTCATTTTAGGTTGACATACTACGTGCAGTAAATTGGACTTAGCTTGTGGATTGACCGAAGAGGTATGTGGAGCTTTCCTATCTCTTGAGCATGATTAGTTGTACCTATGTAGTGCGGTGAGACGTCAAGATTTGGAAATCTTCGTTTGTTATAAGTATTTGATACTTGCTTCGTTTTAAAAGAAAAGTATAAAAATCCCTTGGACTTAAGGGAATGTGTTTTACTATTGTTTAACTCTAATATAACGGCTTTATGGGAGTTGGTTATATTAGTTTGTGAAAGTTTAATGGAGAAAGGTTTTGATGATTTGAACTTGTGGAAGGAAAATGGTTTTAAGGCATGAATTGCCTAAGGTTTTACAAGAAATGAAGTCACTTAATTTAGAAGCTTGAGATAGTTTTAAAAGGAAATGTGACTTGCTTTGAAAAGAAATCGTAACTTGATACTATGGTGATTAGTATCTTGGAATTTTTGTATAAAAAGAGTTATTTCTTAAAAGGTTAGAGGTACATGATACTGGGTTAAATTCGGATTTTTTTACTAAAAGACATGATCGTGCCTTAGGTATACTAAAATGAGAGGATGTATTAATACTATTAATAAAGTTAGGTGATTCTTAACTTGCTTAAGTTATGATAGGCCAGTAGTGCTTATGTTGTGATGTGATAGGCCAGAGTGCTTATGTTATGTTTAATAGCCTGATGAGCTATGTTATATATATTTATATTGTTGGGTAAACCCGGTTATTATTTATGCCATGGATTTGCTACCCATGATGCGAGTGCGGCGCTTGTACTCACGCGGATCCGACCATAGGATCCACGCGGGTGAAATAGTCCCGTGCGAGTACGCGATGGTACTCATGCGGATCCACGGGATCCATGCGGTGAAATAGTCCCACGCGGGTGAAATAGTCCTACGACGAGGCGGATGACCTCACGCGGGTCCACAGGACCTATGCGGGTGAAATAGTCCCGAGTAGGATTGCTTAATGATACTACGGCGAGGTACCTGTTTTGATCGCGAGCCTCCTATTTTTATGCTATAAAACTTATACTTGTTACTCTATTGTTAGTAAGGCACGGTCTGAGTAAACCGATTTTCGCCTATAACTCCAAATTATATTTTGACTTATGATATTATTACGGTATTTTCCGTTCGCATATTTGGTACATGTTGTATCGACCTCGCCGGTGCGTTCATCTGCGCAGTTGAGGTTCATAACTGGCGATCCGCACTCTTAGGATCACGGTTCGGTTCTCGGAAGGCTCCATTTCTCGGAGGCCTCGTCTTTTGGTACGATTCCACGAGGTTGTAGACTTTTGTACATTCGGGGTATGGCGGGGCCCTGTCCGTCATAGTGTTATTCATTCTTAGAGGCACGTAGTCTTGTCGAACTTGGTTCGTTAAGGATGTATCGTTTGGTTTATGTACTTTTAGGTTAGCCATTTTGGGCTAGACTATTCTATATCGTAATGGTTGTTTATCTTGAGTTTATATTCCGCGGTTTTCTCGATGTTGTGTCACTAGGGTGCGGGTTAAGGCACCGGCCACGTCCGGTTCGGTCGTGATGATTCTGCTCGACCATCGATGATCATCCGGTGCGGTCCCTTTCGATTGCCTTTGCATGTTCTTATATAGCCCCCATTTGGGTTCCAAATTAGGTAAATAAATAAAGGCTGATACTGGACGATATTGGTGCTGATTCGCGCTTGAACCGGTTATGGTAAGTTTTGATTGAGGGATTTGGTTTATCTATGGTAAGAAGAGCGGGCTGCGCTTGCATGGGTAAGGAAGGCCAGATTCTCGTGAGAATCTCGGGGTGTGCTGGTGTTGGTGCGGCGGGTCTGCTAGGTTTAGGGTTCTTGTGTATATGGTTTCGTTCATTGAGGACGGTGGAAAAGGGGTGTTGGGCTTCTGTTTGTTTTGTTTATGGCTAAAGGACGAGGGTGAAGGGAATAATAGGGGAATGGGTTTGTGCGGGTAGCGGGTCACGTTTTTGGGCCTGGGCGACGGGTGTTTGGGCTGGGCGACGTGGGATGGAGTAAAGGGAAACTGGGTAGTTATTAATTAGTTCTAGGTATTAGTTTTAGGCCTTTAATTAGTGATAAATTAATTAATTAATTCTAGGAGTTAATTTTAGGTATTTAATTAGTGTTAAATTAATAACATAAATTGCTTATATTATTTAGGTGCTTTATTAAAATTATTACAAGAATAAAATGGGCGTGCTATTTAATTAATGCTTAATATTTTAGAATGCGGCGCTATTAAAAACTTATTATGGCATTATTGCGAAGTTAAATTAAAAATGCATTGAGTTTAGATTAAATTATTTAAATGCTAAATGCAAGTATGATATTTAAGAATCGTTTAAAGCTTTATAAATGCGGTGCTATTAAATGCATATATCAGATTAAAATTGATTTTAAATTACAAATGATTACTAATAAATGCGGCTATGCTACCTGACATGACGTTATCGCTAAATTATTTATTTTATGCATTTATTAATTATTTAAGAATTACGACAAAGCTTAAAGTTAGTTAATGCGGGCGCGGGACTCTAAGTGTTTAAAACTCTATGTAAGACGCGATGCCATTATTAGATTAATTATTTATGCATGTACTTAATGTTTTATTCGCTGCATTTTATTAAAAAAATCCTAAAAAATTATTTTACAAAATTAGTGTAATTTTATAGTTAATGGCTGGACGGGAGGATCAAAATTGGGTGTCAACATATCCAGTCTGGGAATGCCTTTAACAGCCTCAAACAAGATCAGTTTCTCCAAGGTGTCGTAGTTGACATGTCCCAACTTCTGGTGCCAAAGTGTCAAGTCACTTACCTTTGCGGAGTTGCACACATCTTCTCTGCCTACTAGATAACAGTTATCTCCGGTTCGGGTTCCTAACATGACACACTTGTTTGCAGAATATGTAACTTTGCATCCAAGTTTGTTGAATTTCACCTCTAGATCGTCATCACCTAATTGGCTTATGTTAAGGAGATTAGCAACCAAACCTTTTACATGAAGCACATTCTTCAAGGCTGGTACATTCGGAACATTAAGAGTTCCTCTACCAATAATCTTACTCTTACTTCCTCCTCCAAAGGTCACATATCCTCCATTGAATGCTCCATACTCCTTCAAGAGACTTTTAGTACATGTCATATGATGTGAGCATCCACTATCGAAGTACCAAGAACCTGTAATGTTAGTACGCAAGACAGTTATTCACACATTACATTTTAGATTTATTTTGGGTACTCACTCCTTTTTAAAACCTTATCTTCCTTCCGCTTCCAGGCTTGTTTCTTTGAATGTTATCAGTGATGTTGGGCTATATTGGTGACAACACTTTAGGTAATAGGCTGATAGCAGAATTTTGAAGCTTGTAGCAGTAGGTCATGAGATGTCCTGACTTTTTACAGAAGCTATATACAAACTTCGATCCAATCATAGTGCTCTGAGAGTTACAAGCATTTTTTTGACAAATTTTATCCTCTTAGTTGGACTATCGATCCTGGAAGTATCGGTTTTTCTGGGAGAATGATAACCAAGCCTGTCCTTATGGAATTGTTGAAGTTCAAAATTTCATCAAGTTTGGAGGTTCCCATGTTTAGCCTTTGAAACGTGGTCTCAGTTGTATACAGTCGTGCAAGAATCTTACCAAGCTCAAGGTCCTTCTTGGTAAGTGTCACCTCTAATCGGTTGATTGTTCTCTTCAAATTGCAGTTCTCAAGAGCCAATGATTTTGCTTTTGAGTCTAGTTGCTCAGATGTAGTGATTAAGGCTTTACAAAGATTTTGTAATTCCTTTATCGTTTCGTATTTCGAGTCAACTAGATCCAAATCAGCAGCCTTAGTTGAAGAAATAAATCCACTAAAACAATTTACATCAGAATAATCAAAGTAAACATACCTCTCTGACGATGCAGACATTTCTGATGTAGCCTCCGATGTTGTTTCAGATGTTGGGTCAACATCGTCAATACCATCTTCATCGTCGGTCAGTGAGTGTTCAAACATGGCTGCAAGCATTGTCTGTGGTCGTTCTTCTTTTTGATCTTCTTCTTCCTCTTCATTCTCATCATCATTGAGGGTTATCCACATGACCTTACCAATTTTCCTAAGGGTGTTCGCACACTCATTAGAGTAGTGTCCCTAATCGGATCATGCATGACATTGCACTCCCTCGAGTTGTTTGAGATTGTAATTGGTTCCGTCGGAGTTGGATTTCCTTAGTGGATTGTGGTTTTTCTGCTCAGAAGTTGATCTTGCTGGTTGCTTATTGAAGAGAGGGTTCTGATGCTTATTATACTTGGCTTTGTTACGGTCAATGTTGATCTTTCTCACCATAGAATTGAATCTACGGGTGAGTAAGGCAACAGTTGCATCGTCTCCCAGTTCCTCCAGGTTTTCTCCCTCAGTTTCCATTTCAGATTCCGAGGTTTGTCCTTAGAGTGCCAAGGTCTTGTCTTTATATAGATCTCTTTGGCTCTTCATGTTCATCTCATATATTTGAAAGATGCTCATTAAAGCGTGAAGATCCATATTAGCAAGATTATGAGCCTCTTCAATAGCACAAATCTTAGTATTATATCTTTCAGGAAGAGTGTTGACACCCAATTTTGACCCTCCCGTCCAGCCATTAACCATAAAATTACACTAATTTTGTAAAATAATTTTTATGATTTTTTATAATAAAATGTAGCGATAAAACATAAATACAGGCATAAATAATTAATTTAATAATGGCGTCGCGTCTCACGTAGAGTATTAAGCACTTAGAGTCTCGCGCCCGCATTAATTGATTTTAAGCCCTGTCAGGATTCTTAATTATTAATAAATACATAAATAAATAATTTAGCGATAACGTCGTGTCAGGTAGCATGGCCGCATTTATTAGTAATCATTTGTAGTTTAAAAATCAATTTTAATCTGATATATATGCATTTAATAGCATCGCATTTATAAAAGCTTTAAACAATTCTTAAATATCATACTTGCATTTAGCATTTAAATAAGTTAATCTAAACTCAATGTAATTTAACTTCGCAATAATGCACAATAATAAGATTTTAAATAATAGCGCCACATTCTAAAATATTAAGCATTAATTAAATAGCACGCCCGCATTTATAACAACTAGGTTAATAAAGCACTCAAATAATTTAAGCACAATTCATTAAGTTAATTAACTCCTAAAATTAAATACCTAATTAAAATTAATAATACACTACACTAATTAAAGGCCTAAAACTAATACCTAAAACTAATACCCTAATTTAACTACCAGCCCAAACCTTTCCCTTATTCCACGACCTACCCACGCCTATCCCCTTATCGAAGCCCACGTCGCCCAAGCCCTTCACTTCCCTTCATTCTTCCCTTTAGCCCCATCGTCCGTAACCCAACCAAAGAAACCCTAAACCTAAATTGCAATCGCCAATACACCAAGACTCTCACCGGTTCTCGCCGAGAATCAGGGCTTTCCTTACCCACGCACTCCTAGCCGCCTCTCCTTTCCATAACCAAACGAGTCCAACGATACCTTTCCATAACCAAACAAATCCTTCAGATCGCACCTGTTCGAAATCACTCACAAATCAGCACAAATCAAGCTCAGAATCAGCCCTAATTGCCTACCTAACTTGGAACCCAAATGGGGCTATAAAAGGCACATGCAATAGACCAATCGGAGGAGACTTTTAGCAGTAGTGTCGAACCCAGTTAAGAAACACAGAAATTAAGAGCAGTCCAGTTTTCAGGACAGTAGAGTAGAGAGGGGGATCGGTCGAGCACAATAGAGAGAACATAGGTGGAACACCCCTCCTTTACCTTCGAGGATACCTTTAGCATTTTTTCTGCAATCCCTTAGTAGTCTGCATCCTTAAAATTCGCATTAGCAAGCCTTCCGAGTGGCTCCGACGACTTGATACGCTGCCTCGGTTCGCCGCCGGAGAAGGTAAATCTATTTATTCTCGACTCTAATTTACTTCACGCTGCGTGCTTGTTGTGTTCTCTCGTGGCTTAGTCATGTTTAGCTCGTTAAATCGTGTTATTGTTTTCTATTAATGCTTAATACAACGACGAAGTAATCTGCTTAGTTAATCCAGATTGGTAATGGTCTTATCAAAAATCAGGAAATAGGTTGCTGTTGTTATTCGCTTACTGGGTATGATGTTGGATACTAAAGTGCTCATTGATGTTTGTTGTTGTCTTATGGCTTGCCGACTGTTTTACTAGCTAAATAGGTTCCTTAATCTTCTGTTAATTTACCTTCTCACGAGCTGTATGATGTACGATTGCTTGAGAGATATGTCGGTATGATGTCGTTTGTTATCTATATGTGTTAAATTGATGTAGGGAACAGTCCTAATCATGTTTACTGATATACTATTTACTCCCTTTCACAGAATCTTTAGCACTGCTATCAGATCTGTTAAATGAATGTTAACATTCTTGGATCGCTTCGACCAAGTGTCATAAACTGTCCCTAATAAGTTTAAACAAATTCAAACCAGCATGACGACTTAACTGCATTTAACCATGTGCAAAGATAGGTGGAGAGGAGGTGTTTTCATTTATGATACATATTCAAGTATGAGTGTCGTTAAGAATGGAAATCCATATTTTGCACCTACTTTGTGTTTAGTTTAAGATAAGTCTGGACCTTATATATTTTGACAGGATTACAAATCTGTGTCGCATTGATTCTAAGGGTAATAATTAAATGCTAGAAAGTTAAACAGCAGGTGTTTTGAACTCATGAAACTGTATATGTCATATTGTACTTGTCTCTGTGTATGTTGTTTCATGTATGCTAGTGTGATATCGTGTACTATTATGTAGTGTCTCATCCATATGAGTTTGAACTAAAGTGTCCTATCGATATTTAATTTAAGTAATATGTGTAAAACCTCTCTAGATTTCAGACGCTTCGATCGCCTTTCAAGTTCCTACTAATAGTTTCATACCATGTACCCCTGCATACTATTGAATTCTCTCCATGCCTTATATGCATCACCCATGCATGAATCTTGGACCATACTTCCATACTATATGCCTCTTTTGGATCAGAGATGCCCTTTAGCATGTTCACTGTTTTCTGGCCTAATGTCTCTGACATCTAAGTCTTGCACATAAGAATACCTGTAGGTATTTTGAACTTGTATATGTTTCACTCCTGACCAAGTCCATGAAGGACTGTTGGTATTTCTCTATGTCTACTACTACAACATGTTGTCTCCTTCCCATGTGTTGCCTTAAAACTAAGCAATAATTGTTTTGAAAATCTTACCTGCTGGCAGTCCAATCCCTCTTCGACATTGTCACTGCTGACTTTATGTGTGCCTGCTTCGATATAAACTATGTGCCAAGTGCTTATTCGTTATTTAATTGGGCTCATACTAATCCTTTTCTTTCTTTGTTCTTTTTACATGGCACGCATTGGAGCAAAAATGAAGAGTCTCATGGCGAGACTCGTCGCGAGCTATTTCAAACGGCAACCCGCATCTGCATCCGCATTCCCGTTCCCGCATCAGAAACTCCTAGAAAAACAAACAGGACTGAGTCATCCGCTCCAATCCCTTCGCTCTCTTGATTTTCTTGTCTCGTTTTTATGCCATTTATTCGTTTTTCTATTAATTAACTTTGTAATTAATAGGAGAACTTCTAGCAATTAGGTCTTTAAATATATGAGACGAAAGTAATTACATTTTAGAAACGCATTCTTCTTTATTTGTCTTTTAGGGCTACTAGGCATGTTTAAAATCTAAAAAAATAAAAATAATCTAACTCGTCATAAAACCAACATTCTGTTTCTTATTAAAATACATAACAGATTTCTCCTAAACTCTCAAAAATCAGCTTAAGTATTTTATGCTACACGCAAGTTAAGCAAGATTAATTTAGCTAGCAGTATACCTAACTAGTTCATAAATAACCTTTGTATGAACACATAATCAGTCCATAAAGCACCCTTTTAGCACTCTTTAGCATTCCTAGCCCTTTTAGCACTTTGAATCACCCCTTGGCGTTTAATACCTTTAGCATTTTAGCATTTAGCACTACTTTTAGCATTCTTCTACCCTTTAACATTTAGCATTTTAGCGTTTTTAGCACCGTAGCATTTTAGCACTCCTTTCTAACACTTTTAACACTTTAGCACCTTGTTAAAACATCTTTAAGCCCTTTTAACATTTTAGCATTCTTTTAAATATTTTATTATTTATTTAGTTAACACCGTAGCAATTTCTAGTACCTCTTTGCACTTTTAGCACTCTTAAGCACCTTTAATGTTTAAGCACCCTAGCACTACTTTGTTTACACTCAGCATCTTCAAATTGCTAGCACTTTTGTTAAAGCCTTTAACCCCTAATATTTTAGCACCTCTAGCATTCTTTCACATGTAGCACCTTTTGCCCTTTTTAGACTTAAGCACCTTTAAACATTTTAGCATTTCCCAATATTTTATTAAGCGAAGAGCTCTATTTTGCATTTTTAAAATATAATAATTACCCTAGGTTTGGCAGACAACCGCAGTTAGCGGATCTTAGAGGGTGCCTAACCCCTTCCCTCTAGATTAATAAAGAACCCTTGCCCAGAATCTCACTAAGTTTAGCAGACCATTAAAATGGAGTTAATGTTTTACTTTAAACTAGTTAAACATTTAGGTGTCCTAATTCACCCAATTAATTAGGTGGCGACTCCGCGAACCCTTTAGCATTTTAGCATATTAGCACCCTTTAGCTCTAAAATTAGCCTTTTAGCACTCTTTTGCACTTTTAGCCTCTTTTGCAATTTTTGGCATCCGTTAGCATTTTTAAAATCTTTAAGCATTTTTGGACATTAATAGCATTATTTTATTTTTTCTAACCTTTTAATTTGAGCAGCAGGAGTTGGAGTTAAAAAAATGCCGCGGCCGGAAAAGGGCGCGACAGAAATGGCGACTCTGCTGGGGACTTTAGGTTCTTAACCACAACAAACCTAGGATAATTATTTGGCAATTACTTTTGCATTTAATTTTTGTGTGCTGTATTTTGTTTTGTTTATTTTGCTACCTGCTTTACTGCTTTCCTTAAACTGGCATTCCGCCCATATTTCTTCCACTCTGGAAAATTCACACAATCACACACTCACGCGCTGGTGTGCTTCGCGCACCCGCAAATTTCTTCAAATACCCAAATTTTAAAAGAGTTGGCGCCTGCGCGGAGTTAGATCGGTTCGTCTGATCAGCCGCGTAGCCTTCTCACTCGAGTTGTCCGCTCGGGAACCTTGCGTCTAGAAAAACCAAATCTTAGAAACTTAAGATAGAGCTATACCACCCTTTATTTTAGGGCATGCATGCATTTACCTTAGGTGGGTCGGTCCTTGGCATCGACACCACAATTAGAAAAACACCAAACTTGTCGACGGGTTTCGCAACCCAATGACCAACCAGCATATTATGTGTAGCGTGGCAATGACAGACAAATCCAAACCCAATCATGACATGCTGAAATTGGGAAAAGTGCACCGTCATTTGGTCGCCATTTCCAACAAAGGCATTATAGTTGGACGACTTGGACAAATCCGTCATAATCTCGCATAAGTGACGTTTAGGCTCACCCCTGGCATAAAGAGGCCCCCCCTGCATGTTAGGAAGCGTTTGAATGTGCTATGTGCGATATACCTGCTATATACCTGCAAATTATGTGCTCTATGCTAACACCGTTTGTTGCATTTTTTTAGAAAGTTTATCATCTCCCCCCAAAGGTCGATTTGTATTTGACTTAGCAATAGCAGAGCATCAATATTTCACAAGATCAAAGGCACGGTCCAGCGACATGACCGATTCGAGGGCATTTGGCGGAGCAGTCGGAACTGTTTGGTTCCTATAAAGCGGCAGTCTCGAAAGAAGAGCGGCATTGACACCTTCTCAAAAACGGGACAATGTAGGAAACTGCATGCGGTGCAAATCCAAAGCGCACTGCGCAGATATCAAGGAACAAGGCGAAGTCGAATCTGAATCGACCCCCAAAACTCACAAATTTTCTTTGGCGCAGTCTTTTCATATTAACAAAAGCGAAAGTGCAATGGCGAAATGAAAAATACGCGAAAGGTTTCTTCAGATATTAGCGAAGCGACAAAAGCAACAAAGCGCAGGAGGATGACAACAATCCAAAGTCCGTGATCGTAAGCGGCAGCAGAAAGGCATCAACAATCGAATCAAAGTTCGAGTTCCGCAACAAAACCTAGCGCATCAACTAGGGCACAAAGTCAAAGTGGCAACCAATGCATCACACCCAACAGAGGCATCATGGCAATTCGTCAGTTGCAGCATTTAGCATGTCCGTGCAAAGACAACATCTCAGGGACGACATCTCTACCCATAAAATTGCACTTCTCATATATATATTTATCATCTTGTTTAAACAGGTATACACTAACGTCTTTTCTCAAGCTTAGCTTGCAGGAGCATTCATTCTACAGGAGCAGCAACACGTCCAGGCAACGACGTTATCAACACAGCAAGTCTATGCAACGACGCCCGGCGGAAATCGTCGCAACGGCGACGTTATCGGCAACAAGAAGTCCACGCAACGACGCCAAAGGCGTGCGTCGAACAACGACGTAATCAGCAAGTCCACGCAACGACGCCAGCAGCAACACGTCCAGACAACGACGTAATCAGCAAGTCCATGCAACGACACCAAGAAGAACGTCAAACAACGACGTTATCGGCGCGCAAGTCGGCAACGACGCCAAGAAGAACACGTCCGGCATAACGACGTAATCAACAAGTCCACGCAACGACGCCAGCGAAGAACACGCCCGAACGACGGCGTAATCGGCAAGTCCATGCAACGACGCCAACAAAGAATATCGTCCAGTAACGACGTAATCGGCAAGTCCGTACGCGACGCCCGGCGGCCCACGTCGGACGACGTGATCGGAAGTCCACGCAACGACGCCAAAGCAACATCGCCCAGTAACGACGGCGTTATCGGCCAAATGAGTCCACGCAACGACGCCAAGCGGCGATCGCCCAGTAACGACGCGGCGGCGTTATCGACGAAGTCCGAAAACGACGCCATCATCAGCATATTACATCTACACAAGGAAGATTTTCTCTGTTCTCAAAATTGCATTTTTATCATTCATGCTTTATTATTCTGTCTTAGCAGTTATGCACTAACTCTTCTTTGAGCTTTAGTCTACAGGAGCAGCAGCAACAAGTCCAAAAACGACGCCAAGTCCAAAAACGACGCCAAGTCCGAAAACGACGCCAAGTCCAAAAACGACGCCAAGTCCGAAAACGACGCCAAGTCCGAAAACGACGACAAGTCCGAAAACGACGCCAAGTCCGAAAACGACGCCAAGTCCGAAAACGACGCCAAGTCCGAAAACGACGCCAAGTCCGAAAACGACGCCAGGTCCGAAAACGACGCCAAGTCCGAAAACGACAACGAGTCCGAAAACGACGACGAGTCCGAAAACGACGACAAGTCCGAAAACGACGACAAGTCAGCATATCACATCTATGCAGGGACGATTTCTCTATTCTCATAATTGCATTTTTTTCTCATATATTATTCTGTCTTAGCAGTTATGCACTAACTTTTTCTTGAGCTTTAGTATACAGGGACAATTGCAGCAAGGACAACGTATCCGCATTCACAATCGCAACACGTCTGTGCAAGGACGAAAATCACAGCATTCGCAAAATCGCATCAACACAACAGGCATCGCGTTTTGCAGGATAACCTTTTCTATTCACAGTTACATTGTTTTTAAAATTATTTTTGCCTTAGCAGTTATGCACTAACCGTTTGTTCAAGTCTTGGCATGCAGCAGCAGGAGCACAACGTGGATTTTCTCTTCTGATAACCGGCAATCGTTGGGGCCAACCTTCCAACGATTGGCGTAAGCGGCCTCAGCGTCGGTCCACTCGCTTCCACCGTAGAACCCAAAGACCACAAGCCATAGCGGACACCCTGTGTTCAAGCCGCTTATTTTCTTTTACTTTTTGCATAACCCAAATGTCATCATAACTCGACATCGGGACATTTTAAGCCCGTTAGCCCGCCAGTGTTTTGACCATGGTAGCCCGGTGTCGCCATAACTCGACCTTCGACATCTTTAGTCCGCGTTAGCTGCGCCCGTGTTTCGACCATAGTAACCCAAAGATCGCCATAACTCGACACCGGGCGATTTGTTTTCGTCGGCCTTGTCTACCGCCGGCATTTACGCACTGCGAAGATCGAGACAAAATTGGCATGAGTCAACGCTTTGTCCAAGATTCTTCCATCATCTCCATACAAAGAGGGACATCCGCTGACACCCAATTTTGACCCTCCCGTCACCATTAACCATAAAATTACACTAATTTTGTAAAATAATTTTTATGATTTTTATAATAAAATGTAGCGATAAAACATAAATACAGCATAAATAATTAATTTAATAATGGCGTCGCGTCTCACGTAGTATTAAGCACTTAGAGTCTCGCGCCCGCATTAATTGATTTTAAGCCCTGTCAGGATTCTTAATTATTAATAAATACATAAATAAATAATTTAGCGATAACGTCGTGTCAGGTAGCATGGCCGCATTTATTAGTAATCATTTGTAGTTTAAAAATCAATTTTAATCTGATATATATGCATTTAATAGCATCGCATTTATAAAAGCTTTAAACAATTCTTAAATATCATACTTGCATTTAGCATTTAAATAAGTTAATCTAAACTCAATGTAATTTAACTTCGCAATAATGCACAATAATAAGATTTTAAATAATAGCGCCACATTCTAAAATATTAAGCATTAATTAAATAGCGCGCATTTATAACAACTAGGTTAATAAAGCACTCAAATAATTTAAGCACAATTCATTAAGTTAATTAACTCCTAAAATTAAATACCTAATTAAAATTAATAATACACTACACTAATTAAAGGCCTAAAACTAATACCTAAAACTAATACCCTAATTTAACTACCAGCCCAAACCTTTCCCTTATTCCCCTGACCCGGCCCACGCTCTATCCCTTATCAGAAGCCCACGTCGCCCAAGCCCTTCACTTCCCTTCATTCTTCCCTTAGCCCCATCGTCCAGAACCTAACCAGCAAACCCTAAACCTAAATTGCAATCGCCGCCAATACACTGAAGATTTCGCTCGAGAATCCGGCTTTCCTTACCCACGCACTCCCAGCTCTCCTTTCCATAACCAAACGAGTCCAACGATACCTTTCCATAACCAAACAAATCCTTCAGATCGCACTGCTCAAATCACTCACAAATCAGACAAATCAAGCTCGAATCACCCTAATTGCTTACCTAACTTGGAACCCAAATGGGGCTATAAAAGGCACACGATAGACCAATCGGGGCAGACCTTTAGCAGTAGTGTCGAACCCAGTTAAGAAACACAGAAATTAAGAGCAGTCCAGTTTTCAGGACAGTAGAGTAGAGAGGGGGATCGGTCGAGCACAATAGAGAGAACATAGGTGGAACACCCCTCCTTTACCTTCGAGGATACCTTTAGCATTTTTTCTGCAATCCCTTAGTAGTCTGCATCCTTAAAATTCGCATTAGCAAGCCTTCCGAGTGGCTCCGACGACTTGATACGCTGCCTCGGTTCGCCGCCGGAGAAGGTAAATCTATTTATTCTCGACTCTAATTTACTTCGATGCCTGCGTGCTTGTTGTGTTCTCTGTGGCTTAGTCATGTTTAGCTGCGTTCGTCGTGTTATTGTTTTCTATTAATGCTTAATACAACGACGAAGTAATCTGCTTAGTTAATCCAGATTGGTAATGGTCTTATCAAAAATCAGGAAATAGGTTGCTGTTGTTATTCGCTTACTGGGTATGATGTTGGATACTAAAGTGCTCTCATTGATGTTTGTTGTTGTCTTATGGCTTGCCGACCTGTTTTACTAGCTAAATAGGTTCCTTAATCTTCTGTTAATTTACCTTCTCACGAGCTGTATGATGTACGATTGCTTGAGAGATATGTCGGTATGATGTCGTTTGTTATCTATATGTGTTAAATTGATGTAGGGAACAGTCCTAATCATGTTTACTGATATACTATTTACTCCCTTTCACGGAATCTTTAGCACTGCTATCAGATCTGTTAAATGAATGTTAACATTCTTGGATCGCTTCGACCAAGTGTCATAAACTGTCCCTAATAAGTTTAAACAAATTCAAACCAGCATGACGACTTAACTGCATTTAACCATGTGCAAAGATAGGTGGAGAGGAGGTGTTTTCATTTATGATACATATTCAAGTATGAGTGTCGTTAAGAATGGAAATCCATATTTTGCACCTACTTTGTGTTTAGTTTAAGATAAGTCTGGACCTTATATATTTTGACAGGATTACAAATCTGTGTCGCATTGATTCTAAGGGTAATAATTAAATGCTAGAAAGTTAAACAGCAGGTGTTTTGAACTCATGAAACTGTATATGTCATATTGTACTTGTCTCTGTGTATGTTGTTTCATGTATGCTAGTGTGATATCGTGTACTATTATGTAGTGTCTCATCCATATGAGTTTGAACTAAAGTGTCCTATCGATATTTAATTTAAGTAATATGTGTAAAACCTCTCTAGATTTCGTATCAGTTCTTGACTGCCCCTTTCAAGTTCCTACTAATAGTTTCATACCATGTACCCCTGCATACTATTGAATTCTCTCCATGCCTTATATGCATCACCCATGCATGAATCTTGGACCATACTTCCATACTATATGCCTCTTTTGGATCAGAGATGCCCTTTAGCATGTTCACTGTTTTCTGGCCTAATGTCTCTGACATCTAAGTCTTGCACATAAGAATACCTGTAGGTATTTTGAACTTGTATATGTTTCACTCCTGACCAAGTCCATGAAGGACTGTTGGTATTTCTCTATGTCTACTACTACAACATGTTGTCTCCTTCCCATGTGTTGCCTTAAAACTAAGCAATAATTGTTTTTTTGAAAATGTTACCTGCTGGCAGTCCAATCCCTCTTCGACATTGTCACTGCTGACTTTATGTGTGCCTGTTTCGATATAAACTATGTGCCAAGTGCTTATTCGTTATTTAATTGGGCTCATACTAATCCTTTTCTTTCTTTGTTCTTTTTACATGGCATGCATTGGAGCAAAAATGAAGAGTCTCATGGCGAGACTCGTCGCGAGCTATTTCAAATGGCAACCCGCATCTGCATCCGCATTCCCGTTCCCGCATCAGAAACTCCTAGAAAAACAAACAGGACTGAGTCATCCGCTCCAATCCCTTCGCTCTCTTGATTTTCTTGTCTCGTTTTATGCCATTTATTCGTTTTTCTATTAATTAACTTTGTAATTAATAGGAGAACTTCTAGCAATTAGGTCTTTAAATATATGAGACGAAAGTAATTACATTTTAGAAACGCATTCTTCTTTATTTGTCTTTTAGGGCTACTAGGCATGTTTAAAATCGGCAAAAAATAAAAATAATCTAACCTGTGTCATAAAACCAACATTCTGTTTCTTATTAAAATACATAACAGATTTCTCCTAAACTCTCAAAAATCAGCTTAAGTATTTTATGCTACACGCAAGTTAAGCAAGATTAATTTAGCTAGCAGTATACCTAACTAGTTCATAAATAACCTTTGTATGAACACATAATCAGTCCATAAAGCACCCTTTTAGCACTCTTTAGCATTCCTAGCCCTTTTAGCACTTTGAATCACCCCTTGGCGTTTAATACCTTTAGCATTTTAGCATTTAGCACTACTTTTAGCATTCTTCTACCCTTTAACATTTAGCATTTTAGCGTTTTTAGCACCGTAGCATTTTAGCACTCCCTTTCTAACACTTTTAACACTTTAGCACCTTGTTAAAACATCTTTAAGCCCTTTTAACATTTTAGCATTCTTTTAAATATTTTATTATTTATTTAGTTAACACCGTAGCAATTTCTAGTACCTCTTTGCACTTTTAGCACTCTTAAGCACCTTTAATGTTTAAGCACCCTAGCACTACTTTGTTTACACTCAGCATCTTCAAATTGCTAGCACTTTTGTTAAAGCGTCTTTAACCCCTAATATTTTAGCACCTCTTAGCATTCTTTCACATGTAGCACCTTTTGCCCTTTTTAGACTTAAGCACCTTTAAACATTTTAGCATTTCCCAATATTTTATTAAGCAAGAAGAGCTCTATTTTGCATTTTTAAAATATAATAATTACCCTAGGTTTGGCAGACAACATGAGTTAGCGGATCTTAGAGGGTGCCTAACCCCTTCCCTCTAGATTAATAAAGAACCCTTGCCCAGAATCTCACTAAGTTTAGCAGACCATTAAAATGGAGTTAATGTTTTACTTTAAACTAGTTAAACATTTAGGTGTCCTAATTCACCCAATTAATTAGGTGGCGACTCCGCGAACCCTTTAGCATTTTAGCATATTAGCACCCTTTAGCTCTAAAATTAGCCTTTTAGCACTCTTTTGCACTTTTAGCCTCTTTTGTAATTTTTGGCATCCGTTAGCATTTTTAAAATCTTTAAGCATTTTTGGACATTAATAGCATTATTTTATTTTTTCTAACCTTTTAATTTGAGCAGCAGGAGTTGGAGTTAAAAAAATGCCGCGGCCGGAAAAGGGCGCGACAAAGAGATCTGAGAGCTTTATCCACAAATTATGTGTTGGTTAATGGAGACCCAAGCACTTGACACTGATTAGCAATGTCAATCAACTTTTTAAAATAGGATTTTATATCATCAGACTGTAGAACCGCGGTGCCGGTACGGAATTTTTCAGTTCCGAGTTGAAATTGGCCAAGGGCAATAGGGTCCCTATGGCACGAAATTGATACATATTTAAAGCCCTAGGGATCAGTTTTTAGGAGGGGGGAGTCCATTCTTGAACACAAGAACAACACAAGACACTTGGAGCAACATTTGGAGACTTTAATCTTCATAATTTTCTATCTTTAGTTCTTATTTCAGTTTTATGTTGGATATTGTGTTAGTTCGTAGTATGTCTATGACTAGGAACTAAACACGTAATTAGGGCTTTTCTTATGATTCACTTGAACCTTTATCATGATTTGATGCAATAGTTTGATTACTTCTTCAGTTGTTAAGATCTATTCAATAATTGATGTGAATGCTTGATAATTAATTGATCATTAAATATCATAACATATATGATTTCGAATCAACAACCGAGAGGAAAGATTTGGATATGTTCTAGTTGAATAGACATAGGTTAAAATCGTGGACGACAATACCTCGATACTTGTGTAGCTTTATAGGTTATTGTTCTTAATCCTCCTATGTGGTAAATTCTATCATAGAAATATAGAAGGGTTCTGCACTGGGGTTGAGTGATTATATATCCTAACCGAAATATAAGACAGTCTAGTTAGCCGCTATCTTAACATAGAAGAATCATTATTGTAGAACGCATTAAGGATTGAATAAAGTGGATAGTTGATGATTTTGAAAGCCCTAATTCCTTCATAATCTGAATACAACCTAATTAGTTTACTTATTTCTTGCAATCATTCCAGTAGTTAAATAAAAAATCCAATCACTATTCGTTTGCCAAATAGATAACACAAAATAGATGCTCGGTACTTAGAAACCAGTCTATGTGGACGATATTCGGTCTTACAGACTATATTACTTGAGACGATACGTACACTTGTATTTTGCGCGTGTGGAAATCGCCTAACAAGTTTTTGGCGCCGTTGCCGGGGACTGACGTATATCTAATATCGAACCATCTATTTTTATTTCTAATTTGGCTTTATTTTTAATTTTATTGTTAGAACCATGTGTCGTGATCTGTTTGTTGATTGTGATCTATTTCAGGAATCTAGTGTATGTGAAGTAGGAGAGGAGCAGACACTCCTATCCCTCTGAACCCTGAGATTGAGAGACTTTGCAGACAAAACAGGAAAGATAAAAGAACTGCTAAATTGTTAGTAATGGGAGATCAGCAGAACAACAATGGGATACCAGTAGAGGGGTTGAATAATGAGGTACCGGTTGCCCCGGGACAAGTCCCACCACCTGCGGAGATGAGTTTGGGGGACTATGTTCTCCCCACAGTCACGGGAGCACAGACTTGCATCAGGCTCCCAACTATAGGGGCTAACAATTTTGAGATCAAGCCAGCCATCATGAGCATGGTCCAAAACACAGTACAGTTTGGGGGACTGCCATCTAAAGATCTCCACATGCACATTGCAAACTTCCTGGAGCTGTGTGCTACTTTCAAATACAATGGTGTCACTGACGATACCATCAGACTTAGGCTCTTCCCATTCTCACTGAGGGATAGAGCCAAAAGTTGGTTGAACTCACTACCTGCCAACTTCGTCACTACTTGGAAGGACCTGGCCCAAAGGTTTCTAGCAAAGTTCTTCCCTCCTTCCAAAGCAACAAAGTTAAGAGGAGACTTAAACAATTTTCCCAGGTGGATGGTGAGTCTCTCTATGATGCATGAGAGCGATTTAAGGATCTGCAGAGGAAGTGCCCACATCATGACATAGAGAAGTGGATGTTAGTCCACATCTTTTATAATGGGCTGAGTGGTACTACGCGTACCATCATTGATGCAGCAGCAGGGGGTGCCTTCATGAAAAAGAATGTCAATGAGGCACATGATTTACTAGAGGATATGGCAGCCAACAACCATCAGGGAGCAGATGACAGGTCAGTGACTAGCAGGAAGACCATAGGTATTCATAAATTAGATGCAATTACTGTCCTGAATGCACATGTAGCCCTTCTGACAAAGCAACTGCAGCAGAATACCATGATTACGAATGCAGTCCAGACGCCTGTAAATTGTGAAATTTGTGAGGGCCCGTATTATTTTGACAGATGCACAGCAGTTGATCCTAACAATGTGCCAATGGAGCAGGTTCAGGCGGTTGGGAACTTTTAGAGGTCTTACAACTCCAACACGTACAATCCAGGGTGGAGAAATCACCCTAACTTTTCATGGAGGAACGACCAACCCCAGCAACAGACATATCAAAGTGGTTACCAGAACCAGCAAGGACACAATCATGCCACTTCATCCCGTCCAGATTTAGGCCACCGCACGGCAGGAAAAACTGATGAACCGAGTTGCATCGCTACACCGACCAACTCATAGAATCAGTTCATGTCAGAAACCAGGTCCTCTCTTAGGAACTTGGAAACACAGGTTGGGCAGCTTGCAAATATGGTAACCAACAGGCCACAGAGCGCTCTCCCAAGCAATACAGAGGTGAATCCTAGAGAACAATATCAAGAAGTATTGTTGAGGAATGAAAAGTAGTTGGAGCACGTTGCTCCCCAGCCCGCAGTGGTAAGTGAGAATGAGGGTGAGAAGGTAGTTGAAGTAGAGAAAGAGGGGGTCACTGAGGACAACCCTACAGTTGAAAAAGCTCCACCAGCACCTTTGAGGGAATATGTTGATAAAATCCCTTACCCTCAGAGGCTACAAAGGAAGGCAGTTGAGAAGCAGTTCTCCAAGTTCTTGGAGGTGTTAAAAAAGCTACACATAAATATTCCCTTCATTGAGGCGCTAGAGCAGATGCCCGCATATTTCAAGTTCCTGAAGGAGATACTTGAGAAAAAGAGGAGGCTAGCGGATTATGAGACAGTGTCATTGACAGAGGAGTGTAGTGACATCTTGCAAAAGAAACTGCCTCCTAAGCTTAAGGATCCAGGGAGCTTCACCTTGCCATGCACTAGTGGTAGGGTGACATGCAACATGGCGCTGTGTGATCTAGGGGCTAGCATCAATCTAATGCCCTATCTGTCTTCAAGAGGTTGGGTTTGGTGGAAGCCAAACCGACCACAGTAAATCTGCAGCTAGCCGACCGAACTGTGGTGCATCCCAGAGGCATAATCGAAGATGTGTTGGTTAAGGTAGAAAAATTCTTCTTCCCTGCAGACTTCCTTATTATTGATATGGAAGAAGATGATGAGATACCAATTATCTTGGGGAGACCATTCCTTGCTACTGGGAGAGCCTTGATTGATGTGGAAAAGGGGGAACTGAGACTCAGGGTTCAGGAGGAGGAGATAGTGTTCAAGGTGTTCAAATCCGCCATTGAGTCCCATGTCATTGACAAGTGTTTCGCAACAAGTACAGCTGCCCCAGCAGTTCAGCCAGTGCAGGCCAAAGCTAGGGAGACCATCCCTACAACATTAAACCCACAGGTCAGCAAGGTGGCAGGAACAAAAATTGATAAGATGAAATCCCTCGAAAAGGTAAGTATTACTGAACCCCCTCTGGTGAAGAAGAAAAATAGAATGAGAAATAAGAGGATGATTATGAAATGGATAGGTTGTGGGGTTAAATTACCCTAATGATTTTTTATAAGTAACCTGCGTCCGACTAAAGTACGTTAAAGACAGCGCTACTTGAGAGGCAATCCAATGTTTAAATTCTGCAATTTATTTTAATTAGGACAGTCTCATTTTTGGTATGTTAGTTATGTTGTAATGCCAGGTGAAGGACTCAGATGATGGATCATGAAGGAAAATGGCGAAAAGACACAAAATTGAGTCAGCACCGCGGTACCGATCTGCAGCACCGCGGTGCTAGTTCACGATCCCCGAAAATATGAAAAGGCCCGGAATCGCCAAATCTCCTCCCACAGATATCGTCACAATGCAATATTCGCCGCCACCACCACTATTTTGAGTCGATTTACGTATGTAAGTCATCCCTGTTTCATATTTGAGTCATACACATTTGGGACAATGTGTCAGTTAAGTTTGGGGGGTACTTGTATTTTCTTTTCTTATAATTTTGTGATTCGTGTCTTTTATGTGTCTATATGAGTCACAATTTTGTTTATCATGCATGCTATAGTTTCTTGAAACGCCTATTGAATTAAGTAAGATAATGTAATGGAATGATATGCAAAAATTTGTGTGCTTAAGTTAAATATCCAAAGATTCATGAAAACCTGATTAGTTGGAATATTGTGTGCTTAGCCTATGTATGTCAATTTCGGGAAAAAATGTCTTGCATGCTTGCTATTTGAAGCGAAATAATTAGGATGTACATGTTAGGGGGGGGGATTCAGACATTTCTTTGTTAGTCCTTCTTACCTTTCATTACCTACCCTGACAATGAATTGTATCCATAGTCAGCCCTTTGAGCCTAAAATTAAAAGCTATTTCTTTGACACTCCAAATCCCTCATGTGCCATAAGCAATAACTGATGATACGGAAGAAAAAGAAAGTGAAAAAAAATACAAAAGAGAGCAAAAATAAATTATGCACCCCAATTAAATATGAAAAAGCTTAAGTTTGGGGGTGCCAATGCGAATGTGTATGTTCCGCTCTCAACAAAAAGAGAAAAGGGACAGGTATGCACTAAAAAGAATACAGCAAGGAAGAGAAACAAGTTGAATAAAAAGCGCTTATGATACGTAATTTGAGCCTAAATGCCTATTTTTACCTACCCCTGCCTAAGCCTACATTACAACCATGAAATGTCCTGATGATCCCTAGTATGTATGTCCATGATTAGTGGAGAATAACAAGTAAACATGCTATAGTACCTTGACAAAAATGCAATGACATTGACATGCATAGGTTAGGTACTCATACTTCTAGTGATTGTGACTGAAATGAATCTGCGAAATATCTAACTTGAAATTCTAGATTATTCAATGTGTGCTACATCTATTCCTACATATTTTCCTAACTAACGTTCATGTGTTTCTAAGTGATATTTTGTAACTGCTTGACGTGAGTCTTTGAGTCTTTTTTATTTTATTTCTTTGTTTTGTTTTCTTCTTTGCTCGAGGGCGAGCAAAGTTTAAGTTTGGGGGTTTGTTAGGCATATTTCATATACCTATTTTGAGTCATTTTCGATTAGTATTTTACCTATTTTCGTTGCGTCTAGTACAATTTTAGGGTTGTTTTTCTTTCTTTTGAGTCACAGCGGTTTGAAAAGGCAAAATGTCAAAAATGAGCGAAAAGTTGGCATAAAAGGAGGTCCCGAGGCAGAAAAAGGTCGAAAATCGATGACTCGGAAAAACCACAGCAGCACCGCGGTGCCCAGAGGCAGGACCGCGGTGCCAAAACAGCAGAAACCCGCAGGACTTTCAGCACCGGGGTGCATTCAGACAGAACCGCGGTGCCATTTATTCAGAGAGTTGCAGGAGTTTCGGCACCGCGGTGCTGACCTGCAGAACCGCGGTGTCGGTACGAAATTTTTCAGTTCCGAGTTGGAATTGGCCAAGGGCAATAGGGTCCCTAGGGCACGAAATTGATACCTATTTAAAGCCCTAGGGATCAGTTTTTAGGAGGGGGAGTCCATTCTTGAGCACAAGAACAACACAAGGCACTTGGAGCAACAATTAGAGACTTTAATCTTCGTAATTTTCTATCTTTAGTTTTTATTTCAGTTTTATGTTGGATATTGTGTTAGTTCGTAGCATGTCTATGGCTAGGAACTAAACACTTAATTAGAGATTTCCTTATGATTCACTTGAACCTTTATTCATGATTTGATGCAATAGTTTGATTACTTCTTTAGTTGTTAAGATCTATTCAATAATTGATGTGAATGCTTGATAGTTAATTGATCAATAAATATCATAACATATATGATTTCGAATCAACAATTGAGAGGAGAGATTTGGATATGTTGTAGTTGAATAAACATAGGTTAAAATCGTGGACGACAGTACCCCGATACTTGTGTAGCTTTATAGGTTATTGTTCTTAATCCTCCTATGTGGTAAATCCTATCATAGAAATATAGAAGAGTTTTGCACTAGGGTTGAGTGTTATATATTCTAACCGGAATATAAGACAGTCTAGTTAACCGCTATATACAAACAAAATGAAGTCGCAGATGACTTCGCCTAAAGTTACAAAATCTAAAAGATAAAAGACAACATCTTCATTACAATCACTTAAACAATAAGCTTAATCTAGAATAGAGATAGTGATTGCAATGTGGGACAAGATGTTGTTAAAACAACTTTAGGCTAAAATGTTGATCCAGTTTTCTAACGTAAAATCCGAGAGCTCTCTTGAAAGTTCTTCTTCTATAAATCTGGATATCGATACTTGTGAATCTCACCTATATTTATAGTGTTGAGCTTCCCTTGAAATCCTCACTGATGGTTGCGGAGGTTGAGCAAAAGATGGCAGCATCTTGAACCGAGTCTTCCTCCTACAAATCCTCAACGATCTGGACTTGATCTTCACTTGCTTTCTCTCCACGTTTTGACTTGGTCTTTCACCACATTTTAAACACAGCAATCTGGTAAGCTTGCCTATGTCATTTTTACTCACAGTAACTTCAACTGCTTAGGCCGGAAGAATAGGCAAAACAGTTACATAGATGTTGGCAGAAATGTTGTCGCAACATCGCAGGCAACATCCTGAAGATGTTGTCCTGTCCTTTCGCAGATGTTGTCACAACATCCTATTCAACATCAACACTAAGAAGCAATAAAATATAGTGTAAATTGCAAAAATTGTAGAAAGCACATCTTGAAATGTAGTTAAAATTCACTAAATTTAAATAACAATAACAAGAAATATTTATACACTTTTTTTAACATGAATAAACATAATATTAATTTAGGGGTGTTGGTAATGTTTTCAGTATTTTTATCTTTGATTAAAACATTTTTTCTAGGAAATATTTTTCTTAAAAAAACAAGCAAATGAGTATCCTCGTGGAAGTAGGAAAACAAATTTTATAAATGACATTTTATATTAATTGTTTCTAATCGATCCCAATATCCACCCAACCCTCCGACCTCCCTCGCACTCCTCACCCACCCCTCACCCTCTCCTATGCCTTCCCATCCCACCTCCACCCTTATAGTATTTGTATATATATGATCTAGAGATAATATTTTCTATTTATTTATCAAATATTAAAAAATAAATAAAAAAACAACCTATTTTAAAGAAAACATAATCTAGAAAACTATCTTATAAAAAATTATTTTCGTTCACACCGACCACACTCTTAAGGGATCGTTCGGTTCGCGAAATAAGTTATGCCGGGATTATATTCTTAAAATTAATTTATCTCATTTGGTAGGTGAAATAAAATAACACTTAATTTGTAATAAAGTAAAATATCCAGGACTATTCAACTAAAAATATAAATTTTATAATTTCAAACACATAAAAATATAAATTTACCCATTGAAGCAAATAATTTTGTTAGGTGACATTTGCACCTCCAACTCCAAGTCCATACTTGAATCGCCATCTAAAAAAGTTTTTTGTTTTTCCTTTTGCCAATTGGATAAGATCCTCAGCCGTAAAAAACAACCCTTGTTAGTTTGTCATTAATAAAACCATCATGTTAGTTTTTTCATGTCAACTTTTAGTCCAATCGTAGTCAATTTGATTACGAAATCACCAATCTCTATTAGAAACAAAGCAAAATCCACTAAATGTGCTAAAAATTATATATCCACATTATTCTCATTTTATATTTATGTTTCTTATACGGATAACTCTTATTGGAAGAGGAAGAGAAAAAAAAAGCGGCACCTTGCATCTAGGGCTGCACAAAAGTCGGTCCGGACCGAATCGGACCGAGAAATTCGGTCCGGTCTTCGGTCTCTGTGATTTGAGAATTCGGTCCGGTCCGTCCAAGTCAGATTCGGTCCTATCTCTGACTAAAATATTTTTATTTTATTTTATTTTATAATATATATATAATATATATAATATATATATATATAATTCCTAATATATATAATTTATAATTTTCTAAATTCCTAGTATATATAATTCCTAATTTTCTAAATTTCTAATATATAATATTATATAATTCCGGTTTTAGCCCCGCTTTTTTTTAAAATGGAATTTCCAATCTTGAAATTGACATTCTCTGATCGCGTACACGAAATTTTTACGTTGAAATCTATTGTACATCACGAGATATTTAGATTTGAAAATGGAAAACGTAACGATTGGGGAAAAGAGAAATTGAGGCGCAGATGGACGTCCGGCCGGGTCAGGTGACTGAGCCAGGGAGGTGGCCGGGGTCATTTGGCCGGGGACTGGGGACTGGGGCACCGGTCCGAAAACCGACGACCAAATGACCGGATCAACCTCGACCATCAGAAGTTCGGTCTTCGGTCCGGACAATCCTACTGTTCGGTCCTCGGTCCGGTCCGGTTCGGTCCGGTCCGATTTTAACCCTTTGTGCACCCTTACTTGCATCTCGTGAATAGAATATTGGAAGGTTATTAAAATATAAAAAATAAATATATGTAAAAGTTAAGAAAATTTATTATAAACCTATTACCAACAAAAATGCGTTGAACAAGGATGGTCCGCCACTAATTACTAAGATAGAGTCCTAGGCAAACATTTATATTTAGTTATTATTTTTAATTTCTTATTATTCATATCATGAGTAGGTGGCTAGATATGACTTATGAGAGGAGAAATGAAGAGGTCAAGTGAGAATTGAATCCTATCCATAACCAATCGACTACGTACTCTTGTTTTCTTAAGGTTCTATTTGTAGTGTGAGTTTGTGTATGAATGAAAATATATATATTAAATTGTCTTATGAAGAGAAATTAATGCTTGGGTCATTTTCTCATGTTTGAGTTATACACTAATAAGTGACATATGATACTCATACAAGGCGAATTATAGAGCACACCTATGAAGATAGTGTTTTATTATTTTAGTCATACTTTTATATAGATTTTGAAATCGATATGTAATGTTTGATTGTTGATTGAAATAAGCATTCTTCTATCTTTTTTTATAAAAGAAGATAATTTCCTATTCTAATTTAACTACACACATAAGATTGTCATAATAAATGTATTTCTTTTAGTTTAATAAGATGTATTGATTCAATTAAAGTAGATTTATGCTTGATAAGCTCACTTAAAGGGATTACATACACTATCAGAATATAACAACAACAATATACACAGTATAATTTCATAAGTAGAGTTTGAGAATGATAAAATGTACACTATCTCTACCTCTATCTTTGTGGTTGGAGAGTTTATTTTCGGTAGACCCTCCACAATGCATACAATCAAAATAATCAATAACCCACAAGCAGAAATGGTGTAGAAGAAGAGAAATACGACCGCAAGGCCACGAGTTCGATCCCTGCATAAACTTTCTTGGTTGAATCACACATGATTTGCCAAGTGTGGTTAATCGGTGACGTGGTTTGCGCTATCATACACCGAAGTTTATCCCGCGCACTGAAAGAAGAATGGCCATGCGCCTTCACAACGTAATACTCAATAATAATCTCCCAAAGCTTGTTTAAACATGATTTGTTATTTTGAGGGGCGCTAAACGGACCAGCACTTCGGCCCACGTGATAAGAGTATAGAAGGCAAATTGTTTGGGCTTCTTGCTTCAGCCTCACTGCTCTTGATTGAACTGGTTATATATCCAGTCAAAATTGAAAACATGTCCTAAAACTTTGAACAATGGAGTTCGAAAATATCTTTGAAATTTGAACTATTCTTGATTGAATTGTCATGAAGTTAAAAATTAAATAATTTATAAATGATGTTGTGTATATCATAAATAATAGTGGTATATTAAGTGATTTATAGAAAAATTAAGAAGATATTTGTTTTTCAAATTTTCTTTTATCTAATAACTGAAATCGTTTCGATAGAGTACTTCTTAATTGACGTAGATCATAAACAAATGATAACCTAATCAAATTACTCTTTTAATTAGTAATTATTACAGAGTTGTGTTTGATTACACTTTTTGTAAATAATATTTTTTTAAAATTCATGCGTGAATATACTTAAATACAATTTTAAAAGTGAAATAGTTCTTTATTTGATTCATTATATTAAAGGTGGGATATACTATATATAATCCAAAACAGTGTTTGGTTTGAAGTTGGATCAACCTTTTGTTTTCAATTTTAAGCTGAATATTTCAATAGCTTAAATATAAGTAAATTATATTTGCAATGTAGCATTCACTATTATATATATTCAAGCATGAGAATTAAACTACCATTTAAGTCACACAAAAAAATCACACATTCTTAAGTTAAATGGTTACTGCACACATAGATCAATTCAATCCGTAAAAAATGCAAGAATTGTGCATAAGAAATGCAAAAGTTATGCAAAAAAATGCAAGAAGAGAGCAGAAATGTAGAGAAGTAAATTCATAATTAGTTATGTTAGTTATACTAGCTATTAGTCGGTTATTAGTGGGCTAGTGGGCCAATTCATTATTAATTCAATTTGTGTGTATATATACTTGACTGCACAGAAAGCAATGTAATACTTTTCATTCTTCTGAAATATACAATACGTTTCTTTCTCTCTCTCACATCTCTCTCGATAACCGCCTCTACTCTTCTTCTTCTCACCGCCTCTCTTCTCCTCCACTTCTCTTCTTCTTCCTTCATCTTCTCTTCGCCTAAGTTCATTATCAGCATGTAAATAAGTAAATCAACATGATATCAGAGCAAATCGATCGATGCTATGAAAAGATTCAAAAGAAAAACAGATCTGAATCGATGTATGCAATAAAATTCAACTTGATCGGTTAGTTACTGAAGTCTGGATTGATTAGGAATTAATCTTAGTCACTGATTTGAGGAACATCTGGATGGAGACAATTGTTTGATCAGAGGCATAATTTTGGACATGCAATTAAGGAGATCGAGTAATTGAAGAAATAGAAAGGTAATGTTCAAATTGAACATAATATTAGCGAATTTTCTTTCTGTGTTGTGTTGATAATCGAAGTTTCTGTGTTGGGAGTTGGAGAATCACATTGTGTTGAGAATTGAAGTTTTTGTGTTGGGAGTTGGAGAGTCACATATACATGATTGCAGAATTCAATAGACATGGAAACTCAAGGAGAGAATATCGCAAATACAGCAGCAACAACAGTCACAGTCATCAACCACAACCATCCTCTTTATCTATTTCCGTGAAATGCATCGGGATCTTTAATTGTTGGTGTAGTACTAATGAGATGGATAATTATATGTTGTGGAGTAGGGCAATGAAGTTGGAGTTGCTTGGCAAAAATAAAATAGGTTTCATCAATGGAACAGTTAGAAGGGAGTCATTCGATGGGGAACTTGCGAATCTGTGGGATAGGTGTAATGTGATTGTAGTATCCTGGTTGATAGACAATGTGAGCAAGAGTTTGCTTACTGGAATGATGTTCAACTCCAATTCGCACACGATATGGGAGGATTTGAAGGACAGATTCGACAAGATCAATAGTTCAAGGACCTTCCAATTGCATAAGGAGATCTTTACTATGAGGCAAGGTACTATGCCAGTATCTACATACTATTCTAAAATCAGAGACTTGTGGGATGAATACGACTCGATTATGTCACCACCTAACTGTTGTCCGAAGTCGAAGAAATTCATAAATCATATACAATATCAGAGGATGCTTCAGTTTCTAATGGGATTGAGTGATAACTACAGTCATGTTAGAAGTCAGATGATCATGATGCCCAAAATACCTAATTTGAATCAGGTATACGCAATGGTTAATCAAGAGGAGAGTGAAAGGATAGTTGCAGGATAGACTAGGATGGTACATGACACAGTGAAGACAATGGCCATGCTCACAACCAGGAGTGGAAATGTGAAGCAAAGGAAGCCATATAATCCAAATGCGATGTGCGACTATTATCATGTTAAATGGCATTTCAAGATAGATTGTCTCAAGTTGATGAAGTGTGATTACTGTCACAAAACATGACACATACAAGATGATTGCTATAGACTACATGGATATTCGGAAAACTTCAAAGGAAAGGGAAATATATCAAACATGGTGACAGGGGTGTTTGAAGAAACTGGACAAGGAGAGCAGACTAATGATGTATTACATCAGCATTATGCAAGGCAGAATCTGAAGCAGACTCAGAACCAGTTCATACCAAACCACCACCAGTAACTGCTCAATATAATTGATCAGTTTACACCAAGTCAAAGACAACAACTGATTAACATGATCAGTGATACAAATGCAGCAGGACAGTCCAAGACAAGTGCTAATATGGCAGGTATACTCAATACTGATGATGCATTCATAAAATGGATATTAGACACAGGTGCGACTAATCATATGGTTAGTAGCCAATGATTCCTACATAATAAACGTATGGTAGAAAATGCAGGGAAAGTACACATGCCTACTAGAGAATCAACATACATCACACATGTGGGAGATTGTGACTTGGGAGGAGGTGACATTCTTAAAAATATTTTAGGTGTGTCATCCTTCAAGTTTAATCTCATGTCTATCTCAAAAGTGACAAGAAAACTGAACTGCAATGTCTATTTCTTTCCATACTATTGTGTATTTCAGGATCTCTCATCTGGGAAGGTGAGGGGAATTGGTAATGAGGAAGATGGTATATATATCCTGAGTTGGGGTGCACAGAATAAGGAAGAAAATGAGCAGAATAAATGTTTGGCAACAGCTAAACAAGTAGACACAACTACATGACACTAGAGATTATGACATGTGCCAGTGGCTGTTATGAGGAAGATTTCAAAAATAGTTGCAGGTTTTAAAAACAAGGCTTCTTGTATTTTGAGTAGTTGTGAGGTATGTCCTTTGGCTAGACAAAGCAGAATTCCATTTCCTGTTAGTTCTAGCATTACAACAACACATTTTCAATTACTTCATATGGATGTATGAGGACCATATAGAGTTGAAACATATAATGGAATGAGGTATTTTCTAACCATTGTGGATGATTTCTCTAGATGGACTTGGATTTTTTTTATGAGGCTTAAAACAGATGTGCTAACATTACTGAAAAACTTCTTTGTTGAAATAAACACTCAGTTTGATACAAAAATCAGGAGGGTAAGGTCTGATAATGGGACTGAGTTTTTCAATCATAATTGTAAGGACTTATTCCAACAACATGGTGTGTTGCATGAAAGCTCTTGTCCATATACACCACAACAAAATGGGGTAGTGGAGAGGAAACATAGGCACATACTTGAAACTGCTAGGGCCATCAAAATATAAGCTAGTGATAGGTTCTGGGGTCATTGTGTGGAGGGGGCAGTATATATTCTGAACAGAATACCATCCACAGTTATACAGAATAAATCACCTTATGAGGTACTATACAACAAATGTCCATCACTTTCTCATTTGAGTGTTATAGGTTGATTATGCTTTGCAACTATTCTACCTAAACATGACAAATTTAGTCCTAGAGCTGTGAGAGTTATTCTTCTGGGATATGGCAGTGTACAGAAAGGCTATAAATTGTATGACTTGAGCAATTGAGTGGTGTTCATGAGTAGAGATGTGTTCTTCATGAAAACCAAATTTCCATTTAGAGATACTGAAGCAGACAGGGAGATACAGATTCATTCATGAGATCTTTTTAACTATGATGATCTAGTTTCTCCACAAAGTTTTGAGGTTCCACAGCATAGCTCAGACATCTTACAAGATGCAGCTCCATCTGATAAAGATATTGATGATTCAACAATCAGTGTTAACAATGATGTTTCTGAAGTTCCAGATCACAGATCACAGTAATACACCAGCATGTGCACCAGACACCAGGAGGTCCATAAGAGAAAGTAGGCCTCCCATTTGGCATAAAGATTACATAACTCAACAAGGATCCAGTACTTGCTTATACTCCATATCATATGGGACGGATTATACAGGATTATCATCCCAGTATCAAGCTTTCTTGACACAGATGTCCCTGGATGCTGAGCCACATAATTACTCAGAGGCAGCCAAGGATGACAGGTGGGTTGCTGCAATGAAGGATGAGATTCAAGCCTTGGAGGACAACAAGACTTGGGAGTTGGTCAACCTTCCACCCAATAAGCAAGCTATTGGGTGCAGATGGGTGTACAAGATCAAGTATAAAACAACATGAGAGGTTGGAAGATTCAAGGCTAAACTAGTGGCAAATGGGTACAATAAAAAAGAGGGGCTGAATTATCATGAGACATTCTCCCCTGTGGTTAAAATGACCACTGTTAGGGCTGTTATATTTGTGGCAGCTGCTAAACAGTGGGTCGTTTACCAAATGAATATCTATAATGCTTTTTTGCAAGGAGATTTGTATGAAGAGGTATTCATGAAACTACCAGATGGATTCAACACCTCAGGAGGACAACCTAAAATGTGTAGACTACTCAAATCATTATATGGTTTAAAACAGACTTCTAGGCAGTGGAATATCAAGTTGACTTCAGCCTTAGTATCTTCAGGTTTCCATCAAAGCAATTTGGACTATTCTCTGTTCACTAAACAACAACAGGACAAACTTGTGGTAGTCTTGGTATATGTTGATGACTTGCTGATCACTGGCAATGATCGACCATTGATTCAGTCCACCAAACAGGCATTACAAGCTGCTTTCAAGATCAAAGATTTGGGAGAGCTCAAATACTTTCTTGGAATTGAATTAGCTCGCAGTTCACAAGGGATACTTATGCATCAGAGAAAGTATGCCCTGGAGATGATTTCTGATTTAGGATTAGCATGAGCTAAACCAGTGCTCTCTCCTGTGGAGGTCAATAAAAAACTCACCATTGTTGAATATGGTGCATTTCTTACATCTCAGACTTCTTCACAACCATAAGACTCAACCTCTAAACCAGTTCTTCAGGATCCTTTTTTGCCAGATCCTAGATTATATAGAAGGCTTATTGGGAGACTTCTATACCTTACTAACACTAGGCCCGACATTGTTTTTGTTGTACAACATCTCAGTCAGTTCATGCAGAGTCCTAAACAATCTCACTTGAAAACTGGATTGAGGTTGGTAAGATACATAAAAATGCTCCAGGGTCAGGTATTCTCCTCAACAGTTCCAATCCTTCACAGTTGCATGTATTTTGTGATTCTGATTGGGGTTCTTGCCTCAGCACTAGAAGGTCTGTTACTGGTTACTTGGTATTGTTTGGCAACTCTCCTGTCTCATGGAAATTGAAGAAATAGACTACCATTTCACGAAGATCCGCTGAAGCTGAATATAGAACACTTGCTGCTTCAGTAGCTGAGGTGGTTTGACTGACCAGATTATTTTCAGAATTAGGAGTTTCGATCCAGTTGCCTATATCTATTTACTTAGACAGCAAGTCAGCCATACAGATTGCCGCTAATCTTTTATTTCACGAGCGCACCAAGCATATCGATATTGATTGCCATTTTATTTGAGAGAAAGTAAAATATGGTCTTGTACATATTACTTACGTGCCCTCTGCTGAACAGCCTGCCGATTTGCTTACAAAGGGTCTTAGCATTGCTCAACATTCATTTCTACTCTCCAAGCTAGGGATGAAGAATGTCTTCATATCATCTAGCTTGCGGGGAGTGTAGAAGAAGTAAATTCATAATTAGTTATGTTAGTTAGACTAGCTATTAGTCGGTTATTAGTGGGCTAGTGGGCCAATTCATTATTAATTCAATTTATGTGTATATGTACTTGACTGCACAGAAAATAATGTAATACTTTTCATTCTTCTGAAATATACAATATACTTCTTTCTCTCTCTCACATCTCTCTCGATAACCGCCTATACTCTTCTTCTTCTCACCGCCTCTCTTCTCCTCCACTTCTCTTCTTCTTCCTTCATCTTCTCTTCGCCTAAGTTCATTACCAGCATGTAAATAAGTAAATCAACAAGAAATTATGTAGAAATGCAGAAAAATGAAAAACAAAAGCAAAAAAATAAGAAACTGTACAGAAAAATGCATAATACAAGAACATAAGCCAATAAATGCAAAAAGTGTGCATAAACTACGTAGAAAAATGCAAAAAACAGTGCAAAAATTATGCAAAAAATTAAGAAACTATGTAGAAAAATGCAAAAACAAATGCAGAAGATAAAAAAACTGAATCCAAAAGTGCAGAAACAACCAACAAAGGTATATATGAAATGGGTTCAGGGGTAAGATGATCATTAAATAATATTATCTCAGGAGATATCCCACTTAAAAAATGGATAATATAATCGTGGATTGTGGTATAATTTTATACTAAGACTAATTAATAACTTAAATCAAACATGATATAAATTAATCAAAAAATCTAATCCCATTATATCTTTTCTTATACCGCAAACCAAACGATACCTGGTAGAGTATATAAAAATAATATTGAATAAGATGTATTAGTAATGTTGCATTATTTTTTATTCACTATTTGATTTGGTGTATTAATGCATTGCGTAATTTCTAAAAGAATTACTTCTTTACAAAAATACCTTCGACATTTTTTTAGCTTAGTACACTATTATAATTTTTCATCCAAAATCCATTGCACTGTTGAATTTACAAAATCATTTATAAGATAGATTTAAAATTGAAAGAAATAATCCCTTGATTATTTTCATTAATGAAGAGAATATATACAAGTTACAAATTCTCCTATTCCTATTCTAATCTCAAAACCATATTCTAGTAGTACAAGACTCTTATAATTATGGTAAATGTACAATACTAATTAATACAATATTTACACTGAATTAGGAACTAAACCGTGTACAAAATTCTGTCCTAAAACCCGTGATATACACTTCATAAGGAAAGTGTATATCATGGTATATTGTTACCATATTTAATACACCCCCGCAGTCATAGCAGGTGGTCTTCGTATGCTGAGACTGTCTCTAAAATCTTTAAAAAGAACCGAGGGAAGACCCTTTGTAAAAATCTCTGTAATTTGATACATGGAAGGGACATGACAGACGCGTACTTGTCCATGAACGACCGTTTCTCGAACAAAGTGAATGTACATATCGATATGTTTAGTGCGCTGGTGCTGAACCGGATTACCAAAAAGGTAGATGGCACGAACATTATCATAATAAACCAAGGTAGCTTTCTGAATAAGACAATGAAGCTCTAAAAGAAGATTACGTAACAAAGGATTCAGAGACCACATTGGCTATCCCTCGATACCCGGCCTCTGCACAAGAGCGTGATAAATTCGAATGACGCTTTGTAGACCATGAGACCAAGTTAGTATCAAGAAACACACAATAGCTAGATGTGAAACGTTTGTGTCTGGTCAGTTACCCCAATCAGCATATGTATACGAGACAAGTGTAGATGTCGAAGAAGGATATAGATGTAAGTCATAGTCAAGTGTGCCCTGTACGTACCGAAGAATGTGTTTGAGTGCATTCATATGCTCAACTCTGGGATCATGCATGAACAAACACACCTGATGTACGACATATGTAATATCTGGTCTCGTGAACGTAAGATACTGAAGGGCCCCTGCAAGACTGCGATAGCGGGTCGATCCTCATCATGTCTGTTTGTTGAAGAAGTCCTTGTATGGGCTTAATGTCACCACCCGAGCCGACGGGCCGTGACTGGTGCCTTACCTGGGCACCCTTATACCCTCACATCACATATAATCAGCGAAAGCTAAGGAACAACTCATCATCTCATAACAAAGGAATCTTGTCCCCTGAACTGTCATATAACATCATAGGCAAGCCGGCAAGGCTGCCATTCTATACACAATAGCCAAAATGAACTACAACTGTACATGTCCAACCCACACATGACTACAGACCTCTAAGAGTAAGACAATGAACTATGATGGGACAAGGCCCCGCCGTACCCCTGAATATACATAAGTCTATAATGGCAGATCTGTACCAAAATGACAAGCTCCGGAAGAATGGAGCTATCCCAAAAGATGAGCGAAGATCCTAAGCTCGCGGATCACCAAACTGAGTACATATACCTGCGGGCATGAACGCAGCCCCCCGAAGGGGGTCAGTACAACAAGGTACCAAGTATGTAAACATAAAGTACAGTAAATAAGATCATTACTGGCCAAAAGATGACATGGACAAGTATGAAAATCAAATACCAGATCCAACCGTGCCATATAAAATAGGGCCAACTGTACCTTTCAAAGATGAGAATCAAATGTGTTTTTTTTAAATATGAGAGTCATATCAAAATCATAGATGCCTATCCATATAACGTATCCCGGCCCATTTGGGACTCGGTGTCTTTTTACACATAACGTATCCCGGCCCATTGTGGAACTCGGTGTTTACACATAACGTATCCCGACCCATTTGTGAGACTCGGTGTCTTTTTACACATAACGTATCCCGACCCATTTGTGGGACTCGGTCCATATAACGTATCCCGGCCCATTGTGGGACTCGGTATCTTTTTACACATAATGTATCCCGGCCCATTTGTGGGACTCGATCCATATAACGTATCCCGACCCATCAAAGGACTCGGTGAAATCACATATAACGTATCCCGACCCATTTGTGGGACTCAGTGTTTATACATAACGTATCCCGGCCCATTTGTGGGACTCGGTGTTTACACATAACGTATCCCGGCCTATTTGTGGGACTCAGTGTATGAAGTAATAACACTTGCACGAATAGCTATCTTGAGCAACCATGTGCAATTTAAATCATCTTTTGACTCCCAATGAAATCTTTAAAATGAACTTTCATTTTAGAAAAACCAAGACACTATCATATCATGTATCACTTTGAAATCATCTTTTGAAAACTCAAAGGCACTATCATAACATGTATCCTTTCGAAACCATCATTTGGAAAATCAAGGCACTATGTATCATGTATCATTTTAAATCATCATTTGGAAAATTAAGGTACTATACATCATGTATCATTTAGGATTAAGATCTCATAGAACTATGTACGTCCGCCGTACACTCACTTTCATATAAATCACGCCAAAGAAAGAAGAAAGAGTTTCACATACCTCGAATATTTCCAATAATCCTGTATTTGATTGGTGATAACGGATTCAAATTTTCCTAATTAATACTTATATGGGTCATGAGTAATTATATGATGAAACCTTACCTAATCGGCTGTGAACTAGAAAATGTAAACAAATTGGTTATATCTTAGCTTCTATGCAGATGGCGTTCTAATCATTTCAATATAATTGCTTGTCGATACCTTTCCATTTAGCGCTGCAATGGCTTATTTCAACACGTCTATTAGAATATACTCAATTATTATTAAAACAGTCTCAGCGCTTGATACTTATCAGTTACTTTAAATTAACAAGGTCGAACCGACTCTAGCGCTTACTAAGAACTCTTATGAATATTAACATCTCTCCTCATATGCCTTAATAAGGACTTAGGAACAACTTAGACATGCTTTTAGCATAAAATCAATAACATGAATACCCTTTAACTTCTAAGAGTAGAATGAATTATGAAATAATACCACATGTATATGTCGTACGTAGAACATGCCAAAAGAAGGAGGGATGGTTCACATACCTTATCGGCTATACCAACACGATCAGTAGAATACGCCTCAATTAGTACTCCAACCTATAATCAATCAATAACACGTCTATCAAATTCATAAATACTAGCATACGCTACACCACATAATGATTCTCCTTTCATATAAAAATTTGGGTGGCACTTCCCCTATATATACTCACATTCACAACTTACAACCAAGGCGAATAACATCAATAACCAAGCACCAATTAAGGGCACAACCAAACAACAACAAATGTGATGCACACACCTACTTCTTATGTTAATCCGACCTCTTAACCTGGATAAAAACAGTCCATAAAACAGCAGAACAACATCCAACAATTTCATGATAGACTCGGCCAACAACCAAAACCAAAGCCCTTTTCACAAGTCCTTATGATCCAATTCACATTTCAACACGTTTATATAAACCATAACAACTTGTAATAACAAAATTTCCTTCATTTAAAAATGCAGTTAGTGACGATAATAACAATAACAACCAACGAATCCAATATAACCAAAACATTCCATAAATCGGCTAACTTTCCCAAAACTGTCACATGCATTTCTTATTCTCCATTTTACTTAATACAAGTTCATCTCTTAATTATAACATCATTTAACTTCCATTATTCTTACAGAGGAAGAAGAAATCTTACCTTCACTTTTAGCCAAAACAGTCCACAAGTCTCGGCTACAACTGCTTCACTTTCACACCACTTCTTCACGTTACAATAACACACACGTATCCTCTACAAGCTTGTAACCACCTTACTTTCAAGTTTTTCTTTCACCAAGTTCATCTCCAAGCTTAGGGTTTCAAGACAGTTTTCTTGGCCAAAATCATGACCCACTGTTTTGGAGTAACAATTTTGCTTAGAACTTAATCTTGGAAAATGTTTAACTCTTGTTCTTCACTTCGCTTAGGGTTTCGAAAACCTTGAAGGATAAGGAAGAGAGAAGAGGGTTTGGATGAAGATATTTTGTGAGGCTCCAAGTCTTCCAATACATATCTATACAAGTGAATGAGGATCCACTTATCCACTTGTCTTTCCCTTCTCAAAATATCTGATTTGGAAAAATCCAGCATAGGAACCGCAGTCCTGTAGAATGTCATCGCGGTGCTGAAAGTATTGTGGCTGCTCAGAAGTTATGGCACCGCGGTCCTGCAGTCCGGCACCGCGGTGCTGCAACCTTTCATCCTGTTCTGCCAACTTTCATCCTTTTTGTTTCGAGAGCTCCTTTTTTGCCTACACTCTATTGGAAAGAATTCAATACCCGTACTACTTCTCGTCGTCACATTTATTTTTGTATCCAAAATTATTCCTTATAGAAAATGTGAATATTTTTTCCTTCCAACATTCAAATCTTATTTCCTTACCTACGTTCTCACTTATATGCCTTGGAATTACGGGGTGTAACACTTAAGCAGTCTCCACGGGCTTGGTATAAGAGGTTTGCAGACTATGTTTAGACTATTGGGTTCTCTCACAACATATCTGATAATTCATTGTTCATATATCGTCGTGGTTCTTCATTGGCTTATATACTGTTATATGTGGATGATATTATCTTGACTGCCTCTTCTGATGCATTATGCCAGTCTATATGATAATGCTCAGTTCTGAGTTTGCTATGAAAGACTTGGGGTTCTTGAGTTACTTTTTGGAGATTGTTGTCACTCGTCATACAGGTGAGTTGTTCTTATCCCAGAGGAAGTATGCAACTGAGATCATTGAGAGGACGGGATGTCATGATATCAAAAGTCTAGGTTATTTTTCTCTCTAGCTTGCGCCGAACTCTTCCTTCAATTCCGAGATTGTGTCCTCGGTTTCCGTGAGTTTTTTCTCCAACCTCAAATTCTTTCTTCCAATCCCTCAATCACATATTGTTCTATCATTATGTCTACATCAAAGAACACGTTTCATCATGCCCTTACAATTTCTAAATCAAGAATCACATCCCTCTTGTTCTTGAAATAGAAAACGTCCAATATGCGACATGGTCGAACTATTAAAAATTCATGCGCGCTCGCATCAAGTCATCCATCACATAATCGCCACGGCTCCTGAGGATACAGAGGTGCCAAAACGCGAGGATGATCCTAAGTTGTGGACGACTCTTGATGCCACCGTCCTTTAGTGGATTTACTTCACTATCTCTACTGATCTGTTGCAAACGATTATTGAGTCGGACGCTACGACAATGACTTTTTGGGATAGGTTGTGTGACATATTCCAAGATAATCAGAACTTCAGAGTTGTTACACTTGAACATGAATTTTCCCATGGAAAATTCTCGAACGTTTCAGCTTATTGCAAAAAGGTTGAAAGAATTGGTGGACCAACTCTGCAACGTTGGTGCGCCCGTCACAGATGATCTTCTTGTCCTTCAGACGGTCGTCGGCCTCTCTGAGGCCTATAGTGACGTCGGTACGCGTCTTCGTCAAAACAATCTATTTCCAAAATTTTATTAGGCTCTGATACCATGAAATAATCATTTGATTATTTTCATTAATGAAAGAGAATATATATAAGTTACAAATTTTTCTATTCCTATTCTAATCCTAAAACTCTATTCTAGTAGTACAAGACTCCTATAATTATGGTAAGTGTACAATGCTAATTAATACAATATTTACACTAAATTAGAAACTAAATAGTGTACAAAATTCTGTCACAAAACCTGTGATATACACTTCATAAGGAAAGTGTATATCACGGTATATTGTTACCATATTTAACAAAAATTCTTATCATTGAGATAATATACCAGTAAAACTAAAAATATAATTTAATAATTCATAAATAAAAATGATTTGGGTATAATTTTAGTTATGAAAGTTTGGAAGAACATCAATTTTGAGCATTTCCCCCTTTCTATTACGACAAAAGATTTAAAAAAGTTAGAAGGGAAAAGAGAAGCCCTAAAATAGATTTACTATGAGACTTGAAGATAATTAATCAAAAGATTAGTTTAATCAGGGGCGATTATATCTTTAATCATATCTATGCATGCATTATAAATTCTTGTATTGCTAATATCATAATTTGCTATGTAATAATGCATAGAATAATATCAAATTTATAAGGTGTATTTTACATAATTACCTCCTATCATCATTTGCTATGGACGGGTACATGAGAGTTAGAGGTAGGCCGAAGAAGTATTGGGGAGAGGTGATTAGATGGGATATGACGCACATACAACTCACTAATAACATGACCTTAGATAGGGGGTAATGGAGGACACGGATTAGGATAGAAGGGTAGTATGTAGTTCATCGTAGTCCTACCTACGCTTACAAACTGGTAGTTGTAATGTTATTATTGTAAGCTCGCTTAACCTATCATACTAATAGACACATTATTTCTTTATAGTCCACTGTCGTATGATTTATGTTATTTTGTTTGTCTTATTTAACTGCATTAGTTATTGCTTCTTTTTTAAAAGTCACTATCATGACTTAGACTCTTTATTTGTCTAACTTTGCTTGTGCTTTGTGTTGAACCGAGTGTTTCTCGAAAATAGTTCGGTACACTCTGCCCTAATTTGGGGGAGAGTGTTGGTGGTGGTTGTTTTTGTTACCCCCTGCCTCAATTATTCTCTTCTTTCACCGCCAAGTCATCATCTCCACCTCAAACCCTAGAAGGTCTTCGCAACTGATGTCATTAACCTCCAATCGAATAATTCATATTTGGTTGAGGCAGGTACGAAGAAGAAGCATGCGAGAAATATACACAGATTACGAAGAAATTGAGGGAATGGAAACTTCATACGGTTTGTGAAGAAGCGAAATGCCCTAATCTGGGAGAGGGTTGGTCTGGTGGTGAAACCGCTACTATTATGATTTTGGGTGATACTTGTACCAGAGGTTGCAGGTCATGTACATTTATTTATATTAAATTTTATCTATACATTTCGGTTTATTGCTGATTCTAATTACTTATTGTAGAAAAGTAAGATCATTAAAAAAACAATCTTTTTCTCGTGATACTTAGACCAAAGGGAAAACATTTGTTTGGGTGAGGCGAGGTGAGGGGGAAACGTTAAATGAACACGAAAGCATGATTGTATTTATCTCTTTGCCACCTCGTTTATGTTTCTGTGGCGAGAAAGGAACTGAACTGGATATATTTGTTAATATACAACAACAACATACCCAGTATAGTTCCACAAGTGGGGTATGAGAGGGTAGGATGTACACAGACCTTAACCCTACCTTTGTGAGGTAGAGAAGTTGTTTCCGGTAGACCCTCGGCTCGAAAGAAAAGACAGTGACAACAAATAGCATGGTATCAAAGAAAAAATATGACAATAAATTATAGTAAGATAAAAAGCAAATGCGGTAACGTACGCATTGAGGAAAAGAAACTATGCTATTCCTACCTAATACTACTAATACGGAAATCATTTAACTACCTACTAACCTTCTAACCTAATGCTCGACCTCCACACCTTTCTATCTAAGGTCATATCCTCTATTAGACGTAAATTGTTCCGTAGCGTCGTAGATACTTCTGTCTATAAGACAAATGCAAAGTAGCTGATGATGGAAAATTGGAACTGAATTGACATGCCAAAATAATATGGTAGTAGATAGTTGTGAGGAACTGAAGGTATAACAACAATAACTGATAGAAAGCTAATTTGGACTTTCACGGCCATATTGTTAGAAGTGTAGTGGATTCTGTAAGAAAGGGGATGAGAAACAAATTTTTTTTTTCTTTGCTCATCTCTCTTTTGCTCTCTCTCGGCCAACCTTTTTTTAGTGTATGTTAACTGTGGTTATTGAGAAGGTTAGAGGAGATTTTTTTTAAAGTAGACTGGGATTAGATTTGCTATAAGCACGGATAAACAAGACTTATGATCCATGGATGATTGTTTACTGAATCTGTCCTTTGAAATTTCAAATTCTGCAATGTGAAGACATCACGCACTCCACCTCCTCCTGACCCAAATGAACCTGCCAATGTGGCTGAGGCCATTGCCTCATGGGGATTAGATTACATTATGATTACCAGTGTTGACCGTGATGATTTACCTGATAAAGGAAGTGGTCATTTCACTGAGACAGTGCAGAGGTTGAAGGCATTGAAGCCACATATGCTCATAGAAGCTCTTAGTAAGTGCTCCTTTTTTAAGTACCTTGTGAACTTTCTACCTTAGACCAGAATCCCAAATAACTGTGAACTTCATTTATATGGCTTCAGACTTTGTTTACTCTTTTACCTTTGTGCTTGATCTGATATGTAAGACAGTCTACAAAAGGTTCAATGAAGTTACTGCAATTAGGTTGATAAGTCGCAACGATCTGTCTTGCACAAATACGTGGTGTTCCTTATTTTATTGCTGCAGCAACCGAATAATCACTGCGCATCTAGAGTCGTAATAAGAAGTGCAACTTGTTGTCATCCATACATGTTCTTCCGTTCTTGTACTTCATCCTCTTTGACTCTTTCTCCCTATCATCCCTTTATCCTCCCTGTGCCATCAATTGGATTTGCTTTGATTTGATTATCTTCAGCATTTTTAGTGGACCTTGGTGTCTGAGTAGCTGAATCTTCATCTGGTAGCATTTATCATTTTATAGTATCCATGACAAATTAATTCCAACTGAGCTCAACTAGTTGAAATTAGGGCTATCCAGTGGGCCGAGACGTCCCGATCCCATCCCGTCCCAGTACCGGTCCCGTCAGTTAAAATACGGGATTAGGATTGTCGGTAGTGGGGTTCGAACTCGGGACGGGACTAGGCCTCATCCCGGTCCCACCCCGTCCCGCCCCGTTTGCAAAAACTAACACAAACGACCATTTTCGATTTTAGCCATTGGCAACGGCTAGTAATGGCCATTTTGGCCCGCCCACACCCCATAAACCCCCTACCCCCTTAATATTTATTTTTAACCCTAAGTTAGTATATTTACACATTAACCCTATTTCTCAACTATAAATACCTAATTTTTCTCTTCATTTTTCTCACAAATCTTCCTACCATCTCTCTAATCTCTCTATGTACAAGTTTAAATTGCACACTAAATATTATATTTTATTTGCTAATTTCTATCAAAGTTCAAAAATTGGGAGTGAAGTTGACAACTAGCTTGAGGATGGATCATCGAGCAAAGTTTTAATTTTCAACCTCGATTACACGACGTTACGTCGGCGTTTGGCACTTCGTTCCGTCTTTTATTTAAATTATTATTGTTACTTAATTTTAATTATCGTACTTAATTTTCTTAACTTTAATTATTTATTTGCATAATTATAATGGAACGAGGTGGACGTTTTTCTGGTAGATGTATTAGGGGTAACAGGGGTAACATGGGTAAGAGTGCATCTTTTAGTAATCCTAATTATGATAATTTCACTCCTCTAGATGAAAATGATCTTTTAAATGTTAATATTAATATACCATTAGATCATTAGATATATTCTGCATCTGAACCAAACTATGATTTAGAAAATGAATTAGAATATAATTTAGATAACACACTCACTAGTGTAACTCCACCTCAGACTCAGACCGAGTCTCAGGCTGAAACTGAAATTGGAATCCCTCATATTCCCCCTAGTATGAGAAGAGGCCAAAAACAAAGAAAATTAAAATCATCTGCATGAGATTTTTTTGAAATGGACATTCCTAATCAATTAGCTATTTGTAAAATTTGTTGCGAAGTTTATAAATTGAAAACAGGAAAAGATCAAGGTGGACATGAGGTTTAATGAGACATGTGGAAAACTCTCACAAACGAAGGTATAACCAATACTTGGCTGAAAAAGCGGGTGTGCAAATTTCTGAGTCGGGACAAGGTTCACATAGTGTCCCCGACTAAGTACATGATCGAATTAACCCGATGTCAGAGGGAGTTATAGGTCTGAAATATGATAAACATAAAGATCGAGAAAATTTAGCAAAATTAGTTGTTGTGAAGGGTTTGCCCTTTTCATTTCCTTCCCTCTTGGATTTATTCATTACATTCGAGAAACATATAATCCAACTTTTAACAATTTTCCTAGATCAACTATTAGAAGAGATGTTTTTAAATTTGCGCATGAATATCAACAATATTTACTTTATGCATTGTATCATTTTAATGGCAAAGTGTCTATCACTTCTGACATAGGCTGTAGTACTAATGGTAATGATTATTTATGTAACACCTCGTATTTTCGAATAATGAGTTGAGCACATAGACGTGGGCAAGTAGACCCGAATCTCGGAGAATTTATATCGTACTTGCGTATACTAATAAGGAAATTAGTATATTAATGGATGAGATTCCGAAATAATTTTAGATTTAATCAGTGCGACGACATGAGTTATTAATAATAATAATTGTATATCCACAAGGAGGCTATGGACTAATGTCATATTATAAGGATTATGACATTAGGTAAAAGAAGATTTTATAAGTCGTCGGGATTTAGGTGAATCAGGATCGAGAAACTAATTGTGTGTATAATTAATTAATTGTAGGTGGGGACAATACCAAGCGGAATTCCATGTGTAGCCTTGTAAGCGTATTGTTGGAAAACTGGCTTAGATGACTAAGCTTTAAACTATAGTTAACAGCTTCATAAACCTCAATTAATTCTCTCTTCTCCACATCACAGAACCTCCATTTCTTCAAGCTTCTTCAATCCTTAAAGCTCCTGAAGAAATCCCTCCATATAACAGATATAACACTTCAATTAGAAAGAACAACTCCAACCGGTGAGCTCTCTGAAACTCTCGCCCAGATTGGGGAATTTTCGGAAGCTTTTGCACATCCTGAAAAGAGAAATTCAGGGTGTTTCGAACCTTAATTCCAGCAATCGAGTTCTTTAACAAAGTTTGATTACTCAGAAAACAAACAAACCCTGAATTCCAATGAAGTTCAAACTCAAGCCAATTTTTTTGGGCTTCTGGGCCTGCTCGTCGAAATCCGGTGTCAGTAAGAGGTTATCCAGTAATGCTCGTCGTAGCCTAAAAGAGGTAATTCTTCTGGTTCCTAGATTCATACAATTATAGAACATGACTCTTACTAGTTTTAAGAAGATTATCAGAAATATTGGGTTGTTGGGTATCATCGAAACTGTTTGTGCGAAAGTGGGGGGATTGCATGTGAAAATTCTGAACTGTTTTGGACCTTGTGGCAGTGAGGAGAAGAATTAATAGGGCTGGGTGTTTCGATATGTACATAGATTTCGATTTAAGAGAAATATAGGTTTTATGCGTATAAGACGTTCGATATAATGTCTCAATGAATTCTGTTAATTAGTATATTGACTCGATTATGATTTGAATCATTCATAGGATGTAGAGAATCATTCATAGAGCTTACAAGACCCCATGGAAACTTAGATAAACTCGACTACAAGGTATGTGAAGGCAATTCATTTCTTTTTGGCATAATTCTGTGTACAGAACGTAATTGGCATGTTACTTCATAACTTACCCTACTCTTAGTAGTTAAAGATATTCATATTATTGAAATCTATACTAAAAGCATGCCTAAGTATGACTTAAGTCCTTAATAAGGCAATATGGAAAAAGTTGTTAATGTTTTCAAATGTGAAGCAAAGGTGTAAAAGGGTGTTGTGTCATTCAGGGTATTCGGTTGTTGTTCATGCATATTCATTTGCATTGCATTCATATAATACCCTGGACCTCAAATGAGCTATATGTTCTACTAGATATATATGGGAAATGGGAAAAAGGGAAAGACGTTATATACGCACACTACCTGCAGCTGGTACAGACTATCACAAAAGAGCCCTAAGAGGCCAAAATGATGTGATGCCCACAGAGGCGATTGAGACGGGTTGCACGATCCGCAACACTAACATATATTAGGACGGGTTGCGCGATCCGCAACACTAACATATATTAGGACGGGTTGCACGATCCGCAACACTAACATATATTAGGACGGGTTGCACGATCCACAACACTAACATATATTAGGACGGGTTGCACGATCCACAACACTAACATATATTAGGACGGGTTGCACGATCCACAACACTAACATATATATATATATATATATATAAACCGCAATTGCATCACACATGCATTCATTAACCATCATATGGTATGATTCCCCCAGTGGCTATTATGGTTAGAAAGATTGGCCGATGAGGCCGAGGTATATGCATACTGCATTGTGCATAACATTTAGACATTTTCATTAGAGCCCTCAGAGGCAATTACTGCTGGTAAGTTGTTTCTGTTTGAGATTATGATATGTCTTTGTTATGTTATTCGTTATGCCTAACATACTCAATACATCAGTCGTACTGATGTTCCTTTTGCTGGGGACGTTGCGTTTTATGTCCGCAGATTCATACTAAGAGTGTGACAGATCATACTAGGATATTGCTGATTCAGCTGTGTGGGAGCACTCTACTTATTTCAGAGTTGCAGTTTGATTGTGGTACGTTATACTCTTAGAGGCTTGTAGATAAGTGTAATGTGGTTAGTTGTCATACATGGCCTTGTCAGCCTTGACATCATTATATAACTGGGGCTTCAGGTTGAAACTTCACCTAATCCTTCTCGGCTTAGTCCGTGGATAATATGGTTAAGTATGGGTTGTATGGTCAGTGGTGCCCGGTGGGTTGAGTCCGGGTGCCCGTCGCGGCCCTCCGATTTGGGTCGTGATAATTTAACTGTTACATGTCATTGGATAGATCGTAGTTGATCTATACAAAAACGTATATTAGCATATAGATATATTGATGAAAGACAGACCTGAAGTTTTTATTTCAAGAAATATTCATGAAATTAGTGAATATTATAGAATTACTGATAAAATTATGACTATTACATTAGATAATGCTTCTTCTAATGATTATGCTGTAAACTTTTTAAAAACTTGATTTACTCCATATTTTCCCATTTTTTTATGTTAGATGTGCATGTCATATTTATAACTTAGTTGTAAATGATGACCTAAAACTTTTTAAAAACATCCTTGATAAAGTACAATTTGTTATCAACTTTATTTTTAAAGGTAATAAAATACAAAGATGCAAAAAATATAAAAAGACATGTCATGATTGTGGATTACTTATAGGAAAATTCCAGAAGAAGTTGCAACTAGGTGGAATTCTTTGTATGAACAATTACTTGTTGCTCACAAGTATAGAAAATCTATAACTTTATTATTTAACGCCCATAATCAAAATCCTTCGGATATTCTTGTAGATGATGATTGAGATAAAGTTTTGGAACTTATTGTATACTTAGATAAAAAAAATCTAGCTGCTAAGGAATTTTCTAATATTTATTATCCTACTATTTCATCTATGTTATTTTATATAACTCTAATATTTTTGTTATTTAATGAATATATGAAAAACCAACTTACACTCCAGCTATTGCAAAAATGTTTGTAACATTTAATTTTTTTCTATTCCCACTATTTATTTTATTGGTGTTGTATTAAATCCTACTATTAAAGTAGACGGTTGTAATACCCTTATTGAAACGATTCATGAATGCTTAGAAATACTTTCAACAGAACCAACTGAAGAACCAACTAAATAAGATGTTATGTCTAGCATACAAACACAATGCAAAAATATGTATATGTATTACCAAGAGCAAAGTGCAAATAATCAACCGACTTCTGTACCATCTTATTCTACTTCACTTCAACCTTATAAAAACATGCGATTTCTGCTTCAAGTATTCAAGGCCTTCGAAATAGAATGTATAGTGGTTCAAGTGCCTCATAAATTAGTGAGTTTGATGTTTATATTTTGTAGGGTGTTGTACCGTACGAATCAATTGCTAATGAAAATGGACGCGAAGACTTGCTGAAATACTGGAAGGAGAATGAGAAGACATTTCTGACTCTATCAAAGATGCCCCGAGATGTGCTGAATATTCAAGCGTCATCAACAGCTTCTAAAAGCTCTTTTTCTGCTCGAAGGTTTCAAATAGGAGAACACAGATACTCATTGGCGGGAGACATTTTAGAGATTGCAGTTTTATTTAGAGATTAGATTAGAACGGAGCGTGTTAGGTCGATTTCCAATTGCTCACACAAGTGTACGTATCGTTACAAGTAATATAGTCTGGTAAGACCGAATATCGGCCTCAGAGACTGGTTTCTAATTACCGAACATCTATTCTAGGTTATCTATTTGACAAACGATAAGTTGATTTGGTTTTTATCTAACACTAGTAGAGTAATTGTAAGAATTAAACTAAATTATTGAGGTTTAATCAGTTATGAAGGAATTAGGGCTTCCAATATCCTCAACTATCCACTCTTTTCAATCATTAATGCAACTAGAATGACTTCTTCTACATTAAGATAATGGTTAACTAGACTGTCTTATATTCTGGTTAGGATATATAATCGCTCAACCCCAGTGCAGAAACCTTATATATTTATATGATAGGTTTTACCACATAGGAGGATTAAGAACAATAACCTATAATGCTACACAAGTATCGGGGTATTTTCGTCCGCGATTTTAATCTATGTCTATTCAATTACAGCATATCCAAATCTCTCCTCTCGGTTCTTGAGTTGAAATCATATAGTGATCAATTAATTATCAAACATTCATGCCAATATTGAATAAATCTTAATCAAGCGAAGAAGAAATCAAATTAATGCATTAATTCATGAAATATAGTTTCAAGCGATTCAATAGGAAAGCCCTAATAAAGTGTTTAGCTCCTAGCCATAGACATGCTAATAACTAATACAAAATCCCAACATGAACTGAATTGAAAACTAAAGAAAGAAAAATTACTTAGAACTAGGTCTCCAATTGTAGCCTCCAAATTTTCATGTGTTGTCTTCTGTTGTGGAATCCCCTCTTCCGTAGAATAATTCCTAGGGCGTAAGTATGCTGTTATTTTCGTGCCATCTGGACCCTATTTTCCCCTGGCCAATTTGTCATCGGATCTGCAAAATTCTGCGTCGCTGTGATCGCCATGGCGCGCGGCTAAACTTCGTGGCGATCTAATCTTCTGGCGTGGTCCTGCTGCTAGGCGCCACGACGCTGCTTTGTCTTCGTCCGAATCTCCAATTTTCAATCTTTTTGCCTCGGGACCCTCATTTTATGCCCGTTTTTCGCCATTTTGTTTTTTTGAACCGATGTGACTCAAAAGAAAGAAAAACGACCCTAACACTGCACTTATTTAAACGAAAATAGGGAAAATAAAAATGACTCAAAAAATGTATACAAAATACGCCTAACAGAGCGTAGAAGGTGCGGTCAACCAGAGATCAATGAAGAAGAAGACTACAATTACAACGAAATCTTATCCGATGGAGTATGAAGCGACGTTGAAAAATTTGATCAACAACTTCCAATTTCAACAGAAGATCCTCAAGTGATTGTCAGAAAATTAGAAAAAGTATGATTGCATATAGGGATGTACATTTTTAGACCGGACCGGAATCCGTCCGGTCCGGTCCCCGGTCCTTCATTATGTAAGATTCTGGTTTTTCGATCTGGTCCGGATAAAAATCGGAATGATTCGGTCCGGACCGGTTCCATATTATTATTTTTTTTTAAAAAAAAAATCTAGGTAATGTTAATTTTTATAACTCTTCTAATTATTTTTTAAACTTATAATTTCTAATGTTTGACATTATTTATCTATTTGTTTTCTTTATGACTAGATGTGCAATATAATGATATGGATGATGAGGTCATTTTTGTGGACTTGTTGGTGTGATTTAATGGCAAGTGGAGCATGAAGATTGTCAAGTTTTATTTGAGAAAGTCAGGTCAACTTGATTACAAAATAATATAGAGTTTCGGTGCAACTCACACCCATCTGCTGACTGCTGTATGATGTTGGATCTGAAAGATTGGTGTCGTGTACCTATTCAAATATAATGAAGGATAAGGAAAAAAACAAACATATTTAATGAGATTGATAAACGAACACATTGTTAAAAAATTACAAATAAAAATAAATTAAAAATTGCATTTAAAAAAAACAAGTTCAACCGGTCCATAACCCAGACCAGACCGGATTTTTCAGGTCCGGACCGGAATAATTCAGGTCCGGTCCTCGGTCCAGAAAAAATGAAGATTCTGGTTCCGGTCCATTCCGGTCCGGTTTTGGACCGGCGTACATCCCTAGATTGCATATGTAATTTTTTTAATGTCAATTTTACTATGTAATTTGCAATTTTTGAACTACGAAACAAAGTTACAACTTTGAAGTTGTATTACAAAAAAATCATATTTCTATTAAACAATATAAGAGACAATTAGCCTTGAGATGTTTTTTTTTTATCTAGTTCAATTATTTAAGTGTTTAAATATATATATATATATATATATATTTTAAATTATTGTCTAGAAAAAAAAAATCCCCTACCCGACCCGTCCTGTCCCCCAAATTCCGTCCCCTCTGCTGGTGGAATGTGGGACGGGACCACTTCTCGTCCCCCATATCCCGGCCCCCATCCCGCCAAACCCGATCCCAACCCCCCACCCCGTCACCCTAAATCCCGTTCTCCCAAATCTCGTCTTGTCTCACACTGGCCACCCTTAGGTGAAGTAATGACTCTTTCTGGAGTATGAACCTCACATATTTATTTGGTCTGATTCTTTTGAGAATCTAGATATTCTATTTGTGAGATATGATCATATGATTAAAGGTATTACTTCCTTGTTGTAGCTTTCCCGAAACTCTATAAGCAGTCTAACGTCCGTTTAACTGACGCAGAAGTTATTGAAAAATGTGTTTACTGGGAAAATGTGAAGCAACTAATTTATAAAAAAAATAGAAAAGAAAAGGGGTATTACATGTTCTGTTTGAGTGGAAAAAATTATTTTGATATGAGAAAAGCTGGCGGTGACAAGATTTTTTCGAAGTCCTATAGCTAAAAAAGGATCTCGTTTATAGATAGCATTTGTGCTTTTCCTTCCATTATATAACTAACTATATACATACAAATTATAGATGTTTAACATGTGTCCCTTTTCTCCATCAGTTGAGCAATACCTAGATGGGTTATTTGGAGCCTTAGTTAAGTTGGTATCCTGGTTGCTCAAACGGGGATTTTGGCAATAAGTGTGATGGTTACCTTTATCCAAGTGCTATTCTCACTCAGTCTTGACCATATTTACCTTCTTTCTGATAGTTTTAATCAAAGAAAAGAAATAGTGAATGGCAATTGACATTTGAATTTGTACCACATCAGCCTATTTATGCATCTATCTAAATGGTCAAACAAAAGGTCATGATATTATCTGATTGCATCCTGCAGCCCCAGATTTTCGAGGATACCCTGGGTGTGTAGAAAAAGTTGCAAAATCTGGATTAGATGTTCTTGCTCATAACATTGAAACCGTTGAAGAGCTTCAGAGTGTAGTACGAGATCGTCGTGCTAACTTCAAGTAGTCCATGGACGTTCTGAAGATGGCCAAGGACTATGCCCCTGCCGGTACATTGACAAAGACTTCAATAATGTTGGGCTGTGGGGAAACTCCCGAACAAGTTGTTAAAACAATGGAAAAAGTGCGTGCGGCAGGTGTTGATGTGATGACATTTGGTCAGTACATGAGACCATCAAAGCGTCCTATGCCTGTTTCTGAATACATAACTCCCGAAGCCAGAATTATCAAGTTCTCGGCATGTTTATTCCTCCTTCCTTTTTATTATCTAACTAATAATGTCTTCCTGCCTATCTTGTTCCTGAGTGGTTAATATAGTATATTACTTGTGATGAGATATCATATCGCGACTAAAGAACATATATATCTCAATGTTTAATCTGTTTTGAGGTTTGAAATAGTAAGTTTGCTACAATGGAAAAGGTTCAACTTTGATTAGAAAGTGGGACCGCAAGATGATATTAATTTCTCTTGGTGAGTCTTTCATTAATATCAAAGTATATATAGAGTACAATGTTCATCCCTTATACAATAGAAATCTTAAACATATACAAAAGAGGAATCCTAGTCTTACCATAATTATATTTACACAATATATGAAAATATTATAATTATGGGTAGGGATACAATTATTTCTATAATATACATGTTTACACACACCCTCAGTCGGAGCGGGAGGAGGCCAGACGCTGAGACTGGATCTGAAGTCAAGAAATAACTGTTTGGGAAGTCATTTGATAAATATATTTGGGTTTATATAAAAAAGATGCTATAAATATTCCGAAATAAGCTATACTGACTGAAAGAACTGCATCCTTTAAAAATTCATTCCAATCCATCGAATTATTCGACTTTTGATGCAAAAGATTTACACACCGGATATGGACCGAACTGTCTCACGACGTTCTGAACCCAGCTCACGTACCGCTTCTGACATGACCTAATGCAACTTTCTCACGAACAAAGTGTAGGTCTATCTCAATGTGCTTGGTTTGCTGATGTTGAACCGAATTATGAGACAAATAGATGACATAGATCACAGTACACAATAGATACCTGACGCAAATGACACTAAAGTTCTAACAGTAAATTTCTGAGCCAACAAATTTCAGCTACTACATTTGCAACGCCTCTATACTCAGCCTCAGCACTGGAGTGAGATAGGGTAGTCTGTCGCTTGGTAGACCAAGAAATCAAATTATCCCCTAAAAAAATACAAAAGACGGAGGTGGAGCATCTCGTGTTCGGACACCCTGTCCAATATGCATCCGTATATGAAAGCAACCTGTTTGGAGCAGAGGGGTATATGTGTAAACCATAATCAAGAGTGCCCTTAATGTATCGAATGATACGCTTAAGAGCAGTGAAATGAGACTCGCAGGCGTGCGTGAATAAGCACACTGGCCAAGCAGCATAAACTATGTCTGGCCTGGTGAAGGTGAGATACTGAAGTGCACCTGCAAAGCTCCTATACAGAGTAGGATCAGAGACTGGAGCACAATCCATGACACTGAGCTTAGATTTAGAATCAACTGGAGTAGGCACCTCTTTGCAGTTTGTCATCTTAGCCTTGTACACAATCTCTTCTGCATACTTACGCTGACACAAGAACATATGATTGGTCACTGATATCCCCAAAATATAACTCAGCTTCCCCAAATCAGTCATTGCAAATTCGGACTTAAGTAAGACAATAATCTCATTTTTTAATCCGTCGGAGGAGGCAGTAAGAACAATATCATCCACGTAAAGTAATAAATAAGCAGTGCTACTACCTCGATGAAAAATAAAAAGTGGTGTATCACTCTTGCTGCATACAAACCCAATATGCAAGATATACCAGGCAAAACGATCGTTCGCACGGGGGGCCTGTTTCAGGCCATATAGTGACTTACGGACACGACACACGTAGTGAGGAACTGTTGGATGAGTGAATCCTTGCGGCTGATGCATGTAGACTGACTCTCTCAGATCCCCATGTAAGAATGCATTCTTCACATCAAGCTGATGAATCGGCCAGTGTTTGCCCATGACAATACTCAAAACTGTGTGGATGGTAGCCGGTTTGACAACCGGGCTGAAGGTCTCACCACAATCAATGCACTCATGCTGATTTGTGTCATTAGCCACAAGGCTTGCCTTATACCTCTCAAGATCTCCATTGTCTCTGAATTTGTGACGAAATAGCCGCAGAAAACGAATCACATTCACCCCCTCAGGTCTAGGTACTAGATCCCATGTGTGTTGTTTAGCTAAAGCATTGAATTCCTCAGTCATAGCCGCATTCCAATTAGGGTCTTGTTTGACCAATATAGGGTTCTTGTGAATTGGTGAAATGGTTTGAGCAGACAAGTTAAATTGAACTTTGGGTTTGAAGATTCCATGTTTTTCACGAGTTTTCATTTGGTGAGTGGGGATAGTAGGAGGTTCCAAGGTGGAGGAATTTGTTGGATACGGAGAAGGAGGGACAAACGCCAGAGTAGGCACCGCGTTGGAGGAACCGTCGGCGCCGTGATCGTTGTCGCGCTTGGAGGACCGAACCTTCGATGTTTTGGCGCGGTGGCGCCAAAGATCGGACTGGACGCGGCCATCAGCGGTGAATCGGGACTGTTCGCGGGAGTTTTAGCGTCGCGGCCGACTGGGGTCGCGCCGACAAGAAGAGCGCTATGTTCTAGTTGACTTAGGATGATGGGAGAGATGGAAGACTCGTCAAGAAAAGAGTAATCAGGTTTTTAGAACTTTTTAAGATTTGAAAACGGGAATGTGGTCTCGTCGAATGTGACGTGACGAGAGATGTGGATCTGACGAGTGAACAAGTCATAGCATAGATAGCCCCTATGGTTCGGCGGGAAGCCTAGGTAGACCTGAGTGGGCCAGGGGCTGGTTGTGAGGCGATGAGGCAAGGTTAGGATAGCATAGACAACCAAATAATCGGAGAAGATCATAAGAGGGGACTCTATGATAGAATTTCGGTAGGGGTCATATTGTGAAGGGTGATAGTTGGGAGAATATTTAGAATGTATTCTAACATTTTAGCAGCATAGACCCAGAAAGATGGAGGTAGGGAGACATGAATCAAAAGAGTGCGAATCATATTGTTAATGGTGCGGATGATTCTTTCAGCTTTACCGTTTTGTGAGGAGGTGTGGGGGCAGGAGAAGCGAAAAATCATGCCATTATTAGTACAAAAACGGTGAAACATAGAGTTGTTGAATTCACGACTATTATCGCACTGAAAAGATTTTATACCTTTTTCAAATTGTGTTTTAATGAATGTTCGAAACTCAAGAAATTTTACAAACACTTCCGATTTAAATTTGAGAGGATACAACCAAACAAAGTGAGAAAAGTAATCTAGTAGGATAAGATAGTATTTATGACCGAGAGAACTAGCAACAGATGATGTCCATAAATCGGCATGTATAATATCAAAGGGTGCAAAATTAACACTAGTGGATGACTTAAATGGAAGACGAATATGTTTGCCTAAAGAACAAGAAACACAGTTTTGGGCAAGCTTCCCATTACAAGTAATGAAATTATTGCCTCTAAGAAAATTAAAAACTGGGGCTCCTGGATGACCAAGCCTATTATGCCATGTGGAAGAAGAAATGACCGCTAGAGAGACGAGAGAGATAGATCTGGCAGCGGAGGTGAGAGTGAATGGATAGAGATCCCCCGTGCTATTGCATCTCGTAAGAGGTGTCCCCGTATGAAAATCCTTCACAGTGAAACCATAAGAGTCAAAATCAACGGAGACAGAATTATTACGAGTGAATTTGCGGATAGAGATTCGATTCTTAATCATATGTGGGGCATATAGGGTATTTTGAAGGGGGAATGGATGATGAGGTGGTGTGTAGAATATACCATAACCCTTTACTGAAATGCGGTGACCACTACCAACTGTCACAAATTGAGGATGCTTTAAACCAAACAGTTTGGGAATATTACCTGCAGACCGGGTGAGGTGAGAAGTGGCTCCGGAGTTCATGTACCAGTTGTTGTCAGGTTGTTGCATGTTGAGACAACTGAATGCCTGACCCAACTCAGTGGGTGTCATCTTTGGGCGAGGTTCTTTGGTCTTTGGGCTGCGGCGCCGCGGCCTGTCGCGGAGTAATGTTGGCGCCGGCCAAGGCGAATCTGTGGGCCCTGTTGTTGCTGCTGCTTATTCTGCTGTCCGTGACCCCTACCACGACCACAACCTCCTCTGCCGTGACCCTTGCCACCGCGTCCCTGCTGCGGTTGAGAGTTTTCTGGCGGCGTTAGATCTTGAGGGCGTGTTTCGACAGCTAACGCCTTCTGAGTGTGCTCATCCTGCTTAGCACGGCAAGTCTCTTCGAGCAACAACTGCGAACGAGCTATGTTAAAACTGGGAAGCGAATCTTCCTGTTGAATTATGGCGGCTAATGTATCATAGTCGCCTTTGGGAAAACCTGCAATCAATTGCAACACCATCTTAGTGTCCGAGATAGGCGTGTCGACGTTGGAGAGTTGATCCGCCAGTAGTTTCAACTGTCTACAATATTCAGTCATGTTGGAGAAATTTTCAAGGCCTGTATTGTTAAATTGTTCCTCCAAATACACCGCACGAGTGTGCTTGTTATCTTGAAAGATTTCCTCCAAGCGGCTTCATAAATCACGGGTTGTGGAACCAGATTTCATGATAGTAAAAAGAAGATCCTGAGAAATACTACCATAAATCCACTTTTTGACGCCGGCGTCTAGACGACGCCAAGTAGACTCATCAACCTCCGGAGGGCGCGGAATAGTGTCGTCGATATGGTCAAGCACGTTATAGAGACATGCATGATTACGGAACAATTCAACCCAAGGAGAATACTGACTGTTTTCTTGATCAAGAAGAATGAAAATATAATTCTTGATGGTAACAGTGAGGGCGGGATGAAAAGAGGATGACGACGTGGTGGTGAGATTTGTGGAGGTAGATGCGTCAGAATCAGAAGCGTAATCCTGAGTATCTATTTAGTGAAGACAGAAAAGAAGAAGAAAAACCAAAATTTTTGGGAGGAGAGGGAGGAACCGGCGTAATCGCCAGAGAGAGTGGTGGTGTGGCGCCTCACACAAAAATTCTAGGGTTTTGTGTTAGGCTCTTGATATCATGTAAGATGATATTAATCTCTCTTGGGGAGTCTTTCATTAATATCAAAGTATATATAGAGTACAATGTTCATCTCTTATACAATAGGAATCCTAAACCTATATAAAAGAGGAATCCTAGTCTTATCATAATTATATTTACACATTATATGAAAATATTCTAATTATGGTAGAAATACAATTATTTCTATAATATACATATTTAGAGGGACAAATAAATTAGGTGAAGGCCAAAGGAGCATCATGGCAATTGATTTGTTTGCCATTTGTTGTACAATATTGACTAGTGGCTAATCCTCGAAGTCCTTTTGTTTTCTTTCTTTAGATATGTTATCTAGTTGTTTACTACGACTGTTCTGCTATTATCGCACTCTTTTTATTTCATTTTAATGTTCGACAGCTTATTTGCAATTGTGCGTAGGGAGCAATCTGCAGTTATTGTGGTTTTCTTTTATGAGAATAGGAGGAAGGGTGTTGTAGTTAAGCATAAAAAGTAAATAAAAGAAAAGGGGCGCTATAAGCAAAAATTAGGTTAATTTTGAGAACCTTTTTCATTTAGAGCCTCATACTGGTCCAAGCAACAATGAAACCTTCTTTTTCAAACAGCATAGCATGAGATATTGGTTGGAAATTTAGTAAATGTGGAATTAAGTTTATCTCATTATTTATGACTCGAACAATTTAGGGTCCCGCACGTTGAAAACATTGTTTCCACACACATGCACACGTAGTGCCAAATATCGTAAATTTCATTAATGAAAGAGATATTGATACGTAAGTAAATGTTTGAGACATAGAATGCTGGACGATTATTGGCCAAATAAAAAGCATTCTACGTTGGTCGATCACTGGAGCCGAGGCTTCGCGGCGCTAATTCGCAGAGCCGAGGCGCTTCGGAGGTAGAATGGTTCGACGGGAGACGAAAAGTTTCTGACTTTTGGGCTAGTTTTGGAGCATTGAACCTCCATTACTTGACACTTGAATTCAGTCATTATTTGGCTGAATTGTAACCCCTCAATAAGTGTCATTACATGGCTATTGAAAGCCATTAGTTGGCTGTTTGAGAGGCTTCCTACACTCTAAATTGAAGCTTTAGCTCAATTGAAGAACACACCAAAACTCATATTTCTGATCTTATTCTTTCTCTCTAAAGCATTCTTCCACACACTCAAATGTTCTTCTTTTAGTAAACACTTGAGTATCCTTTGCTCATTTATTAGTTGATGTTTTATCTTGGGAGACAGTTGCCCATTACCGTAAAAGGATTTCTACTGGGCAATATTATCTTAAGGACAGAGTGCTAAAACTCGACTCAACAAATTTTCTTGTAGTAGTTTATATTTGTTCTTGTTTCCAGTTTGAAGATCTTTGTAATAGTAACTTACTTTTCGTTTCTAGGCATTGTTGTACTCACAATATCTCTGTGAGTCTCCATTTAATTCTCTAATATCAATAAAGAAGTTGAGCATCTTTGCTCTTTTTACCTTTACCTTAGATGTTCAGCTCCAACTATATTGAGTTGTTGTCTTCCAAGTTATGGAAGAAGGATACTCTTATATATTTTCTTGGTTATTAAATTATCAGATGGAATGGAATGTATTTGGAAGTTGTATCTTTAGGTTAAAAGCTGTGGTGGATTAGTTGGTCTTCTACAAGTGTGCATGTAAGGCAAAACCATAAGTGACCTGCCGGTAGATATCATAGCTTCTGCGCAGCTGGGATGCAAAGAAAGATAAAAGAATGGATTTTTCCTTCTAAGACCAGACAATTGGAATTGGGTGGGACTGATATGAGTTATGAAAATTTGGGGATCGTGCTGTGAGTTTGCCCTCTTCCAAGGAGGCTCATTATGGCCACTCAGTACCCGTACCGGTGAGGGGTTTACGGCTTTGGTTGTGAATGGAATTCTTTATTCATTGAGTGAGGTACTATGTTTGCCTCTGACTTTGGAAGATTTTTATGAGTCAAAAGGTCTGATCTTTGCCAGATCATTGCTATTTATTTAATGTGTGAAGTCCTAATTGTTTTAGCTAGTAGGATGAGGCATCAAAGCCGATGAGATTATGTTAACTCGATTAGACCCACGGTAAACAATATGGTTATGTTGAGTTCCTTTTTTGTTTTTAGTTTTATTTTTCTGATAAATATCGTTTCTTTGGGGTTTTGTGGGACATTACCCCATTAAAAAGTCCTGCTAATCAGGGTTGAAGGGGATTTCTTAGGATGTGTTTAGAAGATACATTTGAATTTTTGGGTAACTTCTTGGGATCTGTGGCATTGTTGGTGACAATGCAGAAAGAGCTCCAATGGTTAGTTGTGAATGTTCAGTGATGGTAGCAGAAAAGCACGAGCTAGAAGAAAGACAGATGTGGCTAATGAGGTTTGATGATACCTGATAGGTTCTGCTCCTTCGCGGGATAGGGCACATTCCATTCCGCCATAACCACACTTTAAAACTCGATCCAGGGATCTTTTGATGGTCGGTAGCTGCTTTCTGCTCTCCTTATTAGTGCCAACTCCGCTAGGTATAGGGAGGGAGTCTTCTACAAGTCGCATTACTGGTCGATGACAAAAGAGTTTTTTTTTTTGAAATGAGACCCTCCTTACTCGGGGGAGAGAAGCAAATCGAGTCCATATGATTTAGAGCAGCAGACAAAGGGAAAGATTTCCAGTCAAGGACGAGCCGTACGAGGAGAAAGCTTCTTATACGTTTCTAGGGGGTGTTGTTCATCTACAAAGAGATGCTCTTGTTATTGCCAATAAGACGACACTTCACCTGATCACTCTGAATCCGCTGAGATCCTTGTTTGGGTGTTCTGGTGGTGTCCCCGTCTGGATTCGAGGGCCTGCCCAAAGAATGGGCTGTTAGCCCCGAGATGACATCGACCTTTGTAACGATCAAGGTTAAAAAAAATAAGAAAAGAACTTTAAAAAATAAGGATAATTGTATTTTTTATATTTAAAGAAATATCTGAATCGAGGGAAACATATGGTTCCATGGTGTTGGAACCCAGCGAACAAGATTCTTTTTGGGATAAGTAGCTCACCAAACAGGAATACCTCTTTGCTTTGGTTTTGGGTTGATCCTATGATATTTTGTGATTTTAAGGTGTCTGCTTTGGTGTAGTTTTGCTTTCTGGAAACATTCTTCATTTTTGTTAAGTGTTTGTGAGGAACCTTGATACAACTTTATCTCCATATGGAATTGCTTTCGTAATACTTGTGAGAATTGTTTTGACACTGTCTTCTTAGGTGAGTTGGACCAAATTCGGTAGTTCCCGAGCTTTAGTCAAAACTTCATTTACTTACCGAGTTATGGTGAGAATCTGCAATTTGGGGCAACACAAAATTATGTAAGGTTTTTACATTCTGTTATAGTTCATAGTTTTTCTTAGCTAAATTGTTTATTTGATGTCATTTTGGTGTAAGTATGAACTTAATATCTCGTTTAAAAATTACCATATGTATTATTTTGAATAAAAAAACAAAGAATTACGATTGTCCAAGTCTTATCATGTCTTTGATTTAAAACAACGTCATTAGCTAATCGAGTCAATTATGAGTTTCAAGTACTTAAAGTAGTCTCACAGATAACGGATAATCTGAGAATTACGTCTCTGGCCTTCTTGCTTAAAATATACCATAATTGGTTAATTTTCTTATTTCTGCATTTTGTTTGCCTAAATTCACTCAGCTTCAACTAATTTATTGTATTCCGACATGATTGAACTTGAAGCTCGAAATATTGCTTCCTATTATATTTTTGATATCAAATGCAACACCAATTTATTTTGGGTACTGTTAATAACTGTCTGTATTTCTGCAGGGATTTCGATATGTGGCTTCTGAGCACATGGTTAGGTCATCATACAAGGTCGGGGAATACTATATTAAATCAATGATAGAATTTGATCGTGCACCATCTTTTGAAAGTATATATGTCATAGAAACAATCATTTTAGGGATAAATGTACTTGAACACATTCATGTTATTAATGAGGTTAATATAATTTGACATTTGCAATTATTGAATTATGATTTTGATTGCTTGTGATTATTCATTAATGTGCATCATTTGAGCTTACGTTGTCATTGATAAAGTGAGATATTAATGATAGAACGTAACTCTCAAAATAGTCTTGACTGATGATTATTGAGAATGTGATATCAATGATATATTATAAGTCAATATGTGGTATGCATCACATTCTTAGAGAATGTAGTATGTCTCACTTACTACTAGTGATGGACATACGGATACTCTTAGAGGGTATTGATATACCCTGCTGATAAATTATTTGTTATACATGTCTAGAGTATTATCAACATGTGGATATAAATGTCCTTTGACTTGAGGTCAATACACACCTAATTTACAGAGTAATGTACTTTGACCATGTCCTAAGCTTAAATTCCTTATAGGATAAGACATAACTTGAGTTGGGTACATTGCGATGTAAACAAAGTGTTACACCTCGTGATTAAGGATATTAATTGAGAACGTAATTAAGAAAATTAATATACTTAAGAATGTGATATCGGAAAGATTTTGGTTACAACGAGTGTGACAATGGAAATTTAAAATGCTAGTTGTATATTTCCGTTATGGATTAGAACGTATTATATAAGTCATGACGACGGAGACACGGGGTCTTAGGAGATTTTCAAGATTTAAAAGAAGTGGGACATAAGATTAATTAAGGGTGAGAAGTGGACCAAATTACAAAAAAAAAAACAAAAGAAAACAATTTTCAGATTTTAGAATAACCCTTAAAGAAAAACCTTCCATCTTTCATCTTCCACATTCAGTTTAAAAAAAAACACCTCTCATTTCTCTCCTCCTCCTCCTCTCCATTTCAGTTAGACACACCCCCTTCCCCAAGCCAAGATTGAAGATTTGTATTCCCTCTTCCTAGATTAATTCATCTCCTAAGTTCTAAACCAAAAATTAGCACCCAAAACAGTGGGTATTCCACCACTGTTGGCTGAAAAATATTGCCCAAATTTTCAGATTGTGGAGATGAACTTTTGGAAGAAAACGTGCAAGAATGATGGAGTAAACTTGTACAATACATGCATGCAATTATAAGTTGAAGAAATGGTGAAAAATGAGAGCAGTGTTGGACCGATTTATTGGGACTATTTTGGCAACAATTTAAGGTACGATTTTTTTATTTTTATGGTGTAATTGGGGTTGCATGTTGTTGTAATTTAAGAAATGATGTTGTAGTTAAGAGATGAACTTATATTAAGAGAAAGTTGAAGTAAGAAAACGCATGTGGTTGTTGTTGGAATTGTTGGTGCCGATTTGGGGCTGTTTTGGTTACATTTGGTTTGATTGTTGTTGTTATTAGTATATTCACTGATTGCATGTTAAAAATAAGGAAACTTGATACTGAAATGTGGTTAAACCAAAAGGGAGCTTGTTCTACTGATTTGGGTTCGATTGTTGAAGTCGTTAATGTTATCGTCGCCCATTTGCATGCTAAAAATATGAATGAAGGAATCTTGGAATTTACGTTATAGTTGTTATATGAAGTAGTTGAAAATTTGGTTATAAACATGCATGTACTTTGTGGTATTTGTTAATACATGTTCTAAAGGAATAAAGGTTTAAAAAAATGTGTTACATTGCAACTTTGTTGTCGTTGAATTATGGACTATTTTAAGAATTGTTTTAACGTGATTAAGGGGCTTACTTGATGTGAAGAATTGGTGTATTAATCACCTTGGTTGTTATGGTTGTTGTCTTCCATAAATCAAAAGGAAAGGAATGTATTATGGTGACGTTTGTCGCGCCCTTTTTCGACCGCGACATTTTCTAAAAGCGAACCCTGCTTAATGAGAAATGTTAGGAAATAAATAAAAGAGCTAAATGTTTTTAAAAGAATACTAAAATTTAAAAGGGTTGCTAGGATATAAAAAGGTGCTAGAATGCTAAGGGTTCGCGGAGTCGCCACCTAATTAGTTTGAGTGAATTAGGACACCTAAATGTTTAACTAGTTTAAAGTAAACATTAACTCCATTTAATGGTCTGCTAAACTTTAATAAGATTCTGAGTAAGGGTTCTTTATTATCCTAAAGGGAAGGGGTTAGGCACCCTAAAGGATCCGCTAACTTGCGGTTGTCCGTTCAAACCTAGGGTTAATTATTGTGCTAAAAGTGTAATGCCTGATTTAAAAGATGATGCAATTATTTTATAAAAGAGTACATTTTTTGCTAACATAAAAGATTTATAAGACTTATTGTATACCTGTAAAATTAGTCTTTTGAATGAAGGCGTGCATTTGTAAAACATTATAAATGCATATGAAAAAAGTATGCATTTATCTTTAAAGTTGATTTATTGATTAAAGGTATGCATTTACTTAAAAAATATTTTTTATGTGTGGCATAATGCAAAAGAGATTTAATATTATTTGGTAAAAAAAAGTTCAGACATGCATGTTTTGAAAATATAAAGTTCAAGAAAGATGTTGCAAGTAATACTTGAGAAATATATATCTTTTCCATAAAATTCTGCACGAGTTTTGCTTATAAACACATAAAAGGGTTTATTGAAAAAGTATGTACTATAGGTAAAGTTTGATCCTTTATGAAAGTAAGAATTTGTATAGATAGCTCATAAGATATGTATGTTTTGCATTTTAAGAAAACAAAAGTTCATTATGGAAAAGAATTATATACATAATATGTTAAGTGAATTACGAGAACAAAACATTTTTTATTTATGAACTTTATCAAAATGAAACCTTATTTTCTTAGAAAAAAAAATAAAGAGTGATTAAAAAAGTTTTGAAAGTTTTAAACAAGCATGACAAATTTATAAATAAATAAATTAAAGGTGACTTTCAAGTTTCAAACTACCCTCCCCAATCTACTCATTCAAAGACTAATAGAGTTAAGTATCTTATAATTACAAATTGAGCAATTAACTTAAAGCAAATAAGCAAGAAATAAAAAGAGTGGCGGATGGGATTAAGAGAGTAAGGAATGACTATTAAGGAAGATGGCGGTGTCACTCCGCTTATTTGTCTTTGGAACTTAGGCGGGAACATGGTGAACACGGAATGCAGGTCTTCATTTGGGATAGCTCATGGTGAGTCTCGCTATGAGACTCTCCATTTTTGCTCAAATGTGTTCCATGTAAAAAGAAGAAAAAGAAAAGAATTAGTAACTGTCCAAATTCATTTAAACTAACAAGCAAACATTTAGCACGGAGTTTGTACGTACGTACATAATGACAGTAAGTAGACAGCCAGCAGGTAGTAAAATAAATGAGAATGGGCAGATATATAGGCGATACAAATCAGCTTCTAATATCATACTCAACATCTATTCAGTTTCAGTTAGCATATGCGAGCAGGAGCAAAACAAAGAGGAGACAATCCTATTTTCTAAACAAGGTTCATACGATGTTTAAGGCTCTCTATCAGATTGACATTACCAAACAATACTCAATCACACTGGAGTATTAACAATCAGATACACATTAACATCTCCAGTATCTGACCTTTTTGTTTTTGGAAAATAACAAGTTGATAACCTGCTAAGCCTACAGATGGCATAAAGCACACATGATTCTCAACATACAGGGAGTGTTAGTACTTTAAAACATACTGAAGTAAACCCAAACTACATTTTCACACTCCAGACAACCCTTAAGACATAATAGCTTAATCTTCAAAACTCCCTGTATACCCATGTCCATTAAATGCTATAATCATATTAGTATACAGGCCACAAGTATTAGTTAGACAACTAATTTGGGAAAGCATGTACCAAGATATTGAAATGAAGCAATAACAATTTAAGATCCTATTTCAAAGGGGTTGCAAAGCTATTTTTTATTGGGCTAAGCACACATCTTTACAGTCGAGCTATATTCAATGTATGACAACACTCGTAGGGTGAATTAGAATACATCATGTGCTTAAAGTTAACGAATACACGGTCGATTAGAACGAGAGCAGTGCATGACGCAAAGATGCGAACATGGGCAGAATCGAAAGAGGAAGGAAAGCACAGCACACATATTTTAAGATAAACAATCTTTTACCCATATATGCCTAAGGATGATGGCAGTGCACTATCATGCCTTACTGCAATCAGTAGACATGTCCAAAGCATTTACGAGGCCAATTTATTTGTTTAGTAACTTCAAGGGTCTGATGTAGATGTTCATTACAGATATGACACACATGTCGCGGTGTAGAAAAGTATAGGAATTCCACTTATTACTCGGCTTAGGTTAGGCGGCGTAGACTATTAATAGAGGGTAAAGATCAAATTTACTTAAGGCCATTTCTCGAATCGCTTTTCCCAGTTAACTAACTTGAGCCAACACCCTGTCGATCGGATAACAATTAGTTGTGCTTTTGACACTCAAAGAAGATATAACAAAACATGCCATGCGAAGGATTCCAACAATGCATGATCAATCAAACGAGTTTTAAAATATTCTACATACACAAATAACAGCTACATTAGCTAAGCGTATTTAAACAACACATGATCATCACATATATCACGAAATACGAATGAGAGAATATGAAAGGAGGCGAGATTACCTTCTCCGGACAGCGACCGAGGCGTATCAAGTCGTCGGTCCGCTCGGAAGGCTTGCTAATGCGAATTTAAAGATGCAGAATGCTAAGGGATTGCAGAAAAAATGCTAAAGGGGTGTTTAAGAGGATGCCAATTTTTGAGGTGCTGACTCCCTAACTCCCAGTGTCTAGCTGTGTTTCCCCTGTCTCTGAATCGATGCTTATCGGTTTTTGGGTGCCTCGATTGATGCATTGCGTATCGTTATATAGGCTAACCACAGGTTCTAATATTGGTAAGCAATTAGAAGTGATTCTAGTGAGATTTGAAAAGATTTGGGTCGATTCGATTGATAATTGGAGTCTTTGGTTTATGGTAAGAAATCACCAAGATGTGTGTGCGAGTAAAGGAAAGGAAAGTCGATTCTGGGATTCTCGGCGAGAATCTCGGTAGGTGATGGGCGAGTCTTTGGCGATGTGTTTTTGTTAGGTTTAGGTTTAAGGTGTTTCTCTGAAGGGGCGATGGGGACGAAGGGTTTTTCGTTTGTGGGGTTCTCGACTGAAGGAGGAAAGTTAAAGGCTGAGATTCTTTGGTAGGCGGCGGGTTTGGGTGCGGGTGTGAAATTTGCTAGATTGGGTATTAGTTTTAGGTTAGTTTTTAATTAGGGAAGTGGGCTGCGTTTTGGATGGGTCAGCGAATTAAAAATTTGGGTAGTTAGTATTTAATTAGGTATTGGGTATTAATTCTAGGTATTAGTTAGGTGGTTTTAATTTATTAGTTCTAGGCTTTTAATTAGTGATAAATTAATTAATTAAATTGTGATTAAATTATTTCGGTGTTTTATTAGTCTAAGCTTGAGTTTTAAAATTACTATAATAATAAATGCGGGTGTGCTATTTAATTAGTGCTTAATGTTTATAATGCGACGCTGTTATTAAAACTTTATAAAAATCGAGTTATTTAAAAGCTACACGCAGATTGAACTTCTTAATTCTTTTATGAATGTTATTATTAAAACGCGTGTGTATTTATTATTTATTATTAAATTGTTTATTTATGTCTGTATTAATGTTTTTTTATTGCTGCATTTTATTATTTTAAAATTATTAAAATTATTGTGGAAAATTAGTGTAATTTTATAGTTAATGACTGGACGGGAGGGTCAAAATTGGGTGTCAACAGTTGTCCCTCTTTGTATGGAGATGATGGAAGAATCTTCGGACAAAGACGTTGACTCATGCAATTTTGTCTCGATCCTCGAGATTGAAAGGTTTGGTGTGAAATTTAAAAAAATTGTCGATGTCGAGTTATGGCGACAGCTTGGGCTACCATGGTCAAACACGGCGGGCTAACGGACTCAAAATTTGTCCCGGTGTCGAGTTATGGCGACCTTTGGGTTACCATGGTCAAAACACGAGTGGGCTAACGCGGACTCAAAATTTGTCGAGGTCGAGTTATGGCGACATTTGGGCTATGCTAAAAATAAAAATAAGAAGCAATCGGCTTGAACACAGGGTGTCCGTATGGCTTATGGTCTTTGGGTTTTATGGTGATGTGGAGCGAGTGGACCGACGCTGAGGCGTTTACGCCATTTGTTGGGAAGGTTGGCCCCAACAAATTGCCCGGTTATTGTAAGAGAAAATCCACGTTGTGCTCCATCTTTTGCAGTTCCTGTAGATTGAAGCTAAGATAGAAGCATTAGTGCATAACTGTCAAAACAAAATAATGTAAGAATGTGAATTTTGTGTTGTGGTTGTAGTCAGATTGTATATACTATATAATGAAATGATGTGATGATGCGCCGTCTTGTACAGACGAGACGCAGATGACGCCTTGTATGGGCGCTGTCGTCGAAATGCAAATGTTCGTCGTTGTATAGACGAAATGCAAATGTTCGTCGTTGTGTAGACGAAATGCAAATGACGCATTGTATGGGCGTTGTCGTCGTTGTATAGACGAAATACAAACGTTCGTCGTTGTATGGACGAGATGCAAATGACGCCTCCTAGGGCATAGATACAAAATTGTTTTATATATGGAGTTGTGTCGTAATTCATGCGTAATCAAAACTAGATGAAATAATTAAAGTGTAAATGATGTAGCCTGTGGTTTTTGCAAGATGTATTTGATGTAGACTTGTTGCAGTTTGACTTTGTGAGCGAATCTGTTGTGTTGGAATGTTGCTATTGGCGTCGTTTTCGGACTTGTCGTCGTTTTTGGACTTGTTGTGTTGATGACGTCGTTGCCTGGACGTGTTGCTGCTGCCCCTGTAGACTAAAGCTCAAGAAAGAGTTAGTGCATAACTGTTAAGACAGAATAATAATAAAGCATAAAATGAGAAAAAATGCAATTTTGAGAACAGAGAAAATCGTCCCTGCGTAGATGTGATATGTTGATGATGGCGTCGTTTTCGGACTTGGCGTCGTTTTCGGACTTGTCGTCGTTTTCGGACGTGGCGTCGTTTTCGGACGCGGCGTCGTTTTCGGACTCGGAGTCGTTTTCGGACTCGACGTCGTTTTTGGACGTGGTGTCGTTTTCGGACTTAGCGTCGTTTTCGGACGTGGCGTCGTTTTCGGACGCGGAGTCGTTTTCGGACTTAGCGTCGTTTTCGGACGTGGCGTCGTTTTCGGACGCGGAGTCGTTTTCGGACTCGGAGTCGTTTTCGGACTCGACGTCGTTTTTGGACGTGGTGTCGTTTTCGGACTGGGAGTCGTTTTCGGACTCGACGTCGTTTTCGGACGTGGTGTCGTTTTCGGACTTGGCGTCGTTTTCGGACTTAGCGTCGTTTTCGGACTTAGCGTCGTTTTCGGACGTGGCGTCGTTTTCGGACGCGGAGTCGTTTTCGGACTCGGAGTCGTTTTCGGACTCGACGTCGTTTTTGGACGTGGTGTCGTTTTCGGACTTAGCGTCGTTTTCGGACGTGGCGTCGTTTTCGGACTGGGAGTCGTTTTCGGACTCGGAGTCGTTTTCGGACTCGACGTCGTTTTTGGACGTGGTGTCGTTTTCGGACTGGGAGTCGTTTTCGAACTCGGAGTCGTTTTCGGACTCGACGTCGTTTTCGGACGTGGTGTTGATGCTCCTGTTTAATAAATGTTCCTGCAAGCTAAGCTTGAGAAAAATTAGTGTATAACTGGTAAAACAAAATGATAAATATATGAGAAATGCAATTATGTGAATAAGGATGTCTTCCCTATATGATATGTGGGATGTTGTGAATGCTGAGATGTTGTCCTTGGGCGGACATGCTAGATGCTGCCACTGACGAATTGTCATGATGCCTTTGTTGTGATGCATTTGTGAACCATGTGGATTGTCATGATGTCTTTGTTGTGCGTTTGTGCCTTCGCGTGAGTTCTGATTTGACTCTAGGCCCGAGTTGATGCGCTATAATTTGTTGCGGGATTTGAACTCTGATTGTTGATGTTTATGCCTGCTGCCACGAAGAATTTTGTTGTATTTTACGCTTCGCTAGTATGCGTAACTTTGTTGTACATACGCTAATATGAAGGACTGCGCTCAAAGAAAAATTTGTGAGTTTGAGGCGGTTGATTCGCGTTGACTTTGTAGTTTTGACTCTTGATGTCGGACGTCTGCCTTGTTTGGGACTCTTAACCCCTGCCTGGTTTCCTACCTTGTCCCAGTTTTGAAAAGGGTGTTTGGCCTAAGGGGGTCTCAATGGAGTTGCTTGTATGTTATGTGCATTCTTGTTATTTTCGAGCGAAGGAAAGTTTCCTAATGGTGTGGCCGAAGGTGATTTAGGCGCCACGTATCCCAACGGGAATCAGTCATGGCGTAGTTCATTACAAGCGACTATTGGGTAAAATTCTAAAGGTGGGACCGAGACCGATGTGGCGCCACGATCCGCATGAGGAATCAGTCGAACGTAGTTCAATTACAAGCAAAAGAGAAATTGGGATTTTCTAAAAGGTGGGACCGAAGCCGATATGGCCGCCTACGTATCCGCCAAGGGAATCAGGTCACACGTAGTTCCAATTACAAGCAAAAGAGAAATTGGGATTTTCTAAAAGGTGGGACCGAAGCCGATATGGCCGCCTACGTATCCGCCAAGGGAATCAGGTCACACGTAGTTCCAATTACATATGAAGGGCAAAAAATATATTAAACTAGCTATTTTAGGACTCAGCGGGCCAAAGCAGGGGGCATGAGTCCACTTCTTCTTGCTTTTTGTCTTGGAGGGCGGGGTCTTCAGCGGGATCATACCGGATCACATTGTATTTATGTTTCCTTTTCAGCAACGAGCAGACTTTAGGGCCCTTCCACGTAGTTTTTGTATCTTCTTCTTTTGATTTCTGCGAAGTGCATGTTTTGATGAATGGTGATTCGAGTATGTGCTCTAGCCAAGGAGCATTTCTCTTCCTTTGGAGATTGATTGATGATTCAACGACAATCCCTTCCAAACTGTTTTGTTCAACAATCATGTTCACATAGGCATCATCAGGGTCTGGTAAGTGGTTGTTGTTTATATTGGGGGGAACTTCTTTAAGTTGGATGACTCCATCTTTGATCAATTCCTCGATTTTGTCTTTGAGGGTATAACAATTTTCGGTGTCGTGTCCCTCTGCACCGGAGTGGTATGCACAATGCTTAGTTTTATTGTGCCCTCGGGAGGTAGGCCTGAGGATATTTCTGGGAATTGGGTGGAGTATTCCTGCGGCTTTCAGCTTCTCATACACTTGGGCTATGGGTTCGCCTAAAGGTGTATAGGTTTTTGTTGGTTTTCTTTCGGCATCTATGCGGGGTTTGGGTCCGTTTGGTGTGCGGGTTCGTGATTGTGGTGGATATGCTGGTGGGTATGGTAAACAGGATATGGGGGGGCGTAGTGCTGATAATGTGGATTTTGAGTGTTTTGGTTATAGTAAGGAGGCGGTGGACTGTGATACACTGGATGTTGTTCTGGCCTATGCTCCTGAATGACCATGATAGAGGGTGATGCATCTCTTCTCCTTTGTGAGGTACCTCCTGTGGAATCTGACTGCATTGCTCTGCTAGTTGCTTGTAGGTCGGGTTTGTAATCCTGCTGTCTTAATGCCATCTTCCGAAGTCGCCCATTCTTACGACTTCGCAAAACTTCGCCAATTACACCGATCATCCTTTCATAATATGTCGCGTCTTTCAACGATCGCACGAACAAAGTGGTCATTCGCTCTCTGCCGTTGGAAGGTTGGACCTTCATTTGCCACCGCCACCGGCGTATTCCTGAAAGTTTCGTGGATTTCTTTTCAAGCTTCATAAGATAAAATCTGTCTAAAGACGATTATCGATGTTGAATCTAAATCTATCCATGAAATCTTGTGCCATGGCATTCCAATGCCCCATTTTGAGGTCTTGGCATGTGTACGATCCAGCGCCTCGCGGTTAGACTCACGATGAATAGCTTCATGATGATTGCTTGATTTTTACCAACTCCAATCAATTTATCGCAATATGACCTTAGATGAGCTCGAGGATTCCCTTTCCATCGAACATGTCAAATTTGGGCACCTTGTACCCGGGTAATTCAACGTCGAGTGCATACATAAGTTTTCATATTCCAAACCTTCTTCCCTTGTTCATCCAATGCTTTGAATGCCTCTTTCAAACTACGGATTTCTTTTGCCATATTTTCATCAGCTCTGGCAAAAGTCTGCCGCTCCATTTCCTTGTATTGATCTGCCTCTTGAGAGGATGTATGCACAATAAATGGTTGACTTTCGATCGGATGTGCTAATCCCTCATATTGTTTGTGTGTCATCTGCTCGTATTGGGTGGCTTGGCAATTTGGGTTGAGTGGGGAGATATAAGTAGGTGGAGGTTGAGATGTGTATGTAGTGAACGGATCATTGTGGAGGTCGGTTTGCAAATTGACCGGGCAAGTGACGTTTTGGTGTGAGCTGGTATGTTGCGGCCTTTGCGGGGAGTTTTGGGGAAGTGGAGGCTCAAGGGCTTGTGACACGATTGCATTTGTCCCTTGCTCTGGGAGTGGTGCATTCAAGCTAATTGTCACGAACCAACCTCGGCCGCGATCGGTACTCACCGGTACCCTCGCCGTATATGTCGAGAGAATAGCGTGAACATACATAACACATACGTATAAAAAGGTAATATCACTGGCCAGCCGGTAAGGCTGCCTTCCATAAAACATACTTAACAAAAGTATAATAGTACATCTGGTTCTTATAGCCCAAAACATAAATGTGACCACGCACTTAAAGATAACAACCGTGGCGGGACGGCCCCGCCATACCCCGAATATACAAAGTACCTATAGCATCGTGGAAATCCGTACTAAAATAACAAGCGTGCGGAGGATGGAGCTTCGACTTTGGAAGAGTGATCCTAAGAATGAGGATCCACAACTGCTTACCCTTACCGCGGCATTTAACGCAGCCCCAGGAAGAGGTCGACACAATATGTACCAAGTATGTAAAGTCAAAAATCGTAATACGATATCAAGTCTAAAAGCAAGTCGAGTCATGAAAGACAATAAAATACCTTTTATCAGGCCTTACTAACAATGAGAGTGACAAGTATATATATATATATCGCATAAAATAGGAGGCTCATGATCAAACAGGTACCTCGCCCGTAGTATCAATAAAACCATCCTACTCACGGGACTATTTCACCCGCACGGGTCCCGTGGACCCGCATGAGGTACTCCTCGCATCGGTACCGCACCGACGGGACTATTTCACCCGCAAAAGCCCATAAGGACTCGCATGAGGTATTCCTCGCATCATGGGTAGCAAATCCACGGAACAGGTGGTATAACGATCTTGTGGACTTTCCCCTCAGATATACTCTTACCCTGAAACAGATGGTATAACGATCTGGTCAGACTCGATATACTCTACACCGAGCAGATGGTATAACAATCTTGGGGCTTGCCCTCGGATATACTCTTATATCAGTGCGGATGGTATAACGATCTTGGATCCGCCTCGATATACTCTTACATCAAGCGATGGTATGACGATCTTGGGCTGGCCCCTCGCATCTACTCTTACATCAAGGAGGTGGTATGACGATCTTGGGGCTTGCCTCGACATACTCTTACCCTATCTCAAATCACATCATATCATAAATAAGTTAAGAAACTTATAACTTCTTTTAGTCTTGTTCATATACTCTCTCATTTTAGTTTACTTAAGGCACTTAATCATATCTTTAATAAAAGAACACCGGGAGTTTAACCCAAGTACTATATGCTTCAACTCTTTCAACAATGACTCTTCTTTATACATAAAACCTTTGGACAATTGATACCTTAAAATCAATTTGCCTCTTCACATACTTATCTTATTTAGAGAAAATCTCTTCTCATTAACCTTTTATGAAGCTAATAAACCAACTTCCCATAAAGTTGTTATATTAACTCTATACTTTAGTAAAATCATACTTTTTCCCTAACTAAGGGAATTATACATTCTTAAAATGAAACAAGTCATTATATACTTAAAACAAGTAAGAATACCAAATCTTGTACGTCTACCGTACTACATAGTTTCATCTATTCATGCTCAAGAGATAGGAAAGCTTCACATACCTCTTTGGTCAATCCACTTGCCAAGTCCAAACTACCGCAAGTAATATTTCAACCTATAATAGTCATGATACGTTTATTAACCTCTAATCTTAATGTAGAACAATCCAAGTTCAAAGTCACTAAATTCTAAGGAAAATTGAGCAGCATTTCCTTTGTTTCTACTCACTTTGCCACCTTTCTCAAGGCCAAATTTATCATTCAAAACACCACATTTAGGGCTCAATCAATCCAACAATTCAAAGGGGATTCCACACCCAAAATTCTGCCCAACAAGTTTACAACAATTCACTTAACAATTCTAAGCTAGTTTTTAGGCTACAACATGCTCATAATCTCTTCTTAACCCATTCTTCATATCCAAACCACATTTTCTAGCATGCAATGACTCTAAGTGCATTATTTTACTACCACAAGATCTTTCTTCTAAGCATGCAACACTAGAACTAAATCTAAAGGAAGAAATGTTACCTTAAAGTTTTAGCCAAAACTTATCCCAAATATTGCTAGCTTCCTTGCCAAGAACACCACCACAATAATGCCAACAAGCTAGCTACAAGCTTCCTTTTCTTGTTCTTAACTTTGATTTTCTTGGGTTTTTAGAGAGGAGGAGCTGATTTTTAGAGAGAGGAAGATATTTGAGAGATGACCAAGTCTACAAGACTTGGTCAATATAAGCCATGCAAGTAAAATCAGATTGGGGGGGGGGGGGACACTTGTCACCCTCCCATGGCCTTTTTAAAAGAGAAATCTGACTTTCCTAAGTTTTTCCGCAAAAATCCGCGCGCGGCGCTGCGCCCAGCCATGTGCCACAAACTCGCGGCTCTGCGGACTTTCGGCGCGCGGCTGCTGTCTGGCGCGCGGCTGAAACTTCAGTGACCCCTCGCATTTAGGCGCCGCCTCGCATCCGCGCCGCGTCGCCGCTTTGCTCAAACGCTTTTACGCCCGATCGCGCTGAACTTGTAACTCTCATAACTTTCTACTCCGACGTCCTATCGACGAACGGTTGGTTGCGTTGGAATCTAGACTCAACGAACTACGCCCTAGGCCTTTAAAATACTTAGGAACTCTCAATGAATCGGGTCATAACCCGCCCCAAAGTTGACTAAAACCCGTCCGGAATAATCCGTCAACCTATCCTTTGAAAATTTTAAGTCTTACATGCTTTCGTACGCTCTCATACGTAGGGTCAGAACTACGGGGTATAACATTCTCCCCCCCTTAGAAACATTCGTCCCGAATGTTCCTTCTAGGCTTACTCAAATCATACTATCGACATAGACCCTCTCAACTACTCCTTTGCAAAAATAAGGAAGCTCCACGAGCCACAACAGACTTAAGCGAACTTACTGAATCAAAACTAACAAGCAGGAAAGTAGGTTACCTGGAGGTATAGGGAATAAGTGAGGATACTTCTTCATCATATCGTCCTCTGCTTCCCATGTCATTTCCTCCCTGTGTTCGGTCCGCCATAGCACCTGGACGGAAGCCACATCTTTCGCTCGGTCGTCTAACCTGACGATCGAGTATCGCTATGGGACTCTCCTCATACGATAACTCCTCTGTCACTTGGACATCCTGAACCGGGTGCACTCTAGATGGATCTCCAATACATTTCCGCAACATAGACACATGAAAAACTGGATGCACCGCCTCCAAATCGGACGGAAGATCTAACTCATAGGCAACCTTGCCTACCCTACGGACAATCTGATACGGCCCAATGTACCTTGGGCTAAGCTTCCCCTTCTTTCCAAATCTCATCACGCCCTTCATGGGTGATACTTTTAGAAAAACCCAATCATCTATCTCGAATTCCAAATGTCGACGCCGATGATCTGCATACGACTTTTGCCGACTCTGAGCTGCCAACAATCGCTCCTGGATAAGCTTCACCTTATCCACTGCCTGCTGAACTAAGTCTGGCCCGACTAACTGGACTTCTCCCACCTCGAACCAGCCTATCAGTGACCTGCACTTTCTCCCATATAAGGCCTCATAAGGCGCCATCTGAATACTAGAATGGTAGTTGTTGTTGTAAGCAAACTCCACAAGAGGCAAATGATCCTCCCAGCTACCCCTGAAATCAATAACACAAGACCGCAAAGATATCCTCGCGTCCGATAGTGCGGATAGTCCGCCCGCTACCGAGGGTGAACGCCGCATCGAGACTCACCGTGTCCCTAATCCCTTCGAAAAGACCTCCGTAAGTTAGCCGAGAACCGGCTCTCTATTCGATATAATCGACACCGAACTCCGTGCGCCTCACAATCTCTCTAATATATAATCCGCATAGTCTCAACTGAGAACGTCGTTCTGACCGGAAGAAAATGGGCTGATTTCGTCAGCCTGTCGACAATCACCCAAATGGAATCATGCTTCCTCTGAGTGGTAGGTAGCCCTGTAATAAAATCCATATTTATCACCTCCCACTTCCAAGTCGGAATATCAATAGCCTGCAACAGCCCACCGGGCTTCTGGTGCTCAATCTTAACCTGCTGACAATTCGGGCACTGTGCCACGAACTCCGCAACGTCCCTCTTTAGGCCATCCCACCAATATACGCATCTGAGGTCATGGTACATCTTAGTCGACCCCGGATGAATAGAATAACGAGCACTGTGTGCCTCCCCCAAAATCTGCTGACGGTCCTCGCCACATCGGGAACACACAACCGGCCCTCGAATCTTAGCACCCCATCAGGCGCTACCTCAAATAGACTCCTCTCTTTCTGAACAGCGGCATCTCGGTACCGTACCAAAATCGGATCCTCATACTGTCGCCTCTTTACCTCCTCGACGATAGAAGACTCGGCAACCTCTCGAACCCGAATTCCCTCACTATCAGAATCAACCAAACGAACCCCAAGGCTCGCACCGATGTAACTCTCGGACCATATCCTCTTCTCTCGGTGAACATCGATGCACTACCCATCGACCGCGACTAAGAGCATCGGCAACCACATCGCCTTCCCTGGGTGGTATAGAATATCAACATCGTAATCCTTAAGTAGCTCCAACCACCGCCTTCGCCGCAAGTTCACTCCTCCTGGTGAAGATGTACCGAGACTCTTGTGGTCTGTAAATGTCCACATGAACTCCATATAAATAATGTCTCCGGATCTTTAAGGCATGAATCACCGCCGCTAACTCCAAGTCATGCGTGGGATAGTTCTTCTCATGCTTCCTAAGCCGCCGAGACGCATAAGCTATAACTCGCTGCGGCCGCATCGACGCACTCCAAGCCCGAAACCCGACGCTGGCCACAATAAAACCACATATCCATCTAAGCCCTCCGAAGAGTAAGAACTGGGCGGTCGTCAACTTCTCCTTTAGCAATCAAAACTTTCCTCACAAGTATCCGTCCATCGAACATAGTGCATCTCGAGTCGACTTAGTCAAAGGTCTTGAAATAGAAGCAAACTTCTACAAACCGATAATAACCTCGCAAGGCCCAAAGTCGCGCACTCCGCTTGTGTAGTGGTGCAGGTCATGTCTTGATCGCTTCAATCTTGCCAGATCAACCCGAATACCATCGGCCCCGATAACATGCCCTAAGAAAGCCACCGACGCCAGAACTCGCGACTTCGAGAACTTGGCATACAATCGCGGTCTCGGAGGACTCCAATACCGCCCTCAAATGATCAGATGCTCGCTCAGCGCGAATACACCAAGATATCATCAATGACAACTATAACGAACATATCCAATAATGGCTCGAACACCCTATTCATCAAATCCATGAATACATTGGGCGTTAGTCAACCCAACGACATCACCCGAACTCATAGTGCCCATACCGGTCCTGAATGCATCTTTGGGATATCTATCTCTAACTCGTACTGATGATAACCGCATCGCAGTCTATCTTGGAAAACACTTTGCCCCTCGCAATCGGTCAAACAAATCGTCAATCACGGGAGGATATTTGTTCTTGATAGTCACCTTGTTCACCGCTCAGAATCAATACACATACGCAGCGTCCCATCATTCTTCTTCACAAACAATACTGGTGCTCCCCAAGGAGAAACACTTGGCCTAATAAAGCCTTTCTCCAGCAAATCTTTCAGCTGGTCCTTCAACTCCTTCACTTCGGTTACCATCCTGTATGGCGGAATAGATATCGGTCGAGTATCCGCGCCAAGTCAATGCAAAACTCAATCTCCTCTCGAGGGATACCCTAAGCTCATCCGGGAATACGCCCGAAACTCTCTAACGATCGGATCGATCAAGGTCCTCGACTCGACGATGTCGAATACCCGAACCATATGATAGATGTACCCTTTTCGCACCATCTTCCTAGCCTTGAGGTAAGAAATAAACTTACCCCTCGGCGATGCAAAGATTCCCTTCCACTTGATAATCGCTCACGAAACCGAACCGAACTAATCTCTCTACAGTCCACGTTAGCATAGCAAGATGCTAGCCAATCCATACCCATAATCACATCAAAGTCTGTCATATACAACTCTATCAAGTCGGCTAGAGTCTGACGGCTATCTATAGTCACAGGACAAGCCTTATACACTCGCCGCCTACCATCGAATCACTCATCGCGTAGCCACCTCAAAAGGTCTTATGGACTCGGGCTCTATCCCTATTCTACCGCAATATGAGGAGATATGTAGGACAAGGTAGAACCTGGATCTATCAAAGCATATACATCACAGTAAGAAACCAATAATGTACTGGCGACATCCGCGACGCCTCGGTCTGTCGCTGACCGACATAGCATATATGCGGTCGAGGACCGCTAGAATCGAACCCCTACCACGACCTCTCGCCGCGCCGCCGCCCATAAGTACCCTCGCCTCCGGGCGTCTAACCATCGAAGATGAAGATCCAAAGAATGCACCGTCGCTGAACCGTAATGCTCCCGCCGCCTAAGGACGGACAATCCTTCTTCAGATGGCCCTGCTGGCCACAAGAGTAACATGATCTCGAACCCATACGGCACTCGCCCGGATGAGACCTACCGCATCGAACGCACCGAGAGGTAGGTGGTCTCGATTGCGCCGGTCTCGCCTCCTCGAAACCTCAAGTCCGGAGCCACGACCGCTCCCGAATAACCTCGCGATCGACCTCCCGCCGAAAATCGAGAAGGAGCACTCAGGCTGGCCGGAAGGTGGACTAGTTCGCCGAGGCCGCCCGCCGAAATCGCCACGAGAACCTGATGTCTTGGCCCTCTTGGGCTGGCCCAAATCTAACTGATCCTGCCTCTCTCTGTCCTCAATCCCCTGTGCGTATGCCTGCATCCTGGCAATATCCATCCCTGGCTGAAGAGCCACTCCTAAGCAAGCAGTAATCATGTGACGGTCTAGCCCCATCACGTATCTATGAACCCTGTCTGCCATGTCTGCTACGATGGTGTGTGCATATCTGGCCAAGGAGTCAAACTCTGCCGCACTCCCGATAGTCCTCCCGCCCGCCTCAAGGTCAAGAACCTATCTACGCTGGCTCTCCTCACCTCGTGAGGCAAGAAGTGGTCTAGGAACGCCTCGTGAACTCCTCCCAATCACCGGAAGAGCGTCCTCACCTCGACAATACCCATGACTCAAACCAGCCAACGCAATATCGCGTAACCCAGAAGCTAGTATAATGCACTCGATCTCGATGCCCTAAGAACTCGCATGGTCCAGAATCGCCGGACAAACTCCTGCGGATCCTCATCAAATCTCGAACCATAGAACTCGGGTGGGTGACAACCCAGGAAATCCCGAATCCGTAAATCGGCCAGGGTTGGCCGCCGCCTCGCTTGGCGCCGCTCGCCACTACGCTGGTCAAGAATCAACTGCTCTCGTAATCTCTGACGTACTCGGGCCTCGCGAGCCGAGGCTCCTGCATCGCGTCTCGATGGCGCGTCCGCCGCCTCGAACTCGCTGAGGCGGCGACGACGGAACTCGCCGCCCTAAACATCATCTCTCGTAAGGATTGGGCTGTGCCTCATGACTCTCCGCCCCACTAGCAAGACTCACCGGTTGCTTCTTGCCACGGCGCGTTGCCTTGCGCGAGGCATAATCATACATAAAGGAAAACATCAGAGGAGGTTCAACCTATAACTCAGCTCTATTGCACGATCTTAGAGTGAAAGAATGGAAACCAATCCTAAATATCATGAAGCCTCCTGATTATAGATGTGGTGCACGACACACCGATAATCAAGACTCTACTAGACACTGCGTGGACACTTTCCGAGGACTAATCGCTCGATACCACTTTTGTCACGACTCCAACCTCGGCCGCGATCGTACCCTACCGGGTACCCGCCGTATATGTCGAGAATAGCAATGAACATACATAACACATACGTATAAAAGGTAACATCACCGCCACCGGTAAGGTCGCTTTCCATAAACCATACTTAACAAAAGTATAATAGTACAACCGTTCTTATAGCCCAAAACATAAATGTGACCACGCACTTAAAGATAACAATCGTGGCGGACGTGGCCCCGCCATACCCCGAATATACAAAGTACCTATAGCATCGTGGAAATCCGTACCAAAATAACAAGCGTCCGGGAGGATGGAGCTCGACTTTGGAAGAGTGATCCTAAGAATGAGGATCCACACCGCTACCCTTACCGCGGCATGAACGCAGCCCAGGAAGGGGTCGATACACATATGTACCAAGTATGTAAAGCCGAAAAATCGTAATCGATATCAAGTCTAAAAGCAAGTGGAGTCATGAAAGACAATAAAATACCTTTTCGTGGCCTTACTAACAATGAGAGTGACAAGTATATATATATAATAATCGCATAAAATAGGAGGCTCATGATCAAAACAGGGTACCTCGCCGTAGTATCAATAAAAACAACCTACTCCAGGGACGATTTAACCCCCATGGGTCCCGTGGAACCGCATGATGTACTCCTCGACGGCCGCACCACCGCATGGGACTATTTCACCCGCATAAGCCCATAAGGACTCGCATGAGGTATTCCTCGCATCATGGGTAGCAAATCAACGGAACAGGTGGTATAACGATCTTGGGGACTTTCCCCTCAGATATACTCTTACCCTGAAGCAGATGGTATAACGATCTTGGGGCTGTACCTCAGATATACTCTTACACTGGAGCAGATGGTATAACGATCTTGGGGCTTGCCCCTCAGATATACTCTTATACTGGTGCAGATGGTATAACGATCTTGGATCTGCCCCTCAGATATACTCTTACACTGAAGCAGATGGTATGACGATCTTGGGGCTGGCCCCTCAGACATACTCTTACACTGAAGGAGGTGGTATGACGATCTTGGGGCTTGCCCCTCAGACATACTCTTACCCTATCTCAAACTGTCATCATATCATAAATAAGTTAAGAAACTTATAACTTCTTTTAGTCTTGTTCATATACTCTCTCATTTTAGTTTACTTAAGGCACTTAATCATATCTTTAATAAAAGAACACCGGGAGTTTAACCCAAGTACTATATGCTTCAACTCTTTCAACAATGACTCTTCTTTATACATAAAACCTTTGGACAATTGATACCTTAAAATCAATTTGCCTCTTCACATACTTATCTTATTTAGAGAAAATCTCTTCTCATTAACCTTTTATGAAGCTAATAAACCAACTTCCCATAAATTTGTTATATTAACTCTATACTTTAGTAAAATCATACTTTTTCCCTAACTAAGGGAATTATACATTCTTAAAATGAAACAAGTCATTATATACTTAAAACAAGTAAGAATACCAAATCTTGTACGCCTACCGTACTACATAGTTTCATCTATTCATGCTCAAGAGATAGGAAAGCTTCACATACCTCTTTGGTCAATCCACTTGCCAAGTCCAAACTACCGCAAGTAATATTTCAACCTATAATAGTCATGATACGTTTATTAACCTCTAATCTTAATGTAGAACAATCCAAGTTCAAAGTCACTAAATTCTAAGGAAAATTGGGCAGCATTTCCTTTGTTTCTACTCACTTTGCCACCTTTCTCAAGGCCAAATTTATCATTCAAAACACCACATTTAGGGCTCAATCAATCCAACAATTCAAAGGGGATTCCACACCCAAAATTCTGCCCAACAAGTTTACAACAATTCACTTAACAATTCTAAGCTAGTTTTTAGGCTACAACATGCTCATAATCTCTTCTTAACCCATTCTTCATATCCAAACCACATTTTCTAGCATGCAATGACTCTAAGTGCATTATTTTACTACCACAAGATCTTTCTTCTAAGCATGCAACACTAGAACTAAATCTAAAGGAAGAAATGTTACCTTAAAGTTTTAGCCAAAACTTATCCCAAATATTGCTAGCTTCCTTGCCAAGAACACCACCACAATAATGCCAAAAAGCTAGCTACAAGCTTTCTTTTCTTGTTCTTAACTTTCAGATTTTTCTTGGGTTTTTAGAGAGAAGGAGGAGCTGATTTTTAGAGAGAGGAAGATGTTTGAGAGATGACCAAGTCTACAAGACTTGGTCAATATAAGCCATGCAAGCAAAATCAGATGGGGGGGGACACTTGTCACCCTCCCATGGCCTTTTTAAAAGAGAAATCAGACTTTCCTAAGTTGTCACCTCCACGGCTCTGACTTTCGCGCCGCTTGCTGCTGGCGGCGCTGAAACTTCAGTGACCCCTCAGTACTTTAGGCGCCGCAGCCCTGCATCCGCGCCGCGCCTCGCCGCTTTGCTCGAAATGCTTTTACGCCTGATCACGAACTTGTAACTCTCATAACTTTCTACTCCGACGTCCTATAGACGAACGGTTGGTTGCGTTGGAATCTAGACTCAGCGAACTACGCCCTAGGCCTTTAAAATACTTAGGAACTCTCAATGAATCGGGTCATAACCCGCCCCAAAGTTGACTAAAACCCGTCCGGAATAATCCGTCAACCTATCCTTTGAAAATTTTAAGTCTTACATGCTTTCGTACGCTCTCATACGTAGGGTCAGAACTACGGGGTATAACACTAATAGACAGGTTTGTGATATTTCGGAGCCTTTCTATTTCGGCTTGCATGATTTCCATTTGCTGTAATAGTGTGGCGAGGTTTTGATCATTGGTGTTTCTCCTTTCCAACGCCTCTGCATCCTCTACGGGAACGGGGACGAGTCCTAAGTTGTTTCGTTCTGGTGCCTCTGGATTAGTCATTTATTGGATGATTGTGCTTCTGCCAGTCAACGCGAATCAACCTTTTGGGGATAAGCTAGACAAAAATAACCCTTTAACAAATGAAGCAAACCAAGTTAGTATAATATGCAAAAAGTTGCAGCCAATATATACTAATAAGCAAATTGCAAATCAAGTGCGTGTTCTAACATGTTTGGGACCTCTTTATGCCAGAGGTAGGCCTAAACGTCAAATATGCGAGGTTATGATGGATTTGTCCAAGTCGCCCAACTGTAATGTTTTTGTTGGAAATGGCGACCAAATGACGATGCACTTTTTTCAATTTCAGCATGACATGATTAGGTTTGGATTTGTCTATCATTGCCAAGCTACACATAATATGCTGGTTGGTCGTTGGGTTGAGAAACCCGTCGACAAGTTTGGTGTCTTCCTAATTGTGGTGTCGATGCCAGGGACCGACCCACCTAAGGTAAATGCATGCATGCCCAAAAATAAAGGGTGGTATAGCTCTATCTTAAGTTTCTAAGATTTGGCTTTTCTAGACGCAAGGTTCCCGAGCGGACAACTCGAGTGAGAAGGCTACCCGACCACCGGTTGGACCGGATCCTCCGCGCAAAATACCAACTCTCTTAAACGTGGGTGTTTGAAAGAAATTTGCAGGTGCGCAAAGCACACCCGCGTGTGAGTGTGTGATTGTGTGAATTTTCCAGAGCGGAAGAAATATGAGCGGAATGCCAGTTTAAGGAAAGCGGTAAAGCAGGTAGCAATTAAAATAGACGAAATATAGCACACAAAATTAAATGCAAAATAATTGCCAAATAATAACCCTAGGTTTGTTGTGGTTAAGAACCTAAAATCCCCAGCGGAGTCGCCATTCTGTCGCGCCCTTTTTCGACCGCGACATTTTCTAAAAGCGAACCCTGCTTAATGAGAAATGTTAGGAAATAAATAAAAGAGCTAAATGTTTTTAAAAGAATACTAAAATTTAAAAGGGTTGCTAGGATATAAAAAGGTGCTAGAATGCTAAGGGTTCGCGGAGTCGCCACCTAATTAGTTTGAGTGAATTAGGACACCTAAATGTTTAACTAGTTTAAAGTAAACATTAACTCCATTTAATGGTCTGCTAAACTTTAATAAGATTCTGAGTAAGGGTTCTTTATTATCCTAAAGGGAAGGGGTTAGGCACCCTAAAGGATCCGCTAACTTGCGGTTGTCCGTTCAAACCTAGGGTTAATTATTGTGCTAAAAGTGTAATGCCTGTTTTAAAAGATGATGCAATTATTTTATAAAAGAGTACATTTTTTGCTAACATAAAAGATTTATAAGACTTATTGTATACCTGTAAAATTAGTCTTTTGAATGAAGGCGTGCATTTGTAAAGCATTATAAATGCATATGAAAAAAGTATGCATTTATCTTTAAAGTTGATTTATTGATTAAAGGTATGCATTTACTTAAAAAATATTTTTTATGTGTGGCATAATGCAAAAGAGATTTAATATTATTTGGTAAAAAAAAGTTCAGACATGCATGTTTTGAAAATATAAAGTTCAAGAAAGATGTTGCAAGTAATACTTGAGAAATATATATCTTTTCCATAAAATTACGTGACGAGTTTTGCTTATAAACACATAAAAGGGTTTATTGAAAAAGTATGTACTATAGGTAAAGTTTGATCCTTTATGAAAGTAAGAATTTGTATAGATAGCTCATAAGATATGTATGTTTTGCATTTTAAGAAAACAAAAGTTCATTATGGAAAAGAATTATATACATAATATGTTAAGTGAATTACGAGAACAAAACATTTTTTATTTATGAACTTTATCAAAATGAAACCTTATTTTCTTAGGAAAAAAAAATAAAGAGTGATTAAAAAAGTTTTGAAAGTTTTAAACAAGCATGACAAATTTATAAATAAATAAATTAAAGGTGACTTTCAAGTTTCAAACTACCCTCCCCAATCTACTCATTCAAAGACTAATAGAGTTAAGTATCTTATAATTACAAATTGAGCAATTAACTTAAAGCAAATAAGCAAGAAATAAAAAGAGTGGCGGATGGGATTAAGAGAGAGTAAGGAATGACTATTAAGGAAGATGACAGTGTCACTCCGCTTATTTGTCTTTGGAACTTCCGAAGCGGGAACATGGTGAACACGGAATGCAGGTCTTCATTTGGGATAGCTCATGGTGAGTCTCGCTATGAGACTCTCCATTTTTGCTCCAATGTGTTCCATGTAAAAAGAAGAAAAAGAAAAGGATTAGTAACTGTCCAAATTCATTTAAACTAACAAGCAAACATTTAGCACGGAGTTTGTACGTACGTACATAATGACAGTAAGTAGACAGCCAGCAGGTAGTAAAATAAATGAGAATGGGCAGATATATAGGCGATACAAATCAGCTTCTAATATCATACTCAACATCTATTCAGCTAGCATATGCGGCGGAGAAAAACAAAGAGGAGATAAATTCTATTTTCTAAACAAGGTTCATACGATGTTTAAGGCTCTCATCGATTGACATTACCAAACAATACTCAATCACACCGAGTATTAACAATCGATACACATTAACATCTCGATTCGACCTTTTGTTTTTGGAAAATAACAAGTTGATAACTCGCTAAGCCTACGGATGGCATAAAGCACACATGATTCTCAACATACAGGAGTGTTAGTACTTTAAAACATACCAAGTAAACCCAAACTACATTTTCACACCTGCATAACCCTTAAGACATAATAGCTTAATCTTCAAAACTCCCTGTATACCCATGTCCATTAAATGCTATAATCATATTAGTATACAGGCCACAAGTATTAGTTAGACAACTAATTTGGGAAAGCATGTACCAAGATATTGAAATGAAGCAATAACAATTTAAGATCCTATTTCAAAGGGGTTGCAAAGCTATTTTTTATTGGGCTAAGCACACATCTTTACAGTCGAGCTATATTCAATGTATGACAACACTCGACCGGGTGAATTAGAATACATCATGTGCTTAAAGTTAACGAATACACAGGGTCGATTAGAACAGAATGCGCATGACCCGCAAAGACGGAACATGGGCAGAATCGAAAGAGGAAGGAAAGCACAGCACACATATTTTAAGATAAACAATCTTTTACCCATATATGCCTAAGGATGATGGCAGTGCACTATCATGCCTTACTGCAATCAGTAGACATGTCCAAAGCATTTACGAGGCCAATTTATTTGTTTAGTAACTTCAAGGGTCTGATGTAGATGTTCATTACAGAGATGACACACATAATCGCAGCTGTAGAAAAGTATAGGAATTCCACTTATTACTCAGCTTAGGTTAGGGCGACGTAGACTATTAATAGAGGGGTAAAGACTGAAATTTACTTAAGGCCATTTCTCGAATCAGTTTTCCCAGTTAACCAACTTCAAGCCAACACCCCTAATCTGATCAGATAACAATTAGTTGTGCTTTTGACACTCCAAAGAAGATATAACAAAACATGCCACTGCGAAGGATTCCAACAACAGACAGTATCAATCCGACGAGTTTTAAAATATTCTACATACACCAATAACAGCTACATTAGCTAAGCGTATTTAAACAACACATGATCATCACATATATCACGAAATACGAATGAGAGAATATGAAAGGAGGCGAGATTACCTTCTCCGGACAGCGACCCGGGGCAGCGTATCAAGTCGTCGGTCCGCTCGGAAGGCTTGCTAATGCGAATTTAGAGATGCAGAATGCTAAGGGATTGCAGAAAAAATGCTAAAGGGGTGTTTAAGAGGATGCCAATTTCTGAGGTGCTGACTCCCTAACTCCCAGTGTCTAGCTGTGTTTCCCCTGTCTCTGAATCGATGCTATCGGTTTTGGGTGCCCCCTCGATTGGTCTGTTGCATGTCGTTATATAGGCTAACCCTAGGTTCTAATATTGGTAAGCAATTAGGGCTGATTCTAGGCTGAGATTTCGAAAAGATTTGGGTCGATTCGATTGATAATTGGGTGCTGGTTTATGGTAAGAAATCACCAAGATGTGTGTGCAGTAAAGGGAAAGGAAATTGATTACGCGGATTCTCAGCGAGAATCTCTACCAAGTGATGGGCGAGGTGCTGGCGGCGATGTGTTTTTTTTAGGTTTAGGTTTAAGGTGTTTCTCTGAAGGGGCGATGAGGACGAAGGGTTTTTCGTTTGTGGGGTTCTCGACTGAAGGAGGAAAGTTAAAGGGCTGAGATTCTTTGGGCCGGGCGGCGGGTTTGAAGCGGTGGGCTGCTAGATTGGGTATTAGTTTTAGGTTAGTTTTTAATTAGGGAAGTGGGCTGCGTTTTGGATGGGCTGGGCGAATTAAAGGCTGGGTAGTTAGTATTTAATTAGGTATTGGGTATTAATTCTAGGTATTAGTTAGGTGGTTTTAATTTATTAGTTCTAGGCTTTTAATTAGTGATAAATTAATTAATTAAATTGTGATTAAATTATTTCGGTGTTTTATTAGTCTAAGCTTGAGTTTTAAAATTACTATAATAATAAATGCGGCTGTGCTATTTAATTAGTGCTTAATGTTTATAATGCGACGCTGTTATTAAAACTTTATAAAAATCGAGTTATTTAAAAGCTACACGCAGATTGTACTTCTTAATTCTTTTATGAATGTTATTATTAAAACGCGTGTGTATTTATTATTTATTATTAAATTGTTTATTTATGCCTGTATTAATGTTTTTTTATTGCTGCATTTTATTATTTTAAAATTATTAAAATTATTGTGGAAAATTAGTGTAATTTTATAGTTAATGACTGGACGGGAGGGTCAAAATTGGGTGTCAACAACGTTTATGGAGATTTGAGATTGTTATGATTATATCCTTGCGTAGTGATTGTTATTTGGTATTGCTGGCTTGATTTGTAAGTTGTGGATATGCACATAAATAGGGGAAGTGCTGCCCAAATTTCTATAGAAAAGAGAACCGTCTTTCGATATAACTTAGCTAGAAATCATAGAATTGACGGACGTATTACCTTTTTTATAGATTGAAGTACTAGACGAAACGCATTCTAATAGTGAATTGGCTAGTTCGACTAAAAGGTATGTGGAACTCTTCCTTCTTTCTTTTGGCATAATTTTATGAAAGTACGGCGGACGTACATGATTCTTACACAGTCTATTTCCTAAAGATGTTAGTCATGAGAAATGTCTATGATTTTCAGTAAAGAGTTTATTATAATGATTTTATTTAGAGTCAAATGATGATTTGATTTACATATGGTTGCTCATGATATTCTGCTCGTGCCAAGTGTTATTACTTTATTTCACTGAGTCTCTCACTAGAGGGCCGGGACACGTTATATGTACATATAAAATGATGTTGAGCTCACCGAGTCCCAGAATGGGCTGGGACACGTTATATTGATAATTTCGCCGAGTCCCAAAATGGGCCGAGACACGTTATATTGAAGATTTCATCGAGTCTCTCACTAGAGGGCCGAGACACTTTATATATATATATATATATATATATATATATATATATATATATATATATATATACTTATATATGGACATGGTGACTCTATGGGTAAGCATTCATGATTACTGATATGACTCTCTATTTTACATGGCACAGTTATGATCTTATTTACAGTACTTCATGTTTTACATACTCAGTACATTATTTCGTACTGACCCCCTTTCCTTAGGGGGTTGCGTTTCATGCCCGCAGGTACAAGTACTCAGTTTGGTGATCCGCTAGTCTAGGGTTCCCACTCAGCTGTTTGGGAGGGCTTCATTGGTTCGGAGCTTAGTCAGTTTGGTACATATCTTTAATCTCGGACATGTATATTTAGGGGCACGACGGGGCCCTGTCCCGTCATATGTCATTATCGTATTCTTAGAGGTCTGTAGACAGTGGTGGGTTGTACGTATGTGGAGTGGTAAAGCTGTTTGGTCAGTTGTGTTGTTGTACTCTATTTTAGGATGTTCTCGAATATAGTGGCAGCCTTTTCGGATCGCCTATTTGATATGTTGATTTAGATGTGACTCCTCAGGAGACAGGGTTATTCATGTGTAAAGGCAGCCTTGCCGGCTTGCCTATTCAGGCATGTTATGATTGCAGTGTCATGTTGCCAAATTTTATATTGTCCGTAGTGGTAGTCTGATTACATGACAGGTTAGTATAATGACGTCATTAGGGCGTTTAGTTGCGGCCATCGGGTTGGGTCGTGACAAAAATGGTATCAGAGCAGTTAGTCCTCGGAATGTCTACAGACCTTGTCTAGTAGAGTCTTATGTATGGGTATGTTATTCACCATACTTATACGCAGGAGGCTGCCGGACATTTAGGATTGGTTTCTATTCTTTCATCTCTTAGATCGTGCAATAGAGCTATATTATTAGGATAATCCCTCTCTAACGACCTATTATGTTTACAACTATGCCTCCGAAGAAGGCGACAGCGGCCCAGAAGGGCAAATCTGCAGCGGGGATATTAGTTGGGTTCAGAGAGGTACCAGGTCCCGTACTCAGTCTATGCCGGAGATTGTACCCCAGTCGGTGAGCTCTGCTTCGTTGCCACCTCCAGAGGCTCCAGTTCAGGGGGCAACGTCACCAGTTTCTGAGACCCCAATACCTGAGCCTCTAGCTCCTCAGTCAGGGGCAGAGGGCAGAGCCATGAGAGATGTGGTACAGCTGCTGACTAGGTTAGTGGCAGGGCAAACCCACATACTGGACCAGGAGTTGACCCCAGATCAGATAGTTTGAGGGTCCGTGATTTCTTGAGTTGTAGTCCACCAGAGTTTTTCGGGTCAAGGCCCGAGGATGATCCACAAGAGTTCATCCGACAGATACAGCGTACGTTGAGGGTGATAAAGGCTTCAGGGACTGAGTCGGTCGTGTTGGCTTCATATCGGTTGCGTGATGTGGCTATTAACTGGTATGAGTCGTGGGAGCTATCCAAGGGCGAGGGTGCTCCTCCAGCCGTGTGGGATGAGTTCGTAGAGGCCTTTCTTGACCACTTTCTACCTCCAGAGATGAGGAGGGCCAGAGTTGACAGATTCCTAAATTTGAGGCAGAGCGGTAGGATCATTAGAGAGTACAACCTTGAGTTTGACTCATTGGCCAGATATGCACCCACTATTGTAGCAGATATGGCAGAAAGAGTGCATCGCTATGTGATGGGGTTGGATCACTACTTGATCGATGGGTGTATGTCGGTGGCTCTTCAGCCGGGTATGAATATTACTAGGATCCAGGCTTATGCATAGGGGATTGAGGACCGACATAGAGGGCGACAACCAGACAGAGGTCCTGACAGGGACCAGCATAAGAGGGCTAGGTCGGTAGCTTATTCTGGTGAGTCTCGAGGCAGGTAGCCTCAGCAGCAGGTTAGGTATTCATCCCAGCCAGTACAGAATACTCCCCCACAGTCTACAGGCAGGAGTTTGACCGTCCAGGGTATTCAGGAGCCGGTCAGAGCTCCAGGGCTTTAGGTTCTCAGAGAAATAGGGGTTCAAGTCAGTCGAGGCCATCTTTCCCTCGGTGTTTACAATGTGGCAGACATCATCCTGGGGAATGTCGTCTTACTGTTGGTGCTTGTTTTTCCTGTCGCCGTCAAGGCCATATGATGAGAGAGTTTCCCTATAGAGGTGGTTCGGGCGGTATAGCTCAGCCTACAGGGTCGGTTGCTGGTTCGTCGTCATCCATAGTTATGCGCCCCACCGAGCAAGGTATTCAGACGCCAGCAGGCCATGATAGAGATCGTGGTGGAATTTCTAGTTCCGGCGATCCTTCGAACCACATATATGTTTTGGCCAGTAGACGTGATCAGGAGGTGTCACCAGATGTTGTTACATGTATATTTTTTTATCTTTTCGAGACATATATGCATTTATAGATCCAGATTCCACCCTAACGTATATATTCCCCCTTGTTGCTAGTAGAATCGAAGTAGAATCTGAGTTGATAGCACCATTTGAGGTAGGAAACTGCAAAGAATATTGTTCGCATGTAAGAATAAGAAGGGGCTATTACTTCTTGAATAATAAGATTGATATAAATGAATGGAGTGTCTTGTTATGTTGGACCGAGTTCTGGGACGTATTAGACATAGAGATTATTTGAGTTCTTTCGCAAATGATTTAAAACTTGGGAATGATGAGCATCCTATTAGTGTATAGTTGTGGCAAACATTTAAAATATCGTAAAGAGTAGTGTTCAGCGCACATAAATTGAAAAAAAAGGACAAAACAAGAACGTGCAGCGAACTTCGGGAGTTCATATTTTCAATTAAGAAGTTGTTTGAAGGATTGGTAATCGAGGTATGTATTCGTGCACAGTTTCAATGCATTGGTTCACGCAGAATGCTAAGATGAGGTTATTTGGCCTCTTGGAACCAAAGGTTAAAAGGGAAGAAACTCATAATGTCTCTCTTAACTTGTCTAGTGAATGATCTTATAGTACTAATCTTACTGAGCATCCAAATTGAAGAATATGGTTATTGTGGAAGCCTCGTCCCTATGAGGTAGATATTAAAAACTGTACGGAATAATTGATACACTACGGGGTGACACATAGGGATATAAGAAATGTTCCCATATAACCTTGGTATGTACATTCAATGCTTTGGCTCTTAAAAGAGAAATGTGGATAGATATTAGAAGATTACGTGGCCCAGTACAAGGATCATAAGCAATAATGAGTGATTTCAACTGGGTATTAAGGAGAAATGAAAGAGTGATATGTCATGTTACTATCATTGGGATAAGGGATTTTAAGCGGTATATAGTAGAACGTGATCTGACAGAACTAAGATTATCAGGGCCATACTATACATGGTAGTGTGCTAAAAAGGGTTTATAGCAGTACTTAATAATCAAGAGTGGGTTGATAATCTACATGCTTCTAAGTGTATTTCATGAAACCAGGCATATATGATCAGTTTCTTGGAATAATTATGTGGGAAGGAGGCATAGAGATCTAGTACAGGTTCGAATACTTTGATAGGTGAAGGTTGGATCCTAAATTTCTATAGACAGTAATAGAATGGTGGAAAACAGATAAGAGAGGTACAAAGGTATATGAACTAATGGGCCAAATGAACAAGCTCAAAGAGGTTGTTACACCGGTAGGAGATTCTGTTATAGCTAAGCGAGTATATAGAAATTGTTCGGTGGTTATTTACAGTCGGCAGACCATTTGAGGACAATACTTAGGGTTCCCCAGCACCAAAAATTGTATGCCAAATTATCTAAGTGCGAATTCTGGTTGACTTCAGTAGCATTCTTGGGGCATACTATCGGAGCTGATGGTATTCGGGTGGATACACAGAAGATTGAGGCAGTGAAGACTTGGCCCAGACCTACCACACCTATTGAGGTACACAATTTTTTGAGGCTAGCAGGGTATTACATGAGGCTTGTAGAGAAGTTTGTCTCGATTTCAGTGCCTTTGACTAGGCCAACCCAGGAGGCAGCTAAGTTCCAGTGGACGGATGCTTGTGAGCACATCTTTCAGTTGTTGAAAGATAAATTGACTACGACTCCAGTTCTGACGCTTCCTGAGGGGCCGAATGGTTATGTCATTTATTGTGATACTTCAGGTATTGGGCTGAGTTGTGTGTTGATGCAGCATGGCAGAGTTATAACTTATGCCTCCCGACAGCTCAGAAAGCATGAAAAGAAATATCCTACTCATGATTTGGAGTTAGCAGCAGTGATTCATCCCTCGAAAATCTGGAGACGTTACTTATATAGTGTACGGGTTGACATTTATACGGATCATAAGTGTTACACCCCGTAACTCCATGGCTACTAAGTGAGAACATTATTATGGAAATTAGATTTGAATGTTGGAAGGGAAGGATTTTTACATTTTCTTAGATGGAAAATTCTCGAGATTAATGTGATAACAAGAATTAATTTCTAGTAATTGGATTATTTTTAATAGAATTATGGACTAAGTGTTAAATTATTAAGTATTGGTAGTATGTGGTATATGTCCATCGAAAATGACAAGAAAATTGGCTAAGTGTTGAGATATTTTATGTGGAGTGAAGACAAGTGGACAAGTGGGGTTCATGGGTCCCCCTCCACTTGTGCTTGTACACCTATTAAAACCCAAGTCTTGCAAAACTTCATTCTCACACATATCTTCATCTCAAACCTTCATATCTCTACCTTAACCTTCAAGGTTCTCGAAAACCCCATAGCCAACAAGACCAAGATCAACTTATTTTACAAGTTTAAGCCTCTTAACCAAGTTCTAAGCCAAGTTAACCTTGCAAGATTAGTGGCTCACAGTTTCTTGGCCAAAACCTATCTTGAAATCCTAAGCTTGTATATGAACTTATGGAAGGAAAAACATGGAAGCAAGATAGTTACAAGCTTGTAGAGGATACGTGTGCGTGATTGTAACGTGAAGAAGTGGTGCAAAACATGATGAAGGTGCCGTGACTTAGGGGCTGTTTTGAGCTAAAGTTGAGGTAAGATTTCTTCTTACTCTTGAAGTATTAGAAGTTACATGAAGTTATAATTGATAGATGAACTTGTGTCAAGAGAAAAGGAGAATAAGAAATGCATGTCACAGTTTTTGGCATGATAGTCGAAACTGAACAGTTTTGGGTAATGTTGGATTCGTTGGTTATTGTTGTTATTTAACGTCTCTAATCGCATGTTAAAATGAAGGAAATCATGTTGTTACAAGTTGTTATGGTCTATATAAACATGTTGGAATGTGAGTTGGATTATAAGGAATTGTGAAAAGGGCTTTAGTTGTGTGTTGGCCGAAAACTGCCTAAAACTATTTAATAGTGTCATGCAGTTTCAGGGACTGTTTTGTGGTGTTATAATGCTGAAAATTCAGTTATCATTATACATGTTTAATGTGGTAAATCGCTAACGTAAGTCCTAAAGGAATAAGGATATATAAATGTGTTGTAAGCTTCACAGTTTACCCTCATTGTCGTAGAAGTATGGATTGTTTTATGGGCTGTTTTTATATGGATTAAGAGGCCGGATTTAAATAAGAAATAGGTGTGTGAATCACCTTGGTTGCTGTTTTGGTTATGCCCTTAAGTGGTGTTTGGTTATTGATGTATTTGACATTATTTATAAGGCGGAAAAGTATGTATAAATAGGGAAATGCTGCCCGAATTTTTATACGAAAGGAGAGTCATTATGTAGTATAAGTGTATACTAGTATCATGGAATTTATAGACGTGTTGTTGTCATTATAGGTTGAAGTACTACTTGAGACGTATTCTAGTTGTCAAGTTGGTATAGCCTATAAGGTATGTGAAACTATCCTTTCTTCTTTGGCATGATTTTTATATGAAATGAATGTATACAAAAATTGTTCGGTGGTTATATGTAGTCGTCGTACCGTAGCAGATTTGATTGAGTTAGAGATGACTGACTTTGATGTGATTATGGGTATGGATTGATTAGCTTCTTGTAATGCTAACGTTGATTGTAGAGAAAAGTTGGTTCGCTTTCAGTTTCCAGGCGAGCTAGTTATAGAATTGATGGGAAATACAGCTTCGCCGAGGGGTAAGTTTATTTCATACCTCAAAGCAAGAAAGATGGTCAGAAAAGGCTATATTTACCACTTGGTTCGGGTGTATGATACGGAGGCAGAAGTACCTGCTCTTCAGTCAGTTCCGGTAGTTAGTGAGTTCCCGGATGTATTCCTAGATGAGCTTCCAGGTCTTCCTCCAGAGCGGGAGATAGAGTTCAGTATTGATGTACTGCCAGATACCCAGCCTATATCTATTCCTCCCTATAGAATGGCACCTGCAGAGTTGAAGGAGTTGAAAGAGCAGCTGAGAGACTTGCTCGAAAAAGGCTTCATTAAGCCTAGTACATCTCCTTGGGGAGCGCCGGTATTATTTGTAAAGAAGAATGATGGATCGTTGCGGATGTGTTTTGATTATAGGCAGCCGAATAAGGTAACCATCAAGAATAGGTATCCCCTCCCCAGGATTGATGATTTATTTGATCAGTTGCAGGGTGCCAAGTGCTTTTCGAAGATAGACCTGCGGTCCGGTTATCACCAGGTATGGGTCAGAGAGGCAGATATTCCAAAAACAGCATTCAGGACCCAGTACAGGCATTATGAGTTTAGGGTGATGTCTTTTGGGTTGACCAATGCTCCAGCAGTGTTCATGGATTTAATGAACCGGGTGTTCAAGCCATTCCTGGATACGTTTGTTATAGTATTCATCGATGATATCCTGGTTTATTCCCATTCGGAGCGAGCGAGCACGCACCATTTGAGACAATGGTCGAGTCCTCCAAAGACCGACAGTTGTATGCCAAGTTCTCTAAGTGTGAATTCTGGTTGGCCTCAGTGGCATTTCTGGGGCATATTATTGGAGCTGATGGTATTCGGGTGGACATAGAGAAGATTGATGCAGTTAAGACATGGCCCAGACCTACGACAACTACGGAGGTACGCAGTTTTCTGGGGCTTGCAGGTTATTACCGGAGGTTTGTGGAGAAGTTTGCCTCGATCTCAGCGCTTTTGACTAGGCTAACTCAGAAGACAGCTAAGTTCCAATGGACGGATGCTTGTGAGCAAGGCTTCCAATTGTTAAAGGATAAGTTGACTACGGCGCGGTTCTAACTCTTTCTGAGGGACCAGAGGGTTATGTGGTTTATTGTGATGCTTCGGGTGTTGGTCTTGGTTGCGTGTTGATACATCATGGTAAGTGTTGAGTGTATTTTGGTACACTATTTTGAGTCATTTTTAGTTAGTATTTTACTCTTTTCGTTTGTGTTTAGTATAGTATTAGAGTTGTTTTTCTTTCTTTTGAGTCACAGCGGTTCCAAAGGAGGAAATACAGAATTGAGGATGAAATGAGCTCAATGAAGATGAAATTTGTACAATCACAGCCCAAGGAATGAGCCTAAAATGTCCCAAGAAGAATAGAAGAAATCAGGTGAAATTCGGACGAAAACAGGTCAAGGGTCGCGGCGCAAGACAAGGAAGGGCTGCGGCGCAGATGAGCCGCGGCTGAAGGAATTAGGGCCGCGGCGTGAAAATTCCAGAGAGCAAGAAAATAAGACACCATCGCAAGGGCCGCGACGCCTGGACGAAGGGCCGCGACTCCTCAGAAGCAGAAACTGCCAGTGATTTTGAGTCATTTAGGGTCGCGGCTCTCGGCAGCAGAGCCGCGGCTTCGACGCGTGATTTCCAGATTTTTGGGCCAAAATTTGACAGGGGTAAAAGGGTCCGGAGCAAGTTTTTTCTCTGATATAAATATCCTAAATCCTGTCATACTTTAAAACATACTATGGAGAGGAGAACGGGGGCTACAAGCTACACAATTGAAGACTTTTGTTCAAGTTCTTTCTCTTTTCTTTACTTTAATTCAGTTTATGCTGGATTGTAATTTAGTTCTTAGCATGACAATATTTAGGAGCTAATTACTTTATTAGGATTTTTCGTCGAATCACTTGAAACTCTTTCATATAGTTAATGCATTAATTATTGATTTCTTCTTCAAGCATATTAAGATCTATTCAATAATTGTATTGCTTGATAATTAACTGATCACTAATTGTCATCACATATATGATTTTGAATCAAAATTCTGAAAGGTGAGATTTGAATATGTTGTAGTTGAATAGACATAGGTTAAAATCGTGGACGAAAGTACCCCGATACTTGTGTAGTGTTTATGTTTATTGTTCTTAATCCTCATGTGTGGTAAAATCTATCATAGAAATATAGAAGGTTTCTGCACATGATTGAGCTCTTGTATGTCCTAACCGGAATATAATGACATATTAGTTAACCTGCAATCTTAATACGAAAAAGAATCATTAGGATTGCATTAACGCGTGAAAGAGTGGATAGTTGAGGAGATTGGAAGCCCTATCTCCATCATAACTGTTTTAAATCCCAAAGTATTTTCAACTTTAGTTTAATTTCTGCACTTTATTTTAATTCGTAGTTTTAATTGTCAAATAAAATAACGTTAACCAAATAGATACCATAGAATAGATAATCGGTACTTGATAACCAGTCTCTATGTTACGATATTCGGTCTTACAGACTATATTACTTGAAGCGATATGTACACTTGCGTAAGCACGTAGAAATAACACAACAAGTTTTTGGCGCCGTTGTCGGGGACTGACGTACTTTCAATATCGATTTATCTATTCTTATTTCTAATTTGGTTTTTATTTTCAGTTTTTTTTCCTTTTGTTTTAGTGCAGTTTGCCGTGATCTGTTTGTTGTTTTTGATTAGTCTCAGGAACTTAGTTTATGCGAAGTAGGAGAGGAGCAAACACTTTTATCCCTCTGAACCCTGATTGAAATATTGTGCAGACAAAACAGAAAAGAGAAAAGAGCGGCTGATCCCTTAGCAATGGGAGATCAACGAAACAACAATGATGGGAATGATGAGTTACCGGCTTTGATGAGACAAGTCCCGCATCCTGCAGAAAGGAGAGGGGACTACATGTTGCCTACTATTACAGGGGTGCAGACTTGCATCAGGCTTTCAGCTATCGAAGCCAATAATTTTGAAATCAAACCAGTGATCTTGCACATGGTCCAAGGTTCAGTCCAATTTGGGGGATTACCGACAGAAGATCCCCACTTGCATCTTGCAAATTTCCTGGAGTTGTGTGTAACGTTTAAATACAATGGTGTTACTGATGATGTCATTCGGTTGAGGCTCTTCCCATTCTCACTCAGGGAGAGAGCAAAGTGCTGGTTGAATTCATTACAGACGAACTCCATCACTACATGGAAAGACTTAGTCCAGAAGTTCCTTTCCAAGTTCTTCCCTCTATCCAAAATAGCAAAGCTCAGATGAGAGCTTAATAATTACTATCATATGGATGAAGAGTCACTCTACGATGCATGGGAGCGTTTCAAATATCTGCAGAGAAAGTGTCCTCATAATGGGATTGAGAAGTGGATGTTAGTCCACATATTCTACAATGGGCTGTGTGAGACAAATCGTACCATTATTGATGATGCAGCAGGAGGGACGTTCATGAGAAAGAGTGTCAATGAGACACATGATTTGCTAGAAGACATGGCCACAAACAACCATCAGGGGCCGATGAGAGAGCAGTGAATGGTAGGAAAGTAGATGGGATTCATGAGCTAGATGCTATAAATGCATTGAATGCGCAGGTGGCCACTTTGACAAAGCAGATGCAACAGAATACCATGTCCGTCAAAGCTTTCCAGACACCTGTTAGTTGTGATATTTGTGGGGGTCCCCATACTTTTGATAGGTGTACATCTGTGGACCCAAATAATGTGTCTATGAAGCAGGTTCAGGCAGTGAGGAATTTTTATAGGCCCTACAATAATGCATTCTCCAACACATATAATTCGGGGTAGAGAAATCACCCAAATTTTTCATGGAAGAATGACCAGGGGCAACAACCACAGTTTCAAGCCTCATTTTCATAGCAGTTCAGCCAACCAGCACCACGAGAGAAACTAGATAACTTGGAAGCAACATTGTTAGCCATGGCCAAAACTCAGAACCAATTCATGGCAGAGACCCGATCCTCACTTTCAATCCTGACCAACTCACAGAATCAGTTCATAATGGAAACAAGATCATCGATTAAAAATCTGAAAGTTCAAATGGGACAGCTGACGAACACACTGAACAAAAGAGAGCAAGGTAATCTCCCCAGTAATACAGTGATGAACCCAAGGGAGCAATGTCAGGCAGTTAGCTTGAGAAGTGGGAAGCAGTTAGAGCAAGTGGGATCTCAACCAGTGATGGAGAAGGAGAATGAGGTAGAGAAGACAGTTGAGGGAGAAAAGAAGGGGGTTCATGAGATACACCAGCTAGCGAGCCTTGGAGTCCGGTTGGCCGATTCTGGAGATAGTGGAGTTCTTGTTCGAGGAGTTGCCAAGTCCTCTATTGTAGAAGAGGTGAAGAGGCATCAATATGAGGATCCTGTTCTGGTACGGTATAGAGATGCAGCTCTTCGGAAGGAGAAGACTCTATTTGAGGTTGCACCTGATGGGGTGCTACGGTACGAACACAGATTGTGTGTACCTGATGTTGCAGGGCTACGGCAGCAGGTTATGGGAGAAGCATACAATTCTCGGTATTCTATTCATCCGGGGTCGACAAAGATGTATCATGACCTCAGATGCGTGTATTGGTGGGATAGCCTGAAAAGGAACGTAGCAGTGTTTATTTCTCAGTGTCTGAATTGTCAGCAGGTTAAGGTTGAGCACCAGAAGTCTGGTGGGTTATTGCAGCAGATAGAGATCCCGACTTGGAAGTGGGAGGTGATCAATATTAACTTCGTTAAAGGCTTACCTCATACTCAGATGAAGTATGACTCCATATGGGTAATTGTAGATAGGCTGACAAAATCAGCCCATTTTCTTCCAGTCAGGACTACTTACTCAGCTGAGTATTATGCTAGACTGTACATCAGAGAGATAGTGAGACTGCACGGGGTTCCCACATCTATTATATCGGACAGAGGGCCTCAGTTTACAGCTAACTTTTGGAGGTCGTTCTAGAAGGGATTAGGGACACAGGTGAGTCTTAGCAACGTATTTCATCCTCAAACTGATGGGCAGACAGAACGTACTATTCAGACACTTGAAGATATGTTGAGAGTCTGTTTTATTGACTTCAGGGGTATCTGGGAGGATCATTTTCCACTCGTTGAGTTTGTGTATAACAACAGCTACCATTCTAGCATTCAGATGGCCCCGTATGAGGCCTTATATGGGAAGAGATTCAGGTCACCTATAAGTTGGTTTGATGTGGGTGAGACTAAGTTACTCGGCCCAGACATGATTCAGCAAGATGTGGATAAGGTGAAGCTTATCCAGGAGAGATTATTAGCAGCCCAGAGTCGACAGAAGTCGTATGCAGATAATCGGCGTCGACCCTTAGAGTTTCATCTTGATGATTGGGTATTTTTGAAGGGACCAACCATGAAGGGTGTGATGAGGTTCGGTAATAAAGGGAAGTTGAACCCGAGATACATTGGGCCTTACCAGGTTGTTCGCAGGGTAGGCAAGGTTGACTATGAGTTGGATCTACCATCCGATTTGGAGGCGGTACATCCATTTTTTCATGTATCGATGTTGTGTAAGTGTATTGGTGACCCTTCTAGAGTCTTCCCAGTAGATGACGTCTAGGTGACAGAGGAGTTGGCTTATGAGGAGAGTCTCATAGCCATACTTGATCGCTAGGTCTGAAGGTTGCGGACTAAGGATGTGGCTTCCGTCAAGGTATTGTGGCAGAACGATAATAGGGAAGTGATGACGTGGGAAGCAGAAGATGAGATGAAGAGGAAGTATCCTCACTTATTCCTGATGCCTACAGGTAATTCCAAGCCCTATTTGACTATTTTAATTGATGAATGAGACTATGTGTTATATTTGGCCATGTGAGGCATCTTTGTGGTTACTAATTATAGGTTGGTAGGTACAGTTTAAAGGAGACTATGCCGAAATTTGTATACTTGAGACCTAATGTGAACATTCGGGATGAATGTTTCTAAGGGGGGAAGAATGTTACACCCCGTAACTCCATGGCTACTAAGTGAGAACATGATTATGGAAATTAGATTTGAATGTTGGAAGGGAAAGTTTTTTACATTTTCTTAGATGGAAAATTCTCGAGATTAATGTGACAATAAGAATTAATTTCTAGTAATTGGATTATTTTCAATTGAATTATGGACTAAGTGTTAAATTATTAAGTCTTGGTATTATGTGGTATATGTCCATCGAAAATGACAAGAAAATTGGCTAAGTGTTGAGATATTTTATGTGGAGTGAAGACAAGTGGACAAGTGGGGTTCATGGGTCCCCCTCCACTTGTGCTTGTACACGTATTAAAACCCAAGTCTTGCAAGACTTCATTCTCACACATATCTTTATCTCAAACCCTCATATCTCTCCCTTAACCTTCAAGTTTCTCGAAAACCCCATAGCCAACAAGAACAAGATCAACTTATTTTACAAGTTTAAGCCCCTTAACCAAGTTCTAAGACAAGTTAACCTTGCAAGATTAGTGGCTCACGGTTTCTTGGCCAAAACCTATCTTGAAACCCTAAGCTTGTATATGAACTTATGGAAGAAAAAACATGGAAACAAGATAGTTATAAGCTTGTAGAGGATACGTGTGTGTGATTGTACTATGAAGAAGTGGTGCAAAACAGGGTGAAGGTGTCGTGACTTAGGGGCTGTTTTGAGCTAAAGTTGAGGTAAGATTTCTTCTTATTCTTGAAGTATTAGAAGTTACATGAAGTTATAATTGATAGATGAACCTGTGTTAAGAGAAAAGGAGAATGAGAAATGCATGTCACTGTTTTTGGCATAGCCGAAACTGGACAGTTTTGGGTAATGTTGGATTCGTTGGTTATTGTTGTTATTTAATGTCACTAATCGCATGTTAAAATGAAGGAAATCATGTTGTTACAAGTTGTTATGGTCTATATAAACATGTTGGAATGTGAGTTGGATTATAAGGAATTGTGAAAAGGGCTTTAGTTGTGTGTTGGCCGAAAACTGCCTAAAACTGTTGGATATTGTCGTGCAGTTTCAGGGACTGTTTTTTGGTGTTATAATGCTGAAAATTCAGTTATCACTATACATGTTTAATGTGGTAAATCGCTAACGTAAGTCCTAAAGGAATAAGGGTATATAAATGTGTTGTAAGCTTCACATTTTACCCTCATTGTCGTAGAAGTATGGACTGTTTTTATGGGCTGTTTTTATATGGATTAAGAGGTCGGATTTACATAAGAAATAAGTGTGTGAATCACTTTGGTTGCTGTTTTGGTTATGCCCTTAAGTGGTGTTTGGTTATTGATGTATTTGGCCTTATTTATAAGGTGAAAAAGTATGTATAAATAGGGGAAGTGTTGCCCGAATTTTTATACGAAAGGAGAGTCATTATGTAGTATAAGTGTATACTAGTATCATGGAATTGATAGACGTGTTGTTGTCATTATAGGTTGAAGTACTACTTGAGACGTATTCTAGTTGTCAAGTTGGTATAGCCTATAAGGTATGTGAAACTATCATTTCTTCTTTGACATGATTTTTATATGAAATGAATGTACGACGGACGTACATAGTTTTAAGGAATCCTAATTCCTAATTGATGTTTTAAGGTGCTACGTGATATATAGTGCCTTGGCAAATGATGTTTTAAAGTGATACATGATATCTAATGCCTTGATTTTCCAAAGGAGGATTTAAAATGAAAGTTCATTATATGTGATTGGTACATGATATGTTGGTACCTTGGTGTTTTATAAAATGTAAGATGTGAAAGTGCCTTAGGTTTTTTTTAAATGGAAGTTCATTTTAAAGATGATGTTATTGAGAGTCAAAAAATGATTTAAATTGTGCAAGATTGCCCATGATAGTGATATGTATATTTATTGGGACGGTTTGCACGATCCGCAATACTTATATATTTATTGGGACGGGTTGCACATTCCACAACACTTATATACATATATTGGGATGGGTTGCACGATCCGCAACACTTACATATATTGGGACGGGTTGCACGATCCGCAACATAAATATATATTGGGTCGGGACACGTGATAGTTGTACAGACATGATGGTTATATGGACAGGTATCCATGATTTTGAAAGGACTCTCGTTACTTTATTTAAAAGAAAAGGGCACTGCTGACTCTCTGTTTTTAAAAAAGCTACAGTTGGCTCTATTTTATATGGCACGATTGGATCTGGTATTTGATTTTTATACTTGTCCCTGTCATTCTTTGGCCAGTTATGATTTTAATTACTGTACTTTATGTTTACATACTTGGTACCTGTTGTACTGACCCCCTTCGGGGGGCTGCGTTCATGCCCGCAGGTGTAGGTACTCAGATTGTTGATCCGCGTGCTTAGGATCTTTGCTCATCTATTGAGATAGCTCCATTGTCCCGGAGTCTAGTCTTTTGGTACATTTTTTGCTATTACAGGCTTATGTACATTCAGGGGTACGGTGGGGCCTTGTCCCGTCATAGTTACTGTTATACTCTTAGAGGTCTGTAGTCATGTGTGGGTTGGACATATGTACAGTCACAATTATTTGGATATTTCTATATACAGTGGCGGCCTTATCGGCTTGCCGGTTTTATCACGTGAGTTGTTTTATTATATGAGTTTTATTTGCTTCCGTTGGTTATATGGGAGGTACGGGTATAAGGGTGTCCAGGTAGGGCACCAGTAGCGGGCCCAGGGTTCGGGTCATGACAATAAGAGTTTGCAATATATATTTAAGCAGAAAGAGCTGAACTTACGGCAGAGACGGTGGCTAGAGTTGTTAAAGGACTATGATGTGGATATTCTATAACACCCAGAGAAAGCAAATGACATAGCAGATGCTCTTAGCTATAAATCTATGGGTAGCTTGACATATGTGCAACGAGAAAAGAAGGAAATGGTTCGGAAGATACACATGCTAGCTAGTCTTGGAGTCCGATTGGCGGATTCTGGAGATAGTGGGGTTCATGTTCAAGAAGAAAATGAGTTCTCTATCGTAGAAGAGGTAAAGAGACGTTAGTATGAGGATTCTGTTTTTGCACAGTATAGAGATGCAGCTCTCCGAAAGGAGGAGACTCTATTTGATGTGGCACCTGATGGGGTGCTACGGTATGAAGGCAGATTATGTGTACCTGATGTTGCAGGACTACGACAACAGGTTATAGGAGGGACACACAATGCCTGTTATTCCATTCATCCAGGGTCAACGAAAATGTATCATGACCTTAGATGTTTTTATTGGTGGGATGGAATGAAAGGGGACATAACAGAGTTTGTTGCTCAGTGCCCGAATTGTCAGCAGGTTAAGGTCGAGCATCAGAAGCCTGGTGAGTTACTACAGGATATAGAGACCCCTTATTTAATTATAGAAATTGGTGAATTATATATGTGTTATATTGTGACCCACTGAGGCATATGTTGGGTTGCTGAGTATTGGTGGGTAGATATAGTTGTAAAGGAAACTCTGCCGAAATTTTTATGGCAGGAGACATATTATGAGCATTCGAGAACGAATGTTTCTAAAGACGGAAAGATGTTACACCTCGTGATTAAGGATATTAATTGAGGACGTAATTAAGGAAATTAATATTCTTAAGGATGTGATTTCAGAAAGATTTTGGTTACAACGAGTGTGATAATGGAAATTTAAAATGCTAGTTGTATATTTCCGTTATGGATTAGAACGTATTATATAAGTCATGACGACGGGGACACGAGGTCTTAGGAGATTTTCAAGATTTAAAAGAAGTGGGACATACGATTAATTAAGGGTGAGAAGTGGACCAAATTGCAAAAAAAAAAGAAAAAAGAAAACAATTTTCAGATTTTAGAATAACCCTTAAAGAAAAACCTTCCATCTTTCATCTTCCACATTCACTTTAAAAAAAAACACCCCTCATTTCTCTCCTCATCCTCTCTATTTCAGTCGAGACACACCCCCTTCCCCAAGCCAAGATTGAAGATTTGTATTCCCTCTTCCTAGATTAATCCATCTCCTAAGTTCTAAACCAAAAATTAGCACCCAAAACAGTGAGTATTCCACCACTGTTGGCCGAAAAATATTGCCAAATTTTCAGATTGTAGAGATGAATTTTTGGAATAAAACGTGCAAGAATGATAGAGTAAACTTGTACAATACATGCATGCAATTATAAGTTGAAGAAATGGTGAAGAATGTTGCAAAATGAGGGCAGTGTTGGACCGATTTATTGGGACTGTTTTGGCATCAATTTAAGGTACAAAATTCTTCTTTTTATGGTGTAATTGGGGTTGCATATTGTTGTAATTTAAGAAATGATGTTGTAGTTAAGAGATGGACTTATATTAAGAGGAAATGGAAGTAAGAAAATGAATGTGGTTGTTGTTGGAATTATTGGTGTCGATTTGGGGCTGTTTTGGTAACATTTGGTTTGATTGTTGTTGTTATTAGTATATTCATTGATTGCATGTTAAAAATAAGGAAAACTTGATACTGAAATGTGGTTAAACCAAAAGGGAGCTTGTTCTACTGATTTGGGTTCGATTGTTGAAGTCGCTAATGTTATCGTCGCCCATTTGCATGCTAAAAACATGAATGAAGGAATCTGGGAATTTAAGTTATAGTTGTTATATGAAGTTGTTGAAAATTTGGTTATGAACATGCATGTACTTTGTGGTATTTGTTAATACATGTTCTAAAGGAATAAAGGTATAAAAAAAGTGTTACATTGCAACTTTGTTGTCGTTGAATTATGGACTGTTTTAAGCACTGTTTTTAACGTGATTAAGGGCCTGACTTGATGTGAAGAATTGGTGTATTAATCACTTTGGTTGTTATGGTTGTTGTCTTCCATAAATAAAAAGGAAAGGAATGTATTATGGTGGCGTTTATGGAGTATTTGAGATTTTTATGATTATATCCTTGCGTAGTGATTGTTATTTGGTATTTCTGGCTTGATTTGTAAGTTGTGGATATGCACATAAATAGGAGAAGTGATGCCCGAATTTCTATAGAAAAGAGAACCGTATTTCGATATAACTTACGCAAGAAATCATAGAATTGACGGGCGTATTGATTTTTTTTTATAGATTGAAGTACTAGACGAGACGCATTCTAATAGTGAATTGGCTAGTTCGACTAAAAGGTATGTGAAACTCTTCCTTATTTCTTTTGACATGATTTTATGAAAGTACGACGGACGTACATGATTCCTACACAGTCTATTTCCTAAAGATGTTAGTCATGAGAAATTTCTATGATTTTTAGTAAAGAGTTTATTATAATGATTTTATTTAGAGTCAAATGATGATTTAATTTACATATGGTTTCTCATGATATTCTGCTCGTGCCAAGTGTTATTACTTTATTTTACCGAGTCTCTCACTAGAGGGTCGGGACACGTTATATGTACATATAAGATGATGATGAGCTCACCGAGTCCCAGAATGTGTCGGGACACGTTATATTGATAATTTCACCGAATCCCAGAATGGGTCGGAACACGTTATATTGATGATTTCATCGAGTCTCTCACTAGAGGGCCGAGACACGTTATATATATATATATACTTATATATGGACATGGTGACTCTATGGGTAAGCATTCATGATTACTGATATGACTCACTATTTTACATGGCACAGTTATGATCTTATTTACAGTACTTCATATTTTACATACTCAGTACATTATTTCGTCGACCCGCTTTTCTTGGCTGCGTTTCATGCGCGGCAATTACTCGGTTGGTGATCCGCCAATCTAGGGTTTTCACTCAGCTGTTTGGGAGGGCTCCATTGATTCGGAGCTTAGTCAGTTTGCTACAGATCTTTAATCTCGGACTTATGCATATTTAGGGGCACGACGGGGTCCTGTCCCGTCATATGTCATTATCGTATTCTTAGAGGTCTGTAGACAGTGGTGGGTTTTACGTATGTGGAGTGGTAAATCTGTTTTGGTTAGCTGTGTTGTTGTACTCTGTTTTGGGATGTTCCCGTGTATAGTGACAGCCTTGTCGGCTCGCCTATTTGATATGTTGATTTTGATGTGACTCCTCAGGAGACATGGTTATTCATGTGTAAAGGCAGTCTCGTCGGCTTGCCTATTCATACATGTTATGATTGCAGCGTCATGCTGCTAGATTTTATATTGTCCTTAGTGTCAGTCTGATTACATGACAGGTTAGTATAATGGCGTCATTAGGGCGTTTAGTTGCGGCCGTCGGGTCGGGTCGTGACACAAATGTGGTAGTTGAGCCAAGAATAAGATTCATTCCTCGATTGGATATTCGAGAGAGAACACTCAGTTTCTCAAGTAATATTAGATCGACCAAGTCATTGGCTAATGCAAAAGACATATTTATTATATGGTCTAGTTGTTGACTAATATAAATGATATTAAGTGATCAAACCATTTGGATAGACACATGGCATATCCTAAGCTTGATCGAGTGTGTCACGAATGAAAGGAATTTATCATCTCACATAAAGGTTGTGTTTACAGGAGTCATGTAAATGTACTTCACATATTGAGTTCGTCATATGGCGCAGTCTAGGAGTTCCGTGTGAACCTTAATTTGATTAATGTCGATGTGTGAAGGCCTAAAGGGTCACACTAAGTCGATTGTCTTTTCGATCTAATGGTATATTGAGAGAATGTAAAATACTTGATTTAGAATTAAGATATTAAACCAATAATAAATCATGGGATAATTTCTATTTAATGAAAACTATTTAATTAAGTAAAAAAAGTCGTATGAAGAAGATGCTAGGCAAAGACGAAGATTTTGGAAGAGGAAGATGCACCGATTGATGCTCTTGGATTTTAGATTTAATTAAATCTAAACGTAATAAAATATTAAAACAGGGAGGGAGCATGCTGCACAACAGATGGGCCCAAATCGACCGCCTCTAAATCTCGAATGCAGGTCGTTTTAAGCCTAATCCTAATCTAATTTGTGCCCTAACCTCCCCTATATATTCAGTACTTAACCCCATTATTTTGGTTACTGAAATTGATAACTCGATTCTTACTTTCTGAACTCAGAGTTCAGAAAATAAAATCCTCTCAAACCTATGTCAAGATTTCCTAGCTTTCCTGACAGAGGAATATACCATAGCAAGGCTTGCGGTCGGAAGGATATTCGCGTGCAGGGGCGGACCATACATTGGGCCAGCCTGGGCCCTGGCCCATCCCCATTTTAAAAAAAATTGACTACTAGTATTGGCCCACTGCCTTTCCAAAAAAAAAAGATTTAACCTATTGAAAAATCATGAAGTCACTACTCTAAACCACGTGCGTGAGTGAAGAAATGCAATTTTCAGCGACAACAAGTAGAACGACAACGAAAGCTTTCTCCAGGTGTGTAGTATTCTCTCTATTATTTTATTAGGCTATTTGAAGGTTTTGTAACTAGAATTTTTGGGTTTAATTTGTTACACCCCGTAGTTCCAGGGTATGTATGTAAAGACGTACGTATGAGAATACGACATTAAGATTGGAAAGGAAGAAAGATTTGATTTTCCGACGGAAACTTTTCCAGATTTTGTGAAGGAAAAAGATTTATTAATGGGAATTGGATTCCCAGATTTGGTATTTGGACTTCTTGGAATATTAGAGAATTATGGAATTGTATTTCCGGAATTGGTCACGTGGGGCCTACGGGAGAAATTTACGATTTTGTAGGGCCCACATTGTTTTCGAGATTTTGGCCATTATGGATGTTTTCGGGAGATGAAATATTTTGGACGAATAGGAGGGCGACACGTGTCACCCCCTTAGGTGGCCATGGTGGCCAAAATTGGTAGGACAAGTGGCTAGCCACTTGTCCATGTTGGCCGAAATGGAGAGACAAGTGGCAAGCCACTTGTCTCAAGATTTTGTTGGACATATGGATGGTGGGACCCACAAACACATGTCCCCAATCTAGACCACACACTTGCTTGCATCCTAGCCTTTGATTGTCCTATAAATACCCCCCCCCCACCCCCTTAAGCTTGCAAGACTTCATCCACACTTAGAGATTTCCAAGTCTTGAAAAATACTCCCTCCATTTCCTTGTGTGCTATGGGCTTTGGCCCTTTCCCCTTGACCAAAAGTTGTCCAAAAATCCTTAAACTTTTAAGTGTTCTTCCTTAAGGTGTTAGAAAGATTGTGAACCAAGAGTTAGACAAGATTTCACACCCCTAGCCTTAAATGTACCCCTTGGCCGAAAGTTTGTAATTTTGGAACCTAAGTGTTCTTCACTTTTTTAGAGTTGAATCTTGAAGAGAAGTTGGTTAGGAGCTTCTAAGGGTTGCTTGTAGCGGATTGGAACGTAAGGATTTGGAGCTAAACTTGCTAAGGAGCGACTTTAAGTTCTTGGATATTTTTGGGCTTATCGAGGTAATGATCTTTGTCCTTCTATTGTAATTGGAGATTACATGTTGTAGTAGTGTATAATTGAGTATTTGATATGTGGAAGGAAGATTGAAAAGAAATGGGTTGTATTATATATTGTGGGGCAGAATTTTACACGTCCAGTTAGGCGTGTAATCCCCTTTGAGTTGTTGTATTATTGCGCCTTAAATATGGTATGTTGGTTATTGATATCAGGCCTTGAAAAAGGTGGAAGTACATAGTTACAGGGGAAGTGCTGCCGAAATTTTCGTAGAATAAGGAACCTTATACTTAGAAATATTCTACGAAGGAACCTAGATGTTGATAGATGTGTTGTGGTTATTGTATGTGGATATTCTACGCGCGGCATACTCGACTTGGCTTGTGGATTAAGCCGAAGAGGTATGTGATTCTTCCTATTCTCTTGAGCATGATTATTTGTGAAATATATAGTGCGGTAGACGCACGTGTGTTAAAGAAGTTTGATTTCCTTTTTGTGTCCTTGACTTGAATCTAAAATTAAGTGACTTGATATGAAATGTTAAGGACTTGAATTGTGTTAAAAAGTTGTGAAACCTCATTCGTGAGTAATGGGTACTTGGTCTTTAAAAGAATAAAGTTATCTTGATTTCGGAAATGTGAGTAGTTGTCCTTGGTTGGTTTAAAATGTAAAGTGTTATAATAGCTTTATGGGAAGCTAGTTATAACGATTTTATGAAAACGAAAGAATGGTTTTATCATTGGGTTTAAAACGGTAACTTGATATTTTTAAGAAGTTACGAGGCTTAAACTATTTTGAAAAGTATATTGTTACTTGACTTTAAAAAGGAGAAGTGTTTTTGTTTAAAAGAAGACATGGTATTGTCTTGAGTTGGTTTTAAAGGAAGGCATGGTTTTGTCTTGGTTTATTTAAAAGGAAGGTATGGACATTGTTTTGGTTTACTTAAAATGATAGTTACTCTATTTTTTGATACTACGAGTATTAGTATCGTGTGACTTTTGTGAAAGAAATGGATCTTTTTAATGAGTTAAAGTACGTAGTACTTTGGGGTTAAAACCCGGATTGTTGGCATAAAATGAAAGTACATTGAGTGTGAGTAACTTGCCTATGTTTTCTTGTGATAGCCTTGTTGTGCAAGTGTTGTATCCTTATGCTACCGCGTCTCTCAATGGAGGGCCGGTATGTTATTATTGTTACATGGACATGACTGCACCGATGGAGAATTAGGGGCATGCGCGAGTTAAACTCGATGCGTTATTGTCACGACCCACCGGGCGTGGTGGTGCCTTACCGGGCACCCTGGTGACACAACATCGAGTGTCAGTGGAACATAAAACACATACATGAAACAAGTGAAGTACAAAGCAATCGAGAAAGCTTGTCTTTCGGCATATATAAATAACCACTTTTACAAAACGATTTAATCCTTTTACAAACCACACTTGCAGATTTACTGCACCTCTAAGAAATGATACGACAACAACGACGGCGGGGCCGTCGTACCCTGAATGTAAGCACTTACAACAACAGGACTATACCAATAAGCCTCCGAGAAACGGAGCTTCCCAAAGTGACTGTGACCCTAAGAGCGAGGATCAACGGCGGTGTACCTTTACTGCGGCATGAACGCACCCGGAAGGTCGATCTGGCGAGTGCAAAGTATGCGGCGAAAATAAATCGTAAATGAAATCATAGTAGTCTATACAAAGCGGGAGACATGTATGATAACCAAACTCTGATTTACAATAACTAGCGATCATATCAAGTCGTGACTCACGCCTCAAGTCATCACAAAAGAACATAACAATGGGTCTCACGCCCTTAACATCAATCGTGCGTGGGACACATTCCTCACTGGCGGTTTATGATATAAAAGCACCAAGGAACACACATGAACACGAGTCCCACTGTGCCATAATAACACCGTCACGGGGTAAATGCGAAGGCATAGCCGACTACTAACACCTACGGTACCAACAAGGTCATGAATCAGATCATAAGATCTGTCTGCACCGCCACATGATCAAAGGCGGCCACTTGCCCGCAGATCTAATGTGCGCGTCTAGTCCCGGAACTTCCGCGACTCGCGTAGGCCAATCTCTTGGCCGCGTGAGGCATTCCGCGTCGGTAGCTACTCCCGGCATCGTCCCGACTTCCGAGTCGCGTAGCGCAAGGACCGCGTGCCCATAAGGACGACACTAACTCGAACTCGTAGCTCGCGTAGGCCGGGACTGCGTGAGGTATTCTCGAATCATAGGTCCATCGACGCTGAGTCTACCCGCGTGGAGGCGACAACCGGAATCATCTCGAGATGAATGCCACAATACTATCATAACGACCGATAGTTAATAAGCACAATCAAGGAAACCCTTTACACAAACATCACAAGATACTAACACACGTAGCATCCTAACACGTTTACTTATCAAAGCAACAAGAAAGTATTACAAGGCTATCACAAACCAATACAATCAAGTTGTTCACACAAGGTACTTCCTACTATATGATTAACAAGATCGGGTTTTTATCCCCAAAGTACTTCATACATTAACTCTTTAAAAGATACGTTACTTTCACAAAAGTCACACTGATACGTAGTATAAAAATAGAGTGACTATCTTTTAAAGTAAATCAATTACTTCTCTTTGTAAAATCAAGTAGCAACATTCTTTTCCAATGTTCAAGTTTGCCTAATTTCCAATGTTCAAGTTTCTCAGTTTTCGAAAGGGTTTCGTAGTTCATAGTATTAATCACTTAAGAATATCAATCTCTTTTAAGCCATCTGAGAAACATAAGCCTTATATGTGAGTAGGATATTCTTGTTTATATAAATCTTATTACAATGACCATGATCTAGAAATATCATTTTGTCTCATCTTAGCTTCTATGCGGATGGAAGTTTCTCTTTAGTTTTAATAATACTTAATTATTCAAAACATTTCCTTTTTATTAACGCTGCGATGGTTTGTCGATACATTCGATTTCAAATCAAGAAACATTCTTAAGCGTTATACCTAACTTCCCATAAAGCTAGTATAACTCTTAAGTTTTCAAAACCAAATATTACTTCTTCTTTCAAAATGATTCAAAAATCTTTTGAAATACTTCAAGTTCTTTATTAACACATAACAAGCCAGTTATAGTTCTAATCAGTTACCTTTTAAAAACCACATGTATTTTCTTACCAACATAAAGTCATATAACCAACTTCCCATAAAGCGTTATAACACTTTATGTTTTACACCAATCAAATACATTTAGCACATCGTCTGTACTACATAGTTCACATATCATGCTAGAAGAGATAGGAAGAGGTTCACATACCTCGCGACGAGTATCGACTAATAGCAAAACGCTCAAGTACTTCCAAACGTCGGCTACTCCTAAGCCAAGTAGATCGCGCCACACGTAGTACTTCAACCTATAAGGCCACAAGCGCTTATTAACATTTAGATCTCATCGTAGAACATTCTAGAAAATTCGTGACCTCCCCCGCACATGACAGTAAATCTCCTCTATCGAGGCTACCAAGCCAACCGGGGTTATACGAGACAACTAGGCTAGTGGGGTACCCTGTGACACACTCTGAGGAGGGAAGAGGCTCTCGGCGAGGGCCTTTCAAAGGGGAGAGGGCTCTTGGGCGAGTCAACAAGAGGAGGAGGATTTCTAAGACTTAGAACATTTTGGATGAATAAGTCTTCCAAAGGGTGGGTATTTATAGGCCTAGCAAAGGCCAACCAATGGCCAAGATCTTGCCAAGTGCAAGGCAAGTGTAGGGCGAGATCTTGCCAAGTGCACTTATCCATCTACCACAAAAATATCCTACCAACCCTTGACCAACAATGGCCAATTCGTCCACCTCTTTTCTGTAACGTGCACCAATGGGAGGGTGACAAGTGTCGCCTCTCGTTAACAAAAATGTTTCGTCTCTCGGAAAAATCCATAAAATTATAAACCACATAGCCGGAAATTCCCTACGAAAGTGAAAACGTTTAGTCGAAAAATGACTCTAACCGGTGTTGTGCACAAAATTAATTCGCCAAGCCTTATTCTCAAGTTCAAATTTTCTCGTCGTCCTCACGTACATACTCTGGAAATACGGGGTATAACATTCTCCCCTCCTTAGAAACATTCGTCCCGAATGTTCCTTCTAAATCTCAAGACAAACGCGCAATATAGTCTTCACCGCTATACTTACGAAAACAATCACGCCACACCGCCACGTAAACACCCGCGCATACTTCTATCTAAGTCCATGAGAAACCTCTAATCATCACCACAAAACACTTCTCACCGGGTCTAAAATATACTTCCTTCGCACCTTCTCTTTACAAAAGAAATGATCACATCTATGCCGCCATACATGCGCTTCTCTCTTTACTCGTCGTAGATACCACTTTGTCACTTTGCCTGAGGCATTGACCTTCTCAGGCGACCCAACAAATGGTACTGGGCTGCTTGCGATCCCTGAGGATGTCGTATACTCGAACTCTTTCCACATTTACATCGCTTGATTTCCAAAACTCGGGCTACTATCTCTAACGTGGTCATCATTAAGTGGGAACACTGGATGGATCTCCGATACTTTTCCGATCATAACAATACGAAGACGGACGTCTGACCTCCTAAGTCGGACGGCAAAAGCTAACATATAGGCAACCCGCCTATTCTTCACATGAACTCAAAAGGCCCAAGTAACTCGGCTAAGTTCCTCTGTTTCAAAACTCGTCACACCCTAACCGGTGGTACTTTCAGAAGACCGATCGACACGAACTCTGGCGTCGTCGCCGATCACCCGCGATTTCTCGTAGCCGCGGTAACCTCTTCTAGACAAGCTTTACCTATCCACGATCTGTGGGACAAGCTGAACTAACTAATCAACGCGCAACATCGAACCAATCGACCAAGCAATTTTACACTTCCGCCCCAACAAGGCCTCATAAGGCGACACTCGAAAACTGAAATGGTAGCTTAAACACTCCTCCGCAGAGACAACAATCACAACTACCTCGAAATACACACACGGCGAGGCGAATGCGGTCTGCGACTCGCGAGTTCTTAACCTGCTTGGTAAAACTTCCGAAACAAAAGCACCGTACCACAGGCTCCACTGTCATGCCTTAAGGTGAAGGTAGGCACCGTGCGACCTTACAACCTTCGATAACTCAACACACAGTAAACGGTCTGGCCCGAAAGAACATGATGGGCTGCCCCATCGGCCCGACCACTGGTCGACGCATCCACGAACTCGTCTGTGGTTAACTAAACTTGGGCCTAACACCCTCACAACCTAACACAAGCGGGACCCCAACCTGACCCCACCACCAAACCTGCCGCGGGTTGACCCGCAACGTGGCCTCAACCCGACCCGGCAACGCGCACAATATTAGCTCCCCGAAGGAAAACTCTCACTAATCACGTTACGAAAACCTAGCGGTCTACCCTCTTTCATTTCACACTACTCAGGGACTTATCCTGGCGTAGCTCACGTGCACTATGCACTCCTATAAGGATAAAACATAACACTACACCTTTACCCGAGATGGCCTTACCTCTAAGGTCTTTACGTAAAACATTCTAAGGCTCACACCTTCTCTATCCCCCAAAATCTTACTCGGTTAACTAACCAAGATTTCTAATCACAACTAACACACTGCTATCAGAACATAGCACTTAAGGTATACTCACCTTATCACATAAACAAAACTCTAGAGGGTTAAAGATATATCTATATCTCTTTCACTCCCTTAGTCGTTCTAATCAAACACCCTGTAGGCGCATGCGAGAGATGACAAACTACCCACCGATCACGAAGGCTAAGTCCTCCTACAAGGACACTCTTCGACACGGACCACGGCGGTCATAGGTACAACAAGTACCAACCTAAAAGATGACATTCCCCGGGATGACGTCTGTCACACTGTGAACCGGAAGCCCTGGAGTTCTGACCAACTCCTGCACACCCCGAACGTCCTGAAATTTGTAGAAGACCACTCTGCACTGGCGGAGGTGCATATCTAACCTGCTGGGGAGGCGACTCGCCTCGAAAGTTACCAAAGGACCTTGCTGCTCGGCCTCTTCTCTACCGCCCGTTAACCGGTCGATCTCTGCGTCTCGCTGCTGCGCATAAGCGTTACGTGCCATGCTCAAGCCTGGCGAAGAATTACTCTTGCACAACCTCTTTTAGATAGTCCTCAAGACTCGCGGTACATCGGTATACTCTCGTAGCCAAATCTATAGCTAATGTGGTTGTCTCTTGGCAATCTATAATCATTGTTCGGCCGTGGGCGAAGGTTCATATATCATGGCCGCAGTAGGGACTGCCGCTGCCGTGCCAAACTCTGCTGGGGCTAGTGACGTCGCAGAAATCCCCGAATGAAGCACTACCCTAGGTAAAGATTGGGCCTGCGCCCTCGCAACCCTCTGAACTCTACTCGCAGCTCCCTCGTGCCTTGCCCTCACGGGCGGGTTGCCACGCGGAGGCATAACGGTAAGGGAAAGAAATACGTTAGAGGTCCAACTTACAACACACTCTAAGGCACGATCTCGAGTGAGAAGAATAGAAACCAATCCTAAAATATCCTATAGCCTCACGATTATTGGTGTGGTGCACAACACGATAATCAAGACTTCTCGATACGGTGCATAGACACTTTCCGAGGATTAATCGCTCACGATACCACTTTTGTCACGACCCAAACCGGGCGTGGATCGTGCCTTACCGGGCACCCTAGTGACACAACATCGAGTAATCAATGAACATAAAACACATACATGAAACAAGTGAAGTACAAAGCAATCGAGAAAGCTTGCCTTTGGCATATATAAATAACCACTTTTACAAAAGAAACGCTTTAATCCTTTTACAAACCCCGCCACAACAAGATTACCTGCACTTCTAAGAAATGATACGACAACAACGACGGACGGGGCCGTCATACCCACGAATGTAAGCACAACAACAGGACTATACGAATAAGCCTCCGAGAAGCGGGCTTCCCAAGTGACGTGACCACAAGAGCGAGGATCAACGGCGGTGTACCTTTACTGCGGCATGAACGCGGCCCCGGAGGTCGATCTGGCAGTGCAGTATCTGGCGAAAATAAATCAGTAAATGAAATCATAGTAGTCTATACAAAGCGGGAGACATGTATGATAACAAACTCTGATTTACAATAACTAAGCAGTCATATCAAGTCAGGGACTCACGCCCCAAGTCATCACAAAAGAACATAACAGTGGGTCTCACGCCCACAACATCAATCGTGCCCGTGGGACACATTCCTCACCTTGGCGGTTTATGATATAAAAGCACCAAGGAACACATGAACACGTGTCCCACTGTGCCATAATAACACCGTCACGGGGTAAATGCGAAGGCATAGCCGACTACTAACACCAGCGATACCAACAAGGTCATGAATCAGATCATAAGATCTGTCTGCCGTCGCATGATCAAAGCCGCCACTTGCCGCGATCTAATGTGCGCGTCTAGTCACGGAACTTCCGCGACTCGCGATAGGCCAATCTCTTGCCCGCATAGGCATTCCCGCGTCGGGTAGCTACTCCGGCATCGCCCCGACTTCCGAGTCGCGTAGCCCGCGACCGCATGCCCATAAAGGACGCACTAACACGGAACTCTCGTAGCTCGCGTAGGCCGGGACTGCGTGAGGTATTCTCGAATCATAGGTCCATCGACCCGCTGAGTCTACCCGCGTCGGAGGCGGCTTAACCCGGAATCATCTCAAGAGATGAATGCCACAATACTATCATAACGATGATAGTTAATAAGCACAATCAAGGAAACCCTTTACACAAACATCACAAGATACTAACACACGTAGCATCCTAACACGTTTACTTATCAAAGCAACAAGAAAGTATTACAAGGCTATCACAAACCAATACAATCAAGTTGTTCACACAAGGTACTTCCTACTATATGATTAACAAGATCGGGTTTTATCCCCAAAGTACTTCATACATTAACTCTTTAAAGATACGTTACTTTCACAAAAGTCACACAATACGTAGTATAAAAATAGAGTGACTATCTTTTTAAAGTAAATCAATTACTTCTCTTTGTAAAATCAAGTAGCAACATTCTTTTCCAATGTTCAAGTTTGCCTAATTTCCAATGTTCAAGTTTCTCAGTTTTCGAAAGGGTTTCGTAGTTCATAGTATTAATCACTTAAGAATATCAATCTCTTTTAAGCCATCTGAGAAACATAAGCCTTATATGTGAGTAGGATATTCTTGTTTATATAAATCTTATTACAGCAGCCATGATCTAGGAAATATCATTTTGTCTCATCTTAGCTTCATGCGGATGGAAGTTTCTCTTGGTTTTAATAATACTTAATTATTCAAAACATTTCCTTTTAATTAACGCAGATGGTTTGTCGATACACATTCGATTTCAAATCGATAAAACATTCTTAAGCCGTTATACCTAACTTCCCATAAAGCTAGTATAACTCTTAAGTTTTCAAAACCAAATATTACTTCTTTTCAAAATGATTCAAAAATCTTTTGAAATACTTCAAGTTCTTTATTAACACATAACAAGCCGCTTATAGTTCTAATCGATTTACCTTTTAAAAACCACATGTATTTTCTTACCAACATAAAGTCGTTATAACAACTTCCCATAAAGCCGTTATAACACTTTATGTTTTACACCAATCAAATACATTTAGCACGTATGCGTCACCGCACTACATAGTTCACACATATCATGCTAGAAGAGATAGGAAGAGGTTCATACCTCGCGACAGTATCGACTAATAGCAAAACGCTCAAGTACTTCCAAACGTCGGCTACTCCTGCCAAGTAGATCGCGCCACACGTAGTACTTCAACCTATAAGGCCACAGCGCTTATTAACATTTAGATCTCATCGTAGAACATTCTCTAGAAAATTCTAAGACCTCCCCGCACATGACGTAAATCTCCTCTATCGGTGGCTACCAAGCCAACCAGGGGGTTATACGAGACAACTAGGCTAGGGGTACCCACGCCACACTAGGAGGGGAAGAAGGCTCTCGGCGAGGGCCTTTCAAAGGGAGAGGGCTCTTGGGCGAGAGTCAACAAGAGGAGGGAGGATTTCTAAGACTTAGAACATTTTTGGATGAATAAGTCTTCCAAAGGGTGGTATTTATAGGCCTAGCAAAGGCCAACCAATGGCCAAGATCTTGCCAAGTGCAAGGCAAGTGTAGGGCGAGATCTTGCCAAGTGCACCTTATCCATCTACCACAAAATATCCTACCAACCCGCTTGACCAACAATGGCCAATTCGTCCACCTCTTTTACCAACGTGCACCAATGGGAGGGTGACAAGTGTCGCCCTCTCGTTGGCCAAAAATGTTCGCCTCTGGAAAAATCCGCAAAAATTATAAACCACATAGCCGGAAATTCCCCTACGAAAGCTGTGAAAACGTTTCGTCGAAACACGACTCTAACCGGGTGTTGTGCACAAAATTAATTCGGCCAAGCCTTATTCTCAAGTTCAAATTTTCTACGTACGTCCTCACGTACATACTCTGGAAATACGGGGTATAACAGTTATTATTTGTTACATGGACATGTCTGCAGCGATGAAGGAATTTCGGGGGCATGCGACCATGTTATTCTATGGACTAGCTCTCATGAGTTCTTGATCTGGTAGTTACGTAGCTAGCCCCGCACTTGCCGATCGTTCTTGATGCAGTTGATTCGTAGTTGGCTTTCGTATTTGCCGGTCGATTCTTTATAGTGTCATTCCACGGACTAGTTCCGCGAAGTTTCGTGATGCAGAGGTTCGTGGTTAGCCTACGTACTTGCCGGCCGTGACGTGATGCAGGTAGATCCGTAGTGGCTTCGTACTTGCCGATCGGCCGTGGCGCAGTGGAATGAGGTTGGTGGCGACGGATCGGTAGTTGGCTTCGTACTTGCTCCGGTCGGATGTGCGGCCGGTAGTTCGTAGCTATGCGCCGTACTTGCCGATCGATTTTATAGCATAGTTGGTACGGTAGGTTACGTAGTCGGCTTCGTACTTGCCGATCGATTGATGATGCGGTGGTTACGTAGCTATGCGCCGTCGTTGCCGTCACGGTTTATGACCTGAGTGGGACCTGGTGTTCATGTGTACTCCTTAATGTTATTATATCATAGACTGTCGGCAGTGAGGAAGGAATTCCACGGGCATGATTGATATTGTGGGCGTGAGACCCATGGTTATATTTGAGTGATGACTTGAGAGCGTGAGTCCTTGACTTGACATGGCGCTTATCATTGTATCGTAGTTTGGTTATCATACATGTCTCCTATTTTATATAGATTATGATTTCATTCTGATATTTTGATTTCACATACTTGGTACTGTTGTCGACCTCTCCGCTTTACGCCATGAGTAGAGGTACACCGTTTGCTGATCCTCGCTCATAGGGTCACAGTTCCGCATTGTGGGAAGCTCCGTTTCTCCGGAGGCTTATCTTTTGGTATAGTCCCCTGTCATTGTAGGTACTTGTACATTCAGGGGTATGGCGGGGCTCTGTTTCGTCATAGTTGTTGTTACATTCTTAGAGGTCTGTAGTACTGTTGTGGACAGGGTTTGTAAAGGATAACTGTTCAAGGTTTATTTATATATATATGCAGTAAGGCGACTTTTTGGTCAGCCTGTTTTTAGTATCACTGTTTATTTTTCATGAGTTTTATTTCCGTTGATTTTCTCTGATGTTATATCACTAGGGTGCCCGGGGTAAGGCACCAGTCGCGGGCCCGAGGTCGGGTCATGACAAATTTGGATTGTTAATTATGATTGCAAATTAGCGAAATAATTAATTTTAAACCAATTCTTTTATTGATTGGGTTTGGTGAATTGTTAGAAATATTTAATTTATGATAGTAATATTGTGGTCCCAATTCAATTTTAGTTAGGCGATTGGTTATTTTAAATGTTTGATTTTTTTGTCAGATTTAGGAATATTATACAAATGTCAAAATCACAAAAAAAGATTAGTTCGTTCTTTAAAACAAAAGAACCCACTAAACCTTTGGAAAATGATGCACCTGTGATAAATGAACATGTTACAAATGTCGGGGTTTCAAGTGAACGAGAAACTTCAAAACGCGCTAGGCCGAGAGAGCTTAGTATCAATGAGCAAGCAATGGAGTTGATTTCTCTTAGTTGTGCTCTTGATCCAAGAGAGAAATGTGTTTCATTTGATGTTGAGCGAATTTCTCAGCTAGCAAAAAAATATTATCCAGGGGATTTTACAGAGCTAGAATTAGGGCAATTGTTGACAAAAGAGTTAAAACACTTTGGAGTTGAAGTATCTGATGATAAGGAGTTGAATTCTCTTTCAAGTATTATTATGTTGTGTAAGTGGATGGTAGATATAGGAGGATCGAAAATCTATCTGTTGATATTCAGATTGGTTTCTCTTGGGCTTACGCTCCCGGTTCCCACTTCAACAAATGAACGTGCATTTTCAGCTACAAAAATTGTGACTCCGTAACAAAATGTCAGATGATTATCTTAAAAATACTTTGCTATTGTAAATTGAAAGAGAAATTGTCGATGACTTTGACATAAATGCTATTATCAATGACTTTCGTGATTTGAAAGAACGTACATTGCTATTGTAATAAAGTTATTTGAGCGCTAAATATATTTTTTATTTTATTTTAGTCAGCTCATCCTATGATTATTTCGTTAGTCCGCCCCTGCTCGCGTGCGCTCCCTTTAGTAAAGACTCCAAGAATATCAACGGTAAGTTTATGTCTCATGTCTTTACATGTTTCAATTGTAACGTAATCATACCAGAGACGGAATTGTTGAGGTAAGTAAGTTAAACAAAATTTTAAATTTTCATTGTACCTTACTTACGTGTTTTAGATCCAACAAAACCCTACATCTTCATAGTAACTTCTGGTCTTGAGATGATACATTGCATTGTGCACCACAAACTTGATGTTCACACAACATTTTTTGAGATTGAAAAGCTTAGGTAGCCCTTTGACTCTTGTTTCCTGTTGGCCATGATAACTCTTTACGTATTCAGAGTGATGTGCTTTAACATTTGCCTTGTGTAAGCTGCTGTTATATTAAATAATCTCATGCAGTTGTGCATTAACTTAATGTAATTATTCTTTCAATATTGAACTGCCCTTGAAGTCACGAGTCATTCAAAATGGTAGATAATGCTGATTTTACGTTGCCAAACATAAGCATCAGAAAGATTCATTTTGCGTGATTTTACAGTTTTACTTGGTTGAAGTTTGTCGGTGCATGGTGCTCAATTTTTTCATGCAATGAGGGTTTCTAAGGCCTTGAATTTGGTAGCTTGTGTCGACATTATTGTCTCGTCATTCCTTAAGATACTTGATTTCCATGTTATGGACGTTTTAGCGACAAGGCTACTGTGAGCACATAGTTGATGTGGAAATTTGTAATTGTTAGTACTTAGTAACGTATACGTTTCTGCATTCAACACACTTATTTTTTTTGATAACTCAGGTTTCCAAACTTGCCTACTTCATTGATATTATCCAGACGTCCTGAAGTTAATAGCATCGGTAAATCGCGGGATATATTTATGTGGCTAATTCAATCTTTCTTGGCGCTTCAATGATTGTTTTTGGTTTTACACTTTTATTTGTCAAAGGAATTGAGGAGTTGGCAAATGGAATGTTGGAATGGCCATTCAAAAGAAGCACAATTGCTTTAGGGGGTGAACTGTGGACCCTTGTAGTAGTAGTAAATATCCCAAAAGAGGGACAATGGGAAAAACTTTTTATTACATTTGAGGTCATCAAATTGTATGCTACAGTGTCTGCGAACCACCGCTATTTTAGGCTCTATATATTATCACCCATAAAGATTAACCAACTGTGGGACCCCTCATAATCTAGCATTCAAACCCCAGTCCAAAAATTTAATCATTCAATACTCTTAAAAGCAATGTTTATTTGCGATAATGGAGCTTAGTTTCATAATTTTCCTACAATGATTACCTACTTTTCCACCTTTTAATTAAACCTTGTTCTTTTTAATTAACCCCTACGTTAACCTTTGTTGCTTTAACTAAGTATTCAATGGAAAACATGTGGTCTTCACGAATACCATAAGAGATCTTTTACTACATGATTGATACTCACTAGCCAAGAATCCAATGGTGAAACAGTGAAATGAATTCACACATTTCTTTTTTTAATTGTTTCAACACTTTGAGGCTAAACAAATGAAGTACCAAAAAGTAGAAAGCCTAACAAAATGTTAAAGCATCTTCGTTTCAAATTATATGTCGTTTTTTTTGTTTTAAACCCCTCTTAAGAAATATTAATTTGAAAGAGTATTTGACCTACTTTACTTTATTTATGTCTCTCCATTAAATGTTAACTATATTTATGTGTTATATTCATTAATAATAAAATACTACTAAGGATAAAATAGAAAAAACTAATTAGTTATGCCTTCAACTTCTAACGTAATAAATAATTTAAGACAACTAATTTTAATAACCACGACAACTAATTTGAAGAGGATTACTATGCAACAATCTTTGATTCACATTTGGAGCACAACAAACTTCTCCTGGCCGTTCAAAGTTCAAACCAAGCCCCAGATTACATATATAACATAAAAAATAAAGCACAAACATGAGCCAAAAAGTATTACCAGGCAGGCCACTGCCTCCCTCGACAAAATTTAAAGGATCAAAAGTAAACAATTTTCTTTATAATTCAAACATTTTTAATCATAGTTGTATTAAAAACAGTGAAGCATTAATTTAGCGATTTAACTGAATAAGAATTCCCGAAGTTTCTACTAAATCCTAACGTTCTGAAGCATATAATATCATAGAATTATTTATTAGTAGCCGTTTGATTAACTTTAATTAGATCATTTAATAACTAAGCAACCTTCTAACAATGAAGTCCCTCAAGAATAATGTGACTTCATTAAAGAGCCGCTTACTCAACTTCTCTTTGTCCTAATCTATGGAGTATTAATGTAGTAGTACTACTACTCCCTCCGTGTTAAATCATTTATCGTGATTATTAAAAATAATTATTTTAAATTATTTGTTATTTTAAAAATTAAGGCATAATGAATTATTTTTTCTTCATTTTACCCTTATAGAATTTTGTTGGAGTCTCATCTGGATGGCTGGTTCAGTCTCTTTCGAGAACTCATTTGACAGGCATACCTATTCATGATATCGAATAGGAATGATCATTATCAGGGGATACAGATATGCCATGCTAGGATGAGCTAGCCTTTCAACAGCGCAAAGCAGCCTCTAACCTAAATTAATGTTGTTGTCTGGGTTAGTTCCTTAAGGATAGTGGGGTCGTGACAGTCTGAGTAGACGGTGCTCTCTTTCCTGTTGTTTTTGGGGTTCATAACCGGTGCTATTGAATCTGCTATAAAAATAGTGAAGGAAAAAGGGTTTTGTTAAAGGACTAAGTAAGAACTTTTTTCAATATTAACAATCCTTATTAGTTAATAATTCTAGTGATTGGATTTCTATGCTTAGTCTGATAGACAAAACGGTCAGTTATTAATGGAATTCCTTGTCGGCTCTCTGTAAAATACTCGTTTGACCGAGGGCTTTCAAACACAGCATAAGCTAAACCGATGCTGACAAATAACCAATCCGCAATGAATATGGAAGGCTAATAAAAATGACACATAAATAGACTAAACATTTAATAGAGATAGATTATAATTTAGACATAAATAACTAAACAAGACTAAAGTAATGAAAAAAACTTCACTTGCCAATTTCAAGAATTTATGAAAAAAACTCAAATAGAGAAAATTATCATTTGAGGGAAAAGTAAAATCTGAAAAGGTAAAGTAGTAGGACCATTTTTTGCCTCTATATTTGGCATATCCTGTCCACTATGACTTTATTCAACTTCTTTCACTGAAGTGTTCATATCAGTGACTAATCTACCAAAATGGGCTGCTGTTTTAGCTCCTCCAAGAAACGCCGCCGCAGCTCGCCACCGCGCTCCGCCATAAACAGCCGAGATCCACCGCCACCTCCGCCTTTGGAGGAAGAAACCGTCAAAGAAGTTCTTTCTGAAACAGCCATTAATCCCAAACCCCACCACCTGCCAAAGGTACTAGTCAACGACAAAATAGCTGACTTTTCACAGGTCAAGATTAATGAATCAACGGCTGTCGTTAAACCCAACGATGAAATGAGGTTTGAATCAACAGCTGTCATTAAATCCAGTAATGAAATGAGGTTTGAATCAGCGGCTGTTGTTAACAAGGGCGACTCAATAAAATTAGTAGATGAAATGAAGTTTGAAACAACGGCTGTGATTAAACCTGAAGTGTCTGAAGAGCCTTCAGAGATGTGTAGCTTCACTGAGAGCTATTCTACCACGGCAACAGCGACAGAGAAGAGAGAAGAAGACGGGGAAGTAACGCAGAGGTCACCGATTAGGGTACATAGAAAGAGGCAAAACTCCGGCGATATCACCGGAGTTAGAGAGAGAAGTTTCAAGGGAAGATCGGCGCCGTCGCCGGAGAAAAGGAGGTCGCCGGCGACGTCAAGGGGTGTACAAGGAAGGGGAATGCCGCAACAACGGCGCAATGTGGGGCCCCCAAATGGGACCAGAAGATTTCCCGGAGAAAATGGAGCTCGGCGGTCGAATTCTCCGGTGGCGCGTGGACCGGTTGATGCACGACGGAATGTGAGAAACAGAATTCCGGCACCGTCGCGTGAAGGTAAATCACCGACGAGAAACGTTGAGAATGATGGTACTAGTAGTAGTAGTAGTAGAGTGGAAAAGCCCAAAGAGGAAGACTCGCCGGAGACCGGCGAGTCTATTGAAAATCCACTTGTTTCTATGGAATGCTTCATTTTCCTGTAGGCTAAACGTCGTCGTATGAGCTTTTACATGTTGAAGGAGTACGTCACTATATTTTTTACTAAACTATGGGGTGGAAAATTCGAATTTTGTAAATAAGCTAGTAGTACTAACTTTATCTTACTAGTGACATATTCGACTCATTATTGTCATGATTTTTACTTGTTTTATAAGTCTTCAGAGCCAGAGTAATCATATCATGATATCACTAACTTTGTATTGAAGATAAAACAATAACAAACATTAATATGCTAATTCGAGTAGAATTTAGAATTTAAATATTATGAGTTTAAATTTTTAAGATTCTTAACTTTGAATTCATTACACTTTTAAAATTTTGGGGCAAAATTAATATCTTTAAATGTTTTAGTGATTTTTTAGTCACATTTTTTATTGTGTACAAAACAATTTGAGTTTGATTGAATCCGTGTACATACCCCTCGTTGTAAACTTGTAATACCAAGCGGGATAAGGAGCTGTTTGGACATGATTTGAAATCATATGATTTGCGGTTGAAGTTTTGTTTGGATATGTAATTTGAATTTCTTAAGTTTTATCTTTTTTCATTGACATAAAAACCTCATAAGTTATGAAAATTATCGGAACTTTCCTAATGCTTATGTAATCTTACCAAATGAGCAACAACAACATACCCATTGAAATCTCACAATGTGGGGTCTGGGAGGGTAGAGTGTACACAGACCTTACCTCTATCTTGGTAGGTAGAACGATTGTTTTCGAAAGACATTCGACTCAAGACAAAGTACAAGCACAAGCAAAATAAGACAAATAAATCGACTAAGCCATGATAACGAATTTTGAAAAAGAAGCAATAATTAATGCATGTAAATAAGATAAATAAAATACACATAGCAGCATAAATTAAACGACAGAGGACTATAAAACAATAATGTGCCTATACTAAGCGGGTCTACAACAATAACACTAACAAATGAGCAAGTCATAATAAATAACAAAATTTATACACTACTCAAAATTGTACACTTTTAAGTCATGGCATAGTCATTCATTTATATATATATATATATATATATATATATATATATATATATATATATATATATATATATATATATAAATTATGTATTGACAATATTACAATAATATTCAATAAAATATAAAGTCGATCAATTGATATATATATATATATATATATATATATATATATACTAATTTATTGATCTTTTTATATAAAATATAAATTTATGGAGCAAGTTTAATATTTAAAAAAAATTAAAATCATGATTTAAAATCTCAAATCACATATTTTTGAATAATTTAAAATTTCAAAAGATGACATAAAATTTAAGTTCAAGTTATATATAAATTACATAAATAAACGTGATTTGAAAACGCATAATCAGACCGGTACTAAAAGTTGAGAAGGGCATATCGATGTGAAACAGTAAAAGTGAATTGGCGTGTGTAAGCTTATTGAGATTGCCATCTAAATGGAGATTTGTGAATATGGCAATGTTGTGTGGGAATGTGCAGCTTCTGTTCCCTCCTTGGGATGGATTTTTTTCTATTAAAGCTCTTGGTGGAGCTTAGAAGAACATGCGTGTTGTATTTTATTTGTAATTTGTTTTCTAAAATACTCCAGTTTGTTAAACTGCGTTTCTAATTTGTTACTGGAATTATCGATAGAATGCTATTTTTATTAATGAAAGAAATTATATACAATTTATAATTTTCATAATAGAAAAATTATATTCTTATTTTAATCTCAAAATTCTATTATAATAATACAAGACTCCTATAATTATAATAAGTGTACAATACAATTATTTACACTAAATATGATAGAAATCGGCTATACTCAAACTACCCTATATATGTATATCACGGTATATATGTACATTCTAGTCCTAACCGAGACCCAATATACATAGGATATACATGTTTATTTCGCGTATATCTTATGTATATTTAACACCCACCCGTAGTCATAGCGGACGGTCTTCGTACGCTGAGATTGTCCCTAAAATCTTCAAAAAGTACCAAGGGAAGACCCTTTGTAAAAATGTTTGCAATTTGATATCTGGACGGGACATGGCATACGCATACTTGTCCGTGAGCTACCTTTTCGCGAACAAAGTGAATGTCTATCTCGATATGTTTGGTGCGTTGGTGCTGAACCAGATTACCAGAAAGGTATATGACACTAACATTATCACAATGAACCAATGTAGCTTTCTGAATATGACAATGAAGCTCTAAAAGAAGATTACGTAACCAACAGGATTCAGAAACCACATTGACTACCCCCTCGATACTCGGTATCTGCACTAGAGCGTGATAAAGTCGACTGACGCTTTACAGACCATGAGACCAAGTTATTACCAAGAAACACACAATAGCCAGACGTAGAACGTCTGGTGTCTGGGCAGCCACCCCAATCAGCATCGGTATACGATACAAGTGTAGATGTCAATGAAGGATATAAATGTAAGCCATAGTCAAGTGTTCCCTGGATGTACCAAAGAATGCGTTTGAGCGCATTCATGTGCTCAACCCTGGGATCATGCATGAATAAACACACCTGATGTACGACATAAGTAATATCTGGTCTCGTGAATTTAAGATATTTCAGGGCACCTGCAAGGCTGCGATAGTGGGTCAGATCCTCATAAGGTGAGCCAGCCGCAACATCCAACTTGAGTTTAGTATCAACAGGAGTGGAATTGGACTTACAGGATGACATCTCAGCCCTCTCAATGATCTCAGCTGCATACTTCCTCTGGGATAGGAACATCCCACCTGCTTGACGAGTGACCACAATCCCCCAAAAAGTAATCAATGACCCCAAGTCTTTCATAGCAAACTCAGAACTGAGCATTGTCATGATAGACTGACGTAATGCATCAGAAGAAGCATTCAAGATAATATCATCCACATATAACAGTATATAAGTCAATGAAGAACCACGATGATATATGAATAATGAATTATCAGACCTGCTGTGAGAGAACCCAATAGTCGAAATATAGTCTGCAAACCTCTTATACCAAGCCCGTGGACACTACATAAGCCCATATAAGAACTTCTTAAACAAACAGACAAGATGAAGATATTTGGAATCCCTAAACCCCAAGGGCTGATGAATATAGACTATCTCCTTGAGATCCACCATGTAAGAAATCATTCTTCACATCTAACTGATGAATGTGTCATGCTTTCGAAAGAGTCAAGCTGAGCACCGTGCGAATGGTAGTCGACTTGACCACCGGACTAAATGTCTCACCACAATCCACAACAACTTGATGAGTCTTACCATCACTTACAAGGAGAGACTTATACCTTGCAAACGAACCGTCAGAATTATCTTTATGAGCAAAAATCCACATTAACCGAATAATATTAACACCAGATTGACGGGGCATCAACTCCTACGTCTTATTATCAAAAAGAGCATTATTCGTCAGTCATAGCAATATTCCAATTCAGGTTATTTAAAACAGACACATGATTACGGGATATGAGTGATTTAAGTTTCAGTGGACCGATGCTTGTGAGCACAACTTCCAGTTGCTGAAAGACAAGCTGACTACGGCTCCAGTTCTGACTCTTCCTGAGAGAATAGATGGGTATGTTATTTATTGTGATGCTTCATGTGTTGGGCTAGGTTGTGTGTTGATGCAGCATGACAGGGTTATAGTTTATGCCTCCCGACAGCTCAGAAAGCACAAGAAGAATTATCCCACTCATGATTTGGAGCTAGCCCCAGAATACAATGATGTGATTCCGGAATAATTTCGAATACTACGAGTGTGACGTTGGGGGAACTTATTATGATAGTTGTATATTCCCGTAATGGACTATCGTCGTATTATAGAATTATGATATTGAGAATACGAGGTCTTATGAAGTTTTCAAGGTTTAGAAGAAGTGTGAACTAAGTTTAATTTTTAATAAAACGTGAGACAGTGTGCAAGACTTTATTTTTATTTTCAGCACTTGTGCAAAATAAGGAAAATCAGCCCACTTAAAACCTTGTAATCTTTCATTCTTAACCCTTAATTCAAACACTCCTCTCTTCTTTCTCCTCCCCCCAAATTAAACCAACACCCTCCTCCATAGCCAACAAATTGAAACTTTTTGTTCATTCTTCCTAGCCTAAGTTCTTCCACTAATTATAAGTCAAATCTAGCATCCAAAACAGTGACAAAAATGTCACTGCTGGCCGAAACATCTAGCCCAGAAATTCCAATTTTAAGATGAAGTTTTTGAAGAAAAATATGTAAAAATGATGGATTAAATTTATAGAACACATGCATGTCACTTTGAGTTGAAGAAATGATGAAAATTGGTGCAAAGGGAATTGGGGCAGTGGACCAAAATTAGGGACTGTTTTGGCTTAAATTTAAGGTAAAAATTCTTCTTATTATGATATAATTGGAGTTACATGTTGTTGTACTTTAAGGAATGAACTTGTGTTAGGAGAAACTTGAAATTTAAGACAATGCATGTGATTGTTGGGTGTTGTAGCCGAAATTGGGGCTGTTTTGTGTACATCAGATTTGTGTGTTGTTGTTGTTATCCTTGTCACTAATTGCATGTTGGAATTGAAGGAAATCTTGACATTTTAAGTTATAATTGGTTATATGAAAGTATTGAAATAATGGATTGAATTTTAAGAAGTTAAGAAAAGAGTTATGGAATTATGTTGTTATGGCCGAAACTTGCATGAAATTATTGGACATTGTTGTTATGTATTAGGGGCTGTTTCGTTAAGGTATAATGCTGTAAATATACGTTATGAACATGTATATACGTTGTGGTAATTACAAATACATGTCCTAAAGGAATTGGGGTATAGAAAGGTGTAGAAAAACTTCACATTTCACTCTCGTCGTTGCTAGACGTATGGACTGTTTTAATGGACTGTTTTAACATGATTAAAGGGTTGGATGAACATGATAAATAAGTGTATTAGTCACCTTGGTTGCTGTTTTGGTTATACCTTCAAGTTGAATCTTGTTATTTGGTATTGTTGGTTGGGTTTGTAAATTGTGGATGTGCATAGAAATAGGGGGAGTGCTGCCCAAATTTTTATAGAAAAGAAAGCAAGTTATCATTCAATTATAACGTATGATAGTAATCGTAAGGTTAATGGACATGTTACTATTATTATAGGTTGAAGTGCTAGTGTCACGACCCGGCCCCGGGCCCGCGACTGGTGCCCTACCTGGGCACCCTTACAAGTAACCATCAGAGAAAATCAGTGGAACATACATAAGACACATAACGTACATCAATATGAAGTAAACAACAGGCTAGCCGATAAGGTTGCCTTCCTGGATATATGTATAGATAGCCAAAAGCAATTACATCATTTTTCTTTTACAAGCTGACCCACAAGATATGACTACAGACCTCTGATCGGTGTATTTTATATACACCTTTTGAGTCATTTTTAGTTAGTATTTTACTCATTTCATTTATGTTTAGTATAGTATTAGGGTCGTTTTCCTTTCTTTTGTGTCACAGCGGTCAGAAATGGTTTAATGGCGAAACGGTGATGAAATGAGCATAAATGAGATGGAATTGCACACTAAAAGGGCCAAGAAATGAAGCCTAAGAAGGTCCGGGAAATATAGAAGAAATCAGACGAAGACCGAACGAACAAAGGACGAAGAAACGAAAAATCCAGAAGAATGCCGTCACCGGCGCCGCGGCGCCGACCACTGAAGTCGTCCGAAAGCTCTCTGATTTTTAGGCGTCGTGGCGCCCGACTGCAGGGCCACGGCGCCGATGCGGGATTTCTGAGTTTTGGGCCGAATTTGACACGTTTTCTGAGTCCAAAAGGGATAATTTTTCCTACCTACATATTCCTTAACCCTTTACCTAAAGGATTCCATAACTTTTCCTAAACCCTTTACCTAAAAGGATTCCATAATTTTTCCTACCTACATAATCCCTAACCCTTTACCTAAAGGATTCTTGGGCTATAAATAGTATCTACATCATTAGAAGAATTCAACAATCTATCATCCAATTCCCATTCCACAATCCATCACCCATCCCATTCTCCATCCACCATTCCATTTCATCATTGTAAATATTCCACAACACAATCCTTGAATGCTAGAAGGCTTGGAGACTTGTTCTTGAGTATTTTCTTTTCTTTCTTTTTGCTTTGTTTATTTCAGTTCATGTTTGGAGATTGTACTCTTAGCGTGACTATGGCTAGGAGCTAATTACTTTGTTAGGAATTTCCTTGTGATTCTCTTGAAACTCTTATTCATGAATTAATACATTAGTTAATTTCTTCTTCACTTGTTTAAGATTTATTCAATAATTGCTTTGATTGCTTGATAATTAATTGATCACTAGTTATCATCACTTATATGAGTTCTAATCGAAATCCGAAAGGGGAGATTGTGAATATGCTATAGTTGAATAAACATAGGTTTAAATCGTGGACGAAAGTACCCCGATACTTGTGTAGCTTAATAGGTTATTGCTCTTAATCCTCCTTTGTAGTCAATCTTGTCACCGAAAGGTAGAAGGGTTCTTCATTGGGGTTGAGTGTTTATATTACCTTAACAGGAGTATAAAACGGTCTAGTTAACCTGCTATCTTAACGTAGAAGAAGTTAGTCTAATTGTATTAAGGATTGAATAGAGTGGATAGTTGATGATCTTGGAAGCCCTAATTCTCCATCATAACTGATTTAAATCAAAGTATTTTCATAATTAGTTTATTTTCTGCATTATTAGTTTAGAATTCCAACTCAATTAACGTTAACCAAATAGAAACTAAAGCATAGATATTCGGTACTTGAAAACCAGTCTATGAGGACGATATTCGGTCTTACCTAGACTATATTACTTGTCACGATACGTGTGATGCGCGTTAAGATGCACACACTTTAAACGCAAGTGCACGTTATCGTATCAAGTAGTATAGTCTTTGATAAGACCGAATATCGTCCTCTGGGATTAGGGTTCAAGTACCAACTATCTATTTTCTAGTATCTATTTGGCGAATTGATAATTGATTTGGTTGTTTATAACTACGAATTATGAAAACTATTTAAAGTATAAATGTTTACTTCAGATGTGATGGGAATAGGGCTTTCATGTATCCTTACTATCCGCTTATGCTACTTACTAATGCATTAACTTATGGTATTCTTCTTTTGGAGAAAGCAGGTTTACGAAATCGTTTTATACTCCCGTTAGGGTTATATAAACACTCAACCCCAGTATCACACCTTACCTACCTTTCGGTGATAATGATAACTTTATAGGAGGATTAAGAACAAAAACCTAGTTGACCGTCACGCACAATGCGCAAAATTTGGGTTGTTAAGCCTCTCATCAACGCTACATAAATAATTGAGGTATTTTCATCCCCAATCCAAGAATGTCTACCCAACTTACAGCATATTCACAATCCCCCCTTTTCGTAACTGGATTAGAAATCATATAGTGATAATTAGTTGTCAGTTAATTACCAAGAATTCAACTCAATTATTGGATAGATCTCTCAATAAGAAAAATAACCATAAGCATGCATTAATTTATAACATAAGTTTCAAAAAAATCAACATAGAAAACCCTATAAGAGAATTAGTTCCTAGCCATTGACATGACAAGAACTAATTCAATGTTCATCATACAAAACTGAAATAAATAACAAGAAAGGAAAAGAAATTACTAATCTATTGGTATCCAATCTCCAAGCAAAAGTCTTGTGTTGTGCAAGAAGGGGAACCCTCAAAAACTGCCTAGGGTTCTCCTTTTATAGGCTGCAAACCGCCTCCCTCTTTTCCTTCAGCTCGCCTGCAATTTCGTCAAAGACCTAATTTTTCAGCGTCAGCGCGCAGAAGTTCTGCAATCCGTCGGGTGTTTTGGCGCCGCGGCCCTGATCTCTGCTGTCTGAGGGCGCCGCGGTGCTGTATCTTCTGTAGCTCCTCGGATGTTTAGCGCGCGCCCCTCGTGATTCGCTGTCGGCGGAAGCCATGCGCCAGTCTTCGCTCTGAATAGTGGTGCCGCGGCCTCGCTGATCGCAGGAGGCGCCGCCGCCGTCCGGATTTCACCCTAGTTCGCCATTTTCTCTGTTACTGGCATCTCCTCTTTTGCCCTCTTTTAGCTCATTTTCCGCCATTTGACCATTTTAACCACTTTGACTCAAAAGAAAGAAAAACTATCATAATACGACACTTATATGTGCACAATGGATAAAAGACTAACTAAAACTGATTCAAAATGTTTATATAAAATACACCGATCAAATACCCCCAAACTTAACCTTTGCTCGCCCTCGAGCAAAGATAGAAAGAAATAAAATAAAAGACTCAAAGAAATGAAAAATAAAAGACTCCCTGTCATTAATCATTTTTGCTGCATAAATGTTAACTAGAAAAACATGAAGGTTAGCAGAATAATATGCAGGAACATATAACATGAAATTTTCAGCACACTAAACACATGAAGCTAAATATTTCGCAAACTCATATTCATCATGCTTAATGGAAGTCAATATACTCAATCATGCATATAAATTCAAGAATTCCTATGACATGCTTACTTGTTATTCTCCACTAATTCTGGATATGCATAAAAGAGATCTTCAGGACTTTGAGGGATGTAATGTAGGCTTAGGTAGGGGTTGGTAAATATAGGCATTTAGGCTCATTTTTTCTGTACCATAAGCTCTTTGGCTTTTTAATTTTTCCCTTTTTCTTTTGATTCTTTCCTTCACTTCAATTCTATCATTCCCCTCTTTTGTTTTGGGAGAGTGAAGTGTATTATACTAATAGGCACCCCCAAACTTAGGCTTTTGCCTCTTTCTTATTACTTTTTTATTGGGGTGCAACAAGCTAATTCACTCTTTTTGTCTCTTTTTTAACACAATTGATTCCACTACTTCACATTTTTACTTATGGCACAATTTGTGGGAATATAGAGTGTCAAAAAAGAAGTTTCAAATTTAGGATCAATGGGGCTGACTAGGGATATTTTTAAAGTACGGGATAGAAAAGAATGGTAAGAATTGGCTATCAAAGAAATGCCTGAGTCATCTCCCTAACATGCATATCCTAACTATTTCGCCTCAAATAGCAAACACTCATAACACATAAGCATTTATCATTTAGCATGCATAACTCAAGCAAGAAATTCCAAATAGACAGATTCTGTGAGTTTTTGGCATATCTAACCTAAGTGTTTAGATAGTTGCTTCAATTCCGTTACATTATTCCACCTTACTTCACTAGGTGTTTCTAGCAACTACAGCATACATGATCTTTGACAGGCAATTATGACTCAAAAAGGAAAAAAATTTGGTGACTCAAAATAAACATAAAACAAATAAAAAGACTTAAATAAAACATAACATGACACACAATTAAAACACCCCTAAACTTAAATCACACATTGTCCCCAATGTGTGCAAGACTCAAAGAAAATAAAAGAAAAAGACACTTACAGACTTTGGCTAATATGGTGGTGGTGGCGGTGGATAATGCATCGACCATTGGTTGAACAAGGCACTCAGCTCGTCGATTTGTTGCCTCGTTTCTTGTTGTCCTTGTACTACTGTTTGCAAGGTCTGCATCATCTCCCTCTGATGTTGGTACAATTGCCCCATTGTGGGCTCTGAAGGTTCTGCTCCTGTGGTTGGCCGGTGGCTAGGTCCTGACTCATATTGAGCCCCTATTTCAGGCTCATCTTCGTCCATGGCGGCCTCTGCTGCTGCTGCTGCTGCTGCTGGTGGTTGTACTCCGTCCGCTGCTGGGGCTTGGAGTGCAGGAAAGAGTGCACTATCCCATAGGACACGGGCAGTTGGTTTCTTTCATGAGTGTCAGTGGGTAGGTTTGGAACCACACTCATGTGACACAGCTTGGTGATAACTGAGTCATGTCCCAATCCGCCTGTTGTTACCAACCTGCTGATTTCCTCAATGCTCTGCACTATTTCTTTCCCCACATCAATCGTCAACCCCCTCATAATTCCATATATTAGTTTAATCCTATCCTCTGGCACTCTGGTGAAGTGCGTGGATGGAATCACGCGGCGCCGATGAAATATAGCCAACCTTGGCTACTTTGTTGAATTGGCACTGCTCGCTCTTGACCCATTTCTTCCAATCTCAAAAACAACTCCTCGTAGCTCACTGTTTATGACGGCATTCCGATGTGGTCAATGCTTAGACCATGTTCTAAAGTGATTCCAATCACTTCTTTCTTCAACATCAACTATTTTCAATTGTATATTTATATCATCTGCTGTCACAGGCACATAGCGTCCCCTTACAAAGCATCCCCTTTCCACCTTCTCCGGAAAATTGGCATAAAATTCACGCACCATTGTTGTGTTTATCGGTGCTATCTTCTCCGATTCACAAATTTCTCCAATCCCTTAACTCAATCATCGCCCGAATGGGCTCATAAACGCCTTCTTCCCATATGACTCCTCGGTAGTCCATTCCCTTCTCGGTATTATGGGTCAGTATCGCTTTTGTATCTTTGGGAGGCTTCGTAGCTCACAAACCTATTTTCATCGTATTGTGGGGTTGGGGTGGATGTGGAGCCTCTTCTCTTCCTGGTGGCCATGGTTTAAAACAAAATCTGCAGCTTATACTTTAGTGGCACAACTGTCTCCTACACACTCAACACTAGCAGCGAATACAACACCCCCAAACTTCAACCTTTCTACTCACTAACCACAACCTCCTTTTCTACTCTTTTCTCCAAACTTCACAATCACTTTTCAGCACCCAATTGCTTCAACTACAATACTCCTTCAAACTACTACCTCCTGTGACTTCAGTAAAGGATTTAAGAACAGAAAAAGATTACCTTTTTATGAGAAGCTTCAAGCTTGTTCTTGTTTCAATTGGTGGTTTGAGGCTATGGAATGGAGCTTTGTTAGTTGAGAAGGCTAAGGGTTTTTGGGAATTTAAGAGTTTTGATTGTGGTTGGGTTGGATTTATGGAGGATTTGTGGGCGATTTTTCGAAATTTCGTGGGTTTTTGGAGAGGAAGGGTTAGGTTTTTGAAATTGGATTTGGGGAAAATCTGATTCTGGGCGTTTTAAGTTCTGGATTCCCGCTCGCGCCATGGCTTTAGCGCCCGCGCTAAACTTGGCAAATTTTCTGGGATTTTGGCGCCGCGCCGCTCTCAGCGCGGCTAAACTGCGCTGCTCAGATTCTTTTGCGCCGCTTCTGCCAGCGCGCTACCCGCTCGAAATTACGCTTTTCTTGATTTTCGCCTTGATTTATTCCTCAGACCTATCACTCACAGCACAAACACAAGAACCCAAGACCGTGAGATTGTTCTAGACAAAATAAAATGAACTAAAGACAGAAATTGAAATAACATAATTGAAAACGTTGGGTTGCCTCCCAAGTAGCGCTGTCTTTAACGTCTTTTAGCCGGACGCAAGTTTCTTAGCCTTAATAACCTTGGGGTGGATTAAGCCCCCAACCTATCCATTTCCTCCACATTTGGCATTTTCTTTTTCTTCTTTTCTTTTTAGCATTATCAGTAATAGGGAGTTCAGGAAAACTTACCTCCTTTAGTGGCATTACGGCAAACCATGCCTGCTTTCTTGGGCTCATCGCTCTTTGGTTGACTTGTAATGGCTGGCATGGGGGGTTGATGGTGCTGATTGCAAAGCACCCACTCATTGTTGGTGGCTCAATGATGTGTTTAAAAACTTTAAACACCATTTCTTCATTCTCCACCCTTAGTGTTAGTTCTCTTCTTTCAACATCAATCAAAGCTCTCCCCGTTGCTAGGAATGGCCTCCCCAATATGATAGGGATTTCCGCGTCTTCTTCCATGTCGAGGATGAGGAAATCTGCAGGAAAGAAGAATTTCCCTACTTTCACAATTACGTCCTCGATCTTGCCTCTTGGATGAACCACCGCCCCGCTTGGCTAGACATGAAGCTTATCGTGGTTGGTTTGGCCTCACCCAACTCCAATCTCTTGAATACTGATAGGGGCATTAGATTTATACTTGCCCCTAAATCACATAGCGCTCTGTAGCAAGTTACCCTGCCCACTGTGCAAGGTAGTGTGAAGCTCCCTGGATCTTTTAGCTTAGGTGGCAACGTCTTCTGCAAGATAGCACTACACTCTTCTGTTAGTGCTACTATTTCGCACTGCCGACTTTTTCTTCTTCCCCAAAATCTCCTTCATAAACTTGAAATAGGAGGGCATCTGCTCTAATGCTTCTATGAAAGGTATGTTGATATGCAGCTTTCTGAATGTCTCCAAAAATTTGGAGAATTGTTTATCAACCGCCTTTCGCTGTAGTCTCTGGGGGAAAGGGATATTCTCTGTATACTCATTCTCCGGAGTTTTCTCTACTGCTGGGCTAGGCTCAATCACCTTCTTTTTTTCTAACTCTGCTTGCTTCTCAACCACCGGTCGCGGTATCGCCGCTCCAACCGCTTTCGCTTCAATTGCACCGCTCGACATCGCTTCCCTGATTTACCGTATTGCTTGGCAATGTCCTCGATGTTTGCTTGCTTTGCTACCGACCCACTTGAGTTTCCAATTTCTGAATGAGGATCTAGCATCATGAACTGGTCCGCATTGCGCGTCGCTGCCACCGCCACTCGTCTGTCTTTTCTTTCAACCGGTATTGAATCGCTGATGTTGTGGGCTTGAATGAAAGGCTGCTGATTCTGGTTCTGCTGGTTCTGGTACTGACCCCTGTACTGGTTCTGTTGCCCCTGGTACTGGTTCTGTTCTTGATATCGATCACGCCGCATCGATTCTCGCCGCACGGTCTCCTTTCCATGAGAAATTTGGGTGATTCCTCCATCCTGAATTATAAGTGTTAGAGTAGGGGTTGTTCTGTTGCCTCTGATAATTACCTATGGCCTGACACTCTGCCTGCTCCATTGGTATATTGTTGGGATCCGCTGAAGGACACCTATCAAATGTATGTGGGCCACCACATATCTCACAGCTTTTAGGCATCTGTACCGCATTCACTGACATTGTATGTTCTTTGCAAATGTTTCGCTAGAAGGGCCACTTGGGCATTCAAGGCAGCAATAGCATCTATTTCGTGGACTCCCACTGTTCTTCTCCCATTTGTCGACCTCTCTTCCGTGACATGGTTGTTAGTGGTCATATCTTCTAATAACTCATGAGCGTCGTGGGCTGTTTTCCTCATGAATGCTCCACCTGCTGCTGCATCTATGATGGTTCTGGTTGTACTTGCCACCGTTGTAGAAGATGTGGACCAAGTTCCACAACTCAATGCAATGGTGTGGGCACTTTCTCTGTAGATCTTTGAACCTTTCCCAAGCTTCATATAAGGACTCTCCATCTGCTTGGTAAAAGTTGTTCAACTCCCCTCTCAGTTTTGCTGCTTTACACGGGGGAAAGAACTTGGCTAGAAATTTCTGTGCCAGCTCGTGCCATGTGAATATCGAATCGGCTGGCAGGGAATTCAACCATACTTTTGATCTATCCCTGAGTGAGAAGGGAAAGAGCCTCAATCTGACGGCATCATCAGTAACGCCGTTATATCTGAAAATGGCACATAGCTCCAAGAAATTAGCTATGTGCATATGTGGATCCTCCGATGGTAGTCCTCCGAATTGCACTGTGTGCTGTACCATGCTCAGAATCGCCGGTTTTATTTCGAAATTGTTGGCTCCTATTGTAGGGAGCCTAATGCAAGTCTGTGCTCCATTCACTCTTGGCAACACATAGTCTCCCAAACTTCTTTCTGGCTGGATTTGGACTCTCTCTTCCACGTCTATTGGCGCTTGCCTAGGTATTCCTGGATGGGGTTGATTCTCACCTAACTCTTCTCCCATCCCGTTGTTGTTCTGCACGTCGTTCATCTCTAACAAGGTTGCAATCCGCTGATTCTTTTTACATTACGCTTGCGAGTTTTCTCAATTTCTGGATTGAAGGGAACAAGAGTGTCTGCTCCTCTTCTCCTTCGCATAAACTGATTTCCTGAAATAGATCAAAAACAGACAACAAATCACGGCACCTCGAATTTTCAAAAGAAAAACGTAAAAATTAAAAATTAAAAGTAAAGTTAAAAACCAAATTAGAAATTAAAAATAGACAACTTTGATATTGAACTATGCCTAATCTCCGGCAACGGCGCCAAAAACTTGATGCGCGTTAAGATGCACACACTTTAAACGCAAGTGCACGTTATCGTATCAAGTAGTATAGTCTTTGATAAGACCGAATATCGTCCTCTGGGATTAGGGTTCAAGTACCAACTATCTATTTTCTAGTATCTATTTGGCGAATTGATAATTGATTTGGTTGTTTATAACTACGAATTATGAAAACTATTTAAAGTATAAAGGTTTACTTCAGATGTGATGGGAATAGGGCTTCCATGTATCCTTACTATCCGCTTATGCTACTTACTAATGCATTAACTTATGGTATTCTTCTTTTGGAGAAAGCAGGTTTATGAAATCGTTTTATACTCCCGTTAGGGTTATATAAACACTCAACCCCAGTATCGCACCTTACCTACCTTTCGGTGATAAGGATAACTTTATAGGAGGATTAAGAACAAAAACCTAGTTGACCGTCACGCACAATGCGCAAAATTAGGGTTGTTAAGCCTCTCATCAACGCTACATAAATAATTGAGGTATTTTCATCCCCAATCGAGAATGTCTACCCAACTTACAAAGATATTCACAATCCCCCTTTTTCAGAATCTGATTAGAAACTATATAGTGATAATTAGTTGTCAGTTAATTACCAAGAATTCAACTCAATTATTGGATAGATCTCTCAATAAGAAAAATAACCATAAGCATGCATTAATTTATAACATAAGTTTCAAGAAATTCAACATAGAAAGCCCTATAAGAGAATTAGTTCCTAGCCATTGACATGACAAGAACTAATTCCATGTTCATCATACAAAACTGAAATAAATAACAAGAAAGGAAAAGAAATTATTAATCTATTGGTATCCAATCTCCAAGCAAAAGTCTTGTGTTGTGCAAGAAGGGGAACCCTCAAAAACTGCCTAGGGTTCTCCTTTTATAGGCTGCAAACCGCCTCCCTCTTTTCCTTCAGGCCTGGCCCAGAATTTCGTCAAAAGACCTAATTTTTCCGCGTCGGCGCCCTGCGACAGCGCGCGGCCACGGGTTCTGCAATCCGTCGGGTGTTTTGGCGCCGCGGCCGATATCTCGCGTGTAGGCCAGCGTACTGTATCTTCGTAGCTCCCGGATGTTTAGCGCGCGCCTCCTGCATCTGTCATGCGAGCGCGCTGCCAGAGTCTTCTGCCTCTCTGAATAGTGGGCGCGCGCTCGCTTTCGCAGGGAGGCCGCGCTGGTCTGGATTTCACCCTCGTTCGCCATTTTCTCTGTTTTCAGCTCTGGCATCTCCTCTTTTGCCCTCTTTTAGCTCCTTTTCCGCCATTTGGCCATTTTAACCACTTTGACTCAAAAGAAAGAAAAAATATCCTAATACGACACTTATATGTGCACAATGGGATAAAAGACTAACTAAAACTGATTCAAAAGGTGTATATAAAATACACCGATCAACGTGCACTTGCGTTTACGTGTGTATAAATCGCGCATCGAGTTTTTGGCGCCGTTGTCGGGGATTGACGTACTTTCAATATCGATTTATTTATTCTTATTTCTAATTTGGTTGCTCCAAGAACAAGTTTCTAACTTGTTCTACGAGCATTTTTTATCATCTTTTGTTGTTTTCTTATTTTGCAGGTTAAATTCGAAGAAAAAAAATCAGGACACATGGACTACTACTATCAGAGACAGTGGAGTCATCAACAGCAGCTTAATCCACAGGTTCTGGAAGAGGATCTAGATGAGTTGCAGGCAGGCATACTCAGGCTCACCAAGTGTCAGTCTCAGTTCATGGATGAGACAAGAGTGTCCCTCAGAAATTTGGAGACACAAATAGGGCAACTAATGGATAGGATGAGCAATACACTTCAAGAAAGTCTGCCAAGCGACACTGTTGTGGGAAGTGATAAGAAAATTAAGGAACTTGAACCACACCCAGCTGTTGAGGAATCTGGCGAGATAGTTGGTGTAGAGAAGGAAAAGATTACTGATATCCAATTATTCACCTTTTGGATTCTTTGAAAATTCTTTGTCATGTACCTATTGCAAAAGAAATACCACCAGCGGTCACTGTTGATCCTCAAATAGGAAGTCCATACCATCTAGGTCACCCCCTAGAGTTGAGATGTGTTGGGAATATCACTGATCCCTACATTAGAGAGAGCCTAAAAGACAAGCATGTCTTGTGTACTTGGGGGATAATCTTATATCTGAAGCCCTTAGCTGAAAAGATTGTTGTAGAAAAAGTGAGGCCTGCAACAATAACTATGCGGATTGCAAGCAGTTCGCAGAAGGATCAATGGGCACTCGTAAAGGTTAACTGCGTCCGGCTAAAAGACGTTAAAGACAGCGCTTGTTGGGAGGCAACCCAATGTTTATTAATTATGTTATTTTAATTTCTATTTTTATTTTGTTTTATTTTATCTTGAACAGTCTCACGGTCTTGGGTTCTTGTTTTGTGTTGTTGGATGACAGGTGGACTAGGAGCAGACCCCGAACAGAAAAATGAGCAAAAACGCTGAAAAAGGAAAAAGTCGTCGTCAGCGCCGCGACGCCCAGAATCAGCGCCGTGGCGCCGGAACTTCAGAGAGCCGCAGTACTTGGGGCACCACGGCGCCGAATCTCAGGGCCGCAGCGCCGAAGGTTCAGAAACCCAGATTTCGTGCAAATTCCAGAATTTTTTCTCCCAGACCTCCGTTATGACCGCTGTGTTATGTCACTAAGTTGTCCCTATTTTAGTTTTGAGTCTTGCACACATTAGGAACAATATGTGATTTAAGTTTGGGGGGAGTTCTCATTTTATTCTATGTGTTTTTGAGTCTTTTTGTTTATTTCTATGTTTTATGAGTCTAATTTTTTTTTTATTTATTTATTTTTATGATCAAGCATGTTGTAGTTACTTGAAACGCCTAGTGAAGTAAAGTGGAATAATGTAATGGAATTAGAAGCAACCATCTGAACACTTAGGATAGATATGCCAAAAATTCATGAAATCGAACTATTTGGGGTATCTTGCTTGATTTATGCATTGTTAGTGATTAAACCTATGTGTCTGCTTGCTTGCTATTTGAGGTGAAATAGTTAGGATATGCATGTTAGGGAGATGATTCAGGCATCACATTTCACTCTCGTCGTTGCTAGATGTATGGACTGTTTTAATGGACTGTTTTAACATGATTAAAGGGTTGGATGAACATGATAAATAAGTGTATTAGTCACCTTGGTTGCTGTTTTGGTTATACCTTCAAGTTGCATCTTGTTATTTGGTATTGTTGGTTGGGTTTGTAAATTGTGGATGTGCATAGAAATAGGGGGAGTACTGCCCAAATTTTTATAGAAAAGAAAGCAAGTTATCATTCAATTATAACGTATGATAGTAATCGTAAGGTTAATGGACATGTTACTATTATTATAGGTTGAAGTGCTAGTGTCACGACCCGGCCCCGGGCCCGCGACTGGTGCCCTACCTGGGCACCCTTACAGGTAACCATCAGATAAAATCAGTGGAACATACATAAGACACATAACGTACATCAATATGAAGTAAAGCAACGCTGGCGATAAGTGCCTTCCTGGATATATGTATAGATAGCCAAAAGCAATTACATCCTTTTTCTTTTACAAGCTGACCCACAAGATATGACTACAGACCTCTAAGAGTATTGACATAACAACTGTGACGGGACAGGGCCCCGCTATACCCCTGAATGTACAACAACTGACAATACCAGGGATCTGAACCAAAGATAAGCCTCCGGAGTAATGGAGCTTCACAACAGCTGAACAGTGATCCTAAGAGTGAGGATCAACAACCTGTTTAACTCTACCTGCGGCATGAACGCGGCCCCCGCTGAAGGGGGTCAGTACAAAATATGTACCAAGTATGTGAAACTGAAAGTACTGAAATGAAATCATATAGTCTAAAATAAAGCTGGAGACATGTATGATAACCAAAATAATAGTACATTGTGCCTTACTAAAAATGAGAGTAAACAAGAATACACTTTACTGCTTAAAAAAAATAGGAAGCTTATGATCAAATTAGGGTCACCCGCCCGTAGTATCATTAAGCAATCCTACTCCTGGGACTATTTCACCCGCATAGGTCTTGTGGACCCGCAATGGAGCAATTCGCTCCGCATGGGACTATTTCACCCGCATGGGCCCGGTGGACCCGCAATGAGTACATACGCCGCACTCGCATCGTGGGGAGCAAATCCACAGAATAAGTAGTAACCCGGGGGTTTACCCCGCAAGAATAACATAACACTAGCACAACCGGCTATCATACATAACATAAGCAAGTTAAGAAACCCCTTAACTTCTTATGTTACTTAATTAGCATGCACTCTCATTTTATGTAACTTAAGGCACTAACATGTCATGAAAAATCCGGAAATTTAACCCAAAGTACTACGTACTTCTATTCTTTTCAAAAGACTCCTTTTTAAATAAAACCCCAGGATACTAATGCCCTTAGTATCAAGGCATGCTTGCTTTCTCAAAACAAGTCACTACATCTTTAGAAATTCAAATCAAAGCTTTTCAAGAAAAATCAAGCATTTTTACTTTCACAACCTAGGAAACTCATGCCTATAAATCAAGTAGACCACTCTCTTAACCATCCATAAAGTCGTTATAACTAACTTCTCATAAAGCCGTTATAACCCTTTATGTTTTAGACAACCCAAAACAATTACGTTCCTCTTTGAAACCAAGAGACTTATACTTTTGAAAACCAAGTATCATATACTTTCAAATCAAGTTTCATAACTTCCAGAATACTTCAAGTTCCTTGACTTTAGAAATCAAGTCTCTTAACTTTAAAATAGTTCAAGTAACCCATACTTTTTCAAATCAAGTATTCTATTCTTTTCAAGTCAAGTAATCTTTACATGTAACATCAAGTAACATATACTTTTAAAAGTCGAGTTACTTCACTTTTCGAAATCAAGGCAAGGATACCAAACTGAAACAATGTTCACTAATAATACGTACGTCTACCGTACTATACCTTTGTAAATACTCATGCTCAAGAGATATGGAAGAGTTCACATACCTCTCCGACTTAATCCACTTGCAAAGTTGAATATGCCGCACGTAGAATGTCAACCTATAATGACCATAATACGTCTATCAACTTCTAGCTTTCCAACGTAGAATATTCTAAGTGTAAAGCTTCCTATTCTACGAAAAATTGGGCAGCACTTCCTTTGTTTCTACGTACTTCTTCACCTTTTTCAAGGCTCGAAATCAATAACCAACATGCCACATTCAAGGCTCAACAATTCAGTTAACCAAAGAGGATTACACGCCTAACAGGACGTGTAAAATTCTGCCCCACAATTAATATAAAAATTGTCCATTTCCTTAAGGCAATTCTCGACTCAAATGTGTAACAACATAAAGTTCATTCCAATTCCTTTTCAATCCAAATTGTTATTCTAACATGTTATATAGCCGCAATTGATTATAACAACTACAATCCCTTCTTTCTATAACATGCGACGATCGTAACTAACAATTAAATTGAATTACAATCTTAATGGCTAACATGAACTTTTTCGGATTTTAGGCTTTCAATATTCCATAACACTTATCAATCTTCATAATATATATCTCATGATCATCTATCACTTTCATAACATGGAATCTTCAATTACAATAGTAAGACGAAGATTATTACCTCAATAAGCCCAAATCTAATTCAAGATTCAAAGTTGATCCTTAGCAACTTTAGCTCATCTTCTTGACGTTCCAATCCACTCCAAGCAACCCTTGGAAGCTTATGAAGAACTCTTCTTCAAGTTTTAACTCAATCTATGAAAAACCTCTTAGGTTTTCATGTTGCGACTAACGTAAAAACGTAGTTTTCCCAGGATTTTTGTATTGAGATATCCTTAGAATACCTCTAGGGATCTTAGGTTTGAATATTAGAATTTATGAAGCAAGATTGCAAAATTTCTCTTTTCTTTTCCTCACTTGGCCGAGAGCTCTTAATGGAGCACCTAAAGTTTTTGCAAAAATTTCTAAGTGTGGAATTCATCCTTGCTACTAGTAGTAGTATGTATATATAACACCACCAAGGGCTAGGATTGAACCAATTGGATGGCTACGATTGGTCAATTATATCAAGCCTCAACTTGCCCTTTGACTTGGTCCATTTTATCAAGACAATTTGGCTACACTAGCCATGCTATTTTCGTCCAACATAATCCATGTGGAGGGTGACACGTGTCGCCCTCCCATTGGTCCATAATATTTCGTTTTCCGAAATTTCCATAATTGGTCAAAATATCGGAAACCTCGTGGGCCCCACAAAAATGTAAAATTTCTCGGGTGGGCCCCACGTATCCAACTCTGAAAATAAAATTTCATAATTCCGATAAACTCTTAAAAGTCTTAAATAACCAATTTGAGAACCCAATTCTCATTAACGAACAATTTTTCTTCCCAAGGTTCGGAAGATTTTTCCTTCGGAAAACAATTCTTTCTTTCGTTCAAATTTTTAAGTCCTGTGTTCTCCCGTCTATTGTCCTATACATGTCCTGGAATTACGGGGTGTAACAACTAGTCAAGGCATATTTAGACTAATTGAGTTGGTTAGTTCGTCAATAATGTATGTGAAACTCTTCTTTCCTTCTTTTGGCATAATTTATATAAAATGAGTGTACGACGGACGTACATGATTTCTACATAGTCTAACTCCTAAAGATATTTGTTATGAGAAGTGTCTTTGATTTTTTTCAGTAAAATTTCATTTTAATGATGATTTAAATTGCATATGGTTGTTCATGATATCCTCGTGCAAAGTGTTATTATTCCACTTCACCGCATCCCGGGCCGGACAGATTCGTGCTCAGATTTCTTGCATTATTTCACCGCGTCCCTCGCTAGATGGCCGGGCAGTCTATGTATACATGGTGTCGGTACAGATACCCAGGATAGTATATTTCACCGCGTCCCTCGCTAGAGGGCCGGGCAGTTTATGTATGTATGATGCGGGTACAGATACTTATGATATTATATTTATATACACGATGATTACTTGAACAGACATTCATGATTTTGATATGACTCTCATATTTTTATAAGGCACGGTTGACTCTCATTTTTATATATGGCTCAGTTGGATTTGATATTTGATTATCATACTTGTCTCATGTTATTTTTTGACCGGTTGTGATTATCTATTTTGGTACTTTATGTTTCATATACTCAGTACATTCTTTCGTCTCGACCCCTTTCCTCGAAGCTGCGTTAAATGCCGCAGTATACGTGTGTTCGATTCGGTGATCCTTCAGTCTAGTATTCCTATTCAGCGGTTTGGAGAGCTCCATTGATTCAGAGCTTAGTCATTTTGGTACAAAACCTTATTTTTTACTTGTGCGTATTTAGGGGCACGACGGGGCCCTGTCCCGTCATATTTCATTATCGTACTCTTAGAGGTCTGTAGACAGTTGTGGGTCGTACGTATGCGGACTGTCAACCTATTTTGGTCATCTACGTTGTTCTACTCTATTTTGGGATGCTTCCGCATACAAGTGATACTATATGGTGGCAGCCTTGTCGGCTTGCCTATTTTATTATGTTGTGACTCCCCAGGAGACATGTACATTCGTGTGTAAAGGCAGCCTTGTCGCCTTGCCTATTTTGCTATATAGCGTGTGATACAGTTTTCCCCATTTGTCCTTGGTGTCAGTTGGATTATGTGTGACAGGTTAGTATAATGGCGTCCAATTAGGACGCCGTGTTCACGGCCCATCGGGTCGGGTCGTGATAAAAGTGGTATCAAAACAGTTAGTCCTCAGAATGTCTACAGACCGAGTCTAGTAGAGTCTTGTGTATGGGTATGTTGTGCACCATACTTATAAGCAGGAGATTGTCGGACATTTAGGATGGGTTTCTATTTTTTCCTCTCATAGATCGTGCAATAGAGCTGTGTTATTAGGATAATCCCTTTCTGACGACTTATTATGTTTACAGTTATGCCTCCGAAGAAGGCGACAGCGGCCCAGAAGGGCAAATCAGTAGCAGGAGCTACTAGCCGGATTCAGAGAGTTACCAGGTCCCGTACTCAGTCTATGTCGGAGACTGTACCCCAGTCGACAAGCTCTTCCACCTCACCACCTCCAGAGGCTCTAGGTCGTGGCGCGCACCGATTCTCGAGGCCCAAAGACTGAGCCTCAGCTCTTCACCGAGGCGAAGGGCGAGGCCATGAGAGATGCGGTTCAGCTGCTGACTAGATTAGTGGCAGGGCAAACTCACAGACAGGGATTAAGAGTTGACCCCAGATCAGATAGTTTGAGGATTCGGGATTTCTTGAGATGTAGTCCTCCAGAGTTTTACGATTCAGAGCCCGAGGATGATCCACAGGAATTTGTCCGACAGATACAGCGTACGTTGAGGGTAATAAAGGTTTTAGAGACGAGTCTGTTGAGTTGGCTTCATATCGGTTGCGTGACGTAGCTATTAATTGGTATGAGTCGTGAGAACTATCTAGGGGTGAGGGTGCTCTTCCAGTCGTGTGGGATGAGTTTGCAGAGGCTTTCCTTGACCACTTCCTACCTCCAGAGAAGATGAGAGCAAGAGTTGATAGGTTCCTAAACTTGAGGCAGAACGGTAGGAGCATTAGAGAATACAACCTTGAGTTTGATTCATTGGCCAGATACGCACCTACTATTGTAGCGAATATGACAGACATGGTGCATTGCTATGTGATGGGGCTGGACCACTACTTGATCGATGGGTGTATGGTAGTGGCTCTTCAGCCGGGTATGGATATTGCTCGGATCCAGGCATATACGCAGGGGGTTGAGGACCGACACAGAGGGCGGCAGCCAGACATATATCATGTCAGTGACCAGCATAAGAAGGCTAGGTCGGCAGGTTATTCTGGTGAGTCTCGCGGCAGGCAGCCTCAACAGCAGGTTAGATATTTATCCCAGCCCGCACAGAGTGCTCCCCTACAGTTCACATGTAGGAGATTTGACCGTCCAGGGTATTCAGGAGCCGGTCAGATCTCCAGGGCTTCATGTTCTCAAAGGAACATGGGTTTTACTCAGTCGGGACCCCTTTTACCTCGGTGTTCTCAGTGTGGTAGACATCATTCTGGGAACTTCCATTTTACCACATGTGGTTGTTATTCTTGCGGCCGTCAGGGCCACATGATGAGAGAGTTTCCCTATAGAGGTGGTTCAGGTTGTATGGCTCGGCCTACGGGTTCGATTGCTGGTTCATCATCATCAACTATGCGCCCCACAGGGCAGGGTATTCAGATGCCAGCAGGCCGTGGTAGAGGCCGTGGCGGAGCTCTCAGTTCTAGCGGTCCTTCGAACCGCATATATGTTTTAGCCAGTATGCGTGATCAGGAGGCGTCACCAGATGTTGTTACATGTATATTATCGGTCTTTTTCTGTGACGTATATGCATTGATAGATCCATGTTCCACCTTGTCATACATATCTCCCCTTGTTGCTAGTAGAATCGGGATATAATTTGAGTCGATATAACCATTTGAGGTAGCTACACCGGTAGGAGATTCGGTCATAGATAAGCGTGTATATAAAAATTGTTCAGTGGTTATATATAGTCATCATACCATAGCAGATTTGATAGAGTTAGATATGACTGGCTTTGATGTTATCATGGGTATGAATTAGTTGACTTCTTGTTATGCTAACGTCCAGGGCCGTCTCAAACATTTTGGGGGTCCTGTTCTAATTCGTAAAAGTGGGCCCTTAATTGGGCTAAGACCTGTGAATTATGGACTTTTACAGTAAATTATGGCTAATACTACTTAATAAAAAATGAAAAAATGGGCCCTAAATTTTTTCATTTTTCGGGAGGCCCTGTGCGGTAGCACACTTCGTACGGGTCCAAAGATGGCCCTGCTAACGTCGATTGATGAGAGAAGTTGGTTCGATTTCAGTTTCCAGCCGAGCTAATTATAGAATAGAAGGGGAATACAGCATCGCCGAGGGGTAAGTTTATTTCATACCTCAAGACAATGAAGATGGTTAGAAAAGGCTATATTTATCATTTGGTTCGGGTGCATGATACGGAAGCAGAGGTACCGACTCTTTAGTCAGTTCCGGTAGTTAGTGAGTTCCCGGATGTATTCCCAGATAATCTTCCAGTTCCTCCAGAACGAAAGATGGAGTTCAGTATAGATGTACTGCCAGATACCCGACCTATATCCATTCCTCTTTATAGAATGACACCTGCAGAGCTGAAGGAGTTGAAGGAGCAGCTGAGAGACTTGTTGGAAAAAGGCTTCATTAGGCCTAGTACATCTCTTTGGGGAGCACCGGTATTATTTGTGAGGAAGAATGATGGGTCGCTGCGGATGTGTATTGATTATAGGCAGCTGAATAAGGTAATCATCAAGAACAGGTATCCCCTCCCCAGGATTGATGATTTATTTGACCAGTTTCAGGGTGCTAAGTGTTTTTCGAAGATAGACTTGCGGTCAGGTTATCATCAGGTGCGAGTAATGGAGGCAGATATTCTAAAGACAGCATTCAGAACCCGATATGAACATTATGAGTTTAGAGTGATGTATTTTGGGCTGACCAATTCCCCAACAGTATTTATGGATCTGATGAACCGGGTATTCAAGTCATTCTTGGATACGTTTGTTATTGTATTCATTGATGATATCCTGATTTATTTCCGTTCAGAGCAGGAGCATGCGGACCATTTGGGCCTGGGCTATTGGAAAATTGGGCCCAGTTCCCGAGCCTGGAAAACACCCACGATACGGTGTTACTAGACTATATACGACGCTACTGGACCGGCCCAGTTCCAGGATACAGGGGCCCACTATTGGGCCCAATATTATTGTTGCTGCTGACTACCCCGAGGGCCACCACCGCCACCACCACTGTTCCAGCCACCACCATTATTGTCGCCCCGATTCGTATCATTATTTTTGGGATTCTGATCCTTTTTGTCACCACTGTGAGCACGGTTTTGGCCCGATTTATCAACAAAATCCGTAGAGTTTATGGAGGACGTCATCATGACTACGAGACTAGCACTGGTAGCCACACTTTTGGCTAAGCCAGCTTCTTTGAGCGTAAGCATAGAACGAGCCTGATAAAATTATAGAAGATGACTACTCTGACGAAGAAGCCTGTCAACACCACTATAGGCCTGCAACCATTTGTCAGACCAAACAATCATTTGTAACGGGCGGACCTACGTTGCGGTGTTGGTCCGCCAATTCTTTCAACCTTTTGTAATATGCCAAAACGTTGGGGAAATCTTCCATATTGACGTGGGATAATTCCTGCTCCAAGGTAATAATATGAGTATTTTGATTATCCTGGAATATATCACGTATTCTATTCCAATCCACCATTACTGTAGCGTCAGGTTCGATAATCGTTTGCAACAGATCGATAGAAATAGTGGAATAAATCCACTGAAGAACAATAGCATCAAGTGTCGTCCATAACTTTGGATCATTCTCGAGTTTTGGCACCGTTGTATATGTAGGAGCCGCGGGGATCATGTGATGAAGGACTTGATGCGATCGTGCATGAACTTTGAACAACTCGACCCATGTCGCATATTGTATGTTTTCTATTTCAAGAACGATAGGGATGTGATTCTTGATATTAGAAACAACAAGGGCTGGGTGAAACGTGTTCTTAGCCATAATAGCAACGCAAGACGTGATGTAGGGATTTGAAAAAAAATTAAGAGAGTAGAAATAGAACTTGCACGGAAATAAAGGCAAGCTCTCGGGTATGGTGCTCGAAGTTTAGGATTTTGGGAGAGGAAATTTTAACCTAGACCTCTAATACCATGAAAGAAATAATCTCTTGATTATTTTCATTAATGAAAGAGAATATATACAATTTACAATTTCCATAATAGGAAAATTTTATTCTTATTCTAATCCCAAAACTCTATTCTAGTAGAACAAGACTCCTATAATTATGGTAAGTCTACAATGCAATTATCATAATTAAATATGATAGAAATCGGCTATACTCAAACTATCCTAAACCGTGATATACCATATATGTATACCACGGTATATATGTACATTCTAGTTCTAACCGAGACCCAATATCCATAGGATATACACGCGTATATCGTGTATATTTTATATATATTTAACAGAAAGAAAAGTATGCAGGCTTTCTTGTGTTGCAAAAAGGACAAGAAAATGATAGGACGGCATTAGACTACCCTCATTTGATCAAATTAGGTTGGTTTCACCCAATATTCGGTATTCGATCGTATTGGAGTTTCTTCTAATTTAAATTTATAATGTATAAGACCCATTAAAGAGTGAAGTGCTTTCTATTAAGATTTCTCATTTTCGATTCCAAAATTTCTATTGAAGAGCTAATGAATTTTATCCATTCCAATAATTTTTAATAGATTTTCTTTATCCAATTGTTGCTTAGTTAGTTATACACGGAAAAAGGACCTAGTTATTGTCTGCTATCTTTGTCCCATGAATGAAGTTGTAGGCCACTTCAATAAATGGAGTTTCCTATTCCCTCCTCTTGGAGTATTCCTATACCTGTCTAAGGAGGCGGGTTGACCCGGATATCGGATCGGTTGACTCGGATATCGGACCGGTTGATTCGATACAAAATTTGGTCTGGTCCGGACTGGTAAGCTTTACCGGATTGGGGGTTGGTTTGGCCCCAACCCCAACCCACACGGATTGGGGGGTTGGTTTGGCCCCAACCCCAACCCGCACGGATTACAGAGAAATCCGATAAAGATCCGGATCGGTTGAACCGGTAACGAAAAACCGGTAACCTTACCGGTTAACCTCACCGGTAAGGTAAAAAATTAAAAAAAAAACAAAGGGTTGTTGGCCCAACGGTAATATTACCGTTGGGGGGAGGGCTGGGGTGGGGCAACGGTCTTAAGACCGTTTTTGGCATTTTTATTTTATTGTTTTTTATTTTTTGTTTTTTAATTTTTTGTTAATTACATTTTTATCCTTTAAAAAAATTATAAATACTCTACATTCTTCTCATTTTTATCACACAATTATTTCTACAATTCTCATACTCCCTTAATTCTCTATATTATCAATTCTCAAGTTATTATTATTATTATTATTAATTTTCAAAGTAGCAAGATGCAAGACTTCGAGCTTCGAGTTTCAATTGAGTTCTGAATTCCAAAGTTTGGTACACTCGTTTCATTCTCTATTTATTTTATTAAATTAGCATATTTATTTGTTGATTAGTTAAATTAAAATGAAATATTTTATAATGGATAAAGGTAGAACTATTTCAAGTGGTACAAAATCTAAAGGTTCTTCATCATCTAATCAAAATATAAATTATGATCAAATGCAAGAAGATTTTGAAATAAAAGATAATTATTATGATAATTCTCATATAGATAATATTGTTGAAACTGAAACTCATACACCTACTAGTGTGCCTTCTATATAGATAATATTGTTGAAACTGAAACTCATACACCTACTAGTGTGCCTTCTATATAGATAATATTGTTGAAACTGAAACTCATACACCTACTAGTGTGCCTTCATATAGATAATATTGTTGAAATTGAAACTCATACACCTACTAGTGTGCCTTCTATTAATGTTAGTAATACTAGTCGTACACCTCTTTTACCAGTAGTAAGGAGTAGGAGAATCAAAATAAGGAGTAAAGTGTGGAACTTTTATGATAGAATTGGGGACACTGATAGAGTTAGATGTAATATTTGTGGGGAAACTTATAAACATGGTAATGACAGGGGGCGGACACTTTAGTTAGGCATGTACAGAGAGTTCATCCGACACACTGGTCAACAACAAATTAAGTATAAAATATAAAGATGCAGTTACATTATTTGATAATTGAACAACTCTGCTACTAATCTTCGTTCTAGTTCTGCTTCTGTTCTGTGTCTACATCTGCAGGATTCAATGAAGACGATGATAATGAATCTAGATTCTAGATATATGGAGCACTTTTACAATTGCACAAGTTGCGGCGAAATCGTGGAAACGGGACTGAAATTTCAACTCTAGATTTAGAGGCTATGGAATATGGACTATGGAGCATCACCAATTCAATCAACCTATAAATTACGAAAAACTTTGTAAAAGGATGCATAATATGTAAATAAAATTATTATTACTTCATTATGTACTCTTATTAACATTATGAATATTGAAAGTTCGAAAGTTTACATATTATCATTAGTTTTTATTTTATTATCTCTTTAGTTGTTATTTGTTAACTTATGTCTACTAATTTCTACTAATTTAATAAATTAATAAATTTTCGAAATAATTTTTTTTATATAGTTTATATGTAGTTATATAAACTATAAAGTTATAAATTATATTATATTATTATATTACATATTTAATTTGAATTTAGTTAAATTTTAAAATTTATAAAAAAACGGACATGCGGTGATCGAATCCGGTAATGAACGGACTGTAGGCACGATAAGCGATGAACTGGGCCGTGTCGATCCGGAATCGGTTCAACCCGATAACGGGAAACCGGTCCGTTCCGGGTCGATCCGCTAGACAGGTATAATTATTCCTATAGCCTGATTTACCAAGCTTTAAAAATATGCTTATTTTGAAGGGGGGAAAAGTGAGAAACTGTTTATATTTGGCCAATTAACCTAAAAAGCACTATTGAACAATAAGTAGTAGGCGTTTGGCCATAAAAAATAATTTCATATTTTTTAAAAAAAAATTAAGTTGGAGTTGTGTTTGGCCATAGTTTTTATAAATAATATTTGATTGTTGGAATATATTTTTTCTAATAAATATGAAATATGATTTATACTCCAATTTTTTAAAACAAGCAAAACCCACCCAAAACAATTAATAAACATAGCGAGTGTGTAAACAACGCTCATCAATTATTTTTTGTTACATTAAGCATGATTTATATAGAATTTCTTTAATATGATGATATAATCAAGTTCACAAAACTCATCGGTTGAATCAACTATGGGGTCAAATTTATAAAAGAAAATATAGGGTAAAATTTGAAAAATAAAAGATAAAAGCAATGATCAAAAATAAAAAGTGAAATTCTAAAAATAAGGTTTGAGGTGTTTTTCATATTCCAAATACCAACTTCAAGTTGTGTTTGGAATTTTCATGGCCAAACACTAGTTTTCAAAAAAAGTGAAAAAAAATTCCGGAAAAAAGTAAAAATATCTATGGCCAAACGGGCCAAACTTTTAAAAAGTGTTTCTAAGTGTATTTTTCTCAAAAGTTCTTTTCAAAAAAGTGTTTAAAGAATTTATTTTTTAAACGAAAAGCATATCAAGTATTCTTTCTTCAAAAGTACTTATTTTCTTTAAAAAGCTTGGTCATCTCAATTTTTTTAGAATAAGAACTTTTTTTAAAAATAAGTACTTTGAGGGAGAAAATAAACTTGGCAAAACAAGCTATTAGTCGTTAACAACTCAGAAGAAAGACGAATTTGGAAAAAAAGAAAAAAGAAAATGAAAGGAAAAGGAGAAGATTTTTTCGGAGAAGAAAAACATCATTTCTTGCTTACTTTTTCATAATTCCCTTCACATTATCATCATAGAAGTTCATTGTGCATTTCAATTGATGCATTAGTTTTAAGTCATCCACTTGAAACAATCAAGAAATGTATCCAGGGTTGAAGTTCATACTTTTTTTTTTAACGACGGGAACCCGCAACCGCTACTTTTTAACAAGTGCGCACTGGATAAACCCTCGAACTGACGCAATAGCCTGCAAACCACGTCAGTCAGGTAAACCACATTTGGCAAGCCATGTGTGACAGACTCAACCAAGAAGATGTTGACAAGGAAAATCGAACTCATGACCTTTCGGTTCCGCGCTCTCCTACTCCACTATAACTTACAAATTTAATTCCTCAGGCCTAAGCTCATATAACGTATTTCTGTTTTGACTCAATATACCTCACAAATTTATCTTTTAAGATACCCACCTCGAATCAAAAAACGAAGCTTCGTTGTGAATTTGTATTTTGCCTTATACAAGACTTATTTTCTCTCCCTTTTCATGTGGATTTTTATTGAGGATATGATATGCAATTTAGAAACACACTGAAATTAATGGAAAAAATTAAAGCAAACAGTTCCGTCCACTAGCAAATAGGAATACACGGTTCACAAAGCCCAATGAAATAGTACTCTTTCATGAAATTAGAAATGGACAAGAGGGCAGACAAACATTTACTAATCCCTCTAAATCAAACAGATTATTCATTTAGTCATTTACATCACCTTAAAAAATACTAATTTTTAAGTAAATAAGTAATTTGATTAAAAAAGGGCAGTCTGGTGCATTAAACTCTCATTATGCGCGGAGTTCGAGGAAGAGTCGGACTACGAGGGTCTATTGTACGCAGTTTTACCTCACATTTCTACAAGAGGCTGTTTTCACGGCTTGAACTTATGACGTCCTGATCACATGACAATAACTTTACCAGTTACTCCAAGACTCCCTTCCGTAATTTAACTAAAATATCTTTAATTAAATATGTATTGAATTTAATTACCTAACATTTAATAAGAATAATTCTAAAAAAATAAAATTAATTCATTTTAATTTGATAAGTGAACGTTTTTTTTTATACAGAGGCTACTAGTATAACATTGTTGAGGAAAGTCTGCAAATAATTTACTTAAAGTTAGGCCTTTTGAAGCAAAGACGTTTTGAGAAGAACTTTTTGCCATTTAATAAATTCTGAAGAAAAGCTAAATCATGCAGGATTTTAAAAAAGAGAAAAAAACTTTTTCTTACAAGATCAAAAGGGTATTTCATTTGTTTTCTTAATATTTTTTTATTAAATAGAAACTTTCCAGCCAAAATTTTATCGGAGAATGGCAAATACAACGGAATGAAATGTTTTTCATGCCTTCTTTTATTCCAAAAATACAATATATATATACAATCATATACGAATCAATCTAGGCAACTATTAAGGTAGACTATCCTAATAATATGCTAATAATCTTTACAACTTAATTATACAATATTTAATTTAATTATACAATATTTGATTTGATATTATGGAAACAATAATGAATGTTTCTATAATTATCTTAAATGTTCCCTGCAGTCTTAGAGGGAGGTTCTCGTATGTTGAGATTGTTCCTGAAATCATCAAAAAGTACACGCGGAAGACCTTTAGTGAAAATATCTGCAATCTGATAACGGGACGGTATCTGGAGAACACAGACTTGTCCACGAGCAACCTTTTCACGGACAAACAAGATATCAATTTATATGTGTTTTGTGCGTTGATGTTGGACAGTGTTACCTGATAAATATATCGCACTCACATTATCACAATAAATCACGGTTGATTTTTCGATCGAACAATGAAGTTCCAAAAGAAGATTACGGAGCCAACGTGTTTCAGAGACCACATTAGGTACCCTTCGATATTCTGCTTCAGCCTCGATCGAGAAAATATCGGTTGGCATTTCGACGACTATGAAATTAGGTTGTCTCCTAGAAAGACACAATAACCAGAGGTGGAACGTCTTGTATCCGGGCAGTCACCCCAATCAACATATGTATAAGATGTGAGGCTAGAGATGATGGACTTATACAGATGCAACCCAAAATTAAGAGTACCCTTAACATACCACATAATTCATTTGAAAGCCCTCATATGCTCTTTCTCTGGGTCATGCATATGTAAACAAACATGTTGAACTGCATAGGAGATATCTGATCTTGTGAATGTGAGATACTACCCCTGCTAAGCTACGGTAATGTGTTGGATCACTGTAGGGAGTACCTGTAGAGTTACCCAATTTGCCTTGGTATCAACCGACATGTGTGACGATTTGCAAGAGGACATACCGACTTTTTCAATGATCTCCTCGAGGTATTTCTTTTCACAAAGAAACATATCACTTACATATTGAGTTAACTCAATGTCCAAAAAATAGTTTAAAGAGCCTAAATCCTTCATAACAAATTCTGAAGTAAGGAATGACATAATAGATTGACGAAGTGACTCAGATGACACTATGAGAATGATGTTATCCACATAGAGAAGAATATATGTCATGTCATTTCCCTTCTTATAAATGAACAAAAACTGATTGGACTTGCTATATGAGAACCCCAGTGTCAGGACAAACCCTGCAAACCTATTATACCACGCCTTGTGGGCCTGTTTCAAACCATATAATTATTTTTTCAACAAACAAACATAATAATGATGAATATGATCTCAGAAACCCAAATGTTGGTGCATGTAAACTGTTTCCTGTAGGTGACCAAGTAGAAACACATTCTTGACGTCCAACTGATGAATGGACCATGATTTAGACATAGCCAGACTGAGAACTGTCCTAATAGTTACTGGTTTAACTATTGCACTGAATGTTTCACCGCAATCCATGCCAACCTGTTGAGACCTGCCATCACTAATAAGACGAGCTTTATGTCTCGCAAACGAGCCATCCGAATTTTTTTTACGACAGAAAACCCACATAGAATGTATTATGTTCACATTAGATGGATGGGGCACCAACTTCCACGTCTTATTTTTAATAAGAGCATCAATTCCATCCAACATGACAACTTTCTAATTCGGGTCTGATAGGGCAACTTTTGGATTTTTTGAAATTGGTGATGGTTGGATCGAGGATGTTAAGTTAAAATGACGCTTGGGACGAATATTCCCATGCATGGCACGATTTTCAACGGACTGAGGTGGGACCGAGACAAATGGCTGGGGCTGTTGACTTTCGAGATTTGGATTGGCCCGAGAGGAACTTATCGTGTGGGCTGGTGGAAATATGCATGGTTTCCGGGTTGGAGAAGTGGATTAGGGAGTAGTGGGTTCCCCCATGTGGGCCAACCGGTTGCGAGAAATTGACTGGGCCAAGGCCGAAGAGGAGGGAGTAGTGGGCCCCCTCGGTTGAGCTTGGTGAGATGGACCATTTAGATGGTAATTTAAAAATGGATGTAGCCCCTCATCCAAATATTCATATGAAGATAGGGATGACGTGTGAGAATTAGCAAACGGGAATGTGGACTCATAGAAAATAATGTGACGAGAGACAATAATTTTCACATTAGACATATCATAATACTTATAGCCCCGATGATTTTGTGGGTATTCCAAAATGACACATGGAGTGGAACGTACTTGAAGTTTGTTTATGATTGTGGAAGGAAACAATGGATATCACAAACACCTGAAACCCTCAAATGTGTATAAGAAGGAATACAATGGTACAAAATTTGTGTGGGTGATAGGTTTGAGAGTAGTGAAGAGCATAATGCCAAAAAGACGGTGGTGTGGACGAATGCGCAAGAAGTGTGCAAATTAAATTGTTGATTGTTCGGATTTTTCTTTTGGATTTCTCATTTTGAGGAGAGGTATGTGGACATGAAAGACGCAATGACATTCCATTTTGGTGATAAAATTCCTTAAATTGATCATGTATGAATTCTCTCCCATTGTCACACTAAAAAAATATTTAATGGACTTCTCAAATTGGGTTTGGATGAAAACACTAAATTGTTTAAAAATAGTGGGGACCTGCAATTTATTTCCGATGAGAAATGTCCACAGAAAATTAGAATAATCATCCAAAATAAGCATATAATACTTATGACATGCCGAACTTAAAATCAGGGATGTCCACAAATCACTATGCATTAGATCAAATAGCATAATAGGAAAATTTAACATGCTTCCCAAAAATACAAGTCTAACAAACATGAGAGTCCACAAATTTGTTACAGTCAATAAATTTATTTTTTAAAGAAAATTGAACATCGGTGCTCTCGGGTGTCCTACTGATTATTCCATAAAATAGGAGAAATAACAACAAAGGTTGATAGATTGGTGACTTGGTTATTGGTGGGGGCGGTGATGGGATACAAATCCCCAGTTCTATTATATCTTATTAGTGGCATCCCCGTCTGAAAATCATTCACATAAAACCCAAACGAATCAAAATTAACAGTAACATTGTTGTCAGTTGTGAAACGACGTACATATATCAAGTTTTAATAAGTTTGAGTGCATGTAGGTTATTTTTTAAATGTAAAGGTGGCTAGGAGGTTTAATTGACCAATATAATGAATTAGAATTTCTTACCCACTGCAAATGATAATATTTTTATTATTACTCATATTAAAATAAGAAGAGAGAATACCTTGAGATGCCGCCATGTGTGATGTTACTCCCGTGTCCATGTACCATGAATCATCAGGAACATTGAGATTCATTGTTCATGACTTGCTCGATATTCGTGGGAGCATAGCTTGTGGAAGATGGTCCATGGGCTGCAAAAGCTTGTTGCGAACAAGAACCGAGAACCCGGGCTGCCTAGATGCTGGAGGAGGTTAGGCCCACTGAGCCGCGAGGTACGAGTAGCCTATTGTTGCCGCCCCACGGTGGTACCGCCCCACTTCCGTCGGTGGCCGTTGAAATTGCCGCTGAGGTGTCTATTTTGGCCCTGCTAGTCGCGGTTGTTTCAGCCACCGGCGGCCTGTTCGCCACCCCGACCTCATCCCTTTCCACCATTATTTTTTCCTTTGTTATTGATACGACTTTGACCCCTTTTGGCCCATTATTTTGTCAGTTATTACCACTGCTCGAACCAGAATTTCGAGTGCCAAAATCATATGTATAATTGTTGGTGGAAATAAGAGTGGTGCCGACATTCGTTGTCGTCCCCATCGCCTGTTTTGTTTCTGGATTTCTTCAAGAATTAATCTCAAACGAGCATCATAGAATGGTGGTAAGGGATTACTTTGTTGAATGAACGTAGCAACATCATCAAAATATTCATTTAATACTGTAATCAATTGGAGAACTAACATTTGATTCGTCACCGGCGCACCAACATTTGATAGTTGATCGACAATCATTTTCAACTCTTGACAATATGCGGAGATGTTTGAAAAATCATTTGACATTAGTGAATTGGTTTTCAAGATATATCGCCCGATAAATTTTATTATCTTGAAAAATATTTTGCAAATGCTCCTAAGTTTGTTGAGCATAGAGTCCGGTTCTAAAATGGTGTGCAAAAGGTTATTAGAGATGGTTCCGTAAATTCATTGAAGGACTATAACATCTAAGCGAGACCATAGAGTTTTGTCAACAACGATGGTCTCCGTTGAAGACTTGGGGAAATAATATGGTATATGACTTGGTATGCTCGACAATGGATTTTGAATAACTCCGCCCAAGAAGAATTGCCCTTTTTCCATATCAAGAATAATTGAAATAAAATTCTTGACGTTGTTTACGGCAAGAGCGAGATGAATTTTTTGTTGGTCAGCCATTGCTTCTTTGGAAAAGGAGAAGAAAACCGGGAGTGGTGGTTTTGTAAAAAAATAAACCGAAATAATGGGTTTCGGCTAGGGGGTGACGGAACCCTAACTAGGGTTTGAGGGAGGTTGAGTTGGAAAAAATAGGGTTTTCAATTTTAGGGTTTGACAAAAAATGATAGGGTTTTCGGCTTAGGGGGGTGGGTTTGGCCGAGTATATTGAGGGATTATTTTGTGGCTCTTGACACCATGAAGAAAGTATTTTCCATGCATTCTTTCATTCCAAGAATACAATATATATATATATATATATATATATAAGAATCAATCTACGATACTATTAAGGTAGACTATCCTAAGAATATGTTAATAATCTTTACAACCTAATTATATAATATTTGATTTAATTATACAATATTTGATTGAGTGAGTTTGTAATTAAGAAAAATTAGATTGATAACTTTCCTGCTATAAGGTGTTGTTTGGTTTGAAATCTGGATAATCTCAAGATTATAATCATGTGACTAAATCAAGATAACAACTTGGATAATTTATCCCACCATTTATATGTGATAAGTTATGTAGATTATAGTCATGTAATATCGAATTTAGCTACTAACTCCAATCAAACATAGAATAAACTTTATTTCAAAATTTAAATCGACATAACCCACCTAATCCCAAAACAACCCTAAGTTCAATGACTTTCTGTATAATTAATCCATAAATTAATAACCACAAGTTAAATTCCTTAAGTCCAAATGCCTACTAAATTACTTCTAAAATGAAAAGACAATTTTTTAATATTGTTTACCACTTTAATTTGTCAAAAGTAAATTGAATTACCGAGTAGTTCTAGGGAACCTGATTATTTTACGCGTGGAAGTCCTCCCCCGACTTTGACCTATTTTGGTTTAAATTGAAATGTAACATCTAATGTGTCGAGGTAAATATTTATTCGCACCCGCCAAAGAATCTACACTAAATTAATAAATGCAAGATAAATATCTCAACATGAATAAAATTTTATTCAATATAATTATTAAAAGGGTCCTTTATACTCAGAAAGGTTTTGCAGATACATTGAAGATCTATATATATATATATATAGTTTAAATCATTCATCAATTAAAAACATATATTGTAAATCATTCTTCAATTAGGATATCCGGAAGACTATGTTTTACAATTCCTTAAGAAAAATAATTTTATTAATTGCAACTGTATTTCTAGGACTCCTATATGTGAATCTTAAATTTTATAGGAAATATGTCAAATTACCATTTTATGTATCCACAAATTGTACTTTAATGTCTTTCGATATCATACATAGTGATTTGTGGACATTCCCTATTTTGAATACGGTTGTCCATCGATATTATGTATTGTTTTTGGACGATTATTCCAACTTTCTATGGACTTTTTCAATTGGAAATAAATCTCAGGTCTACCTCATTTTTTCTTCATTTAGTTCTTTCGTAAAAGTACAATTTGAAAACAACATTAAATATTTTCAATGTGACAATGACATGGAATTCGATAATAACCAATTCAAACAGTTTTTTCTCTAAAAACGGTCTTACATTTCGTTTTTTCTGCCCTCACACGTCCTCCCAAAATGGTAAAGCCGAACGGAAAATTCAAACCATAAACAACCTCAACCGTGATCTGCTTGCTCGCGCCTCAATTCCTCCTCAATTCTGGCATTAAGTGTCGCGCCCGTTTTTGACCTCGGGGGGTCTGAACGGTATCCGCAACGTTGCTCTTTGGCGCGGTTCCCTGGATGGAGCAATAATGCTTAATTTTGAGGAGTCGCCACCTAATTATTTAAGTGAATTAGGACACTTGATTTATTGCAGTAAAATACTACAATTAATCTCCATTTAATGGTCTGCGAAATTAATGAGATTCTGGATCAGAGTTCTTTATTATCCTAAAGGGAAGGGGTTAGGCATCCTTTAAGATCCGCTAACTTACGGTTATTCGTTCAAACCTAGGTTAATTATTTAGTGTCCTTCTTATTCTACGTATTCTAAGAATTTTCATAATTTATAATTAAAATAAAATACAATACAAAAATAATAAAACTAAAATTAAATGCAACATAAAATAAAACTTCAGGACATCTTTTAGCCCTTTTTAGGCCTTCTGCACAAGATGATCTCCGGATACCTGCATAAACACTTAGTAAAAGTGTTAGTAATAGAATGAATAATTTTAAAGCAATGACAGGAATTAATAAGTAAAGCAAAAAAATAAATAAATTTGTCTTTTGCACAGAGGAGGCCTTGAAAATCAGACGGAGATTCCTTCATCGGCCAATATTGTTAAAAGCAATAAAATAAATAAAACCTTCAGATCCACGCCAAAACAGTAATAGTTTTAAACACGGAGGGCTCAGATATATATATAAATAAAGTGGGACATCCTAAACAAGTGCGCCATGAGAATTCGCCGCCAAATGCATGTTGATTATCCTGTGTAAGTAGAAGAAATCATCAACGCCCAGAAAGCTTCATTTATTTTATTTTCCGTCTTTGCAACTGTGGAGGCCTCAAAAATCGACGGATAACTTTTTCATCGGCCAATCAAGTGTAGCATTTTGTTCAAATCAGTCAATACCAACAGTGTAGTATTTGTTCTAAATCAGTTTAATACCAAGTGCAGTATCTATTCCAATCAGTTAACCAGTAAAATTAACCAAAAATCAGTAGCTAACATAGCCAAAAACAGTAGCCAAGTTGTCAAAACCAATCCGAAATCCAACGAATAATAAACAATTCGTAGCAAATCAGTGAACGACAAAGGGGTGCGAAACTGGGGGATAAACATCAACAAAAACGTCCCACAATCAGAGAAAAACATTCGACAGATCTCAAAAGAACAACAAGCAGAGGACGCCGGAGTTTTGAAAACTCCGGCGGAATCAGTTCAGCAGAATCAACAACAACCCTTCAAGCAAATAATACCCACAAAGATCGCCCATATATCAAGATCATGAGAAAATCAATCCGTTAGCTAAATCCAACAACTTCGAAGAGGATAAAACAGACCCGACAAGATGCCAAATGTGAAAATCAGTCCAACATAAAAACACAAACATATAACGGCAAGATAAAGAGAAACAAACATAGCGTCGTCGGAGTTTCGAGCTCCGATTAGTGTCAATAGCAAAATGAGCGGCGACGTCACTTCCACGGCGAAACGCCGGAGCGACGCCGCCCTAGTGGTTGTCGTCTGGGGGTTCACCGATGAGCAGTGGGTTTCGACGATAAGTAGCTCGTCGAAACAGTGGAATTTGTGATGGGGTTCCGACGGGACAGTGACGGGAGAGGAATGGGTGGAGACGGGGTGTGGTGGTAGCCCAGTTGTGATGGTGACGAGGTGACGGTTCGACGGCGACGGTGAGAGAGGCGTGAGAGGGTAGGAGGCTGATGGTGTGAGGGAGAGGAGAGTGTTGCGGCTGAGGGTTTTTTAGGGGGTAGGGGTGTGTAGTGGCGAGAGAGGGCGACGGGAGAGGTGAGAGGGGGAGGTGTTGGTTCGACGGGAGAGTGAGGGAGAGGAGAGGGAGTGAGGCGTTTGTGGGTGTTTAAAGGGGGGGGTTCGCCGGAGATGGAACTCCGGCGAAGGGCGACGACGGCGGGGACGAAGGTAGAGGGGGATTCTCCCTTTTTTTCTTGAAGTAAAAAATGGGCTCAGCCCTTTAATGTTGCGGCTGACTGATGAAGTAGGGGGGGAATGTTTTGTTCTTATAGGGTAGGATTATGGTTTGGTATTTGGGAAAAAAATGAAAAGTGGGGTATTATTTTGGGGGGGAAATGAAAAGTGGTGTTTGGTTTTAGGGGGGGAAATAAAAAGATGAAAGTTTGGATGAAATTAAAAAAAATGGTGTTGGATTGGACTGATTCAAATAATGTCTTGGACTGGACTGGTTTGACAAAATGTAAAGCGGGTTAATTATTTAAAAGAAAAATTATTTAAAAAGATGTAAAATTATTAAAATGTCTATGCCGACGCAATAATAATAAAATACAATATTTTAGCAAATGTTTAATGCATAATTAAAAGTAAAAACGGGATGCCAATTAATTATTTAAAGAGATGCAACTATTATTAAAATAAAACGACAGTGTAACAATAATAAAAATATAATATTAACAAAAACATAATGCTTAAATTAAAATAAAAAGATGCAATGTCATTTTGTGAAGAAATAAACATAGAATATTATGTAAAAAATGCAAAAAATGATGATTAAAATGTGGTGTCCTAAAACACATAAAATTGCAATAAATATAAGAAAAACGGGTCAAAATTGACTGTCAACAGCATGTCCCTCTTTGTACGGAGATGATGGAAGAGTCTCCGGACAAAGATGTTGACTTGTAGTCAATTTTGTCCTGTTTTATAAACTAGAACACAAAAATAGGGATGATGCAGACCCAAAATTGTCCCAGTGTCAAATCATGATGACACTGGGTCGTTGTGATGCGAAAAATAAAAAGTAAAGCTGACGCTGATTTAAAAATGTCCCAGTGTCGAAGTATGATTGAAACTGGGTTGCAGGTGATGTGGTGATGTAACAGACATGGTGTTTGTAGATGTTGATGGCGTCGTTGCATAGACGCGATGCAGATGTTCGTCGTTGCATAGACGAAACATGGATGAAGACGTTGCATAGGCTTAGATGAAATGACGTCGTTGCATAGACGCGATGCAGATGTTCGTCGTTGCATAGACGAAACATAGATGAAGTCGTTGCATAGACTTATATGAAAAGACGTCGTTTTCAGACGCAATGCTGATGTTCGTCGTTGCATAGATGAAACATGAATGAAGTCGTTGCATAGGCTTATATGAAATGACGTCGTTGCATAGACGCGATGCAGATGTTCGTCGTTGCATAGACGAAACATAAATGAAGCCGTTGCATAGGCTTAAATGAAATGCGTCGTTGCATAGACGCGATGCATATGTTCATCGTTGCATAGACGAAACATAAATGAAGTCGTTGCATAAGCTTAAATGAAATGGCGTCGTTGCATAGACGCGATGCAGATGCTCGTTGTTGCATAGACGAAACATAGATCAAGTCGTTGCATAGACTTTTATGAAATGACATCGTTGCATAGACGCGATGCAGATGCTCGTCGTTGCATAGACGAAACATAGATGAAACCGTTGCATAGGCTTAAATGAAATGACGTCGTTGCATAGACGCGATGCAGATGTTCATCGTTGCATAGACGAAATATGGATGAAGCCGTTGCATAAGCTTATATGAAATGACGTCGTTGCATAGACGCGATGCAGATGCTCATCGTTGCTTAGACGAAACATAGATGAAGCCGTTGCATAGGCTTTGATGAAATGACGTCGTTGCATAGACGCGATGCAGATGCTCGTCGTTGCATAGACGAAACATGGATGAAGTCGTTGCATAGACTTAAATGAAATGGCGTCGTTGCATAGACGCGATGCAGATGCTCGTCGTTGCATAGACGAAACATAGATGAAGTCGTTGCATAGGCTTAAATGAAATGACGTCGTTGTATAAACGCGATGCAGATGCTCGTCGTTGCATAGACGAAATATAAATGAAGCCGTTGCATAGGCTTAGATGAAATGACGTCGTTGCATAGACGCGATGCAGATGCTCGTCGTTGCATAGACGAAACATGGATGAAGTCGTTGCATAGACTTATATGAAATGACGTCGTTGCATAGACGCGATGCAGATTCTCGTCGTTGCATAGACGAAACATGGATGAAGCCGTTGTATAGGCTTAAATGAAATGAAGTCATTGCATAGACGCGATGCAGATGCTCGTCGTTGCATAGACGAAACATGGATGAAGTCGTTGCATAGGCTTAGATGAAATGACGTCGTTGCATAGACGCGATGCAGATGCTCGTCGTTGCATAGACGAAACATGGATGAAGTCGTTGCATAGACTTATATGAAATGACGTCGTTGCATAGACGCGATGCAAATTCTCGTCGTTGCATAGACGAAACATGGATGAAGCCGTTGCATAGACTTAAATGAAATGAAGTCGTTGCATAGACGCTATGCAGATGCTCGTCGTTTCATAGACGAAACATGGATGAAGCCGTTGCATAGGCTTAAATGAAATGACATCGTTGCACAGACGCGATGCAGATGCTCGTCGTTGCCAGATGACGAACGTGGACGGCCGCCAGATAGGCTTAAATGAAATGGTGTCGTTGCATAGACGCGATGCAGATGCTCGTCGTTGTATAGACGAAACATGGATGAAGCCGTTGCATAGGCTTAAATGAAATGGCGTCGTTGCATAGACGCGATGGAGATGCTCGTCGTTGCATAGACGAAACATGGATGAAGCCGTTGCATAGACTTAAATGAAATGGCGTCGTTGCATAGACGCGATGCAGATGTTCGTCGTTGCATAGACGAAACATGGATGAAGCCGTTGCATAGGCTTTTAATGAAATGACGTTGTTGCATAGACGTGATGCAGATGCTCGTCGTTGCATAAACGAAACATGGATGAAGCCTTTGCATAGACTTTAATGAAATGACGTCGTTGCATAGACGTGATGCAGATGTTCGTCGTTGCATAGACGAAACATGGATGAAGTCGTTGCATAGGCTTTTATGAAATGCGTCGTTGCATAGACGTGATGCAGATGCTCGTCGTTGCATTGACGAAATATGGATGAAGCCGTTGCATAGGCTTTAATGAAATGGAGTCGTTGCATAGACGCGATGCATATGTTCGTTGTTGCATAGACGAAACATGGATGAAGCCGTTGCATAGGCTTTTATGAAATGCGTTGGTTTATGAGCATACCTGCTTTGTGATCCGTCTGGGTTGAGATAACGTCATTGCATAGACGTTGTGCGTTTGTAACCCGCATGAGCTTATTGTTGTGCTCCTGCCTTTACTGATATGAAGATCCTGCACTCAAAGAAAACTTAGTGAGTTTTAGGAAAGAAATGGTTGATTAACGTCGACTCTGTAGCTTTGGCTCTTGACGCTTGCATTCTTGGTTTGCACTGAAGACCTAGTTGGCCTGCTTTTTTCCTGTCTATTGCCATTTTCTTGCAGTGAATCCTTAAAATGTCCCAGTTTCTGTTAATAAAGATGTTGAACTAGGTAAGGTTGACTCTTGACGCTATTAAAGCGATCATGTAATATTTTTTTTAAAAATGATGTCTGACCGAAGCCGATGTGGCCGCCTACGTATCCCGCAGAGGAAATGAGGTCAAGACGTAGTTCGTAATGCAAAATATGATGATTTTTATGATTTTAAAATGATGCGGGACCGAAGCCGATGTGGCCACCTACGTATCCCGCTGAGAAAATCAGGTCAAGACGTAATTCGTGATGCAAAATAAGGATTTTTTATCATTTTAAAATGATGTGGGACCGAAGCCGATACGGCCGCCTACGTATCTCATCTTTGACGAGAATCAGGTCAAGACGTAGTTCGTGATGCAAAATAAAGATTTTTTTATGATTTTAAAATGATGTGGGACCGAAGTCGATGTGGCCGCCTACGTTTCCCGCCGAGGGAATCAGGTCAAGACGTAGTTCGTGATGCAAAATAAACATATTTTTTTATGATTTTAAAATGATGCGGGACCGAAGCCGATGTGGCCGCCTACGTATCCCGCCGAGGGAATCAGGTCAAAACGTAGTTCGTGCTGCAAAATAAGAATTTTTTATGATTTTTAAAATGATGCGGGACCGAAGCCGATGTGGCCGCCTACGTATCCCGCTGAGGGAATCAGGTCAAGACGTAGTTCGTGATGCAAAATAACGATTTTTATGTAATATGCAGTTTTTTTTTTTTGAAAAAGTGGAAGACAAAATTACATTCCGACTTCAGTTGATACCGACAATTAGTATTGTGCATAAAGATTTTCTTTTATTGCTTTTAGTCTAACCGAGATTGACTCTGGTGTAATTCACACAGCTTCAGATAGTACCTCAGACATACCTGAGTGTCGACACACCTGCTTGCATCCAAGGTTTCGAACTACACGTAATCTCACGTTTCAAATGCCCTTACATAAAGAAAGTCCCGTTCTCACATATATTCCAGTATTTTGAATTTTGGGACGTTGAGAAAGTTACGCTCACACTCAAAAAGATGTTCAATGCATGCAATTGTGATACCATAGGCTTGGCCGTCATGTAAGTATCCACTAATGTGAGAACCCTCAGTATAAGATCATGTAGGACTTGTCACGGGCTTGTAATGTAGGTTTGGGGAAAGGAATGGATATCATTTGGATAAAAGTGACTAATCATTCCTCGAGAGTTGGACTACGTCTGTGCTTGATATTTGTGTGTTTTGATGCTGACTTGCTTTCTTTTTGTCCCAGTTTTTCTGTACTGACTTTTTTTTTGAATCTTTCATTTGGAGCCCCTTATTTTTTTCGGGGTTATATATTCCTTTTTTTTTATTATCGGGGCTTTTGATTTCCTCTTTGTGTGAAGTCGTCTCTGCTTTTATTTTCTTTTCTTTTTGAGACTTTGACAATTTTTATCTTTGCAAACTTCAACGCAGGATTTTGTCAGCCACTTGCACATTTCTAAAGTGCTCGAGGAGGTCGGGCCAAGAGAGGGATAATTCGTACGCATTCAGAAAGGGTATAGGTGTAATATGCGGTTGTCAAAAAATAGGTTTTAGGCTCAAAGAGGTGTACTAGGGATAATGTTATTTGGTAGGCTGAAAAGGCTCAAACGGGTCAAAGAAAGCCTACGATCATTTCCTACACCGAGTATTACTCAGGATTTCGCCTCAACAAACATTCGGGCCAAGTTCTAGATCACAATGCAACGCAATTGAACTTATTCAAACACTCACCACACAATGCATATGAAACGATGAGGTTGGTTTCGTCCTTATCTTGAAAACACGCAAGACAATGTCATTCACGGGTGTGAATAAGAAGTACCAAAAGAATTTATGGTTTACCACAAAGTCAACCCATACTATTTTTTTTATGCACACTTGTAACTGTGTTGGTATCAACAAAGTCAAACAATAATACTTAAAAAAATGTTTTTGTATTTTTGAATAACATTTTTTTGTATTTATGAACAATTTTTTTTTTTTTTTTGAATAAAGGGTACCGAACCCGAATAGGGCTGCCTACGTATCCCGCCGAGGGAATCAGGTGCGCGTAGTTCATTCAAATATGTTATAAAAATGTATGCTTAAAAAAGAATTTATCAATGAAAGGATAGCAATATAAAGTTGTGCAAAAGAAATGATTGTCCATTGTGGACGAATGCAAAGTAAAATGAATGCCCGAAAACATGATGAATGGGATGCATGAGTGAGAAATGCGCTCTTATTATTATTATTTTTTTGTGTTTTTTTTTTATTTTTGTGGTGTCGAACCCAAAATGAGTTGCCTACGTATCACACCGTGTGGTGAGAATCAGACACGCGTAGTTCGGAATAATTATGCTGAAAAATGCATGATATGAAAGCACTATGTAATTAACGCTAAACATATCAATTGAGTTTGCAAATCTGAATAAAAATACAAAGTATAAAAGAACTGAGAGCGATGTCTCGTTGAATCTGTTATAAACTGATTTTTATTAGTCAACATAACTACCGCTCATTTTGTGATGATTTTTTCTTTTCCGGCCGCCCTTGACTAATTGCGAGGACGGTCTTCCTGCAAAAATAATATGAGAAATTGGTGAGTAGGAAGATGACAAAAATAATACAAATGTAGAGGTGTGACAATATAGTCAAAGACTCCCCTGATTGGTTCGACCGGACTGGTGGTTGATGATTCACAAAGCCAAGTCGTGCTATTCAAGAGTGATTTACGCTTGCAATGTGACAACAAAAGTGCAAAAATGCAAATGCTCGAGCCCGGAATCACAAAAGGGTAATTATTGCATTAAATAATATGTACAGAGTTGCTAGCGACAAACAATAGTAAACAAAAACATGCAAATCAAGCGCGTGCCATAATATGCTTGAGACCTCCCTTATGCCAGAGGTGAGTCTAAACGCCAAATATGCGGGATTATGATAAATAAGTCCAAGCCGTTAAACTGCAATGTTTTGTTGGAAATGTTGACCAAACGACGGTGCACTTTTTCCAATTTCGGCGTGTCATGACCAGGCTTTGATCCGTCTATCATTATCACGCTACACATATATGCTTATTGGTCGACGGGTTGTGAAACCCAACGACAATTTGGTGGATTTCCTAATCGTGGAGACGATATCAAGGATCGACTCACCTAGGGTGTATGCATGCATGACTTAAAATAAAGAAGGCGGTATAGCTCTATCTTAAATTTTCTAAGATTTGGCTTACTAGACACAATGGTTCCCGAGCGGACTACTCGAGTGAGAAGGCTACGCGGCCACCGGTTGGACCGGATTCTCCACGCCTTTGTCAACTCTCCTAAAATTGGGTAATTGAAAGAAATTCTGCGGGTGCGCAAAGCACACCTCGCGTGTAGTGTGTGATAGTGTCAATTTTCCAGAATGGAGAAAATATGAGCGTAATGACAATTTAAGGAAAGCAATAAAATAATGTAGCAATTAAAGTAGTTAATTACAAAATAAAAGCAAACAATATAAAATATTTACAACAAATAAAAAAGCAAAATAAAGTGCAATATTTAATTAACCTGGGTTTGCTATGATCAAGAACCTGATATCCCAATGAGTCGCCATGTCGCCGCTACCGTTTTTGACCTCGGGGGATCTGAACGGTATCCGCAACGTTGCTCTTTGGCGCGGTTCCCTGGATGGAGCAATAATGCTTAATTTTGAGGAGTCGCCACCTAATTATTTAAGTGAATTAGGACACTTGATTTATTGCAGTAAAATACTGCAATTAATCTCCATTTAATGGTCTGCGAAATTAATGAGATTCTGGATCAGAGTTCTTTATTATCCTAAAGGGAAGGGGTTAGGCATCCTTTAAGATCCGTTAACTTGCGGTTATTCGTTCAAACCTAGGTTAATTATTTATTGCCCTTTTTATTCTACGTATTCTAAGCATTTTCATAATTTATAATTAAAATAAAATACAATACAAAAATAATAAAACTAAAATTAAATGCGACATAAAACAAAACTTCAGGACATCTTTTAACCCTTTTTAGGCCTTCTGCACAAGATGATCTCCGGGTACCTGCATAAACACTTAGTAAAAGTGTTAGTAATATAATGAATAATTTTAAAACAATGACAGGAATTAATAAGTAAAGCAAAAAAATAAATAAATCCGTGTTTTGCACAGAGGAGGCCTTGAAAATCAGACGGAGATTCCTTCATCGGCCAATATTGTTAAAAGCAATAAAATAAATAAAACCTTCAGATCCGCGCCAAAACGGTAATAGTTTTAAACACGGAGGGCTCAAATATATATAAAAATAAAGTGGGACATCTTAAACAAGTGCGGCTGCGAGAATTCGCCCTGCCAGCGCATGTTGGTTATCCTGTGTAAGTAGAAGAAATCATCAACGCCCAGAAAGCTTCATTTATTTTATTTTCCGTCTTTGCAATTGTGGAGGCCTCAAAAATCGACGGATAACATTTTCATCGGCCAATCAAGTGTAGCATTTTGTTCAAATCAGTCAATACCAACAGTGTAGTATTTGTTCTAAATCAGTTTAATACCAAGTGCAGTATCTATTCCAATAAGTTAACCAGTAAAATTAACCAAAAATCAGTAGCTAACATAGCCAAAAACAGTAGCCAAGTTGTCAAAACCAATCCGAAATCCAGCGAATAGTAAACAATTCGTAGCAAATCAGTGAACGACAAAGGGGTGCGAAACTGGGGGATAAACAACAACAAAAACGTCCCACAATCAGAGAAAAACATTCGACAGATCTCAAAAGAACAACAAGCAGAGGACGCCGGAGTTTTGAAAACTCCGGCGGAATCAGTTTAGCAGAATCAACAACAACGCTTCAAGCAAATAATACCCACAAAGATCGCCCATATATCAAGATCATGAGAAAATCAATCCGTTAGCTAAATCCAACAACTTCGAAGAGGATAAAACAGACCCGACAAGATGCCAAATGCGAAAATCAGTCCAACATAAAAACACAAACATATAACGGCAAGATAAAGAGAAACAAACATAGCGTCGTCGGAGTTTCGAGCTCCGATTAGTGTCAATAGCAAAATGAGCGACGACGTCACTTCCACGGCGAAACGCCGGAGCGACGCCGCCCTAGTGGTTGTCGTCTGGGGGTTCACCGATGAGCAGTAGGTTTCGACGATGAGTAGCTCGTCGAAACAGTGGAGTTCGTGATGGGGTTCCGACGGGACAATGACGGGAGAGGAATGGGTGGAGACGGGGTGTGGTGGTAGCCCGGTTGTGATGGTGACGAGGTGACGGTTCGGCGGCGACGGTGAGAGAGGCGTGAGAGGGTAGGCGGCTGATGGTGTGAGGGAGAGGAGAGTGTTGCGGCTGAGGGTTTTTTAGGGGGTAGGGGTGTGTAGTGGCGAGAGAGGGCGACGGGAGAGGTGAGAGGGGGAGGTGTTGGTTCGACGGGAGAGTGAGGGAGAGGAGAGGGAGTGAGACGTTTGTGGGTGTTTAAAGGGGGTTCAGGAGATGGAGATCCGCGAAGCGGCTGGCGACGAAGGGACGGAGAGGGGGAGGCTCCCTTTTTTTCTTGAAGTAAAAAATGGGCTAAGCCCTTTAATGTTGCGGCTGACTGATGAAGTAGGGGGGAAATGTTTTGTTCTTATAGGGTAGGATTAGGGTTTGATATTTGGGGGGGAGGGGAAATGAAAAGTGGGGTATTGTTTTGGCGGGAAAATGAAAAGTGGTGTTTGGTTTTAGAGGGGAAAATAAAATGATGAAAGTTTGGATGAAATTAAAAAAAATGGTGTTGGATTGGACTGATTCAAATCGTGTCTTGGACTGGACTGGTTTGACAAAATGTAAAGAGGGTTAATTATTTAAAAGAAAAATTATTTAAAAAGATGCAAAATTATTAAAATGCCAATGCCGACGCAATAATAATAAAATACAATATTTTAGCAAATGTTTAATGCATAATTAAAAGTAAAAACGGGATGCCAATTAATTATTTAAAGAGATGCAACTATTATTAAAATAAAACGACGGTGTAACAATAATAAAAACATAATATTAACAAAAACATAATGCTTAAATTAAAATAAAATGATACAATGTCATTTTGTGAAGAAATAAACATAGAATATTATGTAAAAAATGCAAAAAATGATGATTAAAATGCGGTGTCCTAAAACACATAAAATTGCAATAAATATACGAAAAACGGGTCAAAATTGACTGTCAACATTAAGCACTCTCCATGGTCACCTATCTCCTAAACATAATCCCAAATAAGTCTCTAGCTCAACGGTCGTCCACCCAAGTTTTCTTTCTTAGGAACCCCTCTTATCAACACTTGCATATTTTTGGATGTCTTTGTTATCCTCTCCACGCGACCACTCACAAACTCCAACACTGGTCTTTCCCGTGTGTGTTTCTTGGTTACTCTGCTAATCATCGTGGTTACTCGTGCTATGATTTGTTGAGTTGTAAAATTATTATTTCACGTCATGTCCTATTTGATGAGTCTCAATTCCCCTTTACCTCTATACACTCGTCACCTCGACATTCCTACGACTTCCTAGATGATGGCCTAAATCCTCTTCTAATTCACCATTTACATAGTTTGTCGTCCCAAATCCCGGCACCCGCCACCACCTCGGCAAGTCCGGAACTAGCTGTCCACCTAGTTTCGCCGATGATGGCCATAACAGCCTGCCTTAGTGTGATTTCGCATCCACCTCTCGGCAAACCAAGGTTCGGCCAGCCAATAATGTCACCCCCTTCACTTCCTCCTCTTCTCGGCAGTCCCGCGGTGAACCCTCATCTCGTTCTGCATCCCAAGACACTCTCAGACCAAGAAAATCTGTGCCATACATGAAATTCATAAACCTAAACGATTGTTTAACCTTTCTATTTCAGTTGTCTCTTCCCCTATCCCTCGTAACCCGAATGATGTCTTATCCGATCCTAATTGAAAAATCACAATGATTGACGAATATAATGCGCTTATTGATAATAAAATGTGGGACCTAGTACCCCGTCCACCTGATGCTATCATTATTCTTTCTATGTGGATTTTTAGACATAACAAGAAATCTGATGGTTCTTTTGAGAGGTACAATGATCGTCTTGTAGGTGATGGCAGGTCTCAACTGGTGGGAGTGGAGTGTGATAAAATGTTCAGCCCGATCGTAAAACCCACAACCATCCAGATCGTCCTCAACATTGCCATATCCTAGTCTTGGCACATCATCCAACTTGATATCAAGAATGCCTTCTTACATAGGGATCTTCGTGAAACGATATATATATCCATCAGCCTATGAGTTTCATGAATCCTATTCATCCGGATTATGTGTGTTTGTTGCGGAAATCACTTTATGGACTAAAACAGGCTCCTCGAGCATGGTACCAGTGATTCATCGATTATGTCTCCTCTATCAATTTTTCACCTAGCAGATTCGATCATTCCCAGTCCATCTACAACAAGGGTACAAACATGGCTTACCTATTATTATATATTTATGACATCATCTTGACCACATCATCTAATGCTCGTCGTCAGTCTATTATATCTTTCATTTTCTTTGAGTTTGCTATGAAATTTTTGGGGCCCCAAAGTTATTTCTTGGGCATATCTGTCACTCGATATTCTGGTGGCCTATTTCTATGTTAGAAGAAGTAAACCGAAGATATCCTTGACCGTGCAGGCATGATATTTTGCAAACCATCCCACACGCCTATAAACACAAATTCTAAGCTCAACGCTGATTTCATCCCTTCATATTCAGACCAGACTCACTATTGTAGACTGGCTGAGGCCTTATAGTACCTCACATTCACGAGACCATACATATCCTATGTCGTGCAACAAATCTGCTTGCATATGCACAGTCCATCAGAAGCACACATACATTCCCTCAAACATATTTTACGATACGTCCAAGGTACACTTCACTTCAGATTATATCTATATAGGTCTTCGCTCACTGGTCTCACTGCTTGTTCTGATGCTTACTGGGGTGGATGTCCTGACACCCGACGCTCCATGTCTGGTTATTGCATTTTTTCGGAGATAACCTATTGTCTTGGTCTTCTAAAAGGCAACCTATACTATTCCGATCCAAGAAGTAGAATACAGAGGTGTTGTCAACGTCGTCTCTAAGTTTTGTTGGATCTGTAACCTTCTACTTGAGCTTCATTGTCCGATTCAAAAGGCAACACTGGTCTACTATGATAATATTAGTGTGAGATATCTTTCCAGCAATCTTGTCCAACATCAGCGCACTAAACACATTGAGATGGATATTCATTTCATTCGGAAAAAATGGCTCGTGGTTAAGTTCGTGTCCTTCATGTTCCTTCCAGATATCAGATTGCCGACATCTTCACCAAAGGACTTCCGCGCATACTATTTGATAATTTTCGAGCCAGCCTCAGTGTTCGAGAATTTCCTGCTTCGACTACGGGGTGTAATAGAATATTTTCCAATATTCTTTTTCATTTATTGTATATCTCCTATTTTAGGTAGAATTATAATCATTTTGTAATTAGGATAATTAGTTACCTAGTTTGTATCAAAGTAAATATTCTTGTAATCCTATATATATTGTAAATCATTATCAATAAAATCAAGAAACATATTCCTTTAACCATGAATAAAATCTTCACCTTTCTACTCCTAATGGATTAATTAGATGGGTAAATAAATTAGTACTACAATAAAAATTCTATAAATTAATGTTTTTGGGACCACTAAAATTTATTAATTAAAAGAGATATTAATTAATTGATAAATTAATAATTATTCATTTATATATTAATTAATACTTTATCAATTTATAGATAAATTTATAATAAAATACCCAATTTACAAACACCCTTCAATCTTTCACTTCATTATTGGTCAATGTACTATATCAAATAAAGTATGTACCAATTTAAAAGCACCTTTTAATCTCTCACTTTATTATGTTTCTTTTGTTCAATGTACTACTTTATGGATATTAAACAATAAGTTGTTGTTGTGTCCACGGCCACAACAGACAAAACAATAAGAAGAACAGAGTAAGGAAAGTTATTGTGTTGGTATCGTTGATTTGGCTTACATTAAACACTGACGGTTCAAGACATCACATTCACCGCGCAGTAAGTAAGTCCGGTGACATTCAACTAGGGAAGGTTCAAAGCGGAAGCTACCTCTCCTGTTGTAACATCGATCTGATGAAATATTACTAGAAATAGACACCTTGTGCGTGCGTCAAAATCTATTTCAAGAGGGGATTGTTGGAAATTTATTAATGTGGAATAAAGTTTATCCCATTATTTATGACTCGAACAATTGGGGTTCCGCACATCGAAAATCACTCATGTATTATGTAGTATATAAGAAATTATTAATTTATATTTTACATGGGGTCTATATGAGTAATCAAAAATGTATTATCTTATAATTTTAACGAATTATTAATTTAGCACGTTATCTCCTAGTCGGGACTGACCAAAAATATTATCTAAGATAGTTTATTAAATAATCGAGTATCAATTAATGGAGTTTCTACGGTAATAAACAATTAGGGGTTGTAAACGAGGACATGATAGTATGATACTAACGTGGTCCAAAAAAGGGCACACTATAGCCATAATTACGTAAAAACGCAATTATTACTTAAAGGGAGATTAAAGCAAGTTAACAGAAAGAAAGAAAAAATTAGTTGGACTACTAATTAGATTTCTTAAAACAAATACGGAAAATTAGAAATCTTGAAGTTTCTAACTTTCTATCATCTCGATTCCATGATCAAATAGCAAATTGTGAAAAGATAGTCACAAATAGCAGACTCGCAGTTGCTGATGCATCATATTCTTAGCTGGGCATTAGTCATGTATAAGCATATACAAATTTTACTTTAGAAAAAAAATAAATTTATCAATTGAGCTCTTTATATCAATATACGCTTTTTAATATATTTTTATTCGTACAATCCTAACATTTGTCCGCTAACAAATTTCTATTGATCCACCATACGTACTACAATTAGTTTTCATAAACGTAAAATAATATTAATCTCCCCTTAGGAGTCTTCTTATTAATATTAAAGTATATATAGTGTACAATATTCATCCCTTATACAATAAGAATCATAAACCTAATCACAAGAAGATTCCTAGTCTTACCATAATTATATTTACACAATATATGAAATATATTCTAATTATGGGTAGGGAATATTGTTAGGACTATACACACGTTTACACACCCCCTCAGTCGGAGCGGGAGGAGGCCGGACGCTGAGACTGGATCTGAAGTTAAGAAATAACTGTCTGGGAAGTCCTTTGGTAAATATATCTGCATACTGATAGGATGATGGAACATGTAACAATCTGATATGGCCTAGTGCAACTTTCTCACGAACGAAGTGTAGGTCTATCTCAAAGTGCTTGGTTCGCTGATGTTGAACCGGATTATGAGAAAAATAGATGGCAGAGACGTTATCACAGTACACAATAGATGCCTAACACAAAGGACACTGAAGTTCTAACAGTAAATATCTGAGCCAACAAATCTCAGCTACCACATTTACAACGCCGATGTACTCAGCATCGGCACTGAAACGAGATAGGGTAGCTTGTCGCTTGGCATACCAAGAAATCAGATTATCCCCTAAAACACACAAAAACCGGAGGTGGAGCGTCGCGTGTCCGGACACCCTGCCCAATCTGCATCCGTATAAGAGAGCAACATGTTTGGTGCAGAGGGGTATAGGTGCAAACCATAATCAAGTGTGCCCTTAGTGTAGCGGATGATACGTTTAAGAGTAGTGAAATAAGACTCCCTGGGGCATGCATGAATAGACATACCTGCTTAACAACATTACCAATGTCTAGCCTTGTAAATGTGAGATACTGAAGTGCACCTGCAAGACTCCTATACAGAGTAGGATCGGAGAGTGGAGCACCATCCATAACACCGAGCTTAGATTTTGAATCAACTGGAGTAGGTGAAATTTTACAATTCGTCATCTTAGCCTTGTACACGATATCCTTTGCACACTTACGCTGACACAAGAACATGTGGTTGGCAGATCTGGTCACTGATATTCCCAAAAAATAACTCAGCTTCCCCAAACCAGACATTGTAAATACGGACTTAAGTAAGATAATAATCTCATTTTTCAACCTGTCGGAGGAGGCAGTAAAAACAATATCATCCACGTAAAGTAATAAGTAAGCAGTGCTACTACCTCGATGAAAATGAAGAGTGATGTATCACTCTTGCTGCATACAAACCCAATCTGCAAGATATACCTGGCAAAGTGATCATACCACACATGGAGGGCCTGTTTCAGGCCATATAGTGACTTACGGAGACGACACACATAGTGGGGAACTGCTGAATGGGTGAACCCAGGCGGCTGATGCATGTAGACTGTTTCTCTCAGATCCCCATGTAGAAATGCATTCTTCACATCAAGTTGATGGATCGGCCAGTGTTTGTCCATGACAATGCTCAAAACTGTGTGAATGATAGCCGGTTTGACAACCGGGCTGAAGGTCTCACCACAATCAATGCCCTCCTGCTGATTTGTGCCATTAGTCACAAGTCGTGTCTTATATCTCTCAAGATCTCCACTGTCTCTGAATTTGTGACGAAATAGCCACAGACAATGAATCTGTCATGACCCGACCCGACGGACCGCGACTGGTGTCCTAGCTGGACACCCTTATACTGACTTGTCACATATAATCAGACTGGTACTAAGGATAATGCGGAAATCTGTAAAAGTATGCAGCAGACTCATACCGCTACATATCAAAATAAGCAAGCCGACAAGGCTGCCACTATACACAGGAATATCCAAAACGGACTACAACTGTAGCTGACCAAAACACGTCCATAACCACACAAGTTCAACCCACACGTGACCAAAACACATCTATCACCCACACCTGTCTACATACCTCTAAGAGTATAACGGTGAATCATGACGGGATAGGGCCCCGCCGTACCCCTGAACATGCATAAGTCTATGACAAGGGATCTGTACCAAAATGACTAGGCTCCAGAACAATGGAGCTCTCCAAATAGCTGAGTAGGAATCCTAGACTGGAGGATCACCAAACTGACTATCTGTACCTGCGGGCATGAAACGCAGCCCCCCCACCCTCCCCCGAAGAAATGAGGGTCAGTACGAAATAATATACTGAGTATATAAAACATGAAGTACTATAAAGAAGATCATAACTGACCAAAAGATAAGTATGATAATCCAAGATACCAATGCACATGTGCCTTATGAAATGAGAGTCATATATGTCCATATAATAAATCGTACCCGACCCAAAATGGGACTCGGTAAAATGAAGTCATATGCATATGCATACCGTACCCGGCCCCCTAGTGAGGGTCTCAGTGAAATCATATAATGTGTACACATACCGTACCCGACCCATCATGGGACTCGATAAAATCATATATGTAGATGCCTGTCCACATAAAATCATATCAGTTGATGTTTGTCCACTATAATCATATTTGTGGATGTCTGTCCACATATATCGTACCCGGCCCATTCTGTGACTCGGTAAAATCATCATATACATATATATACCCGGCCCTCTAGTGATGGACTCGGTGAACTGTGCACGAACATACCCGGTCCGAGACTCGATGAAATGATATAACCATATTAGCACGAGTAGATTATCATGAACAACCATATGCAATTTAAATCATCATTTGACTCTCAATAAAATAAATAGAATGAATTATCACTGTAAAATCAAAGACAACTATCATATCAAGTATCACTAGGAATTAGGATTCAATGAAATTACGTATGTCCGCCGTACGCTCCTTTTATGAAAATCATGTCAAAAAGAAAGAAGGAATAGTTTCACATACCTTATCGTTTATACCAACTCAATAATTAGAATTTGTCTCAATTAGTACTTCAACATATAACAATAATTACATATTCATCAACTCTATGATTACTAGCATAGTTATATAGGGAATGATGACTCTCTTTTTATGTAGAAATTTGGGCAGCATTTCCCCTGTTTATACTCACATCCGCAATTCACACACAAGGCCAACAACATCGATAACAAGTCACAACTTAAGGATATAACCAAAACAGTCCCATATGTTCCATATACGCTGTCGTTATGCATTCTTTCTCTTTACGTTCATGTAATACAACGTCCACAACAACCAAGGAGATTACTACACTTATTTCTCATGTTCATCCAACCCCTTAATCCATATTAAAACAATCCATAAAAATAGTTCATACTTCTAGCAACAACGAGAGTTCAAGTCCTATAGTTTGCAACATAACACCTTTCTACACTTTAATTCTTTTAAGACATATATCCGCAATTCACAATGTATATGCATGTTCATAGCTTATAATTCCAGTATTATAACTCAACAAAACAGCCCCTAAATACAACACAACATCTCCAGCGATTTCAGGGGTGTCACGATCCAAAATTACAACACCATAGTTCTTCTCATAGTTCCTTAAAATCCAATTTCTTGTTTCACACTTCCATATAATCAATTATAACTTTAATTATCAAGATTCCTTTATTTTTAACATGCAATTAGTGATGATAGTAACAACAGCAACAACAATCGAATCCAATGTAATTAATACAGCCCCAAAATCGGTAACAACAATTCCAATCGGCTCAACAACATCAACAATAATCACATGCATTCTCTTATTTTCAATTTCTCTTTAACATGAGTTTATCTCTTAACTACAACATCATTTAACTTCCAAATACTCTATAAAAAGAAGAATTCTTACCTTAACTTAAGCCAAAACATTCCCCATAGCTCTCGGCATTCACTGCTTTACTTTTGCACCATTTCTTCAAGTTTCAATGTCATGCATGCATTATTAACAGGCTTAAACTCATCTTTCTTACATGTTCTTCTTCCAAATAACTCATCTCCAAAGCTTAACATTTTCTGGGCAATCTCGGCCAGCATGTTACCGAAACAGTGATGGTGAGGAACTTACCATGGCTTAGAACTTGTAGAGGAACTTTATCTCGGAAGGGGAGGTGATTTAGTCTCTAACTTAGCTATAAAAATGGAGGAAATTTTGTTTTAGAGGAGAGAGGATGGAGGGATGTGGGAGAGGGCTGGTTTTCAAAATTGAGGGGAGAAGGGAGGGACATGGGTATATATGGGTTGATCAAACCAATACATGTTGGGGCTTAATGCCACTTGTCCCACACGTGGGGGCACAAGGTGCCATTTGTTTTCCACTAGTCTCCCACTTATAATCCTTTCTACTAAAATAAATCCCACACTTAGCTTAAAAATCCTAAAATTTTGATAATGGCCTCCTTTTCTCAAAGTCAAGATTTTATTTTACACGACATAGTCCTTAACCCCATTGAGAAAATTCAACCACTAATATTATTTTTTCTCTTCACACTTGTAGTATTCAAGATTATTCTATATTAGCATATGTAAATATACTTTTCTTCCAACACTCGAATCTTATTTTCTTAATTACGTTATCAATTTATTACTCTAGAATTACGGGGTGTAACATCCTTCCCCCCTTAGAAACATTCATCCTCAAATATGTTACATCCCGTAGTTCCAGGACATGTGTTTACGAGAATAGACGTGAGAGCACAAGACTTATGAATTTGAACGAAAGAAATAATTGTTTTTCCGAAAGAAAATCGTCCGAACCTCGGGAAAGGATAACGTTTGTTATTTAATACTTTTAAGAGTTTATCGGAATTATGGAATTTTATTTTCAGAGTTGGATACGTGGGGCCCACCCAAGAGATTTTACGTTTTGTGGGGCCCACGAAATTTTCGATATTTTGACCAATTATGGAAATTTCGGGAAACATAATTTTATGGACGAATGGAATGGTGACACGTGTCCCCCCCCCCCCCCCCCACATGGGTTTGTGGCCGATTTATTGGACAAGTCAAGGGTCAAACTTGGCTTGACATTCTTGACTCAATCCTATCCCTTCAAGTGTACTAATCTTGACCCTTAGATGTGTTATATATTATACTAGTAGCAAGACTAATTCTCAACACTTTAAAAAATTCCACAAACATTCTTGTTCTTGAGGAAGCTCTCGGGTTCGAGCCTCATTTGGAGAAGAAAATTTTTCGTTTGTGGTTCATAATTCACAATACTTCAACCCAAGGTTCCTAAGGGTATTACAATGATATCTCAATAGAAAGATCCCGGAAAAACTACGTTTTCACGTTAGTCGCAAGATGAAAACCTAAGGTGTTCTTCAACTTTGAAGTTGGAAATTGAAGAGAAGTTGGTTATGAGCTTCTAAGGAGTGCTTGGAGCGGATTGGAACATAAGAAGGGGAGCTAAAAGTTGCTAAGGATCGACTTATACGTTTGGACATTATTATGACTTATTGAGGTAAAATCTTCGTCTTCTTAATATGATTAAAGATTACATGTTATAGTAGTTGATAAATGAGCATGTTGTATATAGATTGAAGTTTGAAAAGATTTGGATCATGTCGACTTGTTATAAATCGAAAATGGGCATGTTAGTCATTTATGTTGTAATCAATTTGGTCGATAGTTACAATCGTCGCATGTTAAGAAAGAAATGATTTATAGTTGTTGTAATTGTTATTATGTATATAACATGTTGGAATAACAACTTGGATTAAAAAGGAATTGAACGGAAATTGACATTGTTGTTGATATTAATAGTTGCCGAGAATGTGCCTTAAGGATGTGGACAGTTTTATATTAATTGTGGGGCAGAATTTTACACGTCCTGTTAGGCGTGTAATCCCCTTGGAATTTCTGAATTGTTGAGCCTTAAATGTGACATTTGGTTATTGATTTTCAGGCCTTGAAAAGGTGGAAAAGTACGTAGAAACAAAGGAAGTGCTGCCCGATTTTCCGTAGAATAAGAGTTCTTATACTTAGAAATATTCTACGTTGAAAGCTAGAAGTTGATAGGCATATTATGGTTATTATAGGTTGACATTCTACGTGCGGCAAATTCAAGTTAGCAAGTGGATTAAGCCGAAGAGGTATGTGGAACTTTCCCAATCTTCTTTAGCATGAATTTTATAAATGTATAGTACGGTGGATGTACATGGTTAAAAAAATGAATTCGGTTTCATTTTGGTATCCTTGCCTTGTTTTCGAAAAGGATATGTGACTTGATGCTACATGGAAAGATTTCTTGACTTGAAAAGTATAGAATACTTGATTTGGAAAGTATAGATTTCTTGAACTATTCTAAAGATGAGAAACTTGAAGAATTCTGAAAGTTATGTAGCTTGATTTGAAAGTATATGATACTTGGTTTTAAAAGTATAAGTCTCTTGGTTATAAAAAGAATGAATTTGTCTAAAACATAAAGAGTTATAACGGCTTTATGGGAAGTTAGTCATAACGGCTTTATGAAGGTTAAGAGAGTGGTCTATTTGATTTATAGGCACGAGTTGCCTAGGTTGTGAAAGTAGAAGTTACTTGGTTTTAAAGCCTTGAAATGAATTTCTAAAGGGTTAGTAACTTGATTTTAAAAATATGCATGCCTTGACACTACGGGTGTTAGTATTTTGGGGTTTTTAATATAAAAAGGGTTCTTTTTTTAAAGGAACGGAAGTACGTAGTACTTTGGGTTAAATTTCCGGATTTTTAATGACATGTTAGTGCCTTAAGTTAAATAAAATGAGAGTGCATGATAATTAAGGCTAATAAGAAGTTAGGGAATTTCTTAACTTGCTTATGATAATTATGATAAGCCGGTGGTGCTTATGTTATGTATGATAAGCCGGTGGTGCTTATGTTATGTATGATAGTCGGTTGTGCTAGTGTGATGTCATTCTTGTGGGGTAAACCCCCGGGTTACTACTTACTCCATGGATTTGCTACCCATGATGCGATTGCGGCGTTTGTACTCATTGCGGGCCCACCGAGCCTAAGCGGGTCAAATAGTCCTATGCGGGTGAAATAGTCTCATGCGAGGCGGATGACCTCATTCATGTCCACAGGACTATCTTTGGTGAAATAGTCTCAGGAGTAGGATTGCTTAATGATACTACGGGCGGGTGGCCCTAATTTTATCATGAGCCTCCTATTTTTATGCAGTAAAGTATACTCTTGTTTACTCTCATTATTAGTAAGGCACAATGTACTGTTATTTTGGTCATTATACCTGTGTCCAGCTTTATTTTAGACTATATGATTTCATTACAGTACTTTCAGTTTCACATACTTGGTACCTGTTGTGCTCGACCTCGCCCGGCTGCGTTCATCTGCGCAGTAGAGTTATCTGAGTTCTTGATCCTCACTCTTAGGATCATCACTGTCACCGTTGATAAGCTCCATTACTCTGGAGGCTTATCTTTGGTTCAGATCCCTGATATTGTCGATTGTTGTACATTCAGGGGTATGGCGGGGCCCTGTCCCGTCACAGTTGTTATGTCAAAATTCTTAGAGGTCTGTAGTCATGTATGTGGGTCGGGTTGTAAAGAAAAAGGATGTAACTGCTTTTGACTATTTATATATATATATCCAGGAAGGTAGCCTCGCATTGCTTTGTTGTTTACTTCTGCGATTAAAGTTGTGTGTTCTATGTATGTTCCGCTGACTTTCTCTGATGGTTACCTGTAAGGGTGCCCAGGTAGGGCACCAGTCGCGGGCCCGGAGTCGAGTCGTGACAAAAGTGGTATCAGAGCAGTTAGTCCTCGGAAAGTGTCTACAGACCGTGTCTAGTAGAGTCTTGGTTATCGGTGTGTTGTGCACCACATCTATAACCAGGAGGTTGCAGGACATTTAGGATTGGTTTCCATTCTTCTCACTCTGAGATCGTGCGATAGAGCTGTGTTGTTAGGGTCGTCTCTCCCTAACGAGTTATGTTGATTGCAGCTATGAAAAAGGCAGCAGTGACCCAGGAAGGATTATGTGGAATGCGTATCCTGATTGGTAGTAATTGTTGTATAGTTGGTATAATGACGTACAACTATACGGATTTATGTATGAGGGTCATATATGGGTTTCCTAGAATGATTATAGGTTACCAAGAATTGGTAGGGACTAATTAGATACCGGGAAGGTATGAAACAGTTTAATGAATTCTCATCAAGGTTTTACGTGCTAATTTGAAATAATTAGGAGATGATGAGCCGTCTGAAAGGGTAATGAACCCTTAAAAAGTCATGTTAAGGGACTTAATGAAAGACTGTGTTAATAGATTAAGCTACGTGGTATGCTTAAGAGAATTGTACGAATGAGATCCGTATGGAGTAAGTAATGGTTGTTGTGATCAAGACAACACAATTATAGTATTATGAGAAGTTATTGTACCCGTTTACGGGGGGACTGATAAGGTAGGCTTGGAGCATGGAAATTGCGAGCCTAAGAATATTGATAACCACCGAGACCTTAGGTATATAAGGCCTTCTCGGGCAATAAGATTTAATTCAGACTAAGGGTAAGAGTTAAGTGCGACGGTGGGTCGGGTTGAGGACCTATTACAGGTCGCCCCATAGCCTAAAATAGAGTGGGATCAATTGGTAGTAGTCCCGCTACGTGACAGGGTCATGAGTGTGCAAGGCCCAAGTCTAGTTAATTGTTTTACGGGTTCGTGGACGCGTTCCACCGGAACCGGGTCGTGAGAGACGGAAAGGGCCTTATGTTGTTTAGAATAGTAACTCCAAAGATTGGAGGCCAGAATCAGTATGGAGGTTATGTACGTACGCTAGAATAAGTTTGAAAGTACGGAAAGAGTACGACCAGTAAGAAAGAGAGCAACCAAGTGTAAAAGAATAGAGCCTGAATCCATAAGAACCTTTCAAGGAAGCTACACCGTGAGTGATTGGGTAGTAGCTGAGCAGGTATATGAAATTGCCCGGTGATGATCTGATCGTCGCACTACATGCGGAACTAGTAGGCTGGATACGACAGACTTTGAGGTCATTATGGGTATGGACTAGTGGCTTCTAGTATGCCAATATTGACTGTAGAGAGAGATTGGTTCGATTCCAGTTTCCCGGTGAGCCGGTTATCGATTGGAATGGAAGTGTTAGTATATCTAAGTTATTCCTTCCTTCTTGGACATGATAAATTGAGGAGTCTATGTGACTTGTTTCATTGAAGTGATTGATTTGAATTTAAACGTTAAGAGACGGAGATAAGAACATACGATTATTGAATGATTTTATGATAAGTACCCTTGGAGGTACTTGGAGTTGTTTAGTGTAGCGGTCAGGGCCACGACTTTCCGAATGATTTCAGGAAAATGCGCAAAGCAAGAATAAGATAAGTACGAGTGCTGCCTGAGGAGAACAGAAGATATCATTGATAGGTCTTAAAAATCTATACGACTATAAGGGGGCGCTTGATGTTTAAGATTCTTAAAGGGAGATAAGCTCTCTCCCCCGCGTAACAGGATAGTTTTACGTATTATTTAGGGTTATGCATACCCATATTATTTAAGCCATAGATATGAGACTGGTAAAGTCCCCGACCTCGTTATGCAATAGGTTACAATAACCTTGGAACAAGGTATTGGGTTGGGGTAATTGAGGATGACACTAGGAAATGGTTGAAAAAGTGTCGTAAGGATATAAATGCAGGTAGTACGCATGAATGAAACTGTATGATCATGAATCAAGATAGAAATGTTTTTTTGCTAATAATAAGCATAAGGAAGGGTTATGACCAGAATGATAAAGGAGAATGCAACTATGGTTATGTAAGTTGCACGAGATATGATTACCCCAGACTAGTGTAAAGACCATTGTCGCGCCCTTTTTCGACCGCGACATTTTTTAATAAACTCCTGCTTAGAAATGCATGTTAGAAAATAAATAATAACTAAACGCTAAATAGTTAAAAAAAAAGGCTTAAAGGTTTTAAAAATGCTAAAAGGTGCTAAGGGTGCTAAGGGTGCAAAATGCTAAAGGGTTCGCGGAGTCGCCACCTAATTAGTTTGGTGAATTAGGACACCTAGATGTCAACTTAGGTTAAAGTCAACACTAACTCCATTCTTTATGGTCTGCTAAACTTAGTGAGATTCTGGGTAAGGGTTCTTTATTAATCTAGAGGGAAGGGGTTAAGCACCCTCTAAGATCCGCTAACTTGCGGTTGTCCTGCCAAACCTAGGGTAATTATTATGTTTTTAAAAATGCAAAGTAAAAGTTCTTCCTGCTTAATAAAATGCTAAAAAGGTTAAAATGTTTAAAAGATGCTTAAAGTATAAAAAAGGCAAAAGGTGCTATATGCTAAAGTGCAACAAAATGCTAGGAGGTGCTAAAATGTTAAGGAAAAAACGTGCTAAAGGTGCTAAGGGATTAATTTTAAAAGTAAAGGGTGTTAAATATTAAAGTGGTGCTTAAAATGCTAAAGAATGCAAAAAGGTGCTAAAATGCTAAGGTTTTTAAAGGGCTAGAAATATGCTAAAGAATGCTAAGGTGCTTTATAGACTAATTATGTGTTCATGCAAAGGTTATTTACGGACTAATTATGTATACTGCTAGCTAAATTAATCTTGCTTAACCTGCGTACGATATGATATAAAAGGTGCTTTAAAGTGACTCTTGAGAGTTTTAATAAGAAACAAAATGTTTGATTTTATGATGCAAGTTAAATTGTTTAGATTATTTTGTCAGAATTTAGACATGCCTAACAATCCTAAAAAGCAAGTAAGTTAAGCGATGAACTTTAAATTACCTTCCCCACTTATATGTTTAAAGGCTTAATTGTTCTAGATATCCTAAATATTACAGAAATAGAGTAATTAAATTACAATAGACAAATAAATAAATGAATAGCAAGTAAGGAGAGGATGGGATTTAAGAATGCTCTTTACGACGGATGACGACATCCTATTTGTTTTTCTAGGAATTTCTTGAAGTGGAGACGCAAATGCGGGTGCACATAGACGCGGGTTGCCATTTGAAGTGGCTCGTGATGAGTCTCGCCGTGAGACTCTTCGTTTTGCTCCGATGCATTTCATGTAAAAAAAGAAAACAATAAGGATTAGCATATGCCTTATATCTTTATCAAATTATAAATTAGCATAAGACTTAAACATATAATCACCAAATGTTCATGCAAGGAAAAACGATATGGGATAGCTTATGTATAACCTGGGCAGTGAAGCCTAAAGGGGGCCCAAGTTCCCTTATGCACAAATTGGGTTTCGCCCAAACCTTACATACAACCATAGCAGGATAGCCCATTTCTTTAAACACTAAAGGAGTTGGTTGGCCCATATATTCCCTTAATCATGGACTGACCCAACGGGCAGCACAGAGGCACATATATGACTATATGAAGGCAATAAGAAATTGTATAACAGTGGGCAGGACCCAGATACGAACACCGCAGGGATATGCTCAATTTATGATGAACCCACTTAACACAGATTCACAAGTGCAAATATCAAGCCAGTGGTATTTAGAGTTACATGAACATGATAAAGATTCAAAGGCAAACTAATACAAGTTCTTTAATTATCCAAGAGCAGACAGAGGACTATATAAGCAGCTAGCAGGTGGTACAAAGGAATAAGGATGGGCAGGTATGTAGCGATGGCGATGGCGACGAGAACTTCAATAAGCACATAGGGTTGTCGATCGAAACTTGGCAACTGATAATCCCAAAATAGGTAAACCGCATTTCTATAAACTTTATGGAGACTTCATATGCATCTAACTTAGGCGAAAGTGTAAACAAAACCATTCAGTAAAGACTAAATCCACATGGGTGCAGATATGGCAAAGCTGTGCATGATCTTAAGACTAACTTAAGAGAGTAAAACACGAAGTGAAGTATACACAGGCAATAAAGATTACGACAAAGCATGTAAGTTATTATTTAACTCAAACCATCCATAGAGACCCGAAGGCAGACATGAATATCTTACGTATGCACAAAAATGATATCAATTATGGTTCAAAACAACAGCACATGAATTCTAGGATGACAAAATACCAAATAAATACACAACTCATATACCGGCCTTTATCAGTTTAGCAGATACAACTTTAGCATGACATTATCCAAAATAAGCTTTACAAACAAATAATGGGCATCTTGAGTTCTTGTTAAATCCAAACTGATCTTAAAACTAGGTGTGATATGATTTGAGGACCTAAACAACTCTTATTTCTCAGAAACAAACCAATAACAATTTCAAATCATTACAAGACCTATACACACTTTGGCAGATTCTTGAATGATACAGATGTGCAGAATAGGCCCAATAATGGGATCATACAAGTCATTTAGCTCTCATTTAACACTCAGCGATTGCTTTTAGTTCAAATCCCAAAACACATTCATGTTCACTTCAACTACGTAGGGACATAATGAAGACGATATGATCTGATCTAGATATACAAGCTTTTAGACACGTATTCTGGTCTCTTTTTTAGTCTTCTTTCAAACACAACACAGAAAGGTGATTCAGAAAGGCTTCGACTCATGATCATGTAATGACTAAAAGAAAAGAACCGAGTAGTATATAGACAAAGCGACTTGATAAAATGAAGGGTATTGACACGAGCACCATCGAGGCCATGCTATACTTATATGGACATGCTTCGACACTTAAAACAAACAGGACAGTTGCAATCGACACGATGAACACGCAAACAGCCATTCAAAGCTATCGTTTAATCGTTTGTAAGTTCCGAAAACTCAATCTGCACATTCCACTTCATTGTAAGACCAGATTATATCAACCGAAATACAGAAGGAGCTAACATAGTTAGAAACAAGCAGAACTGCAATAAACACACATATCACATAAATAAGTATAATGAAAGAAGAGTTCGGTTTTACCTTCTCCGGACAGCGAACCGGGGCAGCATATCAAGTCGTCGGTCCACTCGACGGGTTATTGCGATGCGATTGAAAGGGGTAGAACTTGTTTATTGAGGATACTTACTGATTTGCGACTGAGGAGAAGAGGTTTAGACTCGATTGTTCTCACTACTTCCCTACTGAGCCCTGGACGATCAATGACTGCTGCTAGGGGGTGCACATCAATGCCTATCGATTTTGGGTGCTCCCCGATTTCTGAATCTCTGAGTTCGACTGATTTCTCCCCCCCCCCTGTTCTACCCTGCTGTCCTCTGCCTATAAATGTCTATTGCATGTGCCTTATATAGCAATCCTTGGGTTCTAATGTTGGTAAGCAATTAGGGCTGAGATTGGGCTAATATTGGTGTTGATTCGTGCTGCTTGAACAGGTAAGGTAAGGAAAAGATTGAGGGATTTGAAGGATATTGTGTGCGATTTGTAGTGATTCGATAAGGTACGATTTGAAGGAAGATCTGGCTGGATGTGCATGGGTAAGGAAGGTAAGGGAGAGGTCGCCGGATTCTCAGGCGAGAATCTCGGCGACGAAGGCGGCGACTGGCCTTTTAGGGTTGCTGGTTTGTACGTTGAGGGAGACGATGGGTAAAGGGCAATGAGGGATGAGCGTGGGTGATAAGGAAAATACGAATGGGCCAGCGGGTATTGGACTGCTGAATAAAGGGAAAGGGCGTGGGCCTGCGGGTGCGGGTCGACGGGGTTTGGGCCACGCGGGTCACGGTTTGGGCTGGTGATATTGATAAGGGTAGTTAGTTTAATTAGGTAGTGTTTAATTAGTTTTAGGCTAGTTAGCTAATTAATTCTAGGTAAGTGTATTATTAATTAACTAGTGATAACTTAAATTAACAAATGTGATTAAATTACTTAGGTGCTTTATCAATCTAACTGTTATAATAAATGCGGGCGTGTCATTTAATTAATGCTTAATACTTTAGACTGCGGCGCTATTATTTAAAATCTTATTATTATGCATTACTGCGAAGTTAGATTAAAATTGAATAGAGTTTAGATTAAATTATTTAAATGTTAAATGCAAGTATGATATTTAAGAATTGCTTAAAGCTTTTATAAATGCGACGCTATTAAGATGCATGTATTAGATTAAAATTGATTTTAAAATACAAATGATTATGAAATTCTCTTGCGTATTAATAAATGCAACTATGCCACTTGACACGACGTCAATGCTAAATTATTTATTTTATGTATTTATTATTAATTAAGAATCATGACAGGGCTTTGAAATTAATTAATGCGGGCGCGGGACTCTAAGTGCTTAAAACTCTACGTAAGATGCGATGCCATTATTAAATTATTTATTTATGCCTGTATTTATGTTTTATCGCTGCATTTTATTATAAAAATCATAAAAATTATTTTACAAAATTAGTCTAATTTTATAGCTAATGACTGGACGGGAGGGTCAAAATTGGGTGTCAACAACCATTAGTGAATGATGGGCAGTAAGAACACCTCGAGGAAATGTGGCAACATATATACTGATGAGAAGGATAGTATGAAAATACGGGGGGGTAAGGGACCCCAGGACAACTTGAAATGAAATATAAAGGTAAGACGAGTAGACACTCGAATGATAAGAAATCTTGGCAAGCCATGAGATTATGTAATGCCATGAATTGAGGTTGAACACCTGACTATAAGCTCTATGAGCTGGGAGAGAATAATAGGATTACTACTTGACGAGATCAAGGAAATCTCCCCCTAAATTGTGATTGATAGGAAGTCTTAGTCATGAGTCAAGCAAAGGAATCGAATCTAAGTATAGTGACCAAGTTTGGTTGCAACAGAGAAATGGAAACATGAATCATAATTGAGATTATATCCCCGAATATTTCGGAAGTATGAGACAGGCTTCCAGTTATTGGAAGATAAGCTGACTACGACTACAGTTCTAACCCCTCCAGAGGCCTGAGAGACTAGAGGGTTAGGTTATTATGGTAACACTTTGAATGTTTGGATGGGTCGTGTACGGATGCAACATGATAAGGTAACAACCTATATTTCCCAGCAGCCACGGGAGCATGATAGTGAAGCTCAGATTTGAGAGGTTGCCGAGTCTTCCCTCGTTGAGGAGGTGAAGAGACGACAATATAAGGATCCAGTTCTAGGGCGAATTTGAGATACGAATCTCCAAGAGGAGAAGGACATGTATGGGTAGCACCGGATGGGGTGCTGTGATATGAGGATAAATTGTGTGTGCCTGGTGTTGCAGGACTTGTCAGCAGGTTTTATGGGAGGCACGCAGTGCTTATTGCTCTATTTGTTCGGGGTCGGCTAAGATGTATCATGACCTCAGATGTGTGTATTGGTAATATGGCCTGAAGAGGGACGTAGCAGAGTTGTTGCTTAGTGTCCGAATTAGTAACAGGCCAAGGTTGAGCACCAGAAGCCCAGTGGGCTATTACAGGCGATTGAGATCCCGACTTAGAAATGAAAGGTGATTAATATAGATTTTGTTACAGGGTTGCATCATACTCATATGAAGTGCGACTCCACGAGTCATAATGTGGTGTGAAATCAGCCCATGTTCTTCCGGTCAGGACCACTTATTCGGCTGAGGATTATGCTAGATTATATAGCAGAGAGATTGTGAGACTGCACGGGGTTCTTACATATATGATGTCAGACGGATGAGCTCAGTTTACGGATAACTTCTGGAGGTTTTGCAGAAGGGATTAGGGACAGAGGTGAGTCTCAGTGTTGCATTTCACCCTCAGACCGACGGACAGACATAGCGTACTATCCAGGCACTTGAGGATAAGTTGCGGGTCTGTGTTATTGATTTCAGAGATAGTTGGGAGGATTATTTGCCTTTTGCTGAGTTACGTATGATAACAGATACCCATTAAAGTATTCAGATGGACCTGTATGAGGCCTTGTATGAAAGAAAGTGTAGAATCGCCGATTGGTTGGTTCAACGTAGGCGAGGTTCAGATAATTAGCCCAGACTTGATTCAGCGGACTGTGGATAAGGCCAAGCTTATCCAGGAAAGATTATTAGTAAGCTCAGAGTCAGCAGAAGCTTTATGCAGATAACCGACGTCGACACTTGGAGTTCAGGTTGACGTTTTAGTATAAGTATTGTTATGTGGCCATGGGTGGCATATTTTTGTATGAAGGGTGTAGTAAAAGGAGACTATGTCGCTATCTAATTAGATTGGACTCCGAAAGAACATTTGGGGACGAATTTTTCTAAGGGGGGAAGAATGTTACACCCCGTAGTTCCAGGACATGTGTTTACGAGAATAGACGTGAGAGCACAAGACTTATGAATTTGAACGAAAGAAAGAATTGTTTTTCCGAAAGAAAATCTTTCGAACCTCGGGAAAGGATAACGTTTGTTATTTAAGACTTTTAAGAGTTTATCGAAATTATGGAATTTTATTTTCAGAGTTGGATACGTGGGGCCTACCCGAGAGATTTTACGTTTTTGTGGGGCCCACGAGGATTTCGATATTTTGACCAATTATGGAAATTTCGGGAAACGAAATTTTATGGATGAATGGGTGGGTGACACGTGTTACCCCCTCCCCACACACATGGGTTTGTGGCCGATTTATTGGACAAGTCAAGGGTCAAACTTGGCTTGACATTCTTGACTCAATCCTAGCCCTTCAAGTGTATTAATCTTGGCCCTTAGATGTGTTATATATTATACTAGTAGCAAGACTAATTCTCAACACTTAGAAAAATTCCACAAACATTCTTGTTCTTGAGGAAGCTCTCGGGTTTGAGCCTCATTTGAAGAAGAATTTTTTTTGTTTGTGGTTCATAATTCACAATACTTCAACCCAAGGTTCCTAAGGGTATTACAAGGATATCTCAATAGAAATATCCCGAAAAAACTACGTTTTCACGTTAGTCGCAAAATGAAAACCTAAGGTGTTCTTCAATTTTGAAGTTGGAAATTGAAGAGAAGTTGGTTATGAGCTTCTAAGAAGTGCTTGGAGCGGATTGGAACATAAGAAGAGGAGCTAAAAGTTGCTAAGGATCGACTTATACGCTTGGACATTATTAGGGCTTATTGAGGTAAAATCTCCGTCTTCTTAATGTGATTAAAGATTACATGTTATAGTAGTTGATAAATGAGCATGTTGTATATAGATTGAAGTTTGAAAAGATTTGGATCATGTCGACTTGTTATAAATCGAAAATGGGCATGTTAGCCATTTATGTTGTAATCAATTTGGTCGATAGTTACAATCGTCGCATGTTAAGAAAGAAAGGATTTATAGTTGTTGTAATTGTTATTATGTATATAACATGTTGGAATAACAACTTGAATTAAAAATGAATTGAACGGAAATTGACATTGTTGTTGATATTGATAGTTGCCGAGAATGTGCCTTAAGGATGTGGACAGTTTTATATTAATTGTGGTGCAGAATTTTACACGTCCTGTTAGGCGTGTAATCCCCTTGGAATTTATGAATTGTTGAGCCTTAAATGTGGCATTTGATTATTGATTTTCGGGCCTTGAAAAAAGTGGAAAAGTACGTAAAAACAAATGATGTGCTGCCCGATTTTCCGTAGAATAAGAGTCCTTATACTTAGAAATATTCTACGTTGAAAGATAGAAGTTGATAGGCATATTATGGTTATTATAGGTTGACATTCTACGTGCGGCAAATTCAAGTTAGCAAGTGGATTAAGCCGAAGAGGTATGTGGAACTTTCTCAATCTTCTTGAGCATGAGTTTTATAAATGTATAGTACGGTAGACGTACATGGTTAAAAATGAATTCGGTTTCATTTTGGTATCCTTGCCTTGTTTTCGAAAAGGATATGTGACTTGATGCTACATGGAAAGATTTCTTGACTTGAAAAGTATAGAATACTTGATTTGAAAAGTATAGATTTCTTGAACTATTCTAAAGATGAAAAACTTGATTTCTAAAGTTAAGAGACTTGAAGTATTCTGAAAGTTATGTAACTTGCTTTGAAAGTAAATGATACTTGGTTTTAAAAGTATAAGTCTCTTGGTTATAAAAAGAATGAATTTGTCTAAAACATAAAGAGTTATAACGGCTTTATGGGAAGTTAGTTATAACGGTTTTATGGAAGGTTAAGAGAGTGGTCTATTTGATTTATAGGCACGAGTTGCCTAGGTTGTGAAAGTAGAAGTTACTTGGTTTTAAAGTCTTGAAATGAATTTCTAAATGGTTAGTAACTTGATTTGAAAAATATGCATGTCTTGATACTACGGGTGTTAGTGTTTTGGGGGTTTTAATATAAAAAGGGTTCTTTTTTAAAGGAACGGAAGTACATAGTACTTAGGGTTAAATTTCCGGATTTTTAATGACATGTTAGTGCCTTAAGTTAAATAAAATGAGAGTGCATGATAATTAAAGCTAATAAGAAGTTAAGGGATTTCTTAACTTGCTTATGATAATTATGATAAGCCTGTGGTGCTTATGTTATGTATGATAAGCCGGTGGTGCTTATGTTATGTATGATAGCCGGTTGTGCTAGTGTGATGTCATTCTTGCGGGGTAAATCCCCGGGTTACTACTTATTCCATGGATTTGCTACCCATGATGCGAGTGCGGCGTTTTTACTCATTGCGGGCCCACCGGGCCTAAGCGGGTGAAATAGTCTCATGCGAGGCGGATGACCTCATTGCGGGTCCACAGGACCTATGCTGGTGAAATAGTCGCAGGAGTAGGATTGCTTAATGATACTACGGGCGGGTGACCCTAATTTGATCATGAGCCTCCTATTTTTATGCAGTAAAGTATACTCTTGTTTACTCTCATTATTAGTAAGACCACGATTATCGTTATTTTGGTCATCATACATCTCCGGCTTTATTTTAAACTATATGATTTCATTCTACGATTTCAGTTTCACATACTTGGTACATGCGCAGTAGAGTTATCTGATTCTTGATCCTCACTCTTAGGATCACTGTTCAGCTGTTGAGAAGCTCCATTACTTCGAAGGCTTATCTTTGGTTCAGATCCCTGGTATTGTCGATTGTTGTACATTCAGGGGTATGGCGGGTCCCTGTCCCGTCACAGTTGTTATGTCAAAATTCTTAGAGGTATGTAGTCATGTATGTGGGTCGGGTTGTGAAGAAAAAGGATGTAACTATTTTTGACTATTTATATATGTATATCCATGAAGGCAGCCTCATCGGCTAGCCTGTTGTTTACTTCTTACTGATTAAAGTTGTGTGTTCTATGTATGTTCCGCTGACTTTCTCTGATAGTTACCTGTAAGGGTGCCCAGGTAGGGTACTAGTCGCGGGCCCGGGGTCGGGTCGTGCCAGAATGTTCATAATAGGTCTTATGCTATAAAAAATTTGGCATAGTCTCTTCCATAACCTATATTCATCAAACCCAAAGATGCCTCACAAGGCCACAATATATCACATGTATAATACACTAATCAATATAGTCGAGTAAGGAATTTCACTAGCTTGGACTAATTCTAGGCAACTAACGTAACCTCATACTTACAGTACCTAAACTTTGTAATATTGCAGTACTAGGTAGTCTTCTACAATGCTATCGTCACACTAATTCATCTGAACAGGAAGTAGATTCTCATGGATTAATTCAGATTATTATCTAGAACTGAAAGAACACATCAATCTATGTTTACTTAATAGACTCAAGTTCAGGCCTGAAATTTCGATAATGACCTCCTATTCTCAAAGTCAAGATTTTATTTTACACGACATAGTCCTTAACCCCATTGGGAAAATTCAACCACTAGTATTAATTTTCCTCGTCACTTATACTTTTCTTCCAACACTCGAATCTTATTTTCTTAATTACGTTCTTAATTTATTTCTTTAGAATTACGGGGTGTAACAGAATCACATTCACCCCCTCAGATCTAGGTATTAGATCTCATGTGTGTTGTTTAGTTAAAGCATTGAATTCCTCAGACATAGCTGCATTCCAATTAGGGTCTTGTTTGGCCAATATGGGGTTCTTGGGAATTGGAGAAATAGTTTGGGCAGACAAGTTAAATTAGACTTTGGGTTTGAAGATTCCATGCTTGGCACGAGTTTTCATTTGGTGAGTGGAGACAGTGGAAGGCTGTGTCGGCTGAGTGGGAAGAGCCGAGACTGAGGGATTGGTTGGATAGGGAGAAGGAGGAGGTGACACCGCGGCACCGGGATCAAGGGCCGCGGTGCTGGAGGAAATCTGCTCGCAGGAGTTTTGGCGCCGCGGCGCCGACCCTTGGGGCCGCGGTGCTGACGCTGAAGAAGAACCACTGAGCAAAGAAGGTGATTCTGTGGTAGTGCTATGATCTTGTTGACTGAGAATGATGGGAGAGATGGCAGACTCGTCAAGAAAAAAGTAATTCGGTTTTTGGAACTTTTTAAGATTCGAAAACTGGAATGTGGTCTCGTCGAATGTGACGTGACGAGAGATGTGGATCTGACGAGTGGACAAGTCATAGCATAGATAACCCCTATGGTTCGGCGGGAAGCCTAGATAGACACATGGAATGAACTGAGGAGCTAGTTTGTGAGGGGCAGTAGAGGCAAGGTTAGGATAGCAGAGACAACCGAATATCCAGAGATGATCATAAGATGAGACTCTATGATAGAGGATTTCGGTAGGGGTGGATTTCGGTAGGGGTCATATTATGAAGAGTGCTAGTTGAGAGAATATTGAGAACACATTCTGACATTTTAGCAGCATAGATCCAGAAGGACGGAGGTAGGGAGGCATGAATCAATAGAGTGCGAATCATATTGTTAATGGTGCGGATGATTCTTTCAGATTTATCGTTTTGGGGGAGGTGTGGGGGCAGGAGAATCGAAAGGCCATGCCATTATTAGTACAAAAATGGTGAAACACAAAGTTGTTGAATTCACGACTATTATCGCACTGAAAAGATTTTATACCTTTTGTAAATTGTGTTTGAATGAATGTTCGAAACTCAAGAAATTTGACAAACACTTCTGATTTAAACTTGAGAGGATACAACTAAATAAAGTGAGAAAAATCATCTAGTAAGATAAGATAGTATTTATAACTGAGCGAACTAGCAATATGTGATGTCCATAAATTGGCATGTATAATATCAAAAGGTGCAAAAGTAACACTAGTAGATGATTTAAACGGAAGACGAGTATGTTTGCCTAAAGAACAAGAAACACAGTTTTGGGAAAACTTCCTATTACAAGTAATGAAATTATTGCCTCTAAGAAAATAAAAAACTGGGGCTCCTGGATGACCAAGCCTATTATGCCATGTTGAAGAAGAAATTGTCGTTAGAGAGACATGAGAGCTAGATCTGGCAGAAGAGGTGGGAGTGAATGGATATAGATCCCCCGTGCAATTGCATCTCGTAAGAGGTGTCCCCGTATGAAGATCATTTACAGTGAAACCAAACGGGTCAAAATCAACAGAGACAGAATTATTACGAGTAAATTTGCGGACATAGATTATATTCTTAATTACATGTGGGGGATATAGGGTATTTTTGAGGGGGAATGAATTAGGAGGTGGTGTATAGGATGTATCATAACCCTTTACTGGAATGCGGTGGCCACTACCAACTGTCACAAATTGAGGATGCCTTAAACCAAACAGTTTGGGAATATTACCTACAGACCGGGTGAGGTGAGAAGTGGCTCCGGAGTCTATGTACCAGTTGTTGTCAAGTTGTTGCATATTGAGACTGCTGAAGGCCTGACCCAACTCAGTGGGTGTCATCTTGGCGAGGGTCTTGGCGGCCGTGCGTGAAGTGGGCTTGATGCGGTCTTGGACTTCTTAGAAGTGAGCAGGGCCCAACAACCCGTGGTGGGAGTATTGGTTGAAGGGTTGCTGGTACTGGAACTACGGCGGCGACTCGACGCTGTACTGGTACTGTTGGGGCACCGCGACGCTGAACTGATTCTACGGGCATGTATCCATACGTAACCATATTTGAGGAATATTACCATAATTGTTGGTGAGGTGAGACGTGGCGCCCGTATCCATATACCACGCATTATCGAATTGTCGTGGAGTCATTATAGTGGATTAGAAAAACAATTTAATGTTTCTCGGGAAGAAAAACAAATTGTTACTATTTTTCGGAAAGAAAAATAAATTGTCCTTGGGAAGCAAAAGAAGAAGAAATCAGACTTGTGTGCTTTAGGAATAGTAAACAAGAACAAAAAGTTGGTCTCGGAGAATGTAACACAAACAAAAAAGCAAGAAGTGTTATGCTTGTCTCTGCGTGAGAACGAAGCGAGAAACTAATTAGGCGAGAAAAGAAGTGTGGCGAAACGAGTCACTGTTGATGCAGAAACCGCTGGAGGTTGGGGTCTTGCCGGCGGCTTTGGAGCAAGAATTCTAGGGTTCTAGTGTTTTGGCTCTTGATACCATGTAATATAATATTAATCTTCCCTTAGGGAGTCTTCTCATTAATATCAAAGTATATATAGTGTATAATATTCATCCCTTATACAATAGGAATCCTCCTGTGATTATCCTAAACCTAATCACAAGAGGATTCCTAGTCTTACCATAACAATATTTACACAATATATGAAATATATTCTAATTATGGGTAGAAAATATTGTTAGAACTATACACACGTTTACAACAGACAATATATATCATGATCTATAATTGACTTTATCGAGACAATATATTAGTTGTTCCTTTATACTTGAGTTAAGACAATCCTTATTCTATTTAGTAGTATATGTTAAATATATGGGTCAGCCGAGAAAGCTCATCACGGGCTTGATAATTCCAGTCCAACCAAGAGCTCTATTCTATTATATATTTGATATATATTTAAATATAGTTGGACTGAAATTACCAAATATATTTAACAGTATATAGCTATTTTCTTTAAATTATTCTCGAAAAAGTAAGTGAATTATGATGAATCCAGTTTAAGAACACAACAATGACTACAAAGCTCTTTTTCTCCTCTTTCCTCTATTGGCTCAAAGCTTCTCCAGCCATTAGCAGTTGCTGACGTGTTAAACACGTGTACTTCAGTCCTTGTTTTTAATATCTCACCTGGCATCCTATAACCAGCCAAGAAGTAAAGCTGAGTCCCTATAGGTGCCATCGTGCAAAATATTCTTTGCATAGGTGGCCACGTTGCCACCGTGTCATCTGACGTGGATATTGGTGAATGGGACCCATCCACAATGTTCCACATATTGAGCTTTTCATCATAGGATTCGATATGTCCCTTCCATGCATTTAAACAATCGCCTGAGCTGAATAATTTGCCATTAACGTTAAGTATTTGATTAGGTGGTATGTCTAGGTCCCACATTCTTGCCACGTACTCCCACATTTCTTGATGTGGATCGTATAGCTCAGCAGAACTTCTTTCCATCATATATGGTCCCTTACTATCACTGTTTCCCTTTTTAGCAAATCCTCCCACCACATAAATTTTACCTGTAAAAAAAGAGAAGATAAATTTGAGGGAGAGCTTTGAGGTCTAGAAAATATTTCTAATGTTTTTAAAATATTATTACTTGCAATAAGTACTCCTATTTAAGAAAATTCAGATAAGTGTCTTTAGAATATAACTAAATCAAACATATTATTGCACGCATATTAACTTGACCACTTCTCAGCACTAAGCCTTTGTGAACAGACATGTTATTTGATAAACAAACGTTCATTTTATTCGTAATTTATTTAAGCACTACTCGACATTACCTTGCCATGCCACGCCAACAGATTTGTACCTCAAGGTGCTCATATTTGGCAACGGTTTCCATTCATCTTTAGCAGGATCATAGACTTCAGCAAAAGAGGTACCCTCAGCACTGTCCAACGTTGTTTGTCCTCCCGCAACATAAATTTTACCATCTTTATTAGTGCACGCAAAGTTATACCTCGATGTAGCTAAAGGTGCACAACTAGACCAAGTATCCGTGCGAATGTTATATTTAAGCACCGAAGATCGCACACTTAGGTTAATTTCGTGAACAGAATCGCCAGCGTCGCCTACAGCCTTGTAACAATGTCTCCCTCCTATTACAAAAATTGTTTCACCAATTGAAACCAATGCAAAGCTTTTTAGCACTTGGTTCTCGAGAAGGCCTGGAATAGTAGTGAGTAGATGCCACGAATTTGTTGAAGGATGGTAACACGATATCCAATTCGACATGTTAACGTTAGGAGCGTAATCTTTGCCACAATAAGAGGCGTATATACGATAATAAGGTTCATCATTTTCTTGGGAATATTCACTAGGAATTCGTGAAGGAGATGAATAAAGGGAACCCATATTTTTTGCTTGTTAAGTTGAGAGAGGGGGAGCCTATATATTTTAGTATGGCATGGGTGAAAGATATAGGGAAGGCCTAGGGAAAATACAAATTAAAGGGCTGTTGGAGTTTATTCCTATGGTTTTCTTGTTTCAATGGATGGAATTAACGTATACAGGGAAAATAGTTTCTTTTTTAGTTTAAGTTCTATACACCGATAATGTAAAGAATTCTTATCCTATCAGATAGGCCGGAGCTATTATTATAGTTACGGGTTCGACAAAATTTAGCCGCTTTGACTCAAATTATGTACTTTTATTTAAAATCATTTAATCTATAAAGTTAAACTATCCTGAGCAAAAAATATTGTGATAAATAACTCATAAACTAAAAAATCTTGGAACCGATCATTTAATAATAGCATATAATTATATATAATAAGTATTAATTAATAACCTAAATTAAATAATAAGTAACCTTTTATAGCAAGTCATATCACTAACGGTGTATAAATTCTTTAGTGTTTAATACTTAAATCTTTTTTTATTTAGAAACTTATTATCCTTTTCATAGTTCAAGGTCCAATTAGGAGGATATTTATAGTGAATCACGAGGAAAGTTCAATCAAAATTGGAGATGCTTAGCAATGGAGACACTATTTTTCATCTCCATTGGAAAGTTAGGCCTTTGGTTGTTTCTATTTTTTGTAGTTAGTGACATTGATATTTTCACTTACACGAGGAGCATTATTAATTTATGCTTCTGTATGAAATTACTTGTGGGATATCTGTTGAGATAATTAAGCCACCTTAGTATTAGCATTGTTAGTAATTGTTGTAGTCATTGTTGTAGTCATTTTATTAGTATGGTTATATTAGACGTTACCATTAGACAATGAGTTAGTGGGCTAAGACACATTATGGACCTTGTATAAATAAGGCTTTGGGCCTCATTTTGGTATTATGGAAAATTAGAAAGATCTCACAAAACTCTCTCTCTCTCGTTTCTTCTCTTCTCCATTTCTTCCTCTTCTCTTCACTATTTCATTAATCCATAAATCCATGAACAATGGATCATACATGCAATTCAATTACTGCGCTGACTGTGTAATTCTAACATGGTATCAAAGCTCGGTGTAACAAATTGAGAGATTTTCATCCAAAATTCCAGTGATTTGCGATCTGTGCGATATTCTGTTCATCGCGATTCTGCGATCGATTTCTACAGTGGATTGTGCTCTCGATTCTGCTCGTTTCAAGTTCTATTGTGATATTCTATTTATTTTTTTGCTCGATTCTTCCCTGATTTCTTTGTTTTACATGATCTCTTCACTGGGAATGTGAAGGAGATTGGTAAAGAGGTAGATGGACTCTATATGCTACAATCTAAAAGGATGCTGAGAGGACAAGCTCACTCAGCTATCAGACTGACAAAAAATGAATTACAGGCAGAGTTATGACATAAAAGAATGGGGCATGTTCCAATGACCATGCTCAGGAAGATAAGTGAACTTGAAAGTAAATCCAGCTTGACAATAAGACATTGTGATGTTTGCCCTATGGCTAGGCAAACTAGGAAACCATTTCCTATTAGTATGAGTAGAACTGGACATGTCTTTCAGATTTTGCATCTTGATGTATGAGGGCCTTATAGGGCTCCCACTCATAGTGGTATGAGATATTTCTTAACCATAGTAGATGGACTTGGGTGTATTTGTTGAATGTTAAATCTGATGTGGTAACTGTCCTCAAGAATTTGTTTACAGAAATAAAAAATCAATTTGATGAGAATATTAAAAGTGTAAGGACTGATAATGGGACAGAGTTCTTTAATCATAGTTGTGCTGAGTTATTTAGACATCTTGGTATTATTTATCAGAGCTCTTGTGTGTATACTCCTCAGCAGAATGGTGTTGTCGAGAGGAGGCATAGACATATTTTGAAAATTGCAAGAGCTATCAAGTTTCAGGGGCATTTACCAACAAGATACTGGGTGAATGTGTTAAGGCTGCAGTGTATGTGATTAATAGAATACCATCCATTGTGATTGGAAATGTATCACCCTATGAGAGGTTGTTCAATAAGCCACCCTTCAGCTCATATGAGAGTCATAAGTTGTCTATGTTATGCAACCAATCTGGTAAAAAAGGATAAGTTTGAAAGTATGGCAATTAAGGCAGTACTGTTGTGGTATGCCACTAAACAGAAAGGATACAAGTTACTAGACTTGGATACCATGAGCATCTTTGTAAGTAGAGATGACAATTTTTATGAAGATATATTTCCTTTTGGGGAGATTGAAGCTGCTGGAGATAGTGGTTCACATGACAAGAATCAGATTCCTACTGATTCTTGTTCTGTACAGTATGATGATGAAGACAGATCATTCCTAATTCCAGGGATACATTACGAGTCACTAACAATACTGACCATGTTGAAGTTCTATCTAATGTTGATGCAGGTGCAGATCATACATCTTACCTAGGGGAGGCTCACTCACCAGAAGTGCCTCAAAGTCTTCCTTCATGTATAAATGATGTTCAAAATGGAGGTCTACAACATGCCAGTGACCAGTCAGGTGATGTAACAAGAAGATCTTTCAGGCCAATGAGACCTCCTACCTGGATGAAAGACTTTATATCTCACTCAGACACTGCTAGATATCCAATGTCTAAACATCTCAACTATGCTGATTTATCACTGTCCTATCAAAGTTATGTGGCTAAAATGTCTGGATATTGTGAACCACAAACTTACTATGAAGCAACAAGAAATAACAAATGGGTTGAAGCTATGAAGACAGAGATTAAAGCATTGGAGGATAACAATACCTGGGAGATAGTAGACCTGCCTACTGGAAAAAAGGCCATTGGATGTAAGTGGGTCTACAAAATAAAATACAAAGCTTCTGGAGAGATAGAAAGATTTAAGGCAAGACTTGTTGCCAAAGGATATAAACAAATGGAAGATATAGACTATCAAAGACACATTTTCACCTGTTGTCAAGATGGTCACTGTAAGAGCTGTCATTTCTATAGCTGCAACTAAGGGATGGTACATACATCAAATGGATGTGTTTAATGCCTTTTTGCAAGGAGATTTAAATGAAGAAGTGTGTATGTGTATACCACATGGGGTGGATCACAAGCAAGAGAGGGTTTGCAAACTCAGAAGATCTTTATATGGCTTGAAACAAGCATCAAGACAGTGGAATATTAAATTGATCACTGCTTTACTGTCTGATGGCTTCACTCAAAGTCACATGGACTACTCACTTCTCACAAAGAAGATCAATGGCAAAATAGTAGTGATTCTGGTGTATATGGATGACTTGTTGATTACATGAGATTATGAGAAACTCATTTCTGAGACAAAGACCTCATTGCAGCAACACTTCAAGATTAAAGACTTGGGTGAACTAGGATATTTTTTAGGCTTTGAGTTTGTCAGAAATGTTACACCCCGTATCTCCAAGACATGTATATGAGAACGTAAGTAAGGAAGTAAGACTTGAACGTTGGAAGGAAAGTATAATTACATTTTCTTAAGGAAATATTTCAAAAATGTGAAGACGACAATTTATTAACTTGGAGTTTAATTCTCTTAATTGGAGTTATGGAACTAGTTTTGGATTTTTAAGTCTTGGATTTGGTCATGTGGGGCCCACCGGAAATTTCACCATTTTGTGGGGCCCACGAGATTTTGAGATATTTTGGCCAAGTATAGAAATTATTTGGTGAAGATTTATTTTTGGACCAATAGGAGGGTGACACGTGCCACCCTTCCACTTGTCTTGCAAGATGACAACACTTATAGATATTTTGAGACAAGGGGACAAGTGGTCCTAATCCACTTGGCAATACACTTGATTTATATCCAAGTCTTGCAAGACTTGGATCACTTTAACTTAATCCAAAAATGGCTCTCATCTCTTCTCTCTCAAAGAACAAGATCGAGAGCTCATTTGCCAAGAACAACAAGATTATTTAGTTCCTTTTCTCTAAGATTAAGCTTCCTAATCAAGTCCTAAACCAAGTTATCACTCCAAGATCCTCCAAATAACCATTTGGCCGAAAGTTGAAGGTGAAAGCCTAGCTTGTTTATCAACTTTTTGGAAGTGAAACAAGAAGTGAAGATGGTTATAATCTTGTAGAGGATGCATGTGTGTGATTGGAACTTGAAGAAGAGGTGTAATAGAGGAGCAAATGGGCCGAGAGCTTGGGACTGTTTTGGACGGTTTTGTGCCAAAAATGAGGTAAGAGTTATTCTTCTTTTAAAGTAATTGGGTATTACATGTTGTTATGTTTAAGGAATGAACTTGTGTTAAGGAAGAAATGGAAAATAAAAAGTGTATGTGATAGATGTTGTGTTGGGCCGAGACTAGGCATTTTCGGCGTCGTTGGATTCTTTGGTTATTATTGTTGTTATTTACACTTGTTGCATGTTAAAATAAAGTAATCTTGTTATGGATATTTGATATGGAGTATATATAAGTGTTGAAATGTGAATTGGATTATAAAGAATTATGGAAAAGGACTTTGGATTGTTGTAGTTGTTGTGACCGAGAAACTGCCCAAAACTGTTAGACGTTGTTATGTCATTTTGTGGACTGTTTTGTGGTGCTATTATTCTGGAAAATCAGCCACAAATATGCATGTTTAATGTGGTAAATTTATAATGAAAGTCCTAAGGATTAAGGGTGTAGAAAGGTGTTGAAAGACTTCACATTTTACCCTTATTGTTGATTGAATTGTGGACTATTTTTATGGACTGTTTTGTATAGATTAAGGGGTTGAATTTTATACGTCAAGTAGGCGTGTAATCCCCTTTGGCTAACTGTTGGTTGTGCCCTTAACTGTGGCTTGTTTGTTGATGAAATTGGGCTTTGGAAAATGTGGAAAAGTACGTATAAGTAGGGGAAGTGCTGCCCGAATTTTTAGAAGGAAAAAGAGTCATTATGTGGTATATGTCTTATACTAGTATCATGAGGTTGATAGACGTGTTGTTGTCATTATAGGTTGAAGTACCTATTTGGGACGTATTCTACTTGTCGTGTTGGTTAGTCATCAATAAGGTATGTGAACCTCTTCCTTCATTTTTTGGCATGTTCTACGTATGAAATGTACATGTGGTATTGTATCATGATTCATTCTACTCTTAGAAGTTAAGGAGTATTCATGTTATTGATTCTATGCTAAAGACATGTCTAAATTATTCCTAAGTCCTTACCAAGTCTTAAGGGAGATGTTGGTAAGAGTTTTTAGGAAGTATTGGAGTCGAGTTGATCTTGCTAAGTTATAACACTAATGAGAAAAGGTATCGAACAAGCCATTACAACATTAAATGAAAAAGGTATCGACAATCAATTATATTGAAATGAGTAAAATTTTCATCTGCATAGAAACTAAGATATAACCAGTTCGTTTTACACTTTCTAGGTTCACAGCTGATTAGATAAGATCATTATTAATATATAACCTGCTAAAGACTCATAAAATGAATTAATTTGGCAATTCGAATATGTTATCACCATTCAAATGTTTCCATAATGTTAGCTAGAGGAGCGAGACAAATTTAGATTATCGAGTTGGTACAGACGACAAGTGTTAGTATGTGACTCTTCCTTTCTTCTTTGAGCATGAACTTTATAAAATGAGTGTACGATGAACGTGCGTGTTTTAAATGAATCTAGATTTCATGTGGTACATGAGGTGATAGTAACTTGATTTTAAAAGTATACTTGACTTGATTTTAAAAATATGAGTCACTTGGTTGTAAAAGTGTAAGTGTCTTGATGTTACAAAAGAGGATTTAAAATGATACTGGTGATGTTGTTAAGGGCGACCGCCACACCGGCGACGTCCTGATAATACCAAGTGAAGTAATGACCAAAACCTTGATTATATAAAAAAAAAAAAACAATGTGATCCATAACGTGTATGGGCCTTCACCTCTCTGATCCACAAGACCACAATTAGGGTTTTGGATGCGCTACGTCTACTATAAAAACTCAACAATACTCTCAAGTCTCATCATACTCAATAGATAAACTAGCCCCTCTTAGTTTCAATGGAGTTCTTTCTATTTATTTGTAATTGCACCTCAGCCTCCCGGGCTCATCTGAGTTTATATAGTGAAGTTAGAAGCCCCAAAGCTCGTGCTAAATTTAACCGCCGCTTGTGTTGCAGTTTAGCCCTTTGTACCTTTCTCATCCATGGCTAATTTGTGTCAAAACAACGGCTATATTTCCCTTTTGAGTTGTTTTCCTAGTTTTTTGGCCATGATTAAAATGGATTTATCCGCGCTTCTGAGAGCAATCAATGAAGCATAACAAAAAATTGGTTGAATTTCTTTATATGAGCCAGATTTATTTATTTTGTAAAAATTAATGTTTACTCCTTTTCTCTTATTTTTGTTGTTGTGTTTTTGGCAGTCAGCTTTAATGCCAGTTCTGCTTCTGATAGATCTGTTTATTTTACTGAGCCTCTTAATTTTATTTAGTAGTAATTTTTTAAATTTATAATTAAATCTATGACGAGATCTGAAATTGCTGGATAGTATTTGATATTGTAGTTAGCCTACAAGCATCATGAAATTATTAAATTTCTCTGAGATTCATAAATTATCTCTGAATTGAGTTTCTATCGAAAACAACCTCCCTATATATACGGTTTTGTGTACATTCTATCCTCCTTAATTTCATTTGTGATATTACACTGGTAATATTGTTGTTGTCCGCATAAGTTATCTCTCGGTACATAATATGTTACTTGAGAATCCTATTATTTTAATAGCCAATGATGATCCAATCCAACGGTGAGGTGTAGTGAAGCTAAGGTCCCTGCTTTTGCAGGGGGAACCTCCTTGGTTACACTACATCATACATGATCACAACGGATTTTACTGAGGCTTTAAGTATTTTTCATCCTTTGGTTAGTTGTAATTATTTTGCTTAGTATGTGATTTTGAGTTTTAACTATACTCTTGCTCTTGAACATATTAGTGGGGGTTAGGGTCTGAAAAACTCGTAAAGTTAGTGCTGTTTATCAGCTTCTTCTCTTGAATATCCAATGAGTTGGAGTTAAATCATGGCACTAAATGCTAATCTACTATGCAAAATTACGTTGACAATACACCTGTTTGTTGAATCTACAATTTCATATGATCTGTTTGATTTTTCATTGTGGTTTTAGTTAATTTTATAGGTTGTTGAATTTGAGTTTTATCAGTTTGTATATGCTCACCTTGCCTTAGTGACGGTGAGTGTAAAGGAAAACTCATAAATTGTGTGCAGTCCATCACCTTCTATCTTGCATATTTCACTAAGATTGGAGTTAAATATCAGCGCTACATGTCTGAATGGCCTTATTAAATGTCATGTACACAGATTAATTAATAAAAATCTATATTTAATAACATTGTTAAGTCAAATAAACATTTGTGACTTAAATTGATCGGAATGCAACCAATGAGAAGCTGCTATAGCCCGAACATGTCCAAAATGAACATTTCCAGTGTAGTTGTCATGATTTGGATAGATGACCTTGCAATTTACCATCAATAAGGCAAATTCTTTTTTATATTCTTATATGCATAGATAAAGTGTATTAACAAAATAATTTATTTAATAATATTATTAAGTGAGTTTTAAAATAGTGTCAAAACTCTTAGAAAAATAGTATTTTGAACTTATCAAAAGAAATAGGAATGAAGAAATTTAAACAACTTTTAGAACGTATCAACTCAATCAAAACAACTCAATAATAATTTTTTTTGCATATTGAATATTTATTGAGTTGTTTTGAGGAATAAGTACGATACAGAAATGATGAATCTCAAAACTTCGTTGAGTAACATAGAACAAAAATATAAACTAGAGATGTAAAGCGGACAATATAGGGATCATCTTATTCGAATGTAAACCTGTTCATCGGCGGGGGACACGCCTGACCCGACCCGATCTAGAAAACCAGTCTAGCTTATATTGATTCGTGAGTCATTTGACCTGAAAAAGTAGGAACTTGTTCATATATAAGGTCGGGTTAGGATCAGAATGTTTTAGCCATCTGATTCAGTTCGATCACCGACCCAACCCTGACTAGCGTGCCTTAACCCTTTACTATATAAGTCAAGGGTTAACCCTTCAGCATCCTCTTTACTTCAATCTGCAGCCCTTTCTCTCCACTTCAATACGCCGCCCGTTCCTCTCCACTTATGTCAACCTTCCTCCTGCTCGAGCCTCCTCTCCTCTTTGGCGACAGCCTTCAGAAGTCAATTTTGTATATTTGTGCTCCATGTAAAAACAATAAATTATAAACAGTATTAATACTTATTTGGTACAGAAGTTTGCATTTATATTAATGATTTAATTCTTCTATTTGTTGTAATTTTTAATTAGTGACAAATTATATCGGATAATGGATTGAGTAAAATTGTATTGCTTTCTTACCGTTTTGTTTTATTTTGTAGAGCTGGTCAGGGCCAACTTGTGACCCGTAGAGTCCCCGAAGGGTCAGGGTCATAGTCGGAAATTAAAAATAAAATAGGGTTATGGTTCGACCACGGTCGGGCAAGCAGAAAAAAAGCCACTTGGCCTTGACCCAGCATGACGTGGTGCCCTGAGTTTTGGATAGATCTATTTGAATGTTGTCCTATTACATCATCCATTTATAATAACAATATAGTGATACAAAATGTTTATTTTAAAAAATGGAAAGAATATAGTGATACAAAATGTTGTCTAATTAAGTATCATTACAATAGCTCCATAAAAAAATTAATATTGAATCTAAATAATAATTGTAATGTTTGACATAATGTTGTCGACACACTCAGACAATACTGGTGATCCAAACTTCTTAGATGAAATTCTAAGAGCTTTCTTGTTATTTTTACTTTTTGATTCTGGACATTGATTCTTTTCAGTAGCCTCTCTATATATAGTAGAAAATCTTCTTAGAATTGTTCATCGATCGGTTGTGGAGATTGAGAGAAAGGTGAACTGCAGTGAAATTTATTGGAGAAGATAAGAGAGTAATAATTTCAATAGTTTTGGTTTGATCCTCACGACAAGCAACAATTCTAAAGTGTTCTTTATTTTCTTAAACTTGACATAAAATATAAATCAAATAATTATTCAGTTAAAAAATGAACAAAATGATAAATACGATTAAAAATACTAGAATGTGAGACATCAATTACTATATATATATATTGTTGGAAATTTTACTAAATGTGAAATAAATTCCTATTAAATTATGACTCGAATAATTGGGACCCCGCACGTCGTAAACATGGTTTCCACACACGCACATAAAGTGCCAAGGATCGTAATTTCCTTAATGAAAGAGATATTGATACGTATACGAATTGTTTTGAGACATAAGGTAATAGACGGTTATTGGCCAAATGACGTAGGTTTCACGTTGATAAATGAAGGAAAAAGTGTATAATATGTTAAAAGATGAAACGAGTTATGAATTATCGGGCCGCAGCGCCTTCATGCAGGGCTGCGACGCCAAGTCCTTGAAGTTTCGGCGCCGCGGCGCCACTCTGCAGGGCTGTGGCGTTGCGCCTCTGAAGTTTTGGTGTCACGGCGCCTACCTGCAGGGCCGCGGCGTTGTGACCGTTTTCAGTCCGTTGGAGAAGAATAAAAATTGACGTTTGAGCTGACTTTGGAGGATTAATTCTTCATTATTTTTCTTTTGAATTCAGCCATTACTTGGCTGAATTGTGATTCCATACAAATGGTCATTACTTGGTCATTCAAAGTCATAAATTGGCTAATTGGAGGACCTTCTTCTCAACACTATAAAATGATGTCTTTGACTTATTTGCAAAACACACTTGCCATCTTACACTCAACAATTCTCTGAAATTGTCTTCTTCTTTGCAATCACAAATACTCAAAGATCTTTCTTCAACGCAAACATTTGAGTTCCCTTTGCTCATTTGTTTGATTGATGTTTTATCTTGGGAAATAAGTTGTTATTACAACCGTTGAAAGGATATATGAGACAATATTATTTTAAGGATAAATCAAGAATTTGGTCGACTCAGCAAGTTCTCATATTTGATCATTTCCACATTTCTAACAAATAGTTGATGTTGTTATTTTCTCGTTTACACATTATTACTCACATATTTTTGCCCGAATATCAAAGAGTTTGCAAAGTTTGATTTTTTTCGTTGTTTTTACGATTATTTTTGCCGCCATCGTGAACACGGTTTTGATCCGAATTATCAACCAAGCCTGGAGAATTTGTGGAGGACGTTATCATGACTACATGGCTAGTACCAGTAGCCGCCTTTTTAGCCAAACCGGATTCTTCCAACGTAAGCATGGAGCAGACTTTTGTGGGTGAGGGTCTCGGGTTTGTCCCAAACCCAGAGGGTGGGGTGGGGTTGGGAGGGTTTCACCGAATTCGAGAAAGAGAGATTAGCGGAAGCAAGGAAAAAATAACCTAGACTTCTGATACCATGAAAGAATTAATTCCTTGATTATTCTAATTAATGAAAGGGGTATATATACAAGTTACATATAGGAAAATCCTTTTCCTATTCTACATCCAAAACTCTGTACTATTTGAAGACTAACTATACAATTATGGTAATAGTACAAGACTAATTATATTACAATATTACATTACATAATTATACACAATTGTGGACCCCACATGTGCAATCCAGTGGGGCCGTGCAGTCGAGACGGATGGCAATTATGAGCTGGACCAAATCCTTAAATATATATGTATATCGCGTATATTATATGTATATTTAATCGAATACTTTTACACTAATTGTTTAAACTCATATTAATGTTACACAATTTTAAGTACATTTTAAATTTGTAAAATAAAAAAGAAAAAAACACGTGGTAATCTGCATAATTTGTCAATATAGAGTACATACTATTTTTTCTGCACTAGTGTATAACAATGGTAACTTTGACCAGATTATTATACAAAATATAAAAAATAAGTAATTGAGAGGGAAGTAAAAAAATGTCTAGTATGTGTTTGGTCAAGCTTTTACAAGTGTTTCTCAAGTTGAGAAACACTATTTGGGCCAAACACATACTTATCAAGAAGTAGAAACACTTTTTTAAAAAGTCAAAAAATGTTTCTACATGGAAGAGATCTCCAAAATGCTTCTTGAGAAGCACTTTTTGCCCATTAAATGATTTTTTTTTAGATCCATTTACCATTTTCTTTTCACAAAAATCATTTTAATCCCATATAAAATAAAAATTTGAGAATGGGGTAGGGCGACGTAAGAAAAAATATCACATTTTTAATTTTTTTTATAAAAATAACAAAAAACATGAAATAGAAATTCGAGGATGAAGTAGGGCAATGGGGTGAGGGTAGGGGCGGGGGGGGGGGGGTAAGAATATTAGACTTCTGTTTGTACACAACAGTGTGGGGCCCTTCCCTTTCCCTTGTATATTTGGTGAATATTAGACTTCTGTTTGTACCTTAATTAGGAGTGTAATATTATCATAATTGTAAAGTTAGTCTTCAAATAGAATAGAGATTTATATGTAGAATAGGAAGAGGATATTCCTAATGTAACTTGTATATATATGTCTTTCATTAATAAGAATGATCAAGGGATTATTTCTTTCATGGTATCAAGAGTCTAGGTTCTCTTTACCTTGATTCCGCTCCTCAAATTTCCTCTCTAAACCTCTCGAATTTTGTCCAAAATTCTCGATTTTTTGTTCTTTTTTAACAAAAACCGAGTATCTTCTCTGCCAAAATCCTCCCTCACTAATTCCCTTATCCGAATCTTGTTGTTCTATTCCCTATGGCTGATAAGAATAATTTTCATCCTGCCCTCAGAGTTTCTAACATCAAGAGTGTCATCCTTATCGTTCTTGACCTAGAAAACGTCCAATATGAGACGTGGCGGAATTATTTAAGATTCATGCATTGACACATAAAGTCCTCCACCACATCATTCCTCCAACTCCTCCAAAGGAGGGTGACAAGGCGTCTATTTCTACGACGGTTGTGCCCACTAAAGAAGCAGATCAAGAATTATGGGTCATGCTTGATGCCAAGGTTTCTTCAGTGGATTTATGCCACTATCCCCTTGAATCTTTTAGAGACGATTATGGAACCCAACTCCACAGCTATGGCGGTGTGGGATCGATTGAGACATATTTCAAGATAACATTCATTTTCGAATTGTTATCCTTGAGCAGGAATTCTCACAGGTGGCTATGACGAATTTTCAAAACGTTTCTTCTTATTGCAAACACCACAAAGACTTGGCAGACCAACTCAACAACATGGGTTCTCCTGTTTCTAATAGTCGTCTAGTTCTTCAGATGGTTGCAGGACTGTCAGAGGCCTATAGCGGTGTTACTTCGGTTATTCGTCAGAGTAACCCCCTACCAGGATATTATCAAGCTCGTTCTATGCTTACTTTGTAAGAAGCCGGATTGGATAAGAAAGTGGCGATTGGGTCCAGTCTTGTCGTCATGATGACTGCTTCCAATTTTCTCCTTCCAATCCAGCCAACATGACCCAAAATCACAACAACGGGGGTGGTAAGTAGGGTCAAAATCGGAAGAATAATGGCAGGAATCGTGGCGGCAACAACGGGGGAAACCGTCAGCAGCAGCAGCAGTTCTGGAGCCCACAGGGTCCCCGACACCGGGCGCTGGTCTCAGCACACACACGCCGAGGCCCCGTGATTACAGCCGCGACACCTCGAGATCACCAAGACAAGTGTATCGGCCTAGCTTCTTCCCAAGTCAGACCTGTGGTTCGCACCAACGATAGCAACATCAACGATCCAAGATACTGGACGCGCTTCATCAGGCCCACCACACAGTGGGCCCCACTAAGACCGACATTGAAGCAGTGATGCACACACTTGGCTTGACTCAACCGGATCCAAATTGGTACATGGACACCGACGCCACTACCCATATGATATACGACCAAGGTACTCTCTCGTCTTATTCCAATTTGAGCACTAATCGTGGTATAACTGTTGGTAATGACAATTCTATTATAATTAAGGGTTATGGTAATAAAAATTTGTCCCCTCCTCATTGAGTTTCTATTAATTTTGATCCATTTGGTTTTTCTGTGAAGGATTTCAAGATGAGGTGTCATCTCATGAGGTGTGACAGTAGGGAGATCTTTATCCAATCACACCGAGTCTCAGCATCTCGCGTCAAGCTATGTCATCCACTTTTGCAGCTCTTGCTCCCTCCTTGTGGCATGCTCGTCTAGGTCATCCGGGGTCGTCTATTTTATCTTCTTTAGATAGACATAAGTTTATTTCTTGTAAGGGTACGCGTAGTACTCCACTTTGTCAATCCTGTGCTTTGGGAAAAATTATTAAGTTACCATTTGTAGCTTCGAATTCTAATAGTTCAATGTCATTTGACATTATTCATTGTGATTTATGGACATCTCCGGTTCTCAGTTCTATGGGTCACCGTTATTATGTTTTATTCTTCGATGACTTTTCTAAATATTTGTGGACGTTTTCAATTACGAAAAAATCTCAAGTTTTTTCCATTTTTATAAAATTTAGAGCTTTCATAAGAACACAATTTCAACGGAAAACAAAAAACATTCAATGTGATAATGAGAAAAGAATACGACAATGGGGAATTTAGGGAGTTTTGTGCTCAAAATGAGATAATTTTTTATTTTTCTTGTCCTCCTACGTCTTCACAAAATGGGAAAGCTGAGCGAAAAATTTGTACCATTAATAACATTGTCCGCACTTTATTGGTTCATTCTTCTGTTCCTCAATTGTTTTGGCATCATGCCCTACAAATGGCTATCGGTCTACTTAATATTCTTCCCTCTAAAGGTTTGACATATTCATCCCCTCTCAAAGTGTTATACAATAAGACTCCGTCGTATTCTCATCTTAGGGTCTTGAAATGTTTATGTTATCCACTGTTTTCAGCCATTACAATCAACAAACTTTAGGCACGTTCTATCCTTGTGTGTTTTTGGGTTTTTCGTCAAATCACTGTGGTTATAAATGCTTTGAATTTTCCTCTAAACGAATCATCATTAGTCGTCATGTTCTCTTTGATGAATCCCAATTTACTTTTTCTAAAGTAGAAATACCCGTGCCTAGTTCATATGATTTTTTGGATGATAATATCTCCCCATATGTTCAACATCATCTTTCGGATTTTTCACAAAAAAATGCCGTCAGTGCCACGACGCCAAAACTATAGAGAGCTCTGCAGCTCATTTGGCGCTGCACCTCTTGATCCCTGCGCCGCGGCGCCTTCGACGGTCATTCCCGAAATTTCTCAAAATTCCCCAATCCAGCCCAGAGTTATGGTCCAGTCACTCGTAGTCAACGGGGTATTTTTAAGCCTAAAAGACATTTTAATTTGAATTCTAATGTTCTTAAATCCCCATTACCCTGTAATACTGTGTCTGACTTAAATGATCCTAATTGGAAAATTTCCATGACCGAGGAATATAATGCTCTTATTGATAATAAGACGTGGGAGTTGGTATCCCATCTATCCGATGTTAATACTATTCGGTCTATGTGGATTTTATTCATAAGGAAAATTCTGATGGTTCATTTGCAAGACATAAGACTAGACTTGTAGGTGATGGTAAGACACATCAGGTTGGTGTGGATTGTGGTGAGACATTTAGCCCGATGGTCAAGTCGGCTACCATTCGCACTGTGCTCAACTTGGCTCTTTCAAAATCCTGGCCCATTCATCAGCTAGATGTGAAGAATGATTTCCTACATGGTGATCTTCAGGAGATAGTTTATATGCATTAGCCTTTGGGGTTTAGGGATACTAGATATCCGAATTATGTCTGTCTATTGAAGAAGTCCTTGTATAGTCTTAAGCAGTCTCCACGGGCTTAGTATAAGAGGTTTGCTGATTTTGTTTCGACTATGGGTTTTTCTCACAACAGGTCTGATAATTCATTATTCATATATCATCGGGGTTCTTCCATGGATTATATATTCTTATATGTGGATGATATTATCTTGACTACCTCTTCTGATGCTTTGAGAAAGTCTATTATGACAATGCTCAGTTCTGAGTTTGCCATGAAAGACTTGGACACCTTGAGCTATTTTTTGGGAATTGTTGTCACTCGTCATGCAGGTGGATTGTTCTTAACACAGAGGAAGTATGCAACAGAGATCATTTAGAGGGTTGGGATGTCATCTTGTAAGTCCACTTCTACTCCAGTTGATACTAAACCCAAGTTGGGTGCTGCAACTGGCTCTCCGTATGAGGATCCGACCCGCTATCGTAGTATCGCAGGCACTCTTCAGTATCTGAAGTTCATGAGACCTAATATTACATATGTCGTACAACAGGTGTGTTTGTTTATGCATGATCCCAGAGTTGAACATATGAATGCGCTCAAACGCATTCTTAGGTACATTCAGGGAACACTTGAGTATGACTTGCATTTGTATCCTTCGTCGACGTCTACACTAGTCTCCTATACGATCTTGATTGGGGTTGTTCCTGACACCGCACGCCTACGCCCGCTATTGCATGTTTTTAGGTAATAACTTGGTCTCATGGTCTGCCAAACGTCAATCCACACTTTCATGTTCAAGTGCAGATGCCGAGTATAGAGGGGTAGCCAATGTGGTTTCCGAATCATGTTGGTTACGTAATCTACTGTTAGAGCTCAATTGTCCTATTGATAAGGCTACCTTGGTGTATTATGATAATATAAGTGTCATCTACCTTTCTGGTAATCCAGTTCAGCACCAGTGCACTAAACACATAGATATGAATATTCACTTTGTTCGGAAGAAGGTAGCTAAAGGACAAGACGCTGTCACATGTCCACTTCCGGATATCGATTGCACATCATTACAAAGTGGTCTTCCTCGCCTTTTTGAATATTTTAGAGCGGTCAACAGACGAAGACCGTCCGCTATGACTGCAGAGGTGTGTTAAAGTATATGGGCCTCTAAGCCCATCAACAAGTCCACATATCAGTGTGCATAGCAGTGTGGGGCCACCGTGGTGCCCTTCCATTTCCCTTGTATATATGGTGAATATTAGACTTAAGTTTGTACCTTAATTAGGAGTGTAATCTTACCATAATTGTAAAGTTAGTCTTCAAATAGAATAGAGATTTATAGGTAGAATAGGAAGAGGATCTTCCTAGTGTAACTTGTATATATATTGTTGGAAATTTACTAAACGTGAAATAAAATTAATCCTATTAATTATGACTCGAATAATTGGGGCCCCGCACGTCGGAATCATGGTTTCACACACGTGCATATAAAGTGGCAAAGATCGTAATTTCTTAAATGAAAGAGATATTGGTACGTATACGAATTGTGGAAATGTAAGAGAATAGACGGTTATTGGCCAAATGACAAATGATTTAGACAGTTCAATTCTTGCAATTACTCTACTAGTGTTAGATAACAACCAAACCAACTTATTGTTTGCCAAATAGATAACCTAGAATAGATGTTCGGTAATTAGAAACCAGTCTCTGAGGACGATATTCGGTCTTACAAGACTGTTACACCCCGTATTTCCTAGAGAATGAGAAGAGAACGTACGTGAGAAAATAGGATTTGAATCTTGGAACGAAAGAAAGATTACTTTTTCCTAAGTAAATATTTCGGAACCTCGTGAAGGAAAAAAGTTTATTAATTAGAATTGAGTTCTCAAATTTGGTATTTGGGACTTATAGAATATATTGGAATTATGGATTTTAAGTTCCGGATTTGGTCATATGGGGCCCACGGGAAAATTTTACGGTTTTGTGGGGCCTACAAAGTTTTGAGATATTTTGACCAAAAATGGATATTTTGGAGATGAAATATTTTTTGTCCAATGAGAGAGTGACATGTGTCCCTCCCCACTTGAGTAGTAAAGCTCTATGTATATGTACATGTATTTTATGAAAGACTAGAAAGGGAGGTATTTGTGAGATATTTTCAAGACAAGTGGACCACTTAGGTCCCTCCCCTTGTGTAGTATTTTTCTATATAAAGAGAGGTGATAGCAAGACTTAGAGACATTTGCATAATACCTTCTTCATCCAAAACTCTCTTCTCTCTCCCTTGTTCTTGTGTATTTCGAAATTCTTCAAGCTTTTATGAAGAACAATAGTTGATTATTCTCCTAGATTAATCACCCTAACCAAGTTCTAAACCAAATTAACTCTCCAAGGTGTAGTAATGTCAGTTGGGAAAGTTGCCTTGAAATTCTTAGGCTTGTTTATGAACTTTTTGGAAGTAAAACAAGAAGGGAATATGGTTACAAGCTTGTGGTAGATACATGTGTGTGAATGGAACTTGAAGAATATGAGCTAAGATATGCTAAGAATCGACTTTTAACTTGGAGTATTTTGGGCATATTGAGGTAAGGATCATTGTCATCTTAATGTAATTGGATATTACATGTCGTAGTAATTAATGGATGAACTTGTGATAAAAAGAATTAAGATTAATAAAAGTTTGGACAACTTTGGATGTTGAACGCTGCCAGCCCATGTTGGGTGTTGGATTCATTGGCCATTTTATGGTTATTATCACTTGTTACATGTTATATAATGAAGAATAAGGTACATGTCACAATCTTGGTATGTTAGCCGATTGTGGACAATTTTGGTATTAACGGATTCGTTGGTTATTGTTGTTATAAAACATTACCTATTACATGTTGACATGATGGAATCTTGTTGTTAACAAGTTAATATAACTTATATAAAAGTGTTGGAATATAAGTTGAATTATAAGAAGTTATGGAAACAGTTTTGGCATGCTAGCCGAAAACTGGACAATATTGATTATAGTAGTTGGCCAAGAACACCAACTAAATAAAGGACTGCCTTTACTTTGGACTATGGACTGTCTTTACTTTGGACTATGGACTATTTTTACTTTGGACTATTTTTACTTTGGACTAATGGATTGTTTTGTATAAATTGTGGGGAAGAATTTTACACGTCAAGTTAGACGTGTAATCCGCTCTGGTTAAGTGTTGGTTGTGCCTTAAATGTGGCGTGTTGGTTGTAGAATTCGGGCCTTGGAAAAGGTGGAAAAGTACGTAGAAACAGGGGAAGTGCTGCCCAATTTTCCGTAGAATAAGAGACCCTTTACTTGATATTATTCTACCTTAGAAAGCTAGAAGTTGATAGACGTATTATGGTCATTATAAGTTGACATTCTACGTGCGGCGTATTCTACTTGGCGTGTGGAATAGCTTAAGAGGTATGTGAAACTTTCTCTATCTTTCTTTGAGCATAAACCTTCTAAAAATGTGTGTACGATGTACGTACTTGTTTTAAATGAATTCGGCTTCATTATTGTATAAATTGACTTGATTTGAAACGTACAAGCTTTATTAAGTTGAAGAGTTGAGTTCATTTGACTTTAAAGGATAGGAGTGACCTTATTGGAAAAAGGAATGAGTTTCTTGATTTAAAAGAATAATTGGCTTGATTTTGAAGAGAAGTGATTCTACTCCTAGAAGTTAGGGGTTTTCGTGTTATTGATTTTATACTAAATGCATGTCTAAAATTCTTCCTAAAAGTCCTTACCAAGTCTTATGGGAGTTGTTGGTAAGAGTTTTTAGGAAGCATTGGAGCCAAGTTAATTGATTTAAAGAGAAGAAGTACCTTGATTCTACAAGTGTTAGTATCTTGGAGTTTATTACATGAAATTATTCTTTTTAAAGAATAGATGTACGTAGTACTTTGGGTTCATTTTCCCTAATGTTACATGACATGATGATGCCTTGGTTTTATTAAAAAGGAAGATGATAGTGCCTTAGTTTTCTAAAAATGAAAGGTTGTTATAATAGCTTTATGGGAAGTTGTTATAACGACCTTATGGAAAGTCAAAAGATGGTTTAAAATGTTATATAGTTGAATTGATACACCGAGTCCCTTAGAGGGCCGGGACACGTTGCATGTACACACATGGGGAGTATATGGATAGTCATGATTACACCGAGTCCCCTAAAAGGACCGGGACACATTATAGGTACATATGGGAGGAAGATGACCACACCGAGTCCCATAATGGGTCGGGATATGTTATTCGACGTATATGACTTTACACCGAGACCCAGAATGGGCCGGGACACGTTATACCTCATATGACTTCACACCGAGTCTCAGAATGGGCCGGGACATGTTACACCTTATACGACTTTACACCGAGTCCCAAAAATGGCCGGGACATGATATACCATGTATTATATGATACCATGGATCAGATGTGGGGCGGGTTCGGTTCCCACGATAGTATATGATTAGGTGGTCAGACATTCATGTTGTTGATATAACTTTTGTTAAAGAAAAATGGTGCATAATTGATTTCATAATTTAAATTGTAATGTTTTCAGAATCTGAAATGGTGCAGTTGATTTCAAGTTTTGAAAAGGGTAAGAAATTGATTTTCATGTCTATCTCTTTTAAAAGGGCACAGTTGTACTGTTATTTTTATTATCATGCATGTCTCCTGCTTTATATTTAGACCGCATGATCTCCGTTACAGTACTTACAGTTTCACATACTTGGTACATCTTTCGTACTGACCCCCTTTCCTCGGGGGGCTGCGTTTCATGCCGCATGTATATATACACAGGTTGGTGATCCTCGCTCTTAGGATCTCTGTTCAGTTTTGGGAAAAACTCCATTACTCTGGAGGCTTATCTTTTGGTACGGATCCCTTGTATTGTAAGTTTTTGTACATTCAGGGGTATGGCGGGGCCCTGTCCCGTCATAGATAGGGTCCAAACTCTTAGAGGTCTGTATTCATATGTGGGCTGGACTCAGATAGTTGTAATAAGTTATGGGTAATATATGTACAGTGGTGGCCTTGTCGGCTTGCCGGTTTTATCATGAGGTATTTTGAATTATTTAAATGCTTCCGCTATTAGTATATGTGTTGGGAGGGTATAAGGGTGCCCAGGTAGGGCACCGGTCGCGGGCCCGGTGGTTCGGGTCGTGATAGAGTGGAATCAGAGCAGTTAGTCCTCGGAATGTCTACAGACCGTGTCTAGCAGAGTCTTGGGTATGGGTATATGTGCACCATACTTATACTCAGGAGGCTACGAGATATTTAGGATTAGTTTCCATTCTTCTCACTCTGAGATCGTGCAGTAGAGCTATGTTAATAGGTTGATCCCTCTCTGGCGTATTCTTGTGTAACAGTTATGCCTCCACGGAAGGCAACAGTGGCCCAGAAGGGCAAAGCAGCAGCAGGAGCTGCTAGTCAGACGTAGAGAGTTACGAGGGCACATGTCCAGTCTATGCCTGAGGGTGTGCGTCAGATGGCTAGTTCTGTTATGCCACCATCACCAGAGGAGCTTAGAGCAGCAGCAGCTCCAGAGGATCCGACACCTGAGCCTCCAGTTACTCAGCCAGGGGCAGAGGATAGGGACTACAGAGATACAGTCCGGTTGCTGGCTAGGATAGTAGCAGGACAGAATAGACAGGAGCCGATAGCTAACTCTAGAGCAGACAGTTTGAGAGTTCTGGACTTCCTGAGTTGCAGTCCGCCGAAATTTTATGGATCGAGACCTGAGGATGATCCTCAGGAGTTCATCCGCCAGATTCAGCGGATGATTAGGGTGATTAAGGCCTCGGAGGCCGAGTCGGTTATATTGGCTTATTATCGGTTACGCGATGTAGCAGTTAACTGGTTTGAGTTATGGGAGTTGTCCAGGGGAGAGGGTGCTCCTCCAGCTAGGTGGGATGAGTTCACGGAGGCTTTTCTTAGTCACTTTTTGCCTCCTGAGATGAGGAGGGGCCGAGTTGATAGGTTCCTGACATTGAGGCAAAGTGGGATGACGATTAAAGAGTATAACCTAGAGTTCGACTCATTGGCTTGGTACGCGCCCACTATAGTAGCAGACATGGCAGATAGAGTGCACCGCTATGTGGTGGGGCTTGACCACTATATCACTGATGGGTGCATGGCTGTAGCTCTTCAGCCGGGCATGGACATTGCCCGTATTCAGGCGTATGCATAGGGAGTCGAGGAGCGACATAGAGATCATGATGGAGATCAGCCCAAGAGGGCCAAGACGGCAGGGTTTTCGTGTGACTTTCGAGGCGGACATCCTCGACAGCAGGCTAGGTATGCGTCGCAGCCAGTACATAGTACTTCTCCACAGTCTTTAGGCGGGAGGTTTGACGGTCTCTGGTATTCAGGAGCTGGTCAGAGCTCCAGGGCTTCTGGTTCACAGGTATACATAGGTTCTAGCCAGCCGGATCCATTTTTCACTCAGTGTTCACGATGTGGCAGGCGTCATCCTGGGGATTGTCTTCTTACTACTGGTGCTTGTTTTACCTGCGGCCGTCAGGGCCATAAGATGAGGGAATGTCCTAGTAGGAGGGATACATGTGGGATGACTCAGCCTACTGGATCAGTTGCTGGTTCTTCACCTTCTATAGCTATGCGCCCCACAGGGCAGGATACTCATGCGACAGCAGGCCGCGGTAGAGGTCGTGGTGGAAATTCCCAGTTTTAGCGGTCTTTTCGAACCGCTTACATGCTTTGATCGGTAGACATGACCAGGAGTCGTCATCAGATATGATTACAGGTAATTCGATTCCCTACTTTCATATTTGGATCGATGTATATGCATGAGTGATATATTGTGGCCATGTGTGACATATTTGATTGTGTGGAGTATAGTTAAACGAGACTATGTCGATATCTGTTTAGTTTGAACCTAGAGTGAACATTCGGGAAGAATGTTTCTAAGGGGGGAATGATGTTACACCCCGTATTTCCTAGAGAATGAGATGAGAACGTACGTGAGAAAATATGATTTGAATCTTGGAACGAAAGAAAGATTACTTTTTCCTAAGGAAATATCGGAACCTCGTGAAGGAAAAATATTTATTAATAAGAATTGGGTTCTCAAATTTGATATTTGGGACTTATAGAATATATTGGAATTATGGATTTTAAGTTCCGAATTTGGTCATGTGGGGCCCACGGGAAAATTTTACGGTTTTGTGGGGCCCATAAAGTTTTGAGATATTTTGACCAAAAATAGATATTTTGGAGATGAAATATTTTTTGTCCAATGAGAGAGTGACATGTGTCCCTCCCCACTTGAGTAGTAAAACTCTTTGTATATGTACATGTATTTTATGAAAGACTAGAAAGGGAGGTATTTTTCATCAAATTGACAAGTGGACAAGTGTGGGGAAGGTGGGGATTTTGACCAAGAGGTCAAAATAAGTGGACTTGGGAGATATTTGTGAGATATTTTCAAGACAAGTGGACCACTTAGGTCCCTCCCCTTGTGTAGTATTTTTCTATATAAAGAGAGGTGATAGCAAGACTTAGAGACATTTGCATAATACCTTCTTCATCCAAAACTCTCTTCTCTCTCCCTTGTTCTTGTGTATTTCGAAATTCATCAAGCTTTTATGAAGAACAATAGTTGATTATTCTCCTAGATTAATCACCCTAACCAAGTTCTAAACCAAATTAACTCTCCAAGGTGTAATGTGAGTTGGTAGAAAGTTGCCTTGAAATTCTTAGGCTTGTTTATGAACTTTTTGGAAGTAAAACAAGAAGGGAAGATGATTACAAGTTTGTGGTAGATACATGTGTGTGAATGGAACTTGAAGAATAGGAGCTAAGATATGCTAAGGATCGACTTTTAACTTGGAGTATTTTGGGCATATTGAGGTAAGGATCATTGTCATCTTAATGTAATTGGATATTACATGTCGTAGTAATTAATGGATGAACTTGTGATAAAAAGAATTAAGATTAATAAAAGTTTGGACAACTTTGGATGTTGAAGCCGTGGGCTAGGCCCATGTTGGGTGTTGGATTCATTGGCCATTTTATGGTTAGTATCACTTGTTACATGTTATATAATGAAGAATAAGAGGTACATGTCACAATCTTGGTATGTTAGCCGATTGTGGACAATTTTGGTATTAACGGATTCGTTGGTTATTGTTGTTATAAAACATTACCTATTATACATTGACATGATGTAATCTTGTTGTTAACAAGTTAATATAACTTATATAAAAGTGTTGGAATATAAGTTGGATTATAAGAAGTTATGGAAACAGTTTTGGCATGCTAGCCAAAAATTGGACAGTATTGATTATAGTAGTTGGTCAAGAACACCAACTAAATAAAGAACTGTCTTTACTTTCGACTGTCTTTACTTTGGACTATGGACTATTTTTACTTTGGACTAATGGACTGTTTTGTATAAATTGTGGGGCAGAATTCTACACGTCAAGTTAGACGTGTAATCCCCTCTGGTTAACTGTTGGTTGTGCCTTAAATGTGGCGTGTTGGTAGTAGAATTCGGGCCTTGGAAAAGGTGGAAAAGTACGTAGAAACAAGGGAAGTGCTGCCCAATTTTCCGTAGAATAAGAGACCCTTTATTTGATATTATTCTACCTTAGAAAGCTAGAAGTTGATAGACGTATTATGATAATTATAGGTTGACATTCTACTTGCGGCGTATTCTACTTGGCGTGTGAAATATCTTAAGAGGTATGTGGAACTTTCTCTATCTTTCTTTGAGCATGAACCTTCTAAAAATGTGTGTAAGATGTACGTACTTGTTTTAAATGAATTCGGCTTCATTATTGTATAAATTGACTTGATTTGAAACGTACAAGCTTTCTTAAGTTGAAGAGTTGAGTTCATTTGACTTTAAAGGATAGGAGTGACCTTTGATCGGTGTATTTTATATACACCTTTTGAGTCAGTCTAGTTAGTCTTTTGTCCCGTTTTGTACATACAAAGTGTCGTATTAGGATAGATTTTCTTTTTTTTGAGTCAAAGTGGCTAAAGTGGCCAAATGGCGGAAAAGGAGCGAAAAGAGGGAAAAAGAGGAGGTACTAGAGCTGAAAACGGAGAAAGTGGCAAACGAGGCTGAAATCCAGACCTGCGCCGCCTCGCAGTCGAAGCGGGCGCGCTATTATTCGGAAGTTCGCAGAAGATCCAGCCGCGCGCCTCGAAGACGAACAGGCGCGCGCGCTAAACATCCGAGAAGCCACGGGAGTTGCAGTGGCCGCGCGCCGCATGCCAGATATCGGGCCGCGCGCCAAAACACCCGTATTGCAACTTTAGGCGCGCGCCTATCTGCAGGCCGCGCGCCGACGCTGAAAAAATTAGGTCTTTTGACGGATTTTTGGGCCAGCTGCAGGGAAAAGAGGAGACGTTTAAACCTATAAAGGAGAACCCTAGGCGGTTTCAAGGGTTCCTTTCTTGCCAAACACAAGGTTTTCTTGCCAGAGATGGAGACCTAAACATTAGTAATTTCTTTTCTTTTTCTTTTCTTTAATTCGGTTTTGCATGATGAACTTTGAATTAGTTCTTGTCATATTCATGACTAGGAACTAATTCTCTTATGGCTTTCTATGTTGAATTCTTGAACCTTATGTTATAAAGTAATGCATGCTTATGGTTATTATTCTTATTGAGAGATCTATCCAATAATTGAGTTGAATTCTTGGTAGCTAATTGACAACTAGTTATCACTATATGATTTCTAATCAGATTCTGAAAAGGAGGGATTGTGAATATGCTGTAAGTTGGGTAGACGGTCTTGAATTGGGGATGAAAATACCTCAATTAGATTTTTAGCGTTGATGAGAGGCTTAACAACCCTAATTTTGCGCATTGTGCGTGACGGTCAACTAGGTTTTTGTGCTTAATCCTCCTATAGAGTTACCCTTATCAGCGAAAGTTAGGTAAGGAACAATACTGGGGTTGAGTGTTTATATAACCCTAACGGAAGTATAAAACGATTTCAGAAACCCGCTTTCTCCAAAAGAAGAATACCATAAGTAATGCATTAGTAAGTAACATGTCGGATAGTAAGGATACATAGAAGCCCTATTCTCATCACATCCGAATTAAATCTTTATATTTAATTAGCTTTTATAATTCTTAGTCATAAACAACCAATCACTCATTAATTCACCAAATAGATACTAGAAAATAGACAATCGTACTTGAACCCTAATCCCGAGACGATATTCTGGTCTTATCTAAGACTATACTACTTGATACGATAACGCACTTGCGTTCAAAAGTGTGTGCATATTACGCGCATCAAGTTTTTGGCGCTGTTAGGATTAGCAATAGTTCAATATCAATTTTATCTATTTTTAAATTCTAATTTGGTTTTAATTTTTATTTTTATTTTTTTTACGAAAATTCGAGGTGCCGTGATTTCTTTGTTGGTTTTGATTCGTTCAGGAACACTTTAGATATGGATTTTTACTGTCCATATGATAGAGAGCCAACCATAGAGGAACAGAGGGAGGAATTACGAGAAACCCTACTTAGTCTCACGAGGCGCCAAGCTCAGTTCATGGACGAAATGAGGTCGGGCATAAAGAGGTTGGAAACAGAAATAGCAGAACTCGCGGTCATATTCAACAGCGAACCGCAAGAAGAGCAATCTGCATCTGAGCTAAGCAATGAGGACACACAATGTCAGACAATTGACCTGAAGGAGGCCGAATCAGGAGAAAGAGAAAGTTCACAAAGAATGCAGAGCCGCGCGCTCGAGGCCACGCGTCGAGGATTCCGAGGCGGCAGAGATAGTACAGCAAGTTCTGGTCTCCGAAACAGTGCAGGAAAGTGAGCGCCGCGGCGCCCAAGATCAGAGCCGCGGCGCCCCGTATCCAGAAATTGAGAAAATAGCACCAGCAGTGGTAACTGCACCCCAGGTGATGATACCATATCCCCAGAAGTTAAAAAAATGCACTCTTGACAAGCAATTCTCCAGATTCGTAGAGGTTCTCAAACAATTGCAACTCAATATCCCGCTTATGAAGCACTAGAACAAATGCCGAGCTACGCCAAGTTCATGAAGGATGTGCTTAGAAAAAGAGGAAGATAGAGGATTACGAAACGGTGATGCTAACTGAAGAATGTAGTGCCATCCTACAGAGACAACTACCTCAGAAGTTACAAGACCCGGGGAGTTTTACCATCCCATGCACTATTGGAAAGTTTGAATGTCAAAAGGCACTATGCGACCTGGGAGCAGGCATAAATCTGATGCCCTATCTAGTTTTCTGCAAACTAGAAATGGGAGAAATCAAACCTACAAACATCACTCAGCCTAGTGGACCGCCAATTGTTCATCCGAGAGTCATCGAGGATATACTAGTAAAGTGGACAAGTTCATCCTCCCGCCGATTTCATTATCTTAGATATACAAGATAACGATGGAATACCTATCATATCAAGTGCACTTTCTTAGCCACGTGTGCTCTCATTGATGTTCAAAAAGTGGAATCAAGCTTCGAGTAGATGAAGAGGTAACTTTAACGCTCTTCAAACAAAGAAGTTTTCCAGAGGCCAAAGATAATCGCCGGCCATTGATCTTATCGAAGAGACAATGTCAAACAAAGAGTTCGAATATGAGGATACGCTTGAAGATCGACCACACGGGATGATGATAGTAAAACGATCCAGATCTCGATGGAGTATGCAAATTGGATGAATGCTTATGAAAATGGGATACAAGGACAAAGAAATATGAGAGTCGACAGTACCGTAAAGATCATTACCATCCACAGAGAAGGCCCCGAGTTAGAGTTAAAAATCTTACCTAATCATCTACAATACCAATACCTAGTGAAGAGAAAACCCCGCCGGTGATCATTTCACGCCACCGCCCACGAAGAAATTGATAAAGCGCTAAGAGTACTAAAGAATCACAAGCGGGCTATTGGATGGACATTAGCGGACATAAAAGGAATAAGTCCATCAACAAGAATGCATAAGATCCGCCTAGATGAGAGAGCACCATCCATCAAGCCCGTAGGCGATCGAACCCAAATACGAAAGAGGTAGTAAGAAAGAAATCCTAAAATGGCTCGACGCAGAGTGATTTACCCCATATCCGATAGCACGCTGGTAAGTCCAGCACAAGTGGTGCCAAAAAGGTGGAATAACATGGTGGCTAACGAAAGAAACGAACTCATTCCTCGAGAACAACCGGTTGGAGAATACATTGATTATCGCAAGTTGAATAAAGCAACGAGAAAAGATCACTTCCCGTTGCCATTCCTAGATCAAATCTCCGGATGACTCGCAGGCACAACTACTATTGCTTTTGGATGGATACTCGTGGTATCACCAGATTGCAATAGCCCCGTAAGATCGTGAAAAGACGACATTTACTTGCCTCTTTGGCACATTTGCATTTAGAAGAATGCCATTTGGACTCGCAACGCACCGCTACTTTTCAAAGATGTATGATGGCAAGTTTCTCGATATGGTAGAGAGGACTATAGAGATCTTTATGGATGACTTTTCGGTCTTTGGAGCATCATTTGATGAATGTTTAAGGCATCTGAAGCGATGTTGAGCCTGCGAAGAATCTAACTCAGGCTAAATTGGGAGAAGTGTCACTCATGGTAATGAAGGAATCGCTTGGGGCATAAAATATCAAACCAAGGTATTGAGGTAGACAAAGCAAAGATTTCGAATCGAAAATCTACCACCTCCAGATCAACAAAAGGAGTCAAGTTTCTCGGGTACGCAGCTTCTATGTAAGATTCATCAAGGACTTTTCAAAGGTCTCAAAGCCCTCTCCACATTGTTAATGACGGGTAGCCTTCGACTTCAATAAAGAATGCTTATCCGCATTTCAAACGCTCGGAGAAGCTTACCTCAAAGACCTATAGTCATCGCACCAAATCGGAGCTCCCATTTGAACTCACGCGATGCAAGTCGACTATGCGATTGGAGCAAGATTGGACAGAGAATCGACAAGGTATTTAGATCCATTTACTATGCTAGTAAAACTCTAAATGACGCACAATTAAATTATGCAACCACGGAAAAGAACTACTAGCTATAGTATATGCGTTTGAGAAATTCGTGCCATACTGATTGGAAATAAAGTGATAGTATACACTGACCACTCTGCTATAAAGTACTTAATGACAAAGAAGGATGCAAAGCCTCGTCTCATTCGATGGGTCCTACTTCTACAAGAATTTGACGTAGAGATTCGTGATAAGAAAGGAACAGAGAATTCAGTGCACCACTTGTCCAGTTGGAGAACACGAAGCCGTAATACCAAGGATGTGCAAATAAATGATCACTTTCCGCATTTAACAACCGCTTTGTAAGTATGAATTCTAATTTACCTTGGTACGCTGATTTTGTTAACTTTCTTGCAGCTAAAGTTCTACCCCCAGGCTTGTCAAGACAGCAAATGAAGAGGTTTTATTCTGAGGTAAAACATTACTATTGGGAAGAACCAATGCTATACAAACACTGTGCCGACCAAGTCATCAGGCGATGTGTACCAGAGGAAGAGATGCACCAGGTTCTCACCCACTGCCACACCTTAGCGTGGTGGACACTTTGGGGCATCAAGAACAACGGCAAAGGTATTGCAATGCGGATTCTATTGGCCAACTCTCTTCAAGGCGCCCACACCTTTGTGCGTAGATGTGATAATTGTCAAAGAACAGGAACATCTCAAGACGAACGAGATGCCTTCGCATCGATATTAGAAGTAGAACTATTCGATGTGTGGGGAGTTGATTTCATGGGACCATTCCCGCCATCTTTTGGATATCAATATATCCTTCTGACAGTAGACTACGTGTCCAAATGGGTAGAAGCGATGGCCAAAGAAAACGACAAGAAAGCGTGCAAAAATTTCTCCGTAAGAATATTTTCACAAGGTTCGACACCAAGAGCTCTTATCGGTGATGAAGGAGCCATTTCGCAATAGGCGGTGAAGTCATTGCTTTCCGATATGGAGTTTACCATCGCACTACAATCGCGTACCATCCTCAAGCTAATGGGCAAGCGGAAGTGTCAAATAGAAGTGAAAAGCATATTGGAAAAGGCGTGAACGGCTCGAGGAAAGATCGTCGATCAAATTAGATGACGCGTTATGGGCATACCGACAAAGATTCAAAACACCAATTGGTATGTCACCTTATAAATTAGTTTTTGGTAAAGCTTGTCATCTGCCAGTAGAGTTGGAACACAGAGCATATTGGGCAATGAAGAAGTTGAACATGGATACCACGGCAGCGGGACAAAGGAGGCTACTACAGCTGAGCGAATTGGATGAATTCCGACACGATACTGTGAGAATGCAAAGATCTACAAGCGAACGAGCGAAAGCACGATAAGAATTTGATACCAAAAGATTTTCAAGAAGGACAACAAGTGCTGCTATTCAACTCAAGGTTGAGATTGTTTCCAGGCAAATTAAAATCACGTTGGACAGGACCATACACAGTGGTAAGAGTATTCCCATACGGAGCAATTGAAATAAAAGGGAGAGAGGGAGCCGCCTTCAAAGTAAACGGACAGAGGTTAAAACCCTACCTAATCGATGAAATGGAATACATGAACTTGGTAACTTCTCAATCCCTGAAAGAATAAGGAACGTGCGTCCGGCTAAAAGACGGTAAAGACAGCGCTGGTTGGGAGGCAACCCAACGTTTTCAATTATGTTATTTTAATTTCTGTCTTTAAGTTTATTTTATTTTTGTCTCAGAACAGTCTCACGGTCTTGGAGTCTTGTGTTTTGTGATGTGATTGACAGGTACAGGGAAATAAACTGAAGAAAAGCGAGGATTTCCAGAAAAGCGGGTAAGCGCCGCGGCGCCGAAATATCTGAAAAGGTGCTGAAGTTTAAGAGCCGCGGCGCCCAGGAGCAGGGCCGCGGCAGCAGAAATCCAGAAAAATGTGCCAAGATAGGCGCCGCGGCGCATGAAATCCCGATGGAGCGCAGGAGTTTAAGCCGCATGCCAGGAGCGGCGCGGCCGAAAGATCTCAAGAGGTGCGGAAGTTTAAGCGCCAGCGGTGTCGATTCTGAGAATTCTGGAAAATACTTTGATCCAAAAGCCCTACCGCCAAATCAAACACCAAGGGCTCTCCTCCCCTCACGAAATTAGAAGCACTACCCACCGCCACCACCGCGATTTTTAGCAAAAAAACTGTAAGTCTTTTTGTCTTTTAGTTTTTCCTTTGAGTCTACACATTGGGGACAATGTGTAATTTAAGTTTGGGGGTGTGTTTTGTGTTTTAGTTTTATTTGTGTGTCATGTTATGTTTTATTTAAGTCTTTTTATTTGTTTCATGTTTATTTTGAGTCACCAAAATTTTTCTTTTTTGAGTCATAATTGCTGTCACAAAGATCATGTATCTTTGTAGTTGCTAGAAACACCTAGTGAAGTAAGGTGGAATAATGTAAAGGAATGGAAGCAACTATCTAAACACTTAGGTTAGAGATGCCAAAACTCACGTAACTGCCTATTTGGAGTCTCTTGCTTGAGTTATGTATGCTAAATGATAAATGCTTATGTGTTATGACTTGCTATTTGGCGAAATAGTTAGGATATGCATGTTAGGAGATGACTCGTGCATTTCTTTGATAGCCAATTCTTACCATTCTTTTCTATCCCGCACTTTAAAAATATCACTAGTTAGCCCATCGAGCCTAAAATTTGAAACTTCTTCTTTGACACCCTATATTCCCACAAAGTGTACCATAAGTGAAATTATGAAACAGTAGGAGTACATTGTGTTAAAAGAAAACAAAAAGAATGAATAAAGTCTGTTTGCACCCCAATACAAAAGTAATAAGAAATAGGCAAAAGCCTAAGTTTGGGGGTGCTTGTCATTATTATATACTTCATTCTCCCAAAACAAAAGAGGGGAAGGATAGAATTGAAGTGAAGTAAAGAATCAAAAGAAAAAGGGGAAAAATTGAAAAGCCAAAGAGCTTATGGTACAGAAAAATGAGCCTAAATGCCTATCTTTACCAACCCCTACCTAAGCCTACATTACAACCCCCAAAGTCCTGAAGATCTCTTCTATGTATATCCGAATTAGTGGAGAATAGCAAGTAAGCATGCCATAGGAATTTTTGAATTTATATGCATACTTGAGTACACCGACTTCCATTTAAGCATGATAAGTATGAGTTTGCGAAATATCTAGCTCAACGTGTTGAAATTCCATGCTATATGTTCCTCGATATTATTCTCGCTAACCTTCATGTTTTCTAGTTAACATTCATGCAAAGAAAAGTGATCAATGGCGAAGTCTGCTTATTTTCTTTGTTGATTTTCTTATTTATCGAGTCTGTCATTTTATTGTATTTCTTTCTATCTTTGCTCGAGGCGAGCAAAGGTTAAGTTGGGTATTTGATCGTGTATTTTATATACACCTTTTGAGTCGATCTAGTTAGTCTTTTGTCCCGCTTTGTACATACAAAGTGTCGTATTAGGATAGATTTTCTTTCTTTTGAGTCAAAGTGGCTAAAGTGGCCAAATGGCGGAAAAGGAGCGAAAAGAGGAAAAGAGAGGTACTAGAGCCGAAACGGAGAAAGTGGCAAACGAGGCTGAAATCGGACTGCGCGCGCCTCGAAGCGAGCGCGCCTATTATTATTGAGAAGCTGCAGAAGATTCAGCGCGCGCCTCGAAGACGAAAGCAGAGCCGCGCGCTAAACATCCGAAAGCCACAGAGTTGCAGTGCCGCGCGCCTCGCATGCAGATATCGGCCGCGCGCCAAACACCCGTATTGCAGAACTTTAGGCGCGCGCGCCCATCGCAGGGCAGCGGCGCCGACGCGGAAAAATTAGGTGTTTGACGGATTTTTGGGCGAGCTGCGCAGGAAAAGAGGAGACGTTTTAAACCTATAAAGGAGAACCCTAGGCGCTTTCAAGGGTTCCCTTTCTTGCCAAACACAAGGTTTTCTTGCCTAGGAGATTGGAGACCTAAACATTAGTAATTTCTTTTCTTTTTCTTTTCTTTAATTCGGTTTTGCATGATGAACTTTGAATTAGTTCTTGTCATATTCATGGCTAGGAACTAATTCTCTTATAGGCTTTCTATGTTGAATTCTTGAACCTTATGTTATAAAGTAATGCATGCTTATGGTTATTATTCTTATTGAGAGATCTATCCAATAATTGAGTTGAATTCTTGGTAGCTAATTGACAACTAGTTATCACTATATGATTTCTAATCGAGTTACGAAAGGAGGATTGTGAATATCTTTGTAAGTTGGGTAGACGGTCTTGAATTGGGGATGAAAATACCTCAATTAGATTTGTAGCGTTGATGAGAGGCTTAACAACCCTAATTTTGCGCATTGTGCGTGACGATCAACTAGGTTTTGTGCTTAATCCTCCTATAGAGTTACCCTTATCGTGAAAGTTAGGTAAGGAACAATACTGGGTTGAGTGTTTATATAACCTAACGGAGTATAAAACGATTTCAGAAACCGCTTTCTCCAAAAGAAGAATACCATAAGTAATGCATTAGTAAGTAACATGTCGGATAGTAAGGATACATAGAAGCCCTATTCTCATCACATCAGAATTAAATCTTTATATTTAATTAGCTTTTATAATTCTTAGTCATAAACAACCAATCACTCATTAATTCACCAAATAGATACTAGAAAATAGACAATTGGTACTTGAACCCTAATCCCAGAGGACGATATTCGGTCTTATCTAAGACTATACTACTTGATACGATAACGTGCACTTGCGTTCAAAAGTGTGTGCATATTACGCGCATCAACCTTATTGGAAAAAGGAATGAGTTTCTTGATTTAAAAGAATAATTGGCTTGATTTTAAAGAGAAGTGATTCTACTCCTAGAAGTTAGGGGTTTTCGTGTTATTGATTTTATACTAAATGCATGTCTAAAATTCTTCCTAAAAGTCCTTACCAAGTCTTATGGAAGATGTTGATAAGAGTTTTTAGGAAGCATTGGAGTCGAGTTAATTGATTTAAAGAGAAGAAGTACCTTGATTCTACAAGTGTTAGTATCTTGGAGTCTATTACATGAAATTATTCTTTTTAAAGAATAGATGTACGTAGTACTTTGGGTTCATTTTCCCTAATGTTACATGACATGATGATGCCTTGGTTTTATTAAAAAGGAAGATGATAGTGCCTTAGTTTTCTAAAAATTAAAGGTTGTTATAATAGCTTTATGGGAAGTTGTTATAACGACCTTATGGAAAGTCAAAAGATGATTTAAAATGTTATATGGTTGAATTGATACACCGAGTCCCTTGGTGGGCCGGGACACGTTTCATGTACATACACGGGGAGTATATGGATAGTCATGATTACACCGAGTCCCCTAAAAGGGACGAGACACGTTATAGGTATATATGGGAGGAAGATGACCACACCGAGTCCCATAATGGGCCGGAACATGTTATACGACGTATATGACTTTACACCGAGACCCAGAATGGGCCGGGACATGTTATACCTCATATGACTTCACACCGAGTCCCAGAATGGGCCGGGACATGTTACACCTTATACGACTTTACACCGAGTCCCAAAAAGGGTTGGGACATGATATACCTTGTATTATATGATACCATGGATCAGATGTGGGGCGGGTTCGGTTCCCACGATAGTATATGATTAGGTGGTCAGACATTCATGTTGTTGATATAACTCTTGTTAAAGAAAAAGGGTGCATAATTGATTTCATAATTTAAATTGTAATGTTTTCAGAATCTGAAATGGTGCAGTTGATTTCAAGTTTTGAAAAGGGTAAGAAATTGATTTTCATGTCTATCGCTTTTAAAAGGGCACAGTTGTACTGTTATTTTGATTATCATGCATGTCTCCTGCTTTATATTTAGACCGCATGATCTCCGTTACAGTACTTACAGTTTCACATACTTGGTACATCTTTCGTACTGACCCCCTTTCCTTGGGGGGGCTGCGTTTCATGCCGCAGGTATATATACACAAGTTGTAGATCCTCGCTCTTAGGATCTCTGTTCAGTTTTGGGAAAAACTCCATTACTCTGGAGGCTTATCTTTTGGTACGGATCCATTGTATTGTAAGTTTTTGTACATTCAGGGGTATAGCGGGGCCCTGTCCCGTCATAGAGAGGGTCCAAACTCTTAGAGGTCTGTATTCATATGTGGGTTGGACTCAGGTAGTTGTAATAAGTTATGGGTAATATATGTACAGTGGCGGCCTTGTCGGCTTGCCGGTTTTATCATAAGGTATTTTGGATTATTTAAATGCTTCCGCTATTAGTATATGTGTTGGGAGGGTATAAGGGTGCCCAGGTAGGGCACCAGTCGCGGGCTCGGGGATTCGGGTCGTGACAAAGACTATATTACTTGTGGCGATACGTACACTTGTGTGAGTACCTAGAAATCATCCTGACAAAGAAGCAAAAGGGCCCGGAAGGACAAGTCCTTCGGTCCAGACTTTGAATCTTATTTGGTTCAGGATGAACCACGGACAATCGATGAAACATTGTCAACTCCAGAAGCACCGTTCTGGAAGGAAGCTTTAGAATGTGAGATAGAATCCATCCTGCATAACCACACCTGAGAGTTGGCTGAACTTCCCCCGGGACACAAACCTTTAGGTTGTAAGTTGATCCTTAAATGGAAGTTAAAGGCAGATGGATCTATCGATAAGTACAAGGCTAGGTTGGTAGTCAAGGGCTATCACTAAAAGGAGGGCCTTGATTACTTCAACACCTACGCTCCGGTGTCTAGAATGACATCCATACGTATATTTATAGCTATCGCCGCTTTGCGGGATCTTGAATACATCAAATGGACGTTAAGACAACCTTCCTAAATGGTGATTTGGAAGAAGAAATATCTATGGACCAACCCGAGGGGTATGTGGTTCCACGACAAGAGATAAAAGTGTGTCGACTTGTTAATCATTGTACGGGCTGAAACAGGCCCCTAAACAATGGCACGAGAAATTTGATAGTACTCTCCTATCAAAAGGGTTCGCCATTAATGGAGGTGACAAATGTGTCTACATGAAAAGAAATATCGAATCCTTCGTCATGATATGCCTTTATGTAGACGACTTGTTGATCACTGAAAGCAGTCCTGGAATAATCCTAGAGACTAAGAACATGTTAAAACAATATTTTGACATGAAAGATATGGGCATTGCAGATGTCATCTTAGGGATCAAGATCTCTAAGACATCTAATGGACTAATCTTGTCTCAATCTCACTACATCGAGGATGTACTGAAGAAATTTGGGATGTTGGATATAAGGCAAAAGATTGACAAACATCTTGGTGAGTCCGTACGTCAGGAGCGATATGCGCAGGTGATTGGTAGTCTGATGTATGTCACAAACAGCACTTGACCCGATATCGCTCATGCAGTCAATAAATTGGCTAGGTTCATACGTAATCCAAGTGAGGATCACTGGAAAGCTTTGAATAGGGTACTACGGTTCCTAAAGTTCACGCTAAATTTTGGGCTACAATATTCGAGATATCCAGCTGTACTAGAGGGGTACAGTGATGCAAACTGGATATATGATAGCGACGACATCAAGTCCACCAGCGAATATATTTTTACAATCGGTGGTGGAGCTTTGTCTTGGAAATCCTCTAAGAAAACTCTTATTGCCCGATCCACGATGGAGTCGGAATTTATCGTTTTAGATAAAACGGGAGAGAAAGCTGAGTGGCTTCATGGTTTTCTAGAGGATGTCCCATGGGGATAAACCCGTGTCTTCTGTAATAGTCCACTGCGATAGTCAATCGGCTCTAGGAAGGGCACGAAGTTCTATATACAACGACAAGTCTCATTATATTCGACGGAGACATGAGTCCGTTAGGCAGCTGATCACCTCGGGTATTATTTCCATTGATTACATAAAATCTAAGGAAAATATTGCAGATCCCTTGACGAAGGAAATACCCAAAGATCAGATATTCTGCCTGTCTAGGGAAATGGGCATAAAACTCAAACAATAAGAAGCGTCGATGGACACCAACCTTACATCGGAGATCCGGGAATAAGGTTCAATGGAAAAATTAAATTGTAAAGGTTCTGTGTTATTGCTTCGGTGGAAGCAAGAGCACTTCAGATAATGTTTTCTTCTTAAGAAACATAATCCAAGGCCGTTCCCGTGATAGACATAAAGTGCTACCTGTAAGAGGGGTAAATGATAAGTTTTCAAACCTTTAATGATCCCAATACTTGAGGTTAGGTTGGGGAAATTTTTAATGGTTCCTAACACTTGTGTAGAGGGGTATTGCAGGATACATTGTAGGAGACCACCTATTTAAGTGCGAGGACAGACCGCTTCAAATGAACGCACTTAAGAATCCAAGTGTGTCCAAGGCCCATGATGGACAAAAACATAAGAAAGATTGAGTAGGAAATGTGTTGTGTTGATATCATTGTCTTGGCATATACTAAATACTGACGGTTCAAGACATCACGTTCACCGCGCAGTAAATATGTCCAATGGTATTTCACTATGGAAGGTTCAAAACTACGATTACCTCTCCAAATGCAACATTGATCCGCCGAGTGATTGCTCGAAACTCGAAAGGCACCATGTGCGTGCGCCAAAATCTCTTCCAAGAGGGAATTGTTGGAAATTTACTAAACGTGAATAAAATTAATCCTATTAATTATGACTAGAACAATTGGGGCCCCGCACGTCAGAAATATGGTTTCCACACACGTGCACATAAAGTGCCAAAGATCGTAATTTCCTTAATGGAAGAGATATTGGTACGTATACGAATTGTTTGAGACGTAAGAGAATAGACGATTATTGACCAAATGACAAATGGTTTCACGTTGGTAAATGAAAGAAAGAAATGTGTAAAAAATGAAACGAATCAGAAATCATCGCGAGGCCGAGAAGGGCCGCTGCTCAACAAAGTCAGGGCCGCGGTGCTTGGAACACCGCGGTGCCTCCTCCTAGAGCCCCGACTCTAAATGTTGTTTCAATTCCAGTAGCTGGAATTGAAGCGTTGCGGTGCTTTCCCGAAGGGCCGCTACTCTAATTGACGTTTTTGTTCCAGTAAGTTACTGAACATACAGCGCCACGGTGCCCTCCCGAAGGACCGCGACGCTTCGACTATTTTTCAGTCCGTTGGAGGCGAATTAAAACTGATTCTTGGGCTGACTTTGGAGCATTTAATCTCCATTACTTGGCTATTGATTTCAGCCATTACTAGGCTGAAGTAACCTTAATATCAATGGTCATTACTTGACATTGATGTCCATTCATTTGGTTAATTGAGAAGACATAATCATCTACCTATATATTGATGCCTTTGGCGCAATTGCAAAATACACATTGACACTTAACAATTCTCTGAAATTGTCTTCCTCTCTTGCAATCACAAAACACTCAAAGATCTTTCTTCCTAAGCGAACACTTGAGTTCCCTTTGCTCATTTGTTTGATTGCTGTTTTATCTTGAGAGATAAGTTGCCATTACACCGTCGAAAGGATATACGTGACAATATTATCTTAATGATAGATTGAGAATTCAATCGACTCAGCAAGCCTCTTATTTGTTTATTTCCAGATTTCTTACATACTTATTGTTGTTACATTCCAATTTCCTTGTTACTACATATCATTTCCCACATATATGTCTTTCATTAATAAAAATAATCAAGAGATTATTTCTTTCAGACTGAGCTTTAATATTCTCTATATGATCTTACGGTGGATTTTGCTTACTTATATTTTTCTTGCTGGTTGTTACAGTAGCGGGGGTCTCATGGTATATGCAGAAAATGTAGACAATAATGAAAAAGTTGTTGAAAGGTATCGATCAGATTCAAAAAAGAAGAAAATAGTGGTACTTGGAACAGGATGGGTTGGTACTAGCTTCCTAAAGGATATGGATATTTCTTCCTATGATGTTGAAGTTGTTTCTCCGTGAAATTACTTTGCATTTACTCCACTGTTACCTAGTGTCACTTGTGGAACAGTCGAGGCACGAAGCGTTGTAGAACCAGTCAGGAACATCATAAAGAAGGTACGACGAGTTCCCGTAACAACTTGTTTCGGGTGTTCATAAAAGTACACAGAGGTAACTGGATAAAAAAACTTACTCACATACAATGTTTGTGCTAAAACAAATAAATACATGACATGTATCTTTAACATATAGTTTTATCTTTTAATCTTTGTTAATAATATGTATTCTCGTATCAATTTATCACTTAGTTATGGTAAGTCAATGTAGTTTGGTGTAAATATGAGTATATAACTGGACAGTTTCGTGGTGTAACTCCAGGTGTCGTGGAATATTGTCACTTTCTAAAGGTAGACTTCTCTGCCTTTATGCCCTTTCCTAATTAATTCAGATGGCGGATTCATAAACACATTTTCTATACACAATATTCAACTACATGTATTTTGAGACCTCATTAATTAGATTGTTTTGGATTCATTAGTCATATGGATGGTTTCTTATTTATTAAAGTGAGATGGGTGATTTTGGCAATGGTAAAATGTTGCCATGTCAGCTAAGTGGCCGGAAATATTACCGATTGTAGTGGGTGACTGTGTGTGAAATGACAAAAACAGAGTGACTTTTTGCACAACTTTTATTAGTTGAGTGACCTTCTGAGTAATCAACTCTACTAAATTTTTTGATTTCTCAAAAGAGTGAATCATATGTCATACAGGAAGTTGAAGATGCTCAGAAGATCCGGAGAACTGTAATAGATTGTTTTGAAAAAGCTGTCCTCCCGGGCTTAAGTGAAGAAGAGCGAAGGACCAATCTCCATTTTGTTATAGTTGGAGGGGGTTTAACCGGAGTGGAATTTGCAGCAGAGCTACATGACTTTGTTCATGAAGATTTGGTAAAATTATACCCTTCAGTTAAGGATTTAGTGAAGATAACTGTCATCCAGTCTGGAGATCATATACTGAACACGTAAGATTTCACAAAGTTAAGAGTCAATTAAGAAAAAAAGAATGAGATTCCAATAGTGAACAGCTTATTAGAGATCATAATGTCTTGACTGCATGCAGGTTCGATGAGAGAATTAGCTGTTTTGCTGAACAGAAGTTTCAAAGAAGATGGAATTGAGGTTTTGACAGGTTGCCGTGTTGTTAGTGTTTCTGAACATTCAGTTAACATGAAAGTAAAATCTACAGGAGAATACATCGTCGTCCCTCATGGGATGGTTGTATAGTCAACTGGAGTTGTTACTCGTCCATTTGTGAGGGATTTCATGGAAGCAACCGGCCAGGTATGTTTGCACCATGACCCCCTTGTTTATCTACTGCGTTGTAAAGCACAAATAAAACCCGTGCTGAGTTGTGTGGTAGTCTCAAGGTTGGTTATGTATGTTCAACTGAATTCATTGCTTTCGACTTGAACTATGTATGCATATGCACAACAAATTAAAATGCTAACACTCGTTTTGAATCACTTATTTTTAATTTTTAATTCGCCTCTGGAGGTAGTCCTTTCCTTTATGCTCTAAGATTTTCTGACTGGCAAAAGTGCAAGTTCAGTTAATCGTGACCATGTGATTTTTACCCTTTTCTCTGGCAGGGAAAGAGATGGATTCTAGCAACTGATGAATGGTTGCGAGTAAAGGGTTGTCCTGATGTATATGCTATTGGTGATTGTACCACTGTCGATCAACGTAAAATTATGGTATGCAAGCCTAAACCAAGTAGCTATGACTAAAGTATTTCCGGGATTCTTAATCTACATGATATCTATTCCCCAATTCTTTTTCTTCTTTCTTGGACTTTCATGAATAAGTAAAACACAGTCCCAAATTCCAATATAGTTTAGTCCCAACAAATCTTAATTACTTGTAAAATACAACGCCATCATGCACCATCACAAAGAATTGTTCCTTAGCTACCAATGGTTATTGAAAGAATTAATTCCTTGATTATTCTTATTAATGAAAGACATATATATATAAGTTACAAGGAAGATTCTCTTCTTATTCTACCTATGAATCTCTATTCTATTCAAAGACTAAGTTTACAATTATGGTAATATTACATTACTAATTAAGGTACAATCCTAAGTCTAATATTCACCAAATATACATAGAAAAAGGAACAGGCCCCACACGGTTTCTAGGCCACTGTCTCGTCGAATGGGCCACAACATATTGGCTGGCCCATATGCTTTAACACACCCCCGCAGTCATAGCGGACGGTCTTCGTACGCTGAGACTGTCTCTAAAATCTTCAAAAAGGACCGAGGGAAGACCCTTTGTAAAGATGTCTGCAATTTGATATCTTGAAGGAACATGACAGACGCGTACTTGTCCTTTGACTACCTTCTCTCGAACAAAGTGAATATCCATCTCTATGTGTTTATTACGCTGGTGCTGAACTAGAAAGGTAGATGACACTTATATTATCACAATATACCAAGGTAGCCTTCTCAATAGGACAATGAAGCTCTAACAGTAGATTTCGTAACCAACATGACTCAGAAACCACATTGGCTACCCCTCTATACTCGACCTCTGCACTTGAACGTGAAAGCGTTGATTGACGCTTGACAGATCATGAGACCAAGTTATTACCTAAAAACATGCAATAGCCAGACGTAGACCGTCTGGTGTCAGGACAACCACCCCAATCAGCATCTGTGTAGGAGATAAGTGTAGATGTCGACGAAGGATACAAATGCAAACCATACTCAAGTGTTCCCTGAATGTACTTAAGAATGCGTATGAGCGGATGCATATGTTCAACTCTAGGATCATGCATAAACAAACACACCTGCTGTACGACATATGTAATATCAGGTCGTGTGAACGTCAGTTACTAAAGGGCGTCTGCAAGACTGCGATAGCGGGTCGGATCCTCATATGGAGAGCCTGCTGCAGCACCCAACTTGGGTTTAGTATCAACTGGAGTAGAAATGGACTTACAGGATGACATTCCAGCCCTCTCAATGATCTCTGCTGCATACTTCTTTTGTGATAAGAACAATCCGACTGTATGACGAGTGACTGCAATCCCCAAAAAATAACTCAATGGGCCCAAATCTTTCAGGGCAAACTCAGAACTGAGCATTGTCATAATAGACTTTCGCAAAACATCAGAAGTGACAGTTGATCGGTGTATTTTATATACACCTTTCGAGTCAGTTTTAGTTAGTCTTTTGTCCCATTTTGCACATATAATTGTCGTATTAGGATAGTTTTTCTTTCTTTTGAGTCAAAGTGGTTAAAATGGCCAAATGGCGGAAAAGGAGCAAAAAGAGGGCAAAGAGAGATGCAGAGTGAAACAGAGAAAATGGCGAACAAGGCTAAAATCTGCACCGCGTACAAGGCCTCGCAGCTGTTAGGCCGCGACGCCATCATTCGAAGAAGGTGCGAAGATCCAGTACGCGCGCTTAAAGTGCCAGCGCGCGCCATTATCCGAAGACGAAGACTGGGCACGCGCGCTCGTGAGACGAAGGTGCCGCGCGCTAAACATCCGGCGAGCTACGAAGATTCAGCGCCGCTCCTCGCATGACAGATAGCGAGGCGCGGCGCCAAAACACCCGACGGATTGCAGAACTTCCAGCCGCGCGCTGTCACAGGCGCGGCGCCGACGCTGAATAATTAGGTTTTGGACGAATTTACAGGCCAGCTCAAGGAAAAGAGGAGGCGGTTTGCGGCTTATAAAAGGAGAACCCTAGGCGCTGAGGTTCCTTCTTGCACAACACAAGACTTTTTGCTTGGAGATTGGACACCATTAGTTTAGTAATTTATTTTCCTTTTCTTTACTTTATTTCAACAGATGATGAATATGGAATTAGTTCTTGTCATCTTTATGGCTAGGAACTAATTCTCTTATAGAGCTTTCTATGTTGAACTTCTTGAAACGTATGTTATAAATTAATGCATGCTTATGGTTATTGTTCTTATTGAGAGATCTATCCAATAATTGAGTTGAATTCTTGGTAATTAATTGACAACTAATTATCACTATATGATTTCTAATCAGATTCGAAAAGGGGATTGTGAATATCTTGTAAGTTGGGTAGACATTCTTGAATTGGGGATGAAAATACCTCAATTAGTATGTAGCGTTGATGAGAGGCTTAACAACCCTAATTTTGCGCATTGTGCGTGATACCAACTAGGTTTTTGTTCTTAATCCTCCTATAAAGTTACCCTTATCGTGAAAGTTAGGTAAGGAACGACATCTGGATTGAGTGTTTATATAACCCTAACGGAGTATAAAACGATTTCAGAAACCTGCTTTCTCCAAAAGAAGAATACCATAAGTAATGCATTAGCAAGTAGCATAAGCGGATAGTGAGGATACATAGAAGCCCTATTCTCATCACAACTGAAGTAAACCTTTATAATTGAATAGCTTTTATAATTCGTAGTTATAAACAACCAAATCAATTATCAATTCGCCAAATAGATACTAGAAAATAGATAGTTGGTACTTGAACCCTAATCCCAGAGGACGATATTCGGTCTTATCTAAGACTATACTACTTGATACGATAACGTGCACTTGCGTTTGAGTGTGTGCATCTTAACGCGCATCAAGTTTTTGGCGCCGTTGCCGGGGACTAGGCATAGTTCAATATCAAAGTTGTCTATTTTTAATTTCTAATTTGGTTTTTAATTTTTCTTTTAATTTTTAATTTTTACGTTTTTCTTTTAAAAATTCGAGGTGCCGTGATTTGTTGTCTGTTTTTGATCTATTTCAGGAAGTCAGTTTATGCGAAGGAGAAGAGGAGCAGACACTCTTGTTCCCTTCAATCCAGAAATTGAGAAAACCTGCAAACAGAACAGAAAGAATCAGCGGAGTGCAACCGTGTTAGAGATGAACGGTGTGCAGAACAACAACGGGATGGGAGAAGGGTTAGGAGAGAATCAACCCCATCCAGGAATACCTAGGCAAGCGCCAATAGACGTGGAAGAGAGAGTCCAAATCCAGCCAGAAAGAAGTTTGGGAGATTATGTGCTGCCAAGAGTGAATGGAGCACAGACTTGCATTAGGCTCCCTACAACAGAGCCAACAATTTCAAATAAAACCGCGATTCTGAGCACGGTACAACACACGCGCAATTCGAGGATCGCCATCTGAGGATCCACATATGCACATAGCTAATTTCTTGGAGCTATGTGCCACGCTCGATATAACGCGCATCGATGATGCCGTCAGATTGAGGCTCTTTCCTTCTCACTCGTGGATAGAGCAAAAGTATGGTTGAATTCCGCCACCGATTCGATATTCACATGGCACGAGCTGGCACAGAAATTCCTAGCCAAGTTCTTTCCCCCATGTAAAGCAGCAAAATTGCGAGGGGAGTTGAACAACTTCTACCAAGCTGATGGAGAGTCCTTATATGAAGCTTGGGAAAGGTTCAAGGATCTACAAAGGAAGTGTCCACACCATTGCATTGAGTTGTGGAACTTGGTCCACATCTTCTACAACGGGCTGAGCAGTACAACCAGAACCATCATAGATGCAGCAGCAGATGGAGCATTCATGAGGAAAACAGCCCACGACGCTCATGAGTTATTAGAAGATATGGTCACTAACAACCATGTCACTGAAGAGAGGGCGACTAGTGGGAGAAGAACCGTGGGAGTCCACGAGATAGATGCTATTGCTGCCTTGAATGCCCAAGTGGCTCTTCTAGCGAAACAATGCAAAGAACATACAAATGTCGATAAATGCCGCATGCATGCCTAAAATCGCGAGATATGTGGTGGCCCACATACATTTGATAGGTGTCCTTCAGCGGATCCCAACAATATACCAATGGAGCAGGAAGAATGTCAAGCAGTAGGTAATTACCAGAGGCAACAGAACAACCCCTACTCAAACACTTATAATCCAGGGTGGAGGAATCACCCAAATTTCTCATGGAAAGGAGATCAGGGCCAGCAGAATCAATATCAGGGGCAGAATCCGCACTGTGGCAGCAGAACCAATATCGTGGCGCAGAATCGTGATAGGCCGATCGTAACCGAAGCATTGCAATCAACAAATCTTCACTCAGCCCCACATCATCAATAGCTCAACGACCGGCCGTAAAGAAAAGCCGATGAAGCAACGGTGACATCACTTGCCAATGCCTGCACTCCGCTCATGATGTGTTAGATCCTCATTCAGGAACTTGGAAACTCAAGTGGGTCAGCTAGCAAAACAGACAAACATCAGACCACAGGAGGCATTGCCAAGTAACACAGAGGTAAATCCAAGGAGCAAAGCGCAACAGAATCGAGAAGCGCAAACAATGAGCAGCAGCCCACCTCACCAGAGTTGAGAAGAAATCAGAGTTAGAAAAAGAGAAGGTGATTGAGCCTAGCCCAGTGATAGAGAAAACTCCAGAATGAGTATACAGAAAGATCCCTTTCCCCAGAGATTATAGATAAAGGCGGTCGATAAACAATTTTCCAAATTTTTGGAAGTATTCAGAAGTTCGTATCAACATACCTTTTATAGAGGCTTTGGAGCAGATGCCTTCCTATTTCAAGTTCATGAAAGAAATCTTGGGGAAAAAGAAGAAAGTGCGGAATATGAGATAGTAGCACTAATGTAAGAGTGTAGTGTTATCCCGCAAAGAAGTTGCCACCCAAGCCAAAGGATCCCGACAGCCTTTACACTACCTTGCACAAATGGGCGGTGACTTGCAACAGAGCTCTATGCGATTTAGGGGCAAGTATAAACCCGATGCCCTTATCGCTTTTAAAAGATCGAGTTGGGAGAGCCAAACCAACCACCGCGTGAGTCCGCAACTAGCCGACAGATGCTGGTTCATCCACGAGGAAAAATTGAGGACGTGATTGTGAAAGTAGGAAAATTCTTCTTTCCTGCAGACTTCCTCATTCTTGACATGGAAGAAGACGCGGAAATCCCTATCATATTGGGGAGGCCATTCCTAGCAACGGGAAGAGCTTTGATTGATGTTGAAAGAGGAGAATTAACACTAAGGGTGGAGTCTGAAGAAATGGTGTTTAAAGTTTTTAAACATGTCATTGAGCCACCAACAATGAGTAGGTGCTTTGCAATCAGCACCATCAAACCATGCGAGCCGATACAAGTCAACCAAAGAGCAATGAGCCCAAGAAAGCAAGCATGGTTTGCCGAAATGCCACTAAAGGAGGTAAGTGTTCCTGAACTCCCTATTACTGATAATGCCAAAAAGAAAAGAAGAAAAAGAAAACGCCAGATGTGGAGGAAATGGATAGGTTGGGGGCTTAATCCTCCCCAAGGTTATTAAGGTTAAGGAACTTGCGTCCGGCTAAAAGACGTTAAAGACAGCGCTACGTGGGAGGCAACCCAACACTTTCAATTTTGTTATTTTAATTTCGGTCTCTAGTTAATTTTATTTTGTCTAAGAACAGTCTCACGGTCTTGGGGTTTTGTTTTTGTGCTGTGATTGACAGGTACAGGGAAATAAACTGAAGAAAAGTAAGAATTTCCAGAAAAGCGGGTAAGCCATGCTAGCCAGCAGAGGACGCGAAAAGAAGCGAGCAGCGCAGTTTAAACGCCGCGGCGCCTAGTAGCAGGGCCGCGACGCCAAAAGAGTTGAAAGTTTGCCAAGTCTAGGAGCCGCGACGCCAGTAGCAGAAGGCGCGAGAAAATTCGAAGGGCGAGAAGATTGGCCGCGCGCTAAAAGCAGCGGCAAACGGGAATCCATAAACTTAAAACGCCCAAAAATCAGATTTTCCCCAATTCAAAAATCAAAAACCTAACTTTCCCTCTCCAAAAACCCACGAAATCCCAGAAGTTTGCCCACAAAAATCCTCCACAAATCCAACACAACCACAACCTAAACTCTTAAATTCCTCAAAACCCCCAACTATCCCAAACAACAAAGCTCCATTCCATACCCTCAAGCCAACCAATTGAAACAAGAACAGTGTGAAGCTCTCATCAAAAGGTAATCCCTTTCTTTGTTCTTGAATCCTTTTACTGAAGCCATAGGAAGTAGTAGTTTGGAGGAGTATTGTAGTTGGAGTAGTTTGGGTGCTGAAAAGTGACTTTGAAGGTTGTGGGTATTGAGTAGAAAGGTTGAAGTTTGGGGGTGTTGTGTTCACGCCGCTTGTTGATTTTGTAGGAGACATTGTGCCACTAAATTGTAAATTCCAGAAACAGTTTTAACCATGGCCACCAGAAAAAGAAGAGGCTCCACATCCACCCCAACCCCACAATATGACGAAAGTAGGTTTGTAAGCTACGAAGCCTCTCAAAGATACAAAAAGCTTGATACTGCACTTAATACCGAAAGGGAATGGACTACCAGAGGGCGTCATTTGGTGAAGGAGATGTTTATTACCCCATTCGGGCGTTTATTGAGTTAAGGGAGTGGAGAAAATTTGTGAACCAGGTGAAGATAACACCAACAAACACAACAACGTGCGAGAATTTTATGCCAACTTTCCGAGAAGGTGGAAAGGGGATGCTTGTAAGGGGAAGCTATGTGCTGTGACGCGAGAAAATATTAATATACAATTGAAAACAGTTGATGTTGAAGAAAGAAGTGATTGGAATCACTTTAGAACATGGTCTAGAAGCATTGACCACATCGACTGGAATGCCGTTGCAGACACCGTGAGCTACCAGGGATCTGCTTTTGAGATTGGAAGAAATGGATCGAGAGCACTGAGCAGGTGCCAATTCAACAAGGCAGCCAAGGCTTGTCAGATTTTGTCGCTCGCATGATTCCATCCACGCACTTCACCAGAGTGCCGTAAGATAGGTTAAGTTGATTTATGGAATTATGGGTCGACAATTGATGTGGGGAAAGAAATAGTGCAGAGCATCGAAGAAATCAGCAGGTTGGCGACGACAGGCGATTGAGACATGGCTCAGTTATCACCAAGCTATGTCACATGAGTGCGGTCCCACAACTACCCACTGACACTCATGAGAGGAACCAACTGCCGGTGTCCTATGGGATAGTGCACTCTTTCCCAGACCCAAGCCCCCCAGCAGCCAGACGGAGAGTACAACCACCAGCAGCAGCAGAGGCCGCCATGGATGAAGATGAGCCTGAAATAGGGGCTCAATATGAGGCAGGCCCCAGCCACCGGCCAACCACAAGAGCAGAACCTTCAGAACCCACAATGGGGCAATTGTACAAACATCAGAGGGAGATGATGCAGACCTTGCAAACAGTAGTACAAGGACAGCAAGAAACAAGGCAACAAATCAACGAGCTGAGTGCCCTGTTCAACCAATGGTCGATGCATTATCCACCGCCACCACCACCATTTTAGCCAAAGTCTGTAAGTGTCTTTTTCTTTTATTTTCTTTGAGTCTTGCACACATTGGGGACAATGTGTGATTTAAGTTTGGGGGTGTTTTATTTGTGTGTCATGTTATGTTTTATTTAAGTCTTTTTATTTGTTTTATGTTTATTTTGAGTCACCAAATTTTTTCTTTTTTTGAGTCATAATTGCCTGTCAAAGATCATGTATGCTATAGTTGCTAGAAACACCTAGTGAAGTAAGGTGGAATAATGTAAAGGAATTGAAGCAACTATCTAAACACTTAGGTTAGATATGCCAAAAACTCACAGAATCTGTGTATTTGGAGTTTCTTGCTTGAATTATGCATGCTAAATGATAAAGGCTTATGTGTTATGGTTGCTTGCTATTTGAGGCGAAATAGTTAGGATATGCATGTTAGGGAGATGACTCAGGCATTTCTTTGATAGTCAATTCTTACCATTCTTTTCTATCATGTACTTTAAAAATATCCCTAGTCAGCCCCATTGAGCCAAAAATTGAAACTTCTTCTTTGACACCCTATATTCCCACAAATTGTACCATAAGTGAAAATATGAAATAGTGGAGTACATTGTGTTAAAAAGAAGAAACAAAAAGAGTGAACAAGTTTGATGCACCCCAATGGAAAAGTAATAAGAAAGAGGCAAAAGCCTAAGTTTGGGGGTGCCTATTAGTATAATACACTTCACTCTCCCAAAACAAAAGAGAGGAAGGATAGAATTGAAGTGAAGGAAAGAATCAAAAGAAAAAGGGAAAAATTGAAAAGTCAAAAGAGCTTATGGTACAGAAAAATGAGCCTAAATGCCTATCTTTACCAACCCCTACCTAAGCCTACATTACAACCCTTAAAGTCCTGAAGATCTCTTTTATGCATATCTAGAATTAGTGGAGAATAGCAAGTAAGCATGCCATAGGAATTCTTGAATTTATATGCATGATTTAGTATATTGACTTCCATTAAGCATGATGAATATGAGTTTGCGAAATATTTAGCTTCATGTGTTTAGTGTGCTGAAAATTTCATGCTATATGTTCCTGCATATTATTCTGCTAACCTTCATGTTTTTCTAGTTAACATTTATGCAGCAAAAGTGATTAATGACAGGGAGTCTTTTATTTTTCGTTTCTTTGAGTCGTTTATTTTATTTCTTTCTATCTTTGCTCGAGGGCGAGCAAAGGTTAAGTTTGGGGGTATTTGATCGGTGTATTTTATATACACCTTTCGAGTCAGTTTTAGTTAGTCTTTTGTCCCATTTTGCACATATAATTGTCGTATTAGGATAGTTTTTCTTTCTTTTGAGTCAAAGTGGTTAAAATGGCCAAATGGCGGAAAAGGAGCAAAAATAGGGCAAAAGAGGAGATGCCAGAGCTGAAAACAGAGAAAGTGGCGAACAAGGCTAAAATCAGGCAGCCGCACTGCGGCAGCCTCATGCGCGCCCATCATTCAGAGAAGGTGCAGAAGATCCAGCGCCGCGGCGCCTAAAGCAGGGCCGCGACGCCCACTATCCAGAGAGGACAGAAGACTCAGCGCCGCGGCGCCTCGAAGACGAAGGGCCGCGCGCTAAACATCCGAGGAGCTACGAAGATCCAGCCGCGCGCCTTAGATGCCAGAGATAGGTCGCGCGCCAAAACACCCGACGGATTGCAGAACTTTCGCCAGCGCGCTGTCATATGCGCGCCGACGCTGAAAAAATTAAGTTTTTGGACGAATTTCTGGGCCAGACCTGAAGGAAAAGAGGGAGGCGGTTTGCAGCCTATAAAAGGAGAACCCTAGGCAGTTTTTGAGGGTTCCCCTTCTTGCACAACTCAAGACTTTTGCTTGGAGATTGGACACCATTAGTTTAGTAATTTATTTTCCCTTTCTTTACTTTATTTCAGTTTGCATGATGAACATGGAATTAGTTCTTGTCATCTTTATGGCTAGGAACTAATTCTCTTATAGGGCTTTCTATGTTGAACTTCTTGAAACTTATGTTATAAATTAATGCATGCTTATGGTTATTGTTCTTATTGAGAGATCTATCCAATAATTGAGTTGAATTCTTGGTAATTAATTGACAACTAATTATCACTATATGATTTCTAATCAGATTCTGAAAAGGGGGGATTGTGAATATGCTGTAAGTTGGGTAGACATTCTTGAATTGCGGATGAAAATACCTCAATTAGTATGTAGCGTTGATGAGAGGTTTAACAACCCTAATTTTGCGCATTGTGCGTGACGGTCAACTAGGTTTTTGTTCTTAATCCTCCTATAAAGTTACCCTTATCAACGAAAGTTAGGTAAGGAACGATACTGGGATTGAGTGTTTATATAACCCTATCGGGAGTATAAAACGATTTCGTAAACCTGCTTTCTTCAAAAGAAGAATACCATAAGTAATGCATTAGCAAGTAGCATAAGCGGATAGTGAGGATACATAGAAGCCCTATTCTCATCACAACTGAAGTAAACCTTTATAATTGAATAGCTTTTATAATTCGTAGTTATAAACAACCAAATCAATTATCAATTCGCCAAATAGATACTAGAAAATAGATAGTTGGTACTTGAACCCTAATCCCAGAGGACGATATTCGGTCTTATCTAAGACTATACTACTTGATACGATAACGTGCACTTGCGTTTGAGTGTGTGCATCTTAACGCGCATCAACAGTCAAGATAATATCATCAACATATAACAATATATAAGCCATGGAAGAACCCCGACGATATATTAATAATGAATTATCAGATCTACTGTGCGAAAAACCCATAGTCGAAACATAGTCAGCAAACCTCTTATATCAAGCCCGTGGAGACTGCTTGAGCCCATACAAGGACTTCTTCAATAGACAGACATGATTATGATATATAGTATCCCTGAACCCCAAGGGCTGATACATATACACTGTCTCCTGAAGATCACCATGTAGAAAAACATAATTCACATATAGCTGATGAATGGACCACAACTTTGAAAGAGTCAAGCTGAGCACAGTGCGAATGGTAGCCGGCTTGACCACCGGGCTAAATCTCTCACCACAATCCACACCAACCTGCTGAGTCTTACCATCACCTACAAGTATAGCCTTATGCCTTGCAAATGAACCATCACAATTTTCGTTATGAACAAAAATCCACAAAGACCGAATAATATTAACACCAGAATGACGGGGTACTGTTAGGCGTATTTTGTATACGCTTTTGAGTCATTTTTAGTTAGTGTTTTTCCATTTTTGTTTAAATAAGTGTCTTGTTAGGGTCGTTTTCCTTTCTTTTGAGTCACAGCGGTTCAAAAAGGCAAAATGGCGAATCAGAGCGAAAAATGGGCATAAAAGGAGAGTCTCGAGGCAAAAAGGACGGAAGTTGGCAATTCAAGACAAAAGACTACAGCACCGCGGTGCCATTCATACGTAATCGCGGTCAGAATTCATCGAGAGGTCGCAGACTTTCGGCACCGCGGTGCCATTCTGCAGAACCGCGGTGTCGAGGAGTGAATTTTCAGATCCGAAATAGAATTGGCCAAGGGCAGAAGGGTCCATAGGGCACGAAATTTTCAACATACTTAAGCCCTAGAGATTAGTCTAGTTAAGGAGGTTGGACATTCTATCACACAACACAACTCAGGGCAGATTTAAAGCTACAATTGGAGACTTTAGTTCACAATATTTTTCTTTCTTTTCTTTGCAATTCAGTTTATGTTGGTATTTGTATTAGTTCTTAGCGTGACTATGGCTAGGAGCTAAACACTTTATTAGGGCTTTCCTTATGAATCGCTTGAAACTCTTATTCATGAATTAATGCAGTAGTTTGATTTCTTCTTCACTTGATTAAGATTTATTCAATAATTGGTATAAATGTTTGATAGTTAATTGATCACTAATTATCATAATCTATATGATTTCGAATCAAAAACCGAGAGGAGAGATTTGGATATGCTGTAATTGAATAGACATAGGTTAAAATCGCGGACGAAAGTACCCCGGTACTTGTGTAGCATTATAAGTTACTGTTCTTAATCCTCCTATGTGGTAAATTCTATCATAGAAATATAGAAGGGTTCTGCACTGGGGTTGAGTGATTATATATCCTAACCAGAATATAATACAACTTAGTTAACCAATATCTTAACGTAGAAGAAGAAGTCATTCTAGTCGCATTAAGGATTGAATAGAGTGGATAGTCGAGGATTTTGGAAGCCTAATTCCTTCATAACTGATTACAACATCAATAGTTTAGTTAATTTTTGCAATTATTCTAATAGTTAAAAAAAAACTCAACTCAATTATCGATTGCCAAATAGATAACATAAAATAGATGAACGTTAATTAGAAATCAGTCTCTGTGGACGATAAACTCGGTCTTACAGACTATATTACTTGTAAATGATACATACACTTGCGTGAGAAATTGGACAAGGTCCTAACAGGTACCAACTCCCACGTCTTAATATCAATAAGAGCATTATATTCCTCGTTCATGACAATTTTCCAATTAGGGTCATATAAGGCAGAAACAAGATTACGGGGTAAGGGAGATTTAAGAACATTAGAATTCAAATTAAAATGTCTCTTTGGTTGAAAAATACCCTGTTGACTGCGAGTGACTGGACCATGACTCTGGGCTGGATTAGGTGAATTTTGGGATTTTTTGAGAATTTCTGGAATTACCGTCGGAGGCGCCGCGGCGCTAGGGGCGAGGGCCGTGACGCCTCTGTGTAGGGTCGCGGAGCTAACGACAGTTTTTCAGGCAAATCTGAAAAATGACGTTGAACATAGGGGGAGACACCCTCATCCAAAAAATCAAAAGAACTAGCCACGGATTTTTCTACTTTAGAAAAGGAAAATTGGAATTCATCAAAGAGAACATGACGACTAATGATGATTCGTTTAGAGGACAAATCAAAACATTTATAACCACGGTGATTTGACGAAAAACCCAAAAACACGCAAGGAGTAGAACGTGCCTGAAGTTTGTTGATTGTAGTGGATGACAACAGTGGATAACATAAACATCCGAAGACCCTAAGATGAGAATATGACGGAGACTTATTGTATAAGACTTTGAGAGGGGACGAATATGTCAAACCTTTAGAAGGAAGAATATTGAGTAGATCGATAGACATTTGTAGGGCATGATGCCAAAATAATGGAGGAACGGAAGAATGAACCAATAAAGTGCGGATAATATTATTGATGGTACGAATTTTTCGCTCAGCTTTTCCATTTTGTGAAGACGTATGAGGGCAAAAAAAAATGAAAATTTATATCATTTTGAGCACAAAACTCCAGAAATTCCCAATTGTCATACTCTTTGCCATTATCACATTGAATGTTTTTGATTTTCAGTTCAAATTGCGTTCTTATGAAAGCTCTAAATTTTATGAAAATGGAAAAAACTTGAGATTTTTTCGCAATTGAAAACGTCCACAAATATTTAGAATAGTCATCTAAGAATAGAACATAATAACGATGACCCATAGAACTGAGAACCGGAGATGCCCACAAATCACTATGAATAATATCACATGGCATTGAAGTATTAGAATTTGACGCTACAAATGGTAACTTAATAATTTTTTCCAAAGCACAGGATTGACAAAGTGAAGTACTACGCGTACCCTCTTACAAGAAATATACTTATGTATATCTAAAGAAGATAAAATAGACGACCCTGGATGACCTAGCCGAGCATCCCACAAGGAAGGAGCAAGAGCTACAAAAATGGATGACATAGCTTGACGCGAGATGCTGAGACTTGGAGTGATTGGATAAAGATCACCCTTACTGTTACACCTCATCAGTGGTGTTTACGGACAGACACCAAATTCTTAATTAATTGTGGGGGCGAGGCCCAAGTATACCGGATCTTGGCCGCCATACGCCGTCTGAACCCCGGAGTCCGAAGAAGGCCGTAAGGTCGCCGAGGCACCGCAACGCGAGCCGAGGCGCCGCGAGGCGCCAGGACCCATCACATCGCCCCGCCCCTGGGCTCCAGGACTGCTGTTGCTGTTGACGGTTGCCTCGTTGTTGTCACCACGATTCTTGCCATTATTTTTCCAATTCTGGCCCTTCTCACAACCCCCGTTGTTGTGATTTTAAGTCACGTTGGCTGGATTGGAAGGAAAAAAATTGAAAGCATTCATCATGACGACAGGGTTGGCCCCAATTCTCACTGTCTTAGCCAATTCGGCTTCCTCAAAAGTAATCATAGAATGGGCTTGATATAATCCTGGCTGGGGGTTATTCTGACGAATAACCGAAGCAACACCGCTATAGGCCTCTGACAGGCCTGCAACCATCTGAAGAACTAGACAAATTTGAGAAACAGGAGAACCTACGTTGCTGAGTTGGTCTGTCAAGTCCTTGAGGCGTTTGCAATAAGAGGAAACGTTGGGAAAACTCGCCATAGCCTTATGGGAGAGTTCCTGCTCAAGGATAACAATTCGAGAATGACTGTTATCTTGGAATATGTCTCGCAATCGATCCCACGTCGCCATGGCTATGGAGTTGGGTTCCATAATCGTCTGTAAAAGATCCAAGGAGATAGTGACATAAATCCACTGAATAACCTTGGTATCAAACATGATCCATAATTCTGGATCGACTTCTTAAGTGGGCACAACCGTCGTAGAAGTAAACGCAGCATCACCCGCCTTTGGAGGAGTTGGAGGAATGATGTGGTGAAGGACTTTATGTGCCAGAACATGAATCTTAAATAACTCCGCCCATGTCCCATATTGGACGTTTTCTAGGTCAAGAACAATAGGAAGAACGCTCTTGATATTAGAAACTGTGAGGGCAGGGTGAAAAGTATTTTTATCAGTCATATTGAACAAAACACAAAGATTCAGAGAAGGGAATTTGTGAGGGAGAAATTATGAAAGAGGAAGAGGTCGGATTTCGGTGAGAATCCGAGGTAGGGAGCACGGTTTTCAAGAAAGTTTGTGAGAAGCAGAAGCAAGGAAAAAAACCTAGACTCTTGATACCATGAAATAATTAATCCCTTAATTATTCTTATTAATGAAAGACATATATATACAAGTTACAAGGAAGATCATCTTCCTATTCTACCTAGGAATTCATATCTATTCGAAGACTAAGTTTATAATTATGTAATATTACACTATTAATTAAGGTACAATTCTAAGTCTAATATTCACTAAATATACAAAAGAAAAAGGACAGGCCCACACGGTTTCTAGGCCACTGTCTCGTCGAATGGGCCACAGCCCATATGCTTTAACAGTTATTCCTTGTATAAATCAGATAAACCCAATACTCAATGAAATTGATTTTGCAATACTAGAAGTTTCCTGCAGGCCTAGTTTATTTCTTCTCAGGTTAGAATATTTGATATCTTACCCACATAAGCAACATATATAGATGGGAAATAAAGAACAAAAAACCAGAGGTTAAAACATAAGTATAGTTTATGAGGAATAATTGTATCCTTTACTTTCTTCTGCTAGCGCAACAGTTAATGTTTGCTAGATTCTTAATATTGACATGCCTTTATATTTTTCACCTTCAATTTTCATTTTTTGTGCGTCACTATGTGGTTCAGGAAGATATTTCAACTATTTTTGAAGCTGCGGATATGGATCATTCCGGAACCTTAACTGTTGAAGAATTCCAAGATGTTCTGGAAGACATAATCATCCGATATCCTCAAGTAGAGTTGTATCTGAAGAGCAACCATTTGTTTGAAGTAACTGAAAGTATATATGTATGTCCTAGAGACAATCTGTATTAGGACACAATATATTTTATATACATTCATATTTATATTAATGATGATTAATATTGTGGCAATTTACATTTGTTGAATTATTAGTTGATTGTTTATAAAATTCTATAAATGCATCCGTAGAGGTTATGTGTTTATTAATGATGTGAGAATTAATGTTATAACGTAACTCTTAAATTACATCGACTAATGATCATCGAAATTGGGATATCGATGATATGTGATACGTCGACATGTGGTCTGCATCATATCCTTAGTGGATGTAGTATGTCTCACTTGCTACGAGTTATGACAACTCATGATGGACACATGAATACTTGTTGAAGTATTGATACACCCTGCTGATACATTATTTGTTATATGTCTATAATGTCATCGGCATGTGAGAGATAAAAATCCTTATACTTGAGGTCAATATCATCTTGTTTATGGAGTAATTTACTTTGATCATGTCCTAAGTTCAAATACCTTATAGGTTGAGACGCGGCTTGTTTTGGGTGAATTACGAAGTAGATTAAAGGTGGTGGTATGTGAGCCAAGAAAGGATTCATTCCTTGAATTTATATTCGAGTGAACACTCAGGTACTCATATTGTATTAGGTTGACTAAGTCATTGGCCAATGCATTGGACATGTCTGTGAAATAGTCCCGTTGTCAACTAATATAGATGAGTTATAATAATCAAGCCATTTTGATAGACATTTGACAGATCCTAAGCTTGATTGAGTGTGCCATGAATGGAGGTATTTTATCTTCTCACATATAGGTTCAGTTCACATATTTTGTGTAGCTAAACTTTACATATTGGTTCGTCTTTCGGCGCAGTCTAGGAGTTCCGTGAAGATCCTAATGTTATTAGTGACGATATGTAAAGGTCTGAAGGGTAACACTAAGTCAAATGTTCCGTCGATTGAATGATGTAATTAGAAGGAGAGTATACCTAAATGTTTGGTTGATGACCGGGACATTAAAATGGAAAAATGGGCAGAAAATAGGATGATACCACGGTTTCTTGATTCAGGACCGCGGAGCCAGGAACACGTTCCAGCACGACGGTGCCTCTTACTGAGGTCGCGGTGCCAGGGCGTGGTGGCAGTCCGAATTTTTGCCCAGTCTGTTTCGGTTGGGTCTGGTCCAACTAAAATCCTAAAGCTCATATTCTCAACTATAAATATGAGGCTTACCTCTCATTCCAAAGATACCAAAACCAAAGAGAGGTAAATCTCTTCTAGAGCTATGTCAGAATCCCTAGCATTCTTGACTTAGCAAGTTATATCATAGTTTTAGAACTTACAAATCGAGGGACGTTTGCGTGTGCACCCTCGGACTACACAGAACATATAAATTCAACTGCTTGACTGATTGCTACAAAATATAAGTCTTCTGTCAAAGTTTTACATTACTACTTTGTGTTTGTATTTTCATTACTTATCATACTGCAGTTCGACCGTCGTCGGGTTTGAAACATAAATTTTCAAATTTCGATGCGTGTACGAATCCGACGTAAACACCTACAGTGGTATCATATCCTGGGTTGTTTCGTATGATTTGTAATGATATTAATGATAATATGAGTTATGATTTGTTTAGATCTATATTTTATGTATTTAAAAGCTTTAAAACTCTAAACCTTTAGAACACATGGTCCTTGTGACCGGATCTGTTAATGCAATTATGTATTCGAACAAGTCAATCAAATATATAAATCTTCTAAGTTGAAATGTGTTATCCGGCTTAAAGCATGGTGCATTGAAACGAAGAACGAGAAGAAATTGAATTTGATGGTCGATGAACATGTTGTTTTAATGGTGATGGTAATACAAGTGATATGTCTGAAAGATCTGGCCCTAAACCAGTTTTAGGGGTTCAGAAATTTTGGATTTTGTGATTCTAGATGAGGCACCGCAGTTCCATGATGGAGCACCGCGGAGCCTGCTAGGGTTTTATGGCAGCGCTGGGATTCCACAATTGGAACACCGCGGTGCTGCCCAGATGAAGCCAGAGGCACCACGGTCATGTTCATGGGAGTCACGGTGCTGTTCACCCAGAAGCTTAAAATTAATTTTCGAACAATCTGCCTTCAAGACACCGCGGTTCCACCTGTTAGGACCGCGATGTCTGCGACGATAATTATGAGGCACCGCGGTGCCACTTGTTAGGACCGCGGTTCTAATTAGTTTGCAGATTTCAGTGGCTTACTGCCTCAGAGGCACCACGGTGTCGACGATGAATTTTAAAAAATAATCGAAAATCAGAAACAGAGACTTAAAAGTTTCAGATTCTGAATCTGAGGTTTTAGAAGTTTCAGTTTCTGAAAATAAAGTTTTGAATCAAACAGATTTGGTCATTTCGGGCAAATATGTAATTAAAGATAGTTTTTTGAAAGTTGATTTTAGGTTCTGGAAATTGCGAACAGGTCCCAAAAGTTTAAAAATATTTTTTGAAGTTTAGAATTGCATTTTATGAATTTATATAGGGTTCAGAATTGAATTTTAAATTCTTAAGGGACTAAAGTATAAATTCTGAAAATTTACAGAATTCCCGAAAATCAGAATTTTAAAATCAGAAAATGTTTAGGGACTGTTTGGAATTAACATAGATTATAGAGTTTAGACAAATAGACCCATAGTTATCATTAATAGTATATTATTGAATAATATACAAATGTGTTAAATGATAAATGTGATGCATTTAAATTATTAGCATAGCGTCCGCAATTATTGTCTGGGTAGGCGGCACCCAATAATTGCTTAATTTCAAATGACAGCTATAACTGTCTGGGTAGACGGCGCCCAGTATGTGATTAAAACCATATTTTATCATGCATATTGGGTTTGATGGTTTTCCATCTAATTGTGTTTAGATATTGCATGATAGGATGTCATATGATGCATGACATGATTGTTGATCTTGAATGAATCCCCGAAAACTGAAAATGTTCCCCAAACATTAAATACAAGTCTAATTATAACGCGTCGTCCATTATAATTGTTAGGGTGCTAAGTCCTTTTCGGCGATACAAGTATTTATGCCAAAACATTTGCTCTAAGTATAAGAGGACCAACCCTTTCATAGATGTGTTAAAATGAAAGTAGATAATAAACTTTTGTAGGTATTTACACCAAAGTGTTTGCTTGCAAAGACTAAATTTACTTAGGCATTTAAACGCAGTAGTGTAATGGGGTTGACTTGTTTAAATGAATCTTGACGCCAAAGTGTCGGACTAGTCTAAAGACGTAAGATTAAAATGAAAGATATTTAATCAAACCAAGAGTTGTAGAGCTGCTTTACAATTGGTTGAGAACCTACCAAAGTGTGCTATTAAAGTTATCAGCCAAAGCAAACACGGATATAACATATGTTTGGATCTTGGCCCATTATGACCTTTATATTGATTTAGATCCGTGTTCTACCTTGGGGTCGTAGAAGTATGCAAAATAGTGAGAGCTAATTAAACAAAATGCCATGTTAAATTAGAATATAATGAATGTGTATAAATTAGGAGAATGAATTGTTGATTGCAGTCTATCTAAATCTTCAAAACTTCAAAATATCGAACCTATCGTTGAAATGAACATACTCACCAAACTGGACTATCTAGACTGGCTAAGGAAATCTAAGAATTGTCCTAAAAGCAAGAAAAGATAGAACACGTATTGGATAAAGTATTCCCCATAATGCCTATTGATGATTCTGCAAGATATGCCACATTTAATAAGGTAGTCTATCATAAGAACATAGATGACGCCACTTCAGCACGATGCATCATGTTGTCTTCCATGTCAGTGAAACTACAGAGACAGCATGAGAACATGGTCCCTAACGAAATGCTCGAACACTTGAAGAGAATCTATGACTCTCAGTCCCAAACCATGGAATATGAGTTGTTAATAGAAATTTTTCAAGTGTAAGCTAAGTGAAAGGAGCCAAGTGTCTCAGCATGTGTTGAAGATGATAGGGCTGATAGAAAGACTGACCTCGATTGGTATAAGGTTGCAGAATAACGTCATTTCCACCCTTATCCTGAACTCTCCCCCTCGTTCGTTCGAGAATTATATTATATACTACAATATGAACGGAACAAAAGGGAGTCTGTCGAAACTGCATGACATGCTAAAGAAATTTGAATCTTCAACTTCCAAGAGCAAAGATATGCTCATGATGAGCTCCTCTAGTCGGCCAAGCTGAAAGGTAAGGATTGACAGAAGAAGAAAGGCAAGGCAGTCACTGCGCCCTCAGCTATGAAGCCTAAGGGAAGTGTGAATTTTTGGAGAGGTGATTTCGGCTAAGGATGTATGCCTCGACTATAATAGGAAGGGGCATTGGAAGAAAGGATTGCACTGCACTAGGAGGAAGAGCACCAGAAGCTTCTACCTCTAGTGGATAAGGTATGTACATCATTGAAATAAAAGAAATTTTCAATGTACAAAATAAAAGAGCAAAGTTAAGTGAAAGAAATTCTACCTACTTGTGGTATTGTAGACTTGGTCATATCAATCAAACAAGGATAGAACGGTTGAGGAAGTTAAATTACCTCGAACCATTTAACTCACAATCTTATGGTAACTGTGAATCCTGTTTGAAGGTAAGATGACCATTAAACCTCTTTCTGGAAAGGGGATTCGTGCCAAGGAGGTACTTGAGTTAGTACATACGGACCTATGTGGACAATTTCTGACTCAAGCTAGAGAATATTTCTCTTACTTCATCACTTTCACAGACGACTTATCAAGGTTTGGATATGTGTATCTTATGAGACACACATTCGAAGCTTTTGAGAAGTTTAAGGAGTTTAAGTGTGAAGTTGAGAAACAACTCTCAAAGAGTATCAAGACTCTCCGATCTGATCGTAGGGGTGAATACTTAAGTAAGGAATTTCTTGACTACTTAAAGCTTCATGAAGTTCATTCCGAATGGACACCTCATGGAACACCACAAATGAATGGTGTTGCCGAGCGGAGAAACCGAACTTGCTTGACATGGTTTGTTTCATGATGAGCTTTTCAGCTCTTCCTACATACCTTTGGGGATACACTATTTTGACCTCAATATACGTTCTAAACATAGTTCCATCTAAATTAGTCGAAAAGACACCATATGAGGTATGGTGTGACAAGAAGTTATCACTTAGACACATGAGGCCCTGGGGGTGTCCTGCATATGTCAAGAAGTTGATCACTGATAAGTTGAAATCTAAAAGTGAGAAATGTTACTTTGTTGGGTATCCGAAGGAAACTAAGGGATACTATTTCTATCTTCCTGGAGAACATAAGATATTTGTTTCTAGGAACGCAACTTTCCTTGAAGATGAATATGTCTACAAGGATGAGAGTTGCACAGAGATAAAACTTGAAGAAATTCAAGAACAAGGTAACAAAGAGGTTGGATCCTTGCCCGATGATAAAGGCAAGAATTCAGTGGGAGCTTCTGGCGAAGATTGGGTATTTAGGTTACCTCCTTCGGCCAGTGGGAGTGCTACGGGGAGTAATGCAAAAATGCAAGATCTTCCGGCACAGACCTTAGGAGCAAGTGCACCAGTTACATTTCCTCCAATTCAGGAAAGACATGAAAATGATATTCCTGAAAGCTCTAATGTTGGTGGATCGACCAGCGCACAAAAACCTATTCACAGTCAAAACATATCTATAATTGAACTGCAAGAAAATCAACTCCGTAGGTCTTCTAGATCTCATCGTCCTCCGAAAAGACTAAATCTACTTGTGAAAACACAAAGTGAGCTAGATATTCCAGATGATGACGAGCCTAGAACCTATAACGAAGCAATGCTAGACATTGATTCGAAGAGATGGCAAGAAGCCATGAAATCCGAAATGGAATCTATGTTTATCAATCAAGTGTGGAACTTGGTTGATTTGCCAAATGGGGTTAAACCCATAGGATGCAAATGGGTCTTCAAGAAGAAGATTGATGCATCTGGCAAGGTTCAGACTTATAAAGCTAGACTAGTGGCTAAAGGTTTTACTCAGCGTCCTGGTGTGTATTATGATGAATTTTTTTTATCGATGGCTAAGATAAAGTCTATTCGGATTTTGCTTGAGATAGCTGCACATTATGATTATGACATTTGGCAGATGTATGTCAAAACTGCATTTCTGAATGGTAATCTAATTGAGGAAGTGTATATGAAATAACCCGAGGGTTTTTCATGTGAGTCCAGATCAAATGTTGTGTGCAGGCTACAAAAGTCCATTTATGAACTTAAGCACACCTCTAGGAGTTGAAACATTTGTTTTGACAATGCTATCAAATCTTTTGATTTTATCAGAAGCAAAAAAGATCTTTGTATTTATTCCAAACGCAAGGATGAGGGTATTGTCTTCATTATAATATATGTTGATGACATATAGATAATGGGAGATAATAAGACCTTCATGCAGTCAGTTAAGGATTGGTTGTCCAAGACCTTCATGATTAAGGATTTAGGTGAGGCCTGCTACATTCTGGGAATTAGGATCTATAGAGATAGACCTAATAGATTGTTGGGGCTGTCACAATCAGTCTACATAGACAAATTGCTTTATACGCTTTTCAATAGAGAATTTCAAGAAAAACGGTCTTTCGATGGTCAAGGCATCAAGTTATCAAAGAAGGGTTGCCCTTCTAATGCTATTGATCTTGAGCGCATGAAGAGGAACTCATATGCTTCAGCTATAGGATCAATCATGTATGTCATGATCTGTACTAGGCCAGATGTGGCATTTGCACTTAGTATGACCTGCAAGTTTCAGCAGAATCCTAGCGAGGAACACTGGAAAGCAGTCAAGAGTATTCTCAAGTACCTCAGGTGTACTAAAGATTACTTCTTAGTCTATGGTGGGGTTGATGAGCTGGTTGCCACTGGGTATACCGATGCTAGTTTCCAGACAGATGTTGATGATTTCAAATCTCAATCTGGTTACACTTTCATTTTCAACGGAGGAGCAGTGAGCTGGAAGAGTTCCAAACAGGCTACTAATGCAGACTCGACTACTGAAGCGGGGTATATTGCTGGATCGGAAGCTGCTAAAGAAGCTGTCGCGATTATGAGTTCCTGAATGAATTAGGGGTTGTTCTGAGTGCCAGTTGTCCAATAACCATTTATTGTGACAACACTAGTGCTATTGCACAGGCAAAAGAACCAAGATCAACAAACAGAAACAAGCATGTACCAAAGAAGTACCACATCCTGCGAGATATAGTGGAAGCTGAAGATATCAAGATAGATTATATTACCACAGACAATAATCTAGCAGACCCGTTTACTAAATCATTAAGCTTGGTGAAGCATAATGGTCATTTTGAGAACATGAGTATTAGATAATTGGTGATTGGCTTTAGACCTAGTGGGGGATTGAAAGTATATGTATGTCCTAGAGACAATCTGTATTAGAACACAATGTACTTTATACACATTCATATTTATATTAATGATGATTAATATTATGGAAATTTGCATTTGTTGAATTATTAGTTGATTGTTATAAAATTATATAAATGCATCCCTAGAGGTTACGTGTTTATTAATGATGTGAGAATTAATGTTATGACGTAACTCTTAAATTACCTCGACTAATGATCATCGAAATTGGTATATCGATGATATGCGATACGTCGACATGTGGTCTGCATCATATCCTTAGTGGATGTAGTATGTCTCACTTGCAACAAGTTATGACAACTCATGATGGACACATGGATACTTGTGGAAGTATTGGTACACCCTGCTGATGCATTATTTGTTATATGTCTATAATGTCATCGGCATGTGGGAGATAAAAGTCCTTAGACTTGAGGTCAATATCATCTTGTTTACGGAGTAATGTACTTTGATCCTCTCCTAAGCTCAAATGTCTTATAGGTTGAGACACGACTTGTTTTGGGTGCATTACGAAGTAGATTAAAGGTGGTATGTGAGCCAAGAAAGGAATTCATTCCTTGAATTTATATTCGAGTGAACACTCAGGTACTCATATGGTATTAGGTTGACTAAGTCATTGGCCAATACATTGGACATGTCAGTGACATGGTCCTGTTGTCAACTAATATAGATGAGTTATAATAATCAAGTCATTTGGATAGACACTTGACAGATCCTAAGTTTGATTGAGTGTGTCATGAATGAAGGGATTTTATCTTCTCACATATAGGTCCAGTTCACTTATTTTGTGTAGCTAAACTTTACATATTGGGTTCATCTTCCGGCGCAGTCTAGGAGTTCCGTGAAGATCCTAATGTTATTAGTTACGATATGTAAAGGCCTGAAGGGTAACACTAAGTCAAATGTTCCGTCGATTGAAAAATGTAATTAGAAGGATATTCTACCTAAATGTTCGGTTGATGACCGGGACATTAAAATGGAAAAATGGGCAGAAAATAGGACGGGACCGCGGTGCCTTGATTCAGGACCGCAGAGCCAAGAAAACGTGGCAGCACCGCGGTGCCTCTTACTGAGGATCGCGGTGGCATGGCCAGACAGTCCGAATTTTTACCCAGTCTGTTTCGGTTGGTCCTGGTCCAACTAAAACCCTACAGCTCATATTCTTAACTATAAATAGGAGGCTTACCTCCCATTCCAAAGATACCAAAACCTAAGAGAGGTAAATCTCTTCTAGAGCTCTGTCAGAATCCCTAGCATTCCTGACTTAGCAAATTACATCATAGTTTTAGAACTTACAAATCGAGGGACGTTTGCGTGTGCACCCTCGGACTACACAGAACACAAAGATTCTCTTGGCTGATTGCTACAAAATGTAAGTCTTCTGTCGAAGTTTTACATTACTACTTTGTGTTTGTATTTTCATTACCTATCATACTGCAGTTCGACCGTCATCGGATTTGAAACATAAATTTTTAAATTCCGCTGTGTGTACGAACCTGACGTTTAGGTAACAGAGTTATTCAAGGATTCATAAGGAAATGAAAGTGAGGAAGTAGATATTGAAGGATTTAAGTTAGCCTTTTCTCATGTAGATTCACAAATGAAGAGTCTACCTGCTACTGCTCAGGTATATGTTCCATAGTCAAAGGGAACACACACGAGGAGTCGAGGACTATTCCTTCTTTCTTTTACTTCATTTTTTGCTATCAGTTTCGTTTTTTTATTTTTAAAAGAAAATTTTGGATGGTAGGTTGCTGCTCAACAAGGTTCATATCTTGCTGGTTGTTTTAACCGTTGGGAAAAATAAAACACTAACCCTGAAGGCCCTCGCGTCTTTGGAAGTGACGGACGTCATGCATTTCGACCCTTCACGTATGGCTTCCACTTCTTGAGTAAATTATTTTCTTATACTGTTGCATGTATGAGAATTTTGGAAAAACTCACTGCAAGTCTAGTTTTTCTCTATTGATCAATATGATTCTGTTATTTATTTGTACATTTCCTCTGTCACACATGAATGTGATGTATGTATGATCAGACTTTTCATTCACTTGCATTTAGTCTCACATGTCACAAAAATGTTTGTTGAATTTAAGCTCCCAGGAGATGCTAAATGTATGGATGGAGCTAGGGCGCGCTAGTGGGTTCACTTGAATCCTCTTCGCTGGAAATTACACTATATATACACGGTCATTTTTTAATTAAATATAGTAGATGTATTTATTTCTTTAGTAAACATCCTCTAGGTCTCACCTTATTCATCTCCACTCGACATGTACTGCTGGCTCTTCCCTTAGCTAGTTTCTTTTAATCCTTTTTCAAATGTTGTTTTGAACTTTGTACTGAGATATAAACTTCTTTGTTTTTTTCGTTCTTCTGAAAAACATCATTATGTGGCGTTGAAGTTGTATATAATAGCATGGATAGGCACAAGTTGGATTAGAGTTTCTCTTAGCTAGTTTGATTAACTTCCTCACCTTAGCATGATTCACCCTAATAGTAGGGGTGGATCTAATACTAAGTTCACACACATTATCACAACGATATTGCGCGTACAATGGTTCTCTGCACTTGCTTAAATCTTCTTAACGTGTGGATATAATGTATTTCAGGTATCGGCATTTAGGGCAATTTGCACCTTTAGGTGGGAGCGAAGCAGCAGCAGAACTTCCTGGAGACTGGGTTTCAATGGATCGTAGCACACAGTGGCTCTGGTATTCTGTGTATGCAAGGTGATTAGTGTATTTCACATCTAGCCACTTTGGTTCACGTAATTAATTGTGTTATTCACAAGAGTCTTATATTATGTGTATGCAAGGTGATTGTATTTCACATCTAGTCACTTTGGTTCACGTAAATAATTATGTTTTTTTTACAAGAGTCTAATTATATAATATTTGCATTTCAGCAAGCAAGTTAGCTGGCGTACAAGGATTCTAGTGGTATGGGACTGGACAAGAAGATGCATTTTCGGAAGAGATTCAAGTAGAATATGATGGTTTTGAGACCCCATTTTAGACTGTCTATGCAACTTTTTTTGGTTAGCACATTAATATGGTGCAATAAGTTTCTATTTGTATAAAGTTTTACTGTACATCGAATAGTAATCAATAATTTGTTCATACTCACATATATTGCATAAGAATATATTTCCTCGTTTGACTTATATAGCGAGTGTACTTAAATTATGAAAGAAATAATTCCTTGATTATTCTTATTGATGAAAGACATATTTATACAAGTTACAATGAGAAAATATTTTTTCCTTTCTACCTTTAAATTCCTATTCTATAAGGAGACTAACTATACAATTATGATAACACTACAATATTAATTATGGTGTAAGACTTAATTACCAAATATACAATATACAAGAAGTCCATACGGATTGGGTGCTATACACGGCGGCCAGCACTGGGCCAAGGCCCATTGTTTAACACACACCCGCAGTCATAGTGGGCGGTCTTCGTACGCTGAGACTGTCTCTAAAATCTTCAAAAAGGACCGAGAGAAGACCCTTTGTAAAGATGTCTGCAATTTGATATCTGAAAGAGACATGGCAGACACGTACTTGTCCTTTAACTACCTTCTCTCGAACAAAATGAATATCCATCTCTATGTGTTTAGTACGCTGGTGCTGAACTGGATTAACAGAAAGGTAGATGGCACTTATATTATCACAATACACCAAGGTAGCCTTGTCAATAGGACAATGGAGCTCTAACAGTAGATTAAGTAACCAATATGACTCGGAAACCACATTGGCTACCCCTCTATACTCGGCATCTGCACTTGAACGTGAAAGTGTGGATTGACGTTTGGCAGACCATGAGACCAAGTTATTACCTAAAAACATGCATCCCGACGTAGACCGTCTGGTGTCAGGACAACTACCCCAATCAGAATCTGTATATGAGACTAGTGTAGACGTCGACGATGGATACAAATGCAAACCATACTCAAGTGTTCCCTGAATGTACCTAAGAATTGTTTGAGTGCATTCATATGTTCAACTCTGGGATCATGCATAAATAAACACACATGTTGTACGACATATGTAATCATGTCGCGTGAACGTAAGATACTGAAGGGCGCCTGCAAAACTACGATAGCGGGTCGGATCCTCATAGGGCGAGCCAGCTGCAGCACCCAACTTGGGTTTAGTATCAACTGGAGTAGAAGTGGACTTACAGGATGATATCCCATCCATCTCAATGATCTCTGTTGCATACTTCCTCTGTGATAAGAACAATCCACCAACATGACGAGGTACAACAATACCCAAAAAGTAACTCAATGGGCCCAAGTCCTTCATGGCAAACTCAGAACTGAGCAGTGTCATAATGGACTTTCGCAAAGCATCAGAAGAGACAGTCAAGCTAATATCATCAACATATAAGAGAATGTATGTCATGGAAGAACCCCGACGATATATGAATAATGAATTATCAGACCTGTTGTGAGAAAAACCCATAGTCGAAACAAAAACAGCAAACCTCTTTTACCAAGCCCGTGGAGACTGCTTAAGCCCATACAAGGACTTCTTCAATAGACAAATATGATTCGGATATCTAGTATCGCTAAACCCCAAAGGCTGATGCATATAAAATGTCTCTTGAAGATCACCATGTAGAAAATCATTCTTCACATCTAGCTGATGAATGAGCCATGATTTTGAAAGAGCCAAATTGAGCCCAGTGCGAATGGTAGCCGGCTTGACCACCGGGCTAAATGTCTTGCCACAATCCATACCAACCTGTTGTGTCTTACCATCACTTACAAGTCTAGCTTTATGCCTTGCAAATGAACCATCAGAATTTTCCTTATGAACAAAATCCACATAGACCGAATAATATTAACACCAGATGGACGGGGTACTAACTCTCACATCTTATTATCAATAAATACATTATATTCTTCGGTCATGACAATTTTCCAATTAGGGTCATTTAAGGCAGATACAAGATTACGAGATAAGGGAGATTTCAGAACATTAGAATTCAAATTGAAATGTCTTTTTGGTTTAAAAATACTCTGTTGACTGCGAGTGACTGGACCAAGACTCTGGGCTGGATTGGGTGAATTTTGGGAATTTTCGAGAATTTCGGAATTACTCGGCAGCCGCGGCGCTAGGCGCAGGACGCGCTGTCTCGCAGGAGTTTTGGCGCCGCGACGCCTCTGTGCAGGGCCGCTGCCCTGACGGCATTTTTTCGGGCAAATCTGAAAAATAACGTAGAACATAGGGGGAGATATCCTCATCCAAAAAATCGTAAGAACTAGGCACGGGTTTTTCTACTTTAGAAAAAGAGAATTTGGATTTATCAAAGAGAACATGACGACTAATAATGATTCGTTTAGAGGACAAATTAAAGCATTCATAACCACAGTGATTTGACGGAAAACTCAAAAACACACAAGGAGTAGAACATGTCTGAAGTTTGTTGATTGTAGTGGATGAAAACAGTGGATAACATAAGCATCCGAAGAACCTAAGATGAGAATATGACAGAGACTTATTATATAAGACTTTGAGAGAGGATGAATATGTCAAACCTTTAGAAGGAAGAATATTGAGTAGATCGGTAGCCATTTGTAGCGCATGATGCCAAAATAATGGAGGAACGGAAGAATGAACCAATAAAGTGCGGACAATATTATTAATGGTACGAATTTTTCGCTCAACTTTCCCATTTTGTGAAGATGTATGAGGACAAGAAAAATAAAAATTTATCTCATTTTGAGCACAAAACTCCCTAAATTCCCCATTGTTATACTCTTTGTCATTATCACATTGAATATTTTTGATTTTCCGTTCGAATTGTGTTCTTATTGAAGCTCTAAATTTTATGAAAATGAAAAAAACTTGAGATTTTTTCGCAATTGGAAACATCCATAAATATTTAGAATAGTCATCTAAGAATAAAACATAATAACGATGACCCATAGAACTGAGAACCGGAGATGTCCATAAATCACTATGAATAATATCAAATGACATTGAAGTAGTAGAATTCGACGCTACAAATGGTAACTTAATAATTTTTCCCAAAACACAGGATTGACAAAGTGGAGTACTACGCGTACCCTTACAAGAAATAAACTTATGTCTATCTAAAGAAGATAAAATAGACGACCCTGGGTGACTTAGACGAGCATGCCACAAGGAAGGATCAAGAGCTGCAAAAGTGGATGACATAGCTTGATGCGAGATGCTGAGACTTGGAGTGATTGGATAAAGATCACTCATACTGTTACACCTCATGAGATGACTCCCCGTCTTGAAATCTTTCACAGAAAACCCAAACGGATCAAAATTAATAGCCCAATTATCAATGGTAAATTTACGGACATACACCAAATTCTTAATCAATTTTGGGGCATGAAGGGTATGTTTCAGGACAAGGGGTGGATGAGGAGGGGACAAAGTTTTATGACCATAACCCTTAATTGGAATAGAATTGCCATTACCAACAGTTATACCACGATTATTGCTCACATTGGAAGACGAGAGAGTACCTTGATCGGATGTCATGTGGATAGTGGCGCCGGTGTCCATGTACCAATTTGGGTCCGATTGAGTCAAGCCAAGTGTATGCATCACTGCTTCAATATCGGTCTGGATGGGCCCCACTATGTATTGGGCCTGATGGGGGTGAGGCCCAGTATACCGGATCGCCGGCCGCCATGTCGATCTGAACCCTGGTCTCGAATCGAAGCTGGGCCGCGACTAAGGCGTCGTGGCGCTGTAAGGCTGCGCCGCGGCGCTGTAAGGTGGAACCGCGGCGCTGTAAGGTGGAACCGCGGCGCTGTGAGGCGCTGGGACCCACTGCCACTGTCCAGGGGGTCCCTGTGGGCTCCAGGACTGCTGTTGTTGCTGACGGTTGCCTCCGTTGTTGCCGCCACGATTCTTGCCATTATTCTTCCGATTCTGGCCCTTCTTACCACCCCTGTTGTTGTGATTTTGAGTCATGTTGGCTCGATTGGAAGGAGTAAAATTGGAAGTAGTCATCATGACGACAGGGCTGGCCCCAATCGACACTTTCTTAGCCAATCCGTCTTCCTCCAAAGTAAGCATAGAACGGGCTTTATAAAACCCTGGCAGAGGGTTACTCTGACGAATTATCGAAGCAATACCGCTATAGGCCTCTGACGAATTATCGAAGCAATACCGCTATAGGCCTCTGACAGACCTGCAACCATCTGAAGAACTAGACGACTTTGAGAAACCGGAGAACCAACATTGCTGAGTTAGTCTGCCAAGTATTTGAGGCGTTTGCAATAAGAAGAAATGTTAGGAAAACTCGCCATAGCCACCTGAGAGAAATCATGTTCAAGGATAACAATTCGATAATGACTGTTATCTTGGAATATGTCGCACAATCAATCCCACGCCGCCATAGCTGTGGAATTTGGTTCGATAATCGTCTGTAAAAGGTCCAAGGAGATAGTGACATAAATCCAATGAAGAACCTTGACATCAAGCATGACCCATAATTCTGGATCTGCTTCTTTAGTGGGCACAATCATCGTAGAAGTAGACGTCGTATCACCCCCATTTGGAGGAGTTGGAGGAATGATATGGTGGAGGACTTTATGTGCCAAAGCATGAATCTTAAATAATTCCGCCCACGTCCCATATTGAACGTTTTCTAGGTCAATAACGATATGAAGAGCGTTCTTGATATTAGAAACTGTGAGGGCAGGGTGAAAAGTGATCTTATCAGCCATAGGGAATAGAACAACAAGATTTAGAGAAGAAAATTTGTGAGAAAGGTTTTTGGAAGAGAAGATACTCGGTTTTTGTGAAAGAGGCACAAAAAATTGAGAATATAGAGCAAAATTTTTGAGAAAAAGAAGAAGAAATTTTGAGGAGCGGAAGCAGGGTAAAGAGAACCTAGACTCTTGATACCATAAAAGAAATAATCCCTTGATTATTCTTATTGATGAAAGACATATATATACAAGTTACAATGGAAAAATCATTTTTCCTTTCTACCTCTAAATCTTTTTTTATAAGGACACTAACTATACAATTATGGTAACACTACAATATTAATTATGGTGTAAGACTTATTTACCAAATATACAAGAAGTCCATACGGACTGGGTACTATACACGGCGGCCAGGGCCAAGGCCCGTTGTTTAACAAATTAGAAGAGAAATAGTCGGCCTATTGGTTTTGTTTGACACTGCCAAAAAAGATTTCATCATTTATACTCCATTGTTTAATAGTACATTTTTGGCTGATTTGTTGTGTGTTATTCAATGTTATGGCAAAAGATGATAGAAATCCCTAAACTGTTCAAAATAAGCATGTATAACTAAAAATTGCGTAGTTGAATCTCGAATTGAATTATCACACTAGCAAGAAGCAAGGGAGAACTAGTATGGACTATATATTGGCAAGCAAATTAAATTGGGAAGGATAAAAACATAAATTGTCTTATGGTTTCTCGTCTTTCGGGGGAATGATGTGCTTTGACCATAAGTAAATCTAGAATATATGTGAAGTGCATGCGGGGGCAATCACAATGAGTACTTTGGACTGAAATCATATGTTAAAATTTAGACTATATAATTGACTCATACTACGATCAAACCTCTCTATAATGACATTATTTATCCGAAAATTTCATGGTTGCTATAGTGATGTGTTGTTATATATGTATATTGACATTTGATGTTTATATCTTTTGTTGTTATAAATAAAAGTACGCAAATTATTACTAGAAATAAAGATTTTTTCCATCGATATTCAGTGAGAAATTTATGTTATAAAACATAATTTTCTCACCTCATTCCAATCGAACCAGCTCACTGAGAAATCACTACGAAAACGGGTGGGAAAAAGATTCTCATTGAAACACTGAGAAACTTTCTATTTTTTTCGTGTGTTCACACTACTATTAAAAAATTTCCACTGACATTCAATGAGAATAGTCACTGGACATTTTTCAGTGAAAAAATAGTGATTTTCTAGTAGTGTTTTATGTTATAAACGAAATAATATAAGTGTTAATTTTAAATTTCCAATTGATTTCCATATCTCATTAATTAAAAATTGAAAAGACTAGTAAATTACTAATAAATTCATAACTAGTTATACCATCACGATAAGGAATTAAAATATAAGGAACATATGCATTTAAAACTAATTGAAAATTTAAATATTTCAAGTTTGACTTAAAAATTCTACGATTGTAGGTCGTTTCGTAAATTCCAGTATTTTAGTGATAATGTAACGCTTGAGTTCCAGTTTTATAGTCTACATTGCTTGATTGGTGTTATGGGATGAGATTTGAGCTTTAAATGCATGACATTTACTATGTGCATGACAGTAATAATGATTATCATAAATATTTTAATATTATATATATATATATATATATATATATATATATATTATATTTCTTATAAAATATTATTATATAATATTTAAGTGTGGGTGTTATACAAAGGTAATTTTACAAAGAGTGTACCGCTATAATGAATGACACTGCTGTTATAGGTAGATTATTGCTATAGAGAAGTAAAATATAACATAAAAAATCAGTTCCGAAAAAAATCATATCGTTATAGTAAAATAGAGGGTGTGTTCGGTATAAAGGAAAATGTTTTCATGAAAATTGGGTTCGAAAATTGGGTTCTTGAAAATAAGTGTGTTTCTTACTTATTTTTTCATGTTCGTTTGATTAGTGAAAAATATTTTTCAAAAATTACCATTATCCGACAACACCCCACCACCCACTTCCGCCTCCACCTACCCCAACCCATCAAGGCGGGATCGGGGTAAGCTATTTTTATTTTTTATAGACTTAAAATAAAATATAAAAAAATAGAAAAATTGGGATGGAGGTTGGGGGACGAAGTTGTTGAGCGGGGATAGGGGATAAAAAGATATTTCTCATTTTTTAAGCAAGTAAAACAAAATAATATGAAATAGAATTTGGGAGGGTGGGTGGGTGGTGGGGGAGGGGGTCGTGTGATGGTGAAGGGTGGGTGGTGTGGTGTGGGGTGGGTGTTAGGGATGTCAATGGGGCGGGGCGTGGGCGGGGGAAAGGTACCCCATACCCGTATCCGTCACCTAAAATCCATCCCCATTCCCGTTCCACCACCCATCACGGGTAGAAAATCCTCCACCTGTCCCCGCCCCACTTACTCCTGGCGGGTACCCACCTAAACAGACCCCAAAATGCCGCAGTTACTTCTCAAAGTAGCAGAAGAGTCCTGCAGCAAAATAAACCAGCCCACAAGCAACAACAACATAGAACCAGCAGTCCAGCAACTTTCATAAAAAAACAAACATAGCAGGCAACAGCTTTCATAAAAAAAACATAGCAACAGGCCAACAACATCTTTCATCCAAAAAAAACATAGCAGTAGCTTTCATCCAAAAAAAAAATATAGCAGCAGCTTTCATAAAAACAACAACATGGTTATCAAAACAACATAGCAACTGCAACAACATAGAAATAATGAAAATAGCAACAACAACTTCTTTTAGCCCTCTGTAATACATTCTTCTACAATTCTAGCAACAACTTCTTTTAGCCCTCTGTAATACATTCTTCTACAATTCTAGCAACATAACAACAGCATCACCTATAGTTCATCATGCAGCTTGTCCCTCATCTTCGGTAATACATTCTTCCTGCTCTATTTCGTCAATAATTTACCGATACTCAACTTCTTTTAGCCCATCATCACCTAATAATTAAAATTAAGAGATAATACAAATTTAAAATAATGAATTATATAAAGAAACAAGTTGAATTGAATTTAAAATAAAATTTCTATAATTCTACTTACCTTTAATATTAGTCCAAATCCAATTTTGAGCACACATTAAAGCCTCGATGGTTGACGGAAGAAGGCGACTACGATAAGTAGTCAACACACGACCACCTGTGCTAAAAACCGATTCAGAAGCAACACTAGAAACGAAAATACTTAGGATGTCCCTTGCTATCCTTTGAAGAATGGGGAATGTCGATCCATTGGTTTTACACCAAACAAGGATATCAAAGTCATCGTCAAGAGGTACATTAGGAGTCTCAAAATACTTCTCCAACTCCGATATTTCTTGAACTTGATTCTCCTCCACCTCTAAATATTTAGCAAAGCCACTCATCCTTCCTTTTCCACTAACTTTACCAGATGGTGGTAGCTTGGAATTAAAAGTTGGTTCTTTTCCTTTATCTTTTTCTTATTCACTCGTCAATTCCTTCAACATATCTTTCACCTTCTCCACCTCCAAATCAACTTCATAGTCCTAGTAAAGTTGCTTGTAGTAATAGCGAACAAGTGGTATCTTATATAGAGGATCTAGTACGGTTTCCACGGCTAGAAGAGTATTCACATTACTCCAATACTTGTTATATTTTTTCCAACATTTTTGTTGTCATATCTTTTATCAGAGGATCAGAGGATGTAATACAGTTATTCAATGCACATTTAATTTCACATATGTTGGAAAAATAAACGTTAGCAGTAGGATATTTAGTGACGGAAAACTCATAAGTGGCATCATTAAATAACTCTAACTTCTCACAAATTCTTTCGGCTTTCTCCCAATCTTCTTTAAGCGGCACACACTTATAAACCTACGACTTTCTACCACTTAAAACATCGAAAACGTTCTTGTATATTATTGCAACTTTAAGCATTTCATAAGTTGAATTCCAACGAGTTTTGCAATCAAGTACAAGCTTCTTCGAGCAATTTTTAGCATGAGTCCTAGTTGTGCTTTCAAATTTTGTCACTCTTAAAACAGAAGATGTCCAAAAAACCACACTATTTCTAACCCTTTCAGTGCCATCACCAATTATGTTTAAACCATCTTGAACAATCAGATTTAAAATATGGGCACAACAACGCATGTGTAGAAATTTTTCACGCAAAATAAGTGATTCATTAGGAAGTTTACCACGCAAAATTTGTATTACGACATCATTTGTTATGCAGTTATCCAAAGTGATGGAAGAGATAGAACAATCAAGATTCCAATCGTAAATACACCGACACAAAGCTTCAGCTAAGACTTCCTTTGTATGAGGTGCCTCCACATATAAAAATCTAGAATAAAAATGACATATAAGGCATGACATATCGGGGACAAAACAACATATTTCAGCACAAAACAACACAAATAGAACATTATAGAAAAGAAAAAAATATTTCAAACAGAAAACATGCGCATTTGAAACATGTATATACCTCAGAATACGACTTTGTAGCTTCCATGTATTACTAATGAAGTGAGCAGTGACTGTCATGTAGCCTTTTCGTTGATTACTTGAAGTCCACATATCCGTTTAAAGCAATCTTACTCTTGGCCTTGTCCAATATCTGAATCATTAACTCCTTCTCAGTAGCATACATTTTCATAATATCATTTCTAGCCGTGTTACGGCATGGTACTTTGAAACCCGGTTGCAATGTCTTACAAAGTTTTCTAAACTCGTAATGTTCAACCATATTTAATGGGTATTCATCGAGGATAATCATTTCTGCCAAATCTCATCTTCCATCCGCTTGGTGAAACTCATATGCCGCCAATGATAGTGTTTCAACATTATTGGCGGGATTAGATAGTGACCCAAACAATCTAGTTTGTCGAATATCATGGCATATTCTCTTGGCACAAGACTTGGTGTGATCTCTCAAATGAGATGTGCTAGCTTTTGGCCCTCCTACCAAAAGCTTAGCACAAAAGTTACATTCGCCTTTCATTTGATCATTTACCTTCTTCCTTTTATAATTTTTCCAAACTTCGAATGTATGTCTACTAGTAAGAGATATAATACAAGGGTCTAGGTCTGATTCTGTTTCATTTGGACCCTCTAAGTCTAATGGAATCAGATTGGCATTGGAAGAACCTTCAAAACCATTTTCCGTTTCGGAAAGTCTTGTCCCGAAATTAAAGTTCTCATCTCCCATGGCCGTAACACTGTAAAGAACAAAAAAAATGGCATAATGATTCCAAAACATATAAATCCAATACTGATTACAACCAAATATTCAGAAAACCAATAAAGATTACAACTTTACACATTATTCCCTTACCAATATGCCTAACAATCTTAAAAAGACATACCTTTGACTATAAAGTCCACATGCATTGCAGATTTTCACTATGTAGAACATTCTTTATCTAACCAAACCAACATATACACAATACCTAAAAAAGGAAAACTCATAAATCAATAATAAAATGGAACTATAACAAGAAGAAATAACTTAGTTTCTGATGCGCGAAAAGATGCACACACTTTAACGCAAGTGCACGTTATCGTGACAAGTAATATAGTCTTGGTAAGACCGAATATCGTCCACAAGGATTAGAGTTCAAGTACCAACTATCTATCTTTTGGTATCTATTTGGTAATCGATATTTGATTTTGTTGTTTATGACTAAGAATTATAAAGACTAATTTAACTAATGTGTTTACTTCAGTTGTGATGGGAATAGGGCTTCCATGTCTCCTCAACTATCCGCTTATGTTATTTATTAATGCAATGAATTATGGCCTTCTTCTCTCGGAGCTAGCAGGTTTACGAAATCGTTTTATATTCCCGTTAAGGATATATAAACACTCAACCCCAGTATTGCTCCTTTCTACCTTTCGGTGATAAGGATAACTCAATAGGAGGATTAAGAATAAAAACCTAGTTAACCGTCACGCACCATGCGTAAAATTAGGGTTGTTAAGCCTCTCATTAACGCTACATAAATAATTGAGGTATTTTCATCCCCAATCCAAAATATGTCTACCCAACTTACAGCATATTCACAACCTCCTCCTTTCGAAGTTTGATTAGAAATCATATAAATAATGATAATTAGTGATCAATTAATTACCAAGCATTCAAAGCAATTATTGGATAAATCTCAACAAGAAGAAGAATAACCATAACATGCATCAATTTATAACATAAGTTTCTAGTGAATTAACATGGAAAGCCCTATAAAAGAATTAGTTCATAGCCATTGACATGACAAGAACTAATTCAAGGTTCATCATACAAAACTGAAATAAAAGAAAAGAAAAAGGAAAGAAATTACTAGACTATGGTCTCCAATCTTCAAAGCAAGAATCCTTGTGTTGTGCAAGAAAGGGAACCCTAAAAAATTGCCTAGGGTTCTCCTTTTATAGGCTGAAAACCGCCTCAAACTTTTCCTTCAGGCCTGGCCCAGAATTTCGTCTAAAAACTTGATTTTCCCGCGTCGGCGTCGCGGCCAGCCGCGGCCGGAACCTGCGATGCCGGGTGATTTGGCGCGCGGCCCGATCTTCGCTGTAGCGCGGCTACTGGAACCTCTGCAGCCTCTCTGATGATTAGCGCCGCGCCTCGCTTCGATCGGCAGGGCGCCGCGACGCTGTCCGGTTTCCGCTGTTCGCCACTTTCTCGTCTTTTACGCTCTGGAACCTCCATTTTTGCCCTCTTTTAGCTCCTTTTCCGCCATTTGGCCATTTTAACCACTTTGACTCAAAAGAAAGAAAAACTATCCTAATACGACACTTATTTCTACAAAAAGGGACAAAAGATTAACTAAAAATGACTCGAAAAGTGTATATAAAATACACCGATCAAATACCCCCAAACTTAACCTTTGCTCGCCCTCGAGCAAAGATAGAAAGAAAGAAATAAAAGACTCAAGAAAACAAAAAATAAAAGACTCACTGACATTGATCACTTTTGCTGCATTGATGTTATCTAGAAAAACATGAAGGTTAGTGTCACGACCCAACCCCGGGGTCGCAACTGGTACCCTACTGGGGTACCCTGTCAGGTATATGTTAGAGAATAGCAGCGGAACATACATAACGCATAACTTATAAAAAGTGTAAACATCACTGGCCAGCCGAAAAGGCTGCCTTCCATAAAACATACTTAAACAAAGTATAGCAGTACAACCGGTTCTTATAGCCCAAAACATACATGTGACCACAGACCTCTAAAGATAACAACTATGGCGGGACAGGGCCCCGCCATACCCCTGAATGTACAAAATACCTATAGCATCAGAGAATATCCGTACCAATAAACAAGCTTCCGGAGGAATGGAGCTTCTGACACCGGAATAATGATCCTAAGAACGAGGATCCTCAATCTGCTTACCCTTACCTGCGGCATGAACGCAGCCCAGAAGGTGGTCGACACAATATGTACCAAGTATGTAAAGTCGAAAATACCGTAATAATGATATCATAAGTCTAAGAGTAAGCTGAGTCATGGAAGACAATAAAATACCTTTTATCAGGCCTTACTAACAATGAGTGACAAGTATATAAATATAATACTGCATAAAATAGGGGCCTTAGGATCAAAGCAGGTACCTCGCCGTAGTATCAATAAGCACCTCTACCTGTGGACTATTTCACCGATAGTCATGTGGACCCGCATGAGGTATTCCTCGTGATAGGTCAGACTACCGCGTGAGACTATTTCACCCGCATAAGCCCATAAGGACTCGCATGAGGTATTCCTCGCATCGTGGGTAGCAAATCCACGGAACAGGTGGTATAACGATCTTGGGGACTTTCCCCTCAGATATACTCTTACCCTGAAGCATATGGTATAACGATCTTGGGGCTTGCCCCTCATATATACTCTTACACTGAAGCAGCTGGTATAACGATCTTGGGGCTTGCCCCTCAGATATACTCTTACACTGAAGAAGGTGGTATGACGATCTTGGGGCTTGCCCCTCAGACATACTCTTACCCTGGAGTAGGTGGTATAACGATCTTGGGGCTTGCCCCTCATATATACTCTTACCCTAGCTCAAACTGTCATCATATCATAATCATAAATAAGTTAAGAAAACTTATAACTTCTTATCAGTCTTGTTCATATACCCTCTCATTTTAGTTTACTTAAGACACTTAATCATATCTTTAATAAAAGAAAACCGGGAATTTAACCCAAGTACTACATACTTCAATTCTTTTAAAAGTGACTCTTTTTCATATATAAAGCTCTTGGGAAATTGATGCCTTAAAATCAATTTGCCTTTCATAAATCAAATCATTTTTCCTTACTTGTCTTACTTAGAGTAAATCTCTTCTCATTAATCTTTTATAAAGCTAATAAACCAACTTCTCATAAAGTTATTATATTAACCCTTCACTTTAGTAAAACTACAGTTTTCCCCTAACTAAGGGACTTATACATTCTTAAAACGACACAAGTCTTTATATACTTAAAACAAGTAAGAATAACAAATCTTGTACGTCTACCGTACTACATAGTTACATCTATTCATGCTCAAGAGATAGGAAAGCTTCACATACCTCTTTGGTCAATCCACTTGCTAAGTCCAAACTACCGCAAGTAATATGTCAACCTAAAATAACCATGATACGTTTATTAACCTCTAATCTTAATGTAGAACAATCCAAGTTCAAAGTCACTAAATTCTATGGAAAATTGGGCAGCATTTCCTTTGTTTCTACTCACTTTGCCACCTTTCTCAAGGCCGAATTTATCATCCAAACACCACATTTAAGGTTCAACAATCCAACATTTTAAAGGGGATTACACACCTAAACTTGGGTGTGTAAAATTCTGCCCCACAAGTTTACAACAATTCACTTAACAATTCTAAGGTAGTTTTTAGGCTACAACATGCTCATAATCTCTTCTTAACCCATTCTTCATATCCAAACCACATTTTCTAGCATGCAATGACTCTAAGAGCATTATTTTACTACCACAAGTTCATTCTTCTAAGCATGCAACACTAGAACTAATTCTAAAGGAAGAAATGTTACCTTAAAGTTTTAGCCAAACTTATTCCAAAGATTTTGCTAGCTTCCTTGCCAAGAACACCACCACAAGCTAGCCACAAGCTTCCTTTTTTGTTCTTAATTTTTCAGATTTTCTTAGGCTTGGATTTCCTTTGGAAATGTAGAGAGAAGGAGGAGCTGATTTTTAGAGAGGGGGAGAGAAATTGGAAGATGACCAAGTCTTCAAGACATGGTCAATATATTGCATGCAAGAAATCAGATGGGGGGGACACTTGTCACCCTCCCAAGGTCTTTTAAAAGAAAAATCTGACTTTTCTAAGTTTTTCCGCCCAAAAATCCCGCATCGGCGCCGCGGCCCCGCCTCCGGCGATGCGGCGCTGAAACCTCCGCAGCCTCTCTGAACTTTCGGCGCCGCGACCCTGCTGTCCTGGCGCCGCGGCGCTGCAACTTCAGCGACCCCTCGCATTTCGGCGCCATGCCTCGCCGCTTTGTCCGAAACACATTTCTGTCCGATTGCGCACTGAACTTGTAACTCTCATAACTTCCTACTCCGACGTCCTATCGACGAACGGTTGGTTGCGTTGGAATCTAGACTCCACGAACTATGCCCTAGGACTTTGAAACACTTAGGAATTCTCAATGTATCGGGTCATAACCCGCATCAAAGTTGACTAAAACCCGTCCGGAATAATCCGTCAACCTATCCTTTGAAAATTTTAAGTCTTACATGCTTTCGTACGCTCTCATACGTAGGGTCAGGACTACGGGGTATAACATTCTCCCCCCCTTAGAAACATTCATCCCGAATGTTCCTTCTAGGTTTACTCAAATCACAACATCGACATAGACCCTCTTAACTGTTCTTTTGCAAATAAAGAAGCTCCGCGAGGCACAACATACTGAAGCGTAAATGCTAAATCAAAACTAACAAGCAGGAAAGTGGGTTACCTGGAGGTATAGGAAATAGGTGAGGGTACTTCTTCATCATGTCATCCTCTGCTTCCCACGTCATTTCCTCCCTGTTTTCGTTCCGCCATAGGACCTTGACGGAAACCACGTCTTTCGTCCGAAGTCTCCTAACCTGACGATCGAGTATCGCTATGGGACTCTCCTCATACAATAACTCCTCTTGGACATCATGAACCGGGTGCACTCTATATGGATCTCCAATACATTTCCGCAACATGGACACATGGAAAACTGGATGTACCGCCTCCAAATCGGACGGCAGATCTAACTCATAGGCAACCCTGCCTACCCTACGGACAATCCAAAACGGCCCAATGTACCTTGGGCTAAGCTTCCCCTTCTTTCCAAATCTCATCACGCCCTTCATGGGCGATACCTTTAGAAAAACCCAATCATCTATCTCAAATTCCAAGTGTCGACGCCGATGATCTGCATACGACTTCTGCCGACTCTGAGCTGCCAACAACCACTCCTGGATAAGCTTCACCTTATCCACTGCCTGCTGAACTAAGTCTGGCCCGACTAACTGAACTTCTCCCACCTCGAACCAGCCTATCGGTGACCTGCACTTCCTCCCGTATAAGGCCTCATAAGGCGCCATCTGAATACTGGAATGGTAGCTGTTGTTGTAAGAAAACTCCACAGGAGGCAAATGATCCTCCCAGCTACCCCTGAAATCAATAACACAAGCCCGCAGCATATCCTCGTGTTCGATAGTGCGCTCGCCCGTCCGCTTGGCCTCGAGGATGAAACGCCGTCATCGAGACTCACCTGTGTCCCTAATCCATTCTGAAAAGACCTCCGAGTTAGCCGAGAACCGGCTCTCTATCTCGATATAATCGACACCGACTCGTGCGGTCTTACAATCTCTCTAATATATAATCGGCATAGTCCTCACCGAGAACGTCGTTACGACCGGAAGAAAATGGGTTGATTTCGCTACCGCCGACAATCACCCAAATAGAATCATGCTTCCTCCGAGTGGTAGGTAGCCTGTAATAAAATCCATATTTATCACCTCCCACTTCCAAGTCGGAATCTCAATAGCTGCAATGACCACCGCTTCGTGCTCAATCTTAACTCACGACAATTCGCATCGTGCCACGAACTCCGCAACATCCCTCTTTAGGCCATCCCACCAATACACGCATCTGAGGTCATGATACATCTTAGTCGACCCCGGATGAATAGAATAACGAGCACTGTGTGCCTCTCCCAGAATCTGGCCGACGAAGTCCTCGCTACATCGGGAACACACAACCGCCTCGAATCTTAGCACCCATCAGCGCTACTCAAATAGACTCTTCTCCTTCTGGAGAGCTGCATCTCGGTACCGTACCAAAATCGGATCCTCATACTGTCGCCTCTTCACCTCCTCGACGATGGAAGACTCGACAACCTCTCGAACCCGAATTCCGTCACTAACAGAATCAACCAAACGAACCCCAAGGCTCGCTAGCTGATGTAACTCTCGGACCATATCCCTCTTCTGCGGTGAACATCGCATGCACTACCCATCGATCTGCGACTAAGGGCATCTGCAACTACATGGCCTTCCCCGTGGTATAGAATATCAATATCGTAATCCTTAAGTAGCTCCAACCACCGCCTTCGCCGCAGTTCGGCTCCTCGGCCGAAGATATACCGAGACTCTTGTGGTCCGTGTAAATGTCCACATGAACTCCATATAAATAATGTCTCCGGATCTTTAAAGCATGAATCATCCGCCAGCTCCAAGTCATGTGTGGGATAGTTCTTCTCATGCTTCCTAAGCTGTCGAGATGCATAAGCTATAACCTTGCCGTGCTACATCAGCACGCACCCAAGCCCGACACCTGACGCATCACAATAAACCACATATCCATCTAAGCCCTCTGGAAGAGTAAGAACTGGGGCGGTCGTCAACTTCTCCTTTAGCAACTGGAAACTTTCCTCACAAGTATCCGTCCACCGGAACATAACTGCCTTCTGAGTCAGCTTAGTCAAAGGTGCTGAAATAGAAGCAAACTTCTCTACAAACCTCCGATAATATCCTGCAAGGCCCAAAAGTGCGCACCTCCGCTTGTAGTGGTCCGCCAAGTCTTGATCGCTTCAATCTTATCGCCAGACAACCCGAATACCATCGGCCCCGATAACATACCCTAAGAAAGCCACCGGTTACCTAACTCGCACTTCGAGAACTTGGCATACAATCCGGTCTCGAGGACTCCCAATACCGCCTCGCCGATCCAGATGCTCGCTGCGTGTGCGAATACGCCAAGATATCATCAATGAACACTATAACGAACATATCCAAGAATGGCCTGAACACCCTATTCATCAAGTCCATGAATACTGCTGGGGCGTTGGTCAACCCGAAAGACATCACCCTGAACTCATCGTGCCCATACCGGTCCCGAATGCGATCTTTGGGATATCTCTCTCTAACTCGCACTGATGATAACCGCATCGCAGTCTATCTTGAAAACACTTTGCACTCGCAACCGGTCAAACAAATCGTCACTCCCGGGAGGATATCTGCTTGATAGTTACCTTGTTTAGCCGTCAGAATCAATACACATACGCAGGCCCCATCCTTCTTCTTTACAAATAACACCGTGCTCCCGGGGAGAAACACTTGGCCTAATAAATCCTTTCTCCAAAGAAATCTTTCACCGGTCCTTCAATTCCTTCAACTCGGCAGGTGCCATCCTGTATGGCGGAATAGATATCGGTCGAGTATCTGGCGCCAAATCAATGCAAAACTCAATCTCCCTCTCAGGAGGGATACCCGGAAGCTCATCTGGGAATACATCTGGAAACTCTCTAACGACCGGAACTGACTGAAGGTCCGGTATTTCAGCCTCAGTATCGAATACCCGAACCATATGGTAGATATACCCCTTCCGCACCATCTTCCTAGCCTTGAGGTAAGAAATAAACTTACCCCTCGGCGATGCAGTATTCCCCTTCCACTCGATAACCGGCTCGCCGGGAAACTGGAACCGAACTAATCTCTCTCTACAGTCCACGTTGGCATAGCAAGATGCTAGCCAATCCATACCCATAATCACATCAAAGTCTGTCATATCCAACTCTATCAAGTCGGCTAGAGTCTGACGGCTATCTATAGTCACAGGGCAAGCCTTATACACCCGCTCAGCTACCACTGAATCACCTACTGGCGTAGCCACCTCAAAAGGTCTTATGGACTCGGGCTCTATCCCTATTCTACTGGCAATATGAGGAGATATGTAGGACAAGGTAGAACCTGGATCTATCAAAGCATATACATCACAGCAAGAAACCAACAATATACTGCGGATTTACATCCGCGACGCCATCGGTCCTGTCGATCGGACATAGCATATATGCGCTCGAGGACCGCTAGAATCGAACCCCTACCACGACCTTCGCCGCTGGCCGCCCATAAGTACCTCGCCCGGGCGTCTAACCATCGAAGATGAAGATCCAAAGAATGCACCCGCCGCTGAACCGTAATGCTCCCGCCGCTGGGACGGACAATCCTTCTTCGATGGCCTGTTGGCCACAAGAGTAACATGCTCGAACCCATACGGCACTCGCCGGATGAGACCTACCGCATCGAACACACCGGAGGTAGGTGGTCTCGATTAGTCTTTGGTCTCGCCTCCTTAAAACACGAAGTCCCGAGCCACGACCGCCTCCGAATAACCTGCTGATCGGACCTCTCCCGGACAATCGGAAGGAGCACTCAGGCTGGCCGGAAGGTGGGCCTAGTTCACGCCTGGCCGCCGCCAAAATCGCCCGAGAACTGATGTCTCGCCCTCTGGCCGCCCAAATCTAGCCGATCTCGCTCTCTCGCCTCAATCCTCGCAGGCGCTGCATCTCCGCAATATCCATCCTCGGTGAAGAGCCACCCCAAGCATCAGAATCATGACGGCCTAACCCCATCACATATCGATGAACCCCGCTCGCCATGTCACTACTATGGTGCGCGATATCGGCCAAGGAGTCGAACTCCGTGTCAGACTCGATAGTCCTCCCGTCCTGTCTCAAGGTCAAGAACCTATCTACGCGGGCTCTCCTCACCTCAGGAGGCAAGAAGTGGTCTAGGAACGCCTCTGTGAACTCTTCCCAATCAGCTGGAAGAGCATCCTCACCCCTCGACAATACCCATGACTCAAACCAGTTCAACGCAATATCGCGTAACCGGTAAGAAGCTAGTATAACAGACTCAGTCTCCGATGCCCTAAGGACTGCATGGTCCAGAATCGCCGGACGAACTCCTGCGGATCCTCCTCAAATCTCGAACCATAGAACTTCGGGTGGGTGACAACCCGAAATCGAATCAAGTGGCTGTCGGCTCAGGGTTGGCGCCGCTCTGTCGGTATTTGCCGCCACTATCTTTGTCGATAAGAATCTGTTCCCCGTAATCTCTGTACTCAGACCCTGATTGTGGGACTGGAGGCTCGATGCAGCGGTCTCGATGGCCGCGTCACGCCTCGAACTCTGCTTGGTGGCGGCGGCGTGGAACTTCGCCGCCCTAAACATCATCTCGGTAAGGGCCCGGGCTGTGCCCTCGTGACTCTCCGCGTCCACTAGCACTCTCGGTGCCTTGCCGCCACGGGCGCGGTTGCCTTGCGTGGAGGCATAAGCGATACATAAAGGAAAACATCGGAGGAGGTTCAACCTATAACTCGGCTACATTGCACGATCTTAGAGTGAAAGAATGGAAACCAATCCTAAATATCCTGCGACCTCACGATTATAGATGTGGTGCGACACCGATAATCAAGACTCTACTGACACGGTGCGTGGACACTTTCCGAGGACTAATCGCTCACGATACCACTTTTGTCACGACCCAGGCAGGCGCGGCGGTACCTACGGGTACCGTCGGTATATGTCGAGAGAATAGCGGCGGAACATAACGCATAACTTATAAAAAGGGTAAACATCACTGGCCAGCCGATAAGGCTGCCTTCCATAAAACATACTTAAACAAAGTATAGCGGTACAAGGTTCTTATAGCCCCAAAACATACATGTGACCACGCACTTAAAGATAACAATCGTGGCGGGACGGGGCCCGCCATACCACGAATGTACAAAATACCTATAGCATCGGGAATATCCGTACTAATAAACAAGCTTGGGAGGAATGGAGCTTCGACAGGAATAGTGATCCTAGAACGAGGATCCTCAATCGCTTACCACTTACCTGCGGCGTGAACGCAGCCCAGGAAGGGTCGATGCATAATATGTACCAAGTATGTAAAGTTGGAAAATCTTTGTAATAATGATATCATAAGTCTAAGAGTAAGTGGAGTCATGGAAGACAATAAAATACCTTTTCTTGTGCCTTACTAACAATGAGAGTGACAAGTATATAAATATAATCTGCATAAAATAGGGGCCTTAGGATCAAAAGCAGGTACCTCGCCAGTAGTATCAATAAGCACCCTACTCCGGGACTATTTCACCCGCATAGGTCTGTGGACCGCATGAGGTATTCCTCGCATAGGTGTACCGCCGCGTGGGACTATTTCACCGCATAAGCCCATAAGGACTCACGTGAGGTATTCTCGCGTCGTGGGTAGCAAATCCACGGAGCAATGTGGTATAACGATCTTGGGGACTTTCCGCCGGATATACTTTTACCTGAGCGGATGGTATAACGATCTTGGGGCTTGCCCGCCGGATATACTCTTACTGCAAGCGGTGGTATAACGATCTTGGGGCTTGCCCGCCGGATATACTCTTTGCGAAGAAGGTGGTATGGCGATCTTGGGGCTTGCCCGCCGGACATACTCTTACCACAGGTAGGTGGTATAACGATCTTGGGCTTGCCCCTCAGATATACTCTTACCCTAGCTCAAACTGTCATCATATCATAATCATAAATAAGTTAAGAAAACTTATAACTTCTTATCAGTCTTGTTCATATACCCTCTCATTTTAGTTTACTTAAGGCACTTAATCATATCTTTAATAAAAGAAAACCGGGAATTTAACCCAAGTACTACATACTTCAATTCTTTTAAAAGTGACTCTTTTTCATACATAAAGCTCTTGGGCAATTGATGCCTTAAAATCAATTTGCCTTTCATAAATCAAATCATTTGTCCTTACTTGTCTTACTTAGAGTAAATCTCTTCTCATTAATCTTTTATAAAGCTAATAAACCAACTTCTCATAAAGTTATTATATTAACCCTTCACTTTAGTAAAACTACACTTTTCCCATAACTAAGGGACTTATACATTCTTAAAACGACACAAGTCTTTATATACTTAAAACAAGTAAGAATAACAAATCTTGTACGTCTACCGTACTACATAGTTACATCTATTCATGCTCAAGAGATAGGAAAGCTTCACATACCTCTTTGGTAAATCCACTTGCTAAGTCCAAACTACCGCAAGTAATATGTCAACCTAAAATAACCATGATACGTTTATTAACCTCTAATCTTAATGTAGAACAATCCAAGTTCAAAGTCACTAAATTCTATGGAAAATTGGGCAGCATTTCCTTTGTTTCTACTCACTTTGCCACCTTTCTCAAGGCCGAATTTATCATCCAAACACCACATTTAAGGTTCAACAATCCAACATTTTAAAGGGGATTACACACCTAAACTTGGGTGTGTAAAATTCTGCCCACAAGTTTACAACAATTCACTTAACAATTCTAAGGTAGTTTTTAGGCTACAACATGCTCATAATCTCTTCTTAACCCATTCTTCATATCCAAACCACATTTTCTAGCATCAATGACTCTAAGAGCATTATTTTACTACCACAAGTTCATTCTTCTAAGCATGCAACACTAGAACTAATTCTAAAGGAAGAAATGTTACCTTAAAGTTTTAGCCAAACTTATTCCAAAGATTTTGCTAGCTTCCTTGCCAAGAACACCACCACAAGCTAGCCACAAGCTTCCTTTTTTGTTCTTAATTTTTCAGATTTTCTGAGGCTGGGATTTCCTTTGGAAATGTAGAGAGAAGGAGGCGCTGATTTGTAGAGAGAGGGAGAGAAATTGGAAGATGACCAAGTCTTCAAGACTTGGTCAATATATTGCATGCAAGAAATCAGATGGGGGGGGGGGGGACACTTGTCCCCCTACCAAGGTCTTTTAAAAGAAAAATCTGAATTTTCTATGTTTTTCCGGCCAAAAATACCGCCTCGGCGCGGCCCGCCTCGGCGCGTGCGCTGAACTCTCGCAGCCTCTCGAACTTTGGCGCGCCATGCCTCTGGCGCGCGGCTAACTTCAGCGACCCCTCGGTACTTTTGCGCGGCCACGCCGCGCTTTGTCCGAACACATTTACGTCCGATTGCGCCCGAACTTGTAACTCTCGCCTTCCTACTCCGACGTCCTATCGACGAACGGTTGGTTGCGTTGGAATCTAGACTCCACGAACTATGCCCTAGGCCTTTGTAACACTTAGGAATTCTCAATGTATCGGGTCATAACCCGCATCAAAGTTGACTAAAACCCGTCCGGAATAATCCGTCAACCTATCCTTTGAAAATTTTAAGTCTTACATGCTTTCGTACGCTCTCATACGTAGGGTCAGGACTACGGGGTATAACAGTTAGCAGAATAATATGCAGGAACATATAGCATGAAATTTTTAGCACACTAAACACATTAAGCTAGATATTTCGCAAACTCATTTTTATCATGCTTAATGGAAGTCAACATACTGAATCATGCTTGTAAAATTCAAAAATCCTATGACATGTTTACTTGCTATTCTCCACTAATCCTGTATATGCATAAAAGAGATCTCCAGGACTTTAAGGGTTGTAATGTAGGCTTATGTATAAGTAGGTAAAAGTAGGCTTTTAGGCTCATTTTTGTGTACCATAAGCTCTTTAGCTTTTCCAATTTTTCCCTTTTCTTTTGATTCTTTCCTTCACTTCAAATCTATCTTTCCCCTCTTTTGTTTTGGGAGAGTGAAGTGTATCATAATAATTGGCACCCCCAAACTTAGGCTTTTACCTATTTCTTATTATTCTTTTTATTGGGGTGCATCAAATTTGTTCATTCTTTTTGTCTCTTTTTTAATATTCTTTATTCCAACTATTTCACATTTTTACTTATGGCACAATTTATGGGAATATAGGGTGTCAAAGAAAGAGTTTCAATTTTTAGGCTCAATGGGGCTGACTAGGGATACTTTTAAAGTCCGGGATAGAAAAGAGTGGTAAGAATTGACTATCAAAGAAATGCCTGAGTCATCTCCCTAACATGCATATCCTAACTATTTCGCCTCAAATAGCAAGCAATCATAACACATAAGTATTCATCATTTAGCATGCACAATTTAAGCAAGAAACTCCAAATAGACAGATTTTGTGAGTTTTTGGCATATCTAACCTATGTGTTTAGATAGTTGCTTCTAATTCCATTACATTATTCCACCTTACTTCACTAGGTGTTTCTAGTAACTACAACATACATGATCTTTTGACAGACAATTATGACTCAAAAGAAAAAAAAATTGTGACTCAAAATATACACAAAACAATAAAAAGACTTAAATAAAACAGCAATAAGACACAAATAAAACACTCCCCCCAAACTTAAATCACACATTGTCCCAAATGTGTGTAGACTCAAAGACAATAAAAGAAAACAGAACACTTACAGACTTGGCTAAAATGGTGGTGGTGGCGGTGACATGGGATAGTGCATGGACCACTGGTTGAACAAGGAACTCATCTCATTGATTTGTTGCCGCGTTTCTTACTGTCCTTGTATCACTGTGTCCAAACTCTGCATCATCCTCATCTGATTTTGAAGCAATTGCTCCATCATGGGCACTGAGGGTTCTGAATCTGTGGTAGGCTGGTGGCTAGGCCCTGCTGCATATTGAGCCCCTATTTCAGGCTCATCTTCGTTCATTGCGGCCTCTGCTGCTGCTGCTGCTGCTGGTGGTGGTTGTACTCTTCTTCTTGCTGCTGGGGGGCTTGGGTCTGGGAAAGAGTGCACTATCCCATATGTCACAGGCAGTTGGTTTCTCTCATTAGTATCAGTGGGTAGGACTGGGACCCCATTCATGTGGCATAAACTGGTGATAAGTGAGCCATGTCTCAATCCACCTGTTGTCACCAACCTGCTGATTTCTTCAATGCTCTGCACTATCTCTTTCCCCACATCAATTGTTTTCCCCGTCATGATCCCATATATCAATTTGATCCTATCTTATGGCACTCTGGTGAAGTGCGTGGATGGGATCAGACGGGCACTGATGAAATATAGCCAACCTTTGGCTGCTTTGTTGAACTGGCACCTGCTCAGTCCTCTTGACCCATTTCTTGCAATATCAAATGCAGCCCCAGGGTAGCTCATCGTATGCAACGGCGTCGATTAATCTTGGTGGTGCTTCTCGACCGTAGTGCGAAGTAACCGGTCGTCACATCTTTCTTCAACATCTGATGTCTTTAGCGATATATTTATCATACGCCGTTCTGAGCATATATTTTCCCCTTACAAAGCATTCATTGTCCACCCTCTCCGGAAAGTTAGCATAGAATTCACACACCATTGATGTGTTCATAGGTGCTATCTTGTCCGGGTTTACAAATCTCCTCCACCCCATCATCTCAATCATTGCCCGAATGGGCTCATAGGCATTCTCCTCCCCAAGCGACTCCCTCTGATAATCCATTCCCCTTTCAGGGATTAAGGGCCTAGTACTAAGCTTTTTGTATCTTTGGAAGGCTTGGTAGCTCACAAACCTAGTATCATCGTATTGTGGGGCTGAGGTGGATGTGGAGGCTCTTCTCTTTCTGGCGGACATGGTTAAAACACTTTCTGCAGCTTACAACTTAGTGGCACAACTGTTCCCCAACACAATCAACAATTAGCAGCTAAAACACTAATACCCCCAAACTTCAACTATACTACCCAATACCCACACCCTCCTTGTCTACTTCTTCTCTACACTTCACAACCAATTTTTCAGCACCCCAACTACTTCACAATGCAACACTTCTCCAAACTACTACCTTCTTTAACTACTGAAAGCTTTCAAGAAAAGATGAAGATTACCTTTTTATGGTGTTCTTCAAGGTGTTCTTGCTTCTAATGGTGATTTGAGGCAATGGGATAGAGTTTTGTTGTTTGAGATAGCTAAGGGTTTTAGCAGTTTAAGAGTTTTGGTTGTGGTTGGGTTTGATTTGTGGAGGATTTGTGGGTAAATTGTGGATTTTCGTGGGTTTTATGGAGAAGGGGGGTTAGGTTTTGGTTTTGAAATTGAGGAAAATCTGATTTTGGGCGTTTTATCACCATGCGGATTTACCTTGGCGCGCGGCCTGCTTTTAGCGCGCGGCTGATGTTCTGCACTCGCCGAGAATTTACTGCGGCCACATTCTGGCGCGCGGCTCCTGGACAGCAATTTTTACGGATTTCGTCGCGGCCACTGCTCTGGCGCCGCGCGACGCTTAAACTTCAGCGCCTTTTACGCTCTTTTAGGCCGCGTTCGCACCTGCGTATGGCTACCATTTCTGGAAATCCCTGCTGTTCTTCAGTTTTTCGCCCTTCAATTTATTGGCCTCTGTACCTGTCATCACAACACATACACAAGAACCCAAGACCGTGAGATTGTTCTAGACAAAATAAAATAAACTAAAGACAGAAATTAAAATAACATAATTGAAAACGTTGGGTTGCCTCAACAAGCTATCTTTAACGTCTTTTAGCGGACGCAATTAAGTCACGAGTGCCCGTTGGATCCTTCTGCGAGCGCTTGCGATCCACGATTTATTGTTGTAGGTCTCAATTTCCCTACGACCATTTGTTCAAACAAGAGCCTTAAACATACAATTATCCCCAAGTACACTGAGCGGGCTTGTCTTTTATGCTTTCTATAATGTAGGAATCCGTGAAATTCTCTACATCTCTCAACTCTAGGGGGTACCCTTGATGGTATGGGCTTCCTAATTGGGGATCAGCCGTGATAGCTAGTGGTGTTTCTTCTGTAATAGGTGCAAGAAAAAGAATTTCCATAGAATCCAAGAATGTAAATAATTGGATCTCTGCAATCTTTTGCTTTTCTACACCAACTATCTCACCAGATTCCTCAATAGTTGGGTGTGGTTCAGGCTCCTCAATTTCTTTGTTATTTGCTCAAAATGACTGCGAGTTCTCTATTTGCGATTCCAACTTCTTCATGGCCAATCTCGTTTCGTCCGTAACCGAGTTTGATACCTAGCGGCCCGAGTATGGCTTCTCGTAACTCCTCCCTCTCTTCCTGTAGGGTTGGAGTTTCATCATATTGACAGTAGTAATCCATCAGGATCCCTGAGATGCATCAAAACCAACAACGGATCACGGCACCGTTGTTTTCACACAATAAATACATAAAACGAAAAAAAAACTAAAATAATAATAAAAAAAATAATAATAAAAAAATAAAAAATAACAAAGAATAAAAACCAAATTAGAAATTAAAAATAGATAAAATTGATATTGAACTATGCCTAATCCCCGGCAACGGCGCCAAAAACTTGATGCGCGAAAAGATGCACACACTTTAACGCAAGTGCACGTTATCGTGACAAGTAATATAGTCTTGGTAAGACCGAATATCGTCCACAAGGATTAGGGTTCAAGTACCAACTATCTATCTTTTGGTATCTATTTGGTAATCGATATTTGATTTTGTTGTTTATGACTAAGAATTATAAAGACTAATTTAACTAATGTGTTTACTTCAGTTGTGATGAGAATAGGGCTTCCATGTCTCCTCAACTATCCGCTTATGTTATTTATTAATGCAATGAATTATGGCCTTCTTCTCTCGGAGCTAGCAGATTTACGAAATCGTTTTATATTCCCGTTAAGGATATATAAACACTCAACCCCAGTATTGCTCCTTTCTACCTTTCGGTGATAAGGATAACTCTATAGGAGGATTAAGAACAAAAACCTAGTTAACTGTCACGCACCATGCGTAAAATTAGGGTTGTTAAGCCTCTCATTAACGCTACATAAATAATTGAGGTATTTTCATCCTCAATCCAAAATATGTCTACCCAACTTACAGCATATTCACAACCTCCCCCTTTCGAAGTTTGATTAGAAATCATATAAATAATGATAATTAGTGATCAATTAATTACCAAGCATTCAAAGCAATTATTGGATAAATCTCAACAAGAAGAAGAATAACCATAACATGCATCAATTTATAACATAAGTTTCTAGTGAATTAACATGGAAAGCCCTATAAAAGAATTAGTTCTTGTCATTGACATGACAAGAACTAATTCAAGGTTCATCATACAAAGCGAAATAAAAGAAAAGAAAAAGGAAAGAAATTACTAGACTATGGTCTCCAATCTTCAAAGCAAGAATCCTTGTGTTGTGCAGAAAGGAACCCTTAAAAGCGCCTAGGGTTCTCCTTTTATAAATTGAAAACCGCCTCAAACTTTTCCTTGAGGCTGACCGAATTTCGTCTAAAAACCTGATTTTCAGCGTCGGCGCCGCGGCCACGCTTCAGCGCGGCCGGAACCAGTAGTACATCGGGTGATTTGGCGCGCGGCCGATCTGGCTGCTGCATGGCGCGCCGCTGGAACCTCTGCAGCCTCTCTGATGATTAGCGCGCGGCCTCGCTTCGAGCTGCGGGAGCGCGCGCTGGTCGAGTTTACGCCTCGTTCGCCACTTTCTCGTCTTTTACGCTTTGGAACCTCCACTTTTGCCCTCTTTTAGCTCCTTTTCCGCCATTTGACCATTTTAACCACTTTGACTCAAAAGAAAGAAAAATTATCCTAATACGACACTTATTTGTACAAAAAGGGACAAAAGATTAACTAAAAATGACTCGAAAAGTGTATATAAAATACACCGATCAGTTTCCTATTGACATACACACAACAAATCCAAACTGAGACATGAAAGAACTCAATTTCCTATCACAATTCATAAATAAAAAACCAATAAAAAATAGCAACACTCAACCGAGCAAGACTTAACTTCGATTGACTTGAAATTGCAACGAGTTTTGAGTGGTTTTGATTTTTTTGCTACTGCGGGATGCGATCTGCGATAAAAAATGGCTTCTGCGGTCTGAGGCCCTTTTGCTGAGTTACAGGCTTAGCGTTTTTGCTCTTTCTTGCAGAGTGAGTTGAAAAAAATCTCAAAAAAAGAGTTTTTTATGCGGCTGTGGTGTATACCGTGTATTAGATGTAGGGTTTTTAGTTTTTACTTTGGGTGATTTTCCCTTTTGCTGAGTTTACTGGAGCGGGCTTGGGCTGGTTTGTCCCCTGAATTAATAAAAAAAAGGGCCCAAGTGTGAAGTCATATTTTAAATATGGCCAAATATATTAGTAAATAGCCTAATTAAATTAATAGACGGTGCGGGTATTGGCGGGCGGATATTGATGGTGCGGGTACGGTGCGGGTAGCGGGGCGGGACGGGTGCGAGGCGGGTCTTATATGAAATTCTTCCCCGCTCACTACCCATGGTGGGTAGCACTTATGATACTCATACCCGCCCATCCACTGAAACCATCCCAATACCCAATTTGGGCGGAGTGCGGGGCGGTGCGTATTTACCCGCCCTACTGACATCCCTAGTGGGTGTTGGGAGGGGGTAGGGGTGAATATGAGGTGTGTTCGAGAGTGATGGTTGGGTGGGGTAGTTGGGAGGCCGGGGTGGTTGAGTGGGGTTAAACGGTGAGAGGTGGGGTTGAGTTCGAGGATTAGGAGGAGTCAATTGATATGGAACACCACTTATGGACTTGTTTTCCCTAAAAAAAAAAAAATTAATTTTTTGATCAATGAAACATGAGAAAATTGGTTCATACCGAACACACTCATAAATTCAAAGCGGTGGAAACGGTGCAAAGAGTAATTCTTCTCCTCTTGTTTATTATTATAATGAATACATTCTAACAAAAAGGTAGAGGAAAAAGTGAAAAAAGTGCATGGTAGTATCACTGTTTTAAAAAGCGTTTTCGGAACGAGCCCCAGGACAAAAGCAAGCGTAAGTATTGTCGGGCGTAAGCCTCAACCTTCTGTTTGTTCGCTTAGGCGTAAGCCCCAACATTCTTGACGTTCACTTGGAGCGTAAGCCCCGAGAACATTTTCAAATTTAGCCAAAATTTTTTAATAAATCTTTTTTTAAAAGTTAAATATCCAAAAGTTAACTCATAGTAAATTCTCAAATAAAAATATCAAAAAGTAAAAAAAAGTCTAATTATTTTTCTTAATTTGATTATCTTTTCTCTTTGTTATTTACGGAGTAACAAATACACTTTAGACCATTGTATGTAAAGTGCAAACTACAAAGTAAAAACTTTTGTCCTCTAATTCTTACTATGCCTCCATTCTTGCATTTTCCTTCTTTATGCTTTATTTTCTTCCAGAGTTTTTAGCGTTCTTCACTTTATCTTTTATAAGATAGTTTTTAATTTTAGGATTTCTTTTGGTATATGTAACACCTCGTAAATCCGGATAATGATTTGAGCACATAGACGTGGGTAAGTGGACCCGAACCCCGGGAAATATATGTTATATTTGCGTATACTAATAAGGAACTAGTATATAAAAGGATGTGATCCCAAAATAATTTTTGAATTTAACAAGTGTGACGGCGGAGATTAGTAATAATTGTATATCTCTAAAAGGGTTATGGACTAGTGTCATATTACAAGAATTATGACATTGGGTATACGCAGATTTTATAAGTCGTCGGAAATTAAGTGAGTTGGGATCCGGAATTATTTGTGTGCATAATTAATTAATTGTGGGATTAATTATTAGCGGGAACAATATCAAGTGGAATTCCACGTGTAATTTTTGTAAGCATGTTGTGGACTAATTAAGCTTTAAATGGACCCTTGGCTAGTAGCTTCACAAGTCATCGACTTTATCTTTTCAATTTTTTTCTTCATTTCTTTTAACTGCTCCATCTCTTCAAGATTCTCCACCTCCTAAGCTTCTATAGACATTGTTTTCTGAAGAAGAAATTGTTCCATTTAATCAGCTGGAGTAATCCAATTGGTAGTCTCTGAACTCTCGACCAAAATTGGCAGATTTTCTATAAATTTCATATTATAACTAGAAAGGGGAGAAGGTTCATGGCAATTGGAACCTCAATTCCAGCGAAATTGAGTTCTGGAATCAAGCTGAAATCTCGAATTCGAAAAAAAAAGCTCAAGCCCAAGTCGATTTCGGGCCCTGTTTAATCGGAAACTGGTGTTGGTAAAAGATTTTCCGACGACTCTCGATGCTGCATCTAACTGAGGTAACGATTCTTGTTCTTACGTTTATACAATTATAGAACCTGATTATTATTGATTCTAAGGTGATGAACGAGAGCACTAAGTTGGTTGGGTATTGTTGGGGTTATTGGGTATTGTCGGTACAAAATTGGGAGATTGCATGTATAGATTCCTCATTCGCTTGAACTTGGTTCGATAAAAAGAGGATTAATAATTTGGGTATTTCACTACATGCATAGGTTTCGACGTAGAAGAAATATAGGTTCTATGCGCATAAGATGTTCGATATAATGTCTCAATGGATTCAGTTCAGTACATTGACTCGATTGTGATAAGAATCATTCATAGGATGTAGAGAATCCTTCGTAAAGCTTACAATGATCCGTGAAAACTTAGATAAATTCGACGACAAGGTATGTGAAGGCACTTCATTCCTTTCTTTTGGCATAATTTTGTGTACAAAACATAACTGTCATGTTACTCCATAACTTACTCTACTCTTAGTAGTTAATGATATTCATATTCCTGATCTATGCTAAAAACATGTCTAAGTAAGACTCTAAGTCCTTATTGAGGCTATACGGGAAAGGACATTGGTGTTTCCAATGTTAACCAAAGGTGTAAATGGTGTTGTGTCATTCAGGGTATGTTTTAGTAGACATGTTGAAATAAGCTATTGCAGCGCTAAGTGAAAAAGGTATCGACAAACAATTATGTTAAAATAATTTTGTGGCCTCAAGATGTTCACACTAATAGAAACACAGGTATTTCAAGATTTTAGAATGTCATTTGCATAGAAACTAAGATATAATCAATTTATTTTACATTTTCTAGTTCACAACTGATTAGATAAGATTATTATAAATATAAATTACTCACGGCCCATATAAGAATTAATTAGGCAATTCGGATCTGTTATCACCAATCAGATATTTCCATAATGCTAGCCAAAAGAGCAAGGATATTGTTGTCAATAATTCAGGGAATATTGTCATTCATGCATATTCATTTGCATTGCATTCATATAATACCCTAGACCTCAAAGGAGATATATGATTTACTGTATATATATAGAAAATGGAAAAAAAGGAAAGACGTTATATACGCACACCACCTGCAGCTGGTACATACTATCACAAAAGAGCCCTAAGAGGCCAAAATGATGTGATGTGATGCCCACATAGGCAATGTGATGTATGCTCACAGAGGCAATTGAGACGGGTTGATCCATGAGGCCGAGGTATGTGCATACTGCATTGTGCGCAACATTTAGACATATTCATTAGGGCCCTTAGAGGCAATTTATCACGACCCGACCATGGGCCCGCGACTGGTGCCCTACCTTGGCACCCTTACAGGTATACATCAGAGATAATCAGCGGAACATACATAAACTTAGCAAAAATAAATAACAGGTTAGCCGATAAGGCTACCTTCCTGGATACATATAACTACGTAAAACCAAAAGCAGTTACATTTTTTTTTTTTACAAAGCGACCCACAAGATATGACTACAGACCTCTAAGAATTTTTGACATAACAACTGTGACGGGACAGGATCCCGCCATACCCCTGAATGTACATAAACCTACAACCTCAGGGAAACTGTACCAAAATACAAAGCCTCCGAAATAATGGAGCTTTCCAACCGGCTGAACAGTGATCCTAAGAATGAGGATCAGCAAGCTATGTACCTCAACCTGCAACATGAACGCAGCCCCGAAGGAGGTCGATGAAATATGTACCAAGTATGTGGCGAAAATCAGAATGAAATCATAACAGTCTATATAAAACAGGAGACATGTATGATAACCAAACAACAATACACAATATATAAGCAGTCATGTCAAGCCAGGGACACATGCCCTCAAGTCATTACTCACATATAACCATGGGTCTCACGCCCATAATATCAATCATGCCCGTGGAATCCCTTCCTCACTGCCGACAGTCCATGATATAATATAACACCAATAAGTATAAATGAACACCAAGTCCCACCTGTGTCATAAAAACTGTACGGGCCAAGTATAACGCCATTTCCGGCTCTCACGACCCGGTTCTGGAGGAACGCGTCCACGAACCCGTAAAATAATTAACTAGACTTGGGTCTTGCACCCTCGTGACCCTGTCACGTAGCGGAACTACTACCAACTGATCCCACTCCATTTCAGGCTATGGGGTGAACCGTAATAGATACTCAACCCGACCCACCGTCGCACTTAACTCTCACCCTTAGTCTGAATAAAATCCTATTGCCTGAGAAGGCCTTATATACCTAAGGTCTCGGCGGTTATCAATATTCTTAGGCTCGCAATTTCCATGATCCAAGCCTACCTTATCAGTCCTCCCGTAAACGGGTACAATAACTTCTCATAATACCATAACCATGTTGTCTTGATCACAATAACCATTACTTACTCCATACGGATCTTATCCGTACAATTCTCTTAAGCCTACCATGTAGCTTAATCTATTAACATGGCATTCCATTAAGTTCCTTAACATGACTTCTTAAGGGTTCACTACCCTATCAGACAGCTCATCATTTCCCAATTATCTCAAAATAAAACATAAGACCTTGGCGAGAATTCATTAACTATTTCATACCTTCCCGGTATCTATTTAGTCCTTACCAATTCCTGGTAATCTAAAATCATTCTAGGCAACACGCGTCTGACCCTCATACATAAGTCTGTATAGCTATATGTCATTATACCAACTATACAACAATAAATACCAACTTGGATACGCTATCCACATAATCCCTCCTGGGTCACTGCTTCATTTCTCATAGCAGCAATCAACATAACTCGTTAGGGAGAGACGACCCTAACAACACAACTCTGTCGCGCGATCTCAGAATGAGAAGAATGGAAACCAATCCTAAATGTCATGCAGCCTCCTGGTTATAGATGTGGTGCACAACACACCGATAACCAAGACTCTACTAGACACGGTCTGTAGATACTTTCCGAGGACTAACCACTCTGATACCACTTTTGTCACGACCCGACCCCGGGCCCGCGACTGGTGCCCTACCTGGGCACCCTTACAGATATACATCAGAGATAATCAGCGGAACATATATAAACTTAGCAAGAAATAAATAACAGGTTAGCCGATAAGGCTACCTTCCTGGATACATATAACTACGTAAAACCAAAAGCAGTTACCTATTTTTTTATTTTTTTTACAAAGCGACCCACAAGATATGACTACAAACCTCTAAGAATTTTTGACATAACAACTGTGACGGGACAGGGCCCCGCCATACCCCATAATGTACATAAACCTACAACCTCAGGAAAACTGTACCAAAATACAAAGCCTCCGAAATAATGGAGCTTTCCAACCAGCTGAACAATGATCCTAAGAATGAGGATCAGCAAGCTATGTACCTCAACTTGCGGCATGAACGCAGCCCCGCGAAGGAGGTCAGTACGAAATATGTACCAAGCATGTGAAACTGAAAATAACGTAATGAAATCATAACAGTCTATATAAAATAGAAGACATGTATGATAACCAAACTACAGTATACAATATATAAGCAGTCATGTCAAGCCAGGGACGCATGCCCTCAAGTCATTACTCATATATAACCATGGGTCTCACGCCCATAATATCAATCATGCCCGTGGAATTCATTCCTCACTGTCGGCAGTCCATGATATAATATAACACCAATAATTATACATAAACATCAAGTCCCACCTGTGTCATAAAAACTGTACGGGCCAAGCAGGAAAGCGAACCACCAGATCCAGCCTGCATCATAAAACTAACCAGGGTAAGTACGAAAGCCAACTACCAGATCCAACCTGCGTCAACAACTGACCGGGGCAAGCACGAAAGTCAACTACCAGATCCAGCTTGTCGTCACGAGATATAACCGGGGCAAGTGCGAAAACTATCTACCAGATTCTACCGTACCAAACTGTGCCATAGAACTGACGGGGGCAAGTACGAAAGCCAACTACCAGACCATCCTGCGTCACTAAACCTCATGGAGGGCTAGTCCATGGAATAACAATATCCAACATGGTCGCATGCCCCGGAATCCCACATCGTATAAGCATGTCCATGGAGAAATAAAAACAATCCGAGAATTTAACCCGCCTCCTGGTCGCATGCCCCGGAATCCCACATCGTATAAGCATGTCCAAGGAGTAATAAAAACAATCCGGGAATCTAACCCGCATCCTGGTCGCATGCCCCAGAATCCCACATCGTATAAGCATGTCCAAGGATCAATCACAATGGAAGCATACCCGTGGAAGCCTCCGTCACTGTCGGTACGTCCAAGTAAATTCACAACAAGACAGTCGGCCCTCCAAATGAGAGTCACGACAGCGTAAACATATAATACTTGCACTCAAGGCTATCACAAGAAAGCATAGACAAGTTCATAAAATCTTTTAGACTTTCATTATCATACAAAAATGAATTTCATTTTATAAACTCACGACACTTTTCGTTTCACATAAAAATCCGGGAATTTAACCCTAAGTACTACGTAGTTCCATTCTTTTCAAAAGACTATTTTTTATATAAAACCCCAAGATACTAACGCCCGTAGTAGCAAGGCATGTCAACATTTCAAACAAGTCACTACATTTTTAGAAATACATTTCTAGGCTTCTAAATCAAGCGACCCTTACTTTAAAACATTAAGCAATTGATACCTTTAAATCAAATTGCCCTTCTTTATTTCAAGTCATTTCTTTGTTTACATTACTAGAGAGAACCATTCCTCTAACCTTCCATAAAGTTGTTATAACCAACTTCCCATAAAGCCGTTATACTAACTTTATGCTTTAGACTAATTCATTCTTTTTTTTATAACCAAGAGACTTATACTTTCAAATCAAGTTACATAACTTTCTAAATACTTCAAGTCTCTTAACTTTAGAAATCAAGTTTCTTAACTTAGAATATCAAGTTTCTTAACTTAGAATATCAAGTATCTTTAACTTAGAATATAAAGTCTCTTAACTTTAAGAAATCAAGTTTCTTAACTTAGAATATCAAGTCTCTTAACTTTAAGAAATCAAGTTTCTTAACTTAGAATATCAAGTCTCTTAACCTTTTAAGAATTCAAGGTTCATGGTCTTAAAACTTCATAACGTAAACTCTTTAAATTAAGTAACATATACTTTTATGCGTTGTGAATAGGTTATACTCGTTTATAACGATCTTATTAAAGCAGCCATGATCTAGAAAATGTAATACAATTTTGTCTTATCTTAGTTTCTATGCAGATGGAGAATTCTACTCATTTTAATATAATTGATTGTCGATACATTTTCTTTTATTAACGCTGCAATGTCTTGTTCGATACTTATTCTCATTCGTGCAGTAAATTAGCAAAGTCAACTCGACTACAAATACTTCCTAATGACTCTTACCAACATCCTCCATAAGACTTGGTAAGAACTTAGGATAACTTAGACATAACATTTACATTGAGTAAATCAACATACCTACCTCTTAACTTCTAAGAGTAGAAGGAATCATGAAATAACACCACATGTATATTTCATACATAGAATCACGCCAAAAGGAGGAAGTGGTTCACATACCTCGCGACGATTATCGACAAGTAGCAAAATGCTCCAAAGTACTTCAACCTTGATAGTTATTCCATCCTTTAAGTAGAATACACTACTCGTAGTACTTCAACCTATATTAATCATAACATGTATATCAACTCCTCACTTTTTAACGTAGAATCATACTAAGTGTAAGGTCTCTTATTATACGGAAAATCGGGCAGCACTTCCTTTGTTTCTACGTACTTTTCCACCTTTTTTAAGGCCCGAAAATCAATAACCAAACGCCACATATAAGGCCCAACAATTCAGCAATACAAAGGGGATTACACGCCTAATAGGACGTGTAAAATTATGCCCCACAATCAATATAAAACTGTCCAATAATTCCAAGCCATATTCGGCTACCATTGTCACAACAATTATCAATTTCCTTTCAATTCCTTTTTCAATCCAAGTTGTTATTCCAACATGTTATATACATAATAACAATTACAACAACTACAAATCCTGTATTCCTTAACATGCGACGATTGTAACTATCGACCAAATTGATTACAACATTAATGGCTAACTTGTCCATTTTCGGTTTTAACATGTCGACATGATCCAAATCTTTTCAAACTTCTATATACCACATGCCATTTCTTAACTACTATAACATGTAATATTCAATTACATTAAGAATATGAAGATTTTACCTCAATAAGCCCTAATAATGTCCAAGCGTAAAAGTCGGTCCTTAGCAACTTTTAGCTCCTCTTCTTATCTTCCAATCCGCTCCAAGCACTCCTTAGAAGCTCATGAAGAACTCCTCTTCAAGTTCCATCTTCAAAGTTGAAGAACACCTTAGGTTTTCGCCTTGCGACTAACGTAAAAACGTCGTTTTTCCGGGATCTTTCTATTGAGATATCCTTACAATACCCCTAGGAACCTTGGGTTAAAGTCTTGTGAATAATGAACCACAAATGAAATTTTTTGTCTTCCATTTAGGCATAAAGTCGAGAGTAACACTATGAACACCTAAAGTTTTGCAAAAATTTCTCTAAGTGTAGGACTTTTCTTGCTACTAGTGTGATGATATACTACTTCCAATGGTCAAGATTATAACACTTGTGTGGTCTAGATTCATTGGGGTTAAAAGATCTAATGTCAAGTGGTCTAGTTGACTAAGTCAAATATGTCAAGCCTTGGCTTGTTCAATACTTGACCAATTCCATGTCCATTTTGGTCTATGCCTAAGTAGGGGGTGACACGTGTCGCCCTCCCATTCGTCCATATACTTCGTTTCCCGATATTTCCATAATTCCGATAAATTTTACGAGTCTCAATTTACAAACATTAATCTTTCCCGAGGTTTGGAAGACTTTTCCCTTTGGAAAATAATTCTTTCTTTCGTTTCAAACTTAAAGTCGTATCTTCTCGCGTACATCCTCTTATTCATGTCCTGGAATTACGGGGTGTAACATTCTTCCCCCCTTAGAAACATTCGTCCCTGAATGTTTTTTCGGAGTCCAATCTATTTAGATAGCGACACAGTCTCCTTTTACTACACTCTTCATACAAAATATGCTACCCACGGCCACATAACAATACTCATACTAAAACGTCAACCTGAACTCCAAGTGTCGACGTCGTTCATCTACATAAAGTTTCTGCTGACTCTGAGCTTACTAATAATCTTCCCTGGAAAAGCTTCGCCTTATCCACAGCCCGCTGAATCAAGTCTGGGCCAATTATCTGAACCTCGCATACGTGGAACCAACCAATCGACGATTCTACACTTTCTTACTGGTTGTATTCTTTCCGTACCTCCAACTTATACTAGAATACTTACATAACCTTCATACCGATTCTGGCCTCCAATCTTTGGAGTCACTCTATTAAACAATATAAGGCCATTTCCAGCTCTCACGACCCGGTTCTGGCGGAACGCATCCACGAACCCGTAAAACAATTAACTAGACTTGGGCCTTGCAACCTCGTGACCATGTCACGTAGCGGAACTACTACCAACTGATCCCACTCCATTTCAGGCTATGGGGTGACCCGTAATAGGTACTCAACCCGACCCACCGTCGCACTTAACTATTACCCTTAGTCTGAATAAAATCCTATTGCCCGAGAATGCCTTATATACCTAAGGTCTCGGCGGTTATCAATATTCTTAGGCTCGCAATTTCCATGATCCAAGCCTACCTTATCAGTCCTCCCGTAAACGGGTACAATAACTTCTAATAATACCATAACCATGTTGTCTTGATCACAACAACCATTACTTACTACATACGGATCTTATCCGTACAATTCTCTTAAGCCTACCACGTAGCTTAATCTATTAACATGGCATTCCATTAAGTTCCTTAACATGACTTCTTAAGGGTTCACTACCCTATCAGACAGCTCATCATTTCCCAATTATCTCAAAATAAAACATAAGACCTTGGCGAGAATTCATTACCTGTTTCATACCTTCCTGGTATCTATTTAGTCCTTACCAATTCCTGGTAATCTAAAATCATTCTAGGCAACACGCGTCTGACCCTCATACATAAGTCTGTATAGCTATATGTCATTATACCAACTATACAACAATAAATACCAACCTGGATACGCAATCCACATAATCCCTCCTGGGCCACTGCTTCCTTTCTCATAGCTGCAATCAACATAACTCGTTAGGGAGAGACGACCCTAACAACACAACTCTGTCGCGCGATCTCAGAATGAGAACAAGGGAAACCAATCTTAAATGTCCTGCAGCCTCCTGGTTATAGATGTGGTGCACAACACACCGATAACCAAGACTCTACTAGACACGGTCTGTAGATACTTTCCGATGACTAACTGTTCTGATACCACTTTTGTCACGACCCAACCCCGGGCCCGCGACTGGTTCTCTACCTGGGCACCCTTACAGATATACATCAGAGATAATCAGCGGAACATACATAAACTTAGCAAGAAATAAATAACAGGTTAGCCGATAAGGCTACCTTCCTAGATACATATAACTACGTAAAACCAAAAGCAGTTACCTATTTTTTTTTTACAAAGCGACCCACAAGATATGACTACAGACCTCTAAGAATTTTTGACATAACAACTGTGACGGGACAGGGCCCCGCCATACCCCTGAATGCACATAAACCTACAACCTCAGGGAAACTGTACCAAAATACAAAGCCTCCGAAATAATGGAGCTTTCCAACCAGCTGAACAATGATCCTAAGAATGAGGATCAACAAGCTATGTACCTCAACCTGCGGCGTGACGCGGCCCGAGGTCGGTCAAGTATGTGGCGAAAATCAGAATGAAATCATAACAGTCTATATAAAATAGGAGACATGTATGATAACCAAACTACAATACACAATATATAAGCAGTCATGTCAAGCCAGGGATGCATGCCCTCAAGTCAATACTCACATATAACCATGGGTCTCACACCCATAATATCAATCATGCCCATGGAATTCCTTCCTCACTGCCGGCAGTCCATGATTTAATATAACACCAATAAGTATACATGAACACCAAGTCCCACATGTGTCATAAAAACTATACGGGCCAAGTAGGAAAGCGAACCACCAGATCCAACCTGCATCATAAAACTAACCGGGGCAAGTACGAAAGCCAACTACCAGATCCAGCCTGCGTCAATAACTGACCGGGGCAAGTACGAAAGACAACTACCAGATCCAGCCTGTCGTGACGAGATATGACCGGGGCAAGTACGAAAACTATCTACCAGAGTCTACCGTACCAAATTGTGCCATAGAACTGACGGGGGAAAGTACGAAAGCCAACTACCAGACCATCCTACGTCAGCCACTGATCGGCGCAAGTACGAATGCCAACTACCAGACCATCATGCGTCACTAAACCTCATGGAGGGCTGTCCATGGAATAACAATATCCAACATGGTCGCATGCCCCGGAATCCCACATCGTATAAGCATGTCCATGGAGAAATAAAAACAATCCGGGAATCTAACCCGCCCCGGTCGCGTGCCGGAATCCCACATCGTATAAGCATGTCGAGGAGTAATAAAAACAATCCGAGAATCTAACCCGCGTCCGTCGCGTGCCCTGAATCCCATCGTATAAGCATGTCCAAGGATCAATCACAATGGAAGCATACAGTGGAAGCCTGCACCGCTTCGGTACATCCAAGTAAATTCACAACAAGACAACCGGCCCTCCAACTGAGAGTCACGGCAGCGTAAACATATAATACTTACACTCAAGGCTATCACAAGCAAGCATATGCAAGTTCATAAAATCTTTTAGACTTTCATTATCATACAAAAATGAATTTCATTTTATAAACTCACGGCACTTTTCGTTTCACATAAAAATCCGGGAATTTAACCCTAAGTACTACGTACTTCCATTCTTTTCAAAAGACTCATTTTTATATAAAACTCCAAGATACTAACACCCGTAGTATCAAGACATGTCTACATTTCAAACAAGTCACTACATTTTTAGAAATACATTTCTAGGCTTCTAAATCAAGCGACCCTTACTTTAAAACTTTAAGCAATTGATACCTTTAAATCAAATTGCCCTTCTTTATTTCAAGTCATTTCTTTGTTTACATTACTAGAGAGAACCATTCATCTAACCTTCCATAAAGTTGTTATAACCAACTTCCCATAAAGTCGTTATACTAACTTTATGCCTTAGACTAATTCATTTTTTTTTTATAACCAAGAGACTTATACTTTCAAATCAAGTTACATAACTTTCAAAATACTTCAAGTCTCTTAACTTTAGAAATCAAGTTTCTTAACTTAGAATATTAAGTCTCTTTAACTTAGAATATCAAGTCTCTTAACTTTAAGAAATCAAGTTTCTTAACTTAGAATATCAAGTCTCTTAACCTTTTAAGAATTCAAGGTTCATGGTCTTAAAACTTCATAACGTAAACTCTTTAAATTAAGTAACATATACTTTTATGCGTTGTGAATATGTTATACTCGTTTATAACGATCTTATTAAAGCAGCCATGATCTAAAAAATGTAATACAATTTTGTCTTATCTTAGTTTCTATGCAGATGGAGAATTCTACTCTTTTTAATATAATTGATTGTCGATACATTTTCTTTTATTAACGCTGCAATGTCTTGTTCGATACTTATTCTCATTCGTGCAGTAAATTAGCAAAGTCAACTCGAGTCCAAATACTTCCTAATGACTCTTACCAACATCCTCCATAAGACTTGGTAAGAACTTAGGATAACTTAGACATAAATTTTACATAGAGTAAATCAACATACCTACCTCTTAACTTCTAAGAGTAGAAGGAATCATGAAATAACACCACATGTATATTTCATACATAGAATCACGCCAAAAGGAGGAAGAGGTTCACATACCTCGCGACGATTATCGATAAGTAGCAAAATGCTCCAAAGTACTTCAACCTTGATAGCTATTCCATCATTTAAGTAGAATACGCTACTCGTAGTACTTCAACCTATATTAATCATAACATGTATATCAACTCCTCACTTTTTAACGCAGAATCATACTAAGTGTAAGGTCTCTTATTATACGGAAAATCGGGCAGCACTTCCTTTGTTTCTACGTACTTTTCCACCTTTTTTAAGGCCCGAAAATCAATAACCAAAAGCCACATTTAAGGCCCAACAATTCAGCAATACAAAGGGGATTACACGCCTAATAGGACGTGTAAAATTATGCCCCACAATCAATATAAAACTGTCCAATAATTCCAAGCCATATTCGGCTACCATTGTCACAACAATTATCAATTTCCTTTCAATTTCTTTTTCAATCCAAGTTGTTATTCCAACATGTTATATACATAATAACAATTACAACAACTACAAATCTTTTCTTCCTTAACATGCGACGATTGTAACTATCGACTAAATTGATTACAACATTAATGGCTAACTTGTCCATTTTCGGTTTTAACATGTCGACATGATCCAAATCTTTTCAAACTTCATTCTATATACCACATGCTCATTTCTTAACTACTATAACATGTAATCTTCAATTACATTAAGAAGATGAAGATTTTACCTCAATAAGCCCTAATAATGTCCAAGCGTAAAAGTCGATCCTTAGCAACTTTTAGCTCCTCTTCTTATGTTCCAATCCGCTCCAAGCACTCCTTAGAAGCTCATGAAGAACTCCTCTTCAAGTTCCATCTTCAAAGTTGAAGAACACCTTAGGTTTTCGCCTTGCGACTAACGTAAAAACGTCGTTTTCCGGGATCTTTCTATTGAGATATCCTTACAATACCCCTAGGAACCTTGGGTTAAAGTCTTGTGAATAATGAACCACAAATGAAAATTTTTGTCTTCCATTTAGGCACAAAGCCGAGAGTAACACTATGAACACCTAAAGTTTTGCAAAAAATTCTCTAAGTGTAGGACTTGTCTTGCTACTAGTGTGATGATATACTACTTCCAATGGTCAATATTATAACACTTGTGTGGTCTAGATTCATTGGGGTTAAACGATCTAATGTCAAGTGGGCTAGTTGACTAAGTCAAATATGTCAAGCCTTGGCTTGTTCAAGACTTGACCAATTCCATGTCCATTTTCGTCCATGCCTAAGTAGGGGGTGACACGTGTCGCCCTCCCATTCGTCCATATACTTCGTTTCCCGATATTTCCGATAAATTTTACGAGTCTCAATTTACAAACATTAATCTTTCCCGAGGTTCGGAAGACTTTTTCCTTTGGAAAACAATTCTTTCTTTCGTTTCAAACTTAAAGTCGTATCTTCTCACGTACATCCTCTTATTCATGTCCTGGAATTACGGGGTGTAACACAATTATTGTTGGTAAGCTATTTCTGTTTCAGATTATGATACATCTCTGTTATGTTATTTCTTATGTCTGACATACTCAGTACATCAGTCGTACTGACGTTCCTTTTGCTGGGGACGCTGCGTTTTATGCCCGCAGGCTCATACTAAGAAGGTGACAGATTGTACTAAGAGATTGCTGGTTCAGCCGTGTGAGAGCACTCTACTTATTCCAGAGTTGCAGTCTGATTGTGGTACGTATACTCTTAGAGGATTGTAGATAAGTGTCTTGTGGTTAGTTTTCATACATGGCCTTATCGACCTTGATGTATATATATGGTTAAGTATGTGTTGTATGGTCAGTGGTGCCCGGTGGGTTGGGTCCGGGTGCCCGTCGCGGCCCTCCGGTTTGGGTCGTGACAGTATCGCTATAGTTTTGATAATGTCTTGAATAGTCTATTATGACTATTTGTATTATAATGAGTATTAATTTATTATCTAGTTTTAAGTTTTAAAATAATAGCTTTATATTATTGTCATTTTCATCTTTGAATTACTAGGATGAAGTATTATTTTTACAACTCTAATTATGTTTCATCATAACTTTAATTATGTTATTGGTGTTATGCATCTTTACGCCATTCATTTTTAAAGATTTTTTAATGGTTCGTGCAAGAGAACTCATCCATAAATCAGGTACAAAAAACATAAAGAAATGTAACCAACGTTTATTGAAAAATGCAACTCCAAAGATTTGGGCTCGCCAGCTAGGTCAGATTGGAGCAAGATTTTTTAAGAACATATTCCCCATATTCGGGGACAAGGGGCGGAACGACCTCTCGATCTACTTCCTGTAGCCCAGGAAGAAAAACGTCGTCTAGGTGTTCCCTGTTGCTCCGATCTCCCCTACGCGTAGGACGTTTGTGTGAAACATTTAACAATGCCAAACTTGTGCAAACACAAAGGTCTAAGGAATTGAAACTAGCTAGTACTACTATAATAAACCTCGTGTTGGTAAAGAAAATACAATCCACGAATGTGACGATATCGATCACTTTTGTAGCACTAGTCAATTCACTATTCGCAGTACCAATTGTAGACATTGTCTTTCAATTCTCTTATAAGGACGTATTTTTTCGTCAAAATATGGCCATTTAATACTAAATTTTTTTTGGTCGTCTTAATATCGTCAACAAAGGTAAAGTCTATTGCCAGGTACGATTCTACTTGGCTAGTCAGCTGTCAGCCACTTGTAACTCTTTGGACCCGAATGGAATGCTGTATGGGCCAAAAACTAAAATCTGGTGTGAGTCCTCCTAAAAACATGGAGATGGAGATAGGTCTGCCCCATAATGACACGTTCCCTAACTTTTAGGTTTTGACAAGTCAACATGCGCTAAAATTGTCTATTACGTGCTCCACAAGGCCCTTAAAAAAACAAAACAAACAAACAATAAAAGTGGCTGCGCTGTAACTACGTTCATATATGGAAAGTTAGGTCTTTTTTGACAAATTCCCCATCTGTATATAAAGTGAGAGAAGAGAAAAAGAGTGAATTTATTAGGGTTTGTATTGCTGCAACATAATGCGTGGGTATAGTTTCTTTCATAGAGCCTCCAGGGCTTTCAATGACTACCCTCATCTCCCTAAAGTTCTTGTCCTTTTCACTGTCAGGTCAGCCAACGTTTGCATTCACCAATCTTCACATTTTCTCTTTTTTTTTACACTATTGTTTTGCTATTCTTTAGTATTATTTTGGAACTTGGGTGATGTTAAATTCTGTTCATTAACATGTGCACCAATATTGTGAGCTTTGTTTAGTATGACCATCTAATCTATTATTTGTTTCTCATTTTAGCATTTGCTTGTTTATCATTTTTGTTTGTCTTGTTTGTCCATTAACGAAGCAAGGAATTTATATAAGGGGATTCAAAAACAAAATATAATACTCCATTACAGTATATGGGATTCGAAACCTGAATCTAAAGCAACCCATTTGACACTTCGCTAGACCTTTTTCTTATAATATCAAGGGAATTCAAGAACTTAATATAAAATTAAACAAATAAGTTTTTGGCATATATGCATAGTATAATTTTTCAACATAACTCCCTCTGCCACTGGGTTTGAGATCGTGATAGTACCGCAACCCAGTAATTTATTGAGTTCGATATCTAATATTTGTATTTATTTGGTGGATTCTTGAGCCAGATCTATTGGGTTCAGATAATCTATAACTTACCCGCAATCCTCGGTCTAGTATGGTCCGTAAACCTTTGGCCTGGAAGTAGGAATTGTTCTGGACTAATGCCAATGGATACAGAATTTTCCAGATTTGTTACGGTCGCTGTTAAAGTTTTTGCTAGTCAGAAAACATATATATTTATCCTTATAGAGGAAAAACTATAGAACTTGAGCTGATACTACAATGTATATGGTTATTTTAGCCTGACTGTTTATAATTTCAAGACTAAAACTAGAGAAAAACCAGTAGGAGCATTTGTCAAGATAGCTTGAAATTGAACATGCACCTTTCTACTCGTCACCAATGTGTAGTGCCATTTAAATTTAATCTGGACGCGTAACACAGATTACATTTGGGACGTGCAACAAACTTCTAAATTACAATTATGTTATTCTATTACTAATAAACTTACATTGACAATGGACCCAAACAACGTTAATTTATACCTACGCGAAATTCCTAACACAATTGTCAGATTTTAGCAATTTCAAACAAGTTATTTGAAAGTATTATAACCATTTCTTTTTTGGTCTTTTCTTGTGCCAGCTACATAATTATATAAATTTGCCTGGAATTTTCGCTAATGAAGACACGAAAATAGTGGAATAAATAGACAATTCATGTCGCTGGCACTAATTTATTTAGGGTTGATTGATTTGGTTTGGACTTGCAGTGGTGGAGGACTAGCAGCAGTATGTCACACTGCATTTGCTGATGCAGGTCAAGATGATATTAAGAAGAAGAAAGTGGTAGTGCTTGGAACAGGCTGGGCAGGAACAAGCTTTCTTAAGGGTTTGAAAGATCCCTCTTATTCTGTCCAGGTCGTGTCTCCTCGCAACTATTTTGCCTTCACTCCTCTGTTACCTAGTGTCACCTGTGGCACAGTCGAAGCAAGGAGTATTGTTGAACCAATTCGTAATATTGTCAAAAAGGTATACATATCATCTATCTCAAGTTTGTTGTTTTTCTCTTAAAATCAAGCTTAATCTTCACCCTTGGTGATGTCCTTGTTGCATATTTGAGATTTGGTGTCAAGCATATATCATCCTGTTCTTTATATGAACATCAGAGGCCAAGGTTCCATCCCCTTGACTCGTACTAATGAAAATTTGACTCCACGACAAAAGGCTGCTGAATTAGCCTACGTGTACCAATTGAAGTATTTTTGATAATGTACTTTCTGTGTAACAGAAAAATTTCGATGCTGATTTCAAGGAAGCTGAGTGTTACAAGATTGACACAGTAAACAAGAAAGTTCACTGTAAAACAACACAACCAAGTCATTTGGGTGGTGGCATAGAAGAGTTTACCGTAGATTATGACTATCTTGTGATTGCTATGGGAGCTCGAGCAAACACTTTCAACACCCCTGGTGTTGTGGAGAATGCACACTTTCTTAAGGTGGTTTTACTAAGCAACTGGTTCTTATTAAATAAAAAGTCAATGAATTGAAGTATAGTTTATAGCCTATTTTGCCAATCTTTTAAAATCTGCTTATTCAGAAAAGTGTTTTTTGTCGGAAATGCTTTATAAAAAAGTACCTTTGAAGAGTAGCAACTTGTGTTAGACTAATTAATTTGAAACACTTTTTTCAATATTAGAGCAATATGTTGGGCTTGACGAATGTTTCAAAAGTGTTTACGAAAAAAAACTACTTTTTGTAGCTTCTGAAAAACAATTTCTGCCGGAATACCTCAATTTTTTAAAATAAGCATTTTTGGCTTTCCAGAGGCAAACAGACTATTTTTCCCATTTGAGTCAATGATATTTCTTTGCAGGAAGTAGAAGATGCTCAGAGAATTCGTAGGACTGTGATAGATAGTTTCGAGAGGGCAAGCCTTCCGAGCATAAGTGAAGAGGAGAGGAAGAGAATTCTTCACTTTGTGGTTGTTGGAGGTGGTCCAGTAGGCGTGGAGTTTGCTGCAGAACTTCACGATTTTGTGAAAGATGATCTGGCCAAGTTGTATCCTGCCCTAAAACAGTATGTCAAGATAACACTCCTTGAGGCCGGGGATAATATACTGAACATGTAAGTAACATAAATATGGCGAGATTGAAGTTTCCTAGCTGTAAGTTGTTGGTTGTAGTCACTTCAAACTTTCACTTTTCAGGTTTGACAAAAGAATTACGGCTTTTGCTGAGGAAAAATTTGCAAGAGATGGTATTCAACTGAAAACCGGGTCGATGGTGGTGAAAGTAACTGATCGTGACATATCGACCAAAGAGAGAAGCACTGGCCAAACTGTTATAATACCATATGGAATGTGTGTCTGGGCCACTGGAATTGGATCTCGCCCTGTCGTTATGGATTTTATGAAGCAAATTGGTCAGGTATGTTCAGTTTAGTTATTATTTAGTTGTTTCAGCAGCTTCTTGTGTCATTTGATATGATTTGTGCCAATCTGTTTTCCTTAGTTCAAAGATGAACCTCTGTTTGTTGATGGTTTTTGCAGAAAAACAGGAGAATCTTAGCAACGGATGAATGGCTCCGAGTTGAAGGGTGCAATGAGATTTATGCTCTAGGTGATTGCGCCACAATACACCAACGCAGTGTCATGGTAAAGTCACTAAATCTTAAGATTTTAATTTCTTATATTGAATTTGAAAGTTGCGGAGATGAAGATGCTGAGATTGATGTGTGGATATGATTAAAAATGATGATATTCGGGACAAAGTGGGAGTGGTCTCGGTGGAGGATAAGATGCGGGAAGAGAGGTTGAGATGGTTTGGGCATGTGCAGAGGAGAGACACAACCCAGTGCGGAGGTGTGAAAGGTTGGCTATGGACGGGTTCAGGAGGGGTAGAGGTAGGCCGAAGAAGTATTGAGGAAAGGTGATTAGGCGGGATATGGCGCAAGTGCAACTTATTGAGAACATGACCTTAGATAGGGGTTGTGGAGGACACAGATTAGGGTAGAACTGTAGTAGGTAGTTGAGGGTAGTCCTACTTACGCTTACATACCGGTAGTTGTAGTGTTATTAGTGTAGCCCTGCTTAGTCTATCATATTAGTAGGCACACAATTGTTTTATAGTTCCCTGTCCTTTGATTTCTGCTAATGTATTTTCTTTCGTGTACTTTGTTTATCTTATTTACCTGCGTTAGTTACTGTTACTTTTCTCAGAATGCTTTATAATGGCTTATTCGCTTTTGTTACTCTCATTTTCATACAACTTTAAATTTTTTGTCCGGGTCTGACCGTTTCTCTTGCTCTTGCTTTTGCGTGTGTCTATGCTTTTTCTTGAGCCGAGGGTCTTTCGGAAACAACCTCTCTACTTACCAAGGTAGAGGTAAGGTCTACGTACACTCTACCCTCTCCGACCCCACGTTGTGGAATTTCACTGGGTATGTTGTTTGTCGTATACAATGTAGCAGTATTTCTTGGAACCTGAAGAAGTTTCCACTTGTATAGTGATCTTTTCATCAAATCCTGATTGAATAACTAAAGAATTTCAACAATTCAAATTTACCAATTGTATCCCTCATATTGGGTATGAGTCAAAATCAAGATCAGGAATTGCAATATCATGCTCACACTTCTGGTATTTTGACTCGTTTCAAATGTTGTATGTATACTTTTTCGTTTCTAATTTATGGTTTCTAAAAAGGTTGCTGACACAATTGAATGAAATTTCCTGTACCTTCCTAAGTTGTTTTAAATATCTAGAATTCAAATATACATTTCAGGAGGATATTTCAATCATATTTAGCAAGGCAGACAAGAACAATTCAGGTACTCTAAGAGTGGATGATTTTAAAGAAGTGATCAATGACATATGTGAGAGGTACCCTCAAGTTGATCTGTATCTGAAGAAAAAGCAGCTGAAAAACTTTAATTCTTTACTAAAGAATTCAGAAGAAGATGCTGAAATTAACATCGAAAAGTTCAAGACACTACTTGCTCAAGTAGACTCACAGATGAAAAATCTTCCTGCTACAGCACAGGTGAATATATAGATTACTATTTTCTCTTGTTATATGCTTTAATTCCTCATCTTATGCTTCTGCCTATTGTTCTCTAGGTTGCTGCTCAACAAGGTAGCTACCTTGCTGACTGTTTCAATCGCATGAAAATATGTGAAGCAAATCCAGAAGGTCCAATGAGATTCCGAGGAACAGGGCGCCATCGCTTCCATCCTTTTAGGTAATAGGAGTTCATATGATTTCTATTCAAATATGATGTCAATTTACTTGCTTAGAGTTGACACCAAGTGTTAATTCTGACCTTTTATGATCTTATGCTTCAATATTTGTTGGTGTTTTACCCCTTCTTTCTCCTCTCTTATAGGTATAGGCATTTGGGGCAATTTGCACCATTGGGTGGGGAACAGACTGCTGCTCAACTTCCTGGAGACTGGGTTTCAATAGGTCATAGTACCCAGTGGCTCTGGTATTCAGTATATGCAAGGTAATAAATCTGTCACATTACAAAAAATACTTCATTTAAAAGCTACAAATTAAAGTGAGAACATGCAACATTGGTTAATCGGTAAAATTTCTATGTACGACACGTTCTACCGTTAATTGGTTTGGCGTGAACTGAGTGCGGGTAACTTTTCAGCTGACACATTGGTTTGAATTCTTTCCAAGTTATGTTGAATTTCCATCTTCATCGTATCAATGTGTTTGTTTTCATATTTCAGCAAGCTAGTCAGCTGGCGTACAAGGGTGTTGGTGGTATCTGATTGGGTAAGGCGTTTCACATTTGGGAGGGACTCTAGCAGAATCTGAAACAGCATCAGACTTGTCAACTAAACACAACTCTGGATTTATTTGCTTTTTATATACTACATTGAGCTTTTCTTACTATTACAAGTATAGTTGAGAAATTTGTTCGGATTGTATTTCCTTAACCAACTTCCTGGTTCCAAGTAATATTTCATCATTATTTTTTAGAATTTTATCGGAAACAACCTCTCTATCCACAAAGGTAGAAGTGAAGTCTGCTTACACCCCTCCCTCCCCAAACCACACTTGTGGGGCTATATTGGTATGTTGTTTATTCTTTAGAATTCTACTCTTTCTGGCACCTACAAAGGGCATACATTAGATTATTCGACTTGTTTGCATTTCACTGCTTGCAAGCAAGGGCCAAAAGCAGGACTGAAGACGAAAAGATCCAACAACAAAAGGATAAAATGTCACAATTGGGAGTCGGACTCCTGATATTTTAAACCCCTTTCTCACTGCATTGCAAGCTTTTTTTGTGTTAACGGGATTCAACAAACAACACAATATAAAAAGAATTTTACCTGTGCACGGTGTGATCAAGGGATCAATTTACAATCCTTGGGGGCCAACATGGCTCCGGCACTACTTGCAAGTATTCTACAATCAGTTGATCATTAAGCACTATAAAAAAAATCCCTCTAAAATAAATTCCATCATTTGTATCCTTCAATCAACTATGAAAATATAGCCCGCATGGGCGTAGCTCAGTTGGTTCCAGGGTGGTAGATTGCTCCAAGTAGGTAGGTTTGAGTCCTGACAGTCGCAGTGTGAGAGTTTCATTCCTCCTTTGTGGGGGATGACTCCTTGTGGGCACCTCCCACCTAGTGAGCCGCCGAGTCACCATGATTTACCTCCTCCACCAATCTTTGTCGGGCACGGGGGTGGGGGCCCTTTTGGGCGGGATTTCGCCTTTTTGCCCCCAACTATGAAAATATACACAATGAGATACAGAACAAGGGAAAACTTTTTTCACATAAAGGTGGATAAACCACGTCATACAATTGTAATATCTCTCGGTTTATTGTGCAAAAGAAAAAAGCGTCAGTCAGCGGAGAAGCCCCTTTACATCACTTACATGATGCACCAAACTATATTTGAGGTTACAACATCCACAAAAATAATTCGATATTTACACCATTAAACATCAATTAGATGCATCTCTTGGTTCTTCTCCCTTTCTTATACAGGATAAGAGCATATTAAGAACCAAACAAGGAAAAACACTTCGAAAAATTCAGGTGTGTAGTCATTTCAGAGATCCAACCACCAAACATGGGGAAATCGGTCTATGATTGGACCAGATGGCTGGTTATGGTTCTTCAACTTTACTGCCCTGTAACCACAGGTTATGCTTCTTCAACTTCACTGGCCTGTAACCAAAAGAATATCTTTTTAAACTTCAACTTGTACAGCAAGAATTCAAAAAAAGAAGTTGTGCGCCTTTAATATAACATACACCAGTCTGCACATCCATTTTAAGTCTAAGAGATCATATATTCTATGAAAATACATACAACAGATCCATTCTTGTTGAAGATAGCAGCAGCAACAAGCCAACAACATGGAGCAAACTGATGCTCTTTGTAAACATTACTCAACCGGTGTCCACTATCAATTTCAACATACTAAATTATCTGTTTTTCCGTTGAATATAGTCTAGTCTACGATGATTTGAGATTGATTCCTTCATCTCATTTGAAAAAGCAATAGCCAACTCCAACTTCCCCATCTTCTTTAAATTACTGATCAGTGATTTGTAAACATGAATCGATGGGCAGATCCCCCTGTGCTTCATCTCATTAAAAAGTAGTGATTCCTCAATATCACCAGATTTTCCAAAACTTTCAATCATAGCATTATAAGTCCGCAAATCTGGTTCGATTCCTCTCTCACACATCTCCCTGTAAAATGCTAAGCACGATTCAAGCCTGCCAACCTTTCGCAATCCAGTAATTAAGGTATTATAAGAAACAATATCAGGAATTAGACCATCCTCTTTCATGGCCATAAACTCTTTAAGCATTTCATCTATTCTACCACGCTTGCCTAAGATTCCCAAAATGGTGTTATATGTGATCACATCAGGTTTGGATTTCAAACTCTTCATCTGATAAAAAATCAGCAAGGCCTTATCAACCAGTCCACATTCAGCAAAGGCAAAGATGATCCTATTCATAACTGTAGTACTACTTGGAAATATCAACTCTGAAATCTCCCGTACAAATCTTAGTAAGCAATGAACATCATTTTCCTTGGTAAATGCCTGAGCAAAGATAAGATATGTAGATGATTTCAGAGATTTGCAAGATACTATTAGATCCTTGAAACTCTGACATAGAAGGCCAATATCGTTTTCCTCGCCTGCAGCTTTTAGAAGGCGATTGTATGTATTGGGACAGAGGGTGATATTTTTATCATGCAAAGTCCGCACTAGCCTAGTGGCTCCTGATAGATTTCTGTCATTGCAAAACTTATCAATATAAGCAGCACAGAGTTCCTCTCCTGAACTTTGAGAATTGGCCATAACTGAGAGGACTTCCGCCAACACTTCATCCACAATTTCAGCGGGGAATGCCTGGGTTGAGAATGACCGGCAGCAACCAAAAATACTAGGAGCAAACGTTGGCCAATTGAAGAGGATTCCAACTGGGATGGATTTAATACAATTCTGTATTAGAAATTAGCAGTAAATCACAACATTAAACGACAAAAGAAACAAATGTGCTTCCCTAATTGAAATAGCTAAAGCAAGTGCCTCAAAAGGGAAGTGAAGCCAGGTTCAGAATATCTTTTCCATTCAATGCATGTTTGTTAACAGGACTAGAGTAAAAAAAACATGATCTCATAATTTAGTGTTACAAAAGGAGTTTCCCGATCTCAATATTGCGTTCTGTGTTAATTGTGAAAGGAGCCTTAACAACCAACCCATAAACTCAAGCAGACCATAGTATAAGTTACAGTTCATAGTTATCCTAGAAACTTTGCACGAGATATTTCGAAACCTACTTCCCCGAACTAGATCATATAGAGAAACTTCATTGTTTGAATCGAAGTTCATTTCTTTTGACCGGTTATGACAGTAACTCTTAGCACAAACTTGCACAAATAGAACAATCCTAATCTAACAGCTCCTTTATAAATGGACTTGCAAAAAAGTCACTAATAGAAAGTTCCTCAAGATTGGGCTCAGAACATCCTATCCATTCAATGCCATGCTTATTAACAGGACTAGAGTAAAAAAATTATAATCTCAAGATTTAGTGTTTCATTGAGAGTTTCTGATCTCAATATCGCGTTCTCTGTGTTAATTGTGAAAGGAGACTTAACAACCAACACATAAACTAAAGCATACCTTCCTAGTACAAAATTACAGTTCATACATATCCTAGTTCAAACTTAGCATAAAATATTTAGAAAGCTATTTCCGCGAACAAGATCAAAATGAGAAACTTCATTGTTGAAGCCTCATAATTCCATCACTTTAACCCACTCCCAATTCCCACATATATAAAAGCAAGGAAAAGAGAAAAGCAGCAGAGACTGCAATTTTTACCAAATGACATTTTCATATCATTAGCCTTAGAGTAACTTCCAGGAGGTCATGGGTTCAAGCCTTGTAAATAGACTCTGGCAGAAATGCAAGGTTAAGGTTGCGTACAACAGACCGTTGAGGTCCGGCCCTTAACCGAACCCCGTGCATAGCGGGAGCTTAGTGCACCGGGATGACCTTTTTATTCTCTTACTAAAGTAAAAAAACTGGACCAGGACCAGCTTGAATCAAAGTTCATTTTTTTTGAATGGTTACTAATAACTAGGGGTGACAAAATTAGCCAAACTCAAATGACCCGCCCAAGATTTCATGGGTTTGGGCAAGAGTGATTTTGATGATGAGTTAGTTTGGGCTAGCCCAAGTTGACCCATCATAAATCAACAGTCCAAATGAGTCTATGATGATGCCCAAACTTGACCCATCAAACTACTTAATTTTAATGATTAAAGTTTCACTCTAGATTAAGATTTTTATCTATAAATAATTATTTAAACATTCTTTTATTATTTCGGAACAATAAAAATACACCAACGCACTTCAACCACACTATCCATCAACCCTACCCCCTCCCCTACACCAACCTCCACTCAAGCACTGAACCACCCTCACATCTCTGCCCCTACATTACCTACTCCACCCCACCAACTTCTACCCCACCTAACCCCACATCCCCCGCCCTATTCATTCTCAAATTTCTATTTATATTTTTGTTACTTTTATAATCAATTTATAAAAAATATGATTTTTTTCTTACCTCTCCCTACCCCACCCCCACTCCATCCTCAAATTTTTATTTCATATTTTTTGCTACTTTTATAAAAAAAATATTAAAAATATGAATTTTGTTCTTACCTCCACCCCACCCCATTCTCAAATTTCTATTTCATATTTTTTGTTACTTTTATAAAAAAAAATATTAAAAATATGATTTTTTTTCTTACCTCTCCACCCCATCCCACTGCCCCACCCCATCATCAAATTTATATTTCATATTTTTGTTACTTTTATAAAAAAATGTTTTTTCTTAACTCCCCCACCCCCCCTCAATCCCATTCTCAATTTTTTATTTCATATTTTTTGTTACTTTTATAAAAGTCAGCCATATGGCGGTGAATTCCTTCAGGCCATGTATACACCGCCTCTCCTTTCTAAATTGCCAGTTGAATTCAAAATTATTAAAAATGTGAAATTTTTCTTACCTCCCTATCCTCTCCCCTCCCTACTCTCCTCCACCCCACACCACTGCCCCACCCTATCCTCAAATTTCTATTTCATATATTTTTTGTTACTTTTATAAAAAAAAAAAAAAATCTTACCTCTCTTCGCCCTACCCCTCCACCCCGACCCCACTGCCCCACCCATCCACAAATTTCTATTTCATATTTTTTGTTACTGTTATAATAAAAAAAAAATGAAATTTTATCTTACCTCGCCCTACCCTACCCCCTCCCCCCCCCGCCCTACCCCATAATTTATATTTTTTATACTTTTATAAATAATTTATAAAAATATGAATTTTTTTTAACCTCATACTCACACCTCCCCCCTCCACCCTAAATTTCTATTTCATATTTTCTTTAGTTTTATAAAAAAAAATGAATTTTTTTCTTACCTCCCCCTACCGCCCTAACCTCATCTACCCCCACCCTACCCATCCTCAAATTTCTATTTCATATCCCCTGCCATACCCACACCTACCCCCTCCTCATCTCAAATTTCTATTTCATTTTTTTTTTTACTTTTATAAAAAATATGGATTTTTTTCTTCCTCCCCCCTACTGCCCACCTACCCCCACCCCACCCCAACCTCAAATTTCTATTTCATATTTTTTGTTAATTTTATAAAATAAAATATGAAGTTTTATCTTACCTCTCCCTACCCCTACCCCCTTCCGCCTCTACCCCAATCTCAAATATCTATTTTATATTTTTTTACTTTTATAAATAATTTATAAAAAATATGAATTTTTTTACCCTACGCCCCTATCCACACCTACCCCTTCCACCCCTACCTCATCCTTAAATTTTTATTTCTTTTTTTTTTGTTTTTATAAAAAATGAAAAAATTCTTAAAAATATTATTCTTATTTTTAAAATAAAGATATGAAAAAATCAAATATCATACAAAATAAAATAACATCATAGAAGGTAAATTTGAAATTTATAAAAATAATGGGTTAAGTTAGGCAATTTGGGTATGACCCATCATTTAGCCCATCTTGACCCGCTCATCTTAACCCATGTAAGTTTTAGGCGAGTTGGACATTGATCCATCTACAACTTCAATTCATGTTGACCCGTCAACTTAACCCCAAACGGCTCATCTGACACTTCTACTAATAATGACAAGTAACTCTTAGCACACTTTGATAAATAAATCTAACAGCTCTCTATAAATGCATAAGAAACAAAAAACACTCATTATTCCATGAAAAATAAACAATATCCAAAATAATAAAGGGTAAAGACCTCTGCATATTATGTATGTTCCCTTTTCTTGGTTATTCCCCCAACAATTAATCAAAATAAGAGACTCACGCACGTCAAGAAACAAATTTGGACAGCGATGCAATGCCCGAAATCCTTTACAAGAAACAGAGAGTGTACTTAAAACAACAACGGCATAATAACAAAGTTAAAGTGCTCAGCTTCGCTCTGCAATTCAAACCACCTGCTACCATTATTTCTTCACACATTAAATTTAATTTAAGGGGTAACAAATTGTGCACATGAGATAATAGAATAAAGGGAAAAGGAGCATATATGCCCTCAAACTTAAGGAAAAGGGGTATATTTGATCTCCGTCAAAGTTTGAGGATAAATATACCCTTTCTGTTATTAAACTTGTAGAATTTGTCCAAAATTAACTGAGCTGCCCAGGTGGACGCCACATGAATGCCACCTGGACGCCACATGTTCACAGACCCAATAAATACAACCCGATCTGTGACCCGTCTGTGTTTAATTAAACACATAATAGAACCAGCGATTTACATGCCCTAAAATCCTACACTCGCGATTTGATTCATCCAGACCCGTCGATTTCAATCTTCCCCAAATCGAGAATCCAAGCTTTGCCCTCGATTTCAATCCTTAACCGTCCATTTCATCGAGTTCAGTCTTCCCAAACCGAAAATCGAAGCTTCCAAGGTACGAAATTTCATCGAGTTCAGTCTTAACGTTCATGCGATTCCAATCTACTAATCGTGTTCAAGAAGGTTAGAAATTTCTTAACTTTATGTGTTAATCGATAATTATATGGTTCTAAGTCAATCGTCGACATAGAAATTTCTAATCGACAGTGAACTCAATCGTCGACATAGAATTTTTTTGTTGACCCAAGTGTTGTATTATTTTTTGCAGATCATTGTCATGACAACACTTGTAGATGAATGTGAATTAGATGTTGATGTCGTAGATGAATGTGAATTAGATGTTGATGTTGTAGATATGACTAACATTGCACAATATTCTGAGTCATATTGTATTGATGTTGAGGCTGACACAGACTGTCACAGTGTCAATGAATCATTAAACTCTTCTTTGTGCTGCTGCTGCTTTTATCCCTATTCCTTGCAAGTTGTTTCCCTTTACTAGCCTGCTATGAAAAAATAAATTTGGATATGTTAGATGTTCATTTTCAGTAGCAACAACTTAAAAAAAAACAACAGCAACATAAAAATAACAACAACAACAACAACGACAGAAATAAAAACAGCAGCAGGTCCACTTTGAAAGTGTAATAGGTTTTCTGAAAGTGTAATAGGTTTACCTTATCACATCCTCTTGCATTGTGTCCACTTTGATGGCATGTAGAACATGTCATAGGTTTCCCTTCCTTGAAGCGGACCATTCACCTTGTCTCTTCAAGTTTTCATTCCTCACTCTTCCTCTCTTAACTTTGGGGCGACCCACCATCTTACACATTTCTGGTGGTTCCATATCATGACACTTTTCATATTTCCAGAATTTAGACCTTCTAACTGGTTGAAGCTTATGTAAATAGATTGACAAGTAGGCTGACTTATTATAATATGGGTGAAAAGCTCCCTCGGCAATATGATCCTTGTTTCTATGCTTGTATGCTCTTATAGCATGAAGACATAGGATTCCACTAATGTCACGCCCCGAACCTCGGGCCCGCGACTGACACCCTACCTGGACACTCATCTATCCGTACAACACAAGTAACTCGCGGAAGCTAAATAACACTTTTTTTTAAACAAAGGCAAATTCGGCAAAGCTGGCAAGGTTGCCATAATATATATATATACATAATCTCCGATTGGAACTACACTGCACCACAATGTAAATACAACTATCACCAGTCTAGCCACACATATGAATACAGACATCTAAGAATTTGGACAGTAACTATGACGGGACAAGGCCCCATCGTACCCCTGAATATACCTAGCCATAATGACGAACTCCGGAACATTGGAGCCATCTCAAAATGCTGAACAAGGATCCTAAGCTCATGAGATCCTGGCGAGTACCTAGACTGCGGACATGAACTCGGCCCGAAGAATCGATCTAACAGTACCAAGTATGGAGCAAATAAAGTACAGAATAAGATCATAAAAGAATAGCGAGGCAAGTATGAAAATCAAATACCAGATCCTACCGTGTCATATAAAACAAGAGCCAATTGTACCTGGTATCACTGTAATTGTAATAGGCCAAACAAATAACAAGAGACAAGTATAATAATCAAGTACCAGTACACTGTGCCCTTTTTAAAAGTAGAGTAATGAGAGTAAACTGTTCTGTTTCAAAATAGGAGGGTCATGATCAATTTAGGGCCACCCGCCCGTAATATCATTATACAATCCTATTCATAGGACTATTTCACCCGCATGAGACTATTTCACCCGCATGAGTCCTGTGGACTCGCATAGGACTATTTGTCCCGCATAGGACTATTTCACCCGCATGAGACTATTTCACTCGCATAGGCCCTGTGGGCCCACAATGAGCATATACGCAATACTCATATCGTGGAGAGCAAATCCACGGAATGATGTCATGAGACTTTTTCACCCGCATGAGTCCTTGGACCCGCATAAGCATCTATACCAGCTCGCATCATGGATCGCAAGTCCATGGAATAATATCATAATGTTCCCGGCCCCCTAGTGAGGGACGCGGTGATGTGGAAATATAACACTTGCACGAATGTCTATATGAATAACCATATGCAAATAAATCATCTTTGACTCTCATTATTATAAAATGAAATAATCATCATTTTAGCAAATCAAGACAATACCATGTCTTTCCTTTAAACCAAGACAATTATCATGCCTTTCTTTTAAAAAAACAAGACAATTACCATGCCTTCTTTTCAACATAACCAAGAAAATACCATGCATTCCTTTTAAACAACCAAGACACTAACACCCGTAGTATCAAGACGCTATTTTTTTCAATCAAGTTACTACACATTTTAAACTCAAGTAAGTTATACTTTTCAATTAGACAACCCAAGGTACCACCATCTCACACACCATATGAGATTTTAAACCATCCTTTGACTTTCCATAAAAGTCGTTATAACAACTTCCCATAAAGCTGTTATAACAACTTTTATGAAACTAAGGTGCTATCACATCTTTTCTTTTAATACACCCAAGGCATTATCATGTCATGTAACATTAGGGAAATGAACCCAAAGTACTATGTACATCCATTCTTTACAATAAGACTCAAATCATGTAATGTTAGGGAAATAAACCCAAAAGTACTATGTACATCTATTCTTTATAAAAAGAATCATTTCATGCAATATTAGGGAGTTGAACCCCAAAAGTACTATGTACATTCACCGTACATATCATGTAATATTAGGGAGTTGAACCCAAAAGTACTTGCACTATTAAAACCAAGTTACTTACACTTTAAACTTAAGTAACTTATACCTTTAAAACCAAGTATTTCTTCTTTCAAATCAAGTAACCTATACCTTTAAATCAAGTTACTTCTTCTTTCAAATGAAGTCATTTATTCTCTTTAAATCAAGTAATCCATACTTTTCAAATCAAGTTACTTATTCTCTCCAAATCAAGTAATCTATACTTTTCAAATCAAGTAATCTACACTTTTCAAATCAAGTAATCTATACTTTTCAAATCAAGTTACTTGTTCTTTTCAAACCAAGTAATCTATACTTTTCAAATCAAGTTACTTGTTCTTTTCAAACCAAGTAATCTATACTTTTTAAATCAAGTTACTTGTTCTTTTCAAACCAAGTAATCTATACATTTAAATCAAGTGACGTCTCCTTTCAAAATCAAGTCTCATGTGCTTTCAAATAAATCTAGTCTCATGGCTTCCAAATAAATCAAGTCTTAAAACTTTCAAATAAAACTAGTCTCATGACTTCCAAATAAATCAAGTCTCTTATACTTTCGAAAATCAAGTCTCTCATACTTTCAGAATTAATACTTATAGGAGCCGTGAATAGGTTATAATCGTTTATAACGATCTTGTTAAAACAGCCATGATCTAGAAAATGTAATACAATCTTGTCTTATCTTAGTTTATATGCAGTTGAAGAATTATACTCATTTTAATATAATTGATTGTCGATACATTTTCATTAACGCTGCAATGGCTTGTTTAATACCTATTCTCATTAGTGTAGTAAATTACTAAGGTCAACTCGACTCCAATACTTCCTAACGACTCTTACCAACATCCCCCATAAGACTTGGTAAGAACTTAGGAATATTCTAGACATTCCTTTAGCATAAAATCAATAACATGAATACTTCCTATAACAAGACAAGTATACTTCAAGAATAAGTCATGTATACCCCAATAACAAGGCAAGTATACTTCAAGAATAGTCATGTATACTCCAATAACAAGGCAAGTATACTTCAAGAATAGTCATGTATACTCCAATAACAAGGCAAGTATACTTCAAGAATAGTCATGTCTACTCCAATAACAAGGCAATTATACTTCAAGAATAGTCATGTCGATAGAAGGAAGAAGTTTACATACCTCGTGACGACTAACCAATACGACAAGTAGCAAAACGCTCCAAAGTACTTCAACCTCATCGGCTATTCCTTAAGCCAAGTAGACTATGCTACACGTAGTACTTCAACCTATAATGACGATAGCACTTCTATCAATATCATACTTTCTAGTATAAGACTTATACCGAAATAATGCCCTCTAATTCTACGGAAATTTGGGCAGCACTTCCTTTGTTTCTACGTACTTTTCCACATTTTCCAAGGCTCGTATTTATCAACCAACAAGCCACATTTAAGGCACAACCAACAGTTAACCAAAGGGGATTATACGCCTAACTGGACGTGTAAAATTATGCCCCACAATCTATATAAAACAGTCCACTAAACAGTCCATAAAAATGACACAACGCGTCTAACAATTCTTGGGCAATTTCGGCCCTTAACAACAACAACATGATGCGCGATTTATGCACACACTAAATGCAAGTGCACGTGTCGTGACAAGTAATATAGTCTGGGTAAGCCCGAATATCGTCCTCAGGGACTGGTTTTCAAGTACCGATTATCTATGCTTTAGTTTCTATTTGGTTAACGTTAATTGGTTTGGAATTCTAGACTAATAATGCAGGAAATAAACTAATTATGAAAATACTTTGATTTAAATCAGTTATGATGGAGAATTAGGGCTTCCAAGATCATCAACTATCCACTCTATTCAATCCTTAATACAATTAGACTGACTTTTTCTTCTACGTTAAGATAGTAGGTTAACTAAGCCATTTTATACTCCTGTTAAGGTAATATAAACACTCAACCCCAATGGAGAACCCTTCTATCTTTCGATGACAAGATTGACTACAAAGGAAGATTAAGAGCAATAACCTATTAAGCTACACAAGTATCGGGGTACTTTCGTCCACGATTTAAACCTATGTTTATTCAACTATAACATTTTCACAATCTCCCCTTTCGGCTTTCGATTAGAACTCATATAAGTGATGATAACTAGTGATCAATTAATTATCAAGCAATCAAAGCAATTATTGAATAAATCTTAAGCAAGTGAAGAAGAAATCAACTAATGTATTAATTCATGAATAAGAGTTTCAAGAGAATCACAAGGAAATCCCTAATAAAGTAATTAGCTCCTAGTCATAGTCACACTAAGAACTAATATAATATCCATACATGAACTGAAATAAACAAAGCAAAAGAAAGAAAAGAAAATACTTGAAAAGCTTCAAATCTTAGCCTCATAAGTTGTGTTGTATGTATAATGGATGGAATGCATTCTTCTAATGATGTAGAGACTATTTATAGCCCAAGAATCCTTTAGCTAAAGGGTTAAGGATTATGTAGGTAGGAAAAGTTATTCCTTTTGGACCCTGAAAACGTGACAAATTCGGCCTAAAACGTCAAAAATACCGCGTCGGCGCCGTGGCCCTGCAGTCGGGCGCCACGGCGCCTGAAAATCAGAGAGTTTCGGACAACTTCAGTGGTCGACGCCGCGGCGCCGGTGGCGTTTTGTCGGCAGATCTTCGCTTCATCGTCCAGTTTTCATCCGGGCTTCGTCTGATCTTTTCTATACTTCCTGGGACTTTTTAGACTTCGTTTATTGGCCCCTTTAAGTGTGCAATTCCATCTCAATTAAGCTCATTTCATCTTCTTTTCGCCATTTCTCCATTTCTGACCGCTGTGAAACAAAAGAAAGGAAACAACCCTAATACTATACTAAACATAAATGAAATGAGTAAAATACTAACTAAAAATGACTCAAAAGATGTATATAAAATACACCGATCAAACACCCTCAAACTTAAACTTTGCTCGTCCTCGAGTAAAGATCAAAAATAGAATGAATGACACGGAAGAAAAGAAAATAAAATGACTCAAAGACACTGATCAATTTGCTGCACAATTGTCACTTAGAAAAGCATGAAGGTTAGTAGGATAATATGCAGGAACATATAACATGGATTTTTAGCATTCTAAGCACTCAAGTCAGATATTTCGCAAATTCAATTCAATCATGCTCAATGGATGTAAAAATACCTAACTATGCATGCCAATTTCAAAATCCTATGGCATGTTTACTTGTTATTCTTCACTAATCATGGATACACATATTAGAGATCTTCAGGGCTTTTCAGGGTTGTAATGTAGGCTTAGACAAGGGTATGTAAAAATAGGCAATTAGGTTCAACTTACGTACCATAAGCTCTTTTTGCTTTCGATTCTTCCCTTTTCTTTTGATTCTCTTTTTTACCTCAAACCTATCTTTTCCCTCTTTTGTTTTGAGAGAATGAGGTGTATTATGAATAGCAGACACCCCCAAACTTAGGCTTTTGCCTATTTATTATTATTTTTCATTGGGGTGCAACAAAATTGTTCACTCTCTTTTGTCTCTTTTTCAACACTTTATATTCCAACAACTCAATTTTTTCCACTTATGGCACAAATATAAAATTATAGGGTGTCAAAGAAAAATCTTATTTTTGGCTCAATGGGGCTGACTAGTGATACAATTGTGATGTCAGGGATAGACAAATATGGTAAGAAAGGGCTAACAAAGAAATGCCTGAATCATCTCTCTAACATGCATATCCTAACTATTTCGCCTCAAATAGCAAGCAAGTAGACATATAGGTTTAATCACTAACAATGCATAAATCAAGCAAGATACCCCAAATAGTTCGATTTCATGAATTTTTGGCATATCTATCCTAAGTGTTCAGATTTTCTGCTTCTAATTCAATTACATTATCCCACTTTACTTCATTAGGCGTTTCAAATAACTACAGCATGCATGATCATAAAAAAAAATATGACTCAAAAATACTCAAAAACACACAAAACAAATCAAAAAGACTCAAAAACAATAAGACACCCCCAAACATAAATCACACATTGTTCCCAATGTGTGAAGACTAAAAATATGGACAACTTACTGACACAACACATCGGTCATAACGGAGGTCTGCGAGAAAAAATTCTGGAATTTGCACGGAATATGGCTCTCGGAACTTTCGGCGCCACAGCCCTGAGATTCGGCACCGTGGCGCCCCAAGTACTGCGGCTATATGAAGTTCCTGCGCAACGGCGCTGATTCTGGGCGCCGTGGCGCTGACGACGGCTTTTCCTTTTTTTCAGCGTTTTTGCTCCTTTTTCCTCAGAGTTAGATTTCAGTCCACCTGTCATCCAACAACACAAAACAAGAACCCAAGACCGTGAGACTGTTCAAGACTAAATAAAACAAACTAAAGACAAAAATCAAACTAACATAATTAAAAACATTGGGTTGCCTCCCAATAAGCGCTGTCTTTAACGTCTTTTAGCCGGACACAGTTAACCTTTACGAGTGCACATTGGATCTTCTGCGAACTGCTTGCAATACGCATAGTTATTGTTGCAGGTCTCACTTTTCCTACAACAATCTTTTCAACTAAGGGCTTCAGATATAAGATTATCCCCCAAGTACACAAGACATGCTTGTCTTCTAGGCTCTCTATAATGTAGGGATCAATGAGATTCTCAACATATCTCAACTCTAGGGGGTGCCCTTGATGGTATGGACTTCCTATTTGGGGATCGACAATGATAGATGGTGGTGTTTCTTCTGCAATAGGTATAGGAAAACGAATTTCCAAAGAATTTAAAAAGGTGAATAATTGGATCTCAGTAATCTTTTCCTTCTCTACACCAACTATCTCGCCAGATTCCTCAATAGCTGGGTGTGGTTCAGGCTCCTCAATTTGCATACCACCTCCCATAATGATGTCTCTAGGCAGATTTTCTTGAGGTGTATTGCTCATCTTATCCATCAGTTGCCCTATGTGGGTCTCCAAATTTTTGAGGGACTCCCTTGTCTCAGCCATAAACTGAGTCTGGCACTTGGTGAGCCTGAGTATGCCTGCCTGCAACTCATATAGATCTTCCTCTAGAACCTGTGGGTTAAGCTGATGTTGATGACTCCACTGTCTATGATAGTAGTAGTCCATGTGTCCTGAATTTTAATTTTTTTTTGTTAACCTACAAAATAAGAAAAACAACAAAAAATGATAAAAAGATGCTCGCAGAACAAGTTAGAAACTTGTTCTTGGAGCAACCAAATTAGAAATAAGAATAGATAAATCGATATTGAAAGCACGCCAGTCTCCGGCAACGGGGCCAAAAACTTGATGCGCGATTTATGCACACACTAAACGCAAGTGCACGTGTCGTGACAAGTAATATAGTCTGGGTAAGACCGAATATCGTCCTCAGGGACTGGTTTTCAAGTACCGATTATCTATGCTTTAGTTTCTATTTGGTTAACGTTAATTGGTTTGGAATTCTAGACTAATAATGCAGGAAATAAACTAATTATGAAAATACTTTGATTTAAATCAGTTATGACGGAGAATTAGGGCTTCCAAGATCATCAACTATCCACTCTATTCAATAATTAGTACAATTAGACTGACTTCTTCTTCTACGTTAAGATAGCAGGTAAACTAAGCTGTTTTATACTCATGTTAAGGTAATATAAACACTCAACCCCAATGGAGAACCCTTCTATCTTTCGATGACAAGATTGACTACAAAGGAGGATTAAGAGCAATAACCTATTAAGCTACACAAGTATCGGGGTACTTTCGTCCACGATTTAAACCTATGTTTATTCAGCTATAGCATATTCACAATCTCCCCTTTCGGCTTTCGATTAGAACTCATATAAGTGATGATAACTAGTGATCAATTAATTATCAAGCAATCAAAGCAATTATTGAATAAATCTTAAGCAAGTGAAGAAGAAATCAACTAATATATTAATTCATGAATAAAAGTTTCAAGAGAATCACTAGGAAATCCCTAATAAAGTAATTAGCTCCTAGCCATAGTCACGCTAAGAACTAATATAATCTCCATACATGAACTGAAATAAACAAAGCAAAAGAAAGAAAAGAAAATACTTGAAAAGCCTCAAATCTTAGCCTCCTAAGTTGTGTTGTATGTACAATGGATGGAATGCATTCTTCTAATGATGTAGAGACTATTTATAGCCCAAGAATCCTTTAGGTAAAGGGTTAAGGATTATGTAGGTAGGAAAAGTTATAGAATCCTTTAGGTAAAGGGTTAAGGATTATGTAGGTAGGAAAAGTTATCCCTTTTGGACCCTGAAAACGTGACAAATTCGGCCCAAAACGTCAAAAATACCGCGTCGCTGCGGGTTCGCACGATGGGCGCCACGACGCTGAAAATCGTAGAGTTTGGACAACTTGATGGTCGACGCCGCGCGCGGTGGCGTTTTGTCGGCAGATTCGCTTAACGCCCGGTTTTCATCCAAGCCGTCTGATCTTTTCTATACTTCCCGAGACTTTTTAGACTTCGTTTATTGGCCCCTTTAAGTGTGCAATTCCATCTCAATTAAGCTCATTTCATCTTCTTTTCGCCATTTCTCCATTTCTGACCGCTGTGACACAAAAGAAAGGAAACAACCCTAATACTATACTAAACATAAATGAAATGAGTAAAATACTAACTAAAAATTACTCAAAAGGTGTATATTAAATACACCGATCAAACACCCCCAAACTTAAACTATGTTCGTCCTCGAGTAAAGATCAAAAATAGAATGAATGACACGGAAGAAAAGAAAATAAAATGACTCAAAGACCCTGATCAATTTGCTGCACAATTGTCACTTAGAAAAGCATGAAGGTTAGTAGGATAATATGCAGGAACATATAGCATGGATTTTTAGCATTCTAAGCACTCAAGTCAGATATTTCGCAAATTCAATTCAATCATGCTCAATGGATGTAAAAATACCTAACTATGCATGCCAATTTCAAAATCCTATGGCATGTTTACTTGCTATTCTCCACTAATCATGGATACACATATTAGAGATCTTCAGGGCTTTTCAGGGTTGTAATGTAGGCTTAGACAGGGGTATGTAAAAATAGGCATTTAGGCTCAACTTACGTACCATAAGCTCTTTTTGCTTTCGATTCTTCCCTTTTCTTTTGATTCTCTTTTTTACCTCATACCTATCTTTTCTCTCTTTTGTTTTGAGAGAATGAGGTGTATTATGAATAGCAGGCACCCCCAAACTTAGGCTTTTGCCTATTTATTATTATTTTTCAATGGGGTGCAACAAAATTGTTCACTCTCTTTTGTCTCTTTTTCAACACTTTATATTCCAACAACTCAATTTTTTCCACTTATGGCACAAATATGAAATTATAGGGTGTCAAAGAAAAATCTTATTTTTGGCTCAATGGGGCTGATTAGTGATACAATTGTGATGTCAGGGATAGACAAAGAATGGTAAGAAAGGGCTAACAAAGAAATGTCTGAATCATCTCCCTAACATGCATATCCTAACTATTTCACCTCAAATAGCAAGCAAGCAGCACATAGGTTTAATCACTAACAATGCATAAATCAAGCAAGATACCCCAAATAGTTCGATTTCATGAATTTTTTGCATATCTATCCTAAGTGTTCAGATTTTCTGCTTCTAATTCCATTACATTATCCCACTTTACTTCATTAGATGTTTCAAATAACTACAGCATGCATGATCATAAAAAAAATGTGACTCAAAAATACTCAAAAACACACAAAACAAATCAAAAAGACTCAAAAACAATAAGACACCCCCCAAACTTAAATCACACATTGTCCCCAATGTGTGAAGACTAAAAATAGGGACAACTTACTTACACAACACAACGGTCATAACGGAGGTCTGGGAGAAAAAATTCTGGAATTTGCACGGAATATGGCTCTCGGAACTTTCGGCCACTACCGTGATTCGACGCCGGCGCCTGGCATCTTGTACTGTTGACACCCAATTTTGACCCTCCCGTCCAGACAGTAGCACTAATAATAAAATGCAACAATAATACATTAATACAAGCATAAATAAATAATTTAATAATGGCACCGCGTCTTACGCACTTAGAGTCTCGCGCCCATATTTATTAATTTTAAGCCCTGTCATAATTCTTAATAATAAATAATAAATACACACGCGTTTTAATAATAACATTCATAAAAGAATTAAGAAGTCCAATCATAGGAGCTTTTTAAATAACTCAATTTTTAAAATAAGTTTTAATAACGATCACATTATAAACAATAAACACTAATTAAGTAGCACACCCGCATTTATTATTATAATAATTTAAATTCAAACTTAGACTAATAAAACACCTAAATAATTTAATCACAATTTAAATAATTTAATTTATCATTAATCAACACACCTAGAATTAAAACACAACATTAAAACTCTACCTAAATTAAATTCTACCCAAACTAGTTCCTAAAACTAACACTTTAAACCTCTCCCTCGCCCAAAGAAATTTCAACTCCTCATTTATTAATTCCCAGCCCATTTCTTTTCCCCACACCAGCAGCCCACTCCACATTACCAGAAGCCCTGACCCCTTTATCCTTTCCCACTTTCAGCCCACTCTTTATTTCCCTTCCCATCGCCAAAGCCCACATCTCCTCAGCCTTTATCCGTCCCCCATCACTCGGCAGCCCTAGAAAAGATTACATTTCCCTCTCAACGAAACCCTAAACCTAAAGAGCGATCGACGCTTTCACCTCGCCCCTTGCCATCGCACCCTGTCACCGCCAGCACCCCAACCCGAGATTCTCGCCAGAGAATCCGGGGTTTCCCCTTACCTTCTCCAACGATATCTTACCATATAACACCTAAAATCACACTAAAATCCCCTTCAAATCGAACCAAATCAGCACCTATTTTGGTAAACAATCACTCGAAAATCAGTAATACCAATAACTTACCCCAAAACGATGGTTATAAATACAAACCGATACACATGCAATAGGCATCATCATCTAGGATCCAGAATCTAGCATCTTTCTGGATATAGAAAAAGAGGTGAAAAAACAAGCTAGAAAACCGTCTCAAAACCAGGGCGAAACTAGAAAGAAAAATCGACATAGAATCGCTTACAGTAGCAATTTCACAAGCAAAATCGTCCAAGCTTTGCTTCCCTTTCAAATCGCATAGCAACCCAAACTCCGAGCGGATCGACGACTTGATATGCTGCCTCGGTTCGCTGTCCGGAGAAGGTAAAATCAAATCCCCTTTGAATTTCGTTTCCTTATGTTATCTGTGTGGTTCAATTTGTGACTTGTCTGAATTTAATCTGAATTTATGCTATGTATTAGTGCCAGTATGTTGAGAAGAACAGTCGAAGTCATGCTTGTTTATTGGTAATCTGTTATACATGTTATAATAGTTGAAATGGGATAAGTAACAAATCTGATGGTTATCCACTCTCTGAAACCATAACTTGTAATAGTCGGATTACTACTTTGTCAAATCCTTTCATAATTGAATGATTATTGTATAAATGGATTCGGTTAATTGCAGGCTCAGAAACCTGTGTAGGATAAGTTCAAACTGCATAAGGAATTAAAATTTGGTACCAATGTGACTAGCAAATTGTTCTTAAGTTTTTCAGTCATGTGTCTGTTTGTCTTCTATGATCGTGAAATTGATTTGTCCTCTTGTCCCTAGGTCCAAACAGTCCTCGTGTTAGTATCCAGAGTTCCCCTGAGTCTGTACGATGTGTTTGTTTACTTAATCTATGATGAATGCTTGGAGTAATATGAATAACTCATGTGTCTGAAAGACCATTTCTGGTTTGGAAATCTGGTCCTGCTTATGTCCACCATGCTCGTCAAATCAGTCACGTTACGTGTGTTGAATTCGGGGTGTTGTAACTATCGACTAAGCTTAGATATATCTAACTAATCGATCAATGTAGTATATTATGGTATATGGGTCGTGTGCTACTTATATTCCATGTATATAAATATAGAAGTCTAGTATATTGTTTGTATATGCCCACTGTTTCGGGTTGTCCCTTTCTGTTTGCTTTCCATTTCTTAAGACTGGCAGGGCCCATGTGTCTGTTGACCTATTCAAATGCCTTCCCCTTTTCTCTTACAAAGATATGATGGGCCTGAAAGCCAATATCTCTGTTTATCCCCCACTTCTGAAAATGTTTCACTATTGCCTAGTATGGGTTGGGCCCAATGCATGTCTTGTTTGTTGTCAATGTGCATACATGTAGGATATGAATACTTGTTACTAGGCTCATCATACTTGGGTCGATTTCTCCTAAAATCTGAAAATCATTGTTGAAACCTGTCCATTTGGTTTGGGCAATCGAGTAAGAATGTGTGTTTCTTCCATTTTTCGTTTAACAAACGTGTCATGCTTACTTGCATTATTAACATGACTTGGATATATATACTAATCCTTTTCTCCTTTTCTTCTCTTGTTTTACATGAAAATGAGCAATGAAGAAGTCTCATCATGAGACTCTTCACGAGCCACATCGCATGATTCTTTGATCTGTGTCCACCGCATTCACCTCAGAATTCCCAAACAAAAAGGGGGACGAGACGACATTGTCACCCCCCCTAAAAGCATCCTTTTGCCCTTTTAATCTCTTACGTCTTATATATATTTTGTTTGTTTATTTGTTGAAATTAAATTAGCTAAACTTTGTAATTAATAGGAGACATAGAACAATTAGTCCGGGAATAAATAAATTGGGCGGGCAGTTTTGAAATCAAAAAGGCACTTTTAAATTTACTTATTTTAAGGGCTTGTCATGCATGTCTAAAATTTACTAAACAATTTAGTTCGTAACTAACGTATTACTTCTTATAAAATTCGTGATAAAATAAATTGATTTCCTCATAAGCTCTTTTATTAGCCTAATATAAAAATTTATGTTGAATATCCTTCTTATCATAAAATTATAAAATAATCACCTTTTGCACTACATCATATATATTTGATTTTAAAGGCATATCTCTGATCATAAACCAACATGGCATATGTCTATAAACAATATAAATGCACACTTTAAAACTTTATTTGTATAGTATTAGTCTTACAAACTTTTATCAACATGCCTCATTTTTACAAAACAGTTTGAAGCATCCTTTAGGGTGCCTAACCCCTTCCCTTTAGGATAATAAAGAACCCTTACCCAGAATCTCATTAAAAAGTTTAGCAGACCATTAAAATGGAGTTAATGTTTACTTTAAACTAGTTAACATTTAGGTGTCCTAATTCACCCAAATAATTAGGTGGCGACTCCGCGAACCCCCTAGCACTACCTTTAGCATTTTACCATTTAACACCTTTTTAAACTTTAACATTTTTAGCACCTTTAAGCACCCCTTTTACATTTTTAAACATTTAAAACATTTTAGCATTCTTTTTAAACATTTAGCTCTTTATTTATTTCCTAACATTTTCTTATTAAGCAGGGTTCGCTTTTAAAAAGTCGCGGCCGAAAAAGGGCGTGACAGCGGCTCTCTGAAGTTCCTGCGCCACGACACTGATTCTGGGCGCCGTGGCGCTGACGACGGCTTTTCATTTTTTTCAGCGTTTTTGCTCCTTTTTCCTCAGAGTTAGCTTTCAGTCCACCTGTCATCCAACAACACAAAACAAGAACCCAAGACCGTGAGACTGTTCAAGACTAAATAAAACAAACTAAAGACACAAATCAAACTAACATAATTAAAAACATTGGGTTGCCTCCCAATAAGCGCTGTCTTTAAAGTCTTTTAGCCGGACACAGTTAACCTTTACGAGTGCCCATTGGATCCTTCTGTGAACTGCTTGCAATCCGCATAGTTATTGTTGCAGGTCTCACTTTTCCTACAACAATCTTTTCAACTAAGGGCTTCAGATATAAGATTATCCCCCAAGTACACAAGACATGCTTGTCTTCTAGGCTCTCTATAATGTAGGGATCAGTGAGATTCTCAACATCTCTCAAATCTAGGGGGTGCCCTTGATGGTATGGACTTTCTATTTGGGGATCAACAATGATAGATGGTGGTGTTTCTTCTGCAATAGGTATAGGAAAAAGAATTTCCAAAGAATTCAAAAAGGTGAATAATTGGATCTCAGTAATCTTTTCCTTCTCTACACCAACTATCTCGCCAGATTCCTCAATAGCTGGGTGTGGTTCAGGATCCTCAATTTGCTTACCACCTCCCATAATGATGTCTCTAGGAAGATTTGCTTGAGGTGTATTGCTCATCTTATCCATCAGTTGCCCTATGTGGGTCTCCAAATTTTTGAGGGACTCCCTTGTCTCAGCCATAAACTGAGTCTGGCACTTGGTGAGCCTGAGTATGCCTGCCTGCAACTCATCTAGATCTTCCTCTAGAACCTGTGAGTTAAGCTGTTGTTGATGACTCCACTGTCTCTGATAGTAGTAGTCAGTGTCCTGAATTTTAATTTTTTTTGTTAACCTACAAAATAAGAAAAACAACAAAAAGTGATAAAAAGATGCTCGCAAAACAAGTTAGAAACTTGTTCTTGGAGCAACCAAATTAGAAATAAGAATAGATAAATCGATATTGAAAGTACGCCAGTCTCCGGCAACGGCGCCAAAAACTTGATGCGCGATTTATGCAAACACTAAACGCAAGTGCACGTGTCGTGACAAGTAATATAGTCTGGGTAAGACCGAATATCGTCCTCAGGGACTGGTTTTCAAGTACCGATTATCTATGCTTTAGTTTCTATTGGGTTAACGTTAATTGGTTTGGAATTCTAGACTAATAATGCAGGAAATAAACTAATTATGAAAATACTTTGATTTAAATCAGTTATGACGGAGAATTAGGGCTTCCAAGATCATCAACTATCCACTCTATTCAATCATTAATACAATTAGACTGACTTCTTCTTCTACGTTAAGATAGCAGGTTAACTAAGTTGTTTTATACTCCTGTTAAGGTAATATAAACACTCAACCTCAATGGAGAACCCTTCTATCTTTCGATGACAAGATTGACTACAAATGAGGATTAAGAGCAATAACCTATTAAGCTACACAAGTATCGGGGTACTTTCGTCCACGATTTAAACCTATGTTTATTCAGCTATAGCATATTCACAATCTCCCCTTTCGGCTTTCGATTAGAAATCATATAAGTGATGATAACTAGTGATCAATTAATTATCAAGCAATCAAAGCAATTATTGAATAAATCTTAAGCAAGTGAAGAAGAAATCAACTAATGTATTAATTCATGAATAAGAGTTTCAAGAGAATCACAAGGAAATCCCTAATAAAGTAATTAGCTCCTAGCCATAGTCACGCTAAGAACTAATATAATCTCCATACATGAACTGAAATAAACAAAGCAAAAGAAAGAAAAGAAAATACTTGAAAAGCCTCAAATCTTAACCTCTTAAGTTATGTTGTATGTACAATGGATGTAATGCATTCTTCTAATGATGTAGAGACTATTTATAGCCCAAGAATCCTTTAGGTAAAGGGTTAAGGAATATGTAGGTAGGAAAAGTTATAGAATCCTTTAGGTAAAGGGTTAAGGATTATGTAGGTTGGAAAAGTTATCCCTTTTGGACCCTGAAAACGTGACAAATTCGGCCCAAAACGTCAAATATTCCGCGTCGGCGCCGTGGCCCTGCAGTCGGGCGCCACGGCGCCTAAAAATCAGAGAGTTTCGGACAACTTCAGTGGTCGACGCCGCGGCGCCGGTGGCGTTTTGTCGGCCGATCTTCGCTTCATCGTCCAGTTTTCATCCGGGCTTCGTCTGATCTTTTCTATACTTCCCGGGACTTTTTAGACTTCGTTTATTGGCCCCTTTAAGTGTGCAATTCCATCTCAATTAAGCTCATTTCATCTTCTTTTCGCCATTTCTCCATTTCTGACCGCTGTGACACAAAAGAAAGGAAACAACCCTAATACTATACTAAACATAAATGAAATGAGTAAAATACTAACTAAAAATTACTCAAAAGGTGTATATAAAATACACCGATCAAACACCCCCAAACTTAAATTTTGCTCGTCCTCGAGTAAAGATAAAAAATAGAAAGAATGACACGGAAGAAAAGAAAATAAAATGACTCAAAGACACTGATCAATTTGCTGCACAATTGTCACTTAGAAAAGCATGAAGGTTAGTAGGATAATATGCAGGAACATATAGCATGTATTTTTAGCATTCTAAGCACTCAAGTCAGATATTTCGCAAATTCAATTCAATCATGCTCAATGGATGTAAAAATACCTAACTATGCATGCCAATTTCAAAATCCTATGTCATGTTTACTTGCTATTCTCCACTAATCATGGATACACATATTAGAGATCTTCAGGGCTTTTCAGGGTTGTAATGTAGGCTTAGACAGGGGTATGTAAAAATAGGCATTTAGGTTCAACTTACGTACCATAAGCTCTTTTTGCTTTCGATTCTTCCCTTTTCTTTTGATTCTTTTTTTTTACCTCATACCTATATTTTCCCTCTTTTGTTTTGAGAGAATGAGGTGTATTATGAATAGCAGACACCCCCAAACTTAGGCTTTTGCCTATTTATTATTATTTTTCATTGGCGTGCAACAAAATTGTTCACTCTCTTTTATCTCTTTTTCAACACTTTATATTCCAACAACTCAATTTTTTCCACTTATGGCACAAATATGAAATTATAGGGTGTTACAGAAAAAATCTTATTTTTGGCTCAATGGGGCTGACTAGTGATACAATTGTGATGTCAGGGATAGGCAAAGAATGGTAAGAAAGGGCTAACAAAGAAATGTCTGAATCATCTCCCTAACATGCATATCCTAACTATTTCGCCTCAAATAGCAAGCAAGCAGACACATAGGTTTAATCACTAACAATGCATAAATCAAGCAAGATACCCCAAATAGTTCGATTTCATGAATTTTTGGCATATCTATCCTAAGTGTTCAGATTTTCTGTGTTACACCTCGTAAGATTAAGACGATAATTAAGAACGTCATTAAGGAAACAAGAAGCAAGTATTGGAAATAAGTATACTTACATATGTTAATACAAAAATTAGTAAACAAGAGGATGTGATTCCGGGAAAAAGTTGGTCACAACGGGTGTGACGTTGGAAATTTATAATGATAACTGTATATTCCCGTTATGGATTAGTAACGTATTGAATAAGTTACGACAACGAGGATACGAGGTCTTATGAGATTTTCAATATTTAAAAGTAGTGGGATCCAAGCTTTAATTTGTACTTGAGGGATTAAATTAAGTAGACAATTAAGAGAAGGGGGTCAAAGTGTAATTAAGAAAATTCAGATTTTTGCCCTTACATATTATTAACCTTTCAATTTCTAATTCTTATTTCATTTTCAAACCTTCTCTCTTCTCTTCAAAACCTCTCCAAACCTCCTCCCAAATCAGATTTTTCCTTACCTCCACAACTAAGTGAAGAACTAGAACAACATCCTCTTCAAATATTAAATCATTCTACAAAATTTGAAGCAAAGAATCAGCCCCAAAACTGTGGAAAAACGCAGCCACTGGACCAAAAAAAACTGCACAGATTTTCCAGTTTTGGACGAAATTTTGGAAGCAAAATATGTAAGGAATGATGGATTAAATTGTGGAATTCATGCATGTCAATTTGGAGTTGAAAAAGTGAAAGATTGGGCAAGAAATCGACGAAGCAGTGGGCTGATTTCGGGACTGTTGGGCAGATTTTTATTCAACTTTGGAGAAGTATATCTCCTAGTATATTAAGAATTTTTAGGTGTTTCAAAAGCCTAAAATGATGTTCGTCGAGTCTAGTTTCCAACTCAACAAACCTCTCATCGATATGACATCGTAGTAGAGAGTTATGGACGTTACAAGTTCGACTGACAGAACAGTGGACATTTCGCCACTGCTGCCCGCGATTTGAGCCTCAATTTTCGGATTTTTGAGACGAATTTGTGGAAGAAATGTTAGAATGATGGAGTAACATTATAGAACACATGCATGTTCAATTGGAGTTGAAGAAGTGAAGAATTGGGCAAGAAAAATTGATAAAACAATGGGTATTCGGACAAAGGGGCACAGATCGAAATAGGGGTTGTTTGGGCTTAAATTAAGGTAATAATTCTTTTTCCTAAGATATAATTGAAGTTGCATGTTGTTGTAATTGAAGTAATGGGCTTTTGTAAGTTGTGATTTATTAAAGGAAAATGTTGGAATATAAAAGAAGAAATTTGATATTAAGAAATTAAGAGAAGAATTGGAATTCTTATTGTTGTTGGCCTAAATTCCATGGAAATTATTGAACATGTTATGTTGTAATCTTAAGGGACTGTTTTGGTAGAATTATGGCGATGAAAATATAAGTTATGAACATGCATAAATGTTATGGTAATTACCACTACATGTCTAAAAGGAAGTAACATATAGAAAGGTGATTTTGCATTCTTGGACTCTCGGATTTGCTAGAAGAATGGATTATTTGAGGGAACATGATATATAGGTGTATTAATCACCTTGATTGCTACTTTGAATACATTCCATAAGTGTAAAGAGAAAGGATGGATAATTGGGGTATATATGTCGAGTAGATGCAACTGTTTTAATATACGCTGGAGTTATGACTTGTTGTTGGCCTGATTGGCTTGTTGGTTAATTGTGGAAGTGCATATAAAAAGAGGAAATGCTGCCCAAATGTTTATAGAAATATGAAGTCGTCATTCGATATAAAGTACGCTAGTAATCCTAAGAATTGACGAACGTGTTACCATTATTATAGGTTGAATTACTAGACGAGACATATCCTAAATAGTGAGTTGGCTAGTTCGACCAAGAGGTATGTGAGACTATCCTTTCCTTCTTTGGCATGATGTTGTGAAAATCTTCCTTCTTTCTTCTGGCATGATTTTAATGAAAGTACGGCGGACGTACGTGATTCCTTCAAAGTTTAGTTTTAATAAAATGATATATGATATGATAAGTACTTTGACTTTCCAAAAGATGTTTTAAAATGATTCATGAGATCGTGCCTTGATTTTCTAAAGGATAGTTTATTTTACTTATTCCATTGAGTCTTATATGATGATTTAAAAAGGCATATGATTATTCCATTGAGTCTTATATGATGATTTGAAATGCACATGATTATCACATGGAGTCTCAGATGATGATTTGTATTGCATATGGTTTCTCATGATATTCTACTTGTGTAAGTTGTGATTGTATGTTATATAGATGGTGTTATGAGGACCGAGTCCCAGAATGGGCCGGGTAGCTATATTTACGGAATATGAGGACCGAGTCCCAAAATGGGTCGGGTAGCTATATGTACAGAATATGAGGACCGAGTCCCAGAATGGGCCGGGTAGTTATATGTACAGAATATGAGGACTGAGTCCCAGAATGGGCCGGATAGTTATATGTACGCAGTATGAGGACCGAGTCCCAGAATGAGCCGGACAGTTATATGTATAAAGCATGAGGACCGAGTCCCAGGATGGGCCGGGTAGTTATATGTACGGAGATGATCTTGATTATGTTGATTGTTAGACATGCATGACTTTCTTTTTATATGGTACAGTTGCATTGGTATCTCTGATTTTTCATATATGTCTCATGTTATCTTCTGTCCAGTTATAATCCTCCTTACAGTAATTCATGTTTTACATACTCAGTACATTATTTAAATCGACCCCTTTCTTCTGCGTTAAATGCCCGCAGTACAGTGTGATCGATTAGGTGACCTCCGGTTTAGGACATCTACCACCAAGAAAGAGCTCCTTGTTCGAGCGATCCACTTTGGTACATACTCTTATATTTCAGACTTATGTATATCTTGGGCACGACGGGTTCTTGTCCCGTCATATGTCATTTTTGTACTCCTAGAGGTCTGTAGAAAGTCGTGGGTTGATTTATGAGGAGTGTAGACGTGTTTGTTTGGCCATGCTTTCGTATTTCTGTTTGGGATGTTCCCTTATGTTGGTGGCAGCCTTGTCGGCTTGCTTATTATATTGTGTTGGTTAGTTGTGACTCCTCTGGAGGCAGGTACCCCCTTATGTATAAACGACCGCCCGCTCATTCGGCTATATGTTGTAGATGCAGCGTTATGCTGTCGAAATTTTATTTGGTATCAAATGGATTATGTATGACAGGTCAGTAATGGCGTCCAATTAGGGCGCCTAGTCGCGGCCCGTCGGGTCGGGTCGTGACAAAAGTGGTATCAGAGCAGTTAGTCCTCGGAATGTCTACAGACCGTGTCTAGTAGAGTCTTGTGTATGGGTATGTTGTGCACCATACTTATACACAGGAGGCTGCCGGACATTTAGGATTGTTTCTATTCTTCCGTCTCTTAGATCGTGTTATAGAGTTGTGTTATTAGGATGATCCGTTTTCTGATGGTTTACTATATTTACAGCTATGCCTCCGAGGAAGGCGCGGTGGTGAAGGAAAATCTACGATGGGGACACTAGTGCACGAGAGCTACCAGGTATCGCACGCGGTCTACTCCTGAGAGTGTGCCCCCGACGACGAGTTCTGCCTCGTCACCAGTTCTAGAGGCTCCCTCTCAGGGGGCAACATCACCCGTATCCGAAACTCCAGTACCTGAGCCTTCAGTTCCCCAGCCAGGGGCACAGGATGGAGATTTGAGAGAGACAGTCCAGCTATTGGCAAGGATAGTAGCGGGGCAGACTTACAGGCAGGAGCCGACAGTTAACCCTATGGCAGACAGTTTGAGGGTTAGAGACTTTCTGAGTTGCAGTCCACCGGAGTTTTATAGGTCAAGGCCCGAGGAGGATCCTTATGAGTTCATCCGCCAAATACAGAGGACGTTGAGAGTGATCAGGGCCTCAGAGACTGAGTCAGTTATATTGGCCTCATACCGGTTGCGCGATATAGCAGTCAACTGGTTTGAGTCATGGGAGTTGTCCAGGGGCGATGGTGCTCCTCCTGCAGTATGGGATGAGTTTTCAGAGGCATTTCTTGGCCACTTTCTGCCTCCAGAGATGAGGTGGGCCAGGGTCGACAGGTTTTTACACTTGAGACAGAACGGTAGGAGCGTTAGAGAGTACAGCCTTGAGTTTGATTCATTGGCCAGATATACACCCACTATTATAGCGGATATGGCAGACAGGGTGCATCACTATGTGATGGGGTTGGATCACTACTTGATCGATGGGTGTATGGCAGTGGCTCTCCAGCCGGGAATGGATATTGCTCGGATCCAGGCATATGCGCAGGAAGTTGAGGACCGACACGCAGGCGCGGCGAGAGATCATGCGAGGACCAACATAAGAGGCTAGGTCGGCGAGTTATTACGGTGAGTCTCGAGGTGGCGGCCTCGAAGCGCGTCCCGGCCAAAGACATAGTACTCCCCTACAGTTCACAGGTGGGAGATTTGACCGTCCATGGTATTCAGGAGCCGGTCAGAGCTCCAGGGCTTCATGTTCTCAGAGGAACATGGGTTCTACTCAGTCGGGGCCACCTTTGCCGCAGTGTTCTCAGTGTGGTAGGCCCCATTCTGGGATATGTCATTCTGGTACAAGTGTTTGTTTTTCTTGCGGCTGTCAAGGCCATATGATGAGAGAAGTTAGTTTGATATCAATTTTCAGGCGAGCCAATTATAGAGTGGAAGGGGAATACAACAGCGCCGAGGGGTAAGTTTATTTCATACCTCAGGCAAGAAAAAGGAAAGAGGATTACAATAATTTGATAAAGAAGGTGAAGAATAAATTATAAGCCTGAAAATGAAGATTACTATCACTTGAAGAAAAATCTACTTTGATAACCAGTGTCTAATCCATCCATTATTAACTATAAAGTCTCCAAAATATTTCATAAATAGGTTACCTAAAGTCTTTGCAAGATTTTATCGAAATTAGATATGAAGGCAGAATGAGACATTGGTCCTCATGGTTGAATATGTGCTTACCTAGAGATAAAGGAAGCATAGGACTTAGATCATTGTTTGATGTGTCTAAAGTCGTATGTGCTAAACTTTAGTAAAATTCCAAACATCTAACAGATTGTGAGATAATTTTATGTGGACTAAATATTGCAAAAGACATTATCCTCGAAATGTACAATGGAAATGATGCTCTTGTGTATAGAAAATGATGTTGGGAGCTAGAGATGACATAGAGCAGGGATGTGGTAGAAGCCAAAGAGTGGAACTGCTAATTTCTGGTTTGAAGAAAAAAACTAGGAGTTTTGTATTATATTGTTCCTGCAGAAATACATGATGGATGAGAGTATTCAAGATGTGAAGGAACTTATGATAGATGGAAGATGGGATTTGTAGAAATTGCAATAGCTATTTTCTAGTGATATAGTGAATCATCACACACAAGAATTGGAGTTGCATAAATTGGCAGAAGAATGTGAAATGTCATGGTAGATAATGACGACTTAGTAAATTTACTGATGGCGGTGCATGAGAGTTTAAAATACAAGTGGGGATGTCCTAAGAAGAGTTGGAAAAGAGACTGGATCATTTGCTTGTTTTTGGAGATACGGTAACGCTGATGTAGGTATTACAACTCAGTTTCTGTAGGTGACACAAGTATTGCGAGTGTGGTGAATTCTTATTGCCCCTCCAAGTTCAAAGTAGTATATGAAAGGGGGGAAATATTATGTGGCATGAAGACAAATGATCATGCACAGGGTGATATATGAGATCAATATGGCTGTCTGTAAGATGCGCAAACTCATATTTTTATGGCAATAAAATATTCTAAAGTACCTTCCTCGGATAATGCAGACGTTGAAGGTTACATGCTAAGACTAGTAAGTAAGATAGTTAAATGGGAAGTGATTAATACAGACCTCATTACAGGCTTACCTAGTACGCAGAAGTAGGATCCTCAATTGTTCCCTGTGCCTCCAGGTAATTTAATTAACTCCTTATTTGATTATAAGTAATTGATGAATTACATATGTGTTATATTATGGCCCTGTGAGGTATCTGTTGGTTTGCTGAATATAGGTGGATAGACATAGTTATAGAAGAGGCTCTGCCAAATTTTTTATAGCATGAGACCTATTATGAACATTCGAGGACGAATGTTTCTAAAGGAGGGAAGGATGTTACACCTCGTAAGATTAAGATGATAATTAAGAACGTCATTAAGGAAACAAGAAGCAAGTATTGAAAATAAGTATACTTACATATGTTAATACAAAAATTAGTAAACAAGAGGATGTGATTCCGGAAAAAAGTTGGTCACAACGGGTGTGACGTTGGAAATTTATAATGATAATTGTATATTCCCGTTATGGATTAGTAACGTATTGGATAAGCTACGACAACGAGGATACGAGGTCTTATGAGATTTTCAAGATTTAAAAGTAGTGGGATCCAAACTTTAATTTGTACTTGAGGGATTAAATTAAGTAGACAATTAAGAGAAGGGGGTCAAAGTGTAATTAAGAAAATTCAGATTTTTGCCCTTACATATTATTAACCTTTCAATTTCTAATTCTTATTTCATTTTCAAACCTTCTCTCTTCTCTTCAAAACCTCTCCAAACCTCCTCCCAAATCATATTTTTCCTTACCTCCATAACTAAGTGAAGAACTAGAACAACATCCTCTTCCAAGATTAAATCATTCTACAAAATTTGAAGCAAAGAATCAGCCCCAAAACAGTGGAAAACGCAACATCGGACCAAAACAAAACTGCACAGATTTTCCAGTTTTGGACGAAATTTTGGAAGAAAAATATGTAAGGAATGATGGATTAAATTGTGGAATTCATGCATGTCAATTTGGAGTTGAATAAGGGAAAGATTGGGCAAGAAATCGACGAAGCAGTGGGCTGATTTCGGGACTGTTGTGCAGATTTTTATTCAACTTTGGAGAAGTATATCTCCTAGTATATTAAGAATTTTTAGGTGTTTCAAAAGCCTAAAATGAATTTCTTCGAGTCTAGTTTCCAACGCAACAAACCTCTCATCGATATGACATCGGAGTAGAGAGTTATGGACGTTACAAGTTCAACTGACAGAACAGTGGACATTTCGCCACTGCTGCCCGCGATTTGAGCCTCAATTTTCGGATTTTTGAGACGAATTTGTGGAAGAAATGTTAGAATGATGGAGTAACAATATAGAACACATGCATGTTCAATTGGAGTTGAAGAAGTGAAGAATTGGGCAAGAAAAATTGATAAAACAATGGGTATTCGGACAAAGGGGCACAGATCAAAATAGGGGCTGTTTGGGCTTAAATTAAGGTAATAATTATTTTCCCTAAGATATAATTGAAGTTGCATGTTGTTGTAATTGAAGTAATGGACTTTTGTAAGTTGTGATTTATTAAAGGAAAATGTTGGAATATAAAAGAAGAAATTTGATATTAAGAAATTAAGAGAAGAATTGGAATTCTTATTGTTGTTGGCCTAAATTCCATGGAAATTATTGAACATGTTATGTTGTAATCTTAAGGGACTGTTTTGGTAGAATTATGACGATGAAAATATAAGTTATGAACATGCATAAATGTTATGGTAATTACCACTACATGTCTAAAAGGAAGTAACATATAGAAAGGTGATTTTGCATTCTTGGACTCTCGGATTTGCTAGAAGAATGGATTATTTGAGGGAACATGATAAATATGTGTATTAATCACCTTGATTGCTACTTTGAATACATTCCATAAGTGTAAAGAGAAATGATGGATAATTGGGGTATATATGTCGAGTAGATGCAACTGTTTTAATATACGCTGGAGTTATGACTTGTTGTTGGTCTGATTGGCTTGTTGGTTAATTGTGGAAGTGCATATAAATAGAGGAAATGCTGCCCAAATTTTTATAGAAATATGAAGTCGTCATTCGATATAAAGTACGCTAGTAATCCTAAGAATTGACGAACGTGTTACCATTATTATAGGTTGAATTACTAGACGAGACATATCCTAAATAGTGAGTAGGCTAGTTCGACCAAGAGGTATGTGAGACTATCATTTCCTTCTTTGGCATGATGTTGTGAAAATCTTCCTTCTTTCTTCTGGCATGATTTTAATGAAAGTACGGCGGACGTACGTGATTCCTTCAAAGTTTAGTTTTAATAAAATGATATATGATATGATAAGTGTTTTGACTTTCCAAAATATGTTTTAAAATGATTCATGAGATCGTGCCTTTATTTTCTAAAGGATAGTTTATTTTACTTATTCCATTGAGTCTTATATGATGATTTAAAAAGACATATGATTATTCCATTGAGTCTTATATGATGATTTGAAATGCACATGATTATCACATGGAGTCTCAGATGATGATTTGTATTGCATATGGTTTCTCATGATATTTTACTTGTGTAAGTTGTGATTGTATGTTATATAGATGGTGTTATGAGGACCGAGTCCCAGAATGGGCCGGGTAGATATATTTACGGAATATGAGGACCGAGTCCCAAAATGGGCCGGGTAGCTATATGTATAGAATATGAGGACTGAGTCCCAGAATGGGTGATCGGTGTATTTTATATACACCTTTTGAGTCAGTTTTAGTTAGTCTTTTGTCCCGTTTTGCACATATAAGTGTCGTATTAGGATAGTTTTTCTTTCTTTTGAGTCAAAATGGTTAAAATGGCCAAATGGCGGAAAAGGAGCAAAAAGAGGGCAAAGAGAGATGCGAGCCGAAACAGAAAGTGGCGAACGAGGGCGAAATCCGGACAGCCATGGCGCCTCGCAGCCTAAAGCGAGGCGCGCGCCACTATTTAGAGAGGCGAAGACTCAGGCCGCGCCTCGAGACAAAGAATGCAGGCGCGCGCTAAACATCCGAGGAGCTACAGAAGATACAGGCTACGCGCCTCGCATGCAGATAGCGGTCGCGCGCCAAAACACCCGACGGATGCAGAACTTCCGCACCTGGCGCTGTCTGCAGCAGCGCGCCGACGCTGAAAAATTAGGTCTTTGACGAAAAATCGCCAGCTCAAGGAAAAGAAGGAGGCGTTTTTAAACCTATAAAAGGAGAACTCCTAGCGCTTTCAAGGTTCTCTTCTGCACAACTTAAGACTTTTGCTTGGAGATTGGATACCATTAATTTAGTAATTTCTTTTCCTTTTCTTTACTTTATTTCAGTTTTGTATGATGCACATGGAATTAGTTCTTGTCATGTCAATGGCTAGGAACTAATTCTCTTATAGGGCTTTCTATGTTGAATTGCTTGAAACTTATGCTATAAATTAATGCATGCTTATGGTTGTTTTTCTTATTGAGAGATCTATCCAATAATTGAGTTGAATTCTTGGTAATTAATTGACAACTAATTATCACTATATGATTTCTAATCAGATTCTGAAAAGGGGGAATTGTGAATATGCTGTAAGTTGGGTAGACATGCTTGAATTGAGGATGAAAATACCTCAATTAGTTATGTAGCGTTGATGAGAGGCTTAACAACCCTAATTTTGCGCATTGTGCGTGACGGTCAACTAGGTTTTTGTTCTTAATCCTCCTATAAAGTTACCCTTATCACCGAAAGGTAGGTAAGGAACGATACTGGGGTTGAGTGTTTATATAACCCTAACGGAGTATAAAACGATTTCAGAACCCGCTTTCTCCAAAAGAAGAATACCATAAGTAATGCATTAGTAAGTAGCATAAGCGGATAGTGAGGATACATAGAAGCCCTATTCTCATCACTCCTGAAGTAAATCTTTATACTTTAAATAGCTTTTATAATTCTTAGTCATAAACAACCAATCACTCATTAATTCACCAAATAGATACTAGAAAATAGATAATTGGTACTTGAACCCTAATCCTAGAGGACGATATTCGGTCTTATCTAAGACTATACTACTTGATACGATAACGTGCACTTGCGTTTAAAGTGTGTGCATCTTACCGCGCATCAATGAGTCGGGTAGTTATATGTACAGAATATGAGGACCGAGTCCCAAAATGGGCCGGGTAGTTATATGTACGCAGTATGAGGACCGAGTCTCAGAATGGGCCGGGTAGTTATATGTATAAAGCATGAGGACCGAGTCCCAGGATGGGTCGGGTAGTTATATGTACGGAGATGATCTTGATTATGATGATTGTTAGACATGCATGACTTTCTTTTCATATGGTACAGTTGCATTGGTATCTCTGATTTTTCATATATGTCTCATGTTATCTTCTGGCCAGTTACAATCCTCCTTACAGTAATTCATGTTTTACATACTCGAGACATTATTTCAGATCGACTTCTTTCTTCGGTGGGCTGCGTTCATGCCCGCAGGCACAGGTGATCGGTTAGGTGACCCTCCAGTTTAGGACATCTACCAGCTGCTAAAGAGCTCCCTTGTTCCGGAGCCAGTCACTTTGGTACATACTCTTATATTACAGACTTATGTATATCTTGGGAACGACGGGGTCCTGTCCCGTCATATGTCATTTTTGTACTCCTAGAGGTCCAGTAGACAATGGGTTGATTTATGAGAGTGTAGACGTGTTTGTTCGCCATGCTTTCAGATTTCGTTGGGATGTTCCCTTATGTTGGTGGCAGCATTGTCGTCTTGCTTATTATATTGTGTTAGTTAGTTGTGACTCCTCTGGAGGCAGGTACCCCCTTATGTAAAGACAGCCTGACCGGCTCGTCTATTCGGGTATATGTTGTAGATGCAGCGTTATGCTGCTGAAATTTTATTTGATATCAAATGGATTATGTATGACAGGTCAGTAATGGCGTCCAATTAGGGCGCCTAGTCGCGGCCCGCCGGGTCGGGTCGTGACATTTTGCTTTAATTCCATTACATTATCTCACTTTACTTCATTAGGCGTTTCAAATAACTACAGCATGCATGATCATAAAAACAAATATGACTCAAAAATACTCAAAAACACACAAAACATATCAAAAAGACTCAAAAACAATAAGACACCCCCCAAACTTAAATCATACATTGTCCCCAATGTGTGAAGACTAAAAATAGAGACAACTTACTGACACAACACAGCGGTCATAACGGAGGTCTGGGAGAAAAAATTCTGGAATTTGCACGGAATATGGCTCTCGGAACTTTCGGCGCCACGGCCTTGAGATTCGGCGCCGTGGCGCCCCAAGTACTGCGGCTCTCTGAAGTTCCGGCGCCACGGCGCTGATTCTGGGCGCCGCGGCGCTGACGACGGCTTTTCCTTTTTTCAGCGTTTTTGCTCCTTTTTCCTCAGAGTTAGCTTTCAGTCCACCTGTCATCCAACAACACAAAACAAGAACCCAAGACCGTGAGACAGTTCAAGACTAAATAAAATAAACTAAAGACAAAAATCAAACTAACATAATTAAAAACATTGGGTTGCCTCCCAATAAGCGCTGTCTTTAACGTCTTTTAGCCGGACACAGTTAACCTTTACAAGTGCCCATTGGATCCTTCTGCGAACTGCTTGCAATCCGCATAGTTATTGTTGCAGGTCTCACTTTTCCTTCAACAATCTTTTCAACTAAGGGCTTCAGATATAAGATTATCCCCCAAGTACACAAGACATGCTTGTCTTCTAGGCTCTCTATAATGTAGGGATCAGTGAGATTCTCAACATCTCTCAACTCTAGGGGGTGCCCTTGATGGTATGGACTTCCTATTTGGGGATAAAAATGATAGATGGTGGTGTTTCTTCTGCAATAGGTATAGGAAAAAGAATTTCCAAAGAATTCAAAAAGGTGAATAATTGGATCTCAGTAATCTTTTCCTTCTCTACACTAACTATCTCGCCAGATTCCTCAATAGCTGGGTGTGGTTCAGGCTCCTCAATTTTCTTACCACCTCCCATAATGATGTCTCTAGGCAGATTTGCTTGAGGTGTATTGCTCATCTTATCCATCAGTTGCCCTATGTGGGTCTCCAATTTTTTGAGGGACTCCCTTGTCTCAGCCATAAACTGAGTCTGGCACTTGGTGAGCCTGAGTATGCCTGCCTGCAACTCATCTAGATCTTCCTCTAGAACCTGTGGGTTAAGCTGCTGTTGATGACTCCACTGTCTCTGATAGTAGTAGTCCATGTGTCCTGAATTTTAATTTTTTTTGTTAACCTACAAAATAAGAAAAACAATAAAAAGTGATAAAAAGATGCTCGCAAAACAAGTTAGAAACTTGTTCTTGGAGCAACCAAATTAGAAATAAGAATAGATAAATCGATATTGAAAGTACGCTTCCTCGAACGGCGCCAAAAACTTGATGCGCGATTTATGCACACACTAAACGCAAGTGCACGTGTCGTGACAAGTAATATAGTCTGGGTAAGACCGAATATCGTCCTCAGGGACTGGTTTTCAAGTACCGATTATCTATGCTTTAGTTTCTATTTGGTTAACGTTAATTTATTTGGAATTCTAGACTAATAATGCAGGAAATAAACTAATTATGAAAATACTTTGATTTAAATCAGTTATGACGGAGAATTAGGGCTTCCAAGATCATCAACTATCCACACTATTCAATCATTAATACAATTAGACTGACTTCTTATTCTAAGTTAAGATAACAGGTTAACTAAGCCGTTTTATACTCCTGTTAAGGTAATATAAACACTCAACCCCAATGGAGAACCCTTCTATCTTTCGATGACAAGATTGACTACAAAGGGGGATTAAGAGCAATAACCTATTAAGCTACACAAGTATCGGGGTACTTTCGTCCACGATTTAAACCTATATTTATTCAGCTATAGCATATTCACAATCTCCCCTTTCGGCTTTCGATTAGAACTCATATAAGTGATGATAACTAGTGATCAATTAATTATCAAGCAATCAAAGCAATTATTGAATAAATCTTAAGCAAGTGAAGAAGAAATCAACTAATGTATTAATTCATGAATAAGAGTTTCAAGAGAATCACAAGGAATCCCTAATAAAGTAATTAGCTCCTAGCCATAGTCACGCTAAGAACTAATATAATCTCCATACATGAACTGAAATAAACAAAGCAAAAGAAAGAAAAGAAAATACTTGAAAAGCCTCAAATCTTAGCCTCCTAAGTTGTGTTGTATGTACAATGGATGGAATGCATTCTTCTAATGATGTAGAGACTATTTATAGCCCAAGAATCCTTCAGGTAAAGGGTTAAGGATTATGTAGGTAGGAAAAGTTATAGAATCCTTTAGGTAAAGGGTTAAGGATTATGTAGGTAGGAAAAGTTATCCCTTTTGGACCCTGAAAACGTGACAAATTCGGCCCAAAACGTCAAAAATACCGGCTGGGCGCCGCGTGGTTCGCAGCTGCGCCACTACCGAAAATCAGAGAGTTTCGGACAACTTCAGTGGTCGACGCCGCGGCGCCGGTGGCGTTTTGTCGGCAGATCTTCGCTTCATCGCCCGGGCCATCCCAAGCTTTCGATCTTTTCTATACTTCCCGGGACTTTTTAGACTTCGTTTATTGGCCCCTTTAAGTGTGCAATTCCATCTCAATTAAGCTCATTTCATCTTCTTTTCGCTATTTCTCCATTTCTGACCGCTGTGACACAAAGAAAGGAAAACAACCCTAATACTATACTAAACATAAATGAAATGAGTAAAATACTAACTAAAAATGACTCAAAATATGTATATAAAATACACCGATCACAACATTCCCGAGCCCTTTTCCTTAATCTCTTTTAATCCAATTCTCATTCCAACATGTTATATAGGTTATATAATCTCTCAACAACAATATTTCCTTCATTATATAGCATGCAACACATGTAAATAACGACAACAATTCCAACGATCCAATGGCACAAAATTGTCTCAAATCGTCCAACAATATATCTATCACATACACATCTTATTTTTCATTTCTTCATTAACATAATTTCATCCCTTAAACATAACAATAAGTAATATCCAATTACTGCGAAGGAATAAGAATCATTACCTCATTTTTTAGCCTAAAAACGTCCAAAACAGTCCGGGGGTAAATGGTCCGCAGTTTTCGTTTCGCTCCACTTCATCAAGTTCCAATCACATACATGTGACCCCTATGAACTTATACACAACTTCACTTTGTATTTCACTTCCAAAAAGTCGACGTAACCTTAGGGTTTCACACCCTCATTCTCGGTCAAGGCCCTTGGCCGAGAGCTCTCAAAAGGACACAATATATTTGTGTGAAATTTGGCTAAGTGTAGAACAAGTCTTGCAAGCCCTCTCTAATATATAGATGTATATCCAAGTAGCAAGACAAGTGGAGTGGGACCCACATGACCAACTTGTCCACTTGTCTCACAAATATCTTGCCAAGTCTACCAAAATATCTAAGGTCAAATAGTCAAAGTCTTCCAAGACAAGTGGGGGTGCCACGTGTCACCCTATGATTCGTCCAAAATTATTTCATCTCCCAAAAATCCATAATTGGCCAAAATATGAAAAATCTTGTGGGCCCCACAAAATCATAAAATTTCCCGGGTGGGCCCCACATGACCAAATCCGAAACTTGAAAATCTAAAACTCCAATACATTCTATGAATCCCAAATACCAAATTTGAGAATCAAATTCCGTTTAATAAACATTTTTCCTTCTCGAGGTTCAGAGATTTTTTCCGGAATTTTCATTCTTTCCAAAATTCAAATCTCATTTTTTACGTACGTTCTCATCTCAATCTCTTGAAAATACGGGGTGTAACAACTAAGTTCCCATGTCCTACAACTACATTTCTTTGACATTAGATCGACAATGTGTGTATCGATTCCCTCAGACACTTCAAACCCATCATCACCACTGAAATAGACCTCACAATTTTCAGCAATAACCACAAAGTCCTTATAAATCTCTAATGTTGTGGGACTGTATTACGTAGCCCATTTATGCACTTGACTTTCATTTGCTACCAACATGTCCATTACCTACATAATGTTAAGATGTTAATTCTGTGTGTTAAAACTAAATTGAAATGGTCAAGTATTACCTTTAATTTGATATCTTCAAGCATCTTGATAATTGACTTGTGCCTTTCCTCCAAAATCGACTTGTTAAATGACTCTGTGATGTTGTTATCCACATTTTGATTCTTGAAAGTTGTGTCAACGTAGGCTCTAACCCAAGTCACAGTTGGGTATGTTAATAAATTCTCAGCAGCTGACTGATCCATCTCACATATAACCTTCAAATGGTCCCAAAACTCTTCATGATAAGAGCTCCATGCACAATGCCACATCTTCTTCTTCAATGCTTCAGAACCACCCCATATTTTCAACCAATTGTGCTCTATAGGTTTAGCATAGAAGCTTCAGGTAACTTTGTCTGAATTGCATCAATTAAACCCTGCATATATACATCACATTTTCAGTTTTTCAGATTTCAGATTTTCAGTTTTCAGAATTTCAATTTTTCAGTTAATAAAAATATCAACTAGCCATGGTACTTAAATCAGAAATGTTTTACCTTTTGCATATCAGACATGAAGGTGATTCCTTGGCCTTACTGCAGGTTTAGTGAATTCTTCAGTATTCCTAAAAACCAATTCCAAGTGACCTTGTTCTCTTTAGAGACTACTGCCCAGGCTAGTGGATAAAAATAATTCATTGAGTCTTGACCAACAACTACCAACAGTTGTCCTTTAGTCTTTCCTTTCAAGAATGTGTCATCCAATCCTATGAAAGGTCTTAACCCACCACTAAATCCATTCTTTATTGCATTAAAATATATATATACATTCTTAGGAACTTTCGTACTCCCGTTTCAAGTGCATCCCTAGATATGTTGATTACAACATCACTTCCAGGGTTGCTATTCCTCAATTCATTGGCATAACTCTCTAACTTATTATACTCATCATTGTAACTACCACTAAGTTCTCCCAAAATTATTCTCTTGGCTCTCTTACATTTATGAAGACTAACATTGACATTAAAGGCGACTTTCAATTCTGCCCTCATTTCTTTGACCTTCACTTTTTGGATCATTTTGTAGCTTGTTTTGGAAATAATGAGCTATTCAAATGTTGGATGTCAATTTTGGATCTTTTGCATTCCTGGTTGACAATTGTGTTCATTGACCAATGTTTTAACTAAAACCCCGAGCCTGTTCTTACATTTACTGATGGAACATTTAAAAGGACAACCCTCAACACACTTGTACGTAACCCTAGATTTGTCACTTTTCAACAATACCAACCCTTTATTTTTCGAGAAGGCATAAAACTTCATAAACATTCTAGCCTCAAGGATATTTTTGAAAGACATTCTAGGATAAATAGTTTTGAAATGCTCTAACTTAAGTGTAATCTCTCTTTTATTTTGAAGTCTAATAAGCTCTAATTCTACAGCATCAAAATCATCATCACTAGACTCATTACAAAAAGAGTTTAATGATTCATTGGCACTGTCACAGTCTGTGTCAGCCTCAACATCAATACAATATGACTCAGAATGTTGTGCAATGTTAGTCATATCTACGACATCAACATCTAATTCACATTCATCTACGACATCAACATCTAATTCACATTCATCTACAAGTGTTGCCATGACAATGATCTGTAAAAAATAATACAACACTCGGGTCAAAAAAATTCCATGTCGACAATTGAGTTCACTATCGATTAGAAATTTCTATGTCGACAATTGACTTAGAACCATATAACTATCGATTAACACATAAAGTTAAGAAATTTCTAACATTCTTGAACGCGATTAGTAGATTGGAATCGTCTGAACGTTAAGACTGAACTCGATGAAATTTCATACCTTGGAAGCTTCGATTCTCGGTTTGGGAAGACTGAACTCGATGAAATGTACGGTTATTGAAATCGATGGAAAAGCTTGGATTCTCGATTTGGGGAAGATTGAAATCGACGGGTCTGGATGAATCAAATCGCGAGTGTAGGATTTTAGGGCAAGTAAATCGTTGGTTCTATTCTGGGTTTAATTAAACACAGACGGGTCACGGGTCAGATTGTATTTTATTGGGTCTGTGAACATGTGGCGTCCACCTGGGCAGCTCAATTAATTTTGGGCAAATTCTACAAGTTTAATAACGGGAAGGATATATTTGTCCTCAAACTTTGACGGAGGACAAATATGCCCATTTTTCTTAAGTTTGGGGGCAAATATGCCCCTTTTTCGTAGAATAAATAAACCCCTTGTCGCATTTTCGATGGTTACAATAAAACAATAAATAAATAAATATGTGTAGTGGGCGTTGGATATTATTTAATTGATGTTTAAAAACAATATTTGAAAAAGAAAATTGCTAGTTAGAGTTATGCTTGAACATGATTACTTGAAAAAAAAAGTTGAAATTTTGAAAGGAATGCTATTATTATACGCGAAATACTTCTCAAATAAAATTTTCAACTTCAAATTTCCTTTTTCAAATGAAAATTAAAATAATGGATACAATGGCCAAACTTCATGGTGCAAATAATGACTTGGTAATTTGCAAGTGGAGTCTTGGTATCTCTCTGTGTCCATTATACAATGATAGGATTGATTAGAGACGGAGTTTAACATTTAATTTTCGTAGTTTGCTAGTGATATTCCCTATTTAATGCTTGAAAAATAGTTTGACACAAAACTTTTTAGAAATTTTGGTAAATTATATTTCTTGATATGTTGTGAATTTTTAATAATGGAATGGTGACGAAATTTGTGGGACGTCCCAGAATAAATTGGGAACAAGGAGCATAAATAACAGGAACGTAAGGATATTCAAAAGGTTCGTAGTGTTCTTGAGTTACCACCTACTCCGTCGTCTTAATTTGACTAGGGACAAAGTGTAATAAATGATGTTTGAATTGTCAACCTACTTAATATAGAAAGAGACGCTCTTTTTGGAACAGACAAAAAAAAGTAAGACACTTAAATTGGGACGGAGGTTGTATTATTTTGTTTTGAGTTGGATGCTCAAATTATTTCATATGGTATGATCAGAATCAACAATTGATAAGTTTATTCTCACTATCATAAGTTTCTATTCATTCAAGATGCCTGGACCACAAAAAAATTGGTTACATGTGCTTTCTAACTCTCATAAGTCTGGGTTCAACTTCAAGATGTGTAAATCTCAAAAAACAAAATTACATATAGGAGTTTGTCGAGTTTCCCTCCTTGTTTGAGACTGAAACATAGTTGTTATTGTTGATGTATGACTTTGTCGAGTTCCCCTACTTGTTTGAGACTGAAACTTAGTTATTGTCACTGTTGTATGAGTTTGTTGAGTTATATAATGTCTCAAGCGGTTAGATTGCATGTATAGGAGGGTGTTGAGTAACATATCTTCAACTAGATATTTCATGGACAAAATATAGGATCGAAGGCTCTTGCTTGTTCATGGATCATTTCAAATGACTTGTTCTTTGTGAGATCTAGTTCATACACTTCATCAGTCTTCAGTAGTGAACGTTACACGCTTAGTAAAGAGTGAAGACTATAGATGTTTACAATAAAATTAATACAATTTTGACAAGGAGAGAAACATCTTAAGTGTGCAGACAGATGATTCAAAGCCAAACTGACAATGACTCGTCCTAAATTAAAGAATTCTAAAGGATGAAAGATGAGAAAGACAGTGCTTGGTTGATCATAAGAAGAAGGTAGTAGTAGTTCTGAAGTATCTCTATAAAAGAACTTACAAAATCCATGAAGTGCATTCTGTCCATTTGATGCAACTCTGAGTTTTAGTAGTTTCAAGTGTAAATGAAAAGGCAGAAATTAGACAGGTAAGAAGTGAAATAAATTGAATTGTTCGACTTTTATCCTTAAGTTAGACAGCTGTGGAGGTTTGGTCCCTTGCAAGAGAACCACATTATGTGAACAAACATCCTGCTCTAATTTCCAGGTTGAAGCAAGTTTTTGCTGATGGAAATTTAATGATTATCTCTTATGTATTGCAAAGACATGGTAAGCATTCTACATTCTACTTCAAGGGAATGTAAATCACATGTGCCTAGTTACAGTTCATAACAGAAATGTGGAGATTAGTCAAGATGTCTATGCAGAGCGGAAAACATAACATGCTAGTGAGAGATTAGACCTGTTGCGGAAATTAAATCCAAACTCGAGAAACAAAACAAAAGAGAAAAAGTAAGCAAAGCTAAAATCAATTATAAGACCAACGGCTAGGCTGTAAGATATTCTGAAATTGCTCAGTCAGCTTTCACGATAAGCATGGTATGTCAAAAGTTTATATAACATACCAAAACACATAACAGGAAAAATCTTTATGAATGAAACCACCACCAATAATGTAAGGGAAGGGATAGACAAATCTAGGATTGGTAAAGAACACTGATACCAGAAATATATTAACTTCAATGGCCAAAATGCTTCAGTCCCCAACAAGTTAGGAAGTTGGGACAAGGTGTAAAGGTGGCATTAGTTACAAGGTTATAGGAGCTGATTAGAAAAGAAGGTAGAACCTCAAGGGAAGATTAAGTCACTAAGAAAAGAAGGTACTCAAGGGACAATTAAGTCACTAAGATGTCCATACTAGGACAAGAAGGTTCATCCTTTTGGAATTATTTTTTTTGTTGATAAGTTGATAACTTTAGATATATCATGTGAGATTTTAGACATAATGTTTGTTGATAACTTTAATCTCCAACAAGAGGAGTGCAGTGTCTTCCCATGACCTGTTTGCTATGTTCGATTGTGTAATTAGCATCATAGCCAATGAATGTCCTCAACTCGGAGAAGAAGATGGTATCAGAAAACCTTGGTGAATTGATAGACTGTATGGATACCTAGTGATTTGGAAGCCTCAGTACACACTCTTAATATATCACACAAAAAGGGAAAGCCAGGTCAAATTCTAATTCTGAAAATAAGGCGTATTCTATGAACTTAGAAACCTGATACAAAAGTAATAGAAATCTCTAATTTCATTAATCCACCCCCCTCAACCATGACATCTCATATTATCATCAAAAGAGATTTATGAAGCAAAGAAGGAAGCTTCTTCCATTATAAATTCTCAGTAATGCAATGTACAGCTGACACAACCTAATATGTATATATAACATGAAGCAATAGTAATATCCAGCATTTTCCATTGTAGTAAAAAAATAACTTGGCCACATACTGCAATATAGAACCTTATTCATATTGTACCAAACATGTAATTCAGAAACTAGAATACTAATCTGAGGAAGCCAAAGAACGCTTCCTCTAAATGCCTCAGATAAAAATGAACAAAAATTAAAAGGCAGGATTGAAAATTGAAAGATCATGAAAAGGGTGAGCTCCCCTTATTTCACATTATTATTCCTCTTCAGCATCTTCCTCTGCAAAACTGAGAATTTGACAGACTGATGATGGCTCCTTATCTTCATCATTGCTGAAAAATGATTTCTTCCCTATCAACTCTACCACTCTTTTAGCAGGTCCAGAATCCCTCGGAGTCTCATTAATGTTGCACCGAGCAATCCTAATTCGCGGTAGCAAATCAGGCTTCACAGTAATATTCAGTGGAGATTTTTCACTCTCTGTGCTAGCATGAACTACTATCTCACTAGGAATTTCCCATCTCTTTTTCACCCTACTACTACTTTCAGTACCCAAATTGTTGTTATCCGTTTGAGATGCACGCGTTTTCCCAACAGATAAAGATCGTTTCTTTTCAGTTCTCTTAATCTCAACATCCTTATCATTCTCAGGTAAAGACCTCTTTCTCACTACTGATGACTGATTTGTACTCTGATTATACCGACTAGCCACAACCCTACCCGGCCTCTGAGGCTTCTTATTAGACTTTTCGCCATCTTTGAATAACTTCTTTGGTTGAACTGAACTTAAAAACCCATCATCCTTTCTAACATTCTTCTTTGATGCAATTGTAGTAACTGCCTGCCTTGGAGCCACCATAGTTCTTGCTACAACTGAACTTTTCCCCCTTTCTTTACTACTCAAGCTCTCTTCTTCAATCTCTTGAAGCTTCCAAAAACAAGATTTTCGCCTATTTGTAATTGGCTGGACAGGAGTAATCATTTCTTGCTTACCCAATTTCCCTGCCTTTGTTCCTGCAAGAATCTCCGATGGCCCCATACTTAACCCTCGACGCGTTGCACCAAAAATCTCAGATGGTCCTAAACTAACACCCCTTCTTTGCACATTTGTTTTTGCACTCATTTTTTGCTCCATAAACTTTGCTGCAACAACTCTTCCTCTTTTTTCAACAGTCTTAACAACACTTTTATCAGCCTTCTCAATTCTCAATGCCTCTAGTTTCGAATTCAATCTACTAATCTCCATTTCAATTTCTTCAATTTCCTCATCAATCTTCTTTACATCACGCAAATCATTATCATTTCCACTCTTTCTAGTGAAAATGGGCTTGTTTGACTTGATTCTTGAATTTTCCATATCCCCATTACGTTGAAGTGGCTTAATGGGCATTGGAGATGGGATATTAACAGACAAATTCTCATATAAAGGAATTTGATTCTCCTTACTTGACATATCAGATTCAAAGGAATCAGATGGCCTCAACCAAGAACGTTTCAATGAAGACAAATCTTGAGAGTCACCATTATCAAAGGCAGCATTATCCCATATCTGAACATCTGTTGGATTAATACCATCTGGGTATTGTAATACACTCATTTTTCTCAAATGGGTGTCAAGAATTTTCTCAAAATAAGGTGTAAAAATATGAATCTTCAGAAAGTTTGGTTGTGAATTAGGGAATTGGTTTGAGCCTTTTTGTATTTTCAAGTTTTTGACCGTTGGGGATAGGGAAATAAACACGTTGGATTGTACGCTCTATCGTGGCCGTTGGATATTAAACGGCTTGAATAGACGCTCCGATTTTGATTTAAAGGCTTAAAATTGGATCATAAACGGAGGTTAAGTTGTGATTTAACACCGTGGTTACGCTCCTCTTCCCTTTTAGTCGTTTGGTAGAGGCTGCACTAATAAAAATAAGTTCTTGTATTAAAATTTAGTCCATCCAATACACTATTTAGTTACTCAATTTAATTTAATTATGTCTAATACATGAATAACTTAAACACTATTTAGCTAGTTACATGAAATAGATCTCACAAAAAAATAATACTATAATTTTTATACAGTTGTCAATTAGCTCATAACTCAATTAAATAAATAGAAAATCCCACAAATATTCAAAGCTATAATTATAAAGAAGATTGTGTACAATTTTATTATAAATTGTTTATCTAATCTTTAATACAATGAATCAAACATTTGATAAAAAATAATTTCAACATTACAATTCCTGCATTACTAATACATGCATTAATAACCTCTGCATTACTTATCTTTGTACCAAACGACCTTTAGGAGAGTGATAATACGTCCAAACGTCATCATTGATATAGCAACACGATCTAATCACATGGTTGATTTACCTTTTTAGGATATGGATAACATTTTATTTCTATTTTTAAGCGTCGTGTAAATATAATTTTTGAAAAATTATTTTTCAGATAACGTTTTATTCGGGTCTAATATTTATTCATATAATGTTCAACCGACAAAATATTAGACCATTGTTTAACATTTATAATAACGTACAAAATTTTTGATTGTTGTCTAACATTTGTTATAATTTTTTAAAAAAACTGTGGTCTAACATTTTTTCGTAAATTATTTAATTCTACTCAAAAGAAATCTTTAAACCGTAATCTAAAAGTTCTATAAATTATTTTAAAAAACATTAAAAAATGATTATGTATTATAAATAATTATCCCAAAAAAGAGATAATCGGCAAACATTTTTTTGTGAAGATTTTCCTTCAAAAGCAGTGGTTTTAATTTTTTGCACCTCAAATTAGTGATCTTAATTTTTTTCCCTTCCCCTAATACCATGACATTTGGATTAGGGTTCGAACCGTGGCTCAGTAAAAAAAAATCGCAAGCCAGAATTTTGAATTCGGGAAAATAATTAGACCTTATGCTTGATTGATCAGGTAGAGTTTGAGGCAAACTCTGAGTTAAAATACAGATTGAAATTATGCCTGAAGGTAGCAAAATTCTACTATATAAAACTATGTCTTGTGAATTCAAACTCTACCTTGCGATTTATGTTTGGATGCAACAATGTAAAAGAGTTGTTATCAATAAATGATGTTTGGATAGTTTTGATCAAAATTGCTTTTGAATGTAGAATTACCAAAATGGACATTTAGTCAATACATATAAATAAAAATTACTAATAAATGGAAGTATGTAAATAAAAATTACAAATAGATAATAGAATTTAAAGTGCAATATAGTACTTAAATATTAGTAAAATATTATTACAATACTAAAATAATAAAAAAATTTGATACTTCAACTTGGGTATATTTATTTCTTGTTTGTTCAAAATATAATGTATTATAGTAGTAATATTCGGAGTATTTGAAAGAAGACAATAGAAAAAAGAGAAGGATAATCCTCGTATAATCAGACAACGTTAGGATGTTTGAGGAGTTTAAAGTTCTAATCTGCAATTGCACATGAACAAATGTCAACTTTAGTAGTATATTTGATTATTTTTTTTAATTAAAACAGAACATGAATAGTATATTTGATTTTTTTTAGTAATTATTTCTAGATATTTAAAGAGGGCAATGAAAATATTATATTTGGATTTTTTTAGTAATTATTTCTAGATATTTAAAGAGGGTAATGAAGTTGTATATTTGAATTTTTTTAGTAATTATTTCTAGATATTTAAAGAGGGTAATGAATGTGGATAGAGTTGTTGATGAAAATTAAATAGAGTAATAAAGAAAATGGTAAAATTCAAATTGAAATAAATGGTAAAAATATTTCTGATGGAAGCACTTCTGGCAGAAGCTACAAATTTTAGCTTCTCCAGAAGCACTTCTGAAAAGTCAAATCAAACATGTCAATTTTGTCATTTCCACGAAAATGAATACCCAGAAGCCAATTCAAACAGACTACATTTTGCATTATTTAAATAAGAAGTTTTTCACCGCTTGGCCAAACAATCTCTAGGTATCACATGTTCACATTTTTTTTTTAAAAAGTCCTTTATTTAGAATTTGTTGTTCCGGTATTTGAGCGAGCTTATTCGGTTTCTTCCATATCCTGCATTATGTTTTCAATCACTTATGATCCCCTTATGGGCTGTATACTGTGAAAAATAAAAAATTACGACATCAAAATTGAAATAATTTTTTTTTGAATTACGGTATTTTGATATTCATTTAAAAATGATATAATATCAAATATCGTGCCAAAATACTTAATTACATATGCAATTCATATATGTATATATATTATAGTATAGAAAATAAGTTAATTAATCTAAATATATATTATTATTTTTAAAAAAAGATAAAAATACCAGAATTTTTTCAACTAAAAGTTTCATGACTTTACAGCTAAATATAAACTAAATACTTAGTTACATAGTCATATACAATACAAATTACTCAAACATATAAGCCATTTCCTATTTCCTATTAACAGTAGTGTTCTCGCCCCGAATTCTACCTTCTGCCGTTGTATCGGCTGATCGAATCGAGAGATAAATTGATTCCTTAACTCAAGCGATTCGAGCTGGAAACGGAACTCTAATTTCCAGCAATAGGTTCTCCAACTACTCCATTAAGCGTTAGGACGGTGGTACTAGTGAACTAAGAGGTAAGAAAATATGAATATAGTTGAATACAATAAAGATAAACAGATAACGTAAGGATAAAAGATAAAGATAGATAAATTTTAGTTTGTTTGATTGCGTGTGTAAAAATATGTACAAAGAATGAGTATTTATAGTACAAAAAGAAGAATAAATTGTACAAATGTGCCCCCCATGTCAGCCGTCAAGTAACCCACTAAGTCCAACGACCGATTGTGGGGGAGGTGGTGCCGATTTTCTCGCCCTCTACTCCTCCTGCTCGGATAATGGCCCTTGATTTCAGCTGTTGTTGGTCGTTACCGCTTTTAGGGGTGTAGATACCCTTTTGACTTGGTCGTTGAGGCGTCTGCATATGAATGGGTCCCGATCGTACCTCTAACTAACGACTTCGGCTAAAATGCCTTAGTATCCGATGAAGTTCTTGTAGTCGAGGGCTAGGAGTAAATTCAGATCCTGAATAGTTCGGCTGTCATTAAATTCGGCTAAACACTTGAATTATTTTTTATTGTTAACAATTGCCCCCTACATAAACTCGAGTGTGGTTGTTGAGTTAATGCATTCGAGAATAGTCGTCATTTCAGTCTGACAGCCGTGCATGACACTTTAATCATCTTGTCTCTAGTACATGCAATGATGACTACTTTTTTGGAGGGTGTTTCTCCTTTATCCGAGGCGTCTTTATTGCCACAAATTGGCTCTGATGATATTTTGTCGTGCTTTTAAAAATAATGAATTAATCTCAGTCACGCCTCTGCAGGTTATTTAAGGAAAGGTTTCTCATAAGTTTATCACCCAACTTTTGGCCCTCTTCTTAGTCGAAAACCATGATTTCATCCTTTTTATCTCAAAGACCAGGAGCAATTATTCTAGTCGCTGATCATTGCCTTAGTTTTTATTGATGAACCGCTGGTCCTGACTCTGTATGGTGGATCAGAACAAGGTGATTTTCTCTTATTTCAGTACCTCAGCTCGATAAACCATGACTTCCTTTTTCTTGTGACTGGTTTATCAGCGACCATTGTTTGGCTAACCTTCACACCTGGCCGACTATGGTTGCTCACTATTCAGGTCGGTCATCCCGAGTGAAGTTGGTCGTAAAGGCCAACTGGAGGCGCATGGATCCTTTAGATGCCGCCGTACTGTTGGGGTTTGATTTCCACTGTAACGACGGGCTCGGGTATGTGTGGAGCCTCTGTTTTTATTCTTGGTTTGCTTGGATGTGAAAATTCATATCCCACCCTTTAGCTTCAGCATTGCTCTCAGCATCTCTAAGTAAATTTGAAACAACCTCGCAGGTGTGATGGGCCATTATTTTTTACCATCTGGGATGGCGTTTCTTCGCCTGAGTTGTGTGACCGACCTTATGACACATGCGTGTGAGAGAAATGATTTCCCTTGTATTTTGTGACCAGGCAACCGGTCTGTGGCTGTCATTTAGCTATACATCTCTAGTCGGAGGGAATTAGTTTATTTTATGCGACCAGGCAGTCGGTCTGTGGCTGTCGTTTATTCACGCATGTCCCAAATCGAAGGGTCTTTTTTAAATACTTGTCGTTTACATTTCTATCCATTTCCTAGTCATGCATGTTTATTAGTGTAACACTCCATTTTAACCGTGGTCGAAAACGGGAGTACTACGTATGGTTGATTCCTAGATGTATTTAAAGGAGTCGCCACCTAATTAATTAAGTGAATTAGGACACTTGATTTATTGCAATAAAAATACTGCAATTGATCTCCATTTAATGGTCTGTGAAATTAATGAGATTCTGGATCAGGGTTCTTTATTATCCTAAAGGGAAGGGGTTAGGCATCATTTAAGATCCGCTAACTTGCGGTTGTCCGTTCAAACCTAGGTTAATTATTTATAGTCTTTTTATTCTACCTATTCTAAGCATTTTTACATAATTTACAATTACAATAAAATGCAATACAGAATAATAAAGCTAAAATTAAATGCGGCATAAAATAAAACTCCGAGACATTCATTTTGAAATGCATCTTCGGATACCTGCATAAACACTTAGTAAAAGTGTTAGTAATATAATAAATAATTTTAAAGTAATAGCAAGAATTAATAAATAAAGCAAAAATAAATATGTCTTTTGCACAGGGGAGGCCTTGGAAATCAGACGGAGATTCATTCATCGGCCAATATTGCTAGAAAACAATAAAATAGATAAAACTTTCGGATCCGCGCCAAAACAGTAATAGTTTTAAACACGGAGGGCTCAGATATATATAAAAAATAAAGTAGGACAGCCTAAACAAGTGCGGCTGCGAGAATTCATCTTGCCAGCACATGTTGGTTATCCGGTGTAAGTGGAAGAAATCATCATTGCCCGGAAAGATTCATTTATTTTATTTTCCGTCTTTGCAACTGTGGAGGCCTCAAAAATCGACGGATAACTTTTTCATTGGCCAATGTAGTATCATATTCAAATCAGTTAATATCAAATGGGCAATATCTTTTCATTTCAAATGTACCAGTTGAATATAGTAACTGAATCAAAAATAAGCACCAAGTGTTTTCCTTTTTCAGTGTAATACCTGAGCCTTATCAGAGAAGAAGAAAACAAACAACAACTTGTTATATACATAATAGTAGCTATTTTGCCTCAAACATATCTCAAGAATGCATCATGTTTCAGCCCTCAAAACAAATACAACAATTTACCTCAAATGAAACAATTCCACACCACTTAATATAGCAACAAAATGTGGTCGCATCCCATCTTAAAATGCATTAATCCTCAGACCCCAAATGACAACTAAACAACAAATAAGCATTCTCAACGGTAACAAAATGGTCTCAAAGTGCAATCAGACAATGATAAACCAACAAAAATTTGCAAGATTAAGAACGTTCAAAGTCAGCCAGTTACAGGGCAAGAATGTCAAAACAATTCCTGAAATGGTGACACACCAGCGGTTCGCCGGAAGCAGTAAAATGCACGGAAACAGTAGAGCTCGCCGGAGTTCTAAAACACCGGCGAATCACCAAAACAGAAATCAAATCAGTCTCCAACCAAATATACCAACAACAAATATCCGCAAACAAAAACAGGATTCGCTAGAATTTCCAAGAACTCTGTTAAGACATAAAGATCAGAAAATAACGTTAAATCAGTCCAGCATAGCCAACAAAAGAGATACAAACAGTGTTATCGCCGGAGTTAACAACACGAAAAGGCAGCGGGCAGCGGCGTCGCTTCCACGGCGAGGTCGCCGGAGCGACGCCACCGCAGTGGTGAGATTCGACGGAGCGGTGAAAGCGCGGTGTGGGTCAGTGACAGCGAGTGTTAGTGGGATGTGTGGGGTGAGGTCGACGGGTGAGTAGTGGTCGACGGAAGCGGTGGCGATGTGAGTGTTTAGGGGTCGGTTGGAAGGAAATGAGGTCGATGGAGATAGTTTCGTAAGAATGAGAGAAGGCTATATTGCTGAAAGCGGATGAGGGCGGTATACTACTGGCGGCGTGTTTTAAAAGGGGTAAGGTTTTTATTTATAGTGTGGGATTAGGTTTAGGGTTTGGATTTTGGGTATTGGTATTGGGTATTGGGTATTGGAGGGAAAAGATGAAAGGTGTATTGGGCCTCATTGGGCTTGTTTTTGCCATGATTGACTGGTCCAGATTGTGCTCGATCAATCGTTTGATGAAATGCAAAACGGGTTAATTATTTAAAAGAAAAAAAATTATTTAAAAGATGCAAAATTATTAAAATTCAAATGTCGATGCAATAATAATAAAATATAATATTTAGCAAATATTTAATGCCTGATTAAAAGTAAAGACGGGATGTCAGTTAATTATTTAAAGAGATGCAAAATTAGTAAAATAAAATGATCGCGCAACAATAATAACATAATATTTGAAAATGTTTAATACCTAATTAAAGTAAAAACATGATGCCAATTTACAAAAATAAAACAACATAGAATGTTAGGTAAAAAATATACAAAAATGCCAAAAATAGTGATTAAAATGTTGTGTCCTAAAATGCTTAAAATTGCAAGAGATAACTAAAAGATGGGTCAAAATTGGGTGTCAACAGTTGTCCCTTTTTGACCGAAGACGATGAAAGAGTTTCCGGACAAAGACGTTGACTTGTAGCCAATTTTGTTCCCATCGTCAGAATTAAACAAAGATCAAGAAAAAGAATGGACAAAAGCTGATGTAAATTCAAAATTTGTCCCAGTGTCGAATTATGATGACACTGGGTTGCTGCAATGCTAGAAAATTAAAGCAGGCAGACGCAAATTCAAAATGTGTCCCGGTCGGGTATGATTGACACCGGGTTGCAGTGATGTGCGCCTTTGAAAAGACATGGTGTTTGTAGATGTTGATGAAGTGATGTGATGATACGCCGTCTTGTATAGGCGAGATGCAGATGACGCCTTGTGTGGGCGTTGTCGTCTTGTATGGACGAAATGTAAATGACGTCTTGTGTGGGCGTTATCGTCTTGTATGGACGAAATGCAAATGTCTCCTTGTATGGGCGTTGTCGTCTTGTATGAACGAAATGCAAATGATACCTTGTGTGGGCGTTATCGTCTTATATGGACGAAATGCAAATGATGCCTCGTATGGGCGTTGTCGTCTTGTATGGACGAAATGCAAATGTTGCCTTGTATGGGCGTTGTCGTCTTGTATGGACGAAATGCAAATGACGCCTTGTATGGGCGTTGTCGTCTTGTATGGACGAAATGCAAATGACGCCAGATGGGCGTTGTCGCTTTCAGATGGACGAAATGCAAATGACGCCTTGTGTGGGCGTTGTCGTCTTGTATGGACGAAATGCAAATATTGTCTTGTGTGGGCGTTATCGTCTTGTATGGACGAAATGCAAATGACGCCTTGTATGGGCGTTGTCGTCTTGTATGGACGAAATGCAAATGACGTCTTGTATGGGCGTTGTCGTCTTGTATGGACGAAATGCAAATGTTGCCTTGTATGGGCGTTGTCGTCTTGTATGGACGAAATGCAAATGACGTCTTGTATGGGCGTTGTCGTCTTGTATGGACGAAACATAGATGAAGTCGTTGCATAGGCTTACATGAAATGACGTTGTTGCATAGACGCGATGCAGATGTTCGTCGTTGCATAGACGCGATGCAGATGCTCGTCGTTGTATAGACGGAACATGATGAAGTCGTTGCATAGGCTTACATGAAATGACGTCGTTGCATAGGCGCGATGTAAATGCTCGTCGTTGTATAGACGGAACATGATGAAACCGTTGCATAGGCTTAGAAGATATGACGTCGTTGCATGGACGCGATGCAGATGTTCGTCGTTGTATAGACGAAACATGAATGAAGCCATTGCATAGGCTTACAATGAAATGGTGTCATTTTATGGACGTACCTGCTTTGTGACTCGCCTGGGTTGAGATAACGTCATTGCATAGACGTTGTGCGTTTGTAACCCGCATGTGCTCATTGTTGTGCTCCCGCCTTTGCTGATATGAAGATCTGAAAGTTGCGAGTGCTGATGCAGTCTCTGTGCGAACTTGCTGACTGCTGCGAATGCTTGCTGAATGCTGCAATTGTTGATTGCTTTTGGAATCCTTATTATGATCTCTTTATGGTGCATTTCCCAAAATTGTCCAAATTTTCGTTATGCGGGACGCATGGACAAGACTTAACTCTGGCGGAAATTGCTCATATCTCTTTTCAGAATAATCAAACGCATTCTATCGCACACGAGCCAATGGGAAGATTTCTAATGGTGTGACCGAAGCCGATTTAGGCCGCCTACGTATCCCGCTGAGGGAATCAGGTCAAGACGTAGTTCGTGATGCAAAAAATAAGGATTTTTATGGGTTTTCAAACAATGTGGACCGAAGCCAATGTGGCCGCCTACGTATCCTGCTAAAGGAATCTGGTCAAGACGTAGTTCATGATGCAAAAAATGACTGTACAATTTCAAAAATGAGACCGAAGCCAATGTGGTCGCCTACGTATCCCGCTGAGAGAATCAGGTCAAGACGTAGTTCGTGATGCAAAAATGATTGTACAGTTTTCAAAAAATGAGACCGAGGCCAATGTGGCCGCCTACGTATCCCGCTGAGGGAATCAGGTCAAAACGTAGTTCGTGATGCAAAAAATGATGAGAATATATGTTTTTTTTTTTTGAAAAGTTGAAAGACAACATCAAGTTCTGACTTCAGTTGATACCAACAATTAGTATTGTGCTTAGGAATCCCGTTATTTACTTTCAGTCTAACCGAGACTGACTTCTGGGTAATTCCTATAGTTTCAAATGGTACCTCAGACACCTAAGTACCGACACACTTGCTTGCAGCCAAGGTTTCGAACTACACATAATCTCGCGTTTCAAATGCCCTCGCTGAAGAAAGTCTCATTTCTCACATATATTCCAGTATTTTGAATTTTGGGACGTTTAGAGAAGTACACTCACACTCAAAAGGATGTTCAATGCACGCAATTGTGATACCATAGGCTTGACCATCATGTAAGTATCCACTAATGTGAGAACCCTCAGTATAAGATCATGTAGGGCTTGTCACGGGCTTGTAATGTAGGTTTGGGGGGAGGGATGGATATCATTTGGGTAAAAGTGACTAATCCTTCCCCGAGCGTTGGACTACGTCCGTGCTTGATATTTGTGTGCTCTAATGCTGATCTTTTTTTTTTTTTTTTTTTTTACGCAGAATTTCGTCAGCCACTTGCACATTTCCAAAGCGCTCAAGGAGGTCGGGCCAAGAGAGGGATAGTGCGTACGCACTCAGAAAAGGTATAGGTGTAATATGCGGTTGTCAAAAAAACAGGCTTTAGGCTCAAAGGGGGTGTACTACGGATAATGTTATTTGGTAGGCTGAAAAGGCTCAAACGGGTCAAAGAAAGCCTACGATCATTTCCTACACCAAGTGTTACTCAGGATTTCGCCTCAACAAACATTCAGGCCAAGTTCTAGATCACAATGCAATGTAATTGAACTTATTCTAAAACTCACCACACAATGCACATGAAATGACGAGGTTAGTTTCGTTCTTATCTTGAAAGCATGCAAGACAATGTCATTACATGTGTATGTGAGAGGTACCAAAAGAATCTATGGTTTACCACAAAGTCAATCATATTGATTATTACTTGTTCTTTTCTATGCACACTCCCAACTGTGTCGGTATCAACCAAATCAAACAATGATACTTAAAAAATGTCCTTGTATTTTGGATAACATTTTTTTTGTATTTATGCACAAAAATATTTTTTTTGTATTTTTGAATAAAGGGTACCGAACCCGAATAGGGCTGTCTACGTATCTCATCTTTGACGAGAATCAGGTGTGCGTAGTTCGTTCAGATATGTTATAAAACGTATGCTTTAAAAAGAATTCATTCATGAAAGAAATGCAAAAGTAAAAGTCGTGCAAAACAAATGATTGTTCAATATAAGACTAATGCAAAGTAAAATAATGTAATGAAAAAATGCATGACTGTGATAGAATGAATGAAATGCATGAACGAATGTATGTGCTAGAATGATTGAAATGTAATAATGAATGCCCGTGATGCAATGAATGGGTGAACCAAATATGCCCCCTTCTTTTTTATGTGGTGGTGTCGAACCCAAGATGAGTTGCCTACGTATCACACCGTATGGTGAGAATCAGACATGCGTAGTTCGGGATGGTGTTGTAAAATGCATGATAAAAGATTATGTAATCAATACTAGACATATCAATTGAATTTTCAATAAAGATACAAAATATAGGACCCAGAGCGATGCTTCGTTGAATCTGGTATAAGCTAACTTCTTTCCGTCAACATAACTCTAGCTCATTCTTGTGATGATTTTTTTTCCTTTTTTTTTTTTGTTGTTGTTGTCCGCCCTCGACTATTTGCGAGGACGGTCTTCCTGCAAAAAATATGACAAATGGGTGAGAGTAGGCAAGCCACACAAATAGTAAAATGTAAGGGCGTGACAATATAGTCAAAGACTCCCCTGCTTGGTTCAACTGGACTGATGGTTAATGTTTCACAAAGTCCAAATCGCATTGTTCAAGAGCGATTTACGCAGTAGAAGTCCTGATTGCAATATGACAACAAAAGTACAAAAATGCAAATGCTCGTGGCCAGAGTTATAAGCACATAGCGTGATATGTACAGGGGTTAAAAGGGTAATTATTGCATTAAATAATATGTACAGAATTGCTAGCGACAAAATAGTAAACAAAAGCATGCAAATCAAGCGAGCGCCTAATATGCATGGGACCTCTCTTATGCCAGAGGTAGGCCTAAACGCCAAATATGCGAGATTATGATAAATAGGTCCAAGCCGTTAAACTGCAATGTTTTGTTGGAAATGGCGACCAAATGACGGTGCACTTTTTCCAATTTCAGTGTGTCATAACCAGGCTTGGATCCGTCTATCATCATCACGCTACACATAGTATGCTAATGGGTCGTTGGGTTGTGAAACCCGTCGACAAGTTTGGTGGATTTCTAATTGTGGCGTTAATACAATGGATTAACTCACCTAAGGTTTATGCATGCATGACTTAATATAAAAGTGTGGTATAGCTATATCTTAAGCTTTCTAAGATTTGGCTTACTTGACGCAAGGTTCCCGAGCGGACAACTCGAGTGAGAAAGCTACGTGGCTGATCAGACGACCCGATCTAACTCCACGCAAGCGCCAACTCTCCTAAATTTTGGGTGTCTTGAAAGAAATTTGCGGGTGCGCGAAGCACACCAACGCGTGTAGTGGGTGACAATGTAAATTTTCCAGAGTGGAGGAAATATGAGCGGAATGCCAGTTTAAGGAAAACAGTAAAAGCAAATAGCAATTAAAACAGTTAAACATACAAAATTAAAGCAAGCAATTTTAAGGTATTTAAAACAAATAAAAGCAAATAAAACCAAACAATAATAAACCTAGGTTTGCTATGGTCAAGAACCTGCTAAGTACATGGGGTATCCCCAGCAGAGTCGTCATTCTGTAACACCCCATTTTAACCGTGGTCGAAAACGGAAGTACTACGTATGGTTGATTCCTAGATGTATTTAAAGGAGTCGCCACCTAATTAATTAAGTGAATTAGGACACTTGATTTATTGCAATAAAAATACTGCAATTGATCTCCATTTAATGGTCTGTGAAATTAATGAGATTATGGATCAGGGTTCTTTATTATCCTAAAGGGAAGGGGTTAGGTATCCTTTAAGATCCGCTAACTTGCGGTTGTCCGTTCAAACCTAGGTTAATTATTTATAGCCTTTTTATTCTACCTATTCTAAGCATTTTTACATAATTTACAATTACAATGAAATGCAATACAGAATAATAAAGCTAAAATTAAATGCGGCATAAAATAAAACTCCGAGACATTCTTTTTGAAATGTATCTTCGGATACCTGCATAAACACTTAGTAAAAGTGTTAGTAATAGAATAAATAATTTTAAAGTAATAGCAAGAATTAATAAATAAAGCAAAAATAAATCTGTCTTTTGCACAGGGGAGGCCTTGGAAATCAGACGGAGATTCCTTCATCGGCCAATATTGCTAGAAAACAATAAAATAGATAAAACCTTCGGATCCGCGCCAAAACAGTAATAGTTTTAAACACGGAGGGCTCAGATATATATAAAAAATAAAGTAGGACAGCCTAAACAAGTGCGGCTGCGAGAATTCGCCTTGCATGGCATGTTGGTTATCCGGTGTAAGTGGAAGAAATCATCATTGCCCAGAAAGCTTCATTTATTTTATTTTCCGTCTTTGCAACTGTGGAGGCCTCAAAAATCGACGGATAACTTTTTCATTGGCCAATGTAGTATCATATTCAAATCAGTTAATATCAAATGGGGCAGTATCTTTTCATTTCAAATGTACCAGTTGAATATAGTAACCGAATCAAAAAATAAGCACCAAGTGTTTTCCTTTTCCAGTGTAATACCTGAGCCTTATCAGAGAAGAAGAAAACAAACAACAACTTGTTATATACATAACAGTAGCTATTTTGCCTTAAACATATCTCAAGAATGCATCATGTTTCAGCCCTCAAAACAAATACAACAATTTACCTCAAATGAAACAATTCCACACCACTTAATATAGCAACAAAATGTGGCCGCATCCCATCTTAAAATGCATTAATCCTCAGACCCTAAATGACAACTAAACAACAAATAAGCATTCTCAACGGTAACAAAATGGTCTCAAAGTGCAATCAGACAATGATAAACCAACAAAAACTTGCAAGATTAGGAACGTTCAAAGTCAGCCAGTTACAGGGCAAGAATGTCAAAACAATTCCTGAAATGGTGACACACCAGCTGTTCGCCGGAAGCAGTAAAATGCACGGAAACAGTAGAGCTCGCCGGAGTTTTAGAACTCCGGCAAATCACCAAAACAGAAATCAAATCAGTCTCCAACCAAATATACCAACAACAAATATCCACGAACAAAAACAGGATTCGCTAGAATTTCCAAGAACTCTGTTAAGACATAAAGATCAGAAAATAACATTAAATCAGTCCAGCATAGCCAACAAAAGAGATACAAACAGTGTTATCGCCGGAGTTAACAACACGAAAAGGCAGCGGGCAGCGGCGTCGCTTCCACGGCGAGGTCGCCGGAGCGACGCCACCGCAGTGGTGAGATTCGACGGTGAGCAGTGAGGTGCGGTGTGGGTCAGTGACAGTGAGTGTTAGTGGGATGTGTGGGGTGAGGTCGACGGGTGAGTAGTGGTCGACGGGAAGGGTCAGTGACAGTGAGTGTTTAAGGGGTTGCGGCTGGAAGGGAAATGAGGGTCGATGGAGATAGTTTCAGAAGAATGAGAGAAGGCTATATTGCGGCTGAAAGGGGATGAGGGGAAGGGTATACGGCTGAGGGGTAGGTTTTTAAAAGGGGGTTAAGGTTTTTATTTATAGTGTGGGATTAGGTTTAGGGTTTGGGTTTTGGGTATTGGTATTGGGTATTGGGTATTGGAGGGAAAAGATGAAAGGTGTATTGGGCCTCAGTTTGGGCTTCGATTTTTGGCGGATTGGACTGGTCCAGATTGTGCCTTGAACTGGACTGATTTGATGAAATGCAAAATGGGTTAATTATTAAAAAGAAAAAAAATTATTTAAAAGATGCAAAATTATTAAAATTCAAATGCCGATGCAATAATAATAAAATATAATATTTAGAAAATATTTAATGCATGATTAAAAGTAAAGACGGGATGTCAGTTAATTATTTAAAGAGATGCAAAATTAGTAAAATAAAATGATCGCGCAACAATAATAACATAATATTTGAAAATGTTTAATACCTAATTAAAGTAAAAACATGATGCCAATTTACAAAAATAAAACAACATAGAATGTTAGGTAAAAAATATACAAAAATGCCAAAAATGGTGATTAAAATGTTGTGTCCTAAAATGCTTAAAATTGCAAGAGATGACTAAAAGATGGGTCAAAATTGGGTGTCAACAATTAGTCGATACGCGTTGCCGGCGATCAGTTGGCTTACTACGAAAGGTCCTTCCCAGTTTGGCGACCATTTGCCGAATTTACGATCTTTCATTTCAATCGGCAAAATGGTTTTCAAACTAAGTCTCCCTCGACAAATCTTTTAGGCTTAACATATTTGTTTTATGCCTTAGGCATTTTTCGTTTACCGGCTTCAATTTTCTCTAGGGCCATCAGTCGATCTTCATCTAACTGGTCCAATTCCATTAGCATGGCCTGTTGATACTCCTCTAAATTTAGAGAGTTATGTTTGTCCACCCTTAAGGATTTGACATTAATTTCCAATGGAAACACTATATCTTGACCGTAGATTAGCCGATAAGGTGTCACCCCGGTAGCTGTAGATTTAGAATTCCTGATCGCCCAAACGACTTCATCCAGAGTGAGATGCCACATTCTTGGTTTATCCTTCACATTTTTACTGATTATGTCCACAATAAGTTTGTTAGCTGCATCGGCTTGCCCATTCTCCTGTGCGTAATAAGGCGAGGATGTGATCGTTTTGATCCCAAATTTCTCAGCGAAGACTGCCACTTTAGAACAAGTGAACACCGTCCCTTGATCAGTTGTAATCATCTCGGGGATACCATATCTATATATGATCTGGTGTTGGATAAACTGAATGGCATATGTCTGATGAACCTTGTTCATCGGCTGAGCCTCCACCCATTTAGTGAAATAATCGGTAGCCACGATAATAAAATTGTGGCCTTTAGCCGATGAGGTCCATAGCCCATCCTCTGAAGGGCCAACGTTTTATGACTGGGTGCAACACCTCGACTGGTACCCGTTGGATTGATCCATGTTTCTGACATTCTCCATATCCTTTTGCATATTGGAAGCAATCAGTTATGATAGTAGGCCAATAATAGCCATGGCGATAAATCAGCCACTTCATCGCTGATCCAGCTCTGTGTGATCCACGTATCCCTTCATGGACCTCTCCCATGACCCTCAAGGCCTCTGTTTGGTCAATGCACTTGAACAGTACTCCATTCACACTCCTTTTATAAAGGTCATCATCAATGAGTACGTATTTCGAGGCTCTTCTTTGTAGCCTTGGGAACTTGAAACCGGAGGGATCTTTTAAATGGTCAATCAGTAACTGACTACATGAGTCAATTCGATCAACGGCTAATACTTCGGCTGGCATTTCGTAATACTCTAAAGTGAGTAGAGATTTCCTAAAGCCAGAAGCTTCTTGTGCTAAGTCGTTAGCCTCAATATTCACGCCTCTAGGAATATGATTTAATGTGATTGATATGAACTCTCTAAATAACATGCTATCCGTTTCGTAACAGGCCAACAAATTCGGGTCCTTACAATATATTCCCTAGCTGAGAGTCTCATCGGATCTCAATGAACTTTATATTCCTGAAAACTAGGAGTTTGAGTCCCATGATGAGAGCATCATATTCGGCTTGGTTGTTTGTCAAATCAGGATCTAGCCGATAGGAGAACCTCCGCGTTTTTATCTCTCAGATTGGTTATCGTGACTCCGGCTCCAACTTATTTCTGGGTTCTCCAAAGAAGTGCACGGGAGGCACCAGTACGGGAGCAGTAGCTAAGGTCTTTTTAATTTGATCGAAGTCCTCTTGCTATCCGAACCCCATACTAGCTCTTCTGACTCTTTAAGTCTAAGCAAAGGCGAGAAGGCCTTCATATTGTCAGTCGAGTTAGATATGAATCTCCTTAAGAAATTGATCTTTTCCAATAAGCTTTGTAATTCCTTCTTTGTCTTGGGTGGTGCGGATCCTATTACTGCATTGTCTTTGTTATGATCTATCAATGCATTTCTTGTGTACCAAAAATCCAAGGAAGTTTCCACCTGATACTCCGAACATGCATTTGGTTGGATTCATTTTGAGATTATGAATCCTCATTCTTTTTAATGCTTGTTCAAGATCGGCTAAATGATCCTTGAAATCCTTAGACGTCACTACTACATCGTTGATGTAAACCTCCATAGTCTTGTCGATCAGATAATGAAATATGGTGTTCATTGCTCTCTGATAAGTGGCACCAACATTCTTCGGACCAAATGGCATAACTACCCACTTGTAAATGCCCAACGCTCCTGGACATCTGAAAGCAATTTTGTGAATGTCGTCCTCGGCTACCGATATTTGATTATATGCTGAGTATCCATTCATGAAGGTCAACACACCATTAGTGGTTGCTGAGTCGACTAGCATGTCAGCTATCGGCATGACGTACTCATCTTTAGGAGTGGCTAAGTTTAGGTTCCTATAATCAATACATACTCGCACCTTGCCATTCTTCTTCTTGATCGGTACGATGTTTGCCAACCATTCTTCTTCAGTAGTCGCTCGATCTCAGCTTTGATTTGAGGCATCAACTGAGGGTGATACCTTTTGGGTGACTATTTTTGGGGTTTGAAACCCTCCTTAATTTACAGTCTATGATCTACCAAAGTAAGTGCCATCCTAAACATCCCATGATAGTCCCATGCGAAGTAGTCTTTATATTGCAGTAGACGGGCCATCATGCCTTATTTGTCTTCTTCCTTCAGCAAGCCACGAATATGTATTAGTCGAGGGACTTCTTTAGTTGCTAGTTTGATATCCTCCAAAGGATCATGAGACTCGAAACTAGGCATATCCCTTCTTTTGGGCGATTCAAATTCTATCGGCGACTCTACTTCATCGGCTGCTAGAGATGGTTCGTCATTGTGATCTCCTATATGTGATGCCTTCGCTATCCTTGCCTCAGAGCTTAAGGCGATCAACTGATACCATAGGTCACGTATGATTTGAGTTTCCTTAACCATTTAATCCTCCAAAGTAAGCCGTGGTTTGGCTAATTATTTTTTTCGAACCCTCGAGAGGTAAAATTACAAGATTCCCAAGACCATTCTTTATATTGTTCCGTGACAGCAATGGGAGCCATGTATGGTGAATAGAGAATTTCCTCTATATTCTGAACCCCTGGTCGGAACGGGTTATTATCAGCTGGGACAATTTTAATTTTGTCTCCTTCCCAAAAGATGAGCTTTTGATGCATGGTGGAAAGAAGACATCTGCTGGTGTGAATCCAGTCTCTGCCCAACAGAATGGTGTAGGATGGCTTGCCATCTATTACAAAGAAGGCAGACCTGACCATTTGGGACCCATAATGATTTCTGCTACTAGAATCCCCAATGCTTCAGAGGCCTCTCCTACAAGGCTAGTCATTTTCATATTAGTTGGGATGAGATCCTTCAAAGTAAGCAACGACATCACATTCAACACATCCCCATTGTTGACAAACACTCAACTAATGGCTTTGTCGTTGATGTAAGCCTTCACATAAAATGGGCTTAAGGTGTTTAACCATATCTTTTATAGGCGTTCCAAATACGACGCTTAAAGTGTCCCTAGTCGGGGTATCGACCATTATTTCCCATTCTGCGTCTTTCACGCAAACATCACCTTCCAGGCTATCCACGCAGAGCAGTTGGCCTAGAACTCACATGGGATTAGGCTGACTATTTCAATGTCTGCCCACATCTCTTCAACCAGGTCTTGGCTAAATAAATCAAGGATGAAATCTTCTACCTCGTTAAATTTGGTTGAAAAGAAGTCGATATCTTTTATCTTTTGGAGACACATGGAGATCGACTGGGGATTCTCCGACTGAATCCTCTGCACAATTTGTGGGATTGCCTCGAGTAGAAGTCCACCCGAGGCCTTGTTCTCTTGTCGGGGTTCTTCCATCGGATTGTCAGAAGGTTGTTCATCTAGTTTTGGTAGATCCAACATCTCTCCTTCACGAGTAAGTGCCCTTGAAACAACTGAGTCAAATTCACGCTCGATAGCTTCGACTACGACAGACTCAGGAATCTCCTGGTTTTTGGCTGCCTTGGTGTTAGAAATTAGATTCAATGTTTATTGCATCTTACAAAGGCCTTGTCACATTGCATCCTTCTTTTTTTGGTTTTGGATGCGATTCTCGGTGGTTCCTTTTTCTTTTCGGGAGTCTGATTGATGGACTATTTCCATTCCTTAGTGTTGGCGGCTGGTTTAACCGTTCTTCGGGGTCTCATCTGGTCCTCATTTCTTGCTATGATACGTAAGGACGAAACACCCTCATTTACGTTAAACTCGACCACCCTCTGTTTGGTTTTAGGGAGTGGTTCTTAATCTATTAGAGGCATGCTCGGCTGCCAGTTGGTTGACATCCGTACTTTCCTCTCAGTCATGCGCCTGGCCTCAATAGGGACCCTTCTAAACCTTATGGTTTGCTCCTAAAGTTCTCGCTCGAAGTCACTCGCGTTTCTAGGGCGGTCATGCAAATTGATCCAGCTGGCTGCATGTTCTCGAAAATATCATGTAGGCTGCCTAACTAGTTGAACACGAAAGTCCTTGTGACCTTCTCCCATTCGGCATGTTTCTTAGGGAGCCATACCCTTTTCAACAGCCGTTTCCCTTTGGTATCTGTAGATTCATCGGGGTTAGCAAAAGACACCGTAGATATTAGTACCACGGGAAAGGGGTTAATATCAATAGACATTTTAGCCATGCTCTTGTTGGCTAGCTTGAACCTCCCCTCTTTGATGCCGTTTTGGATCGCCTTCCTGAAGACCACACAATTAGAAGTAGAGTGAATGTATGAACTATGTCACTTGCATTACTTCTTGTATTTAAGTTCCTCGGCAGGCGGGATCCTGTGGCCATCGAGAAGCTGAATCTGCTTATCTCTGAGTAGATGATCAAAGATCTGACATACCTTTGTGATATCAAACAAGTAATTGACCATGTGATCGGTTGAACTTGTTTCCTTGACATTGACGGCTTTTAAGGCTATACAAGAGCAGACCTTACCTCTAACAATCTCGATCACCATCGCATCTGCCGTGCAATCGACTGACACTGAGTCGGACTCCTTTACTTCAATGATAGATATCAAGTAGGAGCCTCAATTTCGGCTGGCTCTTCTATGCTCCTTCTCTTGAACGTACTGTTCTATTTGGCTAGCCTTTTTCAGCTAACTAGCTCAAGTCAGAGCAAGATTGTCCCACCAACTTCTCCTTAAACTGAGGGTGCATGTTGTTGATTATCATGTGGGCACACTCAGATTCGAAAAAGTGTACAATGCATTTCCCAACCTTTTTCTGAACCTCTTGATAAAATCGGCAGCCGATTCATCAATATGTTGTTTGCGATTCGTTATAATAGTCACGGTAACCTATGGTTGGGGCTAATAGAACCTATCATGGAAGCAACCCTCCATGTCGGCCCAGCCTTGCACGGAATCAGGAGACAAAGATGAGTACCATGCAAAGGATATTCCCGTGAGAGAGAGAGAATAGTTGCAGCTTATGATACTCATTCTGGCCAGCTTCGCCGTATTGGGTAGTGAATCTACCGATATGTTCGATAACAGATTTGTCGTCGTCGCCTTAGAAGATGGAAAACTCCGGTGTTTTGAAGCCTCTTGACAAATGTGCTATCCGATCTACTCAATCAAGGTAAGACTTCTTATAAATAGGCCTGTCCAAAAGTTTCAGTTGGATGTCGAAGTACCTCTGCATGGTGTTAGAAATAATTTATGGGTTTTTCAGTTATGACGTCCCCTGCCGATTCTCGATTGGATTCGGCTGGTAGGCATTCTGCACTGGCGGCCTCCATTTTGTACTTTATTGGATATGGATTTGAAGGTTGTAGTTGGTCTGCTGGCCATTACCAATAAGTGGGGTAATTCCCCATTGTTGTTGTTGGGTTTGGCCAGCAAAGCCTGCAACCTGAGCTCCTGGAACGGCTAACAAAACCTGAGGATAAGGTGGAAGAGTATTCCATGACTGCTCTCCTCGGACATCGGCCGTTCATAGAAAATTTACACTTCCGGGAAGGTATGGATTGGGTACCGGCAATGACTACTGGAATGGTAACCCACTGTAAACAGCATCATCAGATAGCCGAGCTAAGTCATAGCTAGGGGCCATCGGCTGCTAATTGGGCTGACCAACATTGTTCGCCTACATCGTAGGGCCGTTCGTAGAAACGTACGACATAATAGACGACAATTCAAAGTGTCCTGGAACCTGAACTAGTCTCTGAGCCATGTTGATCTGCCCATACTGCAGAATCGCTTGGTCAGACAACATATTTTCCCCCAAGGTTCAACGGCTATCATGCGCATTCAATTGGTCTCCATTTTCCTCGCTTGCTGAACCTCATTATGTACCATCGACTTCACAATGTCAGCCAACTGTTTAGAAATGTGGTACATAATGTCGTGGATGCCCAAGTCGATATGTTGTATAATAAAAGATGTGGTCATTATGGTTGGACCTTCAGATTGACCAGAGAGTTTTCCACTACTTGGGTTGATGGAGGAAATGGAGGGGTATCAACCGATGTAGGCATACCCGAGGAGGATGTTGGTTCGTTGTTCCTTCTGGGAGGATTTTATTTAGGATGTGGACTGGAATCGAGGTTCATTTTCTTACTGGACCTTAGGCGCATGCGCCAAGAATAATCCTGACCTAGAGAATCAAACTTCGCTATTAATTCACCTGTGGTCCCACTAGGCGTGCCAAATTTATTCTCGCCCCGAATTCTACCTGTTGCCGTTGTATCGGCTGATCGAATCGAGAGATAAATTGATTCCTTAACTCAAGCGATTCGAGCTGGAAACGAAACTCTAATTTCCAGCAATAGGTTCCCCAACTATTAAGCGTTAGGACGGTGGTACTAGTGAACTAAGAGGTAAGAAAATATGAATATAGTTGAATACAATAAAGATAAACATATAACGTAAGGATAAAAGATAAAGATAGATAAATTTTAGTTTGTTTGATTGCGTGTGTAAAAATATGTACAAAGAATGAGTATTTATAGTACAAAAAAGAAGAAAAAATTGTACAAACGTGCCCCCCATGTCAGCCATCAAGTAACCCACTAAGTCCAACGACCGACTATGGGGGAGGTGGTGCCGATTTTCTCGCCCTCTACTCCTTTTGCTCGGATAATGACTCTTGCTTTCATCTGTTGTTGGTCGTTACCGCTTTTTGGGGTCTAGAAACCCTTTTAACTAGGTCGTTGATGCGTCTGCAAATGAGTGGGTCCCAGTCGTACCTCTAACTAACGACTTCAGCTAAGATGTCTTAGTAGCCGATGAAGTTTTTGTAGTCGAGGGCTAGAAGTACATTCGGCTCCTGAATAGTTCGACTGTCAGTAAAGTTGGCTACACACTTGAATTATTTTTTAGTGTTAACAACTAGACAATTTTTATTCATTTCAAGCATGAAAGAGTTTTTACTATTGCCAAAATCTTATTCTCTATTCTATGTAATTTAAAGTTGAACAAATTGTGATTACCGATACTACAAATCTAAATCAAACTTAAGAATATCAGATAAATTATTTTTAAAAATGGAAAACTGAAATTATTAAACCGAAATTTCAAAGTCATACGTTATCATAGCATAGCATGAACACCCCTATATTTTCCCACTCCTGGATGCCACCACCACTACTTCCTCAGGGAAAAAGAAAATAAGCTTTGATCATGCGTCATCACGCAATAAAGCCCTCGAAGCACAACCATTAAGCAAAGATGATATTGAATTGGATTTGTCGAAAGTGAAGTATCTAGCTGTACGTCCATTAGTGATCACATTATCCCAACAACTGTTAAAGATTTGTTCCCACAAAATCCAAATTTAACTTTGCTACTTCTTCAGTTTACTACTCATTTAAGAGGTTAGTTTTGATACTTGTATTTGTCTTATTCGTGGACAAACCGATGTACCAGTACTTGTTAGAATATTTTAGAATAGAATATTTTAAAGTTAATACCATTATTATAGTAATATTATGTAGTATTTTATATTAATGTAGTATCCTATATTATATGGTAAGTATTTTAATGTATAGGAATAATCCTAAGAATATTCCTATACATTAAATTACTTACCATATAATATGGGATACTACATTAATATAAGATACTACACAATATTACTATAATAATGGTATTCTAGAGTTAATACCATTATTATAGTAATATTGTGTAGTATCTTATATTAATGTAGTATCTCATATTATATGGTAAGTAGTTTAATGTATAGGAATATTCTTAGGATTATTCTATATTCTTCCTAGTTAATGTAAAGATGTATATATTCTTACCTAATAGAACAAAGTATTTTGAGCAAAATATTTTATCAGTACTAAATTCCAATCTATTCAGATGCAGTAGTTTACATCTATAAATAACGAAAATGGAATGAGCCTTCAAACCAACCAAGAAATCACTCCAAAAAGAAGTAAAACAATTTCTCAAAATCTTTCACAAATATTCTACTCAGTAACATGTCTGTCACTAAGGAAAAATCCAATCTCATGTTTGTGTTGACGCTGCTGCTTACACTGTTCTTATTATCAGCTAATCTTGCAAACAGTGCAAGGCTAACATTCAAAGTAGGCTCACAAAAAGCAAGTGGAAATAATGGAGATGAAGCTCCATATCTGCCAATGTTACCAAGAGGTCCAGTGCCACCATCAGGGCCCAATCCCGATAGACCCGATACACCCCCGTTCGATGTACCTGCTAATCTTCCATTGGTTCACAATAGTTATAAACCAAGTTCCAACTCGCATGCTAATAATGTTCTTCCATGAAACTAGATTAATGTTCTTCAATTTCATGTTTGATCAATAAATTTTCTTGGTTGCTTTAACAAAACTTATAAAAGTGTGTCTTGAATAGTTAAAGGTTGATTTGTCATTTGTTTCCGTGTTTGATTTACCTAAATATCAGGCTTTGTGATGCAAAAACAATTATTCTCTTGTGCGAGGACTATGTTGCTTAGATAAATTTACGGAGTAATATGGTGCACCAATTTTATATTAATTTTCTCATTTTATCATTTAATGAGATAATTTATAATCACATCTAAGTCGTCATCCTTTCCAGTGGCCTCTTGGGAACGCCTCTCGTAGGGCTTCCATGTCTGGATGGTATGTCTTAGACACCCCCCACATGGAAGACATGATAGATCTTTTGCTTGGAAAGAAGCTGAAGTTTTTAGGCAACTTGTCCTACTTTCTCTATGATGGGGAGTGTCCCCTCATACTTGCCGCTGACACCCTTACTAAAAAAGAAGGAAAGATTTTTGACAATAGTGAATTTGTTTTCTCATAAGTTTAAATATAAATCTTACTTTCTTTTTTAAACTCTATGCTCATTCAGACACTGTCTTATAAATTAGGATGAAGGGAGTATAAAGAGTGGTCCTCACAATTAGAGGTGACAAAATTAGTCCATGAAAATATAACTCATCCAACCCGTTCACGTTTGAGCGGGTTATTAACCAACCCATCTATTAGCTCAGCCCATCAAAAGTTGGGCAGATATGTAGTCCAAATTAACTAATGAAAAATCTTGTCAGTTTTCTTTTATTTGATATGTTATATATAACCATAATAAAGAAAAATAATAAGTTTATAAGTTCCTAAAATATTATAAAAGAACACATATATCAATTAAATTAGTAAGAATTGGACGGGTTGAGTTATGACCCACAGTTTAGCCCATTTCAGTTCAATTCGTTTCAGCCTAAATAACTTTTAGGCGGATCAATAACCCACTCATTTATTAACTCAATTTATTATAGCCCGCCCATCTGACACCTCTGTAAAATAGGTTGACCTTCAGATTTTATAGCATGCTTAAATAATTTAAATTTTCTAAAAGTATTTGAAGTCCACAAAAAATAGTTGTCATTTATTTATTCAGAACTCAAAGAATTTCTTTAAAACAAAAGAGTTGGTCTTCCGTCGAAATGGTTTGCACAAGGGTAAATTAGTCAACTTATTTTCGTACTAAGAACACCCAAATATTAATTTGAGTAGAACACTACTATTTAGTCCAACAAAGATTTCCAATTCACAATTATATGTATCTTTACTAAATAAGAAAGATAAAGTTGAAAATTACTTTGCACAAATTCAGCACATTGAGATCAACAGAAAAACTAATACAAGCGGGGAGAGCCAGCTTAATTACTCCATTTGGTTTCTTGTTTATTCATCATGTTTTAATTAAAAGAGTAACACTGAACATTCACCAACTCCATGAGCTATCAGGAAATAAAGAAGGTTGATCAAGAATTATCACGAAATAAAGCCATTGAGGCACAACCATTGACCAACCTTATAAAAGCTTGCTATTTTCCGGCGATATTTTATGATTTTGGTGTGAAATTTATGATTTTCGTGCAGATTTTTATGATTTTCACGTGATATTTTGCAATTATGCGCGGATTTTCAAACTATCACACAAAAATTGGAAAATATCACGTGAAAACCATAAATTTCACACGAACTTTATGGTGTTCGCATAAAAATTGAAAAAAATCATGCGAAAATTACAAACTTCCGCGCGAAAAATCCATTTTTCTAATGAAAGCTTTTCATTTTCGCGTGATATTTGATGATTTTCGAGCATAATTTTATGATTTTCCGGCGAAATGTTATGATTTTTGATCGACATTTATGGGTTTTTGGAGAAATTTATGATTTTCACGTAATGTTTTTCAATTTTTGCGCGATAATCATACGAACTAGACACGTGATTACTAACTTTAGCAAATGGAAATTGGGACTCATCAAACAAAACATGACGACTAATGATGATTTTATTAGACAATAAATCAAAACACTTGTAACCACAATGATTAGACTGATAACTCAGAAACACACACGGAGTAGAACGAACTTGAAGTTTGTTAATTGTGGTTGACGGAAATAACGGATAACATAAGCACCCAAAAACCCTAAGATGTGAATATAAAGGAGTCTTATTATATAAAATTTGAAGAGGGGGCGAGTATGTCAAACATTTGGAAGAAAGAATGTTAAGAAGATATGTAGTCATTTATAGAGCATGATGTCAAAAGGTCGAGGGTCCTAATGCATGAATTAATAAAGTGCGGACAATGTTATTAATGATACAAATTTTGCGTTATGCTTTCCCATTTTGTGAAGAGGTATGAGGACAAGAAAACCGAAAATTGATCGCATTATTAACACAAAATTCTCGAAACATCCCATTATCATATTCTTGCCATTATCACATTGAATATTTTTTATTTTCCGTTCGAATTGGGTTCGAATAAATGCTCTAAATTTTAGAAAGATGAAAAAAACTTGAGATTTTTTCGCTATTGGAAACGTCCATAAAAATTTAGAATAATCATCCGAAAACAAAACGTAATATCGATGACTCAAAGAACTAAGAACAGGAGACATCCATAGATCACTATGAATAATATCAAATGACATTGAAGTATGATTATTAGAGTCTACAATGACAACTTAACAATTTTTCCTAAAGAGCAAGCTTGACAATTCGGAGTACTACCCGTACCCTTACAAGAAATAAAATTATTTTTAGCTAAAGAGAACAAAACATATGGCCCTGGATGACCGAGACGTGCATTCCACACTGTTACACCTCGTAAGTTAAGACAATAATTAAGAACGTCATTAAGGATTAAGATTCAAATTTTTGAATTTAAGTATATTCTTACATGTTAATGCGTAATAATTTAGGCAACGACAAGTGTGACGTCGGAAAGTTCTCTAATGATAGTTGGATATATATAAATATACGTATCCCGTTATGGATTAGTAATGTATATAAGTTACGACAACGAGAAAGCTAGACATATTGGAATTCTCGGGAACTAAAGGACATGAGAGTTAAGATTTATTACTTGGGAGATTTATTTAGTTTAAATAAACAATTAAAGGGGCAAAGTGTAACATGTAGGGGGACCAAAGAGTATTATTGGAAATCTGAATTTTTTTAATATTACCCTAGCACATTTGTCTTCAACACTTAAGACACAAATCTCTCTAACTCCCTTCATCTCCCTCTCTCTAACGATTTCTTGCTCCCTCCACATAGCAAAATTATAGTTATTTTACCCTCCTTACACTACATTGTTCACCAAAAATTTGAAATAAAAAAACAATACCCAAATTGTGGGCAAAAATCGAAAAACAATGGGCAGCAAAATCAGCCCTCTGGTCGTGACCTTCAAGCTCAAAAACATAGATGTTTGAGACAAGTTTTTGAAGGAAAAATGTGTATAAAAGATGGGTTAACATTATTGAATGGTTGCATGTGGAATTAGAGTTGAAGAAGTAAAGAATTAGAAGTCAAAAATTAGGGAAAATTTGGGCAGAAATCGGGATTTGCTGACAGATTTTTAGTCAAATTTGGAGGGGTACATATCCTAGTATATTAGGAGTTTTTAGGTGTTTCAAAAGCCTAAGATGAAGTTCGTCGAATCTAGTTTCCAACGAAATAAACTGCCCGTCGATAGGACATTTGAGTAGAGAATTATGGATGTTACAAGTTCAGCTGACAAAACAGTGGCTAAAGATCGGGATATGTTTTTGGAGTTAAATTAAGGTATGAAAATTCTTCTTTCTATGCTATAATTGTAGTTGCATGTTGTTATAGATTAAGGAAATAAACTTGTGTTAAAATATAAAATTAGATTAAGGGAAAATTAGAATTAAAACATGCATGTGATTGTTGAAATGTGTTGGACCGATTTTGAAGCTAATTCTATCAATTTTGGAGTTGTTGTGTTCAATGGTCGTGTTGTTATCATTATCACAAATTGCATGTGGAAATTGAAGATGAAACCTTGATAATTAGGTTATAGTGTTCATAAGGAATTATTGGAACATGAATTGTATTATAAGAAGTTAAGAAAAAAAATATGGAATTGGTAATGTTATTGGCCAAATTTGTATGGAAATTAGTGGACATGTTGTATTGTAATTTAAGGGGCTGTTTTGGTAAAATTATGGTGACGGAAATATGAGTTATGCATATACATACACATTATGGTAATCACTAATACATGTCCTAAAAGGATTAAAATGGAAAAAGGTGTTCTATGCTAACTATAGGACTTAATCGCCTTGGTTATTGAAGTTGTTGAATTGTATAAGTGTAAAAGAGAAGGAATGTACACTATGGCGTAAAAGGAGTATTTGAGATTGTTTTGGTTATACCTTGGAATGGTGGTTGGTTATTGGTATTTAGAAGTGTTGCTCGAATTTCTAAAGAAAAGGAAGTCGTCTTTCGATACAACTTACGCTAGAAATCGTAGAATTAACGGGCGTCTTACCCTTTATTATAGATTGACGTACGAGACGAGACATATCTTGATATTGAGTTGGCTAGTTCGACTAAAAGGTATGTTAAGACAACTCCTTCTTTCTTTTGACATGTTTTGTGTATGAAGATAACTGTGATGTTATTCCATAAGTTATTATACTCTTAGAAGTTAAGGAGTATTTATATTATTGATTCTTTGCTAAAAGCATGTCTAAAGTAATTCCTAAGTCCTTATCAAGGCACATAGGAAGGAGGTTGGTATTCCTGAGAGTCTTTAGTAAGCACTGAAGCCAATTTGACTCTGCAAATCCAAAGTAATCAATAAGTATTAAACGCTGGAGCTGGTTTAATAAATCAGAAGGTATATTTTTAATAAACATGTTAAAATAACCCATTGCAGCATTACATGAATAATGTATCGACAATCAACTATATTGAAATGATTAGACTTCCATCTGCATAGAAACTAAGATAAGAAAAATGATTTTACATTTCTAGATCACGGCTGATTTGATAAGATTGTTATAAAAGATATAAACTACTAACGGCTTGTAATAGTTTAACTAGGCAATTATGATCTGTTATCGTAAATCAGATTCATTATAGTATATGAAAGGAATTACTTGATTTAAGGAGGAGAGTGACATGATTTTATATGTATATGTTACTTGATTTTGAAAGAAGAAGTGTCTTGACACTACGGGTGTTAGTATCTTAGGGTGTATTACATGAAATGATTCTTTTTAAAAGAAAGATGTGGTAGTGCCTTAGTTCTCTAAAATGAAAGTTGTTATAATGACTTTATGGGAAGTCAGAAAATGGTTTAAAATGTCATATGATTGCATTGTTACACCGACTCCCATGGTGGGTCGGGACACGTTGCATGTACCTACCCGGGGATAATACGAAAATCATGTGAGAATGTCCATGATTAAGACTTATATATTATACGGAAATCATGTGATAATGTCCATGATTAAGACTTAAAATATTATGGAAATCATGTGAGAATGTCCATGATTACGACTTATATATTATATGGGAATCATGTGAGTATGTCCATGATTATTGCGAAAATTGTGTAGTCGGATCATGTGAGAATGTCCATGATTACAACATAAATCTTATTGTGAAACTTGTGTAAGTTGGATCATGTGAGAATGCCCATGATTACAACATAAATCTTATTGTGAAACTTGTGTAAGTTGGATCATGTGAGAATGTCCATGATTACAACATAAATCTTATTGTGAAAATGGTATAGTGGAGATCATGTGAGAACGTCCCTGATTTTGACATGATTTTCATACTTTGAAAAGGTACAGTAGAATTCCCCTTTTAAAATGACGCAGGTGATCCCATTTTTGAAAGGTATACTTGATTCTCATTTAATAAGGCACATTGACTCTCATTTCATAAGGCGCAGTCGACTCTCATTTTGGTAAGGCACAGTTGATTCTCTGTCTTCCATGGTACAATTGGGATTGGTACATGATAATCTTACATGCCTCTTGTTATCTATTGGCCACTTATGATCTTTTTTTCAGTATTACATATTTTACATACTCAGTACATTATTTCGTACTGACCCATTTCTTTTCTCGGGGGGGCTGCGTTTCATGCCCGCAGGTACAGGTTCTCAGGTTGGTGATCCGCCATTCTAGAGTTTCCACTCAGCTATTTGGGAGGGCTGCATTGATTCAGAGCTTAGTCAGTTTGGTACAGATCATTAATCTTGGACCTACGTTCGTTCATATGTCATTATTGTACTCGCAAGTGCAGAAGCGGTTGTGGGTTGAACATATGTAAACCTGTTTTGGTTAGTCATGATGTTATATACTGTGTTGAGGTGTTCCCGCGTACATGTGATACCATTTGGTGGCAGCTTTGTCGGCTAGCCTGTTATGACATGTTGGTTAGTTGTGACTCCATAGGAGACATGTACACCCTTATGTAAGGTAGTCTTGTCGGCTTGCATACTTTGGGCATATGTTATAGATGCATCGTTATGCTGCCGAATTTTTTTATTGATCTTGGCGTCGATTGAATTAAGTGTGACAAGTCAGTAATGGTGTCCAATTAGGACGTCGGGTCGCTGCCCGTCGGATCGGGTCGTGACAGAGTGGTATCAAAGCAGTTAGTCCTCGAAATGTCTACAGACCGTGTCTAGTAGAGTCTTGCGTATGAGTATGTTGTGCACCATATTTATACGCAGGAGGCTGCCGGACATTTAGGATTGGTTTCTACTCTTTCATCTCATAGATCGTGCAATAGAGCTATGTCGTTAGGGTAATTTCCCCCTCTTTCTAATAATTATTGTGGTTGCAGCTATGTCTCAAAAGACAGCGACAGTGGCTCGAAAGGGAAAATCAGAGTTATTCGGACTTGACTTGGTGCGTCAAGCCATAAGAGAAGTGAAAGAGTTTGAATAGAAGTATGATGACCAGGTTTGGAGATACTAGGTCAACGTCAGGTAAGGTAACTCTTCAGAATCTTTTTCCTACCAAATAGGAGAATAAGTTAATAATTCATCACTTAAGGATGGTATCATCAGGGATTGGAACCAGGAGCAATATCTGAGATTACGTAAGTATACTAGAATATGTTGGAATAATGAAAAGTACGACAAGTAAGAAATGAGTGAACAAGTGTTAAAAGAAATGAAGTTATTTGAAGGGATGGATATGTGGTCTTGCAGGGCTTGATTTGATTATGGGGAAATATTGTGTTGTATGTAAGCGGATGACTATCCACAGGGTGATATAAGAGATCAATATGACTATCTATAAAATGTGCAGACTCATATTTTCATGGCAGCAAAATGTGCTAAAGTACCTTCCTCAGTTTAAAGGTTACAGGCTAAGGCTAGTAAGTAAGATAGTTAAATGGGAAGTGATCAATATGAACCTCATTACAGGCTTACCTCGTACTTAGAAGAAGTATACTCAATTGTTTTCTAGGGCTACAGGTAATTTAATCCAACTCCTTATTTGGTTATAGTAAATTGGTGAATTGTATATGTGATGTATATTGTGGCCCAGTGAGGCATCGGTTGGCTTCGCTGAATATAGCTGGATAGACATAGTTATAAAGGGGACTCTGCCGAAATTTCTATAGCATAAGACTTATTATGAACATTCGAGGACGAATGTTGCGAAGGGGAAAGGTGACACATCGGAAGTTAAGACGATAATTAAGAACGTCATAGGATTAAGATTCAAATTTTCGAATTTAAGTATATTCTTAAATGTTAATGCGTAATAATTTAGGCAACGACAAGTGTGATGTCGGAAAGTTCTCTAATGATAGTTGAATATATATAAATTTACATATCCCGTTATGGATTAGTAATGTATATAAGTTACGTCAACGAGAAAATGAGGCGTATTGGAATTCTCGGGAACTAAAGGACATGAGAGCTAAGATTTATTACTTGGGGAATTTATTTAGTTTAAATAAACAATTAGAGGGGAAAAGTGTAACATGTAGGGGGACCAAAGTGTATTATTTGAAATCTGAATTTTTTTAATATTACCCTAGCACATTTGTCTTCAACACTTAGACACAAATCTCTCTAACTCCCCTCATCTCCCTCTCTCTAACGATTTCTTGCTCCCTCCCCATAGCAAAACTATAGTTACTTTCTCATCCTTACACTACATTGTTCACCAAAAATTTGGAATAAAAAAACAACACCCAAATTGTGGGAAAAAATCGAAAAAAACTGGGCAGCAAAATCAGCCCTCTGGCCGTGACCTTAAAGCTCAAAAACATAGATGTTTGAGACAAGTTTTTGAAGGAAAAATGTTTATAAAATATGGGTTAACATTATTGAATGGTTGCATGTGGAATTGAAGTTGAAGAAGTAAATAATTAGAAGCAAAAAATTAGGGAAAATTTGGGCAGAAATCGGGATTTGCTGACAGAGTTTTAGTCAACTTTGGAGGGGTACATCTCTTAGTATATTAGGATTTTTTAGGTGTTTCAAAATTCTAAGATGAAGTTCGTCAAGTCTAGTTTCCAACGCAATAAACTTCTCGTCGATAGGACATTTGAGTAGAGAATTATGGACGTTACAGGTTCAGCTGACAAAACAGTAGCTAAAAATCGGGACTGTTTTGGGAGTTAAATTAAGGTATGAAAATTCTTCTTTCTATGCTATACTTGTAGTTGCATGTTGTTATAGATTAAGGAAATAAACTTGTGTTAAACTATGAAATTAGATTAAGGAAAAATTAGAATTAAAACATGCATGTGATTGTTGAAATGTGTTGGACCGATTTTGAAGCTAATTCTATCAATTTTGGAGTTGTTGTGTTCAATGGTTGTGTTGTTATCATTATCACAAATTGCATGTGGGAATTGAAGAAGAAACCTTGATAATTAGGTTATAGTGTTCATAAGGAATTATTGAAACATGAATTGTATTATAAGAAGTTAAGAAAAAAATATGGAATTGGTAATGTTATTGGCCAAATTTGTATGGAAATTAGTGGACATGTTGTATTGTAATTTAAGGGGTTGTTTTGGTGAAATTATGGTGACGGAATATGAGTTATGCATATACATACACATTATGGTAATCACTAATACATGTCCTAAAAGGATTAAAATGGAAAAGGTGTTCTATGCTAACTATAGGACTTAATCGCCTTGGTTATTGAAGTTGTTGAATTGTATAAGTGTAAAAGAGAAGGAATGTACACTATGACGTAAAAGGAGTATTTGAGATTGTTTTGGTTACACCTTGGAATAGTGGTTGGTTATTGGTATTGTTGGCTTGTTGGTAAATTGTGGATACACACATAAACAGAGAAAGTGCTGCCCGAATTTCTAAAGAAAAGAAAGTCGTCTTTCGATACAACTTACGCTAGAAATCGTAGAATTAACGGGCGTTTTACCCTTTATTATAGATTGACGTACGAGACGGGACATATCTTGATATTGAGTTGGCTAGTTCGACTAAAAGGTATGTTAAGACAACTCCTTCTTTCTTTTGACATGTTCTGCGTATGAAGATAACTGTGATGTTATTCCATAAGTTATTCTACTCTTAGAAGTTAAAGAGTATTTATATTATTGATTCTTTGCTAAAAGCATGTCTAAAGTTATTCCTAAGTCCTTATCAAGACACATAGAAAAGAGGTTGGTATTCCTGAGAGTCTTTAGTAAGCACTGAAGCCAATTTGACTCTGCAAATCCAAAGTAATCAATAAGTATTAAACGCTGGAACTGGTTTAATAAATAAGAAGGTATATTTTTAATAAATATGTTAAAATAAGCCATTGCAGCATTACATGAATAATGTATCTACAATCAACTATATTGAAATGATTAGACTTCCATCTGCATCGAAACTAAGATAAGACAAAATGATTTTACATTTCTAGATCACGACTGATTTGATAAGATCGTTATAAAAGATATAAACTACTAACGGCTTGTAATGGTTTAACTAGCCAATTAGGATCTGTTATCGTAAATCAGATTCATTATAGTATATGAAAGAAATTACTTGATTTAAGGAGGAGAGTGACATGATTTTATATGTATATGTTACTTGATTTGAAAAGTATGTTACTTGATTTTGAAAGCAGAAGTGCCTTGATACTACGGGTGTTAGTATCTTAGGGTGTATTACATGAAAGGATTCTTTTTAAAAGAAAGATGTGGTAGTGCCTTAGTTCTCTAAAATGAAAGTTGTTATAATGACTTTATGAGAAGTCAGAAGATGGTTTAAAATGTCATATGATTGCATTGTTACACCGAGTCTCATGGTGGGCCGGGACACGTTGCATGTACCTACCCGGGGATTATACAGAAATCATGTGAGAATGTCCATGATTAAGACTTATATAATATACGGAAATCATGTGATAATGTCCATGATTAAGACTTAAAATATTATGGAAATCATGTGAGAATTTCCATGATTACGACTTATATATTATATGGAAATCATGTGAATATGTCCATGATTATTGTGAAGATTGTGTAGTTGGATCATGTGAGAATGTCCATGATTACAACATAAATCTTATTGTGAAACTTGTGTAAGTTGGATCATGTGAGAATGTCCATGATTACAACATAAATCTTATTGTGAAAATGGTATAGTGGAGATCATGTGAGAACGTCCCTGATTTTGACATGATTTTCATACTTTGAAAAGGTACAGTAGAATTCCCCTTTTAAAATGACGCAGGTGATCCCATTTTTGAAATGTATACTGGATTCTCATTTAATAAGGTACATTGACTCTCATTTCATAAGGCGCAGTCGACTCTCATTTTGGTAAGACACGGTTGATTCTCTGTCTTCCATGGTACAGTTGAGATTGGTATCTGATAATCTTACATGCCTCTTGTTATCTATTGGCCACTTATGATCATTCTTTCAGTATTACATGTTTTACATACTCAGTACATTATTTCGTACTGACCCCCCTTTTCTCGGGGGGCTGCGTTTCATGCCCGCAGGTACATGTCTCAGGTTGGTGATCCGCCAGTCTAGAGTTTCCGCTCAGGTGTTTGGGAGGGCTCCATTGATTCGGATCTTAGTCAGTTTGGTACAGATCTTTAATCTTGGACCTACATTCGTTCATATGTCATTATTGTACTCATAGAGGTCTGTAGACAGTTGTGGGTTGAACGTATGAAAACCTGTTTTGGTAAGTCATGATGTTATATACTGTGTTGAGGTGTTCCCGCGTACATGTGATACTATTTGGTGGCAGCCTTGTCGGCTAGCCTGTTATGACATGTTGGTTAGTTGTGACTCCATAGGAGACAGGTACACCCTTATGTAAGATAGCCTTGTCGGCTTGCCTACTTTGGAGATATGTTATAGATGAATCGTTATGCTGCCGATCTTGGCGTCGATTGGATTAAGTGTGACAAGTCAGTAATGGTGTTCAATTAGGACGCCGGGTCGCTGCCCGTCGGGTCGGGTCGTGACACACACGGGAGAAGTAATACCCGCAAAAGTAGATGGCAAGACTTGATGCGAAAAACTGAACGTGGGTGTGATAGGATAAAGATCTTCCCTACTATCACATCTCATGAGAGGAATTCCCGTTTTGAAATTCATCACAGAAACCCAAAAGGATCAAAATTAACCGAAATCCATTTATCAGTGGTGAATTTACGAACATACACCATTTTGTGAAGAGGTATGGGGACAAGAAAACCGAAAATTGATCGCATTATTAACACAAAATTCCCAAAACACCCATTATCATATTCCTTGCCATTATCACATTGAATATTTTTTATTTTCCGTTTGAATTAGGTTCGAATAAATGCTCTAAATTTTAGGAAAATGGAAAAAACTTGAGATTTTTTCGCTATTGGAAACATCCATAATTTTTTTGAATAATCATCCAAAAACAAAACGTAATATCGATGACCCAAAGAACTAAGAACATGAGACATCTATATATCACTATGAATAATATCAAATGACATTGAAGTATGATTATTAGAGTCTACAAATGACAACTTAACATTTTTTCCTAAAGTATGATTATTAGAGTCTACAAATGAAAACTTAACATTTTTTCCTAAAGAGCAAGCTTGACAATTCGGAGTACTACGCGTACCCTTACAAGAAATAAAATTATTTTTAGCTAAAAAGGACAAAACATATGACCCTGGATGACCGAGACGTGCATTCCACACGGGAGAAGTAATAGCCGCAAAAGTAGATGGCAAGACTTGACGCGAAAAATTGGATGTGGGTGTGATAGGATAACGATCTTCCCCACTATCACATCTCATGAGAGGAATCCCCATTTTGAAATTCATCACAGAAAACCCAAAAGGATCAAAATTAACCGAAACTCAATTATCAGTGGTGAATTTACGAACAGACACCATTTTGTGAAGAGGTATGAGGACAAGAAAACCAAAAATTGATCGCATTATTAGCACAAAATTCCCGAAACACCCCATTATCATATTCCTTGTCATTATCACATTGAATATTTTTTATTTTCCGTTCGAATTGGGTTCAAATAAATGCTCTAAATTTTAGGAAGATGGAAAAAACTTGAGATTTTTTCGCTATTGGTAACGTCCATAAAAATTTAGAATAATCATCCAAAAACAAAACGTAATATCGATGACCCGAAGAACTAAGAACATGGGATGTCCATAGATCACTATGAAAAATATCATATGACATTGAAGTATGATTATTAGAGTCTACAAATGACAACTTAATTATTTTTCCTAAAGAGCAAGCTTGACAATTTGGAGTACTACGCGTATCCTTACAAGAAATAAAAGTATCTTTAACTAAAGAGGACAAAACATATGACCCTGGATGACCGAGACGTGCATTCCACACGGGAGAAGTAATAGCCGCAAAAGTAGATGGCAAGAGTTGACGCGAAAAACTGGACGTGGGTGTGATAGGATAAAGATCTTCCCCACTATCACATCTCATGAGAGGAATCCCCGTTTTGAAATTCATCATAGAAAACCCAAAAGGATCAAAATTAACCGAAACCCAATTATCAGTGGTGAATTGACGAACAAACATCAAATTTTTAATCAATTTAGGGGCATGAAGAGCATTTTTTAAAACAATGGGTGGATATGAGGGAGACAATGTTTTATGACCATAACCGTGAATTGGAATAGAACTATCATTATAAACAATTATACCCCGAGGGTTGCTCAATTGGAATAAGACAAGAGAGTACCTTGATAGGATGTCGTGTGGGTAGTGGCGTCGGTGTCCATGTACCAATTCGGGTCCGGTTGAGTTAATCTAAGTGTATGCATCGCGACTTCAATGTCGATTTGAGTCGGTGTGGGGCCCACAGCTGAGAATGCATGCATGGGATGAGGCCCAAACACCACCGCCGCCTCAACCACTGGCCGAATCGGAAGTCGGGCCACTATTATTGGGCGGAATCGGGCCGGGTGCCGCTGTGTGTTATCAGATCAGAAATGCAGGGCCGCCGGGCGAGCCCATCGCCACGGAGCCCACCGATCTTTGGGCCGCCGGGTCGGGGGTCCACTGCCGTGGGGACGGCCCCCACTATTTTGGCCACCGTTCCCATTGCTGGAACCGCCGCGTTTGCCCCTCGTTTTTCCCGTTGTTTTTACGATTATTTTTGCTGCCGCCGTGAGTGCGGTTTTGGCCCGAATTATCATCTTAACTCAGAGAATTTGTGAAGGATGTCATCATGACGACGGAGCTAGTACCGATAGCGGCCTTCTTAGCCAAACCGACTTCTTCCAACGTAAGCATGGAACGAGCTTGATAGAATTCCGGTAGAGGGTTACTTTGACGAAGGATCGAAGCAACACCGTTATAGGCCTCAGATAGGCCTTCAACTATCTGTTGAACGAGATGACTATTGCTAACCGGAACACCCACATTGTGAAGTTGATTCGCCAAGTCCTTGAGTCGTTTGCAATAAGATGAAACGTTCGGAAAATTCTCCATAGCGAGTTGAGAAAATTCCTGTTCAAGGGTGACAATGCGGGAATGATTGTTATCCTGGAATATATCACGCAATCTATTTCGAGCCTCCATAGCGGAAGAGTTAGGTTCCATAATCGTCTATAAGAGGTCGAGGGAGATAGTGACATAAATCCACTAGAGAACCTTTGCGTCAAGAGTAATCCTTAATTTAGGATCCTCCTCTTTTGTGGCACACCCTCCGTGTCAGGAGCCGGAGGGATTATGTGATGGAGTGCTTGATGTGCCATTTCATGAATCTTGAACAACTCTGCCCACGTTTCATATTGAACATTTTCGTAGTCAAGAATAATAGGAAGAACGCTCTTGATGTTAGAAACCGTGAGGGCAAGATGAAACATGTTCTTATCAGTCATTATGAATAGAACAAGAAAATTTGGAGAATGGAATATTTAGGTGAGGGTATCGGATTTTAGGGAGAAACCGAGAGAGGGAGAGATTTGAGAGAGAGATATGCGGAAGCAAGGAGAAAATCACCTAGACTTATGATACCATGAAAAAAATAATCCCTTGATTATTCTCATTAATGAAAGGGGTATATATACAAGTTACATATAGGAAAATCCTTTTCCTATTCTACATCTAAAACTCTATTCTATTTGGAGACTAATTATACACTTATGATAAGATTTCAAGACTAATTAATATACAATATAAATAATATACAAAAACCGTGGCTGCATTAAGTACAACACCGAGACCTATTAGGACACTAACAATAGGTATACATGGTATACCTCTTTTATATTTAACACATACATCTTACATCTCCATATGTATTATTGTTTTATTATTGTTACTGTTAACTATATTTATTTAATTCTGATTATTTACGTTGTCGGGATATTAAATCTGCCTCCTTTTAATTTTTATCGATTGATAATCGTTTAATAACATGTATTTCAAGTCAAAATGGACTTGCTATTCAGAGTTCAGAATAAACCATAACCAACATAATATCTCCACAGAAATAACAAAACAGAGGATCAAATTTTCATTACGAAGGTGGAAACATCACACTGCGACAAGATAAACCATGGTTTAATTTAACCATACATAAAGAAGGACAGAAATAACATTAACATTACAGTAATTAGCTAATAACTGGGATTTAATTAGACACGGTTCCATTGACACAGAGCCATTCCCCCACAATTTTTTTGCTGCAGTTAAGGTTTGGATTAATGCTACTGAAGTGTTCGGCTTTCAGATTAAAAATCTTGACAAGACTTTCACAAGTGTCGCCAGCTTCTGCTGCATAAATGCCGTGACAGTCAGGATTTTCAATATTTGTTCCCTTGAAGCTTCGGGAGATAAGAAGCTTCATGTATCATGCACCAACTGTTGCAAAACACCAAAGGGATGCAAACTTTTCAGTCCAAATCTCTTTCATATGTACTGGAACCTAATCACTTTTGAGAATTATCAAAATGGTATTACTAATTTAGTTCTATGTGTAAAGCTGAGGGTATGTTTCACTCAGATGACTTTTGAAAATCTTTATATGTACCGAAAAAGATTTAATGTCTGTCAAAGCATTTATCCTTTTGAATTATCTATGACTTTCTCCATTTGAGTCTATTAAATATTTGAATACAAAAAGTTAGTGGTCTTACTTCCAAATTTGGATTTCTTTATTATGTTGGACTAAATCGGTATGATATTTTTCGTTGTGTGTCAAATCCGCATAATTTTTATCTAAAAAAATCTCACACCATTAAGGACATCGCTAATGTGAATGCAGATCCGCAGCTGAATCTAAAGTAAGTAATTATAGATAGAATTTAGAGAAGATGCAATTACAGGAATTGAAAGAATACAAATATCCACTCAATTAAAACTTAAATAAACCTAATCTATAGGAACTAACCCTCAAGGGTAAGGATTTCCTCTTACAAGCTGCCTTAACAAAGTCTCAACCAATTACAAAGGCATTCATCCTTACAATACTCTCGGAAGAGTTTCATCGATATAACGTCAAAACATTAAAGCTACTAAAAGTATAAAGAGGGTTATCGATACTAGGGCTAAATAATAGTTACGATGCCTAAAATATCCCTAACAAAGCCTTAAAATACAATTGAGTTTAAAAATAAAAAAAATACTATATAGCTATGCCTTTCAAAGCTATAGCTTTCAAAATGTCCTTTGTTTCTTGGAGAATTCTTCTCAGAAAGATTCCAACAGAGACAACATTCAAAAAATTGACATCAGGAGCAACCTTAAGTGCCGTTGTTGCAGAATCCCTGTACCTGAAAACACTTTTCACTTATTTGTTAATGACACTTTAGCCCTTGCTGCTTGGAAACACTTCGGGGCATTGATTGGTATTTCAGATAATTTCAATTTCTTACAAGAAGCTTTTAACTTTTGGTGGTCGATTGTGTTACACCCGCAATTCTTGATACGATAGAACGTATAGTTAGCCTATTTGAGCTTCGGCAATCCAAGACCTTCCAGATGGTCATGTATGACTTATATTAGTGTTACGGAGGTATACGGAAGGTTGAAAGTCAATTGAATTAAATAAAGTACATTTCGACAAAATTTAACGAAAATTAGGTGATACGTTAAACATTCCACCCCACAGAAACCGATCCGCTTCGCGGATCAGACCCTCATTCTCCTCACCCCACTGCCCTAATATGCATTGGGTTATGCGCCAGCAGAAGGGGTTCTGCAATGCAGAACCAGCCGCACATCAGAGGCAGTGGAGTTCTATATAAAGCCTATAAATGGTGGCTTCTTCATTTCACTTCTACTTCGACCCAAACATTTCCCAAACACTCTCAAAGACCTCCTTAGGGTTCTTAGGTCATCAACGAGACATCCCACACCAATTCAATCATCCATAGATAATCACTACAAAGCTTGAAAATCTTCATAGGAGTAAGAAGGAATGAAGGATCCTCTTAGTGGCTGGAAAGAAGTTCATGTTGCAAGCTTTCTTGGCCGAGTTAAGGTGAGTTATTGATGTTTTTGATAATTTTAAGCTTCTCATAGCCTTGTTGAGAATTATGGATAAAAGAAACTTGTGACGATTGAGCTAAAACTCTATGAAAGAGTTTCTATGAATCTTGGATAGTTCTTGAGTAACTTTGATATGAGCATTGACTTGTAGTTGAAAGATATGGTGCTAGGAACCATGAAGTCTATCTTGTTGTTATTTTGGTTGTTGTTGGGGATATGAGCACTAGAAGTTATGGATTTTTTTATCTTGTGGTTGTTGATGTTGTTGTGTTGTTGTTGTTGTTGTTGTTGTTATGGTTATTGATGTTGTGGTTATTATTGGTGTTATTGGTGTGGTGTTGAAGAGATATAGATGGCATAGATGGTATCCATGAACATGATATCTAGAGCAATATGTACTCTAGGTGTTTGTTGAATTGTGCTAGCAAATCGGTCTTTAGCTTGTTGATCATATCTTAATCCGAAATCTCTATATTGTGTAGATAATCACTTGTAAAGCATTCGGGGGTGCACAAGGCATTACTAACTAAGATATGCATGTATGTAAGGCTATCCCCTTCTTTCAGAAGCATGAAATCCAAAGTGTTTATCGTTTTCAAAAGAAACGTTGAAAGCTTCCTTCTATTCATATATCATTTATCCCTTGGCGGGAGTTATTTCTTGTTATTGTTGTACTCATTGTTGTTGGTTGCTTGCTTGTCCACAATATCATAAGCCTCCGAAAAGGGGTGTTCCAAAGAGTTAATCGTCGAGTCGACCATGAGTCGTCCCAAAGTAAAGTCAAAGGGTTCTGAGTTCCAAAAATCCCACAAGTGTCATTGTTATCACAGTACAATATCCACACCAACGATCCTATGCCGGTGGGCAGTTATATATATATATATATATATATATATATAATATTTGCACCACCGTTGTGACCAGCCGGTGGAAAGTTGTACATGTACATATACACACCGCGTCGTGCTATAGTCGATCGGGCTAGGCACTTATATGTGCATACATACATATACCTCAGAGTATACCTGAGGAAGTGAAATACTACACCTCAGGTTATAAGCCGTGGGCAGACGACAAACCACAGTTGCTACACATGGAGTTCAGTACAGTTTCAGAGTTTCATTGTTCGCCCTATGTAGCATTATCAGAGTATTAGATTGCTTTTATGTTTTCCTTTACAACTTATCATTTCATATGCTATTCATGTTTTACATACCAGTACATTTCTTTTGTACTAACGTTCCTTTTGCCGGGAGCGTTGTATGTTCATGTCACATGTTATGACAGGGTCTCTGCTAGACCACCTCAGTAGGAGTTGTCGAGTTCAATCGTTAGTGAAAGTTTAGTCTTTCCCGGAGCTTCCTGGTCAAATATTGAGCATGTTTTGCATAGTTATGTACATGGTGGGTAGGTCCCGACCATATGACAGTACAAGTACTCGTAGAGGCTCATAGACTTGTTTAGTATATACAATTGTTGATGTATGGCTTTGTCAGCCAAGTTATCTTTTGTTTCCTTGGTTTGTGACCTTGTCGGTCTTGTTTTGTACATAAGTTAGGTTGATCCCTCTTTATTCACCCTCAGAGGTTGTATTACAGTTTGTCTTACAGATTGTGGCCTTGTCGGCCCTCCCATAGTGTTGTTGTTTGTGTCTAGTACGGCCTTGCCGGCCGAAAGTTCTACTCGTCCAGAAGTCTGGTTATGAGAGTGGTACGCTCGGGCCAACATGACACCGGGTGCTGGCCACATCCCCTAGTTTGGGGTGTGACACATTGTTCCCAGTAATCTTATTTCTGCTATACTATTTAGAATTTGTCATATTGTCTTGATTTGGGAACTTTGGAGAACCATGTGTGGAAGTAGATTTGGCAAGAAAAAACCTTTTCATCTCAAACTACTACATCTGATTGCTCAAACCATTCTTATAATTATTAGATTACAATTCTTAAATTTCAAATATAATTTATCTTGGGAAGAACTAATCCAGCTTCTAGACAAGAAGATAGTGTTTAAATTTTGTAGGATTGTCTATTGGCACAAACCAAGGTGATGGGAGCCCTGAGAAATGACTCATGGGAGGGGGGGGGGGAGGAGGAGGAGATGCACAAGGGAAAATGGTAATGGCTTACTCCATTCACTTTGATAATGGAACTAGCAACAGTACTGTTGAAGCAAAGTCTCTCTTATTTGGAACCCAGTGGTGTATTCAGCACAACATTGAGCTAAAAACCACCTCCATCCTTCTACTTTCTTGGGTTAAGGAGGTTTTCAAGATCCCTTGGCAGATCGAGGGAACCATCAGGGGCATAAGAAGGCAATTGGAGGGTGCAACATGGTCTATCCGACATTGCTATATATCTTGGAGCTAATAAGATACCAGACTTGTTAGCTGCAATGAGCCACATCCATGGAGGCATCATAATATTCTCCAATTTCGAAGATCTTCCTACTCGAATCAGAGGTCATCTCAACTTGGATAAGTGTGGAACTCCTAATTTTAGTATTAGGAACAAAAATTCAAAGATATCACCTGTAATGATGTGGTATCTGATGTATAGTCTAACTTCAACTTTTTGGGAACTTAACTGGGAACATGAGAGTCACTCTCTTATCATCTATATAGTGACCTATGGTCCTAATTTTTGTGAATCTTTTAATTTTAGACCTTGGAGAACAAGGATAGAAGTTATAAGCTTGTCGAGAGCTTTAGAAACTTTTGTTAAGGTTAGGAACTTCATACCTCGAGTGCATTTATTCTCATTTTGGTTATTAATGTACAAGGTCGGGGTGGAGACTAACCTCCCACCAAGAAGGTGACTTTAATTTTTTTAAAAAATACTATATAGCTAAAATGGCTTCACGTTTGAGAAACGTGGATGGCCATCTTCTGGTTGCTCCACTATTTTGTAACATGGAGACAATTTGGCTGGCAAATTCTGAAAACGTCTCCACGATTGGAAAATGAAAAGATATTTTCCTGTCTTCTTTCTAAATCGGCCGACGAAAGGGAAATGTGGAGCTATTTTTCCTTAGTTTTCTAGGCATTCTTTTGTACAAATTTAGCATGACATTTGGATTTCACGAATCTTTTGAAATACTCGAAGCTCTGACCTCCATCATGGAGTCTTTGATGTGCTAAACTGAGAGTTATCATTACATATAGTTTCTCAATATTTCAACTATTAATGTGGTACTTTTCTAACAATCTCCTCATCGAACTAAGTTCCACGTGGATTATTACCACGATCTCTGGGTCAATTTTTGAGATTCAATGTGTGTCACCTAGGATGCCACGATCATTTATATATGGCCACCTCTGCCCAGAGCTAGGTTCTTCTTCTGTGTACGTATCCAAGCTACTTTTGGCATGATAAAGTTAGTAAATTAATCCACAGGCCATTATTTCTCTACCTCCATTCTTGTGTCGTCGAACCATTTGTTCTGATACTAGTTGTTGCGCTATATTGTTGATCAAAAGATATTCTGAACATGGTGTGATATTTTCTATTTGGCCCAAGTCCGTAAGGTTTTTTCTCAAAAGTATCACATCATTAAAAGGCTCTCGGCCCTCATATGTAATTTCACAATCTTTTCAACTATCAATATGGGATTTTAATCGCACACCCAACACTTTACGTGGAAGCTGATCAACGGGAAGAAAATAGAATATACTTGTAGAAATGTGAATACGGATGTCAATGGGGCGGGGGAAGGGTATCCCATACTCGTACCTGCCACCTAAAACTCACCGCCAGCCCCGCCCGACCACCCATCACGGATAGTAATTCCTTCACCTGCCCCCGCCCCACTTACCCGACGGGTAGTAAAAAAAAGTTATATAAGAAAAAAAGAACGTCCAAGAAAATGGTAAAAAGAACTTTTTCACTATGGTGTATCGAATATCAAAGTCTGAAACTTTACCAAAATATCAGGAATATTAAAAGGTTAAAATAAAGCGTGAATTTTTTTTATATAGAAGAAGACAAGAAATTTTCTAGTCCTTTCAAATGATCACAATTGTAAAAAAAGGAAAAGAGAAACTCCAATGTCATTACCAAAGTTATCACATACGCGCATGTAGAGTTGTTGCATTGTATCATACATTTTCACAAAAAAACATTAAAAAATTTGAAGGGTACCGTACACTTTATTTTAAATAATAATAATAATAATTATAGGTTGATGACTTGACAAGAATAAGAGATTTTAAATCCTTGTCTAGTTAAGAATACCAGAAAATCAGAATAATTAAAGAATACAACACAAACATGTACGCCTCGGGTAGCGGGGCGGGGCGGAAATCGTGGGTAGCACTTTTGATATTTATACCCGTCCCACCACCCACCAAACCATCCTCATACGGTCATACCCGCCCCAACTGGAATGGGTGCGGGGCGGTATCCACATTTACCCGCCCCAGTGACATCCCTAAATGTGAACTTTGATCCTATAGTTAAGTATCTAGGAAATAACAATCCTAATGAGAAAGCATCACAGAAACACATATATATACACACACATACACATAGCAAAAACATCTCCACTTGTGAAAGCAAGCAAGCAAATATTTTCAAAGTTAGTCAAATATGAAGGCAGCTTAGAGCCTTAGAGTAAACGTCATGTCGTTCGTTTTTTGCAACTATATTAGGTGTTCGTGAGCAGAAGATTGACTCTATGGATATCTTCGTGATGAAGATTCTACGTACATTTTAATTAATCTTCATTAGTAAGAAAAAGAACCTACACTAACCTCTGACAGTTATAAGTGGATATTAGTCTAGTAATTGAGTCGGATAGTAATGCCTTTTGGATCTTCATCCTTTTGAAAGTCTAAACCATTCTTCTTGATCTTTATTAACCTATGGAAGAGGTTTCGGATATTAAAACATACTCAAGAAATAGTCTATTTCAAGACTACGGATAGAATATTCTCATACGATATTAAAATAAATCATATTATCAAGTTTAGTGATTTATGGTAGCAAGGTGGTTGTGAATCGCTTGATAGTAATATTAATATGGCTAAAGTTGTGGTCTTAAACATGCCAAAACATTTGTATAACTATAAAGCTTCTCATTAAATTATTTGTGCTAGTGATCAGTAAACAAAATATTGTTGGAAATTTTACTAACGCAGGAATAAGTTTATCCCGTCATTTATAAATCAAACATAAGGCGCGCAGCACGTCGGAAACCTTGTTTCCACACACGTACACACGTGGGGCTAAATATCGTAAATTTCCTTAGTGAAAGAGATATTAACACATGTAAGTAACGTGTTTGAGACATAAAATAATGGACGGTTATTGTCGACAATAATCTATATTCCACATTGGTTAACGAAGAAATGATTCTGCGAAGTGTAAAATGGAACGAGTCGGACCGCGGAGCCGTAAAGGGCCGCAGCGATGGAGCGTCGGGGCGCCTCCTTAGGCAGTAAGGTTCTGGAAGGTTGGTGTCGCGGCGCCAGCCAGGCAGGGCTGCGGCGCTTCCCGGGCAGTGAATCTGGAGACGAAAGTTTAAGGGTTTCTCTTGAACTTTGTGTTGGGTTTTGGAAGGATGAACCTTCATTAAGTGAATCATTGGTTTGAGTGTGTTCATACACTCTTTACTTGGCTCAATGAACCTCCATTAAAGCATTCACATTGCAAGTGAAGAGACATCTTTATCCTATAAATTGAGGCCTTTGTGGATCAGTTTTTGAGATATGGAAAACATAGAAAATATGTGAAAAACATGCTCTTTACTTCAGATTTTATGTGTCCAACATTCACTTCATTTTAAATGAAGATCTTACACACTTCGATAAGAATGGCATGAACTTATTACACCACAAAGTTCATACACATCTTTGAGTCAATCCTTTCTTAGCAATTTCCATATTTGTGTTCTTCGATAGATCTTCTTCGGTGTGCTTTACGAAGAAGATAAATCACTGTTTTATCTTGGGAGACTATTGCTCTGCTAACGTAAAAGCATGTATACGGGGACAATCTTGTCTTAAGGAGACAGACCCATCCTTTGACTCATCGTGTGGTGAAACTTAACCAATTTGTTATTTGAGTCCTTGTTTCAGACAAAAGGATCAAAAGCTTGCAGCAGTTGAAGTTGTTGCCCGATAGTCCGTAGAAGCATGTAGCAGTTGGATCTACAGACACCACGTCAAGAGACTTGATGATTATGGACACAGAGAATCAAGAACCTAGAAACATAATGATTGTAACTAGATGATATTATTATAATGATGTTGTAATGATCTCCTTAGTGTAGCCTTTAAATCACTTATAGTTAGTTTAACTATTCCCCGGATGTACATGTGCGTACACGATATCCAACAAATATAAGTCATAACCAAGATAACCTCATAAAAGACAAACAATATCCCTTGATAGTTGATACAACGTCACTGAAGAAATTTCTTGGTTTAAGTATGGATAAATTAAACTGGATACAAATGTATAGTAGTAGATCTCATTACTCGAAGAGATTTAATTTGTATCTAAGAGTAGAGATGCATAAACTTATCGTCTAGTACAATATATTGATGGCCGTCATGACTTGGACTCAAGTAGATAAGGTTCCGTTGAGACAGAGATATTCACCCACGAAAAGATCGTCACAGTTAAGATTTGGATTTAAGGAATTGAAGTCCTCTGTTTTCATATCGAAAAACTGAATAATATTATCGCAGGTGTCTCCAGTATCTACATTATAGACTCTCCTACAAGTTGGAATAGCCTGGAACGTCCCGTTATTCGATGCTGGAGGAGACAAAGCACACACACATACATAAAATAGAATGTAAGTGTAGAGATTAAGGAATTACATTTATGCGTAACACGTAAAATTTATGCAATGAAGTAAATGTTCATACTGAGAAGTACTCGTCCCAGGGATGGAGTAAGAATGAGATGAAAAGTCAGGACTAAGGCTACATTGTAGTAGCACTTGATTGAATTGTTGCTAGCCTTGACCATGATCAACTGAAAAACTTAATTCCAGGAGTGAGCTCAAAGTAATTGCTTTTAATAAAGTTTCTTGAGTGTCTAATACTCTGTTGAGATAATTAGTATTTATAGGACATACAAGTAAGAATAAGAATCTAATTTGTTTGAGGAAAGAGTGGATTTTATGTTGTTATTTCCTTGTCAACATTTACCAATCAGGGGAATGTTGCCGATTGAACTTGGTCAAAGCGAGATGCTTATAATTAGAGGAACGAGTTTAATTAAGCTAAAATTTAAAGGATGGTCTAAGTTTCTGCAGTGGACAAAAAGCACAAAAAGAAAATAAGTTTCACTATTTTAGTCAGCCCAATAACACTAACTAATCATTTGGTCTCATTCACTACTTCTGGCCCTTAGGACTTTACAGTCGCAACACCTCTCCTATAAAAATGGTGAGTAGTGAGGAAAGAGTCCTCTATGTATTATTGAGAGATCGGACCCTCATTTGTTTCCAAGTACAATTCTAACAGTTTTATGGTAGAATCTTAGTCTAAGTATATTTGGTAAATTATAATTGTTAATGTTGAGTTTGGTGTTATGACATTTTACTCAACATATCGTTTTTAGTACTAATTTGAGTTTAGAAAATGTTGGAACAAATGTTACAACATTCAGACCAACATTTTATGAAAAATAATTTTGCCTTCACGGAATGAAGCAATATTCGTGGAAATATTACTACAAAGTAAAAGTGACTTGGCATGGTAAATAGGAGCTGATGAAAAATGTGGGAAGAACAAGTCAAAGCAGTTGCTATGCTTGAGGAACAAGTCCAAAAAGATAGAGAATTTTGCTCCATGATCTTCTCCAACAAACATACCAGCTGCCCACCTTTCCCTCAACCTTCACAACAAATCGATGAACTTTCAAGAAAGAATCTCTACTATAAATAGAGAGGATGCTGAATTGAATCGATATCCAGAATCAGAAATAAAAAATACCAAGAAAGCTCTCGGGAATTCATCTCAGAAATTTAGATCATAAGTGTTGTCTGAGCGTGTCGACAACATTCTGTCCAACATTACAATTGCTGCTTAGATTCTAGATTTGTTATGTATTAAAGCAATTGTAATGAGAAGTTGTCTATGCCTATTTAGATAGATTTTTCAGGTAGAAGTCATTTGTGACTTCATCATTTTTAATTCCTTTTGTTGTATCTTGTAATATGGTAAAGAAAGAAATTTATTCAATTGTATATAATATATACAATACTTTTGGTCATTGACCATCATAAGTTATATGATAAATATAACTTATGTAAATTTAAAACCTTTGTGTACTTTAAATTTTTGCTGCTTTTTACTCTTCAAAGTTTTTTTTTCGTTTTATTGATGTGTCGTTACCATTGTCAGACGACATTATTCCTGACATTCAAAAACAGAATTGGCATTCAAGTTTGATTTAGTTTATTTGTATTTTATTTACTGTTTCATAGCTCCCCGTGACCTAACAGTAATTATGATAGTTTTTATTAGAATAGAGTCACGCCCCGACTTTTCCTAAGTCTTTTCTTAGGGCGTGATGACACCTGGACAACTATCCGTTTTTCAGGCGAATCATTAACTTCTTTTCTTCCTAAATTAAACATGTACTTAAGTGCGGAAATAATATATATAATAAGCAATTCGAAGTTTACAAAGAACAATTTCATGTGGGGCATTCTCCGGGATAACGACACTTAGTTCTTGAAATATACTTAGTCTAAAATAACTTTCACCAAATCCGAAATAATAGATTGGTGGGACAATGAGGTTGCGGGACGATCGCTAACCCTATTGCGGAGCTTTTGCTCTATCGCACTTTCCTGAAATATGTTAAATAAAGAGTCAGTCATACCATCCGGGGCTGAGTGAGAACCTCGCCATGCAATTCAAAGTAACCTCACAATATTCTAAGTACAATCACATTATAACATAATAAACATGTTGCAAAAACATATTAGGTTACAACATCTTTATCATACAAGTATGCAACATCTCCCCTCAACTCCTTATAGAAAATTCTTAATTTAACTAATGTTTTATTTTATCCCGTATTACACGTTAAGATATTCCCCGTTGCATTTTTACATTTACTGCGACGTATAACCTGATCCGATGCATTTACAAATGCATTTATGTATTTGTGAACACATATTCACTTTACGTTTTTTGTTGCGGCGTGCAACCCGATCCAATGTATTTACAAATGCATTTATATATTTGTGAACACGTATTCACTTTACATATTTGTTGCGGCGTGCAACCCGATCCAATGTATTTACAAATGCATTTACATATTTGTGAACACGTATTCACTTTACATATTTGTTGCGGCGTGCAACCCGACCAATGCCTTTACAAATTTGTGAACACGTATTCACTTTGTATTTTCAGAAGGTCAAAATATATATATTTTTTTAACATTCTGTCTTACATACTTGTAATGGTTATAACTCTTCAATCGTAATTTCAACAAAGGCGTTTCTTACTCTGAAACGAAGGTAACACGTAGATCTTTCACTATACCAAATTTCATTTAAAAATACTTTGAGTAACTAGTATAAATTCGTCCACAAAACAGCCACATGTAACTAGTATCGCCAGATGTTTTGTAAAACAAGGTACTATATTAAAATAGTCATAACTTCTTATCCGTAAGTCGGATCAAGCCCTGTAAATTCTCAAACTGACTAGAAAAGATAAATATAGGACTCTCGTTTGAAACAAACTTTCATACACCGTACCAATTTCTACAGTTTTATCATTTTACATTCTGCCTTACGGATTTCAATCGATCCGGGGCAGAAACTTTAAAGTACGATAACTCTCCAACCATATGTCGATTTTATCCCCTATTTGGCTCGATCTCTCCGTAACAGTGATATTTACAACCATGAAGTTTTTATCCAATTCTAATAAGTACAACTCAGGAAAAATAGTTTGTAATTCTGCCTTCCCGAATTTCGGCCAAATCTAAGGCATCAACTTTAAACTATGATAAATCTTAAACCGTAAGTCCGTTTTATCTCCTCTTTGGTTCGATCTGTTCGTAACAGAGATATTTACAACCATGCCAAATTTGATTTAATTCTAGTAAGTAGAACTCAGGAAAAACAGTTCATAAAGTTCATGACTCAAACTAGTTGTTTAAACATTCAAAGTTCATGATTTTTCTTTAACTCCCGAATTATATTCTAACATGTATAGAACTTAAAATAAAGAATTTCACTAAGAATTTTGAGTGAGAAAACTCACCTTTGTTGCTTCGTAATTGTGAATGAACTTTAACTTCAACTTACTTCAACCAAGCCTTTATTTGAGACTCCTTAATTGCTTTCTTTAATCTTCGTTCTCTGAAATTTTCTGGTTTTCTCCCTCTGTGTTGTTCAGATTTTGTATTTTCTTTTTTGTTGTTGTTTTTTATTTTTTCTTTTTTTCTAAGAGTGAGTGAATGTGTGTGTAGTTATATTGATGTGCATGTTGCACAATTTATGGGTTGTGGGGGAGTGGACATCAAAGTTGAGGAGCAGGGGTTGGACGTGCAACTTTTTTTTATTTTTTATTTTTCTATTATTTTTTATTTTTTTTTGTTTGAATTTTCTAAGACTTTACATTCTCCCCTCCTTAAACAACATTCGTCCTCGAATGTAAATAAGGTCGTAACATAATTTTTTTCAAGACTTTACATTCTCCCCTCCTTAAACAACATTCGTCCTCGAATGTATAAGGTAGTAACATAGACACATAGTCATACAAATTGCACACACATGAAGTACAATTTAACACATTTTACATTCTCCCCTCCTTAAATAACATTCGACCTCGAATGTGAGTAACACCATAACACATGCACATAGACACACAAGCTGCACGTAATGAACACAACTTAACACATTTTATTACCTTACTCAAAGAGGAATGGATATTTGACTTTCATCGCGTCCTCAGTTTCCCAGGTCGCTTCTTTTGTGGAGTGATTCCTCCATAGAACTTTCACGGAGACAATATCTTTGTTCCTAAGACGCTTAATTTGCCTATCCAGTATTTCTATCGGAATTTCCTCGTATTGAATCTCTTTATTCAAGATTATCTCTTAGGGTTGGATTACGCGACTTGGATCGTGCAAGTATTTTCGTAACATTGACACATGAAATATCGGATGCACTGCTTCTAATTCTTGTGAAAGGGCTAGTTCATAAGCCACATTCCCCACTCTTCGTAACATTTCATATGGACTAATAAACATTGGGCTCAACTTCTCTTTCTTGCCAAATCGCATCACTCCCTTCAAGGGAGCCTCTTTTCATTCCAAATTCAAGAATACGACCGATACGATTGATTGGTCTGTGCGCCTCTCTTATTACTTTTTTGTATCCCCCTGTTCTTCGGATACAATTCGATCCTTCTACGGCCAAATCTCAATTTGTTGACTTTTAAAAATACTTTTCTCCTTAAACCTCAAGATCTCTTTTGCGATTATCCGCATAAGACTTATGGCGGCTATGAGCTGTCTTGATCCACTCCCGAATTATTTGCACTTTATCATTTGTTTCTTGAATGACTTCGGGTCCGAACAGTAGTGTTTCGCCCACTTCGAACCACCCAAGTGGAGATCTACATTTTCGCCCATACAATGCTTCGAACGGAGCCATCTGTATACTAGACATAGATGGTCCAATCAGTTGCCCCGAAAGTCCAACACACAAGACCGCACCATGTCCTCCAATGTTTGAATTGTTCGTTCAGCTTGTTCATCGGTTTGTGGATGGAAAGTCGTACTCAACTTGACCTTTGTCCCGAGGCCCTGCTGGAAACATTGCCAAAAGTGTGTGGTGAATTGGGAACCCCTATCCAAAATAATTTGTAATGGAATCCCGTGTAACCTCACTATTTCTTTCAAATAAATTTGTGCATACTGCGACACCCAATATGTAGTCTTGACCGGTAGGAATAAGCTGACTTTGTAAGCTGATCCACAATCACCCATATAGAATCATAACCTTCTCGTGTTTTTGGTAGACCAGTCACAAAATCCATATGAATCGCCTCTCATTTCCACATGGGGACGCTAATGTCCTGAAGTAGTCCGCCGGGTTTTTGATGTTCAGCTTACACCTGTTGACACGTAAGGCACCTTCCAACAAACTCTGCAACATCTCTCTTCATTCCTTCCCACCAGTAATTTACCTTGAGATCATGATATATTTTTGTTGATCCTGGATGAATGGAATACCTGGTGTTGTGACCTTCATCTAAGATCTTTATTCTTAGATCTTTTACCTTAGGAACACACAACCTACCCTTATACCGAATGGTACCATCATTTTCTCCTAATGTAAATTGTGAAGGTTTTCACTGTTGAATCCTCTCCCAAAATCTAACAAATTTCATGTCCTCAAACTGATTTTCTTTTATTTCTGAAGCTAAGGCAGACTGCGAGGTATCATGTACTACCACCCTACCTTCACCGACCTCAATTAAACTAACCCCGAGGTTTACCAACTTTTGTACCTTACGGACAATACCTCTCTTTAGTATTGCCAAATGGGCCAAGCTGCCCATTGATCTCCTACTGAGTGCGTCGGCCACTAACTTAGCCTTTCCAGTATGGTAAAGAATGCTAAGGTCATAATCCTTAATCAACTCTAACCATCTTCTTTGTCGGAGATTCAAATCCTTTTGCGTGGTTATGTACTGTAAACTTTTATGATCTGTAAATATATCTACATGCACCCCATACAAATAGTGTCTCCATAATCGTAGGGCAAATTTGAATCCCATACAAACACTACCGCGGCCAAATCCAAGTCATGAGTTGGATAATTCTTCTCATGTACCTTCAATTGTCGAGATGCATATGCAATAACTTTTTTGAACTGCATCAAGACACATCCTAACCCAATCCTAGAGGCATCACAATAGACTGTGAACCCTTCTTGTCCCGATGGTAAGGTTGGACTGGTGCAGTAGTCAACAATTCCTTCAGTTTCTAAAAACTTGCTTCACATGCTTCTGACAACTGGTACTTAACCGCTTTCTGAGTCAACCGGGTCAAGGGAGCAGCAAGACTAGAAAATCCTTCTACAAATCTTCTATAATACCCAACCAAACCCAAGAAACTTCCAACTTCTGTCGGAGTGGTCGGTTTTGGCCAATTCTTCACTGCTTCTATCTTTTGGGGGTCTACCATAATTCTATCCCTTGACACAACGTGGCCCAAGAAGGCTACCTTTTCCAACCAAAATTCACACTTTGAAAATTTAGCATATAGTTTCTCCTGTTTTAAGACTTGAAGCACTACCTTCAAATGCTCTTCATGTTCTTCAACACTCTTGCTGTAAATTAGGATATCATTTATGAATACAATCACGAACAAATCTAAGAATGGTTTAAAGAATCTATTCATTAGATCCATAAAAGCTGATGGGGCATTGGTTAACCCGAAAGGCATGACCGAGAATTTATAATGGCCATATCGGGTTCTAAAAGATGTTTTGGATATATCATCAGAATTTATTTTCAGCTGGTGATATCCCGAATGAAGATCAATCTTGGAAAAATAACTGGCTCCCTAAAGTTGGTCAAAAAGATCATCGATTCTTGGTAGTGGGTATCGATTCTTGATCGTGACCTTATTGAGTTGTCGATAATCGATGCACATTCGGAGCGATCCATCTTTCTTCTTCACAAAAAGGACTGGTGCACCCCAGGGGGAAACACTAGGCCTTATAAAACCTTTATCCAGAAGATCATTCAACTGTTCTTTTAACTCTCTCAATTCAGTTGGGGCCATTTGATATGGAGGAATAGAAATAGTGTCACGACCCGAACCCGGGCCCGTGACTGGTGCCTTACCCGGACACCTAAGTAGACATACATTAGAGTAACCAGCGGAATATAAAAACAAGACATGAAACAATTATGAAATGAGAAACAGTTTATCCAAAGAAAAGATTGCCTTTCGGCATGTATATATACATCAAATGTGAACAGTTACATCCCAACTTTACAACAGACTACTGCACTTGGAATGTAAACAACTATGGCGACAGGCCCCGCCATACCCTGAATGTACATAAAGCTACAATGACAGTGAGATCATACCTAAAAGATAAGCCTCCGAGAGGGGCTTTCCCAAAAGCGTAAAACTGATCCTGTGAGCGGATCAACAACAGAGTACCTCTACCATGCAGATTTAACGCAGGCCCAAGAGGTCAAGACAACAGTACCAAGTATGTGAAATCAGAAAGTACTTAAATGAGATCATATCATTTTAAAACCAATTTTACAAATATGTACGAAACAACCAATGTAATCGCATATAGTGCACAAAGATAACCAAGAGCAAAATAGATATAACATAATCGGTCTTTTCTAGGCCGCTAATGATCGGGCAAGGCCATTCGCCCATAGTATCATTACATGCGTGCCTAATCTCGAACTCCCGCACCGCATAGCCACATAGCCCGCATGAGGTATTCCTCGTGACGGGGTAGCTAACCCGCGGCATCATCCTCGACCCCGGTCCGTGATAGTCCCGTGGACCGCGTGAGGTATCCTCGACGGCGAATACACCCGAGTGGTCAATCTCGAACTCCCGCAGCCCGCATAGGTCACATGGACCCGCATGAGGTATTCCTCGCATCGAGGTGGCAAGTCCTCAGATCATAACAAGTCGTGGTATGTGATATAGTACCGATCGACAACGCTTATCGTTTAACAAGGTAAGCACAACAAGAATAACCCCCTTACACAAACATCACAAGACACTAACACACGTAGCATCATAACATGTTTACTTATCAAACCATCTTACTACACTTTCCAGAAATCAATACAAGACTTTCATAAACAAATAAGTAAACCGTTCCTTTTATCCTTCTTAAGTCGTTATACCTTACTTCCCATAAAGCTAGTATAACACTTAAGCTTTTAAAACCAAGTATTTCTTTTCTTTCAAAAATGATTCATAACTCTTTTGAAATACTTCAAGATTCTTATTATTTAAAACTCAAGTCAAAAGACATTAAAGTAAAACCAGATTTAGTTAACACACGTACGTCTACCATACTATATATATTTCACAAATATCATGCTTAAGAGTATAGGAAGGATCACATACCTCCTCGGCTAAATCCACCTGCCAAGTCGAATATGTCGCGCGCAGAGTATCAACCTATAATAGTCAAATACGTCTATCAACGTCTAGACTACTCTGTAGAATATTCTACGGAAAATTGGGCAGCATTTCCCTACCCGCCAAACTACACAAGTCTACTGTAAATACAGTCCTATGTAAGTACAGTTCAATTCTCTTCTTTATATACCATCCTTCTATAAATCTTATACTCATTTCTATACTACTACAGTATGTAATCTCTAATTACAATAGAAGGACAAAATATTTACCTCGACAAGCCCAAAATTATCCAAGATTATATGTCGATCCTGAGCAACGTTTAGCTCCTAATCTGTACGCTCCAATTCGCTCCAAGAAACCCTTAGAAGTTACTAAACAACTTCTACTTAATACTTTAACCAACTATGAAGATTTTCCTAGGGTTTCATTTTGTGACTAAAGGAAATAAAGTAGTATTTCCGGGATTTTAGTATAGAGGTAACTTGGGAATACTACAAGGGATTTGGGCTAAGGTATTTTGGAATAGTAACAATACTTGAAGACAATTTCTACCAAGGGGGGGGGGGGACTTGTTTCGGACGAGAGCTAGGGAAAGGGGGTTGGACGAGAACTAGCAACTAAGGGGGAAGGATTTTGTGACTTGGAAGTGTTAAGTGAATGAAGAAGTCTTGCACTAGAGGGGGGGTATTTATAGAACCTTCAATGGCCAAGATTAAAACAAATGGAGGGTGAAGATTGGGTTGCTTATGTGAGTGGAGTCTTCCACCAAGTGTCCACCACAATATTGAGACATATGTCCACCACAACATTGGGACATATGTCCACCACAACAATGAGCCATGTGGCAAGCCACTTGCTTCACCAAAACCGTCCAAACCTACTCCCACTATCCCAAAAAAAAAATCTTGCAAGACTTGACTTATTGACTTGGCCACTAGCCCACAATTTTCGTCCAACCAATGCCACCTAAGGGTGACACATGTCGCCCTCCTATTGGTCCAAAATATTTCATCACTCAGAAAAATCCGTAATCGGTTAAAATATTAAAAACATAAAATTTCCTTCACAAGGTTCGAAATCTTTTCTGTTGAAAGTTCACAATTTCATCTTTAACCTAATTAGGGCTTATACAATTGTACGTACGTCCTCACATACATACTCTGGAACTACGGGGTATAACAAATAGGTCTTGTACCCGGAATTAACTCTATAGCGAACTTCACTTCTCTATTAGGAGGAATGCCTGGAAGATCTTTAGGAAAGACCTCTGGAAAATTTCGAACAATAGGGACATCATGCACTGCTGGGGACTCTTTTGGGTATTGATCGGAGTATTTTATATACACTTTTGAGTCGTTTTTAGTTAGTCTTTTGTCCCTTTTTGTACAAATAAGTGTCGTATTAGGATAGATTTTCTTTCTTTTGAGTCAAATTGGTTAAAATGGCCAAATGGCGGAAAAGGAGCTAAAAGAGGGTAAAAGTGGAGGTTCCAGAGCTGAAAAGACGAGAAAGTCGCGAACGGGAAGAAGACGACCAGCCGCGCGCCATCGCAGATAGGTTCGGGTCGCGCGCTAATATCCAAAAGGTCGAGAAGTTGCAGCGACGCCACGCACGCATGCGAGAGAGCGGCCGCGATGCCAAATCATCCGAAGGATCGCAGAACTTCCGGCGCCGCGGCGCCGATATCAGGGCCGCGGCACCGACGCGGAAAAATCAAGTTTAATGACGATTTTCTAGGCCAGGCCTGAAGGGAAAAGTTAGAGGCGGTTTTGAGCCTATAAAAGGAGAACCCTAGGCGCTTTTAGGGTTCCTTTCGCACAACACAAGGATTCTTGGATCAAGATCGAGACCTTAACTTAGTAATTTTCTTTTCTTTTCTTTCCTTTATTTCGCTTTTACGATGAACCTTGAATTAGTTCTTGTCATGTCAATGACTAGGAACTAATTCCTTTATAGGGCTTTCCATGTTAAATCACTAGAAACTTATGTTATGAATTGATGCATGTTATGGTTATTCTTCTTCTTGTTGAGATTTATCCAATAATTGCTTTGAATGCTTGGTAATTAATTGATCACTACTTATCATTACTTATATGATTTCTAATCAAACTTCGAAAGGAGGAGGTTGTGAATATGCTGTAAGTTGGGTAGACATATTTTGGATTGGGGATGAAAATACCTCAATTACTTATGTAGCGTTAATGAGGCTTAACAACCCTAATTTTACGCACGGGCGCGACTGCTAACTAGGTTTTTGGTCTTAATCCTCCTATAGAGTCATCCTTATCACCGAAAGGTAGAAAAGAGCAATACTGGGGTTGAGTGTTTATATAGCCTTAACGGGAGTATAAAACGATTTAGTAAACCTGCTAGCTCCAAGAGAAGAAAACCATAATTCATTTTAATAAGTAACATAAGCGGATAGTTGAGGAGACGTGGAAGCCCTATTCCCATCACTACTGAAGTAAACATATAGTTAATTAGCTTTTATAATTGTTAGTTATAAACAATAAAATCAATATCGGTTACCAAATAGATACCAAAAGATAGATAATTGGTACTTGAACACTAATCCTTGTGGACGATATTCGGTCTTACCAAGACTATATTACTTGTCACGATAACGTGCACTTGCGTTAAAGTGTGTGCATCTTTTCGCGCATCAAGTTTTTGGCGCCGTTGCCGGGGATTAGGCATAGTTCAATATCAAGTTATCTATTTTTAATTTCTAATTTGGTTTTTTTAATTTTTATTTTATTTTAACGTTTTTTTTGTTATTTTCGGTAAAAATCAAGGTGCCGTGATCTGTTTGTCTGTTTTTGATCTGTTTCAGGAAATCAATTTATGCGAAGGAGAAGAGGGGCAGACACTCTTGTTCCCTTCAATCCAGAGATTGAGAAGACCTGTAAACTGAAGAGAAAGAACCAGCGGATTGCAGCCTTAGTTGAGATGGACGGTGTCCAGAACAATAATATGATGAGAGAAGGGTTAGGTGAAAATCAACCTAACCCAGGAATGCCTCGGCGAGTACTTGTGGATGTCGAGGAAAGAGTTCAAGTCCAGACAGAAAGAAGCTTGGGAGACTACGTGCTGCCGAGGGTGAATGGAGCACAAACATATATTAGGCTCCCTGCAATAGGAGCAAACAACTTTGAGATAAAATCGCGATTCTCGAGTACGCGCAGAACACGGTGCAATTTGGAGGATCGCCATCGAGGATTCACATACGCACATAGCTAATATCTTGGAGCTATGTGCAACTTTCGATATAACGGCGTTCATCGATGATGCCGCCGATTGAGGATCTTTCCTTCTCACCTGTGGATAGAGCAAAAGTATGGTTAAATTTCCTGCCAGCTGATTCGATTTTTACATGGCAAGAGCTGGCACAAAAATTTCTAGCCAAATTCTTTCCCCCATGCAAAGCAGCAAAATTGAGAGGGGAGTTGAATAACTTCTACCAAGCAGATGGAGAGTCCTTGTACGAAGCGTGGGAAAGGTTCAAAGATTTGCAGAGAAAATGCCCACACCATCAGCATTGAGTCAGGAACTTGGTCCACATCTTCTATAACGGGCTCAGCGGAACAACCAGAACCATTATAGATGCAGCAGCAGGTGGGACATTCATGAGGAAAACAACCCACGACGCTCACGAATTATTAGAAGATATGGCCACCAACAACCATGTCTCAGAAGAGAGATCAACGAGTGGGAGAAGAACATTGAGAGTCCACGAAATAGATGCCATTGCTGCCTTGAATGCCCAAGTGGCCTTGTTGACGAAACAGTTGCAGCAACATACAGTATCAGTGAATGCAGTGCAGATGCCTAAAAGCTGTGAAATATGTGGTGGCCCACATACATTCGATAGGTGTCCTTCAGCTGATCCTAATAATATGCCAATTGAGCAGGCAGAGTGTCAGGCCGTGGGTAATTATCAGAGGCCACAGAACAACCCATACTCCAACACATATAATCCAGGGTGGAGGAATCACCCAAATTTCTCATGGAGAGGAGACCAGGGGCAGCAGAATCAATATATGGGCCAGTACCAAAACCAGCAGAACCAAAATCAACAGCCCTTTACTCAGGCCTCACCTTCTCAACAATTTAATACACCTATCCAGCCAGAAAAGCCAGACGAGCTGAGAGCAACCTTGTTGGCACTCACCAACGCCTGCACTCCGGGCCAGGATGTGGCTAGATCCTCGTTCAGGAACTTGGAAACACAAGTGGGTCAGCTAGCAAAGCAAACAAACAGCAGGCCACATGGTACACTGCCAAGCAACACAGAGGTGAATCCGAGGGAGCAATGTCAGCAAGATACTGAGAAGTGGCAAACAATGAGTGAGCAGATACCTCACCAAGAGTTGAGCAAAGGGCGTAGATAGAAAAGAGAAGGTGGTTGAATCTCGCCAAGATGAGAAAACCTGCAGAGAAGGAGTATACAGAGAAGATCCCATTCCCTCAGAGATTACAGCGGAAGGCAGTTGATAAACAATTCTCCAAATTTTTGGAGATATTCAGAAAGCTGCATATCAACATACCATTTATAGAAGCATTGGAGCAGATGCCCTCCTATTTCAAATTCATGAAGGAGATCTTGGGGAAGAAGAAGAAACTGGCAGAGTACGAGATGGTAGCACTAACGGAGGAGTGCAGTGCTATCCTACAGAAGAAGTTGCCCCCTAAACTAAAAGACCCAGGGAGCTTTACACTACCTTGCACAAGTGTGGTGACATGCAACAGGCTCAGGCGATTTAGGGGCAAGTATAAATCTGATGCCTTTATCGGTATTTAAACGGTTGGAGTTGGGTGAGGCCAAACCAACCACGGTGAGCCTGCAGCTGGCTGATAGGTCAGTAGTTCATCCAAGAGGGAAGATTGAGGACGTGATTGTGAAATTAGGAAAATTATTTTTTTCCTGCAGACTTCCTCATTCTTGACATGGAAGAGGATGCAGAAATCCCTATCATATTGGGGAGACCATTCCTGGCGACAGGGAGAGCATTGATCGATGTAGAAAGAGGAGAGCTGACATTGAGGGTGGAGAAAGAAGAAATGGTGTTTAAAGTATTTAAACATATCATTGAGCCACCAACCATGAGTAGGTGCTTTGCAATCAGCACCATCAAACCCCCATGTGAGCCAGTACAAGTCAAACCAAGGGAGATGAGCCCACGAAAGCAGGTATGGATTGCCGAACCTCCACAAAAGCATGTGTTCTGAACTTTCCTTAACGATAATGCTAAGAGGAGAAGAAGAAAAAGAAAACGAAAAATGTGGAGAAAATGGATTAGTTGCGGGTTAATCCACCCCACATTTATTGAGTTAAGGAACTCAAGGCCCGCTAAAAGACGTTAAAGACATCGCTACTGGGAGGCAACCCAAGGTATTTTGATTTATTTTCACTTTAAATATAGTAGTTTTTATTAAGAACGGTCTCTCACTGGTGTAAGTGTTGTGATTGATGTATAGGCAAATAAATCAAGGCGAAAAATCAAGAACAACCAGATCTCCGAAAACGTAGCGCCGCCAGAGCGTGGCCGCTGCCAAAAGAGCAGAAAGGCGCTGAAGTTTAAGCGCCGCCAAAAATCCGTAAAAATTGCCAGTCTAGCGCTCCGTAAAGGCCGCAGCGAAATTCCCGGCAAGCAGAACATCAGCCGCGCGCCAAATGCAGGCCACTACACGGCGAAATCCAGAAAGTGATAAAACGCCCAGAAATCAGATTTCCCCCAATTTCAAAACCAAAACCTAACTCCCCTTCTCCACAAAACCCACGAAAATCCATAATTTACCCACAAATCCTCCACAAATCAAACCCAACCACAACCAAAACTCTTAAATCCCTAAAACCCTTAGCCATCTCAACCAACAAAACTCCATCTCATTGCCTCAAATCACCATTAGAAGCAAGAACACCTTGAAGAACACCATAAAAAGGTAATCTTCATCTTTTCTTGAAAGCTTTCAGTAGTCAAAGGAGGTAGTAGTTGGAAGAGTGTTGTATTGTTTAAGTAGTTGGGGTGTCGAAAAATTGGTTGTGAAAAAGTGAGGAAGAGTATACAAAGAGGGTTGGGTATTGTGTAGTACGGGAGTTGGTGTTTGGAGGTGTGGGAGTTGTGTAGAAATTGAAGTTTTTGAGGGTGATAGTGTTGGGTAGTGTGTGGATACGAAGATAAGCTGCAAAAAGTTATCTAACATGTCTGCCAGAAAAAGAAGAGCCTCCGCATCTACATCAGCCCCGCAATATGATGAGACTAGGTTTGTCAGCCGAAGTGCTCAAGATAGATACCATAAACTCAAAACAAGACCCTTAATCCCTGAAAGGGGAATGGACTATCAAAGAGACTCGCTGGAAGAGGGAGATGTCTATGAGCCCATTCGGGCGATGATTGAGATGAGGGGGTGGAAAAGATTTGTAAAACCCGGAAAGATAGCACCAATAAACACAGTGATGGTGCGTGAATTTTATGTTAATCTTCCGGAGAAGGTGGAAAATGGATTCTTTGTGAGGGGACAATATGTGCCTGTGACGGCAGAAACGGTAAATGCGCAATTGGAAACAGATGATGTTGAATGAGGAGAGGGTGATTGGAACGATTTTAGAACATGGTCTAGAAGCACCTCCAACATCGACTGGAATGCCGTCGCAGACACAGTGAGCTACCCTGGGGCTGCATTTGATATTGCAAGAAATGGGTCAAGAGGATCGGCAGTGCGGTCAACAAAGCAACAATGGTTGGTCAGATTTCGTCGATGCTCGCATGATTCCATCCACGCACTTTACCAGAGTGCCAGAAGACAGAATCAAACTGATATATGAAATTATGACGGGGAAGACAATTGATGTGGGAAGGGAGATAGTGCAAAGTATTGAAGAGACCGGTATGTCACGACGACCGGTCGCGACTAGTACCTACCGGTACTCGCCGTATAGATCGAGAATAGCAATGAACATACACAACACATAACTTATAAAAATGGTAAACATCACTGGCCAGCCGATAAGACTGCCTTCCATAAAACATACTTAACCAAAAGTATAGAAGTACAACTTGTTCTTTTAGCCCAAAACATATATGTGACCACAGACCTCTAAAGATAACAATCGTATGACAGGGCCCCGCCATACCCCTGAATGTACAAAATACCTATAGCATCAGGGAATATCCGTACCAATAAACAAGCTTCCGGAAGAATGGAGCTTCTGACACCGGAATAGTGATCCTAAGAACGAGGATCCTCAATCTGCTTACCCTTACCTGCGGCATGAACGCAGCCCCCAAGGAAGGGGGTCAGTACACAATATGTACCAAGTATGTAAAGCTGGAAAAATACTGTAATAATGATATCATAAGTCTAAAAGTAAGCTAGAGTCAAGGAAGACAATCAAAATACCTTTTACTGTGTCTTACTAACAATGAGAGTGACAAGTACATATATATAATACTGCATAAAATAGGGGCCTTAGGATCAAAACAAGGTACCTCGCCCGTAGTATCAATAAACACCCTTACTCCTGGGACTATTTCACCCGCATAGGTCCTGGGGACCCGCATGAGGTATTCCTCGCATAGGCTGTACCCGCCCGCATGAGATTATTTCACCCGCATAAGCCCATAAGGACTCACATGAGGTATTCCTCGCATCATGGGTAGCAAATCCACGGAACATGTGGTATAATGATCTTGGGGACTTACCCCTCAGATATACTCTTACCCCGGCCGGATGGTATAACGATCTGGGGACTTACCCTCGGATATACTCTTACACCGGCGGATGGTATAACGATCTTGGGCTTGCCCCTCGATATACTCTTACACCAAGAAGGTGGTATGACGATCTGGGCTTGCCCTCGGACATACTCTTACCCCGAGAAGGTGGTATAACGATCTGGGGCTTGCCTCGATATACTCTTACCCTAGCTCAAATCCATCATATCATAATCATAAATAAGTTAAGAAAACTTATAACTTCTTATTAGTCTTATTCATATACCCTCTCATTTTAGTTTACTTAAGGCACTTAATCATATCTTTAATAAAAGAACACCGGGAATTTAACCCAAGTACTACATGCTTCAACTCTTTTAAAAATGACTCTTCCTTATACATAAAAAAACCTTGGGCAATTGATGCCTTAAAACCAATTTGCCTCTTCATATACTTATCTTACTTAGAGTAAATCTCTTCCCATTAACCTTTTATGAAGCTAATAAACCAACTTCCCATAAAGTTGTTATATTAACTCTACACTTTAGTAAAATCATACTTTTCCCCTAGCCAAGAGACTTATACATTCTTAAAACGAATCAAGTTATTATATACTTAAAACAAGTAAGAATACCAAATCTCAGACGCTCACCGTACTACATAGTTTCATCTATTCATGCTCAAGAGATAGGAAAGCTTCACATACCTCTTTGGTCAATCCACTTGCTAAGCTCAACTACCGCAAGTAATATTTCGACCTATAATAATCATGATACGTTTATTAACCTCTAATCTCAAAGTAGAACAATCCAAGTTCAAAGTCACTAAATTCTATGAAAAATTGGGCAGCATTTCCTTTGTTTCTACTCACTTTACCACCTTTCTCAAGGCCTAATTTGTCATCCAAACACGACATTTAAGGCTCAACAATCCAACATTTTAAAGGGGATTACACACCTAAACTTGGGTGTGTAAAATTCTGCCCCATAAGGTACAACAATTCACTAAATAATTCTAAGGTAGTTTTTAGGCTACAACATGCTCATAATATCTTCTTAACCAATTCTTTCACATCCAAACCATATTTCTTACATGCAATGACTCTAAGAGCATTATTCACTACCACAAGTTCTTTCTTCTTAACATGCAACACTAGAAACTAATTCTAAAGGAAGAAAGGTTACCTTAAAGTTTTAGCCAAACTTATTCCAAATATTTTGCTAGCTTCCTTGCCAAGAACACCACCACAACAACACCAACAAGCTAGCCACAAGCTTCCTTCTTGTTCTTAACTTTTTAGATTTTTCTTAGGCTTGAATTTCCTTTGGAAATGTAGAGAGAAGGAGGAGCTAATTTAGAGAGAGAGAGGTTTGAAAGATGACCAAGTCTTCAAGACTTGGTCAATATAAGGCATGCAAGAAAAATCAGATGGGGGAGACACTTGTCATCCTCCCATAGCCTTTTTAAAAGAGAAATCAGACTTTTCTAAGTTTTTCCGCCCAAAAATCCCGCCTTGGCGCCGACAGCCAGGCTACCAATAAACATCTGCGGACACTGAAACTTCCGCGCCATGCTCCTGTTCCAGCCGCGGCGCTGCAACTTCAACGACTCAAGACTTCCGCGCCGCGCCTCAGATCCGCGCCGCTGCCGCGCTCTTGTCCAAACACATTTCTGTCCGATCACGCCGAACTTGTAACTCTCATAACTTTCTACTCCGACGTCCTATCGACGAACGGTTGGTTGCGTTGGAATCTAGACTCAACGAAATACGCCCTAGGCCTTTGAAACACTTAGGAACTCTCAATATACCGGGTCATAACCCGCCTTAAAGTTGACTAAAACCCGTCTGGAATAATCCGTCAACCTATCCTTTGAAAATTTTAAGTCTTACATGCTTTCGTACACTCTCATACGTAGGGTCAGAACTACGGGGTATAACATTCTCCCCCCCTTAGAAACATTCGTCCCGAATGTTCCTTCTAGGCTTACTCAAATCACAACATCGACATAGACCCTCTTAACTATTCTTTTGCAAATAAAGAAGCTCCATGAGCTACAACATACTGAAGCGTAAATGCTAAATCAAAACTAATCAAGCAGGAAAGTGGGTTACCTGGAGGTATAGGAAATAGGTGAGGGTACTTCTTCATCATGTCATCCTCTGCTTCCCACGTCATTTCCTCCCTGTTCTCCTTCCGCCATAGGACCTTGACGGAAGCCACGTCTTTCGTCCGAAGTCGTCTAACCTGACGATCGAGTATCGCTATGGGACTCTCCTCATACGATAACTCCTCTACTGGACGCCATGAACCGTGCACTCTAGATGGATCTCCAATACATTTCGCAACATGGACACATGGAAAATCGGATGTACCGCTCCAAATCGGACGGCAGATCTAACTCATAGCAACCCCGCCTACCCTACGGACAACTGATACGCCCAATGTACTCGCTAAGCTTCCCTTCTTTCCAAATCTCATCACGCCTTCATGGGCGATACCTTTAGAAAAACCCAATCATCTATCTCAAATTCCAATTGTCGACGCCGATGATCTGTGATACGACTTCGCCGACTGAGCCGCCAACAACCGCTCTGGATAAGCTTCACCTTATCCATCGCTGTGAACTAAGTCCGCCCGACTAATCAACTTCTCCCACCTCGAACCAGCCTATCGGTGACCTGCACTTCCTCCCGTATAAGGCCTCATAAGGCGCCATCTGAATACTGGAATGGTAGCTGTTGTTGTAAGCAAACTCCATAAGAGGCAAATGATCCTCCCAGCTACCCCTGAAATCAATAACACAAGCCCGCAGCATATCCTCGTTGTCCGGATAGTGCGCTCGCCCGTCCGTCGGTCCGAGGATGAAACGCCGCATCGAGACTCACCGTGTCCCTAATCCTTCGAAAAGACCTCCGTGTTAGCCAAGAACTGGCCTCTATCTGATATAATCGATACCGACTCGTGCGCCTCACAATCTCTAATATATAATCCGCATAGTCCTCACCGAGAACGCCGTTCGACGAAGAAAATGGGCTGATTTTGTCAGCCTGTCGACAATCACCCAAATGGAATCATGCTTCCTCTGAGTGGTAGGTAGCCCTGTAATAAAATCCATATTTACCACCTCTCACTTCCAAGTCGGAATATCAATAGCCTGCAATAGCCCACCGGGCTTCTGGTGCTCAACCTTAACCTGCTGACAATTCGGGCACTGCGCCACGAACTCCGCAACGCCCCGCAAGGCCATCCCACCAATATACGATCCGAGGTCATGATACATCTTAGTCGACCGGATGAATGGAATAACGAGCACCGTGTGCCTCCCTGCACTGCCGACGAAGTCTCGCCACGGGAACACACAACCGACCCTCAAATCTCAAGACTTCATCAGCGCTACCTCAAATAGACTCCTCTTCTCGAGCAGCGCATCTCGATGCCGTACCAAAATCGGATCCTCATACATCGCCGCCTTCACCTCCTCGACGATAGAAGACTCGCAACCTCTCGAACCCGAATTCCATCACTATCGAATCAACCAAACGAACCCCAAGGCTCGCTAGGCGATGCAACTCTCGGACCATATTCTCATCTCCGGCCAGACATCGCATGGACTACCCATCGATCTGCGACTAAGGGCATCTGCAACTACATTGGCCTTCCCTGGGTGGTATATAATATCAACATCGTAATCCTTAAGTAGCTCTAACCACCGTCTTTGTCGCAAGTTCAGCTCCCTCTGGCTGAAGATATACTGGAGACTCTTGTGGTCTGTGTAAATGTCCACATGAACTCCATATAAATAATGTCTCCAGATCTTTAAGGCATGAATCATCACGCTAACCTAAGTCATGTGTGGGATAGTTCTTCTCGCTTCCTAAGTCGCCGAGATGCATGCTATAACTTGCTGCGTCCGCATCAGCACGCACCCAATCCCGACACCTGACGCGTCACAATAAACCACATATCCATCTAAGCCCTCTGGAAGAGTAAGAACTGGGGAGGTCCTCAATTTCTCCTTTAGCAACTGGAAACTTTCCTCACAAGTATCCGTCCACCGGAACATAGCTGCCTTCTGAGTCAGCTTAGTCAAAAGTGCTGAAATAGAAACAAACTTCTCTACAAACCTCCGATAATAACCTGCAAGGCCCAAAGCCGCGCACTCCGGTGTAGTGGAGTCCGCCAAGTCTTGACCGCTCAATCTTCGCCATTGTATCAACCCGAATACCATCGGCCCGATAACATTCCCTAAGAAGGCCAAGCGGTTAACGAACTCGCACTTCGAGAACTTGGCATACAATCGCGGCCTCGGAGGACTCCCAATACCGTCCTCAAATGATCTCAGATGCTCGCTCAGGCGCGAATACACCAAGATATCATCAATAAACACTATAACAAACATATCCAAGAATGGCTCAACACCCTATTCATCAAATCCATGAATATCTGGGGCGTTGGTCAACCCGAAAGACATTACCCTGAACTCATAGTGCCCATACCGGGTCCTGAATGCAGTCTTTGGGATATCCGTTTCTCTAACTCGCACTTGATGATAACCAGACCACATGTCTATTTTGGAAAAACACCTTGCACCCTGCAACTGGTCAAACAAATCGTCAATCCCGGGAGGATATCTGCTTCTTGATAGTTACCTTGTTCACCGCCTGTAATCAATACACATACGCAAAGGCCCCATCCTTCTTCTTTACAAATAACATCGGCGCTCCCGAGGAGAAACACTTGCCTAATAAAGCCTTTCTCCAAAGAAATCTTTCACGGTCCTTCAATTCCTTCAACTCGGCAGTGCCATCCTGTATGGCGGAATAGATATCGGTCGAGTGTCCGCGCCAAATCAATACAAACTCAATCTCCTCTCGAGGGATACCCTAAGCTCGCCCGAGAATACGTCTGAAACTCTCTAACGGCCGAATCGATCAAGGTTCGGTATCTCAGCCTCAGTGTCGAATACTCGAACCATATGATAGATGTACCCTTTCCGCACCATCTTCCTAGCCTTGAGGTAAGAAATAAACTTACCCTGGCGACGCAGATTCCCTTCCACTCGATAACGGCTCACGAAATTGGAACCGAACTAATCTCTCTCTCATACCCACGTTGGCATAGCAAGATGCTAGCCAATCCATACCCATAATCACATCAAAGTCTGTCATATCCAACTCTATCAAGTCGGCTAGAGTCTGACGACTATCTATAGTCACAGGGCAAGCCTTATACACCCGCTCAGCTACCACCGAATCACCTACTGGCGTAGCCACCTCAAAAGGTCTTATGGACTCGGGCTCTATCCCTATTCTACTGGCAATATGAGGAGATATGTAGGACAAGGTAGAACCTGGATCTATCAAAGCATATACATCACAGCAAGAAACCAATAATGTTCCCGGCGACATCCGTGACGCCTCCGGTCCCGCTGACCGACATAGCATATATGCGGTTCTCGAGGACCGCTAGAATCGAACCCCTACCACGACCTCCGCCGCCTCGCCGCCCATAAGTACCACGCCCGGGCGTCTAACCATCGAAGATGAAGATCCAAAGAATCACGTCGCTTCTGAACTGCATCGCCCCACCGCCGGCGACGGACAATCCTTCGGATGGCCTCACGCCACAAGATTAACACGCTCGAACCCATACGCACTCGCCGGATGAGACCTATCGCGTCGAACGCACCGGCAGGTAGGTGGTCTCGATTGGTCGCTGCCTCGCCTCCCGAAACTCAAGTCCTGGAGCCACGACCGCTCCTCGAATAACCTCGCTGACGATTCCCGCCGGAAGATCGAGAAGGAGCACTCTGTCCGGGCCGGAATGTGGACCTGTTCGCCGAGGCCGCCGCCGCCGAAATCGCCACGAACTCGCTGCCCCGCCTCGGGCCGCCCAAATCTAGCCGATCCCGCTCTCTCGTCCTCAATCTCGCGTATGCTCGCATCTCCGACAATATCCATCCCTGGCTGAAGAGCCACCCCCAAGCATGCAATAATCATATGACGGTCTAATCCATCACATATCGATGAACCCCGCTCGCCATGTCGCCACTATGGTGTCGCGTATTCGCCAAGGAGTCGAACTCGGTCAGACTCACGATAGTCCTCCCGCTTTGCTCAAGGTCCAGAACCTATCTACGCGGGCTCTCCTCACCTCAGGAGGCAAGAAGTGGTCTAGGAACGCCTCTGTGAACTCCTCCCAATCAGCTGGAAGAGCATCCTCACCTCTCGACAACACCCATGAATCAAACCGCCAACGCAATATCGCGTAACCGGTAAGAAGCTAGTATAACAGACTCAGTCTCTGATGCCCTAAGCACCTGCATGGTCCGCTGTAACTGCCGGACAAACTCCTGCGGATCCTCCTCAAATATCGACCCATAGAACTCGGGTGGGTGACAACCCAAGAAATCCCAACCAGTAACCGCTCGGCTCTAGGGTTGGCGCTTCGCTCGCGCCGCTCGCCACTATGCGCCGTCAAGAATCAACTGCCTCGTAATCTTCGTGACTCGACCGCGTGGGATGGAGGCTCGTACCGCGGCTCGATGGCCGCTCACGCCTCAAAATCTGCCGAGGCGGCGACGGTCGAACTTCGCCGCCTAAACATCATCTCTCGTAAGGATCGGGCTCGTGCTCGTGACTCTCCGCCCCACTAGCGGACTCTCACCGCTTGCCTTCTCGGGCGCGGTTGCCTTGCGCGAGGCATAGCCGATACATAAAGGAAAACATCAGAGGAGGTTCAACCTATAACTCAGCTCTATTGCACGATCTTAGAGTGAAAGAATGGAAACCAATCCTAAATATCCTGCAGCCTCCTGATCATAGATGTGGTGCACGACACATCGATAATCAAGACTTTACTAGACACGATGCGTGGACACTTTCCGAGGACTAATCGCTCGATACCACTTTTGTCACGACCCGACCGGGCGCGACTAGTACCTCACCGGTACCGTCAGTATACATCGAGAATAGCAATGAACATACACAACACATAACTTATAAAATGGTAAACATCATCGCCACCGATAAGTGCCGCTTTCCATAAAACATACTTAACCAAAAGTATAGAAGTACAACTTGTTCTTTTAGCCCAAAACATATATGTGAGCAATGCACTTAAAGATAATAAATCGTATGACAGGCCCCGCCATACCCTGAATGTACAAAATACCTATAGCATCGTGGAATATCCGTACTAATAAACAAGCTTCCGAAGAATGGAGCTTCGACACCTAATAGTGATCCTAAGAACGAGGATCCTCAATCGCTTAGCCTTACTCGCGGATGAACGCAGCCCTCAAGGAAGGGGTCGACACAATATGTACCAAGTATGTAAAACTGGAAAAATACAGTAATAATGATATCATAAGTCTAAAAGTAAGCTGGAGTCAAGAAAGACAATCAAAATACCTTTTACTGTGTCTTACTAACAATGAGAGTGACAAGTACATATATATAATACTGTATAAAATAGGGGCCTTAGGATCAAAACAGGTACTCGCCAGTAGTATCAATAAGCACCCCTACTCTCGGGACTATTTCACCCGTAGGTCCCGGGACCCGCACGAGGTATTCCTCGCATAGGTCAGACTACCGCACGGGTCTATTTCACCCGCATAAGCCCATAAGGACTCGCGTGAGGTATTCTCGCATCATGGGTAGCAAATCCACTAACAGTGGTATAACGATCTTGGGGACTTACCCTCGATATACTCTACCCAGGCGGATGGTATAACGATCTTGGGGACTTACCCTCGATATACTCTACACAAGCGGATGTATAACGATCTGGGGCTTGCCTCGGATATACTCTTACACCAAGAAGGTGGTATGACGATCTTGGGGCTTGCCCCTCAGACATACTCTTACCCTGGAGAAGGTGGTATAACGATCTTGGGGCTTGCCCCTCAGATATACTCTTACCCTAGCTCAAACTGTCATCATATCATAATCATAAATAAGTTAAGAAAACTTATAACTTCTTATTAGTCTTATTCATATACCCTCTCATTTTAGTTTACTTAAGGCACTTAATCATATCTTTAATAAAAGAACACCGGGAATTTAACCCAAGTACTACATGCTTCAACTCTTTTAAAAATGACTCTTCCTTATACATAAAAAAAAACCTTGGGCAATTGATGCCTTAAAACCAATTTGCCTCTTCATATACTTATCTTACTTAGAGTAAATCTCTTCCCATTAACCTTTTATGAAGCTAATAAACCAACTTCCCATAAAGTTGTTATATTAACTCTACACTTTAGTAAAATCATACTTTTCCCCTAGCCAAGGGACTTATACATTCTTAAAACGAAACAAGTTATTATATACTTAAAACAAGTAAGAATACCAAATCTTGTACGTCTACCGTACTACATAGTTTCATCTATTCATGCTCAAGAGATAGGAAAGCTTCACATACCTCTTTGGTCAATCCACTTGCTAAGCTCAACTACCGCAAGTAATATTTCGACCTATAATAATCATGATACGTTTATTAACCTCTAATCTCAAAGTAGAACAATCCAAGTTCAAAGTCACTAAATTCTATGGAAAATTGGGTAGCATTTCCTTTGTTTCTACTCACTTTGCCACCTTTCTCAAGGCCGAATTTGTCATCCAAACACGACATTTAAGGCTCAACAATCCAACATTTTAAAGGGGATTACACACCTAAACTTGGGTGTGTAAAATTCTGCCCCATAAGGTACAACAATTCACTAAATAATTCTAAGGTAGTTTTTAGGCTACAACATGCTCATAATATCTTCTTAACCAATTCTTTCACATCCAAACCATATTTCTTACATGCAATGACTCTAAGAGCATTATTCACTACCACAAGTTCTTTCTTCTTAACATGCAACACTAGAAACTAATTCTAAAGGAAGAAAGGTTACCTTAAAGTTTTAGCCAAACTTATTCCAAATATTTTGCTAGCTTCCTTGCCAAGAACACCACCACAACAACACCAACAAGCTAGCCACAAGCTTCCTTCTTGTTCTTAACTTTTCAGATTTTTCTTAGGCTTGAATTTCCTTTGGAAATGTAGAGAGAAGGAGGAGCTAATTTAGAGAGAGAGAGAGGTTTGAAAGATGACCAAGTCTTCAAGACTTGGTCAATATAAGGCATGCAAGAAAAATGAGATGGGGGGGACACTTGTCACCTCCCATGGCCTTTTAAAAGAGAAATCGACTTTTCTAAGTTTTTCCGCCCAAAATCTCACGCCATGCCAAAACCTCTGCGGACACTCGGAACTTCGCGCGCTGTCTCAGCGCTGGCTGCAACTTCAGCGACTCAAGACTTCCGCCGCGACCTCGCATCCGCGCCGCGCCACCCTTGTCCGAAACACATTTCTGTCCGACTGCGCACTAAACTTGTAACTCTCATAACTTTCTACTCCGACGTCCTATCGATGAACGGTTGGTTGCGTTGGAATCTAGAATCAACGAACTACGCCCTAGGCCTTTGAAACACTTAGGAACTATCAATATACCTGGTCATAACCCGCCTTAAAGTTGACTAAAACCCATCCGGAATAATCCGTCAACCTATCCTTTGAAAATTTTAAGTCTTACATGCTTTCGTACACTCTCATACGTAGGGTCAGAACTACGGGGTATAACACCAGCCGGTTGGTAACAACGGGTGGGTTGGGACATGGCTCAATCATTACAACTCTATGCGCCTTCAATGGGGTCCCAACCCTACCCAATGACACTCAAGAGAGAAACCAACTGCCTGTGTCTTATGGGATAGTGCACTCCTTTTCAGACCCAAGCCCCCCAGCAGCAAGAAGAAAAACACAACCACCACCAGCAGCAGCAGCAGAAGCCGCAATGAACGAAGATGAGCCTGAAATAGAGACTCAATATGCGGCAGGGCCTAGCCACCAGCCAACCACAGAATCAGAACCTCTAGTGTCTATGATGGAGCAGTTACTCCAAAATCAGATGAGGATGATGCAGAGTTTGGACACGGTGATACAAGGACAACAAGAAATGAGGCAGCAAATTAACGAGATGAGTTCTTTGTTCAACCAGTGGTCCATGCACTATCCAATGCCACCGCCACCACCACCATTTTAGCCAAGTCTGTAAGTGTCTTATTTTCCTTTATTGTCTTTGAGTCTACACACATTGGGGACAATGTGTGATTTAAGTTTGGGGGGGTGTTTTATTTGTGTTTTATTTGTGTCTTATTGTTATAAGTATGTTTAAGTCTTTTTGTTGTTTTTGTGTATTTTTCAGTCACAATTTTTTTTCTTTTGAGTCATAATTGTCTGTCAAAAAATCATGTATGTTGTAGTTACTAGAAACACCTAGTGAAGTAAGGTGGAATAATGTAACGGAATTAGAGCAACTATCTAAACACTTAGGTTTGATATGTCAAAAACTCACAAAATCTGTCTATTTGGAGTTCTTGCTTGAATTGTGCATGCTAAATGATGAAAACTTATGTGTTATGATTGCTTGCTATTTGAGGCGAAATAGTTAGGATATGCATGTTAGGGAGATGACTCAGGCGTTTCTTTGATAGTCAATTCTTACCACTCTTTTCTATCTCTGACATTAAAAGTATCCCTAGTCAGCCCCATTGAGCCTAAAAATTAAAACTTCTTCTTTGACACCCTATACTCCCACAAATTGTGCCATAAGTAAAAATGTGAAATAGTGGAATAAATGGTGTTAAAAAAAGAGACAAAAAGAGTCAACAAAAGTGATGCACCCCAATAAAAAAGTAATAAGAACTAGGCAAAAGCCTAAGTTTGGGGGTGCCTGTTATTATGATACACTTCACTCTCCCAAAACAAAAGAGGGGAAAGATAGATTTGAAGTGAAGAAAAGAATCAAAAGAAAAGGGAAACACTGAAAAGCTAAAGAGCTTATGGTACACAAAAATTAGCCTAAATGCCTATTTTTACCTACCTATACCTAAGCCTACATTACAACCCTTAAAAGTCCTGAAGATCTCTTTTATGCATATCCAGGATTAGTGGAGAATAGCAAGTAAACATGTCATAGGATTTTTTTTCTATTTTACAAGCATGATTCAGTATGTTGACTTCCATTAAGCATGATAAAAACGAGTTTGCGAAATATCTAGCTTAATATGTTTAGTGTGCTAAAATTTCATGCTATAGGTTCCTGCATATTATTCTACTAATCTTCATGTTTTTCTAAGTAACATAAATGCAGCAAAAGTGATCAATGTCAGTGAATCTTTTATTTTCGTTTCCTTGAGTCTTTATTTCTTTCTTTTTATCTTTGCTCGAGGGCGAGCAAAAGTTAAGTTTGGGGGTATTTGATCGGAGTATTTTATATACACTTTTTGAGTCGTTTTTAGTTAGTCTTTTGTCCCTTTTTTGTACAAATAAGTGTCGTATTAGGATATATTTTCTTTCTTTTGAGTCAAAGTGGTTAAAATGGCCAAATGGCGAAAAATGAGCTAAAAGAGGGCAAAAGTGGAGGTTCCAGAGCTGAAAAGACGAGAAAGTGGCGAACGGGCGAGCACGACCAGCGCACGGGCGCCATCGCAGATAGGTTCGTGGTCGGCGCTAATATCCGTAAGGCCGCAGGTTGTAGCCGCCGCGCCTACGCAATGCCAGAGAGGCGGCGGCGCCAAATCATCCGGCGATCGCAACTTCCGCGCCACGGCACCGATATCGGGGCAGCGCACGACGGAAAATCAGGTTTAATGACGATTTTCCGCCAGCCTGGCGGAAAAGTTAGAGGCGGTTTTGAGCCTATAAAAGGAGAACCCTAGACAGTTTTTAAGGGTTCCCTTTCTTGCACAACACAAGGATTCTTGGATTGAAGATTGGAGACCATAACTTAGTAATTTTCTTTTCTTTTCTTTCCTTTATTTCAGTTTTTATGATGAACCTTGAATTAGTTCTTGTCATGTCAATGACTAGGAACTAATTCCTTTATAGGGCTTTCCATGTTAAATCACTAGAAACTTATGTTATGAATTGATGCATGTTATGGTTATTCTTCTTCTTGTTGAGATTTATCCAATAATTGCTTTGAATGCTTGGTAATTAATTGATCACTAATTATCATTACTTATATGATTTCTAATCAAACTTCGAAAGGAGGAGGTTGTGAATATGCTGTAAGTTGGGTAGACATATTTTGGATTGTGGATGAAAATACCTCAATTACTTATGTAGCGTTAATGAGAGGCTTAACAACCCTAATTTTACGCATGGCGCGTGACGGTTAACTAGGTTTTTGGTCTTAATCCTCCTATAGAGTCTTCCTTATCACCGAAAGGTAGAAAGGAGCAATACTGGGGTTGAGTGTTTATATAGCCTTAACGGGAGTATAAAACGATTTAGTAAACCTGCTAGCTCCAAGAGAAGAAAACCATAATTCATTGCATTAATAAGTAACATAAAGCGGATAGTTGAGGAGACGTGGAAGCCCTATTCCCATCACTACTGAAGTAAACATATAGTTAATTAGCTTTTATAATTGTTAGTTATAAACAACAAAATCAATATCGGTTACCAAATAGATACCAAAAGATAGATAATTGGTACTTGAACACTAATCCTTGTGGACGATATTCGGTCTTACCAAGACTATATTACTTGTCACGATAACGTGCACTTGCGTTAAAGTGTGTGCATCTTTTCGCGCATCAGGTATCTACTATATTAGCCAGATACGCGTACTCCACTTTGTGACTTCTTAATAATTTTTGAGCCCTAAGGTAGGAAATAAGCTGACGTGAGGATATTCTAATCCTACCCTTTATAACAACTTTTGGTTCCCTAGGAAAAGATAGTTTCACTATATTTCGCCGACAATCTAACATGGCATAACATGCTGACAACCAATTCATACCCAAAATGATGTCAAAGTATACCATATCAAGTAGTACTAGGTTTATTATTGTTCTTCTGCCTTTTACTTCTAAAGGGAAATTTTTAACTACTCGAGAGGTCCAAACTGAGGCCCCTACTGGTGTCATAACCTCAAAAGGTTCACTTAAATAAGAAGGTTCTACATATAAATTCTTAGCAAAATCCATTGACACATACGAAAATGTAGAGCCGGGATCGTATAATACAAATGCAGGAATACTCGAGACCAGCAAAATACCTGTAGCCACCGCATTAGATGCCTCCGCCTCATTCATCTGGGGCAAAACGTAGAGCCGATTAGGATTGTTGGACGGTTGACCTCCATGACCCTGTCGGTACTGATTTCCCTTGTAGGCAGTTGTGGTTGCTTCTGACTCCCATGAATAGACTGAGTTTGAGTTCTCTTTTTGCAATCTCTGGCATAGTGGCCTAATTCTCCACAGTTATAACATGATATCGTTAAGAGCCGACATTCCCCAGCGTGTTTCTTCTGACAAACATTACAAATCGGGTTGTCACCTCTTGTGTTAGGGTTGGTGGCTTTGTTCTTGTTACCTTGGTAATTAAACCAACTATTCCCATTAGGTTTGAAATGGGACTGGCCCACAGACTGGTTCGGTCTTGAAGATCCCTTAATAAACTCCTGCTTCGGATTTTGACTCTAATTAAATGATACAGACGTTCGAAATCTTTTCTGCGAATGCTCTCCCTTTTCCTTGGCAAAATCTTCTACCCTCATAGCCATATCGACAATCTGAAGGTAAGTTCGATCGTTGGCTAACACCACTACCTTCTCTGCCAAGTTCGGGTTTAAACCCTCAATTCTCTTAACTCTCTCCATTTCTGTAAGAACGACATGCGTGTTGAATGCCGACAATCGCATGAATTGGGTATCATATTCTTTCACATTGCGGTCTTCTTGTTTCAACAGTTCAAACTCTCGCCTGAGCGCATCGTTTTGGGTGTTAGGCATATATTTTTCAATGAATGCGGCTCTGAACTTCTCCCATGTCATCGGTGGTGACATCGGGGAAGTGATTTCTTCTCAAATTTATCCACCTCACCCCTACATCGTCCATCGTTTATCGTTGCGCATCCCCTTCCACAAATCTTTGAAGTAGGTAGTACGAGAACTAAGTCTTTGAAAAGACTCAAGATAGGCACGAGAAGAGTATGGAAGAAGGAAAACTATTTAGGATGTTATTCCGTTCACTTATTACTAAGGTGGCGTGCACACCGCCGCAATAAGTAATCGTTCAAACATACTTAGTCTAAAATAACTTTCACCAAATCTGAAGTAATTGATTGGTGGGACTATGAGGCTGTGGGACGATTGCTAGCCCTGTTGTGAAGCTTTTTCTCTATCGCGTTTTCCTGAAATATGTTAAATAAAGAGTCAGCCCTACCATCCGGGGCTGAGTGAGAACCTCGCCCTGCAATTCAAAGTAACCTCACAATATTCTAAGTACAATCACATTATAACATAATAAGCATGTTGCAAAAACATATTAGGTTACAACATCTTTATCATACAAGTATGCAACATCTCTCCTTAACACCTTATAGGAAATTCTTAATTTAACTAATGTTTTCTTTTATCCCGTATTACACGTTAAGATATTCCCATTTGCATTTTTACATTTACAGCGACGTATAACCTGATCCGATGCATATACAAATGTCTTTACGTATTTGTGAACACATATTCACTTTACATTTTTTGTTGCGGCGTGCAACCCGATCCAATGTATTTACAAATGCATTTACATATTTGTGAACACGTATTCACTTTACATATTTATTGCGGTGTGCAACCCGATCCAATGTATTTACAAATGCATTTACATATTTGTGAACACGTATTCACTTTACATATTTGTTGCGACGTGCAACCCGATCCAATGTATTTACAAATGCATTTACATATTTGTGAACACGTATTCACTTTACATATTTATTGCGGTGTGCAACCCGATCCAATGTATTTACAAATGCATTTACATATTTGTGAACACGTATTCACTTTACATATTTGTTGCGACGTGCAACCCGATCCAATGTATTTACAAATGCATTTACATATTTGTGAACACGTATTCACTTTACATATTTTTTGCGGCGTGCAATCCGATCCAATGCCTTTACAAATTTGTCAACACGTATTCACTTTGTATTTTCAGAAGGTCAAAATATATAAAACAATTTAACATTCTGTCTTTCATACTTGTAATAGTTATAACTCTTCAACTGTAATTTCAACTAAGGTGTTTCTTACTCTGAAACGAAGGTAACACTGGGATCTTTCACTGTACCAAATTTCATTTGAAAATACTTTGGGTAACTAGTATAAATTCGTCCGCAAAACAGCCACATGTAACTAGTATCGCCAGAATTTTTGTAAAACAAGGTACTATCTTAAAATAGTCATAACTTCTTATCCGTAAGTCGGATCAATCACCGTAAATTCTAAAACTGACGAGAAAAGATAAATCTAGGACTCTCATTTGAAACAAACTTCATACGTTGTACCAATTTCTACAGTTTTATCATTTTACATTCTGCCTTACTGATTTCAATCGATCCGGGGTATAAACTTTAAAGTATGATAACTCTCCAACCGTATGTCGATTTTATCTCCTATTTGGCTCGATCTGTCCGTAACAGAGATATTTACAACCATGAATTTTTTTATCTAATTCTAATAAGTACAACTCAGGAAAAAAAGTTCGTAATTCTGCCTTCACGAATTTCGGCCAAATCTAAGGCAGAAACTTTAAACTATATTAACTATTTAACCGTAAGTCCGTTTTATCTCCTCTTTAGTTCGATCTGTTCGTAACTGAGAGATTTACAATCATGACAAATTTGATTTAATTCTAATAAGTAAAACTCAGGAAAAACAGTTCATAAAGTTCATGACTCAAACTAGTTGTTTAAACATTCAAAGTTCATGATTTTTCTTTAACTCCCGAATTTATATTCTAACATGTATAGAACTTAAAATAAAGGATTTCACTAAGAATTTTGAGTGAGAAAACTCACCTTTGTTGCTTCGTAATTGTGAATAAACTTTAACTTCAACAAAGCTTTTATTTGAGACTCCTTAATTGGTTTCTTTAATCTTCATTCTCTGAAATTTTCTGGTTTTCTCCCTCTTTGTGTTGTTCAGATTTTGTATTTTCCTTTTTGTTGTTGTTGTTGTTTATTTTCCCTTTTTTTCTAAGAGTGAGTGAATATGTGTGTAGTTATATTGATGTGCATGTTGCACAATTTATGGGATGTGAGGGAGTGGATGTGAGGGAGTGGACATCAAAGTTGAGGGGGAGGGGTTGGACATGCAACTTTTTTTTTATTTGTTTGAATTTTCTAAGACTTTACATAGAGTTTTCTTGTTAGACTAGGGAAAGGAGAACTTTTACCTCTATATAAGGAGGTCATTATTATGAATGAAAGCAAGAAAGAATTCTCTCAATATTTTTCTTCTCTCTCAAATTTTGTCCACTCTTAAATGGTATCAGAGTCACGTTGAAAGAACACAATACCCCTAAATAATGGTGGGTGACGGAGAAACCGGCGATAAAAATAAAGAAATCGCCGGTGAAGAAAACAAAACTCAAAGAAAAATAATATCTCTGTATGACATTACGTCAAACGATATTTACGAAATTGTGGTGACACACTTCCAGTTGAAGGAAGAGAATTATGAAGAATTGACTCGATCCATAAGGATAGTCCTAAGAGCAAGGAAGAAATTTGACTTCGTTGATGGTACAATCAAGAAGTCGGATGAAGAATCACTGGACAAAGAAGACTGATGGACTATAAATATTTGTTGCTGTCGTGGATTCGTAACAACATCAAATCAACTCTTCGCTCAACGATCTCTCATCAAGAGAAAGCGGAAGAATTATGAACGAGCATCCGGGAGCGGTTCATTGTTATAAACAGACCTCGGATGCAACAACTAAAAGAAGAACTTGTGGAGTGTGATGTGTGATTTATACACACGCTTAACACAAGTGCACGTATCGTTACAAGTAATATAGTCTAGGTAAGACCGAATATCGTCCTCAGGGACTGGTTTTCAAGTACCGATTATCTATGCTTTAGTTTCTATTTGGTTAACGTTAATTGAGTTAGAATTCTAAACTAATAATGCAGGAAATAAACTAATTATGAAAATAATTTGATTTAAATCAGTTATGATGGAGAATTAGGGCTTCCAAGATCATCAACTATCCACTCTATTCAATCCTTAATACAATTAGACTAACTTCTTCTTCTACGTTAAGATAGCAGGTTAACTAGACCGTTTTATACTCCTGTTAAGGTAATATAAACACTCAACCCCAATGGAGAACCCTTCTATCTTTCGATGACAAGATTGACTACAAAGGAGGATTAAGAGCAATAACCTATTAAGCTACACAAGTATCGGAGTACTTTCGTCCATGATTTAAACCTATGTTTATTCAACTATAGCATATTCACAATCTCCCCTTTCGGATTTCGATTAGAACTCATATAAGTGATGATAACTAGTGATCAATTAATTATCAAGCAATCAAAGCAACTATTGAATAAATCTTAAACAAGTGAAGAAGAAATCAACTAATGTATTACTTCATGAATAAGAGTTTCAAGAGAATCACAAGGAAATTCCTAAATGAGTAATTAGCTCCTAGCCATAGTCACACTAAGAACTAATACAATCTCCATACATGAACTGAAATAAACAAAACAAAAAAAAGAAAAGAAAATACTTGAAAAACCTCCAATCTTAGCCTCCTAAGTTGTGTTGTATGTACAATGGATGGATTGAATCCCCCTTAGAGAATGATGTAGAGAATATATATAGCCCAAGAATCCTTTAGGTCAAGGGTTAGGGATTATGTAGGTAGGAAAAGTTATCTCTTTTAGACTCTGAAAACGTGTCAAATTCGGCCAAAAATGTCAAAAATACCGCGTCGACGCCGTGGCCCTGCAGTTGGGCGCCACGACGCCTGAAAATCAGAGAGTTTCGGACACCTTCAGTGGTCGGCGCCGCGGCTCCGGTGGCGTTTTTTTTTTCGGCGGTTCTTCGCTTCGTCGTCCAGTTTTCATCCGGGCTTCTTCTGATCTTTTTTATACTTTCCGGGACTTCTTAGACTTCATTTATTGGCCCTTTTATGTGCAATTCCAACTCATTTATGCTCATTTCATCTCCTTTTTGTCATTTCTCCATTTCTGACCGCTGTGACACAAAAAGAAAGGAAAACGATCCTAATACTATACTAAACATAAATGAAATGAGTAAAATACGAACTAAAAATGACTCAAAAGGTGTATATAAAATACACCGATCAGAGTGCAAGCAGAATGGAAGAACCATAATAGATTACTATGGAAAAATAACCATGATATGGAAAATATTGGCAAACTACGAATAAATTTCGACTTGCATGTGCGGAAAAGGCACGTGCAATATGAGGATGATCTTGAAAACTAAAAGAGAAGAAGAAAATGTGCCTCTTTTCCTCATGGGATTGGATGAGGAAATGTATGGAATGGTGTGATCGAACAAAATGGCCCAGAAACCGTTGCCATCATTAAACAAAGTTTATTCGAAGCTAGTGCAGAAAAAACGTGTGAGAGGACTCACACGAAAAAGGGAGGAACAGAGTGAAATCATGGACTTTACCGTGCAAAGAAGAAATCCATATTGTGATCAAGGTGTAGGAAAAAATGATGGAGCATGTTGCACACATTACAAGAAATCCAGACACATTGTAAAAGGATAATTTCAACTTATTGAATATCTGAAATAGTGACCGAGAAATAAGAAAGGAAAAGAAAAAATAAGAGAAATAGGATGAGGACAACAACAACAGAAGGGAAGTTTGGGATCCAATCGCGGAAGTGGCAACTACCAGACTAACGTTGTATTGTCGAGGATACACATGCGGAGATAGAACATATGAACACATGCGGGATAGGACTCACGATCTGAGCGAGGAGATCCAAAAAATGGTGATTCATAAGGAATAAATCTGAATGGCGAGATGGATGGTGAGACCAAAAACTCATCTTGAATTATTGACTCCGGAGCTACCAATCACGTGACAGGTAATCTAGAAAAATTGAGCGATCAACGGGATATTCCTAACTGTCCAGCTACACTTCCGAATTGAAGTAGCCCAGTGACCACAAAACAAGGAACGACCAGGCTAAATAATAGGATTTGGTTAAAGGATGTCCTCTATATTCCGGACTTAACTTGCAATTTAATTTATGTATCCCAACGTGTTGATCATTTAGATTGTGATGTAAATTTTAACAAAACTATGTGTGCTATACATGACCCCACTAAATGAAATATGCTGGAATGGGTGAGCGACGAGGTAGACTTTACTATTTTTGGAATATTCCGTGGATACGAGATATGAAGGAGGAGGCAGTTAATTAGTTCGATCTTTGGCACAAACGGTTAGGTCTTCTTTCTGCACAAGTGACAAAGTCTATTATGACGTTGGGTTTAAAAGAAAGTAGTGTTGGTTCGTATAAAGAATGTAGTGTTTGCCAAAGGGCAAAACAAACAAGAAGTGTTTTTCCTTCGAGTGATATTATAGCTTCCGATATTTTTTATATGATTCATTGTGATTTCTACGGGCCATATAGAACACTTTCTTCTTGTGGTACTTTGTATTTCTTGACTGTTGTGTATGATCGGTCACAATCCATATGAATTTTTCTTTTAGTTGATAAGAAAGAAGTATCCCAAACCTTGAAAATATTCTTCGCACTGGTGGATAGGCAGTTTGGTAAGAATGTGAAAATTATTAGAAGTGATAACAGAGTTCACATGTATGAAAACTTACTTCTTTGAACATGAAATTATTTTCCAAACTTCTTGCACAGAGACGCCGCAGAAGAATGGAAGAGTTGAAAGAAAACACCATCACATTCTTAATGAGGCGTGAGCATTAAGATTTCAGGATCATCTTCCGATCAGATTTTGGAGAGTTGATTGCGGGATACTTGATCAATAGAACATCATCACCAGTTTTGAATGGGAAAACCCCTATAAAATTTTATACGAAGAGACGCCTCATTATGGTCACTTAAGGGCGATAGGGTCATTATGTTATGCACACACAAGTGGAAGAACAAGAGATAAGTTTGAGAGTCGAAATCGTAGGTGTGTCTTCTTGGGATACCCCTACGGACAGAAAGGTTGGAGGTTGTATGGCTTAGAAAATGATGAATATTTAGTCTCAAGAGATGTAGACTTCTACGAGACTATGTTACATTTTGTCTTAGGAACATGTAACTCAGTTGAAAACATAGAAGTGATCTAGGATGAAACAAAGGAATAAAGGAATCAACAAGATTTTAAAGAAGAATAGACAGATAATGTAAGTACGAATAAAGCTCGAATAGAAGAAATCCAAACATCGGATATCGAACCTACGGATCAGCCAGAATTAGACTGGACATATGCTAGTTAGAATAATGAAAATATGGAAGAAATGCAGACAGAAGGTACCCGGGCCAATGAAGAGCCACCGAATGAATAATTGGGTGAGGTTAAACGTCAGAAGCATGACTCAGTTCAATTACGTGACTATGTTACTAAAACATTCCAGAAAGAAAGTCCATCAATGAGTTTGACTGATCCCCAACAACCCTCATGTATGCCTTCTTCTTTAGCTCAATATATATCATGTGATAATTGTTTCTCGCAACACTAAAGTTTTCTTACAGCAATTGCCACAGAAATTGAACCAAAATCTATCTCGGGGGCCATAAAAAAGAATGTTGTTGAAAAGTCATGCAACAAGAAATACAAGCATTTGAGGACAATGACACATGGACATTGGAAATATTGTCTCCAGATAAGAAAGCAATCAGATGTATATGGGCGTACAAGATAATACAACTCAGACGACACAATTGAATAATATAAAGCTCGGTTGGTCATCTTTGATAATAAACAGGAGAAAAGTATTGACTACAATGAAACATTTGCTCCGATTGCGAAGATAGTGACCGTTCAGACCTTCTTGACAGTAGCGGCCGCTCGAAATTAGGAGTTGCATCAGATGGATGTTCATAACACCTTCTTGCATGGTGAACTGGTGGAAGAAGTGTATATGAAATTACCACTGGGATTATGTATGTCTGATCTGGAGTAAGTATGTTGACTCTGAAAATCATTATATGGGTTGAAACAAGCCCCAGTGTGTTGGTTTATCAAATTATTAAGTGTCTTAATGAAGTATGGATTCAAACAGTCATACTTCGATTATTCTCTCTTCACGATGCATCGGTTAAGTATACAACATAAATGTATTAATTTATGTGGATGACTTGATTATCTCCGAAAATGATCATGGTGCCATTGCACGGTTCAAAGACTATATCCGAACCTATTTTTACATGAAGGATATGCGCCCCTTGAAGTATTTTCTAGGGATTGACGTTGTGCGTGAACCAACCGGGTTATTCCTTTGTCAACGAAAATATACCTTAGACATAATCTCTAAGTCCAGACTACTTGAATCAAAACCGATTAATACTCTCATGGAACTGTATCATAATTTGGCGGTGGCCAAAGGGGATAATTTGGAAGATCCGAAACCATACCGATGTTTGATCGGTAGATTGATATACCTCAGTTTTACACTATCGAAGTTGTCCTATTGGGTGCATGTTTTGTCTCAATTCATGCACCAACTGAAGGAAGCACATTGGAGAGATGCGCTCCGGGTGATAAGATACTTGAAAAAGAATCCCGAGTAAGAAATTATTTTAAGGAAGGATTGTGATCCCTGATTGTCTGGGTGGTGTGATGCGGACTGTGTTGGATGTCCTTTGACCCAAAAATCACTCACCAGTTGGTTTATTTCCCTCATAAATTCATCGGTATCATGTTAAACCAAGAAGCAGTACATTGTCTCTCGCGCGTCAGCATATACAGAATATTGTTCAATGGCAATGACGGTTTGTGAATAGAAATGGTGGAAGGAAATCCTACATAGCTTTGGCGTCAAACATAAATCTCCGGTTAAAATGTATTGTGATACTCAAGCAGCATTGTATATTACATGCAATATGGTGTTTCACAAACGAACTAAATATATTAAAGTCGACTGTCATTATGTTCGGGACGCACTCCAATCTGGTATAGAACTTCCAAGTTATGTGTCAACCAACGAACAATTGGCCGATGTTTTTACAAAGGCTTTGGGCAAATCACAACATGAATATCTGTTTGGCAAGTTAAACATTCGAGATCCCTATGCTCTAACTTGAGGGGGATATTCAGAGACCGGACCCCTATTTGTTTTCTAGTACAATTCTAATAGTTTTATGATAGAGTTATAGTCTAAGTATATTTGGTAAATTATAATTATGATAGTTTTATTAAAATATGGTTTCCTTGTTAGACTAGTGAAATAAGAACTTATATACAGAGGTCATTATTATGAATGAAAGCAAGAAAGAATTTTCCTAATATATTTTTTTTTTCTAAAATTCTGTTCACTCTTAATTTTAACATGTATATTTGCTTGTTTTGTTGATTGTTTAGGAATGTAATCAAATTGATCTTACGAATTTTCCATACATCTTCATTGCTTTATTATTTTAATTTAATGTTGGCTATGTTTCTCTGGAAGTGCTAGACTACAAAGCCACGTGTAGTTTACGTTGTCCACATAATTGGGATTTGGTGTGTACACAAATGGTTAGAAAAGAGAAATAAGTAATAACTGCCAATTTCAAATATTGGCTCTCTAAAATTCTCGAACGAACAGGCCATTGACCAAATAATGTATTTTGAGAACTTGAATATTAGATTTTGTAGTTGTTAGTGTCAATCTAGACTCATTAATGAATAATCACAATAAAATTCAAGTAATTCAAGATAACTTTAAATCAACAATAATAAGTACAACACATACTTAAACACGTACTAACTTGGTGTAGATAGAGGTCTGCTTGATGCAGTGTCCTAAGACAAAAATTCGTCTCCACTTGTGTTGTAGTCCTAGAGACGTCTGCTTTGATGATATAACTATCTAAGTGAGAGTTCTAGCACAAGAACTTCACTTCTGACGAATTTACTTTATGTGTTTTACAGAAATATTCTTGTGGGAAGAAGAAGATGAAGATCGAGCAGCAATCTTAGATCATTAATTGAGTTTAATGATTGATTGTTAAGTGTATTGTGTTGTGTATCTTCTAACAAGTGATCAACATGCTTTATATAGCATAAAATTCGACCATAAGCAGCCTTTCACCTAAAGGTTGTGACCTTATGTGAAGAGACACAATTTTTGGTTCAAATCTGGAAATTACCGTTACGAAGCGCCTTGGCTCTTGCCCCGCCCCTAATTCATTTTTCAATTCCAGTGGCTTACTGCCAATCAAAAGCCTCTGCCCTTCGTCCTTGCGCCCCATCCCTAATTCGCTTTGGTAATTTCAGTAACTTACTGGAAATTAAGAGCCTAGGCCCTGCCATCAAACGCCTCTACCCTTCGACCAATTTTTGCCGAAGTCATTTTTGATCACTTTACTCTTCTTCTTTTACAAGTTCCAACAATACCCCACATTTTCTATTCACACATCTAATAATACCCAAAATGTGGATAGAAAATAAGATAAATAGGAACTTATCGTCATTTCTGTCAAACGCGATATGACATGCATCGGAAACGGTGTCTTTTGGACTTGAACCGTTCATAGTGAATACCTATCGGATCTACTTGTGAAGTAGTGAACGAAATGTCTTGAACTATTCACGTTTTCTAGTAAACTAAGACAACAATTATCACACACATCATATCAACATATTTCAATTCTTACGGTTGTGTTCTTTTCGGCCATGAACAACTCCTTCTTCATGAGAATTTCTAGATAACGTAGCCATCTCGGCTCTCCCAGATGCGAACCCACATCAATCTCATATAGGTAATACCAAACAAGAATAGTCCGTACTATCCCACCATAAAGGCTTTTGAGTATTATTAAGAATAATATATTCATCCCTTAAACATCAACGGATTAACACACTTAGTACACCATAGAAATGAGCATATGTGTGTTTTATGCTCCTTGAGTCTTCCCCAACTAGTTTTCCTATTGAACCTAAACCATGAGATCTCCAATTATGATAGGTTAGGTTTCCACTAGTTAACGACTCATTGTATTGGCTTTAAGCCCATTCCCCTCGATGTAAATACGACTTGCTCTCTTGTAAGGCCTTTTGTCAAAGGATCCACTATATTGTCCTTTGACTTTACATAATCAATGGAAATAATTCCATTATTCAGCAAACTTTGTATTTTATTATGACGTCGCCTTATATGTCTTGACTTGCCATTGTATATTTGATTTTTTGCCCTCGTCAGGGCAGCCATACTATCACAATGTATACAAATGGCTGTCACAGGCTTTGTACACAACGGAATACCTTCTAGGAAGTTTCTTAGCCATTCTGCCTCTTCGGCAGCTTTGTCTAAGGCTACAAACTCTGCTTCCATAGTTGATCGCGTATTTATCTTTTGCTTTGATGATTTCCAAGATATCGACGCTCCACCAAGTGTAAATACATACCCACTTGTGGACTTACTTTCTGAATGGTTGGAAATCCAATTAGCATCACAATATCCTTCTAATACGGGAAGATATTTTATAAAATGCAACTCATAGTTCATTGTATGCTTTAGGTATCGTAGTGCCCTTATTAGCGCTACCCAATGATCATTTCCAGGATTATGTGAGTATCGACTGAGTCGACTCACTGTATATGCTAAATCCGGTCTCGTACAATTCATTATGTATATCAAGCTTCCAAGAACTTGTGTATACTCCAATTGAGACACACTATCACCTTCATTCTTCTTAAGGTGACTAGCGAGATCAAAAGGGGTAACAACCGGTCTATCATCATAGTGTCCAAATTTTCTAAGGACCTTCTCAACATAATGGGATTGAGTGAATATATAACCCTCAAAATTCCTTTGAATTCTAATACCAAGAATGAGATCCGCTATTCCCATATATTTCATATCGAAAGCGACATACAACATCTTCTTAGTTTGGTCAATTACATCCTTACTTGTTTCCATAATCAACATATCATCCACATATAAGCATATAATGACATATGCATTACTACACTCCTTAATGTAGACATATTTGTCACATTTATTTATTTGAAAAATATTTGATAATAATATATTATCAAACTTTTCATGCCACTGTTTTGGAGCCTGTTTAAGTACATATAAAGACTTAATCAATTTACGGACTTTCTTCTCTTGACCTTTAACAACAAACCCTTCGAGTTGTTCCATATAAATTTCTTCATCTAGTCACCATTCAAGAATGCAATTTTCACATCCATTTGGTGTATTTCCAAATTGTGAATCGCTGCTATAGCAATTAACGTCCTTATAGATGTAATTCTAGATACTGGTGAGTAGGTATCAAAGAAATCTACACCTTCCTTTTGTCTAAACCATTTGTCTACTATACATGCTTTATATTTTTCTATAGTACCATCAGGCCTTAGTTTCCATTTGAAAATCCATTTATGGCTTATTGGTTTTTGTCCCGGAGGGAGATCAACCGATTTCCATGTATCATTTTGTACAATGAATTCCATCTCACTTTGGATAGCCTCCTTCTAATAAGGTGCTTCGGATGATTCCATTGCAGCCCTATTTATGTTTGAGGTTCTCCTTCAACGGAAAAAGTCATAAAGTCCGGTCCAAAATCTTTGGCGACTTTTCCACGTTTACTTTTCCTTGGTTCAGAATTTTCTTCTTGAACCGATGAAGTAAGATTATCATCATTTTGGTTTGACTCATTTTGAGGCAGTGTCCTCTTCTTATTATTAGGAACACTTTTATCATTGTCTTTGTAAGGAAAACTCTCCTCAAAAAATTCTGCTTCCGCAGATTTCATAAGTGTGTTTTTGTGAATACCTTCAACATCATAATGATACACCAAAAACTTATATGTTGCACTATTATTGACATGACCAATATATATGTAATTCGGCGTTTTTGGTCCAAGTTTAGTTCTCTTTGGTAAGGGAACTTGAACTGTCGCTAGGTAACCCCACACTTTCATCATTTTGAAAGTAGGCAATCTTCATTTCCACAATTCATAAGGAGATTGATCATTTTTCTTTTGAGGAATTTTATTCAATATCATATTTGCAGTAATTAATGTCCCACCCCATAGACTAAGGGGTGTTAGGACCGTCTCCAATTGCTCACGCAAGTATACGTATCGTTCACAAGTAATATAGTCTATAAGATCGAGTTTATCGTCTACATAGACTGGTTTCTAATTACCAAACATCTATTCTAGATTATCTATTTGACAAACGATATTTGATTTGAGTTTTTATCTAACTACTAGAATAATTGTGAGAAGTAATCTAAATTATTGGGGTTTAATCAGTTATGAAGGAATTAGGGCTTCCAAAATCCTCGACTATCCACTCTATTCAATCTTTAATGCAACTAGAATGACTTCTTCTTCTACGTTAAGATAGCGGTTAACTAGACTGTCTTATATTCCGGTTAGAATATATAATCGCTCAACCCCAGTGCAGAACCCTTCTATATTTCTATGATAGGATTTACCACATATGAGGATTAATAACAGTAACCTATAATGCTATACAAGTATCCGGGTACTTCCATCCGCGATTTTAACCTATGTCTATTCAATTACAGCATATCCAAATCTCTCCTTTTGGTTCTTGATTCAAAATCATATAGGTTATGATAATTAGTGATCAATTAACTATCAAACATTCATACCAATTATTGAATAAATCTTAATCAAGTGAAGAAGAAATCAAACTAATGCATTAAGTCATGAGATAGAGTTTCAAGCGATTAAAAAGGAAAGCCCTAATAAAGTGTTTAGCGCCTAGCCATAGTCACGCTAAGAACTAACACAATTCCAAACATAAACTGAATTAAAAAGAAAGAAAGAAAAGTAATGCGAACTAAAGTCTCCAATTGTATTCCAATCTTTGCCCTGTGATGTGTTGTGCGTTAGAATGACCAACTCCCTCACTAGACTAATCCCTAGGGCTTAAGTATGTTGTAAATTTCGTGCTCTATGGACTCTTCTGCCCTTGGCCAAATTTACTTCGGATCTGAAATTCCCCCCATTGGCACTGCGGTCCTGCAGAATAGCACCTCGGTTTCGAAAGTCCTGCAACCTCTCAGTAATTATGGCACCGCGGTCCTGTATGAACGGCACCGCGGTGCTGAAGTCTTTTGTCATGAATTGTCAACTTTCATCCTTTTTGTCTTGGGACCCTCCTTTTGTACCCACTTTTCCCTCATTTTCACCATTTTGTCTTTTTGAACCGCTGTGACTCAAAAGAAAGAAAAACGACCCTAACACAATACTTATTTAAACGAAAATTGGAAAAATACTAACTAAAAATGACTCAAAAAATGTATACAAATATGCCTAACAAATACCCCCAAACGTAACCCTTTGCTCGCCCTCAAGCAAAGATCAAAATAAAAACAAAGAAACAAAATAAAAAAGATTCAAAGACTCAAATCAAGAAGTTGCACAAGGTTACTTAGAAAAGCATGAACGTCAGTTGGAATAATATGTTGGAACATACATAGCATGAACTTAGCAATCTAGATTCAAGTCAGATATTTCGCAAATTCATTTCAATCATAATCAATGGAAGCATGAACACCTACCCTATGCATGTCAATTTCATTTAGTTATATAGGCATGTTTACTTGTTATTCTCCACTAATCATAGACATACATTCTAGAGATCTTCAGGACTTTTCAGGATTGTAATGTAGACTTAGATAGGGGTAGATAAACGTAGGTATTTAGGCTCAAATTAGGTACCATAAACGTTTTTCTCATTCAACCATTCTGTCCTTCTTTTTGGTATTCTTTTCAATTCATACCTATAATTCCCCTCTTCTCTTTTTGAGAGCATGAAACAAATTCACATAGGCACCCCCAAACTTAAGTTTTTACATATAATTTTTTTTATTTTTTTATTTGGGGTGCATCACCTTTTTCACTCTCTTTTTGTATTTCTTTTTCACTTTTTTTCATCCCTATTTTCAATTACTGCTTATGGCACACAAGAAAATCATGAGGTGTCAAAGAAAACAACTTATTTTATGCTCAAAATGACTGACTAGGGATACAATTTACTGCATGGTAGGTAATGAAGGGTAAAAAGAGCTAACAAAGAAATACCTGAATCATCTCCCTAAACATGTATATCTTAACTATTTCGCCTCAAATAACAAGCAAGCAGACTTTATAGACATTTTTCACAATTGACAACACATAGGCTAAGAACAAGATATTCCAAATAATTAGATTTGCATGATTTGTTTTGCATATCTAACTTAAGCACACAGATTTTTGCTTCTAATTTCATTACATTATCCCACTTAATTCACTAGGAGTTTCAAGATACTACAACATGCATGATCATAAAAAAATTGACTCATATAGACACAATAAAAGACACAAAAACTCAATCAAAACGACTCAAAAATAGACATAGAGAAAATAAAAATAAAACCCCCCAAACTTAAACGTCACATTGTCTCAAATGTGTAACGACTCAAAAAATTATAAAGGGACGACTTACATTCAATAGCGGTTCAAAATGGAGGTGGTGGTGGCGGATACTGCATTGAGACGGTATCTGTGGGAAGGGATTTGGTGATTTAGGGCTTTTTATTTTTCTAAAATCGCGCCCATGCACCGCGGTCCTGCAGAATGGCTCCATGGTGCCAAAAATACTGTGACCTTTCTGAACATTCGGCACCGCGGTGCCGACCCGATTCCGTATTTTCCACCATTTTCTTCGTGCTTAGTCTCTGAGTCTTTCACCTGTCATCACAACACAACAACAATACCAAAAGTGAGACTGTTCTATTTAAACTAATTGCATAATTTAAACATTGGGTTGTCTCCCAAGTAGCGTTGTATTTAACGTCTTGTAGTCGGACGCATGTTCATTATCAAATCATTGGGGTAAATTAACCCACAACCTATCCACTTAAAAATCATTTTCCTCTTTCTCACTCTATTTTTCTTTTTCACATCATTGGGTTAAGTAAGATTTACCTGTTTGTCAGCTTTCATGTCATGAACTTTTGTTACAGCTTTCAAACTAGCCCGTGGGTTCACAGCTGTAGGAATGATCTACCTAGTGTTGGTTTGTGCTTGCTGAACTGCTATGTCAGTTGTGCTTACTGCGCAGCACTTGTTGCTGGTCGGGGATTCAATGGTGGATTTGAACACCTTGAATATCATCTCTTCTTCCTGAACCCGTAGTCTCAATTCTCCCTTCTCCATATCGATTAGAGCTCTGCCCGTGGCTAGGAATGGTCTACCTAAAATGATGGGTATTTCATCATCTTCCTCCATGTCAAGAATGAGGAAGCCTGTTGGGAAGAAGAATTTTCCCACCTTCACAAGCACATCTTCCACTATGCCTCTGGGGTGCACCACAGTTCGGTAAGCCAGCTGCAGATTAACTGTGGTTGGTTTTGCTTCCCCCAAACCCAATCTCTTGAACACAGACAGAGGCATGAGATTGATACTAGCCCCTAAGTCACAAAATGCCCTGTTGCATGTTACTTTGCCAATAGTACAGGGCAGGGTAAAGCTTCCTGAATCTTTCAACTTAGGAGGCAGTTTCTTTTGTAAGATGGCACTGCACTCCTCTGTCAGCGCTACTGTCTCATAATCCAGCAACCTTATCTTTTTCCCAAGTATATCCTTCATGAATTTGAAGTATGCGGGCATTTGTTCTAACGCCTCAATGAAGGGGATATTGATGTGAAACTTCTTAAATACCTCCAAGAACTTGGAGAACTGCTTGTCTATGGCCTTCTTTTGGAGCCTATGAGGGTAAGGGATTCTACTAGTGTATTCCCTCAAAGGTGCTGGTGGAGCTTTCTCAACTGTACGGTGGTCCTCAGTGAACCCCTCTTTTTCTTCCTCAACTGCTTTCTCACCCTCTTTCTTATGAACCACTGTGGGTTGGGGAGAAACCTGCTCCAACTACTTTCCACTTCTTATCAACACTTCCTGACACTGCTCTCTTGGATTAACCTCTGTATTGCTTGGGAGAGTACCTTGCGGCCTGTTGGTTACTGATGCGCGATTTATGCACACATTAACGCAAGTGCACGTGTCGTGACAAATAATATAATCTAGAAGACCGAGTTATCGTCCTCAGGGATTATTGTTCAATTCTCAAACTCTATTCTATGGTATCTATTTGGTAACCGATGATTGATGAATTGTTTATAACTATACTTATGAGGGCTAATTAAATTACGTTGTTTTACTTTAGTTATAGTGGAAATAGGGCTTCCAAATCTCCTCAACTATCCGCTCATCTTACTTGTTAATGCAATTAATTATGGTTCTTCTTATATTTTGAGATAACAGGTTAACTAAGCCGTTTTATAATCCTGTTAAGGTATTATAAAAACTCAACCCCAATATAGAACCCTTCTACCTTTCGGTGATAAGATTAACTATAAAGGAGGATTAAGATCAATAACCTATCAAGCTACACAAGTATCGGGGTACTTTCATCCACGATTTAACCTATGTTTATTCAACTATAGCATATTCACAATCTCCCTTTTCGGCTTTCGATTAGAAATCATATAGATTATGATAATTAGTGATCAATTAATTACCAAACATTCAAGACAATTATTGAATAAATCTCAACAATGATAAGAAGAAACCAAAACATGCATTAATTCATAAGAATAAGTTTCAAGTGATTTGATATGGAAAGCCCTAGATTAAGTTAGTTCCTAGCCATAGACATGACAAAAACTAAACTAATATCCAACATAAACTATAAAGAAATAAAACAAGAAACAAGAATTTACACAAAAAGTGGTCTCCAATATTGATCTTCAAGGTTGTGATGAATTGCCAAGGTTTTGGAACTTTTAATTCTGACCTAAAGGCTACTTTTTATAGCCTCCAATTCGTTTTCCAGGTTTTCTTTCAGGCCTTGGCCCATTCCCATTCGAATTTGACATTTTTCCCGCCTTGGCGCCGTTCGCAGAATCAGCCGCACTGAAACTCCCGCAAGTCTCGACTTTAGCCATGGCGCCGCCTGCTTTCTTGCCCTGCCGCTAACTTTCGCTTTTGAGCTCTGGAACCTCTGTTTCTGCCCTATTTTTGCTCCTTTTCGCCAATGAGCCACTTTAAACCATTATGACTCAAAAGAAAGAAAATCTATCCTAAGACGACATGTATTTGTACAAAAATGGACAAAAGACTAACTAAAAATGACTCAAAAAGTATATATAAAATACACCGATCAGTTACCATCTTCGCCAGTTGCCCAACCTGCATTTCCAGGTTCCTGGGAGAGGACCTAGTTTCAGACATGAATTGATTCTGCGAATTGGTGAGGGTAAGCAATGCAGTCCTCAGCTCATCAGGCTTCTCCTGTTATGTAGGTAGTTTAAACTGGTGGGATGAGGTAGCCTGATTATGTGCCTGCTGATTCTGGTAATTACCTTGATATGGTTGCTGCTGGGCCTGGTCGTTCCTCCACGAAAAGTTAGGGTGATTTCTCCACCCTGGATTGTATGTGTTGTAATTATAAGGCCGCTGAAAGTTCCCAACTGCCTGAACCTGCTCCATTGACACATTATTAGGGTCCACCGGTGTGCATCTGTCAAAGGAGTGCGGTCCACCACAAATCTCACAATTTACTGGCATCTGGACTGCATTCACAGTAGTACCACTCAACCCTTTATAAAAAATGTGGACCAACATCCACTTCTCTATGCCATGATGGGGGCATTTTCTCTATAAATCCTTAAATCGCTCTCATGCATCATACAACGACTCTCCATCTACCTGATAGAAATTGTTCAACTCCCCCCTTAACTTTGCTGCCTTTGAAGGAGGGAAGAACTTTGCGAGAAACTTTTGGGATAAATCCTGCCAGGTGGTGACGGAGTTGGCAGACAGTGAGTTCAACTAGCTCTTGCTATGTCCCTAAGTGAGAACGGGAAGAGCCTCAATCTAATGGCGTCGTCAGTAATGCCATTGTACTTGAAGGTGGCACACAACTCCAGAAAATTGGTAATGTGCATGTGGGGGTCTTCAGACGGCAATCCACCAAACTGTACTGTGTTCTGGACCATGCTCAGGATGGCTGGCTTGATCTCAATGTTGTTTGCCCCTTATTGGGAGCACGATGCATGTATGCGTGCACCAAGAACTACGGGCGTAACATAGTTTCCCAAGCTTCTTTCCGCTGGAACCTGGACTGGCTCTCCTGCATTTTCAGGACCCTCATTGTTTGCCCCATTCTGATTCGGTTGGTTTTCCATGGTCACTGAATCAGATATCCTCTTGTTTCGCCTGTTCTTCTTGCAAGCTTTCTCAATCTCAGGGTTAAAAGGAACAAGTGTGTCTGCTCTTCTTCTTCTTCGCATACACTAAATCCCTGAATAGACCGAAATTAACAAACAAATCAAGGCAACAGGGTTCTATCTGTAAATTAAAAATAAATAAAAAATAAAGCCAAAGTAGATATAAAAATAGATGGTTCGATATTAGAAGTACGCCAGTCCCCGACAGCGGCACCAAAAACTTGTTAGGACTGTGTCTAATTGCTCACGTAAGTGTACGTATCGTTCACAAGTAATATAGTCTGTAAGACCGAGTTTATCGTCCACAGAGACTGGTTTCTAATTACCGAACATCTATTCTAGATTATCTATTTGGCAACCGATATTTGATTTGGATTTTTATCTAACTACTAGAATAATTGCGAGAAGTAATCTAAATTATTGGGGTTTAATCAGTTATGAAGGAATTAGGGCTTCCAAAATCCTCGACTATCCACTCTATTCAATCCTTAATGCAACTAGAATGACTTCTTCTTCTACGTTAAGACAGCGGTTAACTAGACTGTCTTATATTCCGGTTAGGATATATAATCGCTCAACCCCAGTGTAGAACCCTTCTATATTTCTATGATAGGATTTACCACATAAGAGGATTAAGAACAGTAACCTATAATGATACACAAGTATCGGGGTACTTTCGTCCGCGATTTTAACCTATGTCTATTCAATTACAGCATATCCAAATCTCTCCTCTCGGTTCTTGATTTGAAATCATATAGGTTATGATTATTAGTGATCAATTAACTATCAAACATTCATACCAATTATTGAATAAATCTTAATCAAGTGAAGAAGAAATCAAACTAATGCATTAAGTCATGAGATAGAGTTTCACGCGATTCAAAAGGAAAGCCCTAATAAAGTGTTTAGCTCCTAGCCATAGTCACGCTAAGAACTAACACAATTCCAAACATAAACTTAATTAAAAAGAAAGAAAGAAAAGTACTGCGAACTAAAGTCTCCAATTGTATTCCAATCCTTGCCCTGTGATGTGTTGTGTGTTAGAATGACCAACCCACCTCACTAGACTAATCCCTAGGACTTAAGTATGTTGCAAATTTCGTGCCCTATGCCCTTGGCCAAATTTACTTCGGATCTGAAATTCCCCACATTGGCACCGCAGTCCTGCAGAATAGCACCGCGGTGCCGAAAGTTCTGCAACCTCACAGTAATTATGGCACCGCGGTCCTGTATGAACGACACCGTGGTGCTGAAGTCTTTTGTCCTAAATTTTCAACTTTCGTCCTTTTTGCCTCGGGACCCTCCTTTTGTGCCCATTTTTCGCTCATTTTCGTCATTTTGTCTTTTTGAACCGCTGTGACTCAAAAGAAAGAAAAACAACCCTAACATGACACTTATTTAAACGAAAATGGGAAAATACTAACTAAAAATGACTCAAAAAAACGTATACAAAATACGCCTAACAAGGGGTGCCCCCGAACTAATCAACATAGAATTTATCATATTTTTCAATATTCTATTCTTACGTTCGGCGACTCCATTTTATTTTGGAGTATATGGCGCAGTGGTTTGTTGAACTATACCATAAGTAGAACAAAATTCTTTGAATTCATTTGATTGATATTCAACACCTCTATCTGACCTTAGAATCTTAATTCTTTTGTCAAATTGGCTTTCCACTTCTGCTTTGTATGTTTTAAACATGTTCAAAGCCTCATCTTTGGTATGTATTAAGTATACATAACAAAATTTACTGCAATCATCGATAAATGATATGTAATAATTCTTTCCTCCACGCGAAGGAGTTGTTTGGTATTCACACAAATCACTATGAATTAAACCAAACACTTCATTTGATTTCACAACAGATTTATGAGGATGAATTGCATATTTTGATTCTATGCAAACCCCACATTTAGTCATTTTATTCATAGAATATTTTGGCAACATGCCTATCTTTACCATTCTTTGTAAGGAACGATAATTAACATGGTCTAATCAAGAATGTCATAAAGAAGGGGAATCAACCATATACATAAAAGCAGAGCTAGCGCCTGTATTTTCATTAATAATGACAACTGCCTGAGTAGGTACAATACTTAGTTTGAAGAGTCCATCACTGAGGTAACTATTTCCTACATACATCTCCACCTTTGGTGAGTACAAATTTGTCAGACTCTATTACAATTTTGAAGTCTTTGTTACTAAGAACAGGCCCAGAAATTAAGTTCTTACAAATTTCAGGCACGTGCAACACATTTGTGAGCACAAGATCATTCCCGGAAGTGAGCCTCAAAATCACCTTCCTTTTTCCTTCTACCTTCACAGTAGCGGCATTTCCTACGAACAGTGGTTCTCCATACTTGATGGTTTGGTAAGATGAAAACATGTCTTTCTCTGAACATACATGCCTTGTAGCACCCATGTCTATCCACCAATCGGTTGAATTTATAACCAGATTTGCTTGAGCAACCAGATCCCAATGAATTGGTTCTTAGTTTCAATCCGGTTGGTTTGGTTGACATTACTCGAACCTCCAACACCACCACCTTGACTCTTGCGAATGCGATAATCTTTTGCCTTATGCCCAGGTTTTCCACATACCCAACATAGTACCGGTTGTGGTTTCTTGAATGCATTGGTCCTTCGTGGGGCTAGTGCATTCCTCCTGGTTGCAAAAGATGGCTTGACACCAATATATTTGCCCTTGCCTTTCTGAAACTTGGTCTTGGAAGCATTGTCTTCTACCATGTTGGCATTAGGCTTCAATGAAACAGCATCAACCCTTTTATTCTTCCGGTTGTCCTCTTCAACATGAATTTTTAGAACCAGTTGCTCAAAACTCATCTCCTCCGTTAGATGCTTCAAATAAACCGAAAAATCCTTCCAAGAAGGGGTAATATTTCAATAATAGCACCAACAAGAAAATATTGGTTAAGGCCCATACCTTCAACCTCCAGTTCATGAACAATGACTTGGAGTTCCTCCACTTGCTTGACAACATGATTTGCATCGCTCATCTTGAAGTTTAAGAACTTGCCGACGACGAACTTCTTCGAACAAGAAACCTCAGTTTTGTACTTGTTCTCCAATGACTGCCATAACTCCCGTGCTGATCCGAACGTGGATTATATGTCATAGAGAGTATCATCCAAGGCGTTAAGAATGTAGTTCTTGCAAAGAAACTCTTGGCTCCACCAACTCTCAATAGCCTTCAGCCTTTCGGCTCTCTCCGCATCAGTAGGAGCATTCTCCCCTTCTCCTTCCGGCAATGCCGTTGGAGCCTCAGCATTCAAAACATTTGCCACATGAAGAGTGGTAAAATAACACAACATCTTTTGTTGTCAGTGTTTGAAATCAGAACCCTTGAACTTTTCGGGTTTCTCAACATGGTTTTTCACCATTAATGATCCATATTGATCCATATTTGCAAATCAAGAAAAGAATTCTCTGAAAAAAATTTGCAAACTCAACGAATCAGAAACTAAATTTCTCTGAGAATTTTTTATCTTAGATTGTTAGTGTCAATCTAGACTCATCAATGAATAAGAACAATAAAATTCAAGTAATTCAAGATAAATTTAAATCAACAACAATAAATACAACAAATACTTAAACACATATAAACTTGGTGTAGATTGATAGCGATATTTCGAATGCTCACGCAATCGCACACATCATTGACAAGTAATATAGTCTGATAAGATCGAATATCATCCTCAGAGACTGGTTTCTAATTACCGTTCATCTATTTTATGTTATCTATTTGACAATAGATATTTGAGTTGGGTTTTTGTTTAACTACTAGAATAATTGCAAGAATTACTGAACTATTTAAGTTGTAATCAGTTATGAATGAATTAGGGTTTTCAAAATCCTCAACTATCCACTATATTCAATCTTTAATGCAACTAGAATGACTTCTTCGTCTACGTTAAGATAACAGTTTACTAAACTGTCTTATATTCCGGTTAGGACATATATCACTCAACTCCAGTGCAGAACCATTCTATATTTCTATGATAGGATTTACCATATAGGAGGATTAAGAACAGTAACCTATAATGCTACACAAGTATCGGGGTACTCGTCCGCGATTTTAACCTATGTCTAGTCAATTACATCATATCCAAATCTCTCCTCTCGGTTCTTGCAAAATCATATATATATATATTATGATAATTAGTGATCAATTAATTATCAAGCATTCATACCAATTATTGACTAAATCTTAATCAAGTGAAGAAGAAATCAAACTACTGCATTAATTCATGAATAGACGTTTCAAGTGATTCATAAGGAAAACCCTAATAAAGCGTTTAGCTCCTAGCCATAGTCACGCTAAGAACTAACACAAAATTCATACATAAACTGAATTAAAAACGAAAGAAAAGAAATTACTGCGAACTAAGTCTCCAATTGTAGCCTCCCTTGTTGTCTTGTGTTGTGCTATGTTGTAGAATGACCAACCTCCCTCATAACATTAATCTCTAGGGCTTAAATATGTTTCAAATTCCGTGCCCTATAGACCAATCTGCCCTTAGCTAATTCTTCTGGGCGAGATTTTTCGCACCGCATGATTCGCATAACGGCACGCGTGCGAAACTCTAGCCTCTCAGTAATAATGGCACCGCGCTTCTGCATGTTGGCACCGCGGTGCTGAAAATCCTGTGGCTTCTCAGTAAATATGGCACCGCGGTTCTGCATATTGGCACCGCGGTGCTGACAATCCTCCGTCCTAATTTTCCAACTTTCGTCCTTTTTACCTCGGGAGTACCTTTTCTGCCCAATTCTCGCTTTTTTTCACCATTTTACCTTTTTGCACCACTGTGACTCAAAAGAAAGAAAAACAACCTAACACGACACTTATTTGAACGAAAATGGGAAAATACTAACTAAAAATGAGTCAAAAGGCGTATACAAAATACGTCTAACAAACACCCCCAAACTTAACTTTTTCTCACCCTCGACCAAAGATCAAAACACAAAAAACAAAGAAACAAAATCAAAGAGACTCAAAGACTCAAATCAAGCAGCTGCACAGGGTTACTTAAAAACACATGAACGTCAGTTGAGATAATATGTAGGAACAGATATAACATGAATTTAGCAATCTAGAATTTCAAGTCAGATATTTCGCAAATTCATTTCAGTCATAATCAATGGAAGCATAAATATCTAACCTATGCATATCAATTTCATTTAGTTCTATGTGTCTGTTTACTTGTTATTCTTCACTAATCATAGACATACATTCTAGAGATCATCAGGACTTTTCAGTGTTGTAATGTAGGCTTAGGCAGGGGTAGGTAAGATTAGACATTTAGGCTCAATTTACGTACCATATACATTTTTCTTACTCAACCATTTCGTCCTTCCTTTTGGTATTTTTTTCAGTTCATACCTATATCCTTTTTTTAGAGCATGAAACAATTCACATAGGCACCCCCAAACTTTAAACTTTTACATCTTTTTCATTGGGGTGCATCAATTTTTCACTATTTTTGTATTTCTTTTTCACTCCTTTTCATCCCTTTATTCAACTATTGCTTATGGCACACAAAGGAATCATGTGGTGTCAAAGAAAACAACTTATTTTAGGCTCAACGGGGCTGACTAGGGATACAATTTATTGCAAGGTAGGTAATGAATGGTAAGAAGGGCTAACAAAGAAATGTCTGAATCATCTCCCTAAACATGTACATCCTAATTATTTCGCCTCAAATAGCAGCAAGCAGACTTCACAAACATTTTTCAATTGACAACACATAGGCTAAGCATCAAATATTCCACATAATCAAATTTTCATGAATTTTTGGCATATCTAACTTAAGCACACAAATTTTAGCTTATCATTCCATTACATTATTCCACTTAGTTCACTAGGCGTTCCAAATAAGCACAACATGCATGATCATAAAAAAAAATTGACTCACATAAAACACAAAAACAAATAAAAGACTAAAAAATAGACACAAAAATAAAATAAGAACTCCCCCCAAACTTAAACTACACATTGTCCCAAATGTGTAAAAGACTAAAAAATTAAAGAGATAACTTACAGACATACATCGGCTCAAAATGGTGGTGGTGGCGGCGGATACTGCATTGACCATTGGGTGAACATGAAACTTAAATTATCAACGCGTTGGGTCAGGTCCTGATGCTCTTGCATCATCTGCTGCTGATTTTTCACCATCTGCTCCTGGTGTCGCATCATGATCTCATGGTTTGCAGCATCTGCTCCTGGTGTCGCATCATGCTCTCATGGTTTCGCATCATCTGTTGTTAATTTAGGAGTATCTGCTCCATCATTGGCATTGGAGGTTCCAAGGACAGGGGAGGCTAATGGTTTCTTTCACCTGCTTCATTGTGTTCCTCTGCCTCAGGCTCTTCTTCTTCCATGGCTGCTGCGTCTGCTGCTGCTGGGCCCCTTCCACTTGCTGCTGGTCCTGAATTGGGGTCAAAGAAAGAGTGCACTAAATTGTATATCACATGAGACTGAATCTTCTCTAGAATATCTGTGGCGAATGTTGGGACTCCATGCCTATCACATAAGGCAGAGATGAGCGAACTATGTACCAATCCGCCAGTAGTAGTCATCCTGCTAATCTCTCTTATGCTATGCACTATTTCTATTCCAACATCAATTATCTTGATCGTCATGATGCCATAGATGAGCTTGATTTTGTCTGTGGGCACATTGGTAAAATAAGTTGACGGAATCAAGCGTGCACTTACGAAATATAGCCATCCTCTGGTTGTTCTGTTAAATTGGCACCGGGCAAGTTTCCTGGATCCGTTGCGGGTAAAATTAAACTCAGCACCTGGGTAGCACAATGTCTAAGCAACTACATTCAACATGGTGTGGTTGACGTTTCTTGACCAACAACTGAAGTGGTATGGATTATCGCCTTGGTCCTCAACGTCATAGGTCCTCAGTAGCACATTCACAACTTCAGCACTCACGGGCACATATTTCCCTCTAACAAAGCATCTCTTATCCCTTTGCTCGGGATAATTCACATAGAATTCCCTCACAAGACTAGAATTCTAAAGTGGGATCCTCTCCGGATTGGTGAACCTTTTCCACCCATTTGCTTCAATCATGGCCCTAATAGGCTGGTAGTCATCATTATCATCAAATGGCATGGCCCGGTAGTCCATGCCTCTTTCTAGTTTCATTCCCTAGTACTAATCTTGTGGTATCGATCCTCCACTTATTTGTTGGTGAATCGAGGAACATCATATTCTGGGGCTGATGAAGATGAGTAAGCTCTTGAAGTTCGTTTCCAAGAGGCCATAGTGAAGGTTATTGGAAAATTTTCAGCATCATTTCCTTTGTTTCTTTGAGGTTTCCCAATAACTCTCACATCACACAATCAACAATAACCAACCAAAATACGGTCCACAGCAGCAATACACAACAACTTACACCACAATATGCCTCAATCCACAAAACTACACAACGAACAACCACCGCAGCAAATACCTACAACTACACAACACCCTACCACCACAGTATGTACCACCCCCAACTTGCAAGTTACTTTTCCTACTAGCCTTGAAATTGCAAGAACAATGATGAAGATAACCTTTTTTGGAAGAGTTGTTCTTCACCATTTTTTTGACCCAAATGGAAGGAATGATGATGGTGTAAGATATGTGGGTTCTTAATGGGGTGGTGTGTAGGGATTTTTGAAGAATTTGGTGGAGTTTGTGGGATTTTTTTTGGATAGAAGGAGAGGAATTTCGGAATTTGTAGAGAGAGAAAGGGTTTATGTTTGTGTGGAAAAGGATTTGGGAATTTAGGGTTTTTTAATTCTGAATCTCATCCCAAGATCACAGATCGCTTAACGGCAGCGGTGCCAAAAGTATCGCGCCCTCTGATCATTCGGCACCGCGGTATTGCATAATGGCACCGCGGTGCATAAACTCCTGCGACCTCTCTGAACATTAGGCACCGCGGTCCTGCACAATGGCACCGCGATGCTTCCCCGATTCCGTGTTTTCCATCATTTTCTTCGTGCTTAGTGTCCCATTCCTTCACCTGGCTTCACAACACAACAAAAATATACCAAAAGTGAGACTGTTCTAATTAAACTAAATTGCATAATTTAAAAATTGGGTTGCCTCCCAAGTAGCGTTGTCTTTAACGTCTTTTAGTCGGTGTAACACCCCATTTTAACCGGAGTCGGAAACGGGATTACTGCTACATATGGTTGATTCCTAAATGTATTTAAGGAGTCGCCACCTAATTATTATAGTGAATTAGGACACTTAGTTTATTGCAATAAAAATACTGCAATTGACTTCCATTTAATGGTCTGCGAAATTAGTGAGATTCTGGGTCAGGGTTCTTTATTATCCTAAAGGGAAGGGGTTAGGCACCCTTTAAGATCCGCTAACTTGCGGTTGTTCGTTCAAACCTAGGTTAATTATTTATTGCTCTTTTTATTCTACCTATTCTAAGCATTTTACATAATTTACAATTAAAATAAAATACAATGCAAAATAATAAAACTGAAATTAAATAAGGCATAAAATAAACTCCGGGGCATTCTTTTGAAATGCATCTCCGGATACCTGCATAAACACTTAGTAAAAATATTAGTAATAGAATACATAAATTTTAAAATAATAGCAAAAATTAACAAATAAAGCAAATAAATCCGTCTTTTATGTGGAGGCCTTGAAAATCGACGGATTCCTTCATCGGCCAAGATATTAAAAGCAATAAAATAAATAAAACTTTCGGATCCGCGCCAAAACAAGAATAGTTTTAAACACGGAGGGCTCGGATATGTAAAAATATAAAGTAGATGCCTTAAACAAGTGCATGCGAGAATTCGCTTGCCAAGCACATGTTGGTTATCCTGTAAGTGGAAGAAATCATCCTTGCCTGTAAAGCTTCATTTATTTTATTTTCCGTCTTTACAATCGTGGAGGCCTCAAAATCGACGGATAATTTTTTCATCTACCAAAGTGTAGTATCATATTCAAAATCGCTTAATACCAAAGTGTAGTATCATGTTCAAAATCAAGAAACCAAAAAAATATAGCAAAAATAGCCTAAAATCAGTCCAGCAATATGGCCAAAACCAGTCCCATAATATGGCCAAAACAGTAGCAAAAGTTATCGAAAACCAGTCCAAACAAACCCAAAAATTCCAAATCAGTACCAATTATGAAAAAATGAAATAATGAGTCAAATAAAACCACCGCAATAGAATGGTCCGAGAAATTTCAACGGAAAACTCAGATCACTAAGAGGTCCCAAAATCATGAAACTCAAACCCATTAAGGGAAACCAACAATGAAAATGGAAACAACGCTGAGTCGCCGAGTTCATACTCCGGCCAGATTCGATAATAACAACAAAAGGGGAAATAGAAGGGCGGCGTCACTTCCACGGCTAACGCCGGAGCGACGCCGCCAGTGGTTGTCCGACAGTGGCAGTGATGGGCGACAGTGGTCGACTTGGGGATGCGAGTGCGCGCGATGGGGTTCGATGGTGTGGATGATTATGGTGACGGAATAATGGGCTTCATTGAGCTCGAGGCTCGCGATGCGACGACAGCGACGGAAAGGCAGGGAGAGGTGGGGTCGACGGTGGTGGGTGTTCGAACAGTGGTGGTCGACGCGACGGGCAGCGATGGTGTGTGCGCGTGTGAGAGAGCAATGGCGGCTGACGTGTGTGTGAGAGAGTGTTCGCCGAGCTGAGCTCCGGTGCCGAGGCGCGACGAGAGTGAGGAGAGGGTAGAGGCGGCGCTAGGTTAGGAGTGAGGGTGACGGGTGTGGGGCTGGCTAGCGGCTGGGTCCAAATGAAAAGGGGGGGAAGTTTTGTTTATAGGGTAGGATTAGGGTTAGGTATTGGGGGGGGAAAATGAAAAGTGGGGTATTGTTTTGGGGGGAAAAATGAAAAGTTGGGTATGATTTTAGGGGGAAAAATAAAAGATGAAAGTTTGTGTGAAATTAAAAAGAAATGGTATTAGATTGGACTGATTAAAATTGTGTCTTGGACAGTACTGGTTTTACAAAAAATGGAATGATTGTTAATTATTTAATGAAAAATTATTTAAAAAGATGCAAAATTATAAAAATGCAAATGTAATATTTAAGACACGCTTAATGTCCGATTAAAAGTAAAAATGCGTTAGATTAATTATTAAAAAAGATGCGAATATTATTAAAATAAAAAATGACGCTATAACAATAATAAAAACATAATATTAACAACGACATAATGCTTAATTTAAAAATAAAAGATGCAGTGCCATTTTTGTGAAGAAATAAACATAGAATATTATGTAAAAATATGCAAAATAACGATAAAAATGAGGTGTGCTAAAATACTTAAAATTGCACGAAAAATATACAAAAACGGGTCGAAATTGACTGTCAACAGCATGTCCCTCTTTGTACGGAGATGATGGAAGAGTCTTCGGACAAAGATGTTGACTTGTAGCCAATTTTGTCCTGTTTTATAAACTAAAAACTCAAAAATAGGGATGATGCAGATCCAAAAATGTCCCAGTGTCAAATCATGATGACACTGGGTCGTTGTGACGCAAAAAAAATAAAAGCAAAGCTGACACTGATTTAAAAAATGTCCCAGTGTTGAAGTATGATTGACACTGGGTTGCAGGTGATGTGGTGTTGAAAAAGACAAGGTTATTGTGGATGTTGATGGCGTCATTGCATAGACGCGATGCAGATGCTCGTCGTTGCATAGACGAAACATGAATGAAGCCGTTGAATAGGCTTAAAATGAAAGGACGTCGTTTTTGGACGCAATGCAGATGTTCGTCGTTGCATGGACGAAACATGAACGGCCGCCAGATAGGCTTAAAAATAAAAAGGCGTCTTTGCATTGACGCGATGCAGATGCTCGTCGTTGCATGGACGAAACATGAACGGCCGTTGCCAGATAGGCTTAAAATAAATGGCGTCGTTGCATGGACGCAATGCAGATGCTCGTTGCATGGACGAAACATGAACGGCCGCCAGATAGGCTTAAAATGAAATGGCGTCGTTGCATGGACGCACGCATGCTCGCCGTTGCATGGACGAAACATGAATGGCCGTTGCATAGACTTAAAATAAAATGGCGCCGTTGCATGGACGCAATGCAGATGCTCGCGTTGCATGGACGAAACATGAACGGCCGCCAGATAGGCTTAAAATAAAATGGCGTTGCATGGACGCAATGCGATGCTCGTTGCATGGACGAAACATGAATGAAGCCGCCAGATAGGCTTAAAATAAAATGGCGCGTTGCATGGACGCACGCAGATGCTCGTCATTGCATGGACGAAACATGAATGGCCGCCATAGGCTTAAAATAAAATGAAAAGGCGTCGTTGCATGGACGCAATGCAGATGCTCGCCGTTGCATGGACGAAACATGAACGGCCGCCAGATATGCTTAAAATGAAATGGCGTCGTTGCATGGACGCAATGCAGATGCTCGCCGTTGCATAGACGAAACATGAATGAAGCCGCATAGGCTTAAAATAAAATGGCGTCGTTGCATGGACGCACGCAGATGCTCGCCGCGCATGGACGAAACATGAATGAAGCCGCATAGGCTTAAAATAAAATGGCGTCGTTGCATGGACGCAATGCAGATGCCGCTGCCGTCGGACGAAACATGAACGTTGCCAGATAGGCTTAAAATAAAATGGCGTCGTTGCATGGACGCACGCAGATGCTCGTTGCATGAACGAAACATGAACGGCCGCCAGATAGGCTTAAAATAAAATGGCGTCGTTGCATGGACGCCATGCAGATGCTCGTCGTTGCATGGACGAAACATGAATGAAGCCGTTGCATAGGCTTAAAATAAAATGGCGTCGTTGCATGGACGCAATGCAGATGCTCGTCGTTGCATGGACGAAACATGAATGAAGCCGTTGCATAGGCTTAAAATAAAATGGCGTCGTTGCATGGACGCGATGCAGATGCTCGTCGTTGCATAGACGAAACATGAATGAAGCCGTTGCATAGGCTTAAAATGAAAAGGCGTCGTTGCATGGACGCGATGCAGATGCTCGTCGTCGCATAGACGAAACATGAACGGTTGCCGCCAGATAGGCTTAAAATGAAATGCATGGGTTTAGGGGCGTACCTGCTTTGTGACCCGTCTGGGTTGAGATAGCGTCATTGCATAGACGTCGTGCGTTTGTGACACGCATGAGTTTTTTTTTTTGTTGTGCTCCTGCCTTTGTTGATATGAAGATCCTGCACTCAAAGAAAACTTGTGAGTTTTTTAGGAAATGAGTGGTTGATTAGCGTCGACTCGCTGCTTGGCTCTTGACGCCAGCATTCTCGTTTGCATCAAGACCTAGTTGGCTGCTTTTCCGCTATTGCCATTTTCTTGCACTGAATTCCTTAAAATGTCCCAGTTTTTGGTAATGAAGATGTTGAACTGGGTAAGGTTGCATCTTGACGCTATCAAGGCGATCAGGTAAGCATTTTTTTTTTTATAATGAATGAAAAACTAATGCGAGAATATGGACAATGTACGATTGAGTAGATGAGAATGCAACCCCCCGAAAATATGTATGTAGTAATGGATGCAAAATATATGAGGATGCTAAACTCTCCAATGGACAAAATCGAGTCATGTGCAGAAATAAGGAAAATATTTTTAATGGAGTAATGCCGATGTGGGCCGCTCACGTATCCCGCCGAGGGAGACAGGTCAAGACATAGTTCATGCTGCAAAAATAAGATTTTTTATGATTTTAAAATGTTGTGGGACCGAAGCCGATGTGGCCGCCTACGTATCCCCCTGAGGGAGTCAGGTCAAGACGTAGTTCATGCTGCAAAAATAAGAATTTTTTATAATTTTAAAATGTTGTGGGACCGAAGCCGATGTGGCCGCCTACGTATCCCGCCGAGGGAATCAGGTCAAGACGTAGTTCGTGATGCAAAAATAAGAATTTTTATGATATATGCATTTTGTTGTTTTTTCTGAAAAAATGGAAGACGACATTACGTTCTGACTCCAGTTGATACCAACAATTAGTATTGTGCATAAGGATGTTCTTTTATTGTTTTCAGTCTAACCGAGTTTGACTCTGGTGTAATTCACACAGTTTCAGATAGTACCTCAAACATACCTGAGTGTCGACACACTTGCTTGCATCCAAGGTTTCGAATTAAACGTAATCTCATGTTTCAAATGCCTCACTGAAAGAAGGTCCCATCTCACACATATATTCCAATATTTTGAATTTTGGGACGTTGAGAGAATTGCGCTCACACTCAAAAAGATTTTCAATGCATGCAATTGTGATACCATAGGCTGGCCATGTAAGTATCCACTAATGTGAGAACCCTCAGTATAAGATCATGTAGGGCTTGTCACAGGCTTGTAATGTAGGTTTGGGGAAGGGATGGATATCATTTGGGTAAAAAGTGACTAATCCTTCCTCGAGCGTCGGACTATGTCCGTGCTTGATATTTGTGCGATTTAATGTTGATTTGCTTTCGTTTTGTCCCAGTTTTCCAATACTGACTTCTTTTGAATCTTTCATTCGAGCCCTCTTTTTTCTGGTTATGTATTTCCCCCCTTTTTTTTTTTTTTTTTTTTTTATCGGGGCTTTTGATTTCCTCTTTATGTGAAGTCGTCTTTGCTTTCATTCTTTGAGACTTTGACAATTTTTGTCTTTGCAAACTTCAGCTAGAATTTTGTCAGCCACTTGCACATTTCTAAAGCACTCAAGGAGGTCGGGCCAAGAGAGGATAGTGACGCACTCGTAGCGGTATAGGTGTAATATGCGGTTGTCAAAAAATATGTTTTAGGCTCAAAGGGGTGTACTAGGGATAATGTTATTTGGTAGGCTGAAAAGGCTCAAACGGGTCAAAGAAAGCCTACGATCATTTCCTACACCGAGTGTTACTCAGGATTTCGCCTCAATGCATATTCAAAGCAAGTTCTAGATCACAATGCAATGCAATTGAACTTATTCAAATAACTCACCACACAATGCATATGAAACGATGAGGTCGGTTTCGTCCTTATCTTGAAAACATGCAAGACAATGTCATCTGCGGGTATGAATAAGAGGTACCAAAAGAATCTATGGTTTACCAAAAAGTCAACTCATACTGATTATCACTTTTGTTTTTTAAAAAAAATTTTTTTTTTTTTATTATGCACACTTGTAACTGTGTTGGTATCAATAAAATTAAACGATAATACTTAATTTTTTTTTTTTTTTTTTTTTTTTTTTTTTTTTTATAACATTTCTTTTTTTTGTATTTTCGATTTTTTTTTTTTTTATATTTTTTGAATAAATGGTACCGAACCCGAATAGGGCTGCCTACGTATCCCACCGAGGGAATCAGGTGCGCGTAGTTCATTCAAATATGTTTAAAAACGCATGCTTGAAAAGAATTTATCAATGAAAGGATGGTAATGTAAAGCTATGCAAAAGAAAATGATTGTCCACTGTGGACGAATGCAAAGTAAAATGAATGCCCGAGAACATGATGAATGAGATGCATGAGTGAGAAAATGTGTTTTTTTTTTTGTTTTGTTTTTATTTTTGTGGTGTCGAACCCAAAATGAGTTGCCTACGTATCACACCGTGCGGTGAGAATCAGACACGCGTAGTTCGGAATAATTATGATGTAAAATGCATGATATGCGAAAACTATGTAATTAACGCTAAATATATTAATTTAATTTGCAAATATGAATAAAAATACAAAGTATAAAAAAAAAATTGAGAGCGATGTCTCATTGAATCTGGTATAAACTGACTTCTATTAGTCAACATAATTCTCGCTCCTTGTGATGACTTTTTTTTTTGTTTTTTTTGTTTTTTTTTTTTTTTTCGCCCGCCCTCGGTTGTTTGCGAGGACGACCTTCCTGTAAAAATATGAGAAATAGGTGAGAGTGGAAAATGATAAAATAACAAAATGAAGGGGTGTGACCATATAGTCGAGACTTCGATTGTTCGACCGGATCGTGGTTGATGCTTCACAAAGTCCAAGTCGCGCTTATTCAAGAGTGATTTACGCAGAGAGTCCTGATTGCAATGTGAAAGCAAAAATGCAAAAATACAAATGCTCGAGTCCGGATTCACAAAAGAGCGATAATTGAATTAAACAGTATGTACAGAGTTGCTAGTGACAAACAATAATAAACAAAAAACATGCAAATCAAGCGCGTGCCCTAATATGCTTGGGACCTCTCTTATGCGGTGAGCCTAAACACCAAATACGCGGATTATGATAAATAGGTCCAAGCCGTTAAACCGCAATATTTTGTTGGAAATGGCGACCAAACGACGGTGCACTTTTTCCAATTTTGACGTGTCGTGACCGTGCTTGGATCCGTCTATCATCATCACGCTACACATAGTATGCCAATGAGTCGTTGGGTTGTGAAACCCGTCGACAAGTTTGGTGGATTTCTAATTGTGGCGTTAATACCAAGGATTAACCCACCTAAGATTTATGCATGACTTAATAAAAAGTGGTATAGCTCTATCTTAAGTTTTCTAAGATTTGGCTTCATCGACAAAATGGTTCCCGAGCGACTACTCGAGCGAGAAGGCTACGCTGCCACGGTTGGACCGGATTCTCCGTCTATTACCAACTCTCCTAAATTTGGGTTTTGAAGAAAGAATTTTGCCGATGCACCAAGCGCACTCGCGTAGTGTGTGATAGTGTTAATTTTCCGTAATGGAGGAAATATGAACTAATGACAATTTAAGGAAAGCAATAAAAGTATGTAGCAATTAAAGTAGTTAATTACAAAATAAAAGCAAACAACATAAAATATTTACAACAAATATAAAAGCAAGATAAAGTGCAATATTTAATTAACCTGAGTATGTTATGATCAAGAACCTGATATCCCCAATGAGTCGCCATGTCAGAACACCCCATTTTAACCTGAGTCTAAACGGATTATCGCTACATATGGTTGATTCCTAAATGTATTTAAGGAGTCGCCACCTAATTATTATAGTGAATTAGGACACTTAGTTTATTGCAATAAAAATACTGCAATTGACTTCCATTTAATGGTCTGCGAAATTAGTGAGATTCTGGTCGTGTTCTTTATTATCCTAAAGGGAAGGGTTAGGCACCTTTAAGATCCGCTAACTCATGTTGTTCGTTCAAACCTAGGTTAATTATTTATTGCTCTTTTTATTCTACCTATTCTAAGCATTTTACATAATTTACAATTAAAATAAAATACAATGCAAAATAATAAAACTGAAATTAAATAAGGCATAAAATAAACTCCGGGGCATTCTTTTGAAATGCATCTCCGGATACCTGCATAAACACTTAGTAAAAATATTAGTAATAGAATACATAAATTTTAAAATAATAGCAAAAATTAACAAATAAAGCAAATAAATCCGTCTTTTGTACAGGGGAGGCCTTGAAAATCAGACGGGGATTCCTTCATCGGCCAGTATTATTAAAAGCAATAAAATAAATAAAACTTTCGGATCCGCGCCAAAACAGTAATAGTTTTAAACACGGAGGGCTCAGATATGTAAAAATATAAAGTAGGACAGCCTAAACAAGTGCGGCTGCGAGAATTCGCCTTGCCAAGCACATGTTGGTTATCCGGTGTAAGTGGAAGAAATCATCCTTGCCCAGAAAGCTTCATTTATTTTATTTTCCGTCTTTACAACTGTGGAGGCCTCAAAAATCGACGGATAATTTTTTCATCGGCCAAAGTGTAGTATCATATTCAAAATCAGTTTAATACCAAAGTGTAGTATCATGTTCAAAATCAGTAAACCAGCAAAAATATAGCAAAAATAGCCTAAAATCAGTCCAGCAATATGGCCAAAACCAGTCCCATAATATGGCCAAAACAGTAGCAAAAGTTATCGAAAACCAGTCCAAACAAACCCAAAAATTCCAAATCAGTACCAATTATGAAAAAATGAAATAATGAGTCAAATAAAACCACCGCAATGAATGGTCCGAGAAATTTCAACGGAAAACTCGATCACTAAGAGGGTCCCAAAAATCATGAAACTCAGCCCATTAAGGGAAACCAACAACAGAAAATGGAAACAACAGTTCGAGTCGTCGCCGGAGTTCATACTCCGGCCAGATTCGATAATAACAACAAAAGGGGAAATAGAAGGGCGGCGTCACTTCCACGGCTAACGCCGGAGCGACGCCGCCAGTGGTTGTCCGACAGTGGCAGTGATGGGCGATGTGGTCGACTGCCAGGGGATGTGGAGTGTGCGGCGATGGGGTTCATGGTGTGGATGATTATGGTGACGGAATGGCTTCACGAGCTCGAGGCTCCGGCGATGCGACGACAGCGACGGAAAGGCGAGGAGAGCGGGTCGACGGTGGTGGGTGTTCGAACAGTGGTGGTCGACGGTGACGGGGCAGTGGCTGTTGTGTGTGTGCGTGTGTGAGAGAGCAGCGGGGTGGGCTGATGTGTGTGTGTGAGAGAGGGTGTTCGCCGGAGCTTGGAGCTCCAGCGAAAAGGGAGGCGGCGACGGGAGAGTGAGGGAGAGGGTAGGGCGGCTGCTAGGTTAGGAGTGAGGGTGACGGGAGTGGGGCTGGCTAGCGGCTGGGTCCAAATGAAAAGGGGGGGAAGTTTTGTTTTATAGGGTAGGATTAGGGTTAGGTATTGGGGGGGGAAAATGAAAAGTGGGGTATTGTTTTGGGGGGAAAAATGAAAAGTGGGGTTTGATTTTAGGGGGAAAAATAAAAGATGAAAGTTTGGGTGAAATTAAAAAGAAATGGTATTAGATTGGACTGATTCAAATTGTGTCTTGGACCGGACTGGTTTGACAAAAAATGGAAGGCTGGTTAATTATTTAACAGAAAAATTATTTAAAAAGATGCAAAATTATAAAAATGCAAATGTAATATTTAAGACACGTTTAATGTCTGATTAAAAGTAAAAATGCGGTGCCGATTAATTATTTAAAAAGATGCGAATATTATTAAAATAAAAAATGACGCTATAACAATAATAAAAACATAATATTAACAACGACATAATGCTTAATTTAAAAATAAAAGATGCAGTGCCATTTTTGTGAAGAAATAAACATAGAATATTATGTAAAAATATGCAAAATAACGATAAAAATGAGGTGTGCTAAAATACTTAAAATTGCACGAAAAATATACAAAAACGGGTCGAAATTGACTGTCAACAGTCGGATGCAAGTTCCTTATCAAATCATTAGGGTAAATTAACCCCACAACCTATCCACTTAGAAATCATTCTCCTCTTCCTCACTCTATTTTTCTTTTTCACAGTAGTAGGTTCAGTAGGATTAACCTATTTGTCAGCTTTCATGTCATCTACTGTTGTTACAGCTTTCAAACTAGCCTGTGGGTTCACAGCTGTAGGGATTATCTCCCTAGTTTTGGTATGAGCGTCTTTGAATCATTGTGTCGCTTGTTCTTATCATAAACAATTGTTCTTGGCCGTACGTGACTCAATGGCGGATTTAAACACCTTGAATACCATTTCTTCTTCCTGAACCCTTAGCCTCAATTATTTCTTCTCCACATCGATTAGGGCTCTACCAGTAGCTAGGAACGGTCTCCCCAAAATGATGGGTATTTCATCATCTTCCTCCATGTCAAGAATGAGAAAGTATGCTGGGAAGAAGAATTTTCCCACCCTGATAAGCACATCTTCCGCTATGCCTCTGGGGTGCACCACGGTTCGGTCAGCCAGCTGTAGATTAACTGTGGTTGGTTTGGCTTCCCCTAAACCAAATCTCTTGAATACAGACAGAGGCATGAGATTGATACTAGCCCCTAAGTCACACAGCGCTCGGTTGCATGTTACGTTGCCAATAGTGCAGGGAAGGGTGAAGCTTCCTGGATCTTTCAACTTAGGAGGTAGTTTCGTTTGTAGGATGGCGCTGCACTCCTATGTCATCGCTACTGTCTCATAATCCGCCAACCTTCTTTTCTTCCCAAGTATCTCCTTCATGAATTTGAAGTATGCGGACATTTTTTCTAACGCCTCAATGAAGGGGATATTAATGTGAAGCTTCTTAAATACCTCCAAGAACTTGGATAACTGATTGTCTATGGACTTCTTCTGGAGCCTCTGAGGGTAAGGGATTCTATCAGTGTATTCCCTCAAAGGTGCTGGTGGAGCTTTCTCAACTGTAGGGTGGTCCTCAGTGACCCCCTCCTTTTATTCCTCAACTGCTTTCTCACCCTCTTTCTCATAGACCACTACGGGTTGGGGAGCAACCTGCTCCAACTGATTTCCACTCCTTAGCAAAACTGCCTGACATTACTCTCTCGGATTGACCTCTGTATTGTTTGGGAGAGTACCTTGCGGCCTGTTGGTTACCATCTTTTCCAGTTGCCCAACCTGCATTTCCAAATTCCTGAGAGATGACCTGGTTTTAGAGATGAACTGATTCTGCGAATTGGTGAGTGCAAGCATTGCAGCTCTCAGTTCATCAGGCTTCTCATGATGTGTAGGTGGTCAAAACTGCTGGGATGAGGTGGCCTGATTCTGTCATTAGTGGTTCTAGTAACTATCTTGATATGGTTGTTGCTGGGCCTGGTCGTTCCTCTACAAAAAGTTAGGGTGATTTCTCCATCCTGGATTGTATGTGCTGGAATTATAAGGCCGCTGAAAGTTTCCAACTGACTGAACATGCTCCATTGGAACATTATTGGGATCCACCACTGTGCATCTGTCAAAGGAGTACGGTCCACCACAAATTTCATAATTTACTGGCATTTGGATTGTATTCACAGACATAGTGTTCTACTGCAGTTGCTTCATCAGAAGGGCTACATGTGCATTCAGGACAGTGATGGCATCTAATTCATGTATACCTATAGTATTCCCGCTATTCACTGACCTGTCATCTGCCCCTTGGTGATTGTTGGCAGTCATATCTTCCAGTAACTCATGTGCCCTATTGGCACTCTTTCTCATGAAGGCTCCCCCTGCTGCAACATCAATAATGGTATGAGTATTACCACTCAGCTCATTATAAAAAATGTGGACTAACATCCATTTCTCTATGCCATGATGTGGGCATTTCCTTTGCAGATCGTTAAATCTCTCCCATTCATCATAGAGTGGCTCACCGTCCACCTGGTAAAAATTGTTTAACTCTCCCCTTAACTTGCCACTTTTGAAGGTGAGAAGAACTTTGCAAGAAACTTTTGGGCTAGGTCTTGCCATGTGGTGACATGGTTGGCAGGTAGTGAGTTCAACCAGCTCTTGGATCTGTCCCTAAGTGAGAACGGGAAGGGCCTCAATCTAATGGCATCGTCAGTAACATCATTATATTTGAAAGTGGCACACAACTCCAGAAAGTTGACAATGTGCATGTGGGGGTCTTCAGATGGCAATCCCCCAAACTGTACTATGTTCTGGACCATGCTCAGGATTGCTGGCTTGATCTCAAAATTGTTTGCCCCTATTGCTGGGAGCCTGATGCATGTCTGTGCACCAGTAACTGTGGGCAAAACATAATCTCCCAAGCTCATTTTTGCAGGTGGTGGGACTTGTCCCATGGCAGCCGATACTTCATTATTCAACCCCTCGTCAGATACCCCGTTATTGTTGTTCTGCTGATTTTCCATGGCTAGTAAATCAACAATTCTTTTCTCACGCCTGTTTTGCTTGCACAATTTTTCAATTTCCGGGTTGAAGGGAACAAGTGTATCTGCTCCTCTCCTTCTTCGCATACACTAGATTCCTGAAATAGATCAAAATCAACAAACAAAATCAAGGCAACAGGGTTCTAACAGTAAAAATTAAAATTAAAATAAGGCCAAATTAGAAATAAAAATAGATGGTTTGATATTAGATGTACGCCAGTCCCCGACAATGACGCCAAAAACTTGTTAGCGATATTTCGAATGCTCACGCAGCGCACGTATCGTTGACAATTAATATAGTCTGATAAGTCTGAATATCGTCCTCAGAGACTCGTTTCTAATTACCGTTCATCTATTTTATGTTATCTATTTGACAATCGATATTTGAATTGAGTTTTTGTTTAACTACTAGAATAATTGCAAGAATTACTGAACTATTTAAGTTGTAATCAGTTATGAATGAATTAGGGCTTCCAAAATCCTCGACTATCCACTATATTCAATCCTTAATGCAACTAGAATGACTTCTTCTACGTTAAGATAGTGGTTAACTAAATTGTCTTATATTCTGGTTAGGACATATAATCACTCAACCCCAGTGCAGAACCCTTCCATATTTCTATGATAGGATTTACCACATAGGAGGATTAAGAACAGTAACCTATAATGCTACACAAGTATCGGGGTACTGTCATCCGTGATTTTAACCTATGCCTAATCAATTACAGCATATACAAATATCTCCTCTCGGTTCTTGATTCGAAATCATATATATTATGATAATTAGTGATCAATTAATTATCAAGCATTCATACCAATTATTGACTAAATCTTAATCAAGTGAAGAAGAAATCAAACTACTGCATTAATTCATGAATAGAAGTTTCAAGTGATTCATAAGGAAAGCCCTAATAAAGTGTTTAGCTCCTAGCCATAGTCACGCTAAGAACTAACACAAAATCCATATATAAACTGAATTAAAAATGAAAGAAAAGAAATCACTTTGAACTAAGTCTCCAATTGTAGTCTCCCTTGTTGTCTTGTGTTGTGATATGTTGTAGAATGACCAACCTCCCTCATAGCATTAATTCCTAGGGCTTAAATATGTTCTAAATTTCGTGCCCTATGGACCAATCTGCCCTTAGTCAATTCTTCTTCGGAACTGAGTTTTTCGCACCGGCACCGCGGTTCTGCATAAAGGCACCGCGTTGTCGAAACTCCTATCGTCTCTCAGTAATAATGGCACCGCGTTGCCGAAACTCCTGTCGTCTCTCAGTAATAATGGCACCGCGGTTCTGCATGTTGGCATCGCGGTGCTGAAAATCCTGTGGCTTCTCAGTAAATATGGCACCACGGTTCTGCATATTGGCACCGCGGTGCTGACAATCCTTCGTCCTGATTTGTCAACTTTCATCCTTTTTACCTCAGGAGCACCTTTTCTGCCCAATTCTAACTTCTTTTCGCCATTTTACCTTTTTGCACCGCTGTGACTCAAAAAAAAAAAAAAACCTAACACGACACTTATTTGAACGAAAATGGGAAAATACTAACTAAAAATGACTCAAAAGGCGTATACAAAATACGCCTAACATAGATAGAGGCCTGCTTGATGCAGTGTCCTAAGACAAAAATTTGTCCCCACTTGTGTTGTAGTTCTACGAACGTCTGCCTTGAGGATACAACTATCTAAGTGAGAGTTCTAGCACAAGAACTTCACTTCTGGCGAATTTACTTTATGTGTTTTTCAGAAATATTCTTGTGGGAAGAAGATGAAGATCAAGCAACAATCTTAGATCATTAATTGAGTTTAATGATTGATTGTTAAGTGTATTGTGTTGTGTATCTTCTAACAAGTGATCAATATGCTTTATATAGCATAAAATCCGACCATAAGCAACCTTTCACCTAAAGGTTGTGACCTTATGTGAAGAGACACAACTTTTGGTTCAAATCTGGAAATTACCATTGCGAAGCGCCTCAGTTCTTGCCCTTAGCGCCCCGATCATAATTCATTTTTCAGTTCCAATGGCTTACTGCCAATCAAGAGACTCAGCCCTTCGTTCTTGCGCCTCAGCCCTAATTCGCTTTGGTAATTCCATTAACTTACTGGAAATTAAGAGCCTAGGCCCTTCCATCAAGCGTCTCGGTCCTTCGACCAATTTTTGCCAATTTTTGTCGAAGTCATTTTTTATCACTTTTCTCACTTCTTTTACAAGTTCCAACAGTAGTATCAAGCCAAGTTATTAAGATTTGTTAAAAGTCTAATTCATCAATTTGACTCCGACTATTATCATGCCAAGTTATTAACTTATAAGTCTTTAAACCACTTCAAAACCAATACAAAATCTAGTTATCTTGATTGGAATGAATCAAAGTTTTCACACCATCTTTTAGAACCATATCCCTATCTCAAAATCGTGAGAAGGTCTAGTTATGTATATGAGAACTTTATTTGTATTACTCATGCTATCATATGATGATGATGTTATGTCTATTATGTACTCATTTGTGCCAAAAATCTAACTTATATTTTGTGATTAGGATGAGGCTACTGATGCGCGGTAAGATGCACACACTTTAAACGCAAGTGCATGTTATCGTGACAAGTAGTATAGTCTTGATAAGACCGAATATCGTCCTCAAGGATTAGGGTTCAATTACCAACTATCTATTTTTTGGTATCTATTTGGTAAATTGATCTTGGGATTTGTTGTTTATAACTAAGAATTATAAAAGCTATTTTAACTATAAAGGTTTACTTCAATTGTGATGAGAATAAGGCTTCCATGTCTCTTCAACTATCCGCTTATGTTATTTATTAATGCAATGAATTATGGATTTCTTCTCTCGGAGAAAGCAGGTTTACGAAATCGTTTTATACTCCCGTTAGGGTTATATAAACACTCAACCCCAGTATCGCACCTTATCTACCTTTCGGTGATAAGGATAACTCTATAGGAGGATTAAGAGCAAAACCTAGTTAACTGTCACGCACCATGCGCAAAATTAGGGTTGTTAAGCCTCTCATTAACGCTACATAAATAATTGAGGTATTTTCATCCCCAATCCAAGAATGTCTACCCAACTTACATCATATTCACAATCCCCTCCTTTCGGAGTCTGATTAGAAATCATATAGTGATAATTAGTTGTCAATTAATTACCAAGCATTCAACACAATTATTGGATAGATCTCTCAAAGAAGAATAACCATAGACATATGCATTAAATCATAACATAAGTTTCTAGAGAATTAACATGGAAAGCCCTATAAGAGAATTAGTTCCTAGTCATTGACATGACAAGAACTAATTCAAGGTTCATCATACAAAACTGAAATAAAGAAAGAAAAGAAAAGAAAATTACTTAAGAATGAGTCTCCAAGCCAAGCATCCAAGGGTTGTGTTGTGGAATATTTACAAGATGGATTGGTGGAAGGATGGATGTAGAATGGTGAATGGTGGAGTGGAGAATGAATAATTCTTCTAATGATGTAGAGTATTTATAGCCAAAGAATCCTTTTGGTGAAGGGTTAGGGATTTTGTAGGTAGGAAAAGTTATTAGAATCCTTTTAGGTAAGGGTTTTAAGGTAGGAAAAGTTATCCCTTTAGGTAGGAAAATTTATCCCTTTAGGATTCTGAAAACATGTCAAATTCGGCCCAGCACTTCATAATTCAGCGTCGCGCGCTCGCAGACTGAAGCCATGCGCTCAAATTCAGAACTCTCGGGACTTTCAAGATTTCAGCCATGGCGCTTTCCAGCGCCGCGGCTCGTGACGTTTTGCGGATTCTGCTTGTCGTCATTTTTCCGTCCGGACTTCGTCTTGATCTCCTCTATAATTCTAACTTCTTAGACTTCATTTCTTGGCCCTTTGTGTGCAATTCCATCTCATTTATGCTCATTTCATCTCCTTTTCGTCATTTCTCCATTTATGACCGTTGACACAAAAGAAAGGAAAACGACTAATACTATACTAAACATAAATAAAATGAGTAAAATACTAACTAAAATGACTCAAAAGTGTATATAAAATACACTGTCACGACGACCCAAGACCGCGATCGTGCTCCTACTCCGCACCCTTACAGGTACACATCAGAGAAAATCAGCGGAACATACACAAACTTAATAATGAAATAAATATTACGTCAGCCGATAAGGCTACCTCCCTGGATATAAACAAATCCAACAGCAGTTACCTCAATTTTTTTTTTTTATAAAGCGACCCACAAGATATGACTCATGCACTCTAAGAGTTTACATAACATCTGTGATTTTGACAGTGGCTCGCCATACCCCGAATGTACAAAAGTCAATCACTGTGGAACCATACCAAAGACAAAGCCTCCGAGAAAAGGGAGCTTTCGAGAATCGACAGTGATCCAGGAGTGCGGATCAACAAGCTATGTACCTCAACTCGCAGATGAACGCAGCTTCAAAGGAGGTCAGTACAAAATATGTACCAAGTATGCAAAACTGAAAGTACTGTAATTTAAATCATAATAGTCAAAAATACAGCTGAAGACATATATGATAACACAATTAACAGTACACTGTGCCTTACTGAAGTGAAAGTAATGAAAGTCAGTCTTACCTTGTACAACCTATTTCAACATATGAACCATAGCCACACCAGGGCTATGAACACCAGCCCTCAAATATCACAGCGCGCCTGTGGGATTCCCCATCACTGCCGACCGCTAGGTGTACAATCTAACCATGTGTCGCGCTCGTGGTATCCCACCTCACTGTCAGCGTACACACATACAACACGTATATACCTATATCCTCTGCCCGTGGAATCCCCCGTCACGGCCGACAGCCGTAAGAGTAAAATACAACCATATGACGCGCCCGTGGCATCCTACCTCACTGTCGGCGTACACATACACAACACATGCATATATATATATATATCATGCCCGTGGAATCCCTCATCTCGGGTACATGACTTCATGAGGTGTCCCTCACATCGTGGGTAGCAAATCCACGGAACCAGGTGGTATAACGATCTTGGGGATTTACCCCTCATTTATACTCTTACCCTGAAGAATGTGGTATAACGATCTTGGGGGTGTACCCCTCATTTATACTCTTACCCCTCAAACTACATGTCTCGGAATCTCTCATCGTAAGCATGTCCCCGGTGCATACCCGTGGAATCCCACATCACTGACGGTATGTCCCGGTAAACTCATACTAAGACCATGGAAGCATACCCGTGAAATCTCACATCACCGCTTGACGCCCAAGTAAACTCATACTATGACCAGAAAGCATACCCGTGGAATCCCACATCACCGCCAGACGTCGGTAGACTCATATGAGGCAATGGAGGCATACCCGTGGAATCCTCCATCACCGATTCAGATGTCCAAGTAAACTCCTAACTTCTTTAGACTTTCATTAACATACAAAATGGATCTCATTTTATGACCTTAAGGCACTTTCCATATCACTTAACAAGTCCTGGGAATTTCAACCCACAGTACTATGTATTTCTATTCTTTCCAAGATCCCTTTTCCACATAAGACCCCAAGATACTAACACCTGTAGTATCAAGGCTTATTCACCTTTCAAACAAGTCACTATACTATTAGAAATATGCTTCGGCTTCTAAATCAAGTGACCCTCATTTAAAACTTTAAGCAAATGATGCCTCTAAATCAAATTGTCTTTCTTAGCTTCCATTCTTTTATCTAGGTTTACCTTATTCGAGAAAACCCACTTCTTTAACCTTCCATAAAGTTATTATAACCAACTTCCCATAAAGCCGTTATACTAACTTTATGCTTTAGAAACTAAGACAATCTTATCCTTTCATAAGGCCGTCATAACTAGCCTCCCATAAAGCCGTTATAACTCCTTATGTCTTAGACAACTTCGTTCTTTTTATGACCAAGAGACTTGTACTTCAAATCAAGTTACACAACTTTCAAAATGCTTCAAGTCTCTTTACTTAGAAGACAAGAATTCTTAACTTAGACAACAAGTTCTTATCTTTATAATAGTTCCAGAATCAATACTTTCAAATCAAGTATTCCATACCTTTCACATCAAGAAGTCCTTGTCTACCCCATTAGCATAACCCATTCCTATAACCTTTTCTCAAGGACAAGTGAGTTAATCCTCTAACTCAACCGACTAGGCATCTTTAAAACAAGTCAAGTATATCAAATGATCAGACTTATTTAAATCACGACGCTCACCGCATCATACGCTTATAACTACTCATGCTCAAGAGATAAGAAAGTTTCTACATACCTCTTGTGTTTAATCCACTTGCCAAGTCCAGTATGCCGTCCGTAGATGTCAACCTATAATGACCATAATTCGTCTATTAGCTTCTAGCTTCTAAGTAGAATATTCTAATGTAAAGTCCCTTGTTTTACGAGAAAATCGACAAAGACTTCCTTTGTTTCTACTTACTTTTCCACCTTTTTCAAGGTCCGAATTCAATAACCAAACGCCGCATTTAAGGCACAACAATTCAGCTAACCAAAAGGAGATTACACGGCTTTACAGGACGCGTAAAATTCTGCCCCACAATAATACAAAACAACCCAATAATTCCAAGCCGCATTCGGCTACAATATCACTTTCCTTTCAATTTCCTTTCGAATCCAATCTTGTTATTCCAACATGTTATATAAGTCATAACCAATTATATACCCTCCTATTTATAACATGCAACGATTTTTAGCTAACAATGAATTGATTACAACATGAGTGGCTAACATGCCCCCTTTTCGGTTTTCAACAAGACAACAAGATCCAAATCTTTTCAAACTTTAATATAACAGTCTCAGGCTCATTTCTTGACTACTAAAACTTGAAAACTTCATTTACACAAGAAGGAGAAGATTTTACCTCAAGAAGCCCTCTTTCTGAAATCTTCTTCACTTTAAAATTACCCACACGAACCCTCTACAAGCTTGCCAACACTTTTCCTTCTTGAAGCCCTTCCAAAAATCTCACCGGGGTTCATCAATTTGAGAGAGAGGAGAGGGATTTTCTTAGAAACCTTGCAAATGGTCAAGTCTTGAAGACTTGGCCCTAAAATAAGACCTCCTTTGGTCAAAAGATGGGAGGGACACTTGGCACCCTCCCATAGGCTTTTATCAAAATATCCTGTTTTTTCGCGCCAAAAATCCCGCCATGGCGCCCACTTCGAGAATTTCCGCATTCCGCGCCGCCAGATTCTGGCGCGCGCTGCAACCTCAGAGGACTTTCGAAAATATCGGCGTCGCTGCCTCGCTGACGCCACAAGGCCATGACGCGGGCCGGGAAGCTCGCCCTTCCGCCACCTCACGTAACTTCTAACGCCCGTAACTTCCTACCCTGATGTCCAATCGACGAGTGGTTTGTTGCGTTGGAAACTAGACTCAACAACCTTCATACTAGTCTTTTAAAACTCCTCAAAACTCCTAATGAACTAGGAGATATACCGCTCCAAAGTTGACTGAAAGTCTGCCCACAACCTTTTTTCAACCCAACTTTCCAAATTCAAATCTTATTTTCTTTCATACGTTCTTAACTTAACCTCTTGAATTTACGGGGTGTAACAACACCGATCAGCTACAGATGCCAAATGTTTGTATAATGAAGATTTAAAATGTGTACAATATGTTTCATATCATGCTTATGAATTTTTTTTGTTATAATGAGTAGACAAGTTTATGTGGTTCGCTTGATGGGAGTTAATGATATTAGGTGTAAGTCATATTTCTACCTTTTGGGGCATGACAAGCTCACTTTACAACATGTCACTCAATATTTGTCAATTATATATTATTAAATGTGAAATAAAGTTAATCCTATTTAATTATGATTCGAATAATTGGGGTCCTGCATGTGGGAAACTTTGTTTCCACACACGTGCACATGTAATGTCAAGGATCATATTTCTTCAATGGAAGAGATATTGGTATAAAGATGAATTGTTTGAGACGTAAGGTAATAGACGGTTATTAGCCAAATGACGTTGATTTCACGTTGGTAAATAAAGATGAAACGAGTCATGAATCGCATAAAGATGAAACGAGTCATGAATCGCATAAAGATGAAACGAGTCATGAATCGCCGCGGCACCTCCCTGCAGGGCCGCGTCACTGGTAGTCCAGAGGCTGCGATGGGAGACGAAAAGACATGACTCTTGGGATGGTTTTGAGGCATTAAACCTCCATTACATCCCAAATTAATTCAGCCATTATTTGGCTGAATTAACACTCCATAATCAAGGCCATTACATGGTCATTCAAGGTCATGGGCAATTGGAAAATCATCTTCTCAACACTATAAAATGAGGCATTTGACTCATTTGCAAGACTACACACTTAACAGATTCTCTAGACAATTTCCTGAAATTGTTCTTCCTCTTTAGCAATCAAACACTCTAAGATCTTTCTTCCTATAGCGAACTCTTGAGTCTCCTTTGCTCATTAGTTTGGTTGTTGTTTTATCTTGGGAGATAAGTTGTCATTACTCCGTTGAAAGGAATATACGGGACAATATTATCTTAAGAAAAATTGATCATCACCGACTCAGCGAAACAAATTTCCTTATTCACATTGATTGTTATTGTAACTTTCTCGTTCCTTATTATTACCAATATATTCCAACACATCACAACCAGGTACTTTAACCCTTTGCTCAATAATAACAAATTATTTGGAACAAAAGTTCTAATTTATAACAAAGTATACGAATCTTTCTTAGTTTAATAATTACCTACGTCATCTTAAACTTCCCTATTTTCACAAAAAAGTCATTGAAGTTCTTCCGTGCAATTTTTATATAATGTGCGTGTCATGCTAGAATGGATACGGCGGATGTATAGGACCGGCGGCTTCAAACTTTATCGTAGAATCTATCCATAGGGGGAAATCTAGTTGCAATTAGACAAAAAAAGATGTATACGTATAAAATCCATAACTTAGAACTTAATTAACTGGGTTATATGTAAGCATTTCTAAAGTTAGTAGGAGTAAAGGTATGTTAAGAAAATAGAGCGTCAAGTACAAATGCACACAGCTATAAAAGTAAAACAAATTTACTAAGTAGTGTAAGAAAGTTTAATCAAAATGGAAAAACAATTGTTAACAGTAATTTATACACTTACAAGTTCAATTTTAAGATAATTGTTAGGGATTTCCCCTGCCTTGCTAATAATATAAAAAATAAAAGAAAATGATTTTTTTAGTATAATACATAGGGTGAAACGAAATCTGTTTTTTCATGTTGGTAGCTCATATCTGCGATCCATCTTCTATTTGCGATTCAAACTCTTCGAAAGGGAGCCTTGAAACAATGACAAAGTTCTTTTCGTGAAATCTATAGGTTATGGGTTCGAATCATGGAAGCAACTATACTAATGATGCGTTAGACTGTCTACATCACATTTTTTCAAATGCGATCCTTCACAAGATCTGCTAACGCACGATGTTTTGTGCACCAGACTGCCCTTTCTTTTAACTCTCGCTTACGTTATTACATTACATTCTTTTTTTCCAAGTAGAATTGTCACGACCCAAATCAGAGGTCCGCGACGGGCACTCGAATCTTACCCGTCGGGTACTGCTAATCACACAATCAACACCTAACCATAAATAAGCACAGACTAAGCCGAAAAAGTTATGAAAGCTTTTAACCAGAAACTGGACTTATACATATATACATACCCATGTCATGGCCGACAGGGCCATACAAAACTACTATACACAGGACACATGTCTGCAAGCCTCTAAAGAGTGTACAACATCAACAGGTCGGAAAAAGGCCCCGCCATACCCATATAGACACGCAAAAATGTAACATACCAAAGTTACACCGACACTCCGAAAGAGAGGAGTGCTTCCAAAAGTCCGCTGAAATCTGCAACCTATTCACGTGGACCGTCGTCCTGCCTGTGTGAACTTGTGGGCATGAAACGCAACATCCCCCGACAAAAGGGATGTCAGTACGACTGATGTACTGAGTATGTCAGCCATAAATAACAGCATAACAGAGTTATAGCAATATCTGAAACAGAAACAATAGACCAGCAATAAACACCTCTGAGGGTCTTAACACATATGCCTAAATGTTATGCACAATGCAACATCTGTATATCTCAGCCTCTTCAGGCGTCTTACTTACCATGACAACCTCTGTGGGCATCATATCATGTAATGGCCAATGAATGTATGTATGATGCAGATGAGGTATACATATATACTGGCCACATAAGGGCTCTTCCTGTCCATAACCGCCTCTGTGGGCATCTGGTTATATCGGCCACACATGGGCATCGATTCATGTTGGCCTCTTCGGGCTCTTTTGTGATAGTCTGTACCAGCTGCAGGTGGCGTGCGTATATAACGCCTTCCCTTTCCCCATATCCCCTACATATATACAATATTTACCATATAGTAGGGTGCGTAGCACAAGTGGTCACGGTAATATATGAGTATGATGCAAATAAAAATGCATGAATGGTAACATCATGTTTCAATCTCAACGGGTGACATATTACCTTTGTACCTTTGACGATATTGTGAATATCATTGTTATCTTTTCATATGTCTTATTAAGGACTTAGAAACAATTTAGACATGCTTTTAATATAGGAATCAATAACATGATTATTTTTAACTTTTACGAGTAGAATAAATTATGGAACCATACCACAGTTATATTTTATAACATAAAATATGTCCAAAAAAAAAAATTATCTTAATATACCTTAATTATCGAGAAAATTAGTATTGAAATATTTTCCCCTTCAAAGGCACTGGTCGAATAGGGCTAAGGGTTAATTGTAAGCAGAAGTTGAAAAGTGCTGATTACCAAATGTTAAAATGAAAGAAGAGCAAATGGCCTTTCTTGGCTCTATCTCAAATGATCATTAGAACATTTGTCCTCCCACTTAGCGAAACTTTTGTGGTGGAAGGCCTAATTACTTGACACCTGTGCCTCTACATGCACAAGTGGCCAACCTCGGTATAATTTATCAATTATAAAAATTCCACTTTATTTAAATCTTAAAAATTCATAAGACCTCCGTATACTCGATGTCATAATTTATAATATGACATTAGTTCATCACCTCTTTTGAGAATATACAATTATTATTATTAATTTTCATCGTCACACTCATTTACATATTTCAATTCCACTGACCTAATCTCTTTGACAATATTCATATCTTAATTATTTATTTTGTCCATTGTTGACCTTTACTATTAATTATTTATTTTGTCCACAAAAAGTTTTTTTTTGTTAAAGAAAATGTATTCTAGATTTGTTTGCTATAAATACTCCCCAAGTACAACATACATCCTCCAAGCAGATAAAACAAAAGCAAACAAGCATGGCTAGTAGCAAAGTCGGTGTCCTTACTGTCCTCCTCCTATGTGGTACTTCATACTGATTTCATTCAATAAGAGATTAATTACTTCATGAGATTAATTTTTTTGCATCAATTTATTCTTTATGTACACTAAAAAGGATTACCTTTTTGTTTATTGTCTCTGGAACAGTTTTCCTACTAGGAAGCAATTATATGGAATTTGCAGAAGCTCAAATTTGTCCTCAATTTTGTGAGCCAAATGTTGCATACATGACTTGTCCATCTTCAGGAAACACGAAACTTCATCCAACATGTACCAACTGTTGCAAAGCAGGAAAGGGCTGCAAACTTTTCCGTAAAGATGGGTCTTTAATATGTACTGGGACCTAATATAATCACCTTTGAGATTGCTCAAAGAAGATATATTATTGAACTTCCAATAAATTATGATCATGATATATGTAAAATAATTCTGAGTTCATGCTTAACTTAGATGACCCGTATTATATATTAATAAAATGATGTGTTTTCTAATGTTTGTCTAAGCATTTTCCTTTGAGTTGTTTATCACTTAATTTCTTTATTTGTATCCATTGAAGAGAAAAGTCAATGGTCTTATAACTTCCAATACTGGGGTCCCTTTACAAGGAAGTTGATCAACGAGAAGAAAATAGAATAGTTGTAGATCGAAGTGTATATATTTTTTGGTACAAGACGTATAACTTTTAATCCTACGTACAAGACAAAAAAATTAGCTATGAATTTCGTCACTAATCCATCATTAAATTGCTCGTAACTGGCATATTGTTTTTATAATTCATCGCTAAATAGAATTAGCAATTAATTTTTTTGTTTAGTTATAGAAGTTGTCCGTCCCAAGTCCTATTTTTTTTAAGTTATGAGTATCCAAGAAATTGGAGATAATTCTAATGAGAAAGCAAAAATAAGCGGGAAAATAGAAGAATGAAGCAAGCACATTGTTTAGTCTAAAATTTGTTTATTAGGTCAATAAGTTAAATTATTCAGAATGAGGTAACAAGCAACCTAATTAATCAAAATTGAGTTAATCTTTTGACAGCTTTAATAAAACGATAGTGAAGTAATATGAATAGCAATGCAGAATATTACAGTGAAATAATTGAAAAAATAAAAGAAAAAGAATTTCTTATTGATTTCCTGACTCGTATGATGAACAATTTCTGAAGGTAAGTGATAAACAACGATGTTTACAGAAAATCAAGAAGCTGCATATTTCATGCATCAATAGTTACTATTTTCGTTTTTATGGGCACAACTATCGCTATATATATATATATATATATGAAATTTTCTCTAAAATCAGTTGTAGTCATATATATAAATTATAAATAAAGTCTGACCTTATTTGGTCGCGGGTAATGCCTTTTGTATCTTCTTGATCTTTTTAAAAGTTAAAATCATTTTTCTGGATCTGCATTAACTTTTGGCTAAAGGTTTCAAAGACAAGATCATATTCGGGAAATAATCTATGTCAAGGCGTTGCCATTTAAAGTTAATCATATTATCACATTTTAGTGATTTGTCGTACCAAGAAGATTGCGAAATTGCTCGATTGTTGTAGAAGCTTAAGTACAGAGAAAATTTGTTCGCACTTCTTATTCTTAGTTATATCAGCTACAAGTCTGATTAGAACAGAATTAGGACAAATACTTGACCCCTACTCCAAGAAATATACATTTACATAATACACTTCATATCAATGCTAGACGGTGCATAGATGTCTATTATGCCCAACTTGTCAATCATCGTGTGGAAAACCTTCCCTGATACAGTAAGTACATCCTCCAACTGAGTTTCAGACTTGATAAATGAAAAATGTATAATATTTTGATCTAATTTCTCCTTAATGAAGTATCGATCAATTTCAATATGCTTAGTGAAATCATATTGAACAGGGTTTTATGATATTTAAATAGCGATTTTGTTATCACAGAACAAGTTCATAGGTCCTGTACACTCAATTCCAAGATCCTTCAAAACAAATTTAATCCATAATAGCTCACAGAGGCCATGCGCCATTCCTTGAAATTCTACTTTTGCACGAGACCTCACGATAATCTTTTGCTTCTTACTTCTCCACGTAACAAGATTTTCTTCGACAAAAGTGAGATAGCCCGAGGTTGATTTCCTGCAATTGATCTCCTGCCCAATCTGCGTTTGTGTAGCATTTGACAGTTTTCTCATTCTTTGAGAACAATAGCCCTTTTCCTGGGACTCTCTTCAAGTATCGCAAAATTATGTGAACATTTCCATATGATCTTCTGTTGGGATCTTCATGACTTGACTCACAACGGTCACGACATATACAATAACTAGCCTTGTACGAGTCAAATAGGTTAACTTTCCTACTAGACGTTGATATCTGCCTACATCTTTTATCTTCTCTCCCGAAGAGTTCTCGAGTCTGTAGTTTGTCTCCATATGCGTTTCGATTGGCTTGCATGCTAGCATTCTTGTCTCTTTCAACAATTCTAGTACATATTTTATCTAGGGAATTTCATGCCTCGACCTTGATACTTTAATACCTAGAAAATACCGCAATGATCTTAGGTCTTTCATTTCAAATTTTGATGCCAAAAACTTCTGAAGTTGATCCATTTAATCGAAATCATTTCCTGTCAGGACCATATCATCAACATATACAATCGACGCCATTAACTTCCCTTCGTGTGTTTGATAAATAGAGTGTGATCAGAGTTACACTATCTATACTCCACCAATGTCATTGCAGACGTGAAACGTTCAAATCATGCCCGTGATTACTGTTTTAACTCGTATAATGTCTTCTTCAATCTGCATACCTTGTTTCTTTGAGTGTGCTTCTGCATAATTTCTGGCGGGAGCTCCATATAAATGTCTTCCTCCAAATCACCAATTAAGAATACATTTTTACGTTAAATTGTCGCAACAACCAATCTCTATTTGTTGCAACTGATATGAGAATATGAATAGTGTTGAGCTTAGCCACTAGTGCGAACATTTCTGATAGTCTACTCTGTACTTCTGCATGTATCCTTTGCTATCAACCTCGCTTTGTATATGGCTATACTTTCATCTGCTTTAAGCTTTACGGTGTACACCCATTTACACCCAATAATTCTCTTTCCTTCGGGCAGCAAAACCAATTCCCAAGTTTAGTTTTTCTGCAAGGCCTCCATTTCTTCATTCATCACTTTTTTCCATTGTGATTATGCTAATTCTTCTTGCACACCACTAGAAATAGACACTTTAGACGAGCATATGAGGTTGATAGTCTTTCAGTGGAGGTATACTTGCTAATGAGATATTTCACATTGACATTAAGATCAGATTCATATTATTTTTTCGGTACATGCACTTTTGATTTTTCTAAGTGGATAACGGGAAAGGGGAGGACAGGGATCAATAGACATATTTTCAATTTCATTCGAATGGTAATTAAGAGGTACCTGAGGTGTATGATCATGTAGAACATTCTTTGAGGACTCATTGGTTAATGGAGTGCTTATTGTACTTTCTGAAAGAATTCTTCATTGTCTTCATTTGTGACTTTGTGACACTTATTTTCTTCGTTCACAATTCCTTCATTGTCCTCATGTGTGACGGCATCTTGCTCCGAGATATCAATACATGCAATTCATCTTTTCTATTGAGCTTCTAATTCCAATAACTTTGTTTCTTCCCCTAAAGCTCCATTCATTTTAGTCTCTTCTATGTTATTCTTCCCCTAGGTGATGATGGTGTTACTGTGCCTTCCTAATATGGTCTGACTTACGAAAAGATACATCAAAAGTAATATGTAATTTCTTATTATGTGGGTCATAACACCTGTATCCTTTCTAAAATTTTGAATAGCCAACAAACACACACCATGATGCATACAGATCTAATTTTCCTCACAGAGCTTTGGGAATGTGAGGGTAAACCGTAAAACCAAACACCCTTGGCTCTGATACCATATTAAATTAGGAATTGGCCTAACTGATGTGGTACATTTATCTTCACCCTCCCCTCCTCACGGTCAGATCAAGATATTCTTTTTTTTCGGAATCCACTGTCCGGTCTGAAGTGTGCACTTTCATGGACCGATAGTATTTTGTTAGGCGTATTTTATATACGTTTTTTGAGTCATTTTTAGTTAGTATTTTTCCCATTTTCATTTAAATAAGTGTCTTGTTAGAGTTGTTTTTCTTTCTTTTGAGTCACAACGGTTCTAAATGGAAAAATGGCAAAAATAAGCTAAAAGTGGGCAAAAAGGAGGATCCCGAGGCAAAAAAGGTTGAAAATTGAAGATTCAGATGAAGGCAAAGCATGACTGCGGTGCCGGACTGCAGGACCGCGGTGCCATAATTACCGAAGCGCGAATTTTGGCACCGCGTTACATTCTCGCAGAACCATGATGCAAGGCGGAAATTCATAATCAGAAGTAAATTTGGTCAAGGGCAGAAGGGTCTAGAGGGCGCGAAATTTGCAACATACTTAAGCCCTAGAGATTATTCTATTGAGGGGAGTTGGACATTCTATCACACAACACAATTGAAGACAAATTGGAGGCTGCAATTGGAGACCTAGTTCTAAGTACTTTTTCTTTCTTTAGTTTTCAATTCAGTTTATGTTGGTATTTGTATTATTTCTTAGCGTGACTATGTCTAGGAGCTAAACACTTTATTAGGGCGTTTCTATTGAATCGCTTGAAATTCTATTTCATGAATTAATGCATTAGTTTGATTTCTTCTTCACTTGATTAAGATTTATTCAATATTTGGTATGAATGTTTGATAGTTAACTAGCCATTAATTATCATAATCTATATGATTTCGAATCAAGAACCGAGAGGAGAGATTTGGATATGCTGTAATTGAATAGACATAGGTTAAAATCGCGGACGAAAGTACCCCGATACTTGTGTAGCATTATAGGTTATTGTTCTTAATCCTCCTATGTGGTAAATCCTATCATAGAAATATAGAAGGGTTCTGCACTGGGGTTGAGCGATTATATATCCTAACCGGAATATAAGACAGTCTAGTTAACCGCTATCTTAACGTAGATGAAGAAGTCATTCTAGTTGCATTAAGGATTGAAAAGAGTGGATAGTCGAGGATATTTGAAGCCCTAATTCCTTCATAACTGATTAAACCTCAACAATTTAGTTTACTTCTTGCAATCATTCTAATAGTTAGATAAAAACTCAAATCAATTATTGTTTGCCAAATAGATAATCTAGAATAGATGTTCGGTAATTAGAAATCAGTCTCTGTGGACGATAAACTCGGTATTACAAGACTATATTACTTGTAACGATACATACACTTGCGTGAGCACGTGGAAATATCCCCATCTAACAAGTTTTTGGCGTCGTTGCCGGGGATTGGCGTACTTCTAATATCGAACAATTTATTCTTATTTCTACTTTGATTTTTTTTTTATTTTTTATATTTATTTTTAGAACCCTGTTGCCTTGATTTGTTTGTTGATTTTGATCGATTTCAGAGACTTAGTTTATGCGAAAAAGAAGAGGAGCAGACACACTTGTTCCTTTTAACCCTGATATTGAGAAAGCTTGCAAGCAGAACAGGCGAAACAAGATGATATATGATTCAGTGACCATGGAAAACCAACCGAATCAGAATGGGGAAAACAATGAGGGTCCTGAAAATGCAGGGAAGCCAGTCCAGGTTCCAACGGAAAGAATCTTGGGAGACTATGTCCTGCCCACGGTTACTGGTGCACAGACATACATCAGGCTCCCAGCAATAGGGAAAAATTTGAGATCAAGCCAGTCATCTTGAGTATGGTCCATAACACAGTACAGTTTGGGGGATTGCCGTCTAAAGACCCCCACATGCACATTACCAATTTTTTGGAGCTGTGTGTCACCTTCAAGTACAATTGCGTTACTGACGAAGCCATTAGATTGAGGCTCTTCCCGTTCTCACTTAGGGACAGAGTCAAGAGCTGGTTGAACTCACTGCCTACCAACTCCGTCACCACCTGGCAGGATTTAGACCAAAAGTTTCTTGCAAAGTTCTTCCCTCCTTCAAAGGCTGCAAAGTTAAGGGGAGAGTTGAACAATTACTATCAGGTAGATGGAGAGTCGATGTATGATGCATAGGAGCGATTCAAGGATTTGTAGAGAAAATGCCCACATCATGGCATAGAGAAGTGGATATTGGTCCACATATTTTATAATGGGTTGAGTGGTACTACTCGTACCATCATTGATGCTATAGCATAGGGAGCGTTCATGAGGAATAGTGCCAATGAGGCACATGAGCTACTTGAGGACATGGCTGCCAATAATCATCAAGGAGCAGATAACAGATCAACGAGTAGCAGGAAGACTATGGACATACATGAGATAGATGCTATCACTGCATTGAATGCGCAAGTGGCCCTATTGACAAAGCAACTGCAGCAGAACACTATGTCTGTGAATGCAGTCTAGATGTCTGTGAATTATGAGATTTGCGGGGCCCACACTCTTTTGACAGATACACAGCGGTGGACCCTAATAATGTGCCCATGGAGCAGGTTCAAGCAGTGGAAAATTTTCAGCGCCCTTATAACTCCAACACATACAATCCAGAGTGGATAAATCACCCTAACTTTTCGTGGAGAAACGATCAAGGGCAGCATCCACCATATCAAGGAAACTACCAGAACCAACAAACATATAACTAGGCTACATTATCGCAGCAGTTTAGACCACCCACCCAACAGGAAAAGCCTGATGAACTGAGAGTTTCTTTGCTTACACTCACCAACTCGCAGAATCAGTTCATGTCCGAAACAAGGTCCTCTCTCAGGAACTTGGAAACGCAGGTGGGGCAACTGGCGAAGATGGTAAACAACATACCCCAAGGTACTCTCCCGAGCAACATAGAGGTTAATCCTAGAGAGCAGTGCCAGGCAGTTTTGTTGAGAAGTGGAAAGCAGTTAGAGCAGGTTGCTCCCTAACCATCAGTGGTGAGTGAGAAAGAGTGTGAGAGGGCAATTAATGTATAAAAGGAGGGGGTCATTGAGGACCGCCCTACAGTAGAGAAAGCTCCACCAGCACCTTTGAGGGAATACACTGATAAAATCTCTTACCCTCAAAGGCTCCAAAATAAGTCCCTAGAAAAGCAGTTCTCCAAGTTTTTGGAGGTATTTAAGAAGCTCCACATCAATATCCCCTTCATTGAGGAGTTAGAACAAATGCCTACATATTTCAATTTCATAAAGGAGATACTTGGGAATAAGAGAAGATTGACGGATTATGAGACAATAGCTCTAACAGAGGAATGCAGCGCCATCTTACAAAAGAAACTGTCTCCTAAATTGAAAGATCCAGGAAGTTTCACCATGCCCTGCACTATTGGAAAGGTAACCTGCAACCGGGCACTTTGTGACTTAGGGGCTAGCATAAATCTTATGCCCCTATCTGTGTTCAAGAGATTGGGTTTGGGGGAAGTCAAGCCAACCACAGTTAATCTGCAGCTTGCTGACCGATCAGTGGTACACCCCCGAGGCATAGTGGAAGATGTGTTAGTCAAGGTGGGCAAGTTCTTCTTTCCAACAGACTTCCTCATTTTTGACACGGAGGAAGATGATCGGTCAGCAAGTCTATTATTTTGGGAAGACCATTCCTAGCTACTAGTAGAGCTCTAATTGATGTGGAGAAGGGAGAGTTGAGACTCAGGGTTCAGGAAGAAGAGACAATATTCAAAGTGTTCAAATCCACCATTGAATCCCAAGCCAGCAACAAATGCTTCACAGTGAGCACAACTGACACAACAGCTCAGCAAGCACAAACAAAAGGTAGGAGGATCTTTGAGACGACTGTGAACCCACAGGTTAGTTTGAAAGCTAAATCAAAAATGGATGAGATGAAAGCTGTCAAACAGGTAAATCTTATTGAACCCACTGTGAAAAACAATAATAATATAGTAAGGAAGAGGAGAATGATTTTTAAATGGATAGGTTGTGGGGGTAATTTACCCCAGTGATTGAATAAAAGACCTGCATCCGGCTAAAAGAAATTAAAGACAGCGCTACTTGAGAGGCAACCCAAGGTTTAAATTATGCAATTAGTTTAACTTGAACAGTCTCACTTGATGGTATTTTTTATTGTGTTGTGATGACAGGTGAGGGAATCAGAGACTAAGAACGAAGAAAATGGTGGAAAACACAGAATCGGGTCGGCACCACGGTGCCATTCGGCAGGACCGCGGTGCCAAATGATCAGAGAGGTCACAGTACTTTCGGCACCGCAGTGCCATTCTGCAGGACCGCGGTTCCTGGGCGCAATTTCAGAAAAATAAAAAGCCCTAAATAACCAAATCCCTTCCCACAGATATCGTCTCAATGCAGTATCCGCCGCCACCACCTCCATTTTGAACTGATATTGTCTGTAAGTCCCTTTTTAATTTTTGAGTCGTTACACATTTGGGATAATGTGTCGTTTAAGTTTGGGGGGTACTTATTTTATTTTTGTATTTCTGTTTTTGAGTCGTCGTTTTGATTGAGTTTTTGTGTCTATATGAGTCAATTTTTTTTAATGACCATGCATGATGTAGCTGCTTGAAATGCCTAGTGAATTAAGTGGGATAATGTAATGGAATGAGAAGCCAAAATCTGTGTGCTTAAGTTAGATATGCCAAAAAATTATGCAAATCTAATTATTCGGGATATTTGTGCATAGTCTATGTGTTGTCATTTAGGGAGATGATTCAGACATTTCTTTGTTAGCCCTTCTTACCATTCATTACCTACCTTGCAATAAATTGTATCTCTAGTCAGCCCTTTTGAGCCTAAAATAAGTTGTTTCTTTGACACCCCATGATTCCCTTATGTGCCATAAGCAGTAAGTGAAAACAGGGATGAAAAAGAGTGAAAAAGAAATACCAAAAGAGAGTGAAAAAAATTGATGTACCTCAATGAAAAAAATATAAAAGCTTAAGTTTGGAGGTGCTTATGTGAATATGTTTCATGCTCTGAAAAAGAGAGAAGAGAATGATAGGTATGAACTGAAAAGAATACCAAAAAGAAGAACAAAATGGTTGAATGAGAAAAACGCTTATGGTACGTAATTTGAGCCTAAATGCCAACTTTTACCTACCCCTGCCTAAGCCTACATTACAACCCTGAAATGTCCTGAAGATCTCTAGTATGTATGTCTATGATTAGTGGAGAATAACAAGTAAACATGTCCATAGAACTAAATGAAGTTGACATGCATAGATTAATGTTCATATTTCCATTGAGTGTGATTGAAATGAATTTGCGAAATATCTGGCTTGAAATTCTAGATTGTTATATTCATGTTATATATGTTCCACAATATTATCCCAACTGACATTCATGCTTTTCTAAGTAACCTTGTGCAGCTGCTTGATTAGAGTCTTTTGAGTCATTGTTCTTTCTGTTTCTTTGATTTTGTTTTGATCTTTGCTCGAGGGCGAGCAAAGGTTATGTTTGGAGGTATTTGTTAGGCGTATTTTGTATACGCTTTTTGAGTCATTTTTAGTTAGTAGTTTTCCCATTTTCGTTTAAATAAGTGTCTTGTTAGGGTTATTTTTCTTTATTTTGAGTCACAACGGTTCTAAATCGATAAATGGCAAAAAGAAGCTAAAAGTGAGCATAAAAGGAGAATCCCGAGGCAAAAAAAGTTGAAAATTGGAGATTCAGACGAAGGCAAAGCAGGACCGCGGTGTCGGACTGCAGGACCGCGGTGCCATAATTACCGAGAAGCCACAGGATTTTCGGCACCGCGGTGCCATTCTGCAGAACCGCGGTACCGATGCGGGAAATTCAGAATCCGAAGTAAATTTGGTCAAGAGTAGAAGGGTCTAGAGGGCGCGAAATTTGCAACATACTTAAGCCCTAGAGATTATTCTATTGAGGGGAGTTGGACATTCTATCACACAACACAATTGAAGACAAATTGGAGGCTACAATTGGAGACCTAGTTCTAAGTATTTTTTCTTTCTTTAGTTTTCAATTCAGTTTATGTTGGTATTTGTATTAGTTCTTAGCGTGACTATGGCTAAGAGCTAAACACTTTATTAAGACTTTCCTATTGAATCGCTTGAAACTCTATTTCATGAATTAATGCATTAGTTTGATTTCTTCTTCACTTGATTAAGATTTATTCAATATTTGGTATGAATGTTTGATAGTTAACTGGCCATTAATTATCATAATTTATATGATTTCGAATCAAGAACCGAGAGGAGAGATTTGAATAAGCTGTAATTGAATAGACATAGGTTAAAATCGCAGACGAAAGTACCCCGATACTTGTGTAGCATTATAGGTTATTGTACTTAATCCTCCTATGTGGTAACTCCTATCATAGAAATATAGAAGGGTTATACACTGGGGTTGAGCGATTATAGTGCCTAATCGGAATATAAGACAGTCTAGTTAACCGCTATCTTAACGTAGAAGAAGGAGTCATTCTAGTTGCATTAAGGATTGAAAAGAGTGGATAGTCGAGGATATTGGAAGCCCTAATTCCTTCATAACTGATTAAACCTCAACAATTTAGTTTACTTCTTGCAATCATTCTATTAGTTAGATAAAAACTCAAATCAATTATCGTTTGCCAAATAAATAATCTAGAATAGATGTTTGGTAATTAGAAACAGTCTCTGTGAATGATAAACTCGATCTTACAAGACTATATTACTTGTAACGATACATACACTTGCGTGAGCACGTGAAAATATCCGCACCTAACATATTTTCACCCCATATCGGTATGGGACCAATCAATTGATTCGGGGAGTATTTTGACCCTCCTTTTTGTTCGGGGGACATCAGATCAGGACTGAGTCTGACTCTGATACTATGTCAAGTTAAGCATTGGGCATAACTCATACCCCAAAAGATAGCTCAAATGGAAGGGGATTCCTCAAGCCTTTTAAGGAGTCCAGAAATGTTATCTCTCACTGATGTGATATATTTCTCTTCAACATCCCCGCTCACGCCTAGATTCGGACATTCTTTTTTTTTGTTTGGGATTTCACTGTCCCGTATGAAGCGTGCATATTCATGAACCCAGGGTATTTTCCACCCCTTTCAATTGGTCTTGGGGCATTTCACCCCCACCCCCACCCTCACCCCCTGAGGCCAACATCGGATGGACCTGACTCTGATATCATGTAGAAGTTTAGGTACAGAGAAAATCCGTTCGTTCTTCTTATTCATCTCATAACAAAGATATATATATACAAACACAAGTACTACTTCAGCTACAAGTCTAATTAGAGCAAAATTAGGACAAATACTAGACCCCTGCTCCAAGAAATACACATTTACATAATAATCCTCATGTCAACAACTGTAATACTAACGAGGCTAGACTGCGGCTATACTTCATTTTATATAAGTTGGTAGGATTTTGTATTCTCTTTGGATATTACTAGCTTCCACGTGTACATCCGTCGTAGAATTAAGTAGCGCTCGGTGATCACTTTTCGATTTAATCTTGGAAAAATAGCTATAGTCAATATTTCAAATTTCACAAGTTAAAATCCATGACAATGTCCAGAACTTCACCACATCTTGAAGTTTCACATATGAAATTTTAAACTTCATAATAACTATCTTATTTTTCAATTACAAGAGTTGAAAATTTGCTATTTATAAATTTTGCGCTATACATCCTTGCATATTCTATAAGTACATGAATGAGAAATTTTGCTTGATGGGTCTTAAATGGGGTACGATCTGATATGTCTTTTGGGTAATCTAGTTTACAAAATATGATCAAATAAATAGATATTTTACATTTATACATATAATATACATAATTAGTATATAAATTTTATATATTTCATACGTATTGATAACTAAAGTTGGTCGAACGGTACATATTGATAAGTTTCCTCCTCATTTAATAGGTAAAAATCCTTTACCATTCACTTAACACTGTTTAGCTAGTAGAAGACAAATTCTGTCTAAATTTCTTTTCCGATTTGGGATTGTTTAAAGTGTCATGCATATCTATTTTTAATAAGCTTATTGCCCTGAAAGCTAGTCAATCCTCCACATAAAACACTGCAGGCTTTGACTTTCACTTTGTTCATGAATGTATGGATCTAGACTCCACTCTAGGTGATCTTCTTATCAAGTGTCGACTCGATAACATTCTCACAAATAGCTTTTCACTTTCTCTCTTCAAGATCTTCCAAGATTTGTTTTTATTATAAACTAGGTAACAGTCAAATTTTTCCGAAATCCATTTTTTAAGTTATAGTTTTCCTCTCTATAACAACATTTTGTCTATAACAACAACAATCATCTTTATAACAGTACGTTCTTTGTAAAATTACCCCTCTATAACAACTATCTTCTTTTTATAATATAATTGTTAAAAGTATATGGGACCCTTTGGGTTTCCTTTGTATATTTGGTGAATATTAAACTTAGGTTTGTACCTTAATTAGTAGTGTAATATTACCATAATTGTAAAGTTAGTATTCTTATAGAATAGGGATTCTTAGGTAGAATAGGAAGAAGATCTTCCTTGTAGCTTGTATATATATGTCTTTCATTAATAAGAATAATCAAGGGATTATTTCTTTCATGGTATCAAGAGTCTAGGTTCTCTTTACCCTGCTTCCGCTCCTCAAAATTTCTTCTTCTTTTCTCGATTTATTTGTGTTCTTCCTCTTTCACAAAAATCGAGTATCTTCTCTTCCAAAAACTTTTCTCACAAATTCCCTTTTCTGAATCTTGTTGTTCTATTCTCTATGGCTGATAAGAACATTTTTCACCCTGCCCTCACAGTTTCTAATATCAAGAGCGTTATTCCTATCGTTCTTGATCTAGAAAACGTTCAATATGGGACATGGGCGAAATTATTTAAGATTCATTCTTTGGCACATAAAGTCCTTCACCATATCATTCCTCCAACTCCTCCAAAGGGGGGTGATACGACATCTACTTCTACGACGATTGTGCCCACTAAAGAGGCAGATCCAGAATTATGGGTTATGCTTGATGCCAAGGTTCTTCAGTGGATATATGCTACTATCTCCTTGGACCTTTTACAGACGATTATGGAACCAATTCCACAGCTATGGCGGCGTGGGATCGATTGTGCGACATATTCCAAGATAACAGTCATTCTCGAATTGTTATCCTTGAGTAGGAATTCTCCCAGGTGGCTATGACGAGTTTTCCCAACGTTTCTTCTTATTGCAAACGCCTCAAGGACTTAGCAGACCAACTCAGCAACGTTGGTTCTCCGATTTCTCAAAGTCGTCTAGTTCTTCAGATGGTTGCAGGCCTGTCAGAGGCCTATAGCGGTGTTGCTTCGATGATTCGTCAGAGTAACCCCCTGCCAGGGTTTTATCAAGCCCGTTCTATGCTTACTTTGGAGGAAGTCGGATTGGCTAAGAAAGTGGCGATTGGGGCCAGCCCTATCGTCATGATGATTGCTTCCAATTTTACTCCTTCAAATCCAGCCAACATGACTCAAAATCACAACAACGGGGGTGGTAAGAAGTGCCAGAATCGGAAGAATAATGACAAGAATCGTGGCAGCAACAACGGAGGCAACCGTCAGGAGCAACAGTCCTGGAGCCCACAGGGACGTTTTGCTGCAAATCTTTCAAAAGGTGCAGGCAACCTCAGCACCGGCTCAATCACCATCGCCATCTTCAAACCGTCAAAAGCCCCATGGACAGTGACAGTGGGTCCCAGCGTCGCGGTTACACCTTACAGCGCCGCGACTCAGCCTTACAGCACCACAACGCCTTAGTCGTAGCCCAGCTTCTTCCCAGTCCAGACTCCAGGATTCAGACCAGCTTATGGACAGCCCCAGCAGTGCAGTATACTTGGGTCTCACCCCCATCAAGCTTACCACGCAGTGGGGCCCACCCATGCCGATATTGAAGCATCGATGCATACGTTTGGCTTGACTCAATCGGACCCAAACTGGTACATGGACACCGGCGCCACTACCCACATGACATCCGATCAAAGTACTCTCTCGTCTTATTCCAATTTGAGCACTAATCGTGGTATAACTGTTGGTAATAACAATTCTATTCCAATTAAGGGTTATGGTCATAAAACTTTGTTCTCTCCTCATCCACCCCTTGTCCTGAAATATACCCTTTATGCCCCAAAATTGATTAAGAATTTGGTGTCTGTCCGTAAATTCACCACTGATAATTGGATTTCTATTAATTTTGTTTCGTTTGGGTTTTCTGTGAAGGATTTAAAAACGGGGAGTCATCTCATGAGGTGTAACAGTAGGGGTGATCTTTATCCAATCACTCCAAGTCTCAGCATCTCGCGTCAAGCTATGTCATCCACTTTTGCAGTTCTTGCTTCTTCCTTGTGGCATGCTCGTTTAGGTCATCCAGGGTCGTCTATTTTATCTTCTTTAAATAAACATAAGTTTATTTCTTGTAAGGGTATGCGTAGTACTCCACTTTGTCAATTCTATGCTTTGGGAAAAATTATTAAGTTGCTATTTGTAGCGTCGAATTCTATTACTTCAATGTCATTTGATATTATTCATAGTGATTTGTGGACATCTCCAATTCTCAATTTTATGGGTCATCGTTATTATGTTTTATTCTTAGATGACTATTCTAAATATTTATGGACGTTTTCAATTGTGAAAAAATCACAAGTTTTTTCCATTTTCATAAAATTTAGAGTATTCATAAGAACACAATTTGAACGGGAAATAAAAAACATTCAATGTGATAATGACAAAGAGTATGACAATGAGGAATTTAGGAAGTTTTATGCTCAAAATGGGATAAATTTTCATTTTTTTGTCCTCATATATCTTCACAAAATGGGAAAGCTGAGCGAAAAATTCATACCATTACTAATATTGTCTGCACTTTATTGGTTCATTCTTCCGTTCTTCCACTACAAATGGCTACCGATCTACTCAATATTCTTCCTTCTAAAGGTTTGATATATTCATCCCATCTCAAAGTCTTATATAATAAGTCTCCGTCATATTCTCATCTTAGGGTCTTCGGATGCTTATGTTATCCACTGTTTTCATCCACTACAATCAACAAACTTCAGGCACGTTCTACTCCTTGTGTGTTTTTGGGTTTTCCGTTAAATCACCATGGTTATAAATGCTTTGATTTGTCCTCTAAACGAATCATCATTAGTCGTCATGTTCTCTTTGATGAATCTCAATTTCCCTTTTCTAATGTAGAAAAACTCGTGCCTAGTTCTTATGATTTTTTGGATGAGGATATCTCCCCCTATGTTCTACGTCATTTTTCAGATTTGCCCGAAAAAACGCCGTCAGCGCCACGGCGCCAAAACTCCTGCGAGACAACGCCCCGGCCCTGCACAGAGGCGCCACAGCGCCAAAACTTCAGCGAGCTCTGCAGCTCTTCTGGCGCCGCGATCCTCGCCCCTAGCGTCGCGACGCCTTCGACGGTAATTCCAGAAAATTCCCAAAATTCACTCAATCCAGCCCAGAGTCTTGGTCCAGTCACTCGTAGTCAACGGGGTATTTTTAAACCAAAAAGATATTTTAATTTGAATTCTAATGTTCTGAAATCCCTCTTACCCTGTAATTCTGTGTCTGTCTTAAATGACCCTAATTGGAAAATTGCCATGACCGAGGAATATAATGCTCTTATTGATAATAAGACGTAGGAGTTGGTACCCCGTCCATCTGGTGTTAATATTATTCGGTCTATGTGGATTTTTGTTCATAAGAAAAATTCTGATGGTTCATTTGCAAGACATAAGGCTAGACTTTTAGGTGATGGTAAGACTCAGCAGGTTGGTGTCAATTGTGGTGAGACATTTAGACCGGTGGTCAAGCCGGCTACCATTCGCATTGTGCTTAGCTTGACTCTTTCAAAATCATGGCCCATTCATCACCTAGATGTGAAGAATATTTTTCTACATGGTGATCTTCAAGAGACAGTGTATATGCATCAGCCGTTGGGGTTCAGGGATACTAGATATCCTAATCATGTATGTCTATTGAAGAAGTCCTTGTATATGTTTAAGCAGTCTTCACGGGCTTGGTATAAGAGGTTTGCTGATTTTGTTTCGACTATGGGAATTTCTCACAGCATGTCTGATAATTCATTGTTCATATATCGTCGGTGTTCTTCCATGGCTTATATATTGTTATATGTTGATGATATTATCTTGACTGCCTCTTCTGATGCTTTAAGATTTGAACTGTTTTGCCCCCTTTCTATTGCTTTGTCTCATCGCCAGAGTTACAACTCCGGCGGTCGACTGGTTACTGATGCTACAGTTTACTGCTTGTTCCGACTGATTTTTGCATCTTTTGCCCCTTTATCTGATTCTGCACTACTTTGGGTTCGCTCAGGCGAAGTTCTGAGTTTTTCGATGTTAATGGTGGTTTCTGGCGAACCACTACTATTTTTTGTTGTTTTGGTCTGACTTGACGATTTTGCCCTTTTATTTTTTTATTAAATTGATCGAAACAGATTTTTGTTTCAAAAAGAACAAATTGCTACATTTGAACTACCCGTCGATTTTAGAGGCCTCCACAGTTGAAAAGACGAAAAATAAAATCTTTTGCCGGATCTGAAAGTTTTATATATTTTATTACTTCAAACCGTTTGTTTTTGACAGCTTGTGAAGAATGCGCTGAAGAATACAAGATACCCTTTAGGACTTTTATTTTGTTGTTGTATTTAAATTCAGTTTTTATTTCATTTTGTATTGTATTTTTATTGTAATTGTAATTAATGAAATGTTTAGAATAGGTAGACTTAGAATTATGAATTAAAAGGACAGATTAAAATCGGAAACCGCTAGTTCATTTATTTTAGGTTCGTTTCAATACTTTCAAACATTCTTTTTTCCTTAAAGTACATATTTTTCAAACACATATTTTCTAAAGATGATAAATAATTAACCTAGGTTTGACCGGATAACCGCAAGTTAGCAAATCTTAAAGGATGTCTAACTCCTTCCCTATAGGATAATAAAGAACTCTGATCCAGAATTTTATTAGTTTCGCAGATCATCATATGGAGATCATTTTGCAGTATTTTATTGCAATAATTCAAGTGTCCTAATTCACTTAATTAATTAGGTGGTGACTCCTCAACATTAGCATTTTTCTCAATCCAGGGAACCGCGCCAAAGCAGTAAGTTGTGGTTCCGTTTCTACCCCTCCGGTCAAAAATGGGCGCGACAGTTTTTAATTGTTTTATGTTTAGTTATTTGTTTAATGTTAGTGTCTTTGTTTTAGTGTATGTGTTTGAGTGTCTTGTGTCAATGAACCAACTTAATAATAATAGCCCATGATATTGAGTGAACATATGTGATAGAATTAGATGAAATTGATAGCCATGAAATGCATAAATCTGTGTGCTTAAGTTGTATAGTTTTTTAGTTTACTTTTGATTATTAATAAAGATGAAAACATGATCATGATTGTTGACTTTCTTGTACTCAATTGTTCAGTTTATGCATGATTGAATTGCGGTTTGAGGAAAGATGGTGAAAAATTCTAGAACTTGATTGCTTGCTACTTGAGACGAAATCCTAGATAATGCATGCTTAGGAAAACGATTTAGGTCATCTTTAGAACGTTTGAGCCTTTGAAGTCACCCTTGATTACATTAATCCCTAGTTACCCCTTTTGAGCCTTAATGAATCTTTCTTTTTGATTAACACATATCTTTGAGCCTACTTGAAACACTTTACTATTTTTCCATTCCCTTGAATTACCATAAGTATAGAAGCATATAAGTTTGGGGGTTGAATTCTAGTAAATGGTATTTTAGACTAGTTACTATCAATAGCAAGTGTAAAACATTGAGAAAAAACATCTAGAAATAAACTACACACCTCTTGTACATACAGAAAAACAAGTTTGGGGGAGGTTTGTAGTTCGAAAAAAAATGGAATTTCTCAATCTAGAAAAGAAGAAAAATAGGGATTGCTGTGAATTGTAATGTGATATCAAGTTGGGATTGGTTGGTTCCTGTGCTTACGGTAATCTTGAGCCTAAATGATATTTTATCTACCCATGCTTAAGCCTAACAATATAACCTATAAAAGTCCTATTGATTCTTAATCATGTGTATCTACATTAGTGGAGAGTAGGAAGTTAGCAAGCCTATAGAATTTTGGTCTGATGGACTATTGGTGAGAATTTATTGTGCATAAACTGATATTGAATATCTATTCAAGTCAATAATCATGGTTGAGTGGTCATATGCCTTAATAACTTTAAGCAAATTTGAGGAATATCTGACTTGAAATTCTAGATAGCAAATTAATGGCTAGAATGTTTATGAAAATGATATTGCATGTGTTCATGATCTTCGAGGCATAATCTATTATGGTTGACTTGATTCATTTTTAGAGTCTATGTGTGTTTTTTTTTTTTAGGGTGTCTAGAGTTCTTTACTTGAGGACGAGTAAAGTTTAAGTTTGGGGTGTTAGTTGAGTCTATTTTTAGTACTGTTTTAGAGTGTATTTTAGGGAGTCTTTTGTTGTCTTTTAATTATTTTGTACAGTATTATGCGTGTTATGTTATATTTCAGGTTTTAAGCGATTCATTAAGGTTTGAGGTGAATTCAAAGAGAATAGGCATTTATGGAGGCCCAAAAATGCATATCGAGTCATAGGCAATCAGTAAAAGAAGTCTCGGGAAGGTCAGAAGCAATTTAAACGAAATCTGGTCGAAAAATGAGGAAGAGTCGCGGTGCATGGATGAGGCGCCACATCATTGTGCAGGCAGTAGCTAGAAGAAAATTTCATTGTTGAGGCGCCGCAGCGCTTGAGAGGCAGTAACTTCCGTAGGAATTGAGCCGTGGCGCCTGTCTGAAGCGTCGAGGTGCCGACGACAGAAATCAGCGAGAAAACCTATTTTTAATGAGGGTAAAAAGGTCCAAGAAGGGGTTTTCATTATTTAAGTTGTGGGAGACTGATTTTATGGATTATCTCATCTTTGGAGCAAGAAACTAGGGAGCAAGAAGCAATTGGAGACCACTTTTGTTTAAGTTCTTTTTTTGTTCTTTTCTTAATTCAGTTCATGTTGGTTTTTAAGACAATTAGTTTTATTAGCATGTCTATGAACTAATTTCTTTATTAGGATTTTTCGTCGATTCACTTGAAACTCAATTATGAATTAATGCATTGTTAGTGTTTCTTATTCACCTATTATTATCTATTCAACTTACGTTGAATGAGAATTAACTGGCCATTAGTTTTCATTACTTATAAAATTTCAAATCATTATCTGAAAAGGGATATTTGAATATGCTATAGTTGATTAGACATATGTTTAATCTTGAACGAGAGTATCACGATTGCCTGTGTAGCGTTTTAGGTTATTGCTCTTAATCCTCCTATGTGGTTGAATTTATCATAGAAATATAGAAAATTCTCACTTAGGTTGAGTTTTTACATGTTCTAACGGAAATATAGAACACCTCAGTTAACCTGCTATCTTGATAAGAAGAAGAATTGCTAGTCTTGCATTAACGAATGATAGAGTGGATAGTTGATGAGATGGGAAATCCTAATTACCTTCATTACTGAGTTAAACTCCGTGTGTTTTCATTATTAGTTCATTCCTGCTATTTATTTTTAGTTTGTTAATTTTTAGTTTAGATATCTCAATTTATATTCGTTTACCAAATAAAAACAAAAAATTAACTAGTTGGTAATTGATAATTCAGTCTCTGAGGAAGATACTCGGTCTTACCAAATTTATTACGAAATGTTATACGTACACTTTTGTAGCATATAGAAATCTCGCAATATGGGGTTGGTGATTTGGGCAGATCGAGTGATTGTGGGTTGGTCAATGCGGGTACCGATGAAAATATTAAGGTGCAGGTGTGGGTTTCGGTGCTATGTGGGGTTACGTGATCTGGTACTGTTGTGATGTCGGTTTGGGTGATTGGAGTGTCAGCGGTAGGAGGTGACACAGTGGTAGTCGGTTGGGTGTACATGTGGGTGGTTGAGGAGACGATGAGATGTGGCAGAGAGATATATGGTCGATTGTCGATGGTGGTAGGGGCAATAAATGGTGATCGATGATGATCGGACTGACTACCGGTGGTGGCAGCGGCAGTCGATAGAGACAGGGACGTAGGGGTAGTGGTGGCGGTATAGGCTGGAGGGTTTCCAGACAGAGCGGCGGTGATGTCAGTGGCGGGATGCGATGGTGACAGAGTATTGACTGCTACCTGAACAGTGGTAGCATGACGGAGTGTTTGGTAGACAAGAGGTGATGTGTCCGAATCATCAAGAAATCTGTAATCAATGACTCGGAATTTTTGAATGATGTCAAACGGAAAAATATACTCGACAAAGGTGACGTGGCGTGAGATTATGATTTTGTCAGTGGATAGCTTATAGCACAAGTACCCCCTATGGTTCGATGGAAAACCTAAAAAGGCGCACGGAGTGTACTAAGGTGCTAATTTGTGGGGGGATGTGGATGTCATATTTGGGTAACACAGACAATCGAAAAATCTAAGATGGTCATAGGTAGGGATCCGACGATAGATAATTTTGGTGGGTGTCCTATTTTGAATCTTACGGGTAGGTAAAATGTTAAGAATGTATTCTACCATTTTTAATGCATATACCCAAAACGTAGGGGGAGAGACGCATGAAAAAGAAGGGTACGAATGATATTATTAATGGTACGGAGAATTCTTTCGACTTTACCATTTTGAGGGGAGGTATGGGTGCACGAGAAACGAAAGAGCATGTCATTAGCCGCACAAAATTTATGAAATAGGGAACTATTGAACTTACGACCATTATCACAATGAAACATTTAATGTCTTTTTCAAATTACGTTTTAACTAGTGTACGAAATTCAATGAATTTGGAGAATACTTGAGATTTGAGTTTGAGCGGATAGACCCAAAGAAGGTGAGAGAAATCGTCCAAAAATACCAAATAATATGTGTGACCTAAGTTGCTAGTTATGGGAGAAGTCCATAAATCTGCATGAATAATATTAAAATGACATAAAGTGATACTCATAGAAGGCGTGAATGGTAGTCTAACGTGTTTCCCTAGATGACACGAGGAGCAACTATGATAAAGGTTCCCTTTATTACATTGGATTAAATTTCCATTTTATAAGGGAATAAAAAACGTGAGAACCCGGATGACCAAGTCTACTATGCCACGTTGAGGGAGATATTATTGTTAAAGCGATGAGAGGAGTGACGAGGGTAACTAGAGATGTGGGATGAGTGACATTGGTACCGGTCGTGGATAGGAAAGTATAGAGGTCCCCCTCGTTGTTGCACCTCGTAAAGAGATTCCCGGTACGGAGGTCCGTTACAAAAAACCCAAATGAGTCAAAATTAATTGAAACGGAGTTATCGGTGACAAATTTTCTAATGGAGATTAGTTTTTTGATAATGTTGGAGACATATAGGATGTTTTTAAGGAAGAAGTGGGGATGCATTGGTGGGATTAGTGTGTGGTAAAACCCTTGAATTGGAATGTGATGACCATTTTCGACCATAATAGATTGTGGAGTATTTAAATGGCGCAGTTGAGGAATATTACTAGAATTGTTGGTGAGGTGAGATGTGGCACCCGTATCCATATACCACATATTATCGGGCTACTAACGAGTCATCATGTCGAATACCTGGCACAAATAGGTTTGGAAAGGGCCTGGAGTGTACTGGTAGGCTCTAGGACATTTGGTCTGAATTATGTGGCCCGACGGTTGTATGCTCAGATTATTGGGCCACTTCTGGGTCGCATGACCTTGGGCTTGATGGTCGTGACCCATCGGGTGTAATCCCGGGTTGTTGGGCTGCTGTTCAGCCAAGCAATTTATTAGGCCGTATGTTGTGGGTTGCAGCTGAAGGCCCAGTCCCCCTATTTGCTTCTATCGCTACAAAAATACATATTGTATGTATTTTCGGCCATGAGAAGTTGTCGGACAGCAAGTGAGATGAAGGAACAAAAAAACTTTGGGGGTTCGGGGCGTAGCCGAGGTGTATATCGGCTGTGGGAGTTGTATGCGAGCAGTAGAGGCCTAAACCATATTTGACGATAGTCCCCACAATTGTTTTCTTTTCTCTGATTTTGGTCCGACACAGTGGCGGCCAATTGTCTGCCTTTTTTCTCTTCTTTCCAAAAGACGATTTTGCAGCAAAATTGTATTTTCTCTTCTTTCTAGAAAACCCTGCAAATTGTCTGCTTTGTTTCTTTACTTTTCAGAAGATTGTTTTCGGCCAATTGTCCTATCTTTTTCCCTTTTTGTTTGTTTCTAGCAAATCATTTTCTCTTCCTTCACCCAAATTAATCCACTATAATGACTCCTCCCACAACAGCCTCAACCTCCTCCGTCGCCAACCCTACTACACCCACATCATCCTTTTCACCCTCTGTTCATCTCACACTCACTGTAACCAATATTAAGAACTTCATTCCTATGGTTCTTGATCAAGAAAATGGTCAGTACTCTCTGTGGGTTGAACTTTTCCGTATCCATGTATGTGTCTATAATGTGATGGATCACATTGACGACTCCTTCCCTCGCCCCATTGAAGTGGATGACCCAACATGGCACCGCCTTGACGCCGTTTTTAAACAGTGGATATATGACACTATTTCTCAGGACTTGCTTCTCACTATCATGAAAACCAACGCCTCGGCTCGTGAGTTATGGATTCGGCTAGAAGAGATTTTTCAGGACAACAAGCACACCTGTGCCGTCTATTTGGAAGAATAATTTAATAATACACGTCTTGAAAATTTCTCTAACATGTCCGAATATTGTAAGCAATTGAAACTATTGGTTGCCCAATTATCTAACATGGGAACACTTGTTTCCGAAACAAAGATGGTTCTCCAATTAGTCGTTGGTCTACCAAAAGGTGAATATGATACCCTAGCCACGATGATATATCAGGTTGATCCCTTACCCAGTTTCAACAAGGCCCGTTAGTTATTATTGTTAGAAGAAACTCGACGTGCAAAACATGATGAGCACAATCAAAAGGCATTAGCAGTTGAAAATTCTGCGGTCAACACCACCCCTACCTCCCAGCCGCCACCGCCTGATAACCAGCCACCATGGGACAACCACGACAGAGGAGGCTGAGGTTAGGGCAACGACAAAGGGGATAAGGGTCGTGGTAGAGGAAATAAAGGACAACAACAACCCAACCAACCTAGAAACTGGGCCTATCCAGGCCACTAGCCCAACTTCCCTGCATTTGCCCCTTATCCGAATCAGCATGCACAAGCCCATTCCGTTGGAGGTTGGTATCCTGGAATATTAGGCCAGTATCCATGCCCAATTCATGCGGCCAATTCCCCCTAGCAGGCCCATTATTCGGCAGTAACCCAGCAGCTGTTCGGTCCAGGCATGGCCCCCACTAATTTGGGTCAGGCCTTCAACACACTCATCCTTTAGCAGCCCAATGAAAATTGATACATAGATGTCACGCCCTTTTTTTACCGCGACATATTCTAACTAACTCCTGCTATAGAAATGTTAGAGAATAAAAGAAAATGCTAAAAGGGTGCTAAAATGCTAAAATGCTAAAGTACTAAAAGATGCTAAAAGTGTTAAGTAGGGTGCTAAGGTGCTAGAAATAATGTTAGAGGGTTCACGGAGTCGCCACCTAATTAGTTTGGGTGAATCAGGACACCTAAATGTCAACTAAGTTAAAGTCAACATCAACTCCATTTTAATGGTCTGCAAAATTAGTGTGAGATTCTGGGTAAGAGTTCTTTATTAATCTAGAGGGAAGGGATTAGGCACCCTCTAAGATCCGCTAACTTGCGGTTGTCCTGCCAAACCTAAGGTAATTATTATTGCTAAGAAATGCATGTTGAAAAGCATTAAAGTATTTGTAAGTATAAAAGATAAAGTTAGGCTTAGATGAAAGAAAAAGGCATACTTATGGAATTATTCTTTTTAAATAAAGTATACATGTTATGTAGTAGGATACTTCCAAAATCAGTTGTGATGCATTTATAAAATAGGACTAGCGTAAAAGTATGATTTTAAAATAATGAATACAAGTAGTAGATTTTATAAGAAAAATGAATTCCTCGTGTTAAATAATAAATAATATTCTAGCTATATGAATTGTTATGCAAATGAAGATTATTAAATATAACTAAGTACGGCAAGCCTAAAATAATTAACTTAAAGGGAATAGATTTCCAATGTCACGACTACTCCTTAAGGGCGAGTCAAAGCTTATAGGCATTAAGTATCCTACTAATGTAATGTTAGATAGTTAATTACAACAAATGAATGGGGCGGGTAGACGATTAAAAAGAAAGACTCGAGGAGTGACGCTATTTCGCCCGTGGTTTGGAATTTCTGATGCGGTGCACATAGACATGGGTCTTCATCTTGAAGTAGCTCATGATGAGTCTCGCAATGAGACTCTTCGTTGGTACAATGCATTTCATGTAAACAAAAGAAAAATAAGGATTAGTATCTGCCCAAACCTTACTAATGATGCAAGTGAATGAAATACTTATATAAACTTAACTTAACTATAACCTGACTATAACAATCTAAAATAAAATGGCAAGCACAAGCAAAGTAGATCTCAATATTTGTTCAAACAATTGTGGACCTCAAATGCAAATGGTGCGCAACAGATGCAAAACAGCTTAATATTCTTTTATCAAAGTAATTCGCCTACAGCAATCCAAAATAACATGGCAAGTACAGGCAAAAAACATTTCAATGTTTGTTCTAATAATATTGACCACCATGCAGGGTGAAGCTTAGTCCTTCGGACCTTTCAATATCGCTACTTTATTAGCTAGGGCCGCTCGGAAGCAGTGAGTGGAGATTCCCCTGCAGAGAGCCGGATGAGGGGAGACCCTTCAATGACATTGTCTTTCGACCGTACGACATTACGGGAATTCCTTTTTGGTGTCCAGAGGTACCAAAATCATTTTGATGTTAAAAATACTAGGCTTTGTCTGAAGAACATACCATTAAACTTAGCAAAATACTCAATGAATGCACATGGAAACTAGGCTCAAACTATCAAGCAACTACGGCCTCAACAAACCAAGGTAAGATTCATATTTAATTCCAAGTTAACAGGATAGACACACAAACAGGATGTATGCAGGGTATGCAGGGGTATGCAATTTGAAACTACCAGTTATGATCCTAAGATAGGCACGAATGGACTCATATAAGATTTTGAGGGATTTCATATGCATTATCTTAGGCTAAAATGCCAATGCAAGTAATTAACAGAATTTCAGTCCACACGAGTGAAGGCAAGGGCTAACTGTCCAAATATACAATAAGCCGTTTTACGTCTATTAACTTCGTTAAAGTCTCAAACAGCGTGATACTTAGAAATGAGCCAAATCGAATTCTCTAATATCCTTTTCAGCCTAAACTGGCCTCAAACCTGAACATGAAATGGTCCATATCTAAACCCATCATTTAAAATTATCAATTGGACAGTTAATTTGAACCATTTCAAGACGACATTTCAGGAAAAGTTCATCACATATTTTAACTAGCTGTTTTAACTATATAGCATTCAGTTATTAATCTTAGAATCAACTCGACACCAATTTAAATCATGTCAAGACACATCACATCTGGATTTAAAACACAACAGTAGATGCAACACTAGCTTTCCATTCTTAACAACGCCTTAAGATAAATAGTGGTAGATACAAAGATGGGTATTTATGATACATGTTGTCAATGACATTCCTGCATATGAACTTCTAAACTGTGATGACAAGTGCAGTTCTTCTAACCTTTCCAGTCAATGTCAAAAAAAAAAAGATGTACACTAATTAAAATCTTAATCATAGATCGACCACATAACAGATAGTGCAAAGAAGCACGAAAGATTTACATAACCAGTCAATATTCCCAATTAAACAACCTCATATCGATGAATTAGTAATCTAAACTAACACACACTTAATCACACAAAACACACAGCAATACAAAAAAATGAACTGAGAAGAATTCGGGTTTACCTTCTCTGGACAGCGAACCGAGGCAACGTATCAAGTCGTCGATCCATTCAAAGTTGCGATGCGATTAAGGTTTGATGGGTCACGATCATGAAAAGGGTGCTCTTTTTCGATGCCGGAAGATTGCTACTAGATTTTTACTTGTTGTCGATATTTTCTCTCTGTCTTATGCGAAGCTCTCCCTAAAACTGATGCCTCATCCCTCTGTCCCATTGCATGTTTAGAGATTCTGTATTTATAGCTAGGATTTTAGGTTCTAAGTTTGGTAAAGTTCTTAGGGCTGATTTAGTGCTGATTTTATGCGATTCGTGTATTGATTCTACCAAATTCTTTGGTGTAAAATCGATTAAGGTAAGTGTATAATTGGGCTCTGATTCGATGTGATTTCGGGCGAGGTTTGCGATTTGGTTAGGGTAAGTTTTTGGACGATTTTGTTCTGATTCTTAAGCTTTGACATGGTAAGTGTTGATATAGTAGTGATATGGTAGTAACGTGATGTGATTCGCCGGATTCTCCGGCGAGAATCCCGACTAGTGATGGGTATGCGGCGGACCCTCTCTAGAGCATTTTAGGTTTTTTCTTTTTATTTCTCCATTAGGGTTATTTGGGAAGATGAAGAAGATAAAAGGGGAAGTGGGTCGCGGGTTGGGCTGGGTAAATCGTGTGGGCTGGGTAGTTTTAAAAGGGTAGGCTGATGGTATTATTTAATAATGTATTAGTTTTTAGGTGTTTTATTAATTAGTGATAAATAAGTGGGGTTTAAATTATTAAATTATCTTAATACAACCTTAGATGCTTTATTAGTTTAGCTTGGGATTTTATTATTACAATAAATGTGGGCGTGCTATTTAATTAGTGCTTAATATTTATAATGTGATGTCGTTATTTATTATGCCTACTTTGTTGAATTAAACTTAACTTGATGGGGTTTAAATTGCAAATAATAATTATGAAATTGCCTTGCGTATTAATAAATGTGAATATGCTATTCAACACGACGTCATTGTTAAATTATTTATTTAGTTACGTATTTATTATTATTATTAAAATAATTAATGGAAATAGAATAGGGCTTAAATTATGAATAATATTTATGCAAGTAACGAATGCGGACGTGAGATTCCAAAAATGCTTAATACACTATGTAAAATGTGGTGCCCTTTTTAAATCACTTATTTATTCCTGTATTAATGTTCTATTGTTGCATTTTATTATTATAAAATTGTTAATATTATTTAAAAAAAAAATAGTGTAATTTTATAGTTAATGATTGGGCGAGAGAGTCAAAATTGGGTGTCAACAACTTGTCCCTCTTTGTTTGGAGATGATGAGAGAGTCTTCAGACAAAGACGTTGACTTATAGCCAATTTTGTCTCGATCCTCAGAATTAAAAATGCAGGGCAATTAGGACAAGGCTGGCGCAAATTCAAAATTTGTCCCAGTGTCGAGTTATGACGACATTGGGTTACCATGGTCAAACACTAATGAGGGCTGACGCGGATTCAAAATTTGACCCAGTGTCGAGTTATGACGACACTGGGTCGATGTGATGTTAAAATAAAATAAAAATAAGCTGACTTGAACTTAGGGGTGTACCGGTATCGACTTATGCATGTCAATATCAAAATTCTATGGCATATTTACTTGCTATTCTCCACTAATCATGGATACACATATTAGAGATCTTCAGGGCTTTTCAGGGTTGTAATGTAGGCTTAGGCAGAGGTAGGTAAAAATAGGCATTTAGGCTCAATTTACGTACCATAAGCTCTTTTGCTTTCGATTCTTCCCTTTTCTTTTGATTCTCTTTTTAACCTCAAACCTATCTTTCCCCTCTTTTGTTTTGAGAGAATGAGGTGTATGATGAATAACAGGCACCCCCAAACTTAGGCTTTTGCCTATTTATTATTACTTTTTCATTGGGGTGCATCAAAAATTCTTCACTCTCTTTTGTCTCTTTTTCAACACTTTATATTCCAAACAACTCAATTTTTCCACTTATGGCATAAATATGGAATTTTAGGGTGTCAAAGAAAAGATCTTATTTTTGGCTCAAAGGGGCTGACTAGGGATTCAATTGTAATGCCAGGGATAGGCAAAGAATGGTAAGAAATGGCTAACAAAGAAATGTCTGAATCATCTCCCTAACATGTATATCCTAACTATTTCGCCTCAAATAGCAAGCAAGCAGACACATAGGTTTAAATACTAACAATGCATAAATCAAGCAAGATACCCCCAAATAGTTCGATTTCATGAATTTTTGACATATCTATCCTAAGTGTTCAGATGGTTGCTTCTAGGGTAAGAGTATAAATACGGGGTAAACCCCCAAGACATTATACCACCTTCTCCAGGGTAAGAGTATAAATGCGGGGTAAACCCCCAAGACGTTATACCACCTTCTCTAGGGTAAGAGTATAAATGCGGGGTAAACCCCCAAGACGTTATACCACCTTCTCCAGGGTAAGAGTATAAATGTGGGGTAAACCCCCAAGACGTTATACCACCTTCTCTAGGGTAAGAGTATAAATACGGGGTAAACCCCCAAGATGTTATACCACCTTCTGAGTATAATTGTGGGGTAAAACCCCAAGACATTATACCACTCCATGGATTTTCTACCCATGATATGAGGAATACCTCATGCGGGTCCACACGACCCATGCGGGTGAAATAGTCCCAGGAGTAGGATTGCTTAATGATGCTGCGGGCGGGTAGTCCTGCTTTGATCGTGAGCCTCCTATTTTTATGTTGCAAGTATACTCCTAGTTACTCTCATTGTTAGTAAGGCACAGTGAACTATAATTTGATTATCATACATGTCTCCAGTTTTATTTATGATTTCACTACAGTACTTTCAGTTTCACATATTTGGTACATGTTGTACTGACCTCCTTCGGGGGGCTGCGTTCATGCCGCAGGTAGAGTACAGGTTGCTGATCCTCACTCTTAGGATCACTGTTCAGCTGTTGAGAAACTCCTTTATTCTGGAGGCTTATCCCTGGTATTGTCGGTTGTTGTACATTCAGGGGTATGGCGGGGCCCTGTCCCGCCAAAGTTGTTATTCTTAGAGGTCTGTAGTCACATTTGTGGATTGGGTTTGTAAGAACAGAGATGTACTATTTTAATTTTGTATTATGTATATGTTACGAAAGGCGGCCTTATCGGCTAGCCGGTTGATGTCTACTGTCTAAGTATGATTTTTATTTTAGGAGTTGTGTATGTTCCGCTGCTATTCTCTGATGTATACCTGAAAGGGGTGCCCAGGTAGGGCACCAGTCGCGGGCCCGGGGTCGGGTCGTGACAAAAGTGGTATCAAAGCAGTTAGTCCTCGGAAAGTGTCTACAGACCGTGCCTAGTAGAGTCTTGATTATCGGTGTGTTGTGCACCACATCTATAATTAGGAGGCTGCAGGACATTTAGGGTTGGTTTCCATTCTTCTCACTCTGAGATCGTGCGATAGAGCTGTGTTGTTAGGGTCGTCTCTCCCTAACGAGTTATGTTGTTTGCAGCTACGAGAAAGGCAGCAGTGACCCAGGAAAGATTATGTGGATTTCGTATCCAGGTTGGTAATGATTGTTGTATAGTTGGTATAATGACGTACAACTATACGGATTTATGTATAAGGGTCATACATGGGTTGCCTAGAATGATTTTAGATTACCAGGAATTGGTAAGGACTAATTAGATACCGAGAAGGTATGAAACGGTTTAATGAACTCTCATCAAGGTTTTACGTACTAATTTGAGATAATTAGGAGATGATGAGTTGTCTGAGAAGGTAATGGACCCTTAAGAAGTTTAATTAAGGAACCTAATGGGAGACTATGTTTGTAAATTAAGCTACGTGGTATGCTTAAGAGGATAGTACGGATGAGATCCGTGTGGAGTAAGTAATGGTTGTTGTGATCAAGACGACACGATTATGGTATTATGAGAAGTTAGTGTACCCGTTTATGGGGTGGGATCAGTTGATAGTAGTCCCGCTACGTGACAGGGTCACGAGGGTACAAGCCCGAGTCTAGTTAATCGTTTTACGGGTTCGTGGACGCATTCCACCGGAACCAGGTTGTGAGAGCCGGATATGGCCTTATATTGTTTAATTTAGTAACTCCAAAGATTGGAGGCCAGATGTAGTATGGAAGTTATGTACGTATGTTAGTATAAATTTGGAAGTACGGAAAGCGTACGACCAGTGAAAAAGAGAGCAACCAAGTGTAAAGAAATGGAGCCTGAATCCATGAGAACCTTTCGAGGTGACTACACCCGTGAGTGTTGGGTGGTAGCTGAGCGGGTAGATAATAATTACCGGTAACGATACGATCGTTGGACCACTAGCAGACCTAGCGGTATGTGACATTGAGGTCATTATGAGTACGGACTAGTTGGCCTCTTGTTATGCCAACGTGGACTACAGAGAGAGATTGATTCGGTACCAGTTTCCTGATAAGCCGGTTATCGAGTGGAAAGGAAGAGAAGTGGTGATAACCAGTGAATTATTCTTCCTTCTTTGACATAATTGTTTTTAATAAGTCTGTGTGACTTATTCATTTGAGGTGAATTGAGGCAGAAAGTAAGTAATAATTGAATTTGAAGGAATTTATGTTAAGTGCCCTTGGAGGTACTTGGAGTTGGTTTGGTGTGGCGGTCAGGGCCACGACCTTCCGGATAATTTCAGGAAAATGTGCAAGGCAAGAATAAAATAAATCACAGTCTTTTGCCGGAAAGCTGAGGGCATCTTTGGTAGGTTTTGAAAATCTACACGATTTTAAGGCGGGGCGTGATGAGTAGATATTTACAGGACCGCGAGAGGACCCTTTGATTAGGGTTGTGACTCCAAGGAAAGTTTATTTAAGGAAGATAAGTTATCTCCCCCACGTAAAGGATAGTTTTACATATTATGGGGTTGCGTGTACCCATGTTGTTATACGAAGGATATGAGACTGGTAAGGTCTTCGGTATCGTCATGCCATAGGTTACAGTTTTAGATAATCGTGGGAAAAGTATTGTGTTGGGGTAATTAAGAACGACGTTACGAAGTGGTCGAGGAAGTGTCGTAAGGATAAAAAAAATGCAGTGAAATGCAGCATGTATGAAATGCGATTACGGATCAAGATAGAAATACTTTTGTTATTAATAAGCATAAGGTAAGGTTTTGAGAAGAATGATAATAGAGAATAAGTCTATGTTTATTTGAGTAGCACGAGATATGATTACACAGTACTAGTTTAATACCATTAGTTAATAATGGGCAGTAAGAACACCTCGAGGGAAGGAGGGTAGCATCGTCTTGTGAAAGATAGTAAGAAAATACGGAGGGTAAGGGACCCGGGACAACTTGAAATAATTTATAAAGGAAAGGCAGTAGACACTCGAGCGATAAGAAATCTTGACAAGTCATTGGATTATGTAATAGTGAATTGAGGTTGAACACGACTATAAGCTCTATGAGTTGGGAGAGAATAATCGGGTTCTGACTTGACGAGACCAAGGAAATCCCCTAAATTGTGATGGACGGAAGTCTTAGCCATGAGGCAAGCAAAGGAATCAAATCTAAGTTAGTGACCAAGTTGAGTTACCTTGAGATAAAGGGGAAAGCAGGAACCATAATTGAGATTAAGAATACCGAATATTTCGCGGTGTATGAAAGCTTCGATCTTAGAAGATAAGTTGACCATGACTACAGTTCTAACCCCTCTGAGAGACTCGAGGTTAGGTTGTTATTGTAACACTTTGGGTGTTAGGCTAGGTTGTATCTTTGTGCAACACGATAAGGTTAGAGCCTATGTTTTCCCGGCGGTTAGGGAAGCAAGAAAGGAAATTACGCTACTCACGATTTAGAGTAGGCGACAGTTAATCGTGCCTTGAAGATTTGGAGGCATGACGTATCTATAAGACTTCATGTGGATATGTGTATAGACCACAAGAGCCTCCGGTATATCTTCAGACAAAGACAACTGAATTGGCGACAGTGACGGTGGTTAGAGTTACTCAAACGATTGTGATATTGATATCCTATACCATCCGGGGAAAGCCAAGACGATTCTGAATGCTCTTAGGCGTGGATCTATGGGTAGTGCGCGGTGGGCAGCGGATAGACAGGACGTGGTCCGTGAGACTCACCAGATACCTAGCCGAGGGATTCGATTGTTTGTTTCCAAGGTTAATGAAGTTTAGGTCCGAGAGGTTGCCGAGTCTTCCGTCATTGAGGAGGTAAAGAGGCGTGATGAGGATCCGATTATGATCTGATGTATCGAGATACGGCTCTCAGAAGAGAAGAGCACTGTTTGAGTAGCACGGATGGGGTCTTTGTGATATGAGGATAGATTGTGTGTACCGGTCTTTGCAGACTAGTCGCGAGTTTTAGGTGAGGCACGCAGTGCTTATTGCTCTAATTGTTCGGGGTCGACTAAGTTGTGTCGTGACCTCAGATATTTGTATTGGTAAGATGGCCTGAAGAGGGACGTAGCAGAGTTGTTGCTTAATGTCCGAATTAGTAACAGGTCAAGGTTGAACACCAGAAGCCCAGTGGGCTATTACAGGAGATTTAGATCCCAACTTAGATATGAGAGGTAATTAATATGGACCTTGTTACAGGGTAGCATTGTACTCAGAGGAAGTGCGACTCCCTGGGGGTCATGATAAATAGGCTGGCGAAACCAGCCGTGTTCTTCCGGATTGGGACCACTTACTCGGCTGAGGATTATGATAGCTTATATAACAGGGAGATTGTGAGACTGCACGGGGTTCCTACATTTATGATGTCAGTCAGATAAACTCAGTTTACGGCTAACTTCTGAAGGTGTTCCAGAAGGTATTAGGGACACAAGTGAGTCTCAGTGTGGCATTTCACCCTCAGACCGACGGACAGGCAGAACGTACTATCCAGGCACTTGAGGATAGGTTGCGGGCCGATGTTATTGATTTCAGAGGTAGCTGGGAGGATTATTTACCTCTTGTTGAGTTTGCGTATAACAAAAGCTACCATTCCAGTATCCAGATGGCCCTGTATGAGGCTTTGTATGAAGAAAGTGTAGACTCGCCAATTGGTTGGTTCAACGTAGGCGAGGTTCAGATAATTAGCCCGGTCTTGATTCAGCGGGCTGTGGATAAGGCGAAGCTTATCCAGGAAAGATTATTAGCAAGCTCAGAGTCGATAAAAGATTTATGCAGATAACCGACGTCGACACTTGGAGTTCAGGTTGACGTTGTAGCATAAGTATTGTTATGTGGCCAAGTGTGGCAAGTGTGATTATGTTGGGTGTAGTCAAGGGACTATGCCAATATCCATTTAGATTGGACTCCGAAAGAACATTCGGGGACGAATGTTTCTAAGGGGGGAAGAATGTTACACCCCGTAATTCCAAGAGGATGAGATGAGAACTTACGAAAGGAAATAAGATTCGAAGTTGGAAAAAGAAAAAAAAAATTGGCAGAATATTTTTGGACAGTTTTTTAGTCAACTTGGGAGCAGTATATCTCCTCGTATAATTGAAGTTTTTAGGTGTTTCAAAAGCCTAATATGAAGTTCATTGAGTATAGTTTCCAACGCAACAAACCGCTCGTCGATAGGACATCGGATTAGAAAGTTATGGACGTTACAAGATAGGATGACAGAACAGACAGGGTCAGGCGCCGCGGCGCCGGCTGCAGCGCCGGGGCGCCGAAAAGCCTGAAATTGTCTGAAATTGCAGCGCCGCAGCGCCGGCTGCAGGACCGCGGCGCCAAGGCGGGATTTTTTGCGGAAATAGGGGGAAAATAGAAGATATTTGTTGTAGAGGACCCCTGGGTGAGTGACAATTGTCCCCCCAACTTGTGAAACAAGATAAAGGCTATATTTGACCAAGTCTTGCTAGATTAAAATCATTTTACAAGACTTCACCCAAATCTTCTCTTCTCTTCTCTCTCAAATGGTTGAAACCCTAAGCCTAAAAGAGATTTTTTTTAGAAAGGCAACAAGAAGGAAATACGTTGGCAAGCTTGTAGGGGGTTCGTAGAGATGATATTTGCGGGAAGAAGAATTTCGGAAAGAGGGCTAAAGTGGGCAAGATTGTTGGACTATTTTGGGCTTATCAAGGTAACCACTCTGTCCTCTTAAGTGATTGAAGATTTCTTATTGTTGTAGTTATACATTTTAACTAGCATGAAGTATATGTATTGAAGATTGATAAGTGATATGGATTGAAGTAGCCTAAATCCGAAAATGACATGTTGAGTAGTTTGAAATTGAATTACAATTTGGTCGTTAACTAGTATCGTTGCATGTTATCTACTTGAAGATTTTAGTTGCTATAATCGATTGTGGCTTTATAACATGTTGTACTAAACAACTTGGATTGAAAAGGAATTGGAAAAGACTTTGTGGTGATGTACCTCAAATTTGTCGAATGTGACATAGATTGTTGGACTAGTTTGATATCAATTGTGGGGCGGAATTTTACACATCTTGTAGGCGTGTAATCCCCTATTGTTAACTACATTGTTGAGCCTTAAATGTGGCGTGTTTGGTTATTGAAATGCGGCCTTGAAAAAGGTGGCAAAGTATGTAGAAACAAAGGAAGTGATGTCCGATTTTCCGTAGAATGTAGTGACTTTGCACTTAGAATATTCTACGTTTGAGGTAAGAAGCTAATAGACGTATTATGGTCATTATAGGTTGACATACTATGTACGGCATATTGTACTTGGCAAGTGGATTGAACCGAAGAGGTATGTGGAACTTTCTTATCTCTTGAGCATGATTAAGTTGTAAATGTATAGTACGGTAGACGTACAAGATTTTGACAATCTAGTCCATTTGATATCCTTGGCTTATTTTAAGAATGTCCAAGTTGGTTGAGTTAGGGAATTAACTCACTTGTTTAAAAATATTAAGGATATCTTGGTTTCTAAAACTTAAGAAACTTTGAGTATTTTGAAAGTATTTTCGATACTTGTTTTGTTGGAAAATTTAAGTCTCTTAGTTATAAAGAAGAATGTAAGTATCTAAGGCATAAAGCTAGTATAACGGCTTTATGGGAAGTTGGTTATAATAGCTTTATGGAAAGTTAAAAAGAGTGGCTTACTCTAAGTAATGTAAGTATGATAAATGACTTGAAATAATGAAAGACAAATTGATTTAGAAGTCTAAAGGTATTTCTAAAAGGTATTGTGACCTGTCTTGAAAAGTAGTTATGACTTGATACTACGGTTATTAGTATCTTGGAAGTTTTTATATAAAAAAGAGTCATTTTAAAGAATAGAAGTACGTAGTACTTTGGGTTAAATTCCCGGATTTTATAATGACATGGTAGTGCCTTAAGTAAACTAAAATGAGAGTGTATATGAACAAGACTAATAAGAAGTTAGGGGATTTCTTAACTTACTTATGTTATGTATGATAGTCGGTTGAGCTAGGGTAAGAGTATAAATGCGGGGTAAACCCCCAAGACGTTATACCGCCTTCTCCAGGGTAAGAGTATAATGCGGAGTAAACCCCCAAGACGTTATACCACCTTCGCTAGGGTAAGAGTATAAATGCGGGGTAAACCCCCAAGACGTTATACCACCTTCTCCAGGGTAAGAGTATAAATGCGGGGTAAACCCCCAAGACGTTATACCACCTTCTCTAGGGTAAGAGTATAAATACGGGGTAAACCCCCAAGACGTTATACCACCTTCTGAGTATAATTGCGGGGTAAAACCCCAAGACATTAAACCACTCCATGGATTTGCTACCCATGCTGCGAGGAATACCTCATGCGGGTCCACACGACCCATGCGGGTGAAATAGTCCCAGGAGTAGGATTGCTTAATGATGCTGTGGGCGGGTAGTCCTGCTTTGATCGTGAGCCTCCTATTTTTATGTTGTAAGTATACTCTTAGTTACTCTCATTGTTAGTAAGGCACAGTGAACTGTAATTTGATTATCATACATGTCTCCAGTTTTATTTATGATTTCACTACATTACTTTCAGTTTCACATATTTGGTACATGTTGTACTGACCTCCTTCGGGGGGCTGCGTTCATGCCACAGGTAGAGTACAGGTTGCTGATCCTCACTCTTAGGATCACTATTCAGCTGTTGAGAAACTCCTTTATTTCGGAGGCTTATCCCTGGTATTGTCGGTTGTTGTACATTCAGGGGTATGGCGGGGCCCTGTCCCGCCAAAGTTGTTATTCTTAGAGGTCTGTAGTCACATATGTGGATTGGGTTTGTAAGAACAGAGATGTACTATTTTAATTTTGTATTATGTATATGTTACGAAAGGCGGCCTTATCGGCTAGCCGGTTGATGTCTACTGTCTAAGTATGATTTTTATTTTAGGAGTTGTGTATGTTCATTGCTATTCTCGATGTATACAGAAAGGGTGCCCGGAGTAGGGCACGATCGCGAGCAGGGTCGGGTCGTGACACTTGTAATTTTATTTTTTTGAATTTAACCTGCAAAATAAAAAAACAATAAAAAGTGATAAAAATATGTTCTTGGAGCAACCAAATTAGAAATAAGAATAGATAAATCGATATTGAAAGTACGCCAGTCCCCGGCAACGGCGCCAAAAACTTGATGTGCGATTTATGCACACACTAAACGCAAGTGCACGTGTCGTGACAAGTAATATAGTCTAGGTAAGACCGAATATCGTCCTCACAGACTGGTTTTCAAGTACCGATTATCTATCCTTTAGTTTCTATTTGGTTAACGTTAATTGAGTTGGAATTCTAAACTAATAATGCAGGAAATAAACTAATTATGAAAATACTTTGATTTAAATCAGTTATGATGGAGAATTAGGGCTTTCAAGATCATCAACTATCCACTCTATTCAATCCTTAATACCATTAGACTGACTTCTTCTTCTACGTTAAGATAGCAGGTTAACTAGACCGTTTTATACTCCCGTTAAGGTAATATAAACACTCAACCCCAATGGAGAACTCTTCTACCTTTCGGTGACAAGATTGACTACAAAGGAGGATTGAGAGCAATAACCTATTAAGCTACACAAGTATCGGGGTACTTTCGTCCACGATTTAAACCTATGTTTATTCAACTATAACATATTCACAATCTCCCCTTTCGGATTTCGATTAGAACTCATATAAGTGATGATAACTAGTGATCAATTAATTATCAAGCAATCAAAACAATTATTGAATAAATCTTAAATAAGTGAAGAAGAAACCAAACTAATATATTAATTCATGAATAAGAGTTTCAAGTGAATCACAAGGAAATCCCTAATAAAGTAATTAGCTCCTAGCCATAGTCACGCTAAGAACTAATATAATCTCCATACATTAACTGAAATAAACAAAGCAAAAGAAAGAAAGGAAAAATACTCAAGAACAAGTCTCCAAGCCTTCTAGCATCCAAGGATTGTGTTGTGGAATATTTACAAGATGAATGGAATGGAATGATGGATGGAGAATGGAATAGGATCAAGTGTGGGATGGAATGGAATGAATTCTTCTAATGATGTAGAGACTATTTATAGCCCAAGAATCCTTTAGGTAGTGGGTTAGGGATTATGTAGGTAGGAAAAATTATAGAATCCTTTAGGTAAAGGGTTAAGGATTATGTAGGTAGAAAAGTTATAGAATCCTTTAGGTAAATGGTTAAGGATTATGTAGGTAGGAAAAGTTATCCCTTTTGGACCCTGAAAAATGTGTCAAATTCGGCCCAAAACTCAGAATTCCCGCGTGGTGCCGTGGCCCTGCAGTCGGGCGCCACGGCGCCTGAAAATCAGAGGCGTTTCAGAACATTCAGTGGTCGGCGCCGCGGCGCCGGTGACGGCATTCTTCCGGATTTTTCGTTTCTTCGTCCTTTGTTCGTCCGGTCTTCGTCTGATTTCTTCTATATTTCCCGGAACTTCTTAGGCTTCATTTCTTGGCCCTTTTAGTGTGCAATTCCATCTCATTTATGCTCATTTCCTCTTCTTTTCGCCATTTCTCCATTTCTGACCGCTGTGACACAAAAAAAAGGAAAACAACCCTAATACTATACTAAACATAAATGAAATGAGTAAAATACTAACTAGAAATGACTCAAAGGTGTATATAAAATACACCAATCAACATACAAAAATTAAAGCAAGCAATTTTAAGATTTAAAACAAATAAAAGCAAATAAAGCCAAGCAATAATAAACCTAGGTTTGCTATGGTCAAGAACCTGATTATCCCCAACGGAGTCGTCATTTCTGTCACGCCCTTTTTCGACCGCGTCATATTCTAACTAACTCCTGCTATAGAAATGTTAGAGAATAAAAGAAAATGCTAAAAGGGTGCTAAAATGCTAAAGTGCTAAAAGATGCTAAAAGTGTTAAGTAGGGTGCTAAGGTGCTAGAAATAATGTTAGAGGGTTCGTGGAGTTGCCACCTAATTATTTTGGGTGAATCAGGACACCTAAATGTCAACTAAGTTAAAGTCAACATCAACTCCATTTTAATGGTCTGCAAAACTAGTGTGAGATTCTGGGTAAGGGTTCTTTATTAATCTAGAGGGAAGGGATTAGGCACCCTCTAAGATCCGCTAACTTGCGGTTGTCCTGCCAAACCTAAGGTAATTATTATTGCTAAGAAATGCATGTTGAAAAGCATTAAAGTATTTGTAAGAGAAATTGTAAAATTTATTTATAAAAGATAAAGTTAGGCTTAGATGAAAGAAAAAGGCATCCTTATGGAATTATTCTTTTTAAATAAAGTATACATTTTATGTAGTAGGATACTCCCAAAATCAGTGGTGATGCATTTATAAAATAGGACTAGCGTAAAAATATAATTTTAAAATAATGAAAGCAAGTAGTAGATTTTATAAGAAAGATGAATTCCTCGTGTTAAATAATAAATAATATTCTAGCTATATGAATTGTTATGCAAATGAAGATTATTAAATATAACTAAGTACGGCAAGCCTAAAATAATTAACTTAAAGGGAATAGATTTCTAATGTCAAGGCTACTCCTTAAGGGCGAGTCAAAGCTTAAAGGCATTAAGTATCCTACTAATGTAATGTTAGATAGTTAATTACAACAAATGAATGGGGTGGGGTAGACGATTAAAAAGAAAGACTCGAGGAGTGACGCTATTACGCCTGTGGTTTGGAATTTCTGATGCGGATGCGGTGCACATAGACATGGGTCTTCATCTTGAAGTAGCTCATGACGAGTCTCACAATGAGACTCTTCGTTGCTCCAATGTATTTCATGTAAACAAAAGAAAGATAAGGAATAGTATCTGCCCAAACCTTACTAATGATGCAAGTGAATGAAATACTCATATAAACTTAATTTAACTATAACCTGACTGTAACAATCTAAAATAAAATGGCAAGCACAAGCAAAGTAGATCTGAATATTTGTTCAAACAATTGTGGACCTCAAATGCAAATGGTGCGCAACAGATGCAAAACAGCTTAATATTCTTTTATCAAAGTAATTCGCCTACAGCAATCCAAAATAACATGGCAAGTACAGGCAAAGAATATCTCAATGTTTGTTCTAATAATATTGACCCCCCCATGCAAATCATATGCAGTAACTGTAAAGCAGGTCCAGAGGTACCAAAATCATTTTGATGTTAAAAATACTAGGCTTTGTCTGAAGAACATACCATTAGACTTAGCAAAATACTCAATGAATGCACATGGAAACTAGGCTCAAACTATCAAGCAACTACGGCCTCAACAAACCAAGGTAAGATTCATATTCAATTCCAAGTTAACAGGATAGACACACAAACAGGATGTATGCAGGGTATGCAGGGTATGCATGGGTATGCAATTTGAAACTACCAGTTAGGATCCTAAGATAGGCACGAATGGACTCATATAAGATTTTGAGGGATTTCATATGCATTATCTTAGGCAAAAATGCCAATGCAAGTAATTAACAGAATTTCAGTCCATACGAGTGAAGGCAAGGGCTAACTGTCCAAATATACAATAAGCCGCTTTACGTCTATTAACTTCGTTAAAGTCTCAAACAGCGTGATACTTAGAAATGAGCCAAATCGAATTCCCTAATATCCTTTTCAGCCTAAACTGGCCTCAAACCTGAACATGACATGGTCCAAATCTAAACCCATCATTTAAAATTATCAATTGAACAGTTAATTTGAACCATTTCAAGCCTATACATATACTCTGCAAACCTTAGACGACATTTCAGGAAAAGTTCATCACATATTTTAACTAGCTATTTTAACTATATAGCATTCAGTTATTAATCTTAGAATCAACTCTACACCAATTTATATCATGTCAAGACACATCATATCTGGATTTAAAACACAACAGTAGATGCAACACTAGCTTTCCATTCTTAACAACACCTTATGATAAATAGTGGTAGATACAAAGATGGGTATTTATGATACATGTTGTCAATGACATTCCTGCATATGAACTTCTTAACTGTGACGACAAGTGCAGTTCTTCTAACCTTTCCAGTCAATGTAAAAAAAATAGATGTACCCTGATTAAAATCCTAATCATAGATCGACCACATAGAATATAGTGCAAAGAAGCACGAAAGATTTACATAACCAGTCAATATTCCCAATTAAACAGCCTCATATCGATGAATTAGTAATCTAAACTAACACACAATCACACAAAACACACAACAATACAAAAAATTGAACTGAGAAGAATTCGGGTTTACCTTCTCCGGACAGCGAACCGAGGCAACGTATCAAGTCGTTGATCCACTCGAAGTTGCGATGTGATGCGATTAAGGTTTGATGGGTCACAATCATGAAAAGGGTGCTCTTTTCCGATGCCGGAAGATTGCTACTAGATTTCTACTTGTTGTCGATATTTTCTCTCTGTCTTATGCGAAGCTCTCCCTAAAACTGATGCCTCATCCATCTGTCCCATTGCATGTTTAGAGATTCTGTATTTATAGCTAGGATTTTAGGTTCTAAGTTTGGTAAAGTTCTTAGGGCTGATTTAGTGCTGATTTTATGCGATTCGTGTATTGATTCTACCAGATTTTTTCGTGTAAAATCGATTAAGGTAAGTGTATATTTGGGCTCTGATTCGATATGATTTCGGGCGAGGTTTGCGATTTGATTAGGGTAAGTTTTTGGACGATTTTGTTCTGATTCTTAAGCTTTGACATGGTAAGTGTTGATATAGTAGTGATATGGTAGTAACGTGAGGTGATTCACCGGATTCTCCGACGAGAATCCCGGCTGGTGATGGGTATGCGGCGGACCCTCTCTAGAGCATTTTAGGTTTTTTCTTTTTATTTCTCCATTAGGGTTATTTGGGAAGATGAGGAAGATAAAGGGGAAGTGGGCCGCGGGTTGGGCTGGGTAAATCGTGTGGGCTGGGTAGTTTTAAAAGGGTGGGCTGATGGTATTATTTAATTAGGTATTAGTTTTTAGGTGTTTTATTAATTAGTGATAAATAAGTGGGGTTTAAATTATTAAATTATCTTAATACAACCTTAGGTGCTTTATTAGTTTAGCTTGGGGTTTTATTATTACAATAAATGTTGGCGTGCTATTTAATTAGTGCTTAATATTTATAATGCGATGTCGTTATTTATTATGCCTACTTTGTTGAATTAAACTTAACTTGATGGGGTTTAAATTGCAAATAATAATTATGAAATTGTCTTGCGTATTAATAAATGCGAATATGCTATTTAACACGGCGTCATTGTTAAATTATTTATTTAGTTACGTACTTATTATTATTAAAATAATTAATGGAAATAGAATAGAGCTTAAATTATGAATAATATTTATGCAAGTAACGAATGCGGACGTGAGACTCCAAAAATGCTTAATACTCTACGTAAAACGCGGTGCCCTTTTTAAATCACTTATTTATGCCTGGATTAATGTTCTATTGTTGCATTTTATTATTATAAAATTGTTAAAATTATTTTTAAAAAATTAGTGTAATTTTATAGTTAATGATTGGACGAGAGAGTCAAAATTGGGTGTCAACAATAGATACGGGAGTCACTTCTCACCTCACCCGCTCTGCAAGTAATCTTCCCAAACTGTTTTGTTTAAAGTATCCTCAATATATCACTGTCGGTAATGCCATCGCATTCCAATTCATGGATATGGTACAACATACACCAAACCGCCTCACCCACCCTTCTCCCTAAATAACGTCATGTATGCTCTAAACATCATTAAGAATTTAATTTCTATCCAAAAATTTACTCGTAATAATTAAGTCGCTGTTGTCTTTGACCCATTTGGTTTTATTGTGAAGGATCTTCGTACGGGGACACCTCTTACGAGATGCAATAGCATGGGGGATCTCTATCCATTCTCATCCACCTCCGCTGCCAGCTCATGCTCTCATATCTCTCTCACTGATATCTCTCTGTCAACTTGGCATAATAGCTTGCCCACCCAAGAGCCCCAGTTTTTAATTTTCTTAGAGGAAATAACTTTATTAAATGTAATAATGGAAAACTTGCCCAGTAATGTGTTTTTTGCTCTTTAGACAAACATGTTCGTCTTCCTTTTAAGTCATATCTAAGTGTTACCTTTTCTCCATTTACCGTCTCGAACACCCGTCACTGCCATTTCCGGCAGTGACTTCAATCAATCACAGTCACCGCCAGCTCATATCTCTACCACTGGGAATCACCTTACTATCTCACAGTCAACTTCGACAAATACCCAGACCACCCACCGAACCAATGACCGTTGTGTCACCACCACATACTGCAATCGAACCACACTACTAACCCACATGCAACCCAACCAGTTACCGGAACCCCGATCTAAACCAAACCCAGAACCCTGATCCAAACCAAACCCAGTACCTGGACTGACACACTCACACCACCATGATGCGCGGTAAGATGCACACACTTTTAAACGCAAGTGCACGTTATCGTATCAAGTAGTATAGTCTTAGATAAGACCGAATATCATCCTCTAGGATTAGGGTTCAAATACCAACTATCTATTTTCTAGTATCTATTTGGTGAATTAATGATTGATTGTTTGGTTTATAACTAAGAATTATTAAAGATAAGTAAATATAAAGAATTACTTCAGATGTGATGAGAATAGGGCTTCTATGTATCCTCACTATCCGCTTATGCTACTTACTAATGCATTACTTATGGTATTCTTCTTTTGGAGAAAGCAGGTTTACGAAATCGTTTTATACTCCCGTTAGGGTTATATAAACACTCAACCCCAGTATTGTTCCTTACCTACCTTTCGGTGATAAGGGTAACTCTATAGGAGGATTAAGAACAAAAACCTAGTTGACCGTCACGCACAATGCGCAAAATTAGGGTTGTTAAGCCTCTCATCAACGCTACAAAACTAATTGAGGTATTTTCATCCCCAATTCAAGCCTGTCTACCCAACTTACAGCATATTCACAATCCCCCCTTTTCAGAATCTGATTAGAAATCATATAGTGATAACTAGTTGTCAATTAGTTACCAAGAATTCAACTCAATTATTGGAAGATCTCTCAATAAGAAAAATAACCATAAGCATGCATTAATTTATAACATAAGTTTCAAGAAATTCAACATAGAAAGCCCTATAAGAGAATTAGTTCCTAGCCATTGACATGACAAGAACTAATTCCATGTTCATCATACAAAACTGAAAATAAAGTAAAGAAAAGGAAAAGAAAGTACTAAGTTAATGGTATCCAATCTCCAAGCCAAAATCTTGAGTTGTGCAAGAAGGGAACCTTGAAAGCGCTAGGTTCTCCTTTTATAGGTTTAAAAGCGCCTCCTTCTTTTCCTGCGGGCTGGCCCAAAAATCCGTCAAAGACCTAATTTTTTCAGCGTCGGCGCAGCCTGAGATAGCGCGCGTGGAAGTTCTCGCGATCCGTCGGATGTTTTGGCGCCGCGGCCCTGATATCTGTTGTGCAGGCGCGGCCGCCTGCGGCTCTGTGGCTTCTCGGATGTGTAGGCGCCGCGGCCTGCATTCTTTGTGCGAGGTGCCGCGGCTGAGTCTTCTGCGGCCTCTGCGAATGAGTGGCGCCGCGGCCACAGCATGCGGGGCGCGCGTGGCGCTGAGTCAGACTTTAGCCTCGTTCGCCACTTTCTCTGTTTTCAGCTCTGGCATCTCCTCTTTTGCCCTCTTTTTGCTCCTTTACCGCCATTTGGCCATTTTAACCACTTTGACTCAAAAGAAAGAAAAACTATCCTAACACGACACTTATATGTGTAAAATGGGACAAAATACTAACTAAAACTGACTCAAAATGTGTATATAAAATACACCGATCACACCACACCTTCCCTCCATCCCCAACCTACCACTGACATCACCCTACATCACCTAACCCACACCGCATTGATCTACCCAGATCAATACCACCACCAAACCTGATGTCAAACCCAAAGATAACCCACTCTATACCCTACCATGTCGTCGAACCAAGTTAACAACATCCCATCATCCAATTACCCGAACCCGACTCCACCTAAAAATACTGAACATATCCATGCCCCCACTCACCGTATAGAATCTCATGCACAACACCGAATTTTCAAATCCAAAGTTAACCTATCTACATAAACCATCTCCCCAATTCCTAAAAACCCAAAATTAGCCAAATAAGACCCCAATTGAAATACGGCCATGTGTGAGGAATTTAATGCTTTAACAAAATAACACATTTAGGATTTAGTTCCTAGATCGGATGAGGTGAATGTGATGTGATGCATGTGGCTTTTTCATCATAAATACAGAGACATTCCACTGCTTGAAGTGATTGTTACGATCACGAAGAAACGTGCGGTTCCACGCCCCTTTGAGACCCCGAAAAATGGGGAACTTTTCTCAATGAAATATTCTTTGCACGAGCTTCTGGTGATCTAGAGAGATATAAGGCGAGACTTGTGGCTAATGGCACAAATCAACAAGAGGGTATGATTGTGGTAAGACATTTAGTCTGGTTGTTAAACCAGCTACTATTCGTACAATTATAAGTATTGTTATGGGTAAGCATTAGTCAATTCATCAGTTTGATGTGAAAAATGCATTCATGCATGATGATTTGAAATAAACTATTTACATGCACCAGCCACATGGATTTGTTCATCCAACAGCCCCTCAATATGTATACCGTCTCCGTAAGTCATTCTATGGTAGAAATAGGATCCTAGAGCATGGTATGTTCGCTTTGCATAATACATTATCCGGATTGGGTTTGTTTGTAGCAAGTGTGATAATTCTCTATCTATTTTGCATAAAGGTAGTAGCATTGCTTATTTATTGTTATATGCAGATGACATTATACTTACTTCCTCCTCTGATTTATTGAAAAATGAGATCATACATTGCTTAAGACCGAGTTTTCTATTACCGACTTAGGAAAGTTGAGTTACTTTTTGAGAATATCAGTGACTAGATCTGTAGACTCTATATTTTTAGTTCAGTGCAAACATGTAGAAGAGATAGTATACAAGGCTAAAATGAAAAACTGTAAGATAATGTCCACACCGGTCGACTATAAATCAAAGCTTAGTGTTATTAATGGTGATCTGGTGTCCGATCCCACACTTTACAGGAGTCTTGCAGGTGCACTACATTATCTTTCTTTCACCAGACCTGATATTGCTTATGTTATTTAGCAGGTGTGTTTATTCATGAATGCCCCCCAAGGAGCCTCATTTTACTATCCTTAAGCGTATCATTCGATACGTTAAGGGCACACTTGATTATGGTTTGCATCTATACCCCTCAGCATCGACCAGATTGATATCATATACGAATGTTGATTGGGTAGGTTATCCGGACACGCGATGCTCTACCTCTGGATATTGTGTGTTCTTAGGGGATAATCTCATCTCCTGATCTGCCAAAAGGAAAGCCACATTATCCCGTTCGAGTGTAGAAGTGGAGTATAAGGGTGTTGCTAATGTTGTTGCTGAGATCTGTTATCTTCATAACCTTCTTTTGGATCTTCAGTGTCCCTTGCATAAGGCATCTTTGGTTTACTGTAATAACATATCAGCTATATATTTATCTCATAATCCAGTTCAGCATCATCGAACCAAATATATTTAGATGGATATCCACTTTATTAGTGAGAATGTTGATCTCGGTCATGTTAAGGTATTTCATATGCCTCTCTCATATCAGTATGCGTATATATTCACGAAAGGTCTTCCTAGACAGCTTTTGCTTGACATCAGATCTAGTTTTAGCGTCTGACCTCCTCCCGCTCCAACTGAGGGGGTGTATTAAAGTATATTATAAAAGATGCACCACATATTTTGTAATATTTAGTGTTGTATAATTATGGTAGAAACATAATCCTTGTTTTATTAGGATTCTATATTGTACACACAATATATATTTGTATTAATAAAAAAGACTCCCCAATGAAGATTAATACAATCTTACAATGCATTTCTACTTCAATTTATTACTTAATTGTGATAAATTAATATGATTTAATAGATGCATTGATTTAGATAAGTACTATGATTTGTTATGATTGATTGAGCATTGAAAAAAAAAGTAATCTACTTTAAAATAATTTTCTAAGACAAAAAAATCAAATTTACCTCTGAAGTATTTAATTTGTTCTACATTTGCCCTGCATTTTTTTTGCTCAATGGATGTCTCGACCGTCAGTAGTTCTCATACTTGTCTCTCTTCTACTCTTTTTACATTCAAATTTTGGTCGCGTTTTCTCTCTCTCTCTCTCTCTCTATATATATATATATATATATATATATATATATATATATATCAAGGTTGAGGAGGTTAAGGGTGTTGTTCGGAGAATGCACAGGGGAAGAGAGATCGGAGCAGGCAGATCTGAGGAATTTTGGAAGAGCAGGCGAGAAAAGTGCAGGTGGTGGTGAGTTGTTTAATATCATTTTTAAGACGTCGAAGATGCCCAAAGAATAGAGGTGGAGTACAATGATCCCTTTGTATAAGAACAAGAGAGACATACAAAGTTGCAACAACTATAGAGGTATTAAGTTGTTACGCCACACTTTGAAGGTGTGAGAAAAAGTGGTTGAGATAAGGGTTAGGATAAACGTGTCTATTTTAGAGATCCATTTGGGTTTCATGCCGGGCCGTTCAACTATTAAAGTCATCCATCTTATGAGGAGACTGGTGGAGCAGTATAGGGAGAGAAAGAGGGACTTGCACATGGTATTTATTGACCTAGAAAAAACATACGACAAAGTTCCAAGAGAGGTTCTATGGAGATGCTTGGAGGTAGAGGCGTACATATGGCGTACATTAGGGCGATCAAGGATATGTATAATAGAGCTAAGATTAGGGTAAGGACAGAGAGAGGGGACTCAGAAGACTTCAGTGTTGATGGGGTTGCACCATGGATCAAGCCTTAGCCCATTTTTATTTGTTTTGGTGATGGATGGTCTAACGCGATAAATTCAAGGTGAGGTGTCATGGTATATGTTATTCACGGATGACACAGTTCTGATTGACGAGACTCGCAGTAGAGTGAATGTTAAGTTGGAGGTTTGGAGATATATTCTGGAGTCTAAAGGGTTTAGGTTGAGTAGGACCAAGACAGAGTACTTAGAGTGCAAGTTCAGCAGTGAGACTTAGTACTCGGACAATTCAAACGAAAGGAAGTTTCAAATACCTTGGGTCGATTATCAAAGATAATGAAAAGATTGATGATGATGTCACACATGGTGTGGGATAGATGAAATAGAGGCTCGCATCCAGGGGCGAATTTAGTAGGGGCACAACACCCTGGGCAAAAAATTACAGTGCATATATAGGATAAATTTTCTGTATTTTTGTACATGTATTAACTTTTGAACATTCTAAACAATGCCAAAGGTTAGCACAAGTGGTCCAGAGTGTTCAAAATTGTCTCTAGCATCCTAGGTTCAATTATTAAGGATAAGATTATTTATTATATATAACTTTTGTTATTTTTTTTAATCCCCTAAGTCTGTGATGGTTGGCATGTACAGAGAAGATGTGCGGATCCCCCAGTGAAACGTTGACTATGGATGGTTTCAAGAGAGGTAGAGGTAGGCCAAACAAGTATTGGAAAGAGGTGATTAGACAAGACATGACACAGTTTCAGCTCACTGAAGACATGACCTTATATATGAGGGTATGGAGAACTCGGATCAAGGTAGAGGGCTAGTAGGTAGCTGGGCATGTCATGCCTTGCATTGCTCGTGTAGTTTCTTGTCCTTTATTTCTGGTATTCTCGGTTATATGTTGTACCATGATCGCTTTGCTTTACTTACTTTATTTTATTTTACTTTACTTTTTTCAAACCTTATCTGACCTTCTTTGTCATGTTTTATTTTGAGTCGGGGGTCTTTCGAAAACAACCTATTACCTCCTAAGGTAGAGGTCAAATCTGCGTACACTCTATCCTCCCAGACCCTACCGTGTGGGATTACACCAGGTATGTTGTTGTTGTTGTTGCACAACACTGCCATGACGCAAACTCAGACCATGAGACCATTGTGCGATGCACGTCCATCGTGTGGTTTGGGCTTGAGACTTCTTATTCTTTCCATGCAACACATGGTTGTTTCATAAGAGTTTTAAAAATGTAACGTTCTAAAATTTAACATTTTAGTGCCCCAATTAAGTCCCAAACTATCTCGTATGTCTGTTAATGAAAGAATTAATCCCCTTGATTATTCTTATTGATAAAAGACATATATATACAAGTTACAATAGGAAAATTCTTTTCATATTCTTCATCTAAATCAATATTCTATATGGAGACTAACTATACAATTATGGTAGTATTACAATACTAATTAAGGTACAAGACTAATATTAATATACACCAAATATACACCATAAATTCTAATCAGCCCTGATGGGCTTGTTGGACACGTGATGGGCTGGGCCTGTCCGTGATCCATATTTAACGCACCCCGCAGTCATAGTGGCGGTCTTCGTACGCTGAGACTGTATATAAAATCTTCAAAAAGGATCGAGGGAAGACCTTTTGTAAAGATGTCTGCAATTTGATATCTGGAAGGGACATGGCAGACGCGTACTTGTCCTTTAGCTACCTTTTCTCGAACAAAGTAAATATTCATCACTATATGTTTAGTGCGTTGCTGCTTAACTGGATTACCAGAAAGGTAGATGTCACTATGGCTGGCCAGCGGGGTGGGCGAGTGGCGGTCGAGTGCAGTGGGTGGGGGTAGGGCGGGTCGGGAGCTAACGGGGTCTCCGCTGCCCCGTCCCGATACCCGATACCGATGTGCTCGAGGGTGGGTTTTTAAACTAAATAAATAAATAACACACACACACACAACAAGATAGTTTAATAAAAACATCCCAAGGTTGTTTTTGTGCATCTTATATTATTCGACTAGATCACTAGAAGTATGATTTTTTTTTGGTAATACAATTTCAAAATTGCAACTTCGTGATATTAAAAGTTGCAAATAAATAACATAGTAAATTGCAATTAAAAGAATTACATTTTAAGAAACACATTTTCTAGTTTCTTTATAATTTCTTGTGGTTATTCGGTTGGAATTGGTATATCTTGGTGAAATTGGTCGACGTCGCTTGCACATCTGTCGGATAAGATTTCGTTGTAGTTGTAGTCTTCTTCTTCGCTAATCTCCGGTTGGTCGCACCTCCTACGCTTACAATCTCTAATGAGTCTCCTGTCAATGAATGTATGTGCTCCCCTATTTGAATCTTCCCGTAGAAAACGCGCTTTCAGACGCTGTTTATGACGCTTGAATATTCAACACATCTCGGACCATCTTAGATAGTGTTGGAAAATTCCTCTCATTCTCCCTCCAGTATTTTAGCAAGTCTTCACGTCCCTCTTTATTTTCAATTGCTTTGTACGGTACAACACTCTGCAAAATAAAACATCAAACTCACTAGTTTGGTTAGAAATGTTACCACTAAACATTCTCTGTCTGAGGCTTTGAACACTAGCCGCAGAAACAGCATGTCATTTTTTAGGTTGTGTTGAAGAAGAAGATGATGAAATGAAAGTCGGTTGGTTGCTAGCACTTTCTTGTTGGTAATGCATATATACTTTTTTACATCATCTTGAATGCTAGACAACACTTCTTCTCTAGTTCTTTCAATAGGTGATGGTCATTTGGATTTTTAGGGTTGGAGGTAGAAGTGTATATATGCAATCATAAATAGTTTCAATAAGATTTTTACAACAGTCTATTTTAATAGACGGATTTAATACAGCACTAATAAAAAATATTGGGGGAATAGGAATAAAATATTTTTTTATTTTTAGAAACATTTTTTAATAGGTGTCTTATAAGCTGGTTTTGCCATATATTCACTAAGTAATATAAATATTCGAGCTATATAAAATAACATTGATAAAATAGTAGGATAATAAATACCGAAAAATTCTTTAGTAGCTAGATAATTTTTTTCTAAAAATGTATTAAGTTCTAAAATTGTATCCCAATCGGAATCTATAAGCATATCATTAGGATTTCGATTACGGACGTTAAAAAATTGAGTTATAGGTTGTCTATACTCATAAGCAACACGTAGTTGGTTGTATTAAGAATTTCATCTAGTGTGTACTTCTTCGGAAACTTTTCTGTAAGGTAAACCACAATCGTGACAATTTTTTTTATATTCTTTTAGTCGTTGTATTCTATTATTTTTAAAAATATAGTTTATAGCAAATTGTATTTTCCAAGAATGTCTTCAAAAAGTGATATACCATCCTTTACAACTAAGTTATAAATATGACATGCACATTTTATATGAAAATGGTCTGAAAAAGATGGAGTTAAGACAATTTTTAATAATCTAACAGCAGAAATATTAGAAGAAGCGTTATCTAATGTAATAGTCATGATTTTATCAGTTATGTCATAATAATCACAAACAGAAGAAATGTTTTCTTGAATAAAAATATGAGTGTGCCTACTATCTATATATCTATATGCTAAAATACGTTTTTGCATACATCATTTATGATCTACCCAATGACATGTTACCGTTAAATAATCATGGTCATTAGTACTACGGTCTATATCAGATATGATAGATACTTTTCTAGGGTAATGATATAAATAATAACATAAATATTGTTGATATTCGTGTGCAAATTTAAAAACATCTCTCCTAACAGTTGATCCAGGAAAACCGTTATAAGCAGGATTGTACATTGATCTTATATAATGAATAAAACCAGGAGATTCAGGAAATGAAAAAGGCAAACCCTCCACTACAACTAATTTTGATAATTCTTCTCTATCTTTCATTTTATCGTATTTAGGACCTACAACTGCCCCGTCATAAGGTCAATTTGACCCTGTACCTGGTGCGGGACAGGATGTGAATCTTGTCTCGACTGAGAGGGCATTGACTCACCCAACATTTGAGCCTTATATTCATCTCACCTAGCTTTGTGTTTGTTATTCAAATGCGTAGTTAAATCTCCCGTTCCGCGATGACCTTTTCCAATTTTAAATTTATAAATGTTTTTACAAATTATGCATCAAGCAGCTTGCTTTTCTACGTCTCTATCAAAAAAATCCATACATGTGATGTTAATTTTCGTTCTGGTGGGTTTCGTCTCATACTAGGGGGAATAGGAGGCGTTCCATTTTGAGGTGCATTAGTGGGTGTGTCATCTAGATTAGTTGGTGTGTCAATCTAGATTATCTTCTAAATTAAACTTTTGTTGATTTCCAGAAAATAGATTATCGTCTAAATCTAATAATACTTCATTAAAATGTTCAGTATCAATAAAATCATCATGTCTAGGAGGAATATGATAACTAGAAGAAGTATCATTGCACTTGTTACCCATACTAGTACTTTTGCTCGATGGATGATCCTCAAGCTAATGTCAACTTCACTCCTAAATGAATAAATAAAATTGAATACTTAGTAGACAATGTAAAGAGAATGAGAGATAGATTGAGAGATTATAGAGAGATTGTAAGAAGATTTGTGAGAAAAAATGAATAGAAAATGAAGTATTTATAGTTGGAAAAATTGGGAAAAAGTGTAAATATAATAACTTAAGGGTTAAAAATAAATATTAGGGGGGTAGGGGGTTGGGAGAGAGGGAAGGGGATCGTAGTTGCCTGCAACGGCAAATTGGGCAAGCCAGTTGTCTGGCCTAGAAAGGGTCGGGAGGTGTGGGAAGTGGACGGGGTGAGGTCGGGGGTGGGGCGGGCTTGGGTCGGTGTCGATATTTTCTCGGCCGTCTGCATGCCGTCTGAGAATCTGGTATAAAGCGGGTGGGATCGAGCGAGAGTCGGTATGGGGTCGGGGCAGGTCGGGGTCGGTATACCCCGCCTTGTTGGTCAGCCTTAGACAATACACCAAGGTAGCCTTCTGAATAGGACAATGGAGCTCTAAATGTAGATTACATAAACAACATGACTCAGAAATCACATTGGCTAGCCCTAAATACTCAGTCTCTGCACTTGAACGTGAAAGCGTGGATTGACGCTTGACAGACTATGAGACCAAGTTATTTTCAAGAAACAGACAATAGCCTAGACCGTCTGGTGTCAAAATAAACTCCCCAATCAGCATCTGTATAGGAGACAGGTGTAGACGTCGACGACGAATATAAATGCAAGTCATAATCAAGTGTTCCCTGAAATGTACCTAAGAATGTGTTTGAGCGCATTCATATGTTCAATCCTGGAATCATGCATAAACAAACACACCTGTTGTACGGCATACGTAATATCATGTCGCGTGAACAAAAGATACTGAAGGGTTCATGCAAGACTACGATAGCAAGTCGGATCCTCATAGGGAGAGCTAGCTGCAGCACCCAACTTGGGTTTAGTATCAACTGGAGTAGAAGTGGACTTACAAGATGACATCTCAGTCCTCTCAATGATCTCTGTTGCATACTTTCTCTGTGATAAGAGGAATCCACTTGCATGACGTGTGACAGCAATCCCCAAATGTAACTTGAGCAATTTATGGCAACCTAGAATAATTAACTTAGGGACGCAAATTCTAGTATCAAACTACTTTCTAATAGTGACTTAAAGCTTAGGGGTCCTACTAATGTAATGTTAGGCAAATAATTTACAACAAATAAATGGGGGGCAAGGGGAATTAATAACAATGACTCGAAGAAATGGTGATGTCATTCCGCCTGTGATTTTAGAATTTCCGATGCTGAGAGGATGATGCACATAAATGTGGGTCTTCCTTTGACGAAAGTTGCAATGAGTCTCACAATGAGACTCTTCATTCGGCTCCGATGCATTTCATGTAAATAAAAAAAAAGGATTAGAACATATCCAAAGGAATAGCCAAATAATCACATGCAAACTCAAACATATACACGATTCAATTTTAGTCGTATTAGTCTACAACAAAACTATTAGTTCAAACCATATGAAGTAAGCCTCGTATCTTGAATACAAGCTGATAGGCAGAAGAGGCCCAAGACGTGAAATGCCAACTTAACAGCAAAGCCAATGATTTAAGAAATGTGGACGATAGGCCAACATGACAAAGTTCAGGTTTATTGGTTACACATTACTAAGAAGACCAGCAAGGAATTGTACAACGACAATCGGTAGTTGATATTTCACAATATGCATTAACAATAAGTTATTTAAAATGTGAGGCACAGATCTGACTGCATTCACTATCATGTCCAAAGCTGTAATAATCTACTTGAATGTATTTCATGCATAATTTCTTAACAGACGAGAACTGCACTTCCTTTAAATTATATAACAAACCATTAGATACTTTCAAGTCCCTCTTGGGAGTCCCAAAGAGGGGTGTTATTTACGAAAAGAATCAAGACAAATTCCCTAGTTCCATTTCAGCTCAAATTAGACTTGGTACTTATGATTAATGCCTAAACAAGGTATCTATCCTCCAAATCAATAGTTAACTACTACTTTGAATCGTTTTTTACTTCTAATCTTCATTCTAACTGGTTCTAGATATTTTAAGAATTCAAACAGCGGCCATCATCTCATTTTAACCCAATCATGCATCATGTTTTCCCCATAATCTCACTTCTTATTGGTTTACTAATCACACAAGTTTCAAATTGTCATATTAACACTATTTCAAGTATGAACACGCTGCCCATTGACTGGTATAGCTTCTGGCTACCACATTCGACCATTTGTTCTGATTTAAACAATCCATAACCCGTCTAACAGCAAACTGAACATATTGAGAATTTTGTTCGACTACTCATGTTTGTAATCACACAATACATAAAGATAGCAAAATTTAAATAAAAGACTTAAAGGGAGGACATTCACTAATCCAAAGCAGGACTAATTAATCATGTATGGAACGACTCATTAAATGGCAAACACATTTAGCATATTCAAACTAATTCAAACATTCGGAGCAGATGTGAACCAATTAACTGAATCTATAGCACACAATGATACAAAAATGAAAATAATTGAGAGGCGATTGAGTTTACCTTTTTTGGGTAGTGAACTGAGGCGGCATTTCGAAACGTTGACGACACCCGAAGAGTTTGAGCTTTATGCGACAAAAGGGACGAGATTTCTATGGTATATTTTTGCTAGTGTTTTTGATATTCTCGATTGCCGGACTGCTAATTTCTCTTTAAGCTATGAAAAAATGGTGTTCCTCATATTTGAAGGGATGGAGGATTTTAGAGTGTTCTTGCTGCTTGGTTGCTGGCTCCCGGATAGTAAAAGGCTTTTTCTTATGGTAAAAGGGATTTTTTCGATCACTGAAGCCTTGCCCATTGTAAGTATAAATTGCTCAATATATAGCACTGATTTTGATCCTAATTTCGGTAAGTTTGAAGGCAATTTTGGACTGATTTTATTACGATTATTGGTGTTAATTTTGGGAGGATTTTGTGTGATATTTGCGGTAGTTCATGGTATGGTAAGTTAATATTGAACGCGATTTGGGTGATTGCGCCGATTTGGGACTGATTTTGTGGTATTTGTTGTGATTTTGACAAGATTCTTGGTGTTTTCTTACCAAAATAGATAGGGGGATTATTATGGCAAGATTTGGGGTGATAAATTAGGAGGATTCGACATGGTTATGGTAAGTTTTAGGGGTGATTTAATGGTGGGGCGGCTGAGGGTCTAGGGATTTAGGTTTGTTTTGTTTAGGTTTTATGAGAAGGAGGGAGAAGATAAAAGAAATGGGCTGCTGGTTTTGGGCCTTTGGGGTACTGGGATTTAAATATTTGGGCTGCTGGGAATTAAAATAAAAGGGGAGAATAAGTGGGCTGATTTAGTTTAAGATTTGGGCTATGTATTTAAGGTATTAATTTTGGTTTAGTGAGAAGTAAAAATGGGGTTTTAAATTATAAATAATATTTACTAAAAATTGTTTTGAGTATTATTATAGATAGCAAATGTGAATATAATATTTAAGGAGTGCTTAATGCTTATGACGTCATTATTAAATTATTTATGTATTTATATGTTTATATATGCATGTATTATTATTATTATTAAAATCATAAAATTATTTTGCGGTGTCATTAAAATGCTAAATACGAACGTGATATTTAAGGATTATTTAATGCTCTGTATAAATGCAACGTCATTATAAAAAATGCTTATTTACGTGTGTATTAATGTTTTATTATTGCGTATTATTATTATAAAAATTATTTTGCAGTGTTAAAAAATTAGTTTAATTTATTGATTATTAATTGGAATATAGGATCAAAATTGAGTGGAGGTGGTTGATTTGCCAAGTGATAAAAGGGGCATAGGCTGTAAATTGGTGTACAAGATCAAGTATAAGGCCACATGTGAGGTGAAAAGGTTCAAATCAAGGCTAGTGGAAAAAAGATACAATTAGAAGGAAAGGTTGATTATCAAGATATATTTTCTCCTGTAGTAAAAATGGTGACAGTGAGGTCAGTTATTTCAGTGTCTGCTGCTAAAGGATGGATTATACATCAAATGGATGTGTTCAATGCATTTTTGCAAGGAGATCTTAGGGAAAATGTATACATGAGTTTACCACAGGGTTTTTTACATAAGGAATGAAAAGTGTGTAGATTACTGAAGTCATTATATGGGTTGAAAAATAAAAAAATAAGCTTTAAGGCAATGGAACATCAAATTAATTGTTGCATTGATGACTTCTGAATTCACACATATTCATTTTGATTACTCTCTGCTCACAAAGAAGGATAAGGACAAAATAGTAATAGTGTTAATATATGTGGATGATTTGCTTATAACTGGAAATGATGTGGATTTGAGTAGAGAGACTAAAGAAATTATGTAGCAACATTTTAAGATTAAAGACTTGGGGGAGCTGAGGTATTTTTTGGGGTTTGAGTTTGCTAGAAACAAAAGTGGTATAGTGATGCACCAAAGGAAGTATTCACTTGAGCTGATTGCTTTTATGGGACTGACAGGTGCCAAACCTGCCAGTTCACCAATGAAGTTACATGTGAAGTTGACTACCACTGAGTATGATCAGCACCTAAAGGAGACAGGAGATGCTGATGGAGGCACTAGAAGTGTAATGAAAGATCATGTCTTGACCGACTCTTTCAGTTATTGGGAGACTGTTGTATTTGACCAATACCATATCAGATATAAAATTTGTTGTTCAGTGACTAAGCCAATTTATGCAGAAACTAAATAGATCACATATGCTAGCAGTAGAAAGAGTGGCCAGGTATGTGAAACAAGCACCATGTCTAGGCATTTTCATGCCTGCAGAAAAATCGGGTGTGTTATCTGTCTACTGTGATGCTGACTGGACTTCATGCCCCAACACTAGAATATCAGTTACAGGGTATTTAGTGTTCTTTGGTTCTTCTCTTATTTCTTGAAAGTTCAAAAAATAACACACAATGTACAAAAACTCAGCAGAAGTTGAGTACAAAAGCTTGGCATAAGCTGTAGCAGAGGTGGTCTGGCTTTCTGATCTTTTTGCTGAGCTTAACATCTGTTTGAAGTTGCCTATTTCAGTACATTATGACAGTAAACTTGCCATGCAAATTGCTGCGAATCTAGTTTTTCATGAGCGTTCAAAGCATATAGAGATTGACTGTCATTTCATCAGAGAGAAGGTGCAACAATGCCTAATATCTACTCTACACATTGTTACTGCTAAACAACCTGCAGATATCATGACCAAGACTTTAGTGTCAGGACAACACTCTTATTTGTTATTCAAGCTAGGTGTGAAAATTTTATTTTTAGCACCTAGCTTGCGGGGGTGTTGAGTTAGAATGTCCAGATTATAGATATTAGTTATGCTATTAAGAAGGTGGTTAGGTTTGTTAAAGGTTGGTTAAATTTGTTAAGTTGTTAGATAGAGGTGGTTAGAGTGTTGTTAGAAATAGTTAGAGGTTGTTAAATTAGTTTCATTTTCTAATTCCTCTGTTGTATAAATAAGCACATTGTGCATTATATTTGGGGATGAAATATAGAGAAAAACTTCCACAATTTCCTTCCTTCTCTTCACTTCTCCTCTTCGACGACAACCATCTCTTCTTCAACCATATCGAAACAACCTGGATTGTACATGCAATCCAGTGAGCCTTCAATTCACATGAATTAACAGTATTTACGATTCTATTCTAATTATAACCACTCTATATGATATTTACGATTCTATTCTAATTATAACCACCAAAGAATATTTAAAATCTTATATGTTCTAAAATCATAGTAACAATTTAAAGTGAAATATGGAAAGCCTTCAAAGATACACTTTTATAGGTTCTTTTTTTTCAATACATAGAGATATTCTTTTGATTTCATTCCTATTTTTTTCTTTCTTTCTTTATATTTTTTCCCTTTCTTCTCCCTCCTTATGATCAGCCACTTAATCACATAAAATTTGAGATCACGGTTTTAAATATTTGTAAAATTTATTTTCCTCTACACACTAAACATCTTAAAAGTACTGTCTAAGAAAAACATCTCTGTCAATTACAACTTTCACTATCTTCTTCTATATAAACCCACAAGAAATAAAATTAGGGCCACCATGCATAGTCCAAAAAATCGACAGAAAGTCTAACTTAGAGAGTAGAGAATGAGCCTGATTTATAGTATTAATTATCACATGTAACAACATTAACACTAAGAGCTTACATAAATATCGCGGGAGAAGCCATCGCTGGTAAATCTCAGTTGCTTATGCCTTTATCACCACGACCTATGTCATCTTAATAGCCACACTAATCAGGGTTTTTTCATATTGAAGTGGCTTATATTTTAGTCATTTTGAGATCTCGCAATTGTCAGGCTCTTCTCCAGTCTCCAGATATTATTCATCTGGATTGTGAGACAGCTTTTGCTAGTTTAAAAATACAACACTTCTTGATGAGAATGTAATTATGTAAACTTATTCACAATTAAGAATCTCACATCGGATATGGAATGAAAACATGAACTCTTTATAAGGACTTGGACAATCCTCATCGTACAACTAGCTTTTGGGGTTGAGTTAGACCCAGATGTCATATCTTTACATGGTATCAAAATCATCATCATTCCAATTCTTTATTCACCGATGTTGGGCCCCCAAATTATATTATTCACGCTCCAGTTAATAAGGTCTGGGCGTGCGGTGGAGTTTTAAGAGTCTCACATCGAATATGAAATGAGAACATGAACTTCTTATATGGACTTGGACAATCCTCACCATTAGAGATGACAATGGATCCTGGACCCAGTCCGGATCCGGTGGATCCAAATATGTTTTATAGGATATGAATTTTCAAAATTTGGACCCGACAGATCCGGATCGGACCCGGATCTGGATCTGGATCTTGTATTTGAGATCTGTATCCGATCCAGATTTGATCCGTGGATCCATTTTTTATTAAATATATACACTTTAATGACAAAACATATCATCAAGGTTATTTTACTATATGAAGTTTTTGTAACTTTATTATTGTATTATAGTATGTACAATTATGTTACTTTAATGTAATAAAATAGTTTATTACTTTATTGTTAGAGTAAATAAATTTAATTACTTTAATGTGATAAAATAATTTTATAGTTTTATTATTACAGTGAGTAAAATTCTATAATGAGAATTAATACTTGTGTTGGCGTCAGTAAGTGGAGTTGAGGCTTGCAATAATTATCAATAAAAGATGCCTCATGCCATGATGCGTCCCCACGAATTCTTGTGTAGACAAATTTTTAATTAGATTGAGTTTCATTTTGTCAAAAAAAATTCAACATGTAGAAATATTATTCAAGGCAAAAAAATTACATGTGAATCTAGATCCGATTCGTAGACCCGGTGAATCTGATGAATCTGAATTTGGATATGAAAATAATAGTCAAAATCGGATTCAATTGTCAACTGCCCCTATCGGAAATAGGATTGACTGCCGATTCCGAAGGAACTGGAGTTACATCTCTTTTTCATTCAAGAGTTCTTATCTGATTTTTATGGACCCGATGGATCTAGATCCAAATATAAAAAATGAATCTGGATCTATTAGGATCCGATACATATCTTATCTATTGTCATCCCTACTTACATGCACGTTGTTTCTTCTTAATGGCCATTCATTCTTGAATTAATGGCTATCATAAAAGCCGGAGTTGCTATCCGGTTCCTATCTATTATACTTTCTCTTCGTTTTCTGAAGTACACATTTAAATGAATGACACTTGTCTAGTATAAATTTTAAAGGTTAATATTAGATTAATTTAACAAATATTTTAACTATGATTAAAATAATTAGTTTTGGAAAGTACTCTTTAATTTTGGTATGCAATATCAATCTTCCCACATATTTTGGTACTCACTAATTTCATTTGTTAATTTCTCATTCAAAAATCGATAAATGTGAAGTTTGTTCATATATTTAAAATCTTAACTAAATTTAAAAGCATCAAATTAAATATTATTGTCAGATTACTCTTCCCATGTCTTTTTACATATTCGTCATCTTAACTAAATTAAATGTGGGATTATGGTGTGTAAAACAAGAAAATGGGAATGTAACAATAACAACAACAACTAGGTTAGAAATCTGGAAATCAACAATATAATTGGCTTGCTGAGTCGACCGAATTCTCGATATATCATTAAGATAATATTGCCACGTATATCCTTTCAACGGTTGTAATGACAACTTATCTCCCAAGATAAAACAGTAATCAAACAAACAATCAAAGAGAACTCAAGTGCTTGCTTAAGAAGAAAGATCTTTGAGTGTTTGATTGCAAGAGAGGAAAAACTATTTTCAGAAAATTGTTAAGTATAGAATGTCAAGTGTAAGGTATTTTTGCAAATGAGCCAAAGGCTTCATTTTATAGTGTTGAGAAGAGGACATTCCATTAGCCTAATAATGGCCTTGAATGACCATGAATAAGGAGTTACAATTCAGCCAAATAATGGATGAATTCATGAGCAAAATAACGGAGTTTTAATGCTCCAAAGTCAGCCCAAAAATCACCTTTAATTCTTTTCCAACGTTCTGAAATTGTCGCAGTGTCGCAGCCCTGTAGGTTGGCGTCGCGTCGCCGGCTGGTGGCGCCGCGGCTCTAAGGTGGCGGCGGCGCCGAGGCAGTTCCGACATTCACACTTTGTACACTTCTTCCTTCATTTACCAACGTGAAACCAACGTCATTTGGCCAATAACCGTCTATTATCTTACGTCTCAAACAATTCGTATGCGTACCAATATCTCTTCCATTTAAGGAAATTATGATCATTGACACTATATGTGCACGTGTGTGAAAACAACGTTTCCGACGTGCGGGGCCCCAATTGTTCGATTCATAATTAATAGGATTAACTTTATTTCACGTTTAATAAATATTTCCAACAATCCCCTCTTGGAAGAGATTTTGGCACACGACATGGTGTCTTTCTAGCAATCATTCGACGGATCGACATTGCATCTGGAGAGGTTGCCGTAGCCTTGAACCTTTCATAGTAGAATACCATCAGACATATTTACTGTGCGGTGAACATAATGTCTTGCACCGTTAGTGTTTAGTATATGCCAAGACAATGGTATCAACACAACATATTTCCTACTCAATCTTTCTAGTGTTTTGTCCATCGTGGCCATGGACACCCTTGGATTCTTAAGTGCGTTCATTTGAGACGGCCTATCCTCGCACTTAAATAGGTGGTCTCCTACAAGATATCCTGCAATACCCTGCTGCACGAGCGTTAGGAACTATTAAAAATTTCCCCAACATAACCTCAATTATTGAGAATCATTAAAGATTTGGAAACTTATCATTTACCCCTCTACATGTAGCACTTTTTGTCTATCACGGAAATGGCCTTGGATTATGTTTCTTAAGAAGAAATCATTATCCGAAGTGCTCTTGATTCCACCGAAGCGCTCAACTGAACCTTTACAGTTTAGTTTTCCCATTGAACCTTATCCATGGGATCTCCAGTCCGTAAGGTTGGGTATCCACTATATTGATTCTTATTGATTGGGTTTTAAGCCCATTCCCCTAGACAGACAGTACATCTGATCTCTGGTCATTCACTTCGTTAAGGGATCTATGATGTTTTCCTTAGATTTTACGTAATCAATAGAAATAACCCCCGAGGTGATCAACTACCTAACGGATTCATGTCTCCGTCGAATATGATGAGACTTACCGTTATATATATAATTTTGTGCCCTTCCTAGAGCCGACTGACTATCGCAGTGGATCATTACTATCACGACCCAAACCTCGGACCCGTGACTGGTGCCCTACCTGGGCACCCTTCTATTCATACATCATAAGTAAAACACGGAAGATAAATATCACTCATTTTTTTTAAACAAAGGCAAAACCGATAAGGCTATCACCATACATACATACATAACAAAAGGACTTACATCTTTTCAAAGTATAACCCACATACATGACTACAAACCTCTAAGAGTTGGACATAACAACTAGGACGGGACAGGGCCCCGCCATACCCCTGAATGTACATAAATCTACAACAACAGGGACCCATACCAAAAACAAACCTCCGGAGTAAATGGAGCTTCTTCCCCGAGCAGAGATCAAGAGCAAGGATCACCAACCTGTGTACCTAACACCTGCGGGCATGAACGCAAACCCGCGAAGAAGTCGATAACAGTGCAAAGTGTGGAACAGGAATAAGTCTGATAACCAAATCATAACTGTATAAAATAATGATAGGGGCAAGTATAAAAAGTAAATACCAGATCCTACCGTACCATTACAACTCATGAACTTAATCGCACATTATTATCTTTTCCCATTTTCAATAAGAGTTATAATCAAATTCTTACATACATACTTAGGAAAAATCATTAAGTTCATAAACATATCACTTACGTATCTTGCATAACATAATCTGGCCCTTTATGGAAGGACGTCTCATTTTGAAGTTCACTCTGATTATCCATACGTGATAACGTAACCCGACCCATTTACGGGACACGGTGAAATCATAAGAAGTCTTCCCACGAAGGTATACTGCCCGACCCATTCTGAGACGCGGTAAAACCACATACGTCTCCCCATAAAGGTATACTTCCCGGCCCATTCTGGGACGCGGTAAAGTCACATAAGTCTGCCCATAAAGGTATACTGCCCGGCCCATTCTGGGACGCGGTAAAGTCACATAAGTCTGCCCATAAAGGTATATTGTCCGGCCCATTCTGGGACGCGGTAAAGTCACATAAGTTTGCCCATAAAGGTATACTGTCCGGCCCATTCTGGGACGCGTAAAGTCACATGAGTCTGCCCATAAAGGTATACTGTCCGACCCATTCTGGGACGCGGTAAAGTCACATAAGTCTGCCCATAAAGGTATACTTCCCGGCCCATTCTGGGACGCGGTAAAGTCACATAAGTTTGCCCATAAAGGTATACTGCCCGACCCATTCTGGGACGCGGTAAAGTCACATAAGTCTGCCCATAAAGGTATACTGCCCGACCCATTCTGGGACGCGGTAAAGTCACATAACGTAACCCGGCCTATGTGTAGGCTCAGTGTGTCTCATAACATAACCCGACCTATTTGTAGGCTCGGTGTATCTCATAACATAACCCGACCTATTTGCAGGCTCGGTGTGATTTTCCTTACATAACATTTTAAACCACCTTTTCACTTCTTCTTAAGTCGTTATAACAACTTCTCATAAAGCTATTATAACAACCTTTCATTTTAGAGAACTTAAGGCACTTTTATTTCTTATCACATTAGGAAAACTAAACCCAAAAGTACTACGTACATATGTACTTGTAAAAGAATCATGTCACACCTTCTCTTTTAAATCAATAAACTTCTTCTTTTGAAAACTCAAGTTACATTATCTTTTGAAATCAAGCCTCTTAACTTTTGAAATAAATCATGGAAACCATACTTTTTAAATCAAGTCATTCCTTCCTTTAAGAATCAAGTCCCATAACTTGAAAAATAAAGTCTCATAACCTTTTAAGAAGTCAAGGTTCATAGTCTTAAAACTTCATAACATAAACTCTTTAAATTAAGTAACATATACTTTTGTGAGCTGTGAATAGGTTATACTCGTTTATAACGATCTTATTAAAGCAGCTATGATCTAGAAAATGTAATACAATTTTGTCTTATCTTAGTTTCTATGCAGATGGAGAATTCTACTCATTTTAATATAATTGATTGTCGATACATTTTTATTAACGCTGCAATGGCTTGTTCGATACATATTCTCATTAGTGCAGTAAATTAGCAAAGTCAACTCGACTTCAAATACTTCCTAACGACTCTTACCAACATCCCTCATAAGACTTGGTAAGAACTTAGGATAACTTAGACATACCTTTTACATAGAGTAAATCAACATACGTACCTCTTAACTTCTAAGAGTAGAAGAAATCATGAAATAACACCACATGTACATTTCATACGTAGAACATGCCAAAAGAAGGAAGAGGTTCACATACCTCGCGACGACTAGCGACAAGTTGCAAAATGCTCCAAAGTACTTCAACCTTGATAGTTATTCCACCCTTCAAGTAGAATACGCTATACGTAGTACTTTAACCTATAACCACCATAATATGTCTATCAATTCCTGGCCTTTTTAAGGTAGAATAATACTAAGTGTAAAGTCTCTTATTCTACGGAAAATTGGGCAGCATTTCCTTTATTTCTACGTACTTTTCCACCTTTTCAAGGCCCGAAATCAACAACCAATACGCCACATTTAAGGCTCAACAATTCAGCAACTCAAAGGGAATTACACGCCTAACAGGATGTGTAAAATTCTGCCCACAATTTAATATAAGACAGTCCATTTATATTGTCCATTTTTAACCAATTTCTAGGGCCATTCTCGGCCACAACCAATTCAATACAACATAAAGCCCTTTTCAATTATTTTCAATTATTTTCAATCCAAGTCGTTATTCTAACATGTTATATAAGTCATAACCAATTGTAACAACTATATTCCTTTCCTTAAATAACATGCGACGATTATAACTAACAACTTTAATGGATAGCATGCCAATTTTCAGTTTTAATATCTCAACATGATCCAAATCTATATAACATATGCTCACTTATCAACTACTACACCATGTAATCTTCAACTACAATAGCAAGACGGAGATTATTACCTCTTTAAGCCCAAATACAATCCAATACCTAAAGTCGATCCTTAGCAACTTTATATTTCCTCTTCTTGACGTTTCAATCCACTCCAAACAATCCTTAGAAGTTCATAAACAACTTCTCTTCAATTTTCAACTTCAAAGTTGAAGAACACCTTAGGTTTTCATCTTGCGACTAACGTAAAAACATAGTTTTTCCGGGATTTTTATGTTGAGATATCCTTAGAATACCTTTAGGAATCTTGGGTTTGAATATTGGGATTTACGAAGCAAGATTGCAAAAAAAATTGTGTGTAAAAAGGGCTATTGCCGAGAGCAACATTGCACTAGTTCAAGTTTTCTTGAATTTTTCTAAGTGTAGAATTCTAGTCTTGCACTAGTAGTATGTAGATATATATAATACAACCAATGGCTAGGATTAAAACATATGGATGGCTAAGATTGGGTCAATTATATCAAGCTCCCACTTGTCTAGTTGACTTGGTTCATTTTTTTCATCTAACAAGCCCATGTGGAGGGTGACACGTGTCACCCTCCCATTGGTCTAAAATATTTTATTTCCCGAAATTTCCATAATTGGTCAAAATATCGAAAACCTTGTGGGCCCCATAGAAACGTAAAATTTCTCGAGTGGGCCCCACGTGACCAAATCCGAAAATAAAATTCCATCAGTCTCAAATAACAATTTTGGGAACCCAATTCTTACTAACAAACATTTTTCCTTCCCGAGGTTCGGAAAATTTTTTTCCTTAGAAATTTACAACTCTTTCTTTCGTTCAAATTTTTAAAGTCCTGATTCCTTACGTACATTCTCTTAAACATGTCATGGAATTACGGGGTGTAACAATTACAGAAGATATGGGTTTATCCCAACATGGGACATCCTCTAGAAAACCATGAAGCCATTCAGCTTACGGATGAGTCTTCCCAATTTATTGACTGTATACGCGATATCAGGTCAAATGCAGTTTGTGATATACATCAGACTCCCAATCACCTATGCTTATCGCTCTTGGCATACGGGCACACCAAGATATTTGTCAATCTTTTGACTTCTATCCAATAGTGTCGTTACTGGTGAACTGTCGAACATCTCAAATTTCTTTAGCACATCCTTGATGTAGTGAGATTGAGACGAGACCAATCCGTTAGTTGTTTTAGATATCTTGATCCCTAAGATAACATCTACGACACCCACATCTTTCATGTCAAAAAATTATTTTTTTAGCACATTCTTAGTCTCTAGGATTGCCCTAGGACTGCACCCAGTGATCAACATGTCGTTTACATAGAGGAATGTTATGCCTAATGAATCGGTCATTACTTATGCCTAATGAATCGGTCATTTCCTCTTCATGTAAACACACTCGTCACACTTGTTAATAGAGACCCCTTTCGATAGTAGGGTACTATCAAATTTCTCATGTCATTGTTTAGGGCCTGTTTCAGCCTGTACAATGATTTGACAAGCAGACAGACCTTTATCTCTTGTTCTGGAACCACATACCCCTCTAGTTGGTCTATGTATATTTCTCCTTCCAAATCATCATTTAAGAAGACCATCTCGACATTCATTTGATGTATTTCAAGATCTCGCAAAGCGGCGATAGTTGTGAACATACGTATGGATGTCTTAGATTTGTACTTGTCTATAGACCCATTGGCATTGTTGGTTCTCAACTTTTGTTTTATGGCGCTTAGATGCTTTAGAAGCTTCGTCTTTACTTTTAAGTAAGTAAAGGTAGCACAGCCTTGTGCCATCATCCAAGTCACAAAGTACTTGTTCCCCCCTCTAGCTTGAGTGAACTTCAAAACACATATGTTGATGTGTGTGAGCTCTAGAGGAGCGGTTTTCTTTCGACGGATCTAAGGGGACTTTTTGGAGAGTCTTTGCCTCTATGCCCACCTCACACTTATGTTGAGAGTTTATGTCGATAGACAGCAATGATTCCAACTTTACCAATCTTAATATAGATTGATAGTTAACACATCTAATTTATGGTGCCATAAATTAGAAGACACAAACAGGTAAAAGGAAGACTTAGTTTTATTGATAATAGAAGGTAGTACGAGTACAGTATTTTCCTTAAAGAGGCCTTCACAGGCGAAACCCCTTTCTAAGTAGACGACATTATAGGTGTAATATTAACCTTAAGGAGGCCTTCACATGCGAAGCCCATTCCTACAAATGTTCCGTTTTTAGTGATTACAAACTTATTAGCCTCTAGCACTAGTCTAAAACCAACATTCACTAATAAATTTCCAGAAATTAGATTTCGTCGAATTTCTGAGACATGCATCACTTCTTTGAGAATCAGCTCCTTTCTGGACGTTATCTTAAGGATTACCTTTCCTACCCCCAGCACCTATGAAGAAGAGTTTTTGCCCATGAACAACTTCTTATCTGTGACTGGTGTATACGTGGAAAAGACGTCTTTATTGGAACAAATGTGACGGGTAGCACCCGTGTCCAACCACCATTACGTCGGATTCGCAACAAGGTTTGCTTCTAGCACCATTGCTGAGAATTCTTCAAACATATCATCTAGGAGCGTGTCTTCGACGATGTTTATCTTATCATTGCCTTTGGCCATATGACCAACTTTACAACAATAGTTGCATGTTCCTTTAAACTTTTCAGTTGTTTGAGACTAGTCATCCTTCTGGAACTTCCGCTTTTTTCTTGGGTTCCCTTTGACTTTCGTCAGATTTGCCTTATCCTCAGCGGGTTGTTTCCCCTTTGGCATGACCTTCTTATTGTCCTCTTGAATCTGGAGTTTAACAATAAGTTCGTCTAAGGCCATCTCCTTCATTTTGAGTTTCAAGTAATTCATAAACTCATTCAACGAGGGAGGAAACTTCTCGATTAACGCCCCAACCAAGAATTGCTCGTTGGGCTTCAGTTCTTCCAAGTATAGGTGATATAGAATCATTTGAAATTCCTGGACTTGGGATGACACACTTTTGTTGTCCACCATTTGAAATTTCAGAAATTTCCCAATGATGAACTTTTTACTACCCGCATCCTGGTTGTTGTACTTCTTTTGTAGTTTGTCCCACAACTTCTTGGCAGTTTTAGCGGTACAATATATCGTGTAGAGAGGATCAGACAAACTGTTTATAATGTAGTTCATGCACATGAAATCACTGTGTTTCCATGCCTCATGAACCATATTCATATCGCCATCAACATGGTTACCTTGGCCCCCTCCCGCCAAATCATTTGGTTGAGGGTACATGTCTTCCTCAACTTATGGAGGGTCTTCGGTTAGGAAACACTTTAGTCCCATAACCGTCAGGAAAAACAACATCTTTTGTTGCCATCTCTTGAAATGTGCACCCATAAACTTCTCGGGACGTTCATGGTGAAAACCAGTTGGAGCAGGAGCACTCCCTTGACCAGTAGCAAAGGCGTTGGAACACCTTGAGCAGTACCATAGGCGCTGTGAATACCTTGAGCAGCAGCATAGACATTGTGAACACCTTGAGGAGCAGGGGGGCACTAGTTGTGCCAAACGCAGCAGGTTGGAAGACATTTGGAATGCCTGGATTAGTGGGGGAGTAGGCAGAGTCATTGCCTTGAAGAGTGTCGTTATTCATATCGTTGAATTGACCCTCAACAGACATTGTTGTTGTTGTAACAACGAATATTATCTTAATCTTGTTGGAATTATGGTGTGTAAAACAAGGAAATGGGAATGTAACAACAACAATAACTAGGTTAGAAATCTGAAAATCAACAATATAATTGGCTTGCTGAGTCGAACGAATTCTCGATCTATCCTTAAGATAATATTGCCCCGTATATCCTTTCAAGGTTGTAATGACAACTTATCTCTCAAGATAAAACAACAATCAAGCAAACGAGCAAAGGGAACTCAAGTGTTTGCTTAGGAAGAAAAATCTTTGAATGTTTGGTTGCAAGAGAGGAAGAACAATTTTCAGAAAATTGTTAAGTATAGACTGTCAAGTGTAAGGTATTTCTGCAAATGAGCCAAAGGCTTCATTTTATAGTGTTGAGAAGAGGATCTTCCATTACTAATAATGGCCTTGAATGACCATGTAATAGCCATGAATAAGGAGTTACAATTCAGTCAAATAATGGATGAATTCATGAGCAAAATAATGGAGTTTTAATGCTCCAAAGTCAACCCAAAAATCACCTTTAATTCTCTTCCAACGTTCTGAAACTGCCGCGGCCCTGCAGGTTGGCGCCGCGGCGCTGGCTGGTGGCTCCGCGGTGCCGAGGCAGTTCCTGTGGTGTTGCGGCCCGTTTCCGACTAGTTTTGACATTCACACTTTGTACATTTCTTCCTTCATTTACCAACGTGAAACCAACGTCATTTGGTCAATAACCGTCTATTATCTTACGTCTCAAACAATTCGTATACGTACCAATATCTCTTCAATTTAAGGAAATTATGATCCTTGACACTATATGTGCACGTGTGTGGAAACAACGTCCGACATGCAGGACCCCAATTGTTCGATTCATAATTAATAGGATTAACTTTATTTCACGTTTAATAAATATTTCCAACATTAAAGAGCATCAAATTAAATATTATTTTGATTGAATGGTTCAATAGACTCTACCCAATCGTTCATATATTCATCATAAAATTAAATGAAAAAGAATTAAACTAACAAATAATTTCAATACTCTAGTTTGGTTTCCATTTGTCACTTGGAAACTAAAATTATAATTTCATCTTCGATCCGATATTACTTTCCTCATATGTTCTTTCATTCAACTTTTCAGACTTTTTTTTAAAATTAATTTTTTAAAATTGATGAGCACAAATCATTTTTCTTATTTATATGGATTTGGGAAGGGGGTAGGGAATTTAAACGATAAAATTTACAGGCTGAAATTAATGATGATATTAATGAGTACCAAAATATGTGGGGAGATTGATATTGCATACCAAAATTAAAGAGTACTTTCCAAAATGCTTGTTAAATTAATCTAATCTTAACCTTTAAACTTTATACTAAACAATTATGACTCATCTAAATGTGTACTTGAGGAAATGGAGAAAAAAATACAATGAAGAGGAGTATTATTCATGATTGGTAATTACAAAAGTCCCCATATATGACGTTAATTTCTAGTTGTGACTTGTCAATCATATTTTGAGGTATGAATTATTATTCATGATTGGTAATTACTTAGAATCTGATTGAAGAAAAATAGGCTTTTTCATTGATATATGAAATTTATTAACTTACCTTCCTGTCTTTAAAAATTGAGACATTCTGACTATCTGAATTTGATTATCATGCCAAATACTCACATCTTCAACTTACCTTCTTGGCTTTAGAAGTCAAAAATAAACTACATTTGTTGCTATATATATATATATGTTCTCCCTAAGACAACATATATCATTCAATCAGAGAAACAAAAGTAAACAAGCATGGCTAGTAGCAAAGTCGGTGTTGTCCTCATTCTCGTACTCATGTGTGGTACACCTTTTGTTTTGCCTAATATATATCTTCCTTCTTTCATTCAATAAGAAGTTAATATGGATTATCTTTTTGTTTATTGTATTTGAAACAGTTTTCCTACTAGAAATCAATTATGTGGAATCTGTGAAAGTTATGGGTTGTCCTGCGACTTGTGACCCGAATGTAGATTTCGTGATATGTCCATCTTCAGGACACAAGAAAGTACTACGTCCAGCATGTATCAACTGTTGCATAGCACGAAAGGACTGCAAACTTTTCAGAAAAGATGGGTCTTTAATATGTAGTGGGGGTAAAAACCTTTGATATTTCTCAAAGAGATGTATTACTAAATTTCCAATAAATTATGATCATATAGAATCAATGTAATATTATCTGCTCCCACTCCTGCTTCAAATTTTTAAATGATTTACATTGTTGAATGCTAACTTATTTTCTATCAATTCCTTGTTAGTACTTTTTTTCCCTTTTTAGTGGTGCTTTCTCTTTTTTCCCATCTTCAGAAGAATAAAGCATAGGTATTTAGTGTTAGAATTTTATGAAAGATAACTATCTCGATTTCATAGAGAAATTTATATAGAATCTTTGAAGAATCTTTCCGAGGAGGAAGAGGAACGGAGGCGTGAAAAAAGAGCTCGCGCCTCAGCTAAAGGAAAAGAGCCATACAATGAATAAGGCAAGGTAAGCACTCGGTCATTGCAGGGCTTGACCACTCATGCTCATCTCGATAAGAAGACTAGACTTCGTTCGCTAGGGTAGCTGATAGCTAGCTTAGGCAGAATCGGAAACAGACTTGAAAACGGAACCCTTTCTCTAGCGGCCTCTTGGCTTCTTTCTTATACAAATTATAGACCCGCTTCTGATTAGGAGAGTCGTTTTTCTAGTTTCAAAGGAATTTATTTTTTTTAGAGAAATATTTTCGGAAAATTATGACCTACCAAACACTGATGAAATGTTTTCCTCCATACCAAAAGTCCATATTAATTTCTATATTTGAGCCTGTTGATGAGAAAATCAGTGGTCTTTATAACTTTCAGTATTGGGGTTCCATTATATCGAAATTGATCAACGTGAAGTAAATAGAACAGAACTAGTAAATCGAAGGTTAAATATTGATTTATACTTAAATGAGTATCTATTGGAAATTGGCAATTCTAATGAGAAAGCAATAACAAGGAAAAAAAGTATAAGGAATGACCTTTAATTTTCACTTGTGAAATGAAGCAATCATACATAAGAAGTATAATTAAGGAGTATTTATGAGGCAAAGTGTGAATTCACTCGACAGAAGAACAAAGGAACAAACATTATTCAATTCTCTACATTATCAATAGTTCATTTAAATTAGTAATTTAACTATGAAAAACAGAGTTGGACCTCTCAAAAGGTATAATTGAGTAAACATTAGTCTTGTTGATGTCACTTAATAATCACTTTTCTTTTTTTACAAAAGTCACTTAATTATTTTTTCTAAAACAAAAGTCACTTACCTTTGAGCAACTAGCACAAAAATCACTAAAACCACTTTTCCTTAAATAATTTATTGTTTACTCTCTTTTTTTTTTTTAATTAAAAAAGTTCAATCCGACTCAATCCGATCCCACCCAAAATCATATGAAAAAAAGTAAATAACTCATTGTTCTATCAGTTGTCTATATACTGTTTTTATGCTTTCATAATTGCCTTTTTCTAGCCAAGAGGCCATGTATATATTTTTGTTTAAGATCTCCAACACATAGTACAATTGCTGTAGAATGTAGCATATGGAGTAAAGCCATCATCTCATATTAGGATAATTGGGATAAAATATTTACTCACAGAAGTTTCATATGTCAGTCACTACAACAAATCGCCTCAAAGAGGACAATTTTTTTAAACCAAAAAGGGCGACTTCAAAATGCATTGTTAGTTAGTACCATCACCCTTTTTAATTTCACCAAAGGTCAAGTCGCCCCTTTTGGTCCGAATCAAAAGGGGCGACTTGAAAGAGTCGCCCTTTTTGGTCCTCACTAAAAAGGGCGACTTCAAATCGCCCCCTTTGGTTAGGACAAAAATGGACGACTTTTTCAAGTCGCCCCTTTTGATTCGTCACAAGTTTTGAAGAATTTGAACCTATATTATAGCTAAGTTGCTATTTACCTAGTACGGAAACCAAACTTTCTTGAAAATTTTACTAAGTGATGGAAATAGGTACAAGAAGATTTAGGAAAAAGTAGATTCAGTGTTTCACTCACATTTACATCAAAAAGAATTATGGTAGTGAAAGATGAATTTTAGGAATTAATACTGGGCTCAGTATTTGACAATAGAATCGAGCTTGAAATAGATATTGTTGGGTCCCGTGGGTTAATACTATGGTTTAAATAAAATCAAATAATAAAGTAGAACTGAACGTATGCAGAAACAGTGTCAAATGTCAGCTATAATGTCATCTGACATAAGTTGTGACATTTGGATATAAACAGAAAACCTTTGAAATAATTAAAGTGCAGCGGAAAAAGATAAAGAACACAAAGGTTTAATTTTCATAGGTTATATATTAATATAAATCATGATGGTCAATGACCAAAGGTATATATATATATATATATATATATATATATATATATATATATATATATATATATATACAATTGTATATATTCCTTCTCTTACAAGATTTACAAGATGATACAAAAGGAATAAAAAAGGTTAAGTCGCAGATGACTTATGTCTGAAAAATCTATCTAAATAGAAGTGATCAACACCTCATTACACTTGCTTCAATGAAAGAACAAATCTAGAATCTAAAGAGCAATTATAATGTCGGACAGAATGTCGTCACAAATACAGTCAACACAACAATTCAGTCTACTTGATCGATATTTGTGGAGATCTCTCTATATCGTTTTCACTCTGAAATTTTGGATATTGAATCCTTGAAGTGACCTCTCTATTTATAGTAGAGAGTTCCCTTGAAAGACTCCTCAACAGGTTGTGGAAGTTGAGCTGAAAAGGGGCACGTGAGGCAGTAGCTTAAGGCACGAAATTCTCCAACTATTTCTTCCTCATCTTGCTCCTTAAGTTATGATCCTCTTGGACTTGGTCTTCCTCATTTGTAATCAGCTCCAAATACTCCTTGCCAAGTCAATTTGTCATGTGATAAAAAAATTACACTTTCCTGAAATCTGTCCGTGAAGATAGGCAAAACAGTTACCAGAATGTCGTCCCGAATGTCAAGACATTTGGTCCAATATTTTTTGATTTTAACTTGGCTCTGAAAATGATATGTTAGAAAATATGTCATGACACAAAACCTAACATTAACAATCTCCCCTTTTTGCCTTTCTTCACAAAACCTAATTGAATAAGTGCAAGTGACCTATAGCGACGGCAAGTACACACACATGCTCCCCCTCAACCTGTGATGGTATATAAAAACAAAGCATATACAATATACACAAAAACTGTTAGTGAAAAGTGGACATCCTTGATAGTATTCACATAATCATCATCCATAGAACTTTACAACCCAAAATAAATAGTATCAAAGATTGTCTTAAAAAACATCCCAATGTTAAAACACAGCTGAATAGAACATTCGGCCTTAGCCATCATTCAACACCATGGTCAGCAGTAAAAATTCAGCCAGCAGTGTCTCGGCAGCAACATAGCAACATCAGCAGCAGTCTCTGGGAGTCAATCAAAAGTAGTAGATTCCAGCATTTTTCAACTTCAGTCGACACCTTACTGCCTAGCTCCCCCTGCACCAGTACCGGAGCCACGAGCAGCTGCAACTTTGCTAGTCTCGACTTCCTCATCTTCTATCTCCCCCTACACATCATCTTTTTCCTGCCCAACAGCATCTTCTGTCTCCCCCTGCACAACATTTTCTCCTCTTTTTTGGGAAGAAAGCAATGAGAAAAGATGATCTCTAGCTTGAACCAGAGCTTGTTTCATACTATCAACTTCAAATAGTTGTTCATTGATTTTGGCAATCGGTCGCACAATCCAATCAGCAGACATAGGAGACTGGACTGATTCAGTGTTGTAAAAAATATTAGGTACATTTTTGTCAACATTCATCTTTCTGTCTTCCAACTTCCAGGGTAAATCTATGATTCTGTCTTTGCTTTTCAGAATTGTCCTATTCACAGTGTATATCTCTGGTGTTTTCCCAAATTTGTCCTTGGTCTTTGGTTTAAAACTTTGTTTGGTAAGGACTTTGAAGATTAAACAGGAAAAGGGTAGGATTAGATTGGATTCGTTTTTAGCTAAGTTGACTATTTGATTGAAGATTGTTTTGCCCAAGTCAACTTTTAAACCTTTTCCAATTCTATACAATAGGAAGGCTTGTTCTGAAGTAACAATAGACTCGTTCATCGAAGGAAGCCAATTATGAACATCAAGCTTATGTAGGGTAGAAAATAAGACAGTCAATTTTGAGGCAGGGCACCGAGAGGTCCATTTCGTGATTATACCTCCAGTGAGATACTCAATAACTTTATCTTTATTATTCATTGTAGGGTCAGTCTTCTTATAATTCTCTATGACATATAGATCCAAACATTGGTTGATTACATCAGGTGTGAGTTGATACATCCTATTATAGAAGTATACTTTCCCAAAATATTTTGAGTTGGTATTTCCAATAACAGGTTCTAAGTTGGCATAGAATAACCTGATTATTTCATCAATGTAAGACCTTTTGTTTGTGACTGATCCAAGGAGATGTCTGTGATTAAGGAACTCTACAAGGCCATATTCTGAACATGAAGTAATGTCTAATGCTTTTTCAGACTTTACAATTCTATTTTTATACCAAGCCCAATTTTTGGAAGCAACACTTGAATAAAATTTCCCAGAGAAAAAGATTACCTCTTTATCAGATTCCGAATCTGATTTTGTTCTACTAGAGGAGACTGGTGAGTGAGTTTGTTCAAGAGTTGACTGAAATGTTGTTTGTGATGTTGTGACATTTCGGGCAACATCTGGTTCAACACTTGACTTTGGAGATTGTTGAACTATTTTCGGACAAAATTTCTTCAATGGTGTTTCGTCCGGAATCTCACTATCTTCAGATGATATCACCACAATTGAAATAAGGGGCTTAGAATGAGATGGTGATGCTGGGGTTTCTATTTGTTGTTCAGCTGAAGGCGTCTTCTCGGCATTACTTCCAAAAGACCAATCAAAATCTGAATCATCCCAGTCATAATTAGGGCATGGAGGAACCGGAACCTCTTCCTCAATCTTCGATTTCTTTGTCGCTGGTTGTGCTTCAACATCCCTTTCACAGATTCTTGTTGACCTCCTTGTTGGAAACTTGGAGGTCCCTTCACGCTTGCCCAAACACGACATATCTGGAGTTGCGTCCAGGTCGATTGGGTTATCATTATCTCCACGGTAACTGATTCCAAGAGGTTCTTGATGAACACTTAGTACAATGTTAGTGCACTGAGGAGGACTTGTGCTCATTGGGGTGCTTTAAAAAATGTTAGGAAACATTTTCTTTGACATTGGGGAAATATCCATGGGCGAAAACTGTGAAGAAGATGAAGGGATTTTAGGGTTTTTGAGGGTTTTGGAAGATGGAGTGTTTGAAAAAAAGAATCCATCGTTGGTGTTTAAACCGAGATGATGTGATGATTTTCTCCCTTTTTTTTATTTTTCGGAAAAAAAACTCGACAAGACAGAATACAAAATGAAGATGAAATTATATACTTGGCAAAATATTATTATTTTCAGATTTTAAGAGTTTGTATTGTATTCCAATACTTGTTCTTAAAATTTGGAGTTTTAACAGATAAACATCAAGATTAGATCATTATCAACAAAGGCATTAAAATATGTTCAAAACCAACCGCACACAGTAGGAAAAAGTATAATTGAATTTTCAAAAATCAGTTACACACTGTATCCTAACAAATATCAGTATCTGAGAATGTCAACAGTAATGTTAGCAACATTTTGAACAACACAAGTATCATAATCTCTAAAGAACATTTGCATTTCGGTAATAAATCAAGACACGTTTCATATATGATTTTATGAGTTCAATCTTCAGACCAATGTAACATTTTCCCATTGAGTCCTAGATCTAATCATAAAACACATACGAAATTTATTTTTCTTGTCAAAAAAACAAGAATACTTATGTAGCATCCTCATAATTTCTTTTTATTAAGCACTTTGATACTCCTATAGTATAGGAACTGTATCAATTTCCAAGGGTTTTGCCCAATTTTCACAATTGCCGAGATTTACAAAGGCTTTGCCTTATTTTGATACTCCCTTTTTATGATATCTAATATCATCGCAGAGAACGGTATCACATTAAACTCATGTTATTATTTGAAAACCATACCTGAATGAGAAAAAGTTAGACATAACAAAATACTGAAAATCAGATTATGATATTACAAGAGTAAATGTCACTCGAAATGTTAGAGACATTTCAGACGACATTTGCCCAACAGTGCTGAATTCATAAAGTACAGAGACCAAGAGAGCTTTTCAAACTGGAAAATCTCTCATGATCTAAAACTTTTGTAAAGATATCAGCTAGTTGATGAAGTGTGTCAACATAATCAATTTGTACTAGCTGTTTTCAACCAAATCTCTCAAAAAATGATGTCTAATATCTATATGTTTTGTACGAGAGTGTTGAACTGGATTTTTTGAAATGTTGATGGCACTCATATTATCACAATACAAAACTAAGATATTATTTGAAAAACCATAGTCGTCTAACATGTGTCTTAACCATATTAATTGAGAACAACAACTCCAGCTGCTACATATTCAGATTCAGCAATTAAGAGTGAAACAGAGTTTTATTTGCGACTATACCAAGAAACTAAATTATTGTCAAGGTAAAAACATCATCCACTTGTACTCTTTCTGTCCTCCATATCACCAGCCCAATCTGAATCACTATATCCTATCAAATTAGGATTAGTGTCTTTGAAATACCAAATTCCCAACTCACATGTGTCGGAAACATATCTGATGACACATTTTATGACATTTAAGTGGGAGCTTTTGGGACAGGCTTGGAATCGAGCACACACACATACACTAAATATTAGATCAGGATGACTCGCGGTGAAATACAAGAGACTACCTATCATAGAACGATACAAAGTTGGGTCGACATTTTACCCAACATCATCTTTGCATATAGTCTATGTTGATCCCATTGGAGTCCTCATATGTTTAGCATTCTCCAATCCAAGCTTCTTGACCAAATTCTTGGCATACTTACTCTAGGAGATGAAGATTCTCTCCTCATGTTGCTTTATCTGCAAGCCTAAGAAAAAGGTTAATTTCCCTATCATGCTCATCTCAAAGGTTGAGGACATAGCTTTGACAAATGTCTTAAGATGAGACTGTGAAGTCGAACCAAAAACTATGTCATCTACATAGATTTGAGCAATGACCATATCTAATCCGTGGTATTTTATAAACAAAGTACAGTCAGCTACACCACGTTTGAAACCAAATTCAAGAAGAAACTGAGTTAAACGACCATACCATGCACGGGGAGCTTGTTTTAATCCATACAAGGCCTTTTCAGCTTGTATACAAATTGTGGATGGTGGGGATCTTCGAATCCTTTAGGTTGTTCAACATACACTTCCTTATCAATATATTCATTCAAGGATCTTCGAATCATTTAGGTTGTTCAAATACACTTCCTTATCAATATATCCATTCAAGAAAGCACATTTTACATCCATTTGATGGAGAGTGATCTTCAAACAACAAGCTATGGCAAGCAACAATCTAATTGACTCAATTCTAGCAACTGGAGCGAAGGTTTCATCATAGTCAATCCCTTCAACTTGAGAGTATCCTTGAGCAACTAGTCTAGCCTTATTTCTCACAACAGTTCCAGATTCATCTGATTTGTTTTTAAAGATCCATTTAGTTCCAATAACATTAGTATCATTGGGCCGAGGAACTAAATCCCAAACTTCATTTTTGGTGAACTGTTCTAATTCTTCTTGCATAGCTTGTATCCACCAACTATCCTTGAGTGCTTCATTGACATTCTTTGGTTCCAATGTAGATACATAACAAGAATGACTTACCTTATGATATACGGTGGACATGCACGCATATTTCACCATATCTCGATAATTCTATAGTTCCTTCCTTCTTGTTCTAACATCTTCGAACACCTCTCCTATTACTTGTTCTGTAGGATGATTTCTCCTAATCCTGGTGAGAGATCCATGCGTACTGGGTCTCGCAATTCAGCCTCTGATTCCTCATCCACACCTTCTGTGCTCTCAGTTTCTGCTTCAGGTGTTGCTGCAAATGTCGTGACATTTGGAGCAACATCTGGATTTTCTGCATTCTGCGCATCTTCCACTATTATGATAACATCATCTACTGGTTTATTTCATGTAAGCTCAGTAGAATCATCAAAGACAATGTTAACAGATTCTTGTACGGTTTTGGTTCAAAGATTATAAACTCGGTAAGCATGACTATTTTGAGAGTAGCCTACAAAGATTCACTTATCACTTTTAGATTCAAATTTAGCTAGGTGATCTCTATTATTAAGGACATAACACATACACCCAAACACATGAAAGTAGCGCAAATTGGGTTTCTTTCCATTCAAAAGCTCATAGGGTGTCATTTTAGTTTCAGGCCTAAGATAGACTCTATTCGTGATGTGCCTTGCAGTATTTAGAGCTTCTGCCCAAAAATGTTTTGACAACTTCTTAGAATTCAACATGACTCTAGACATCTCTTGTAAAGTCATATTCTTCCTCTCTGCTACACCATTTTGCTGTGGGGTTTTGGGAGCAGAAAACTCATGGAAAATACATTTTTTTCTCACAAAATGTAGAAAACTGACTATTCTCAAATTATTCTCCATGGTCGGATCTAATCCGAAAAATAGAAGAATGATGTAGATTTCTTATTCTAGAGTGTAGTACCTTGAACATGCCAAACGTTTGAGACTTTTCCTTCAAAAAGAATATCCAAGAATACCTGGAAAAGTCATCCACAATCACATATGAGTACCTCATGCCTCTTAGGCCGTCTACCTCGATTGGACTCATAAGATCCATGTGCAAAAACTGAAAACAGACGTACCTAAATGTTGTCCGTCATTTTGGACAACATTGTGGGAGACACATGTTTGCTTACCTTTGAGACAATCTTCACAAACCACTGTTTTATCCTTAGGACTTAGATTAGGGATGCCTCTTACTTCCTCATAAGAAATTAATCTTTTAAGGTTGTGGAAATTAACGTGCCCTAATTTTTTATTCCACAAAGTCGTGTCGTCGGTCCTAACACTATTGCAAATCTCTTGTTCTCCAACAAGATAACAATTATCTCTCGTTCTTGTACCTGTCATTACACATTGGTTAGTTTCATTAGTAATTGTACAAACATACTTGTTAAATTTTACCTCTAGATCGTCATCACACTTGACTTATACTAACTAGATTGGCCATCAAACCGTTAACATGCAAGACATTTTTCAGTGCTGGAACTCCAGGAATACTCAAGGTTCCTCTTCCTATGATTTTACTATTTCCTCCACCTCCGTATGTGACATTACCTCTACTAAGAGTTTCGTAGTTCTTTAGACACTCTTTTGTCTTCGTCATGTGTCGAGAACATCCACTGTCGAAGTACCACGATCCTGAAATGTTAGTTCTCAACGCAGTAATAGCTACATTACATCTCACATTCATACTGGGAATCCAGACCTTCTTTACTTTTTTCATGTTTCTCGATTCTGAAAAACTGCCTCGAGTGCTGTCTGGAATGTTGGACAGCATTTTCGACGACATTCTGCTCCTGGACTTCTGTAGTTTAAAGCAGTAAAGTTTTAAATGGACAGACTTGTTACAGTGATGACACATAAAATTCCTCTTTTTTATGAAGTCCATTTTCTCATTTTTATCAAACAAGCTGGAGCATATTGCATTAATGGAGTTCTTGTTTCCCAAACCTGCATGTTGTGGTTGACTAACACTTAGGATTTCATCTAGTTTGGAAGTACCGGTGTTGAGCTTTCGGAAGGTAGCTTCGGCCAGATCCAACTTAGCATCGATCTTACCAAATTCAAGATCCTTTTTGATAAGAGTAACCTCTAGTCGGGTTATTGTGCCTTTCAAACCTGCATTCTCAAGAGTTAAAGTTTTTGCCTTTGAGTCAAGTTTTTTGATTCAACAATTAAGTCCTTGCAAAGTTTTTGCAATTCTTTAATCATGTCGTCCTTCGAGTCGACTTGATTCTCAGAGTCAGATTCACAGTTAGACATAAAACCACTAAAGCAGTTAACATCTGAATAGTTAAAAAATTCATACCTGTCGGATGTTACTGGTCCTGCAGATGTCATCGCTGATGTTGCCGAAAATGTGACATTCGGAACTACACAGTCAGCGACATTTTCATCATCTGACAGTGATTGTTCGAAAACAGTGGCCAGCATAGGTTGTGACTCCATTTCTGGATCCTCTTCTTCTTCGCCTTCATCATCACTTAGAGAAACCCATAGACTCTTCCTAAATTTTCTTAAAGTGTTTGCACACTCGTTGGCATAATGGCCCCATCCCGAGAAAATATGGCATTGTATACTTTCAAGTTGCTTGGGATCGAACTTGGTACGTTCTAAGCTGGTCCTCCTAAGTTGATTTCCTTTTTGTGCTATAGGAAGGGTTTTAGTGAACCGTGGATTGAAGTTTTGACTTTGGTGCTCTTTGGGTTTAGTTTTATTTTTATCACCGTTGAACCTTCTTAACACCGTATTGAATTTTCGAGTGAGAAGGGCAATGTTAGCACCATCCCCGATTTCTTCAAGATATTCATCCTCTTCATTGACTTGTATCTCCAAGGATTTTGCTTGAAGTGTAACATTTTTTCCTCTACACAATGTCCTTTGGTTTTTCATATTCATCTCATAAGTTTTCATAATGCTCATTAGCGTATGGAGGTCTATTGTAGCAAGGTTGTGGGCTTCTTCAATCGCACATATCTTAATATTGAACTTTTCAGGAAGAGATCGAAGTGCCTTTTCAACAAGTTGATTGTTGGTCAGTGGAGATCCAAGTACTTGACATTCGTTAGAAATGTCGATCAACTTTTCAAAATAAGTTTTGATATCCCCCGTCTCTTCCATCCTCAAACGTTCGTATTTACTCATGAGCATGCGGAGCTTCGTTCGATGAATATTTGAGCTACCTTCACAATGAGTTTGTAGGGTATCCCAAGCATCCTTGGCTGTGGAGAAATTTTGGATAAGTTTGAACATATAGAGATCTACCCATTCAAAAATAGCATTTAGAGCCTTTTCATTGAAGCCTGTACTATTGGTTTCTTCCACACTCCATTCGGCCTCAGGCTTAGGTAATATGTCGTCTTCCTCGTCCGGTGGGAGCATAGGAATAATATATCCATTTGTAATAGATCTTCATGCTCTCACATCAATGGATTTGATATGAGAACGTAGGTGAATTTTCCAATAAGGATAATTTGATCCGTCTAAAATATGAAGTCTACCAATATTTGGATTTGCCGGATCCATAGTTAAAGTAAAAGGACCTTAGCACTTATTATGTTAAGTGTCGGCTTTGATACCGCTTGTTGGGTCCCGTGGATTAATATTATGGTTTAAATAAAATCAAACAACAAAGTAGAACTGAACGTATGCAGAAACAGTGTCAAATGTCAACTAAAATGTCGTCTGACATAAGTTGTGACATTTGGATAAAAACAGAAAACCTTTGAAATAATTAAAGTGCAGCGGAAATAGATAAAGAACACAAAGGTTTAATTGTATATATTCATTCTCTTACAAGATTTACAAGATGATACAAAATAAAAAGGTTAAGTCGCAGATGACTTATACCTGAAAAATTTATCTAAATAAAAGTGATCAACACCTCATTACAATTGCTTCAATGAAAGAACAAATCTAGAATCTAAAGAGCAATTATAATGTCGGACAGAATGTCATCACAAATACAGACAACACAACGATCCAGTCTACTTGATCGATATTTGTGGAGATCTCTCTTTATCGTTTTCACACTGAAATCTTGAATATTGAATCCTTGAAGTGACATCTCTATTTATAGTAGAGAGTTCCCTTGAAAGACTCCTCAACAGGTTGTGGAAGTTGAGCTGAAAAGGGGCACGTGAGGCAGTAGCTTGATCGGTGTATTTTATATACACCTTTTGAGTCATTTTTAGTTAGTATTTTGTCCATTTTTGTACAAATACGTGTCGTCTTAGGATAGATTTTCTTTCTTTTGAGTCAAATTGGTTAAAGTGGCTCAATGGCGGAAAAGGAGCAAAAAGAGGGCAGAAACGGAGGTTCCAGAGCTCGAAAAACGAGAAAGTGACGAACCAGCGCAAACAGTCGTGGCACACGCCTAGACAGCAGAGTCGAGGCCGCGCGCCTAATCTTCGTGAGGATCAGAGTTACAGCCATGCGCCATTCTGGGCAGGGCGCCGAAGCGGGAAAAATCAGATTTTCGAAAGACAATGGGCCAGGCCTGAAGGAAAACCCGGCACCTCATTTTTGAAACTATAAAAGGAGAACCCTAGAGCATATTTGAGGGTTCCCCTTCTTGGCAAATCACATCACTTCTTGGGATTCAAGATTGGAGACCTTTCTTTAGTAATTTCTTGTTCTTCTTTTACTTTATTTTCAGTTTATGTTGGATATTGAATTAGTTCTTGTCATGTCTATGGCTAGGAACTAATTCTAATATAGGGCTTTCCATGTCAATTCACTTGAACCTTATATTTATGAATTAATGCATGTTTGTGGTTTTTCTTCTTATTGTTGAGATTTATCCAATATATGTTTTGATTGCTTGGTAATTACTTGATCATTAATTATCATAACTTATATGATTTCTAACCGAAATCCGAAAGGGGAGGTTGTGAATATGCTGTAGTTGGGTAAACATAGGTTGAATCGCGGACGAAAGTACCCCGATTACTTGTGTAGTATTAATAGGTTTCTGGACTTAATCCTCCTCTAGAGTCAATCTTATCACCGAAAGGTAGAAAGGTGCTGTACTGGGGTTGAGTGTTTATATAGCCTTAACAGAGTATAAAACGGCTTAGTAAACCTGCTATCTCAAAATAGAAGAAGAACCATCTTTAATTGCATTAATAAGTAAGTTAAGCGGATAGTTGAGGAGATTTGGAAGCCCTATTTCCATCATTACTGAGTAAAACAACATAGTTAATTAGTTTTCATAATTAGAATCATAAACAACAAATCAATTATCGGTCACCAAATAGATAACAAAGAATAGAATTTGGTACTTGAGCACTAATCCCTGAGGACGATAACTCGGTCTTCTAAGACTATATTACTTGACACGACACGTGCACTTGCGTTTAAGTGTGTGCATAAATCGCGCATCAAGTTTTTGGCGCCGTTGCCGGGGATTGGCGTAGTTCAATATCAATTTTATCTATTCTTAATTTCTAATTTGGTTTTTATTTTTATTTTTTTTATTTATTGTTTTTATTTTTATTTTGTGAAAACCAGTGTGCCGTGATCCGTTTGTTTGTTTTTGATCTGTTTCAGGCACCCAATTTATGCGAAGGAGAAGAGGATCAGACACTCTTGTTCCCTTCAATCCAGAAATTGAGAAGACTTGTAAACAGAACAGAAGGAACCAAAGAGTTTCGGCTTTAATAGAGATGGAAGGCGTACAAAACAACAATGTGCTGAACGAGGGGTTAGATGATCATCAACCTAACATGAGAATGCCTCGGAGAGTGCCGATAGATGTAGAAGAGAGAGTCCAAGTCCAAGCCGAAAGAAGCTTGGGAGATTATGTGTTGCCACGGGTGAATGAAGCACAAACTTGTATTAGGCTCCCAGCAATAGGAGCAAATAATTTTGAGATCAAGCCAACAATTCTAAGTAAGGTGCAGAATACGGTTCAGTTTGGAGGGTTGCCGTCGGAGGATCCTCACATGCATATAGCTAATTTCTTAGAGCTGTGTGCAACCTTCAGATATAATGGCGTTACTGATGACGCCGTCAGATTGAGGCTTTTTCCCTTCTCACTCAGGGATAGAGCGAAAGTGTGGTTGAATTCCTTGCCAGCAGATTCGATATTCACATGGCAAGAGTTGCCACATAAATTTTTAGCAAAGTTCTTTCCACCATGCAAAGCCGCGAAGCTGAGAGGAGAGTTGAATAATTTCTATCAAGCCGATGGAGAGTCATTATATGAAGCTTGGGAAAGATTCAAGGACTTGCAAAGGAAGTGTCCACACCACAGTATTGAGTTGTGGAATTTGGTCCACATTTTCTATAATGGGCTAAGCGGAACGACCAGAACGATCATTGATGCAGCCGCAGGTGGAACCTTTATGAGAAAGACAGCCCATGAAGCTCATGATTTATTGGAAGACATGGCCACCAATAATCATGTAATGTATGACGCATGTGAGTGGCGTAAGAACAAAGAGGAGTTCATGAGATTGATGCCATCACTGCACTCAATGCCCAAGTTGCTCTTTTGACCAACCAACTGCAACAAAATACAGTGTCTGTAAATGCAGTGCAAATGCCCATGAGTTGTGAAATGTGTGGTGGTCCACATATCTTTGATAGATGCCCTTCAGCTGACCCTAACAATATGTCGATTGAGCAAGCAGAGTGTCAGGCAGTAGGGAACTATCAGAGACCCCAGAACAACCCTTACTCAAATACCTACAATCCAGGGTGGAGGAATCACCCTAATTTTTCATGGAGGGGTGAGCAGGGGCAGCAGAACCAGTTTAGAGACCAGTACCAAAATCAGCAACCATTTACTCAGGCCTCAAATTCACAATAATTCAGTGCACCTGTTCAACAAGAAAATCCAGATGAGCTGAGAGCAGCCTTGTTGACACTCACCAACTCCTGCACCTGGGCCACGGCAGACTAGATCCTCTATCGTGAACCCGAGACACAAAGGCAACTAGCAAAGCTAGCGAATAATGTGCCACAGTGGTACACCGCCGAGAAATACAGAGATGAACCCAGAGAATGTTGTCAAGCAAATGCGGTGAGGAGTGGAAACAATGGAGTAGCAGACCTCACTGTAGTTGAACAGAGGGTAGAAACAGAGAGAGAGGGGGTTGTTGAAGATCGCCCAATATTAGAGAAAGCTCCAGAGAAGGAGTACACTGAGAAGATTCTGTTCCCACAAAGATTTCAAAGGAAAGTAGTTGATAAACAATTCTCCAAGTTTTTGGAGACATTCAGAAAGTTACATATCAACATACCCTTCATCGAGGCATTGGAGCAAATGCCTACTTATTTTAAATTTATGAAGGAGATTCTGGGAAAGAAGAAGAAGTTAGCAGAATATGAGATGGTGGCACTGACAGAGGAATGCAGTGCCATCCTGCAGAAGAAATTGCCCCCTAAACTTAAGGACCCAGGGAGTTTCACACTGCCTTGCACAGTTGGCAGGGTAACGTGTAATAGAGCCCTTTGTGACTTCGGGACTAGTATAAATCTGATGCCTTTGTCGGTGTTTAAGAGGTTGGAATTAGGTGAAGCCAAACCAACCACGGTGAGCTTGCAACTAGCGGATAGGACGGTGGTGCATCCCAGGGGGAAGATTGAGGATGTTCTCGTGAAAGTAGGAAAATTCTTTTTCCCTGCAGATTTCCTCATTCTTGATATGGAGGAGGATGAGGAGATTCCCATCATATTGGGGAGACCGTTCTTGGCAACAGGGAGAGCCCTGATTGACGTAGAAAATGGTGAGCTGACACTGAGAGTAGAAAGCGAAGAAATGGTGTTCAAAGTGTTCAAACACGTTATTGAACCCCCAGTCATGAGCAGGTGCTTTGCAATTAGAACTGTAAGAACTTCGTGTGAGCCAGTGCAAGCCACAGCAAGGGAGATAAGCCCACCAAAGCAGGTACGTGATACTGAACCTCCGCCAAAGCAGGTATGTGATACTGAACCTTCGCTTGAAAATAAATATAAAAAGAAAAACAGAAGGAGAAAGAGGAAAATGTTAAAAAAATGGATTGGTTGTGGGGTTAATCTACCCCACACCTCTTGATTTAAATAACTTGCGTCCGGCTAAAAGACGTTAAAGACAGCGCTACTTGGGAGGCAACCCAAGGTATTTTAATTTATTTTACCTTAATGCAGTTAGTTTTTACTAAGAACAGTCTCACGGAGGTATTGTTTGTGTGTTGTGATGACAGGTGCAGGGCCAAGAATTGGAGGGCCAAAAACTGAAGAGAAGCCAAAAGAAAGAAAAAAAGGATTTCCAGAAAATCGGGTTAGCGCCGCGGCGCCAAAAGATCAGAAATGCGCAGGAAATTCAGCGCCGCGGCGCCCATTTGCAGGGCCGCGGCGCAGGAAGTCCAGAAGAGCGCAGTAAATTGGGCGCCGCGACGCCGAGACAGAAATCCAGAAATTAAAGACGCCCTAAATCCGATTTTTCCCAATTCCAAATCAAAACCTAACCTTTCCTCTCCACAAAACCCACGAAAATCCACCTCTTACCTAAAAATCTTCCATAAACTAAACCCAATCACAACCAAAGTTCTTAAATTCCCTAAACCCTTAACCATCCTAAACAACTACCCTCATCCCATTGCCACAAATCACCATTAGAAGCAAGAAAACCTTGAAGAACACCGTCAAAGGTAATCTTTATCTTTTCTTGAGAGCTTCACTATAATCAGAGGAGGTAGTAGATTTGAGGAGGTGTTGTATCTGTGAAGGTGTGGGGGTGTTGAAGTTGGTTGTGAGACTTTGAGGAAGAGTATACGAGGTGAGTGTAGGGTGTTGTGCAGGAGCTTCTTGAGTGAAGTGTGGGGGTGATAGGTGTTGTAGCTGTTGATTGGTGAGTGATAGTGTTGGTTAACGTTGTTGGTACAAAGTAAACGCTGCAAAAAGTTATCTAAAAATGTCTGCCAGAAAGAAAAGAGCTTCCACATCCACCTCAGCCCCTCAATATGATAATACTAGGTTTGTCAGTCAAAGAGCTCATGATAGATACAAAAAACTTAGTACTAGGCCCTTAATCCCTGAAAGATGAATGGATTATCAAAAGGAGTCGCTTGGGGAGGGGGATGTCTATGAGCCCATTTGGGCGATGATTGAGATGATGGGGTGGAAAAGATTTGTTAACCCGGAAAAGATAGCACCAATGAACACAGGGATGGTGAGAGAATTTTATGTTAAATTTCCGGAGAAGGTGGACAATAGATGCTTTGTGAGGGGACGATATGTGCCTGTGACGGCAGAAGTGGTGAATGTGTTATTGAAAACAGTCGATGTTGAAGGAGGAGATGACGATTGGAGCTATTTTAGAATATGGTCTAGAAGCACCAACAACATCGACTGGAATGCCGTCGCAGGCACAGTAAGCTACCCTGGGGCTGCATACGAATTTGCCAGAAATGGGTCAAGAGGACTGAGCAGGTGTCAGTTCAACAAAACAGCCAAGGGTTTGTTGTATTTCGTCAGTGCCCGCCTGATTCCATCAATGCACTTTACCAGAGTGCCAGAAGACTGAATCAAATTGATATATGGAATTATGTCAGGGAATACGATTGATGTTGGGAAGGAGATAGTGCAAACTATTGGAGAGACCAGCAGGTTTGTAACAACAAATGGGTTGGGACATAGCTCACTTATTACATGTTTATGCTCCATAAATGGGGTCCCAACCCTACCCACTGATACATATGAGAAAAACCAATTTCCTGTGTCATACGGGATAGTGCACTCCTTTCTAGACCCAATCCCTCCAGCAGCAGCAAGAAGGAGACCAGCAGCACCAGCAGCAGCAGCAGAGGCTGCCATGGATGAAGATGAGCCTGAGATAGAGGCTCAGTATGAGGCAGGAAGCAGTCTGCAGCCACCCACAGAATCAGAACCTCCAGTGCCTATGATGGAGCAGTTGCTCCTGAATCAGAGAAGGATGATGCAGAATTTTGACACGGTGATACAAGGACAACAAGAATTAAGGCAGGGGCAACAACAGTTGCACCAGAGAATTGACGAGATGAGTTCCTTGTTCAACCAATGGTCAATGCACTATCCACCGCCACCGCCACCATTCAAACCAAGTTTGTAAGTTGTCATGTTTCTTTTATTCTCTTTGAGTCTTGCACACATTGGGATTTAAGTTTGGGGGGGGGGGGGTGTCTTATTTATGTCTTATTGTTTTAGTATGTTTGAGTCTTTTTAATTTGTTTTGTGTATTTTTTAGTCATAATTTTTTTTTTGAGTCATAATTTTCTGTCAAAGATCATGCATGCTGTAGTTACTAGAAATACCTAGTGAAGCAAGGTTGAATAATGTAATGGAATTAGAAGCAACTATATAAACACTTAGGTTAGATATGCCAAAAACTCATGAAATCTGTCTATTTGGGGTTTCTGCTTGAATTGTGCATTGTTAAATGATTAAAACCTATGTGTATGATTGCTTGCTATTTGAGGCGAAATAGTTTGGATATGCATGTTAGGGGAGATGACTCGGGCATTTCTTTGTTAGCCAATTCTTACCACTTTTTCATATCCCTGACATTAAAAATATCCCTAGTCAGCCCCGTTGAGCCTAAAAATTGAACTTTTTCTTTGACACCCTCTAACTCCACACTTGTGCCATAAGTGAAAATGTGAAATGATTGGAATAGAAAGTGTTAAAAAAGAGACAAAAAGAGTGAACAAGTTTGATGCACCCCAATAAAAAAAAAGTAATAAGAAATAGGCAAAAGTTTAAGTTTGGGGGTGCTTGTTATTCATAATACACTTCACTCTCTCAAAAACAAAAGAGGGAAAAGATAGATATGAAGTGAAAAAGGAAATCAAAAGAAAAGGGAAAAATTGAAAAGATAAAGAGCTTATGGTACATAAAATGAGCCTAAATGCCTATTTTTACCTACTCATGCCTAAGCCTACATTACAACCGTGAAAAATCCTGAAGATCTCTTAGATGCATATCCATGATTAGTGGAGAATAGCAAGTAAGCATGCCATAGAATTTTGAAATTAACATGCATAATTCAGTATTCTTACTTCCATTAAGTATGATTAAAATGAGTTTGCGAAATATCTAGCTTAATATGTTTAGAATGCTAAAATTTCATGCTATATGTTCCTGCATATTATTCTGCTAACCTTCATGTTTTTCTAAGTAACACCAATGCAGCAAAGTGATCAATGTCGTTGAGTCTTCTATTTTTCTTTTTCCTTGTGTCTTTATTTCTTTCTTTTGATCTTTGCTCGAGGGCGAGCAAATGTTAAGTTTGGGGGTATTTGATCGGTGTATTTTATATACACCTTTTGAGTCATTTTTAGTTAGTCTTTTGTCCATTTTTGTACAAATACGTGTCGTCTTAGGATAGATTTTCTTTCTTTTGAGTCAAATTGGTTAAAGTGGCTCAATGGCGGAAAAGGAGCAAAAAGAGGGCAGAAACGGAGGTTCCAGAGCTCGAAAAACGAGAAAGTGGCGAACCAGGCGCAGAACAGGTCAGCGTCGCGGCGCCTCTAGACAGCAGAGTCAGAGCGCCGCAGCACCTAATCTTCAGAGGATCGCAGGTTCCGGCCGCGCGCCACTGCAGGCCGCGCGGGAAAAATCAGATTTTCGAAAGACAATGGGTCAGGCCTGAAGGAAAACCCGTCACCTCGTTTTTGAAACTATAAAAGGAGAACCCTAGAGCAGATTTGAGGGTTCCCCTTCTTGGCAAATCACATCACTTCTTGGGATTCAAGATTGGAGACATTTCTTTAGTAATTTCTTGTTCTTCTTTTACTTTATTTTCAGTTTATGTTGGATATTGAATTAGTTCTTGTCATGTCTATGGCTAGGAACTAATTCTAATATAGGGCTTTCCATGTCAATTCACTTGAACCTTATATTTATGAATTAATGCATGTTTGTGGTTTTTCTTCTTATTGTTGAGATTTATCCAATATATGTTTTGATTGCTTGGTAATTACTTGATCATTAATTATCATAACTTATATGATTTCTAACCAAAATCCGAAAGGGGAGGTTGTGAATATGTAGTAGTTGGGTAAACATAGGTTGAATCGCGGACGAAAGTACCCCGATTACTTGTGTAGTATTAATAGGTTTCTGGACTTAATCCTCCTCTAGAGTCAATCTTATCACCGAAAGGTAGAAAGGTGTTGTACTGGGGTTGAGTGTTTATATAGCCTTAACAGGAGTATAAAACGGCTTAGTAAACCTGCTATCTCAAAATAGAAGAAGAACCATCTTTAATTGCATTAATAAGTAAGTTAAGCGGATAGTTGAGGAGATTTGAAAGCCCTATTTCCATCATTACTGAGTAAAACAACATAGTTAATTAGTTTTCATAATTAGAATCATAAACAACAAATCAATTATCGGTCACCAAATAGATAACAAAGAATAGAATTTGGTACTTGAGCACTAATCCCTGAGGACGATAACTCGGTCTTCTAAGACTATATTACTTGACACGACACGTGCACTTGCGTTTAAGTGTGTGCATAAATCGCGCATCATAGCTTAAGGCACGAAATTCTCCAACTGCTTGGACTATTTCTTCCTCATCTTGCTCCTTAAGTTATGCTCCTCTTGGACTTGGTCTTCCTCGTTTGTAATCAGCTCCAAATACTCCTTGCCAAGTCAATTTGCCATGTGAGAAAAAAAGTTACACTTTCCTGAAATCTGTCCATGAAGATAGGCAAAACAGTTACCAGAATGTCATTCCGAATGTCAAGACATTTGGTCCAACATTTTCTTATTTTAACTTGGCTCTAAAAATAATATGTTAGGAAATATGTCATGACACAAAACCTAACATTAACAGATATGAAATCAAATCTCAGGCATGCACGACAAACTTTTGGATCTTATTTGGTGTGGTTTCATCTATATGTAGTAGACCTTTGTGGGTTAAATTCGACCACCGTTCATGAAGATCAGTGGTAGACAACACAAATGTGAATAACAAATGTAGAAGTGCAAGATAATGCTTGATATATTAGTCACAAACATTTTTTAAGAATATAAAGTTAAAATTAAAAGAATTACAGTGCTATATATTTTATGTTACTTATTGAAGAAAACCAAAGTCTGTTGAATACTCTTTACAAAAAAATATATTATATTTTTTTGTTAGACATGGGAACTCATTGAACCCCGCTTCAATGTAATAGTCTGCTAACTATACATGAGAGATAAATCGCAGTAGGCAAATTCCGTGTGATGAGCTCGATCGAGAAAGCATGCGTATATAAAAATTTATTTTAAATAAATATATAAAATGTAGAATATTCTTAACGAAATTTCTGACTTCGCCCGAGCTAAGCCATAGATCGTGGTGTGAACATTTGCAGCGGTTGTGAGGATTTGCTTGGACAGGTGATAAAGCTTGCAACATTATGCTGGCCGCGCCTCTTATTTCTTATTCATTGGGACAATGACACTATTGTGACTTAAGATCAAACAAACTGATAGCTAAGTTTTTTGGAGTTTCTAAAATTGTTCATTGAAACTTGAAAGAAGTTATTCATGTCTTCAGATAAGATGTCGTTGTAGTTTTCGTCTTCTTCTTCGTTAATTTCTGGTTGACCACATCTTCTTCGCTCCGCTCGTATCCAATCTCTGAATAGTACTGCCATCTCCAAGTTGTCTCCGGTTAATGAGTGTCTGTGCTCTCCTATTTGAAATCTGTCGACAGAAAAAACGCTTTCAGAAGCGACTGATGTCGCTTGAATGTTCAAAACATCTCGAGCCATCATTGAAAGTGTCGGAAATGTCTTCTCATTCTGCATCCAATATTTCAGCAAGTCTTCATTTCCGTCTTGATTGACAACTGTTTGGTAAGGTAAAGTATCCTGCTAAACATAAACATCTAACTCGCTAATTTGGTTAGCAGTGCTACCACCGCACATTCTATTTCTGAGGATTTCAATACTAGCCGCAGAAACATCATGTTTTTTAGAGGATGTGTTGAAGTAGAAGAAGATGGTACGAAAGTCGATTGGTTGCTAGCACTTTCTTGCTGGTAATATCGATATACTTTTTTGCATTCATCTTCTACGCTAGCCAACACTTCTTCTAGCGTTTGTTCAATAGGTGGTGGGACATTTAAATTTTTGGGAGTTGGAGGTGGTAGTACGTCCATACATTTATAAATATTTTCAATAAGACTTTTACAACCGTCTACTTTAATCGAGTTTAATACAGCACCAATAATATAAATCGGGGGAATAGAAATAAAATATTTTTTTATTGTCATAAATATGTTTTTAATAGCTGCCTTATAAGCAGGTTTTTTCATATATCCTTTAAGCAGTAAAAATATTATAGCTATATAAAACAACATAGTTGAAATAGTAGGATAATATATAGTAGAAAATTCTTTTGTTGCTCGATGAAAATTCTCTAGAAATACAATAAGTTCTTTAATTTTGTCTCAATCGTTATCCACAATCATATCAGTTGGATTTTGATTATGGGCGTTAAAAAATAAAGTGATAGATTTTCTATAATCATAAGCAACAATTAGTTGGTCATATAAAGAATTTCACCTAGTGGGTACTTCTTCGGGAATTTTTCTATAAGATAGTCCACAATCGTGACAAGTTTTTTTATAATCTTTTTTCCGTTGGATTCTATTACTTTTAAGAATAAATTTTATAGCAAATTGTATTTTTTCAAGAATATCTTGAAAAAGTGAAAGACCGTATTTTACAACTAAGTTATAAATATGACACGCACATTTGATATGATTTTTTTTGAAAAAGACGGGGTTAAAACTTCTTTTAAAACATAAATATCAGAATTGTTAGAAGATGTATTATCTAATGTAATACTCATAATTTTATCATTTATTCCGTAATAATCGCAGACTAAATAAATATTTTCTGAAATAAACTCACAAGTGTGCCTACTATCTATATATCTATATGCTAAAATACTTTTTTGCATAGACCATTTATAATCTATTCAATGACAGTTTACCGTTAAATAATCATTGTCGTTAGTACTACGACCTATATTAGAAGTTAGAGCGACTTTGCCATTAAAATGATATAATGCATAACGTAAATAATGTTGATATTCATGTGCAAATTTAAATACATCTCTCTTTACAATTGATCTATGAAAACCTTTATAAGCAGGATTATACATATCTCTAATATAATGAATAAAACCAGAAGATTCAGGAAATGAAAAAAGGCAAACCCTCCATAACAACTAATTTTGCCAGTGCTTCTCTATCTTTATGTTTATCGTATTTAGGGCCTACAACTCCCCCCAATCAAACAATCGTTCGTCCTCGAGCGACAAGGGTAGGGGTGGAGGAAGGGAGGTATCTGAACTGTCGAACAATTGAGGATATCTACTCCGCATATCCGCCTCATCTTCCTTTTACTCTCAATAGTCTGATTCTCCCATATTTGATACTCCACTTGAAATACTTGAATTTTTATAATAACTATGATTCTGAACGCAATTGGTTGATTCCATAATTTTTATTGAAGTCGCCATAATATTTTAGCCCAAGCTACAACCCGTTGTCAAACATGTACAATTCTCCAAATATCACTAATAGTCACCCCAACTAATTTCATATCTTTATAAAATAAGTAGTAAGTCTTTCATAAGTCCGTGTTGATCCATCTCATCCACTTTCTCATGAATACACAATCCGGTGTTGTCACTCTAGTCTTCAAAACTAAAATTTTCCCAAGTCTTCAATCGATCGAGTACCGATGAACTATACCTTATGATTTTAAATCTTCACGTTTGTCAACTCGCACTATTCATCCAAATACGATAAACTTAATTGAATCCTATTACATCAAACTCTCCTCCTATTACTTTCACTAAACTCGTTCATCCCATTGAACACTTCAACATAAGGCCTATGGCCTCGTACACCTCTTTTCAAAGCCATAAAATTTCTTAATGCAACACCTTATTACGCATTTAGCGATCCCAAAAATATCAAATCTTGCTATCTATGTGCCTTACCACACACAAATATTCTTAAGTCATTCATATTTGAAGTACTCAACCATACTATCTATTCATCACTTCAACATAGTCTACTGCCACCGACATAGCCTTACCTCAAAATTATGACTTCAACTTTCCTACCTCCTCATCAATTTTTCAATTGCAAAGTCTCGTTGGCACTTGCCATACGCTAAGTCAAATCATCCATAGTATTCCCTCTTCAATCATAGTTATCACCTTTACACCCTATTAGAATGATATAATATAATGCCACCATAATCCATAAATGATTGAGTGGTCACACCTTTTAAATCAAAATTCTCTAAAACTGATAGTATGATACCTTTTATCTTAATTCCTCAGTTTCCATATTTCATTCAAAATCACTTTTTTTCATCATCCACCAAAAATCACTCAAATCCACTCATGGGATGGATAAAACTATCATAAATTTTGTAAAATATCTAAGTCAATCATGGAGGTAGTACTAAACCACAACCTTGAATATCTGAATATTTTCCTTGCCGCACTCGAACCTTAAAACTGAGCACTCCTCTAAGTCTAATGCATCGCTTATACAATATCAACACTTCTCCAATTTAGGTGAAACAACTGATAAATCTTTGAGTAACTAAATTCAAACTACTCATCCATCGCTATAGTCAATTCTATTAGTCGGTCACTGATTCCCCAGAATCCTATGGCGTAGTCAAACTTACCATTCAATTCATGTTCCTGTAGTATCCACTTCATACACAGAGTAGTATCACAAAATTAACATGCTCATAGTTCAAAATGACTCTTTCTTATAACCATACCCAAGATATCAAGTGAACCTGCAAAAATGATCTTTACTAGTAGACTATACCCCACTATTCCCACAAGATTCAATCATCCATAGTAAGTTTTTACCAGATGAGCACATCCACCCCTGGTGTACCATAGAACCACGGGGGAGATACCAATCTGAATAATCTTGCACGAAAAGAATGAACCAGATATCAATCGGATTGAACTAGCATGAAAGGAATGAGCCAGATACCAATCGAATTGAACTCGCACGAAAAGAGAAAAGAAGTGGAGTGTTTCCTAAATGTCCTATAGCCTCTCGAGGATGGGTACGGACGTCTATGTACCGATCCGCAAGACTCTACTTGACATTGCTCTTGTACTCAATAGACCGATTAACCTAGAAGCTCTGATACTAACTTTGTCACGACCCAAATCACGAGTCGTGATGGCATCTACCCTCTTCCCCCGAGTAGGCGAACCACGTTCTCATTAACAAGGTAAATCAGCGGAAAAATAAATAAGGAAAAGAAGTTATAAAGTCTTAATACTTAAAGGGTTACGACATTCTCCAAAATCTGGTCAAAAGGGTACAAGAGCACTAACAAATCTGAAAAATAGAAGTCTGAAGGAATGTCCGAAGGCTACATACTATCTGTCAATAACCAAAGAAAATGGAATTAACTAAGAAGCCCTTCAGGGGTCACAGACGACCAAGTAGCTCACCCTGAATGACTAGAAAATGTCCACCTCGCGAATCATCCACGAGGCATGTAATCGAACTCGACCAGATTCTCGCACTCAAGAAAGTGCGCAGAGTAGTATCAAGACAACACTAGTACCTAAGCATCATGTAATCGGTGATTAAATAACACATGAAGAAATTGAATCCAACAAGTAGCACATAGAGCAATCAGGCATGGTCACGTATCATATACAAGCAAAGTGTAAAGAAATCATGAAATCAACCAAGACAGATATAATTCACCAAATGATCAGTCAAAATATGAGTGTATGAATGCAATGCAATGTCACCTCTCTCACTCCCGCTCTCCGACAGAAACTTCGGAGGCTATCACTCCCTCTCTCCGGCAGAAACCTCGGAGGTAATCACTCCCGCTCTCTTACAGAAACCTCGGAGTCAATCACTCCCGCTCTCCGGCAGAAACCTCGGAGGCAATCACTCCCGCTCTCCGACAGAAACCTCGGAGGCAATCACTCCCGCTCTCCGACAGAAACCTCAGAGGCAATCACTCCCGCTCTCCGACAGAAACCTCGGAGGTAATCACTCCCGCTCTCCGGTAGAAACCACGGAGGCTATCACTCCCGCTCCCACAGAAACCCTGAGGCTATCACTCCCGCCTCCCAGAAACCCTGAGGTAATCACCCCGCCTCCCAGAAACCTCGAGGCTATCACTCCCGCCTCCCAGAGAAACCCTGAGGCTATCACTCCCGCTCTCCGGCAGAAACCTCGGAGGCTATCACTCCCGCTCTCCGGCAGAAACCTCGGAGGCAATCACTCCCGCTCTCCGGCAGAAACCTCGGAGGCTATCACTCACTCTCAGTCTCTCACCTTCCCATCATCACAAAATAATATGGAAAGTATGTCAGACATGATATCAAGTCTCAACACGTGTCACCAATATACAATCAACAAGTACAAGTCAAATCAGGTGGTAATCATAGAAATAACACATATGGCGACAAGCCCACATAACAGCTGACGGAACCAACGTAATAGTAATTCATCTCCACTTCCTGCCCGAGGGCCTATCATGCTATCCTCGTCACTTCCTACGACTACATACGATTCTCTAATTAGAGTCTAACTAAATTAAACCATAACCTATATCAATGTCGAGCGGGTGCCACGAACAATCAAACCAATACCTTCCCTTTGCGTAGAACCTCTAAACGATTAAAATCTAGAAAATATGTGAACTACATTATAATACGAATTTAAGGACACCCATATTGCTATATTTATATTAACAAGATCTTTATCATTTCCATTGTATGACTAAACTCATACCCCTATAAAAATATTAGCATAACTTCAGGACAAACAAATAATATTCCTTTCTTTTAACTTTCTCGTATCTCCCGCTTGTAAAGGATATAACATTAAATTTGTAACTCCAAATAAGGTGTTTATTATACCACATCGAAGACAACACTATGATTTCTTATTATGCCTAATCCCACCTGACAATACTTAGTGTAGATGATGAAACTTTACGAAAGAAACAACCCTATGAAATCTGTGTCGCCAGAATTTTTGTAAAATAAGGCAGAAACTTTATTAATTTCATGCACAAATCGTATATTAAAACTCCTATAATTTGATACCCTATAGTCTCATACCCTTTCGTAGTTTTAAAGTGTTAAACGACCAAACGAGTTGTTACACATGGTCGTCAAGATCATATGGTATTTCAGAAAACTGTTCAGGATCAATAAAATAATCTTGTCTAGGAGTAGGACTAGGAATACTAGAAGAAATCCCCCTGCCCTTGTTACCCCTACTAGAAGAAGTCTGACCCTTACCCTTACCCAACATACCTCTTAGTCCTTTCATTTTAATTATGCTAATAAATAGTTAAAGATAATGAAACTAAATGTACTAAATGAAATAAAGATAAAAATAATAATTTAATGAGAGAACGAATGTACCAAACGCCGACGTAGAGTCGACGTGTAATCGAGAGATTGAAAATTGAAATTTTGCTCGATAGATAATCCTCAAGCTAGTTGCCAACTTCACTCACAATTCCCAAATTACTAAATAGATTGAATATGTAGTAGACAATGTTGTATAGAGATTGATTTATTGAGAGATTAGAGAGATACGAAATTGTAGGAAGATTTGTGAGAATAAGAAGAAAACATGAGGTATTTATAGTTGGGAAATTGGGTTAAAGTGTAAATATAATAATTTAGGGGTTAAAAATAAATATAAAGGGGGTATGGGGTTGGGGGAGTGGGGGAGGCCAACAAAATATAAAATGGTCGTTATTGCAACGCCTATTTTTGCAATCGTCGGGTTTCGCAGATCTTGGGCGGGATCGAACGCGGACTGCCGGATCATCGCAGATCGGGCCAAAGTGACCATACCATGTCCCGTCCCGGTTCGAGGCCCATTACCGTTATTTTTTAAAAAAAAATATTCGGGATCGGGATCAGACCGGTACGGGACGGGACCGGATCGGGACGAGATCGGGTCGGGAAGGGATCGGGATCGGGCCGGCCCGGTCCACTGGCCATGCCTAGTTTTGAATCGGGTCGGATTAGACCTTTTAAATTAATTTTTTATTACATTTTAATAATAAAAAAAGAGTGAGAAATAAGTTATTCAAGGAAAAGTGGCTTAGTGACCTGAAAGTGATTTTTGTGTTAGTTGCTCAAAATTAAGTGATTTTTGTGTTAAAAATATAGTTTAGTGACTTTAATGAAAAAATGTGATAGTTAAACGATCATCTGTGAAATTACCAGGATTGAACTCTAAGGATGTCTTCATGATGAAAATTGTAGATTGTTAATAATCTGCATTAAGGTAAAAAAAACGACTAAGTTTTCAAAGTAGAGTCGTCAATGTGGGGTAAGGTCTGTGGGCCGACCTAACCCAGCCCGTGATTTAGTAAGTTTGGGCTTGAGTTTCTGAAGTCCATTTAAGAATGAGGCTTTTTATCCCGACCCCAGAAAGCCCGTTGATCAGTGGGCTTGAGTGTGCGTGAGTTGGGCCGGCCCATGGGCCAAAAAAATTAATCTAAAAATAAAAAATATAAAGAAAGTGAAGATGTTAAGACAACCTTGTCACAAGTAGAATTAGATGTGTTTAAGGAAGATGATGTACTGATGTTGGATACATCATATGTGCCATGAAGTTTCTTTGAGAAGTTTATTTTTACTTTAAATGGATGGAATATTATCATTTTCTTTTGCGTTTTATTAAGATCTATTGAAACAAAGCTTGGTTAATATTCCTATTTAGCTAGTTGTATCGCTACTCATTAACTATTTAGTTTGTTATTAATATCTCTATTTGGTTTGAGTGATATCAGTTATTAATAAGTCAAGTGTTAACAATGTCAAAAGTTATTCAGTTTCGCAGAAGGTTTGGTCCTACAAGTTCATTTTCTTCAGTTGTACCCAAAATAAATGCATAGAATGGTAAAGATTTCATACCGAAGTCATACAGTCAAATCTTTACTTGAAGCCAAATTTAATAAGCATTATTAGAATAATTTTATTTGTGAATTTGAGACTTGGTTAGCAAGCGATAAGATCATGTAATATTGTCTTGTAAATATTTATGTTAGCATTTTAAATTAGAATTTAAATTAAAGAATTATGAAAAATATGAAAGGGGATCCTTGGAGTAACTAGTAAATTAGAATTTAATGAAGATGATGTACTGATGTTGGATACATCATATGTGCCATGAAGTTTCTTTGAGAAGTTTATTTTTACTTTAAATGGATGGATATTATCATTTTCTTTTGCGTTTTATTAAGATCTATTGAAACAAAGATTGGTTAATGTTCCTATTTAGCTAGTTGTATTGCTACTCATTAACTATTTAGTTTGTTATTAATATCTCTATTTGGTTTGAGTGATATCAGTTATTAATATGTCAAGTGTTAACAATGTCAAAAGTTATTCAGTTTCGCAGAAGGTTTGGTCCTACAAATTCATTTTCTTCAGTTGTACCCAAAATAAATGCATAGAATGGTAAAGATTTCATACCGAAGTCATACAGTTAAATCTTTACTTGAAGCCAAATTTAATAAGCATTATTAGAATAATTTTATTTGTGAATTTGAGACTTGGTTAGCAAGCGATAACATCATGTAATATTGTCTTGTATATATTTATGTTAGCATTTTAAATTAGAATTTAAATTAAAGAATTATGAAAAATATGAAAGGGGAGCCTTGAAGTAACTAGTAAATTAGAATTTAATGAAGATGATGTACTGATGTTGGATACATCATATGTGCCATGAAGTTTCTTTGAGAAGTTTATTTTTACTTTAAATGGATGGAATATTATCATTTTCTTTTGCGTTTTATTAAGATCTATTGAAACAAAGCTTGGTTAATGTTCCTATTTAGCTAGTTGTATCGCTACTCATTAACTATTTAGTTTGTTATTAATATCTCTATTTGGTTTGAGTGATATCAGTTATTAATATGTCAAGTGTTAACAATGTCAAAAGTTATTCAGTTTCGCAGAAGGTTTGGTCCTACAAATTCATTTTCTTCAGTTGTACCCAAAATAAATGCATAGAATGGTAAAGATTTCATACCGAAGTCATACAGTCAAATCTTTACTTGAAGCCAAATTTAATAAGCATTATTAGAATAATTTTATTTGTGAATTTGAGACTTGGTTAGCAAGCGATAACATCATGTAATATTGTCTTGTAAATATTTATGTTAGCATTTTAAATTAGAATTTAAATTAAAGAATTATGAAAAATATGAAAGGGGAGCCTTGAAGTAACTAGTAAATTAAAATTTAATGAAGATGATGTACTGATGTTGGATACATCATATGTGCCATGAAGTTTCTTTGAGAAGTTTATTTTTACTTTAAATGGATGGAATATTATCATTTTCTTTTGCGTTTTATTAAGATCTATTGAAACAAAGCTTGGTTAATGTTCCTATTTAGCTAGTTGTATCGCTACTCATTAACTATTTAGTTTGTTATTAATATCTCTATTTGGTTTGAGTGATATCAGTTATTAATATGTCAAGTGTTAACAATGTCAAAAGTTATTCAGTTTCGCAGAAGGTTTGGTCCTACAAGTTCATTTTCTTCAGTTGTACCCAAAATAAATGCATAGAATGGTAAAGATTTCATACCGAAGTCATACAGTCAAATCTTTACTTGAAGCCAAATTTAATAAGCATTATTAGAAATTTAGAATAATTTTATTTGTGAATTTGAGACTTGGTTAGCAAGCGATAACATCATGTAATATTGTCTTGTAAATATTTATGTTAGCATTTTAAATTAGAATTTAAATTAAAGAATTATGAAAAATATGAAAGGGGAGCCTTGGAGTAACTAGTAAAGTTGTTGTCATTTGCGTTCAAACCGTGGAAACAACTTCTTGCATAAATGTGAGGTAAGACTGCATAAAATAGCCCCTTGTGGTCCGACCCTCCCGGACCCCGCGCGCATAGAGGAAAATTAGTGCACCGAACTATTTTTTTATATGAAAAATATATATTTTTTTAAAAGATGAGTTTGCCCGGCCAGGCCTGCAACCCATGTAGTGATGAATTGGGTTTGCTATTTAAAGGCCCATCAAAATGGTGGGCCATCTCGACCTGGCCCGTCAAATTTCAAAGACTGCGTGGGCTAGGCCATCCCGTTTTGACAGCTCTATTTCAAAGTTACAAGTAGACATTACTCTTGTTTGTCGAATTGTAATGCCGCCTTTTTGTTTCTTTATACTCCCTCTGTTTTAATTTATATGAATATTTTCGGAGTACGATGATCAAACTCTATAATTTTGACCTAAAATTTTGATATGAATTTTTCAAGTTTGTAAAAATAAAATTTATATATTCAGGAACTACATTAAAAGTACTATAAGTCATGATAATTTATAATTCAAATAATTTTAAAAAATATAAGGGAAACGTGGTCAAAGAACCACCTCGTAAACTCACCAAATAGTAAAAGGTTTGCATAAATTAAAATAGAGGAAATATTTTTTTATAGTTTAAACTATGCTTCGAGATCTGTATTAGTCTTTGCCAAAAGGTTTCGAAGATAATATCATACTCAAGAAATGGTCTATTTAAGACTATAGAGTAGACTGTGATTTATCTCTTACCATTTTAAAGTTAATTACATTATCAAAGTTTAGCGATTTGTGGTAACCGAGATAATTGTGAAATCGCTTGATGATAATATTCATGGGGCTATATTGTTGGCATACTTCACTTTTTAAAAGTTCATTCAATACAATTTTTGGTTGTCTCTCTTTGGATATTACTAGTTTGCATGTGTACATCCTTGCCTGTTTAATCTGATCTAGATTACTGGATATGGATGAGAAATTTTGCTTATTGGGGGTATTTATTGAATGACACTCATTAACAAGTAAAAATCATTTGGAAATTTTATGCAAATATACAATCGAAACAAATACTTTACATTTTGCATAGACAAAAAATATTTTGCGTCCCCTATAGCCCAAAAGATATTAATTGGAACTCCATTCGTCTCAAATTATTTGTCGTTTTAAAAGTTCAAGGCATAATTAATTTTTTTCTCTATTTTACCACATAAATAGAGTAAACATTTAATGGAGAGAGATTACAATTAACATAAATAAGGATAAAGTAGATCAAATACATCTTCTAATTAATATTTTAATGGCCGTATAAATTACAAAAACGATAAGTATTTGAGACTGAGTGATAGTAATGTTGGAATATTGCCTTTGGTGGAGGTTGGGTCCGCCCATCTTCAATAACTTAAACATCATAGTTTCATATGTTGGAGACACTGGTTCTTCACATGTGCATAATCTACTAAGTGAGTAGATAACCGTAGGGCCAAGAATCGTCAAATTCCATTGAGAAATGGAAGAGATATTGATCCGCGAAGTAAGGTGTTTGAGACATGGAAGAGTGGTGTGAGACAAATCTACCACATCGGTAGGAAAAAGAAGATTTGTTCATAATATAAGCCTCAAAACTGAATAAGGGCATTGGGACCCCAAGGGGTAACTCCTGTGTTTGAAGGAGGGAGGACCTAAGTGTGCTTGGGTTCGAGACTAGGCCCACACGCTCGCCACCATCACCCGCCCGGGTCGGGTCACGAGCTGTTGGGCTCCTTCTAATATTATCTTTTTGGACTCCATACTTTATTATATTTACAGTTTGGTCCCTGATGTCTCTGGAAGACAATTTCTATAGGAACCGCGGTGCCTCATGACGCGACCCTAATTGTCCAGTAAATTTCAGTGGCAACGATAATAAATCAGAATGATGACCGACTTGCTAAAACGTTGGCACTTATGCCACAACGTTTATGGCTTTTATGGAGGCCATTCACAACCCTCTTAAATACTTATTAACACTTCTATTCATCCTTAAACACTATAATCATTCCTTGTTTCATATTTGAGTGGGACATTAAATACACAAGAACAAACACAAGAGAAACTCTCTCTACACTTGGATGATTTCAGATTTGATGAAATCCTTTCCTTTCTTGCAATCTTACACACTCAAAGATCCTTCTATTCTAGCGAACACTTGAGTTTCCTTTGCTCATTTGTTTGATTGCTGTTTTATCTTGGGAGATAAGTTGTCATTACAACCGTTGAAAGGATATACGGGGCAATATTATCTTAAGGATAGATCAAGAATTTGATCGACTCAGCAAGCCAATTATCTTGTTATAATTCCAGATTCTAAACATATTGTTGTTGTTGTTTTCAATGGGCTTTCTGCAGTTTCAACCAACATCTCAAGACTTCAAGGAAGGATCAAAAGACCGAAGATCAAGATCATCAACACTTATTCATGTTGTGACAACTGATGTTAGGCTTCAAGCCTATTATACTGAAATTGTAAATAATTATTCTTTCTAAGCACTAGTGATAGTTGTATATTATTTTTATACATCTACTACTGTAATATCGAACAAGTAATAGTCTTCTTCTTTGATATTCTTTGACCGAGAACGTGCTATTAGTTAATCATCTCTCACGTTTTAAGCAGCAAATATTGAGCAAGGGAAGACACTGACATGACAGTGAAATTAAAAAAATGTCACGCACTCTTTGTTTTTTCAAAGTACAAGGTCCCTTGAAATTAAAAACGATAAGTAACTATACTTTTTTCTTTTAATAGTATTGAGTTATTGATCTTGTTGCTTTTTTATTCATACATTAGCCTTAGCTTTAATTCCCAAATCAAATTGTACTGTCTTCTTTGCTGCTATATTCTAAGAGGGAAGGAGTTTAAGTACTTTATTTCTCGAGCTTGATATTTTCCTTGCTAGATATTCTAGAAGAAGGAACCGTCAAGGCATATCCATTCACCAACGAACATTTTGTCACAATTGAGATTGGGATTGAAACTAGTAAATGTCTCAGGGGTCACACTAAATTGTTGCATAATGCTGAAGCATGTGTCTCCAATATTTGCACCATAAATCTTACTACATATCAGAGCAGAATTCGACCCAAGTTCAGCTGCAACTATCAAGAAAACAATTATTGAGAAATAAAATATAAGTTAACTAATATATTCATCTTTTAAAGCAGGGTAGATATATTATTGTAGCAAGGCAAGTTTTTATGTCATACTTACAGGAAACAATCCTACTTTCTGCAATGTTAACGGAGAGAAGGAACATCAAAACAAAGCTGAAAAGCATGATCAATTTGTAGCTTGCTTTGGCCATTTTTGTTGTTTAATTGCTCGAAAATTGATTTTATGTTCGTTCTGGCCTCTTCCCTTTGATGGATCATTTTGTTAATGATGCTATTGCATTTATAGTGAAGTTTCTTTGGATGGTCACTAACTTGAGATAGAAAATAGTACATTGTAATTGCATCCAACTGATCACAAGGTTGGTGACTTTGTTGTGGAGATTACATAGTCTATAACTCTGTTTTCTTGTTCATTTGTCCTTTTCTTTGGTTCTTCTTTTTCTTTTTCATTGAGATCTCCGCCCAACAAGTGGTTAATGTTGTAATATTTGAAATTCAAGAGAATAATCTTAAGTGGTGTTTGACAAAACTTCTGAAAGTATTTCTGTTTATCAGAAACACTTTTTTGGCCAAACACCACCTTTCAAAAAGTAGAAATATTTTTTCCAGAAGCCAAAAAGTGTTTTTAGATGGAAAGACAAGTAGAAACACCAATTTGGTGCTTCTCGAGAAGAGTTTCTCGAGAAGCCCTTTTGCTCATTAAATGAATTTTTTTGGATCTATTTACCCTTTTTTTTTCACAAAATTTATTTTAATCTCATATAATATCTCCATATAAAATAGAAATTTGGGAATGGAGTAGACGGGGGTAGAAAAATCATTTTTTTACAAAAGTAACAAAAAATATGAAATAGAAATTTGAGAATGGGTAGGGCAATGGGGGTGGGGTGGAGGTAAGGGGTAGGGAGTAGGGCAGAGATAAGAAAAAAATTCATATTTTTTATAAAAGTAACAAAAAATATGAAATAGAAATTTGAGGATGGGTTAGGGCAATGAGGGTAAGAAAAAAAATCATATTTTTTAATATTATTTTATAAAAGTAACAAAAAATATGAAATAGAAATTTGAAGATGGGTTAGGGCAATGAGGTGGGGGTAGGGCGGGTAAGATTTTTTTTTATATTTTTTAATATTTTTTTTTATAAAAATAACAAAAAATATGAAATAGAAATTTGAGGATGAAATAGAGGTATGGAGTGTGGTGGGCGGTAGGGCGGGGGATAGGTTTGGACATATTTGAGTCATTGACTATCATTGTCATTACATTTCTTATGTACAATATAATATTATTTTTTGAAACATAGGATAGAAAATAATATTTTTAATAGTTTTAAATCTATTAAAAAGAATATTCTAGTAAATTTGCATAAATGTGAGCCAAACAGGAAACTGTTTCTGTTTCTCAGAAGTACTTCTATAACTATAAGTCAAACACCCTAACAGATTCTCCAGAAACAGTTTCTGCAGAACTACTTCTAAGAAACAAAAACACTTTTTCAGAAGCTTAGCCAAACAGATCCTTAATCTTCATGATACACCAAACAAGATACTACATTTTGTGCTCCCTATAGGAATTGTCAAACAAAGGGTTGCAAAATTATAAAAAAAAATTATAAGATTTTTATGGGTTAATTTGGACTACACACACTACTACATTTCTCAGCTAATGTGACGCCCTATTCTCATCGCATTAGGCCCTTATGGCCGTTGCATTAGACCTAATGCAACGACTAGGAGACGTGTCATCTCCTGGTGTTGCATTAGGTCTAATGCAACGACCTGAAGGGCCTAATGTGACGGCTTTCCAGACGTTGCATTAGATATGAGGCTCATGCGATGACCATATTTAGTCGTTGCATTAGCTTCATATCTAATGCAACGTCTCCCACCACCCTAATGCGACGACTCCCTCACCCCTAATGCGACGGTTGCCACCCCTCTAATGCGACGGCCTGACAGAGCCGTCGCATTACATATTCGACTCTTTTGAGTCTTTTTAACCACCTAATGCGGCGGCCAGGCCACCCCTCTAATGCGACGGCCAGACAGAGCCGTCGCATTTCATATTCGACTGTTTTGAGGCTTTTTTAACCACCTAATGCGACGTCCAGGTACACAATATTGCAAAATAAATAATTAAATGAGAAAAATAATAATAATAAAAAGGATTGTATTACTAATTATTCACAAATGTACAATATTACAACACTAGACGACCCCTTAGGACATATTACAAAATAATTGTTCACAAAAGTATCTACACATAAGCTTCCACCTACACGCCCATTTGTTAGATTGCTAGATTTCTTCTCCATTTAGCTCACCAGACTCCTACAAGGTAATATAAACAATAGTCATAGGTAAAAAAAATGGTAGACTAGCCAAAACATCATAAATAATAACTTCAATGTAGTTTACTCATATAAAAACATATAATTTCACAGTATAATAATATATAAAATTTCAAGCTCCAGAATATTACTATGTGTTGAAAAGAAGGGAAACACAAAATTACCTGATTAGCTGTCCAGGAGAATGTCCATTTGGTTCACTGACATGCGGTGCACTAGACGAATCATTTGGAATTGATGGACTCACAAAAGAATGAATCACAAGATTTATTCCAGGATTAGCTTCTTGAAGTTGTGATATAATCACTGATGCAACGGTCGGTGCAAGCTGTTGCACTAACTCAGCTTTCATACTCTGCAAGAAATTGCGTAGCAGTTCTTCTACTTTCTTTATAGGAGTGAAAGCTACTTGGAACGCCTCTCCTTACAGAATTCCTTCGGAATTATGAAACCAGATTTTTTCTCTTTTTTCTTCAAATCAGTCTTTGTCACACCTTTTCCGACAAGTCGCAAGCTTTTGGGACCTTGAAGCACTTCAGAGTAAAGAACTAGATCCTTAGAGTTGCTACCTTCTCCGTGTTGGGTGGACTCCATAGCATCTATCTTTGCCTATTTATAGAATGTTAAGTCATTGTCTTACTAAATTATCAACAGTACGCAAATATATGATAATACAATTTGTTAACTCACAATATTATGTTCAGTTTCTCGTTGATGGTATGGTATGTTCTCCCTGAAACTCTTTTCCTTGATTCTTTGTAGACCTTTGCTTGTGAAGGTTCTTCCTTATTCGGATTCTTTTGTTGCTGTAAAAAACAAAATGAAATTTAGCACACAAATACCTAAGCCTTAAATTTTTACAAATTATAATTAGTGAGAACTAATGGAAGCAAAGAGACAATTCAATTATTGAAAAAGAAAAGTGTATACTAATTCATGACGTAACATTGCAAACGACTTACGACCCAACGTGTGCATATCATCCATCAATAGACGATTGTCTCTATTTCTCTTACATTCTGCCTGTGAGATAAAAATAATAAGTTAGAATAATATTACCTCATTATTACACGAAAACTTAAGCAGATTTAATTGAATACCTCAATCTTTTCACAATGCCAATAATTTAAGAGGTCCTGAAACTGAGGTACTGAAATAGTATCAGGTTTGTGAAACCATCTTAAATCATCACTATCATATTTATAGAAGCGATTCTTCTTAATTCTGCATTTATAACTTCGCCAACTTGCATTAACTACCTCCATTACATATTTCCTTCCGTCTTCAGCAACCATATACTTTTCCTATATCAATCATTAAAGCGACACATTAGTAATAGATAAAGGTCTAGAATCAAGAATATACTCATAATATTTCAAAGAACAATATTGTAACATACCAAAACATAATCCCATATTTTGTCATGTGTGGGAAGACTTGGAAAACAAGTATAATTCAATGGCGCAAGCTCGGTCCTTCCCCAAAGTTCCCAAGAAAAATTTGAATTCATCAAGTATTTCCTTCGTAGGTCCAACTGGCTGGCCTAATGAGTTCAAAATAATAACTTGGCGCTCCTCTTTTGTACGCGCATGAACCTTTGTAAGCTTTGTTGGCCCTCGATGCTTCTTATTATTGGCAGTTTTTTTAGATTCAACTATTAATTCATGTATTAATTTGGCATGCTAATAAGCTAAATGATTAATAAATAGTAATGTGTACCTTCATTTTCGTCTTCAGCCGCTATTTCTAAATCTTCATGGTCATGTCCCGCATCATTGACATTATCATTTAGTTAGACATAATCATTATCAACTCTTTCATTATCTTGTCTTTCTGCTGATGCATTAATATGAGTGACAATCTCATTCCTTATTACAACCATTTCTATGTTTTCTACTTGTTTTTTCCGCAATTCAAGATATGCTGACATAGAACCTGGAGAACAAAATGACCTCTTTTTCTATTATTTTTGCGGTACATGACTACGATACTCTATCTTAGAACAAGATTGTTGATTCTTCTCAACTTGATGATGCTTCTGTTTTGGATTATTCTTTTTCACAAAATCCTCCATAGTTTGTGGACGAGCTAAAACCTGTAATGGACGAAATTAGAGTATGTCGACGAGGCAGTCGAGGCAGCAGCTGGTCGAGGCAGCAGCAACAGCTGGTCGAGGCAGCACCAGCAGCTGCTGCCAGCAGCCAGCACCAACATATGTCTAATGAGCCAAGAAAACAACATATGTCTAATGAAAATGCAGTAGTAAAAGACTCAAAAATCAGAGCAACAATTGTCCTTAAGTCCGCTTCACAGGCAGTGATTTGAGCCAAGACGCGGTTGTGATTCAAATTTAATAGCATCGTAATGCAGAACACAAAGTGGCAACAAGTATAATAAAAATAGCAGAATAACCCCAAGACAAAGAGTAACAAATATATTGCCTTAAAAGTGCATCAGCACTTTGGCTCAAGAAGTAGCATATGCTCGCCATGAAAAAGCTATAGCAATTCGGTTCAGAATATAACATTTTACTTGCCTTAAAGTGTTGCTACAACTTATCTCAAGATATAATATAACAGTGTTTATAAAAATATGCATCAAAAGTTCAAACATTTACCTTCCTTTTTGCACCCATATTGCTAGTGGTTTCCTCCTCGTTACCGCCTCCATCATATGCAGATGTGGCCTCATCATCTCTTTCGTCATTGCGCTTTCCACCTCTACTTGGACGATCCAAATCAATAATCTTTTTACGTAGTATTTGATTAGCCAAATATCCGGCACCTTGAGCATTCATAAATTCGGCATTCATTTTCAAATTCTCGATCCGTTGTCGCTCATACTCTGGAATCTGACTTTGCGGAGCAGAAAATTTGGACTTATTAGCTTTCATCTGCACATATCAACAATTATAAAAACAAGTACATAAGTCAAAATGTGATACAAAATTAACTCGAAAGTAAAAATAAGTTAAAACACGAGTAAATAATTAGATATTTTAATACTATCAGAAATTTCCCTAGGAGGGATTTCAATAGCATACTGCCAACCATTTTTGTTTAAATTTTGAACAAAAAAATCTTGATGTGCCTGAGATGCCAAGATAAATGGTTCTTCTACATAAATTGTCTTATTCATGTTAACCATGATAAATTCATCATCATCTTTTTCTGAGTGAAACCACAAATATTTGAACAAGACAACACTAAAATGCTCATGATAAGATATCTCAATGATGTCTTGTATTGAATCATAATAATTGACATCTCCCAGTGTAGGATTTTGATCTTTGGAACTCGCAAAGCTATGTGTTACGGCTGTGAGAGTGACTCCATTGTTTTGAGTTACACACTTCGCGTCACGCTTCATGGTATGAAACTTATATCCGTTAGCAGAGTACCCCGTGTACTTTTTAACAACATAAGAAGATCATTTCGATAACCATAAGATATGATTCAGAATAATGTCTTGACCTTCTTGAAGTTTCACTTCAATTTTCTCCCTAAACCAATCAATGAAATCCTTATTGTGATTTTGTGCACTATCTCATTTTCTTTTTCGTTTGGTGCTTACACACATTTTGTGTTCACTGTGATAAAAAATACAAAAACAAATATCTTAATAACACAATACAATTGAATAATACATATAAAAAATAAGGTAAAAAATTATCAAAATGGTTTGGCATCTTACTTTATGTATCTCTCAACTTACTCACAATTGCAATTGAATAAGACATAGTGATGTGCTTGTGTCCATGTAGTTTGATCAATCATGTATCCACAATGCTTTTTCTTTGAGGTTCTTCCCTTTTCCTTGATAGGACGCCCAATCTTAGATAAAAATAATTTTGTGACACTATCCTTATTAACATTAGTTGTGGACGAGTTTGATCGTTTCAGATGTCTAGAAATGAAGGTAATACATTCTTTAGCTTGGTATCCTTCTGCCATTGAGCCTTCTGGACGGCTCTTGTTTTGTACATCCAACTTTAACTCTCAAAGATACCTCTCAATATCATACATACACCTTTAACTAACTGGTCCACCCAACTTAATTTGGTCCACTAGATGTACAGGTAAATGCACCATTACGTCGAAAAATGCGGGTGGAAAAATCTGTTCAAACAGGCAAAGTGTTTCAACTGACTTGAGTTTGTCAAGATGTCGAGGATCAATAGCTTTATTCTATATGCCTCTGAAAAAAGCACAAAGTCTTATCAATGGAGTAGCAACATCTTTGGGTAATGTTGTTTTCAGAGCAATAGGGAGCAAGTAATTCATCATAAAATGAGCATCATGACTTTGTAGCCTATGATTTTCCTTTCTTCAACATGCACGCATCGATCAATATTAGAAGCATAACCTTGTGGTAACTTGCATTTTTATGACTTGACAGAACTTGCGTTTTTCTTCAAGTGACATCCAGAAGCGAGAGCATGAAATTTCTACGTTACCATCTTCTAATTCTATTGGTTAAAGCTCTGACATAATTTTAAGTTCTATCAAATCTCGACGAGCACTTACATGATCTCTAGTCTTCCCCGGTATGTCTAACAATGTTCCAATGACATTATCAAACACATTTTTCTTAATATGCATTGGGTAGATATTATGACGATTAGAACAATGCTTCCAGTATGACAATTGAAAAAGTATGGATATCTTTCTCCATGGATTTGGATCATCATTATCATTACTCCTCGTTTTCTTTCGCTTCTTTCCAAATTCATTTGGAAAATCATGCAATATATTCTCAATATCAATTTCTGTCAAAGGAATAGGTTCACTTCTTTCCTCAGTTTTTCTATCGAAATTCCTCTTATTTTGACGCCAAGGGTGAGTTGGATCAAGAAATCTACGAGTGGCCCTGTAGCAATTCTTATTACTATAAGACAACCTCTCAGAATCTGTTTCATAATGACATGAAGGGCATGCAAAATATCCTTTTGTGCTCCATCCAGACAACATTGCATAAGCTGGAAAATCACTAACAGTAGTCATCAAAGCTACACGCATGTCAAACCTTTGATTACTTGAAGAATCGTAAGTTTCCAACCCAGACACCCACAAATCCTTCAAATCCTTAAATAGTGGCTGCAAATAGATGTCAATATCATTACCCGGGGAAGAAGGACCAGGGATAAGTAAATTCAATATCAAAAACTTTGGCTTCATAATCATCCATGGAGGTAAGTTATAAGTGATAAATATAACAGGCCATGTACTATGAACAATGCTCATCGAGTTGAATGGGCTAAATCCATCTGCGGCTAACCCCAACCTCACATTGCGTGGATCTTCTGCAAACTTTGAGTATACAGAATCAAACTCTTTCCAAGCTTGGCCATCCACTGGATGTTGTAAAATCCGATCTTTTTCACGCCCATCAGCATGTCATGTCATGTACTTCGCCGTCTCTTCGCACATAAATAACCTTTGCAATCTTTTCTTTATTGGAAAGTACCTAAGGATCTTATTAGGAATCCTATGGATCTTTCCATTTTCATGTTGTGTGTCATTCTCTTTATCATTCGACTTCCATCTTGGCGTCTCACAAACATGACAGCTTGTAGCATTTGCATGTTCTTCCCAATACAACATGCAATCACTGGGCCATGCATCTATCTTAGTATAATCCAACCCTAATACTTTTAGAACACTATTCGCTTCATTAAAAGACTTAGGCAATTTTGCATCGGGTAACACCTCCCTTACAAGCTCTAATATATCAGCAAATACAATATTGGTAAGCCTGTGATCACACTTCAAAATAAATAGTCGAATCATAAAGGAAAACTTTGAATGTTTCTTGCATCCGGGATATAGTTCCTCCTGACCTTTTTCAATTAACTTGAAAAACTTTTTTTGCCTCGTCATTCGGCCCCTCTGTAAAAACATCACGAACATTATTCAACAACCCTATTATGTCATCATTACAATCATCCATATTTGATTGTTCATCAGGATCCAGATTAGTTCTTTTTTTTTCAATTTCGATCCCTAATTCAGATAACTTATTTGTTCTTGGCACAAATCCATTACATATTACGTGATCTCTCACAACATTCTCATGCTTCCAATAACGATAGTGACAACTATCACATGGATAACAAATTTGGTTTCCTTGAGACTTTGTAGCAAAAGCCTTTTTAATATACTCGTCTACTCCTCGTTCATATTCATCACTCCATTTGGTAGTCATCCACCACTTCTTAGTTCCACAATCCATTTCCTCAATGTAATATTTAGGAGACTAATAAATAAAATCTGGGAAAACATACAGTAAACAAAATATAAAACGACGATGCGACGACGGTAAATTACGTACAAACATTCTCTGCAATTTAATTTGGAAATATAATTTACAAATAAACAAAATATTGGAAGAACAATGAATAAAATTTGAGAAATTCGATTTGAGCAGTTCGACGACGCAACATTTGAGAAAATCTATACACATACATTAATCTAACCTTGAATTAATAATGGTAACACATGAAAAGGAAGGTAAACCGACGCTAAAACATAATCTAACCTTGGAGAAGAGGGAAGGACAGTTCGACGATGAAGTAGCTGCTGCTGAACGCGATGGCGAGAAGTGGTAAGGCGACGGCGATGAGAGGTAGGGTAAGGCGACGACGACAGCGACGACGAGGTAGGGTAATGCGACGTCGAGCTGGGGGAAGGGGATGCGACGGCTAGGGATTAGGAATTGAAGAAGATAGAAGGGCTGAATCGCGGGTGAAATGAAATCAAAATCGTCTAATTTGGGGATATTAAAACGAATGTGCCGTCGCATTAGCCTTCCAGAGCCGTTGCATTAGATAGGCTAATGCGACGGCCATATTGGGACGTTGCATTAGACCATAGAGCCGTTGCATTAGCTTATCTAATGCAACATCTACAAATTTTAGCGTGTACCCGTCGCATTAGCCACATCTAATGCGACGGCACTACAATACCCGTCGCATTAGACCTACATGGGGCGTCGCATTAGGTCAGAAATGTAGTAGTGACACTTAACTCAAATCAGCCCAACTTTTATATGGATTGAATATGAGAAGGTTAAGATGGTTGATTTATACTTCATCTATTTCTGTGAACACTTTACAATTTGGAGAGTCTACGAGGTGTTTCTTTGACCACGTTCTTCTTACATTTTTTTTAAAATTATTTGAATTATAAATTATCATGACTTATAGTACTTTTAATGTAGTTTTTAAATATTTAAATTTTATTTTTAGAAACTTGAAAAATCTATGTCAAAATTTAAGATGAAAGTTATAAAGTTTGAACCTTACAAAAGTTCACACGGAAGGAGTACTAGTTTATGATCACCTTGATTTGCAGACTTATTTTTGGAGGAAGAATCTACTTGTATGGCCCTTATTGCTCGTTTCTTTGCATTTAACTCATCTATCTAGAAGGTTAGATAGGTTATTCTATCTTTCTCGATTGATAAGGAGGTCTCTTGTAATTTTTGTTTGAAAGAGGAAAGAAATGCAAACTTTCCATTAAAAAAGAAGCATAAGTCGATGCATGATTAACACTTCTTCTTTGTTAGTCAAAAGTCCACCTTGTTGGTGGGGATTAGGCATAGCCCTAACCGGTACACTTCTTGAAATGGATATGGGCCTAAAAAGTTAGCACTCATACTGTTAAAAGTCTCACATCGGATATGAAATTGAAACATGAACTCCTTATATGTACTTGAACAATCATCACACTACAAGCTAACTTTTGGGGTTGAGTTAGGCCCAAGATCCATTCTTTACATGGTATCAGAGTCAGACTCATTCCAATTCATTGTCCACCGATGTTGGGCCCCCAAATTATATTGTCACGCTCCAGTTAACGAGGTCTGAACGTGCGAGAGAGTGTTAAGAGTCTCACATCGGATATGAAATAAAAACCTGAACTCCTTATATGGACTTGGACAATCCTCACCCTACAATAAAGTTTGACCGTCTTTTTTCAAATCATATTTAACTAAAGTTTGTTCTATTTTCTTCTATATAGATCAAAACCACACTTCTACAAAAGTTTGTTCTATTTTCTTCTTGTTGATCAACTTTCATGTAAAGGAACTCCAATCGCGAAAGTAAGACCATTGACATATATTCAGTATTCAATATATAAACTCAAATTAAGAGAAAAAAACTCATAGACAATTCGAAGGAGAAATGCTTAGAACAAAAGAAATACCATGAAAAGTAAACATGCCTTTGATAATTCTCAAAAAAATTTATTTTCCAGTACATATGAATCCGTTTGGACCGAAAAGTTTGCATCTCTTTGGTGTTCTGCAACAGTTGGTGCATAATACGTGGATCTTCTTATCTCCAGAAGATGGGCAAGTCATGTAACCCACATCGACCATACACTCAAGTGTACAAACCTTGAATTCTACAGACTCAACATAATTTCTATCCAGTAGGAAAACTGTTTCAAAGACAATAAACCGAACCATAATCCTTTTGAGTCTACAGAAATATATAGTAAATTGATGCAAAGAATAATCACGAAAAACTACTTATTGATTGAAAAGAGGAAGATTAGTATTAGATAAAAGGCATACCACAAAGGAAGAGGAGAGTGAGGACACACTTTGCTACTACCCATGCTTGTTTACTTAATTTTTGTCTGCTTGGAGTATGTTATCTCTGGTAGTATTTGTAACAAACAAATCTTACTGAAAAACTTGTAAGGTAGAAAGTATTAAATGCTAAGGGTAAAGTGTGGAAAATAACAATTGATTCTTTCTTATCTAATTTTAAAGATATGCATGTTGTAAATATGGAATAAGCTTAAGTGGGGAATTTGCAAGTGAATTTAGAACCGAATAAAACTTTTAGGTTTTGCCGAAAGAAAGCAAATTAGAATCCTTAAAGAAGTATATAATCGCTAATTGTATGGTTTTGTTGGGTCTAAAACACACAAGTAAGGCACAACGGAAGTTTAAAATTTTGTTAACTTACTTGTCCCAACAAAGTCGTCTGGTATGATTACGTTACAATTGAAACATGTAAAGACATAAAATATAAACTTACATTTGATATTTTGAATCTCTACTAAAGGGTGTGCACGCGATTGTCTCTTCGGGTGCAAGCCTTCTCTACGGTATACTCCTCTGTCAGGAAAGCCAGAAAATCTTGACAGAGATTTGAGAGGATTTTAATCTCTGAACTCTAAGTTCAGAAAGTAAGAGAGTATGTGACAATTCTATGTAGAATTGGTGTACAATTGGTGTAAAAAACTAAATTATGAAGTTAAGTGTTGAATATATAGGGGAGATAAAGATTCAAATCAGTCTGAGATTAGGCTTAAAAACCTGTCCCAAATCGAATGCGATGGGCCGAACTGGGCCCATCATAAACCAGTGGCACATGGCGCTACCTTGTTTTTCCAATATTTATGCACGTTTTAATTTTAATTAAATCCAAAATCTAATTCTGACTTAATTAAATAATTTTCATCAAATGAAATTTATCTCATAATTTATTATTGGTTAAAATATCTCAATTCTAAATTGAATATTTTATCCTCTCTCAATATACCTTTAGACCGAAAAGACAATCGACTTAGTGTGACCCTTTAGGCCTTCTCACATCGACACTTAATCAAATCAAGGTTCACACGGAACTCTAGATCAAGGCGTCGATTTAACTCAATGTGTGAAGTACGTTTACAAGACTCATAGTAAACACAACCTCTATGCAGGATGATAAATTCCTTTCATTCTCAACACACTCGATCAAGCTTAGGATTTGCCAAGTGTCTATCCAAATGACTTGATCACTTTATCTCATCTATATTAGTCGACAACTAGATCATATCTTAAATATGTCTCTTGCATTGGCCAATGACTTGGTCGACCTAATATCACTGAGAAGATGAGTTTTCACTCGAATATCTACTCGAGGAATGAATCATATTCTTGGCTCAACTACCACCTTAGTCTGTATCGCAATGTACCCAATTCAATACATGTCTTATCCTATAAGGAATTTAAGTTTAGGACAGGATCAAAGTACATTGCTCTACAAATCAGGTGCGTATTGACCTCAAGTCAAAAGACTTTTATCTCCCACATGCTGATAATACTATAGACATATATAACAAATAGTTTATCAACAGGGCATGTCAATACCCTCTAAGAGTATCCATGTGTGCATCACTAGTAACTATTACTAGTAGTAAGTGAGACATACCACATTCTCTAAGAATGTGATGCAGACCACATATCGACTTATAATATATCATTGATATCCTATTCTCAATGATCATCAGTCTAGGCTACTTTAAGAACTATGTTCTATCATTAATAACTCACACTATCAATGACAACGTTTAGTTCAAGGGATGCACATTAGTGAATAATACAAATAATAATTCAGTAATTGCAAATGTCATAAATATATTAATCTCATTTTAAATGAACGCGTCGTCCATTATAATTGATTGTGGTGCAAAATCCTTTTCGGTGAGATGAGTATTTATGCCCCAGCATTTGCTCTAAGTCTACGAAGACTCAGACCCTTTCATAGATGCATATAAATGTTGTAGTAGGTGATAAACCTTCGTGAGTATTTACACCACAGTGTTTGCTCGATGAAGGCTAATCCCACTTAGATACATAATTGCTATCGCATAACGGGGTTGACTTGCTAGGCTGTCTTGGCGCCCCAGTGTCGGACAATTGAGGGACACAGATCATATTGTTTAGAACATGCTATCAACCAAGAGTTACAAATTGTTTGTAATTGGTTTAGAGACCTACCGGATCATGTTGTTGAAGTTATCAGCCTCAGCAAACACGGAGATAACATGAGTCTGGATCTTGGCCCATTATGACCGTATTTGATATGAGTTCGTATTCTTTCATGGGGTAAAAAAGTATGTTAAAATAGTGGGAGCTAATTTAAATTAAAGACAATGTAAATTAGTTAACGAATGTGTTCAATAGAAATTATATTAGAATGTTAATTTCAAGTCTATCTTTTCTTCAGTTACAATGTCGAATCTATCACTTAAAATATTGGTTGAAACAAACAAGCGGAATAGAGCCAATTTTCATGACTGGTTAAAAAATTTGCGTTTGGTGTTGCGATTAGAAAAGATTGAGTATGTATTGGATACAACACTCCCTACAGTCCTTGCTAAAGATTTTGAAGCATACGCCATGTTTGACAAGGCGACCTATCAGAAAATCTTGATGATGCTATTGCGGCACAATGTGTCATGTTATCTTTTATGACTCCTGAGTTACAGAGACAACATGAAAATATGGGCCCTAACGAGATGCTAGAACACTTGAAAAGTCTCTATGACTCACAGTCTTAGACAATAGAGTATGAACTGTTGAGAGATATATTTAAGTGTAAGTTGAACGAAGGGGGCCAGGTGTCACAACATGTTTTGAAGATGATTGGGTTAATAGAAAGGTTAGCTTCGATTGGAACGAAGTTGCCCGTAACAGTTTCTGTCAACCTAATCTTGAATTCGCTTTCTGTTTCATTTGAGAACTTTATTGTAAATTACAACATGAATGGAACCAAAGAGAATCTCCCAGAGCTTCATAATATGTTGAAGACCTTTGAATCGTCCACCTCTAAAGGTAAAGATGTGCTAATGGTGGGCTCATCTAGCAAGTTCAAGCCTAAGGGTAAGAATGTGCAGAAGAAGAAGGGTAAGACGGTTGCCGCCACACCCACAGCTATGAAGCCTCGAAGAGTTATTCAAAAAAGGCCAAGGTAGTTGCTGATATTTGCCTCAATTGCAAGAGAAAGGGGCATTGGAAGAAGGAATGTACAACCCCAAGGGGAGACAAAGCACAAGGTGCTTCTGTTCCTGCTGGACAAGGTATGTTTGTTATTGAAATAAATATGTAACTAATTCTCACTATTGGATATTAGATACCACTTGTGGCTCACACATTTGTAACAATGTGTATGGGTTAAGTGACAGTAGAAAGGTTGGACCTTGGGAAGTAGATCTACGCGTTGGAAACGGAGCAAGAGTTGATGTTGAACGCGTGGGGACTTATAGACTAGATTTACCTTCAGGCTTTAATTTAGAACTTAATAATTGTTATTTTGTTCCCTCGTTAACGAGGAATATTATTTTTGTCTCTATGTTAGACATTGAGGGGTTTTCCTCATTTATTACCAATGGAAGTTATGTTTTATCTTATAATGATTTTATTTGTGGAAATGCACCGCTTGTGAATGGATTGTATGTTTTAAACTGTAGCCATGAAATTTTCAAAATTCAAAATAAAAGAGCTAAAATAAGTAATCCAAGAAACCCCACCTATTTATGGCACTGTAGACTTGGTCACATCAATAAATCAAGGATAGTAAGATTAAGGAAGTTAGACTACCTAGAACCATTTGACTTAGAGTCATATGATAATTGTGAATCTTGCTTAAGAGGAAAGATGACAACTAAATCTCTTTCTAGAAAAGGGGTACGTGCCAAAGAGGTGATTGAGTTAGTCCATACCGATGTATGTGGGACATTTTCAACTCAAGCTAAGGGAGACTTTCTTTATTTCATCACTTTTACAGATGATTTCTCAAGGTTTGAGCATGTGTATCTTATGAAACATAAGTCTGAAGCTTTTAAGAAGTTCATGGAGTACAAGTCAGAAGTAGAGAAGCAACTTGAAACAAGTATTAAGACTATTCGATCAGATCGATGAGGTGAATACTTAAGTAAACAATTTCTAGATTACTTAAAGCTTCACGGAGTTCAATCACAATGGACACCTCCCTGAACACTACAAATGAATGGTGTTGCTGGGAGGAGAAATCGGACCTTATTAGATATGGTTAGATCTATGATGAGCTTCTCAGCTCTACCAACATACCTATGGGGATATGTATTACAAAGCTCAATCTATATTTTGAACAGAATTTCATCAAAGTAAGTAGATAAGACTCCATATGAGATATGGAATGACAAGAAGTCAACACTTAGACACATGCGACCTTGGGGGTGCCCTGCATATGTAAAGAAGTTGCTTACTGACAAATTGGAATCTAAAAGTGAGAAGTATTATTTTGTGGGGTATCCTAAGGAAACAAGGGGATACTACTGCTATCTTCCTGGCGAACATAAAGTAATTGTTTCCAGAAATACAACTTTCCTTAAAGAAGAATATGTCTACAAGGAACAGAGTTACAACAAGATAGAACTTGAAGAAATTCAAGAAGTACAAAATAATATAGAGAATGAACCCTTGTCAAATAACCTAGGCAAGGATTCAGTGGAAGTATTTGACGATGATTGGGCACTTAGAGTACGCCCTTCAGCCAGTGGGAGTGAAGTGAGGGATAATGTTGAAATGCAAGACTCTCATACACAACCAATGGAGGATGACACAATGATTGTGCAACATCCTGTTCAAAATGATATTCCTGAAAGTTCTCATGGTGCTGGATTGTCCAACACACAAACACCTTCTCACAATCAAAATACAATAAATACCAAAACACGGAATATTCAACTCCGTAGGACCACTAGGACTCATCGCGCACCTGAAAGACTTAACCTCCTTGTTGAAACACACAATGAGATAGATATTCCTGATGATGATAAGTATACTACCTACAGTGAAGAAATGTTAGACATTGATTCACAGAGATGGAAAGAAGCCATGAAATCTGAAATGGAATCCATGTACATAAATCAAGTATGAAACTTGGTTGATTTGCCGACAGGGGTCAGACCTATAGGATGCAAATGGGTCTTCAAGAAGAAGATTGATGCATATGGAAAAGTACAGACTTATAAAGCAAGATTGGTGGCTAAAGGTTATAATCAACGGCCTGGGGTCGATTATGATGAAACTTTTTCACCTGTTGCAAAGATTAAGTCCATTCTGATTTTTCTTGTAATAGCTGCATACTATGATTATAATATTTGGTAAATTGATGTTAAAAATGCCCTCCTCAATGGTAACCTAATTGAGGAGGTGTATATGATACAACCAGAGAGTTTTACATCCAAGACTCAACCCAAAGCAGTATGCAAACCACAGAAGTCCATTTATGGACTTAAGCAAGCCTCAAAGAGTTAGAATATTTGTTTCGACAAAGCAGTCAAATCGTTTGACTTTGTTAGAAGCAGAGAAGACCCATGCGTTTATAGTAAATGCAAATATGAGAGTATTGTCTTCATTGTTATATATGTAGATGACATATTGATAATGGGAGATAATAAGACTCTCATGCAATCAGTCAAGGAATGGTTATCCAGCACATTCATGATGAAAGACTTGGGTGAAGCCTGCTACATTCTTGGAATTAGGATCTACAGAGATAGACCTAATAGACTGTTGGGGCTGTCACAGTCTGTATACATAGACAAAGTGCTAATGTTACACCTCGTAAGTTTAAAGCGATAACTAGAGAACGTAATTAAGGAAGTAAGATTCAAATATTGGATATAAAGTATGTTTATATATGCTAATCCGGAAATTAGTAAACAAAGGATGTAACTCTGGAATAATTTTGGATACAACAAATGTGGTATGGACTTAGTGTCGTGTGTCGCGCCCGTTTTTGACCTCGGATGTCTGAACGGTATCCACAACGTTGCTCTTTGGCGCGGTTCCCTGAATGGAGCAATAATGTTGTTTTTGAGGAGTCGCCACCTAATTAGTTAAGTGAATTAGGACACTTGATTTATTGCAATAAAAATACTGCAATTAATCTCCATTTAATGGTCTGCGAAATTAATGATTCTGAATCAGGGTTCTTTATTATCCTAAAGGGAAGGGGTTAGGCATCCTTTAAGATCCGCTAACTTGCGGTTATTCGTTCAAACCTAGGTTAATTATTTATTGCCCCTTTTTTATTCTACGTATTCTAAGCATTTTTCATAATTTATAATTAAAATAAAATGCAATACAAAATAATAAAAACTAAAATTAAATGCGACATAAAATAAAACTCTGGGACATCTTTTAGCCTTTTTAGGTCTTCTACACAAGATGATCTCCGGGTACCTGCATAAACACTTAGTAAAAGAGTCAGTAATAGAATAAATAATTTTAAAGCAATAACATGAATTTAATAAGTAAAGCCAAAAATAAATAAATCCGTCTTTTGCACAGAGGAGGCCTTGGAAATCAGACGGAGATTCCTTCATCGGCCAAATTGTAGTATTCGTTCAAATCAGTAAAATATCCAAGTAATAGCATCACATTTCAAAACAACCGAGCGAGAGAGAGTTGTTAGCAAATAATGCAGCGACAACACATTAGGTATAACATCAGCTCGGTAATGCAACATCAAAGCAACAACATAGCAACCAAAGGGTCCAGAAATGCAGTATTTAAACTAGCTCACAATATGGTAGTAGGGAGTCATTATAGCATTTGTTCCAAAACAACCCAACAACGTACCATATGTTCATTCAAAAAAAAAATAGAAATTTGTTCCAGTCGTAAGGGCAAAATTGTCCGAATAAACCCAAAAGACCAAACAAAACAGTGGGGGGTTCGATAGCACATCACAGCACTGGTGCTCGCCGGAAAATGTCGACCAAAAGCTTCAACAAGAAATATCAAATAATATTAACAATACGTGACAACATTAACTGAAACAGGGACCCACGAAACCAGAACCGGAATGGCACAAATAGCCAAAACAGCCGACAAATCCAAAAACGTCGCCGAAGTTTTAACTCCAGTGAGATAAGAAAACAAATCAGTCTAAATAGAGAAGAGGGTCACAGGTACAAACCTAAAAATGCCAAATCAATACCAACAAAAATAGAACATCGAAGATGGTGAAGACCGCCGGTGATGGGACTACTCCAGTTCATCGGAGCTCGAAGCTTCTCGCTGGAGCAGTGGCGGCGACGGGAGCAGCGAGAGGTGGGGTCAACGGGCTGTGTGTGTGTGGTGTTGGGAAAGGTTTTAAGAAATGCAAAGGGAGAGGGGTTGGACTTGTGCGGCTGCTGATAGTGTCCTGTGGGGATTCGCCGGAGCTTAGAGCTCCGGCGAAGGGCGGCGGCGGCGACGGGAAGGGTAGGGATGAGAAATGAAAATGGGGAGGGATGGGTCCTGCGGCTGACTTCTTTTGTTGGGCTGCCCCCCTCCTTTTTAATAAAGGGGGGGTAATGTTTATTATATAGGGTAGGTTTTTAGGGTTTGGTATTTGGGGGGGGGGGGTAATGTTTATTATATAGGGTAGGTTTTTATGGTTTGGTATTTGGGGGGAAAATGAAAAGTGGTATTTGATTTTAGGGGGGAAAATAAAAGAGTGTTGGATTAAAAAAAATTAAAAAAAAATAAGAAGGGTGTTGGATTGGACAGATCCGAATTGTATCTCGCACTGGACTGGTTTGACAAAATGCAAAACGGGTTAATTATTTAAAAGAAAAATTATTTAAAAAGATGCAAGATTATTAAAATGCAAATGCCGACGCAGTAATAATAATAAAAATAATATTTAAGCAAATGTTTAATGCCTAATTATAACGGGATGCCAATTAATTATTTAAAGATATGCAAACATAATATTAACAAAGACATAATGCTTAATTTAAGATGACATGCCATTTTGTGAATAATAAAACACAGAATATTAGGTAAAAAAATATGCAAAATAACGATTAAAATACGGTGTGCTAAAATACTTAAAATTGCAATAAATATACGAAAAACGAGTCAAAATTGACTGTCAACAGCATGTCCCTCTTTGTACGGAGATGATGGAAGAGTCTTCGGACAAAGATGTTGACTTGTAGCCAATTTTGTCATGTTTTATAAACTAGAACTCAAAAGTAGGGCAGATGCAGACTCAAAATTGTCCCAGTGTCGAATTATGATGACACTGGGTCGTTGTTGTTACACCCCGTAAGTCCAGGACATGTAAAAGAGAATGTACGAAAGGAAACAAGACTTGGAAATTGATACGAAAGGAAGAATTGTTTTTCCGACGGGAAATGTTCCGAACGTCGGAAAGGAAAAATGTTCGTTGTTGAGAATTGGATTCTCAAAATGTATTATTTGAAGAGTATGGAACCTATTAGCATTATGGAAATTTATTTTTACGGATTTGGTCACGTGGGGCCCACCCGAGAAATTTTACGTTTTGCGGGGCCCACAAGGGTTACGGAATTTTTATGGACGAATGAGAGGGTGAAACGTGGCACCCCCACAAGGTCTTGGTCGAATTAGAGGAGGGGTAAAATGGTCATTGACCATCTTGGAAGATAAGTCTTCAAGCTTGAGATTGTTGACCAAGGTCAACTTGTCCACTTGGCTTTTTAATTAATGATCCTTCATCCTAGCCCACAAGTGTATTAATCTAAGCCATCCAATGTGTTATATATTCACTACACTAGTGCAAGACTAGCTTTTAACACTTAGAAAATTTGAGAGAACATTGAGCTTAGCCAATATTGCTCTCGGGTTTGGAGGGTTCCCACACAAAAAAATTTGTGATTTTGATCCATTGTTCACAAGACTTTGACCCAATGTCCCTAAGGGTATTATAAGGTTATCACAATAGAAAGATTTCAGAAAAACGGAGTTTTCACGTTAGTCGCAAGGCGGAAACTAAAGGAGTTCTTCAACTTTGAAGTTGGAACTTGAAGATGGGTTCTTCATAGGCCTCTAAGGAGTGCTTGGAGCGGATTGGAACTTAAGGAAAGGAGCTAAGAATTGCTAAGGCGCGACTTTGAATCTTGGAAATTTTAAGGGCTTGGAAAGGTATAAATTTTGTCGTTTTAGCAATTAAGTTTACTTATTGATTGTAGCTATAGTTATTAGCAAGCATGAGTTATATATTATGTAGTTGGATTAGTGTATTGGCTATTGGAACCCTAAATCCGAAAACTAGCATGTTTAGCCTTAAGACTACAATTCAAGTTGATTATTCGTTTAAGTCGTCGCATGTTGTGTAAAGAAGGAAATTGTAGTTGTTGAAGTTGTTTATAACTATATAACATGTTAGACCTTGGAATTTGAAAAAGGGTTGGAAAAGACTTGTGTTGTGTTATTGTTGGCCGAGAATGGCTAGTGAAGTATTAACTACTTGGTACAAATTGTGGGGCGGAATTTTACACGTATTGTAAGGCGTGTAATCCCCTTTGTTTGGTTGTTGTTTGGAGCCTTAAATGTGGCGTGTTGGTTATTGTATTCGGCCTTGAAAAAGGTGGCAAAGTGAGTAGAAACAAAGGAAGTGCTGCCCGATTTTCCGTAGAATTAGAGACCATATACTTAGTATTATTCTACGTTAGAGACTAGAAGTTGATAGTCTTGTTGTGACCATTATAGGTTGACAAATTCTACGTACGGCGTATTCGGCTTAGCTTGTGGATTTAGCCGAAAAGGTATGTGAACTATCTCCTCTTCTAGCATGATTCCTTAAGATAAAGAAAGTAAGTTCTACTCCTTAAATGATCCATTCCTTGGTTGTATTTGGATTGCCTAAAATAGAATTCGTTCTATGTACTCATGATTGTACTTTGATGTTTAAATTGTAAGTTGTGTAATCCATTTCCTTAGTGAAGTTTGGATTCTTAAAAGTGAAAGTATTTTACTTAAAGTACATGGAGTCTTGAAAAAGAAGTGGTTTCCAAACCTTTTGGCTAGTGCCTTAGTTCCAAAACCTAAGGGTTGTTGTAATGACTTTAGGGGAGTTAAAGGAGTGATTTACTTAATTGTTTTAAGAGAGGAGAAATGACATGATTTAAGAGAAGTAACTTGTTTTAAAGGTGTGAGTTACTTGAGGTTTAAAAGTAGAAGAAACTTGTTTTCTAAATATTAAGGGACTTGAAGTATTTTGAAAGTTAAGAAACTTGATTTGAAAGTTTGTGATACTTGGTTTTAAGTGTAAGTCTCTTGGTTATAAAAAAGGAATGAATTTGTCTAAAACCATAAAGGGTTATAACGGCTTTATGGGAAGTTGGTTATAACGGCTTTATGGAAGGTTAAGAAAGTTGTCTATTTTGATTATTGGGCATAAGTTGCGTAGATTGTGAAAATTTGAAGTTACTTGATTTCAAACTTTGAAATGAGTTTTCTAAAAGTGTAGTAACTTACTTTGAAAAATAGACACACCTTGATACTACGGGTGTTAGTATCTTGGGATTTTACATAAAAAGAAGTCTTTTGAAAAGAATGTACGTACGTAGTACTTTGGCTTGTTAAATGAGAATTTATTCTATTTGTGCCTCGATAAGTACTTTGGCTTGTTAAATGAGAATTTATTCTATTTGTGCCTCGATAAGTACTTTGGCTTGTTAAATGAGGATTTATTCTATTTGTGCCTCGATAAGTACTTTGGCTTGTTAAATGAGAATTATTCTATTTGTGCCTCGATAAGTACTTTGGCTTGTTAAATGAGAATTTATTCTATTTGTGCCTCGATAAGTACTTTGACTTGTTAAATGAGGATTTATTCTATTTGTGCCTCGATAAGTACTTTGGCTTGTTAAATGAGAATTTATTCTATTTGTGCCTCGATAAGTACTTTGGCTTGTTAAATGAGGATTTATTCTATTTGTGCCTCGATAAGTACTTTGGCTTGTTAAATGAGAATTTATTCTATTTGTGCCACGATAAGTACTTTGGCTTGTTAAATGAGAATTTATTCTATTTGTGCCTTGATAAGTACTTTGGCTTGTTAAATGAGAATTATTCTATGTGTGCCTTGATAAGTACTTTGGCTTGATTAATTGAGAATTGCCTATGTGTGCTGGCGATAGCCTTTGAGTGCAAGGATTATGTTTTATTAAGTTGCCGCGACTCTCGGTTGGAGGGCCGGCTGTCTTGTTGTAAGTTACTTGGACGTACCGATAGTGATGTGGGATTCCACGGGTATGCTTCCGTTATTTGTAGTACGTGGGTTAAATTCCCGGATTTTTATAAGAAGACATGGTAGTGCTTATGTTTTGTTTGACGGCCGGTTGAGATAGGGTAAGAGTATAAGTGAGGGGTAAACCCCCAATATGCTATACCACCTTCTCCAGGGTAAGAGTATAAGTGAGGGGTAAACCCCAAGACATTATACCATCGCTTGTTTTGTTTGATGGTCGGTTGAGATAGGGTAAGAGTATAAGTGAGGTAAACCCCAAGATGCTTTACCACCTTCTCCGGTAAGAGTATAAGTGAGGTAAACCCCAAGACATTATACCGCTTTACCACTGCTCGTTTTCTGCTTGCATGCAGTTTTAGGACACAGGTGGGACTTGGTGTTCATGTATGCCTATTGGTGTTATACTATATCATGGATCACGGCGGTGAGGAAGGATTCCACGGGCATGATTGATATTATGGCGTGAGACCCATGGTTATAATTTAGAAATGACTTGAGTTCACGCGTCACGACTTATTATGATCATTTATGTGTTGTATCTTGTAGGTTGGCTATCATACATGTCTCTGCTTTGCTTAGACTGTTATGATTTCATTCTGATTTCATCGTTTTCACATACTTGGTACCTTCTTCAGATCGACTCCTCGGCCGCGTTCATGCCGCAGTTTAGGTCACGTGATTTGGTGATCGGCGAGTAGGACCTGCTCGAGTTTTGGATAGCTCCTTACATTCGAGTTTATCTTTTTGGTATAAGTTCTTTCGACAGAGCTTTGTATGCGATTATGGTACAGCGGGCCTTGTCCGTCATATTTCGATAAAAATCTTAGAGGTCCGTATTCATATGTAGGATTGGACTCATGTAAGGTGTAGTGTCTTTTGTTATGTATGTTATATGGCACTGCGGCTTTGCCTTGGCTCGCATACGCTTGTAAAAAAAGAAGAGTGTTATCAAATTTCCGCATTTACTTGGTTGTTAAGGTAGAAGGTGCCCGGTAGGGCACCGATCCACGCCCGGTTCGGGCGTGACAGTGGTATCGAGCGGTCCTCGGAATGTCTGACGCAGTGTCTAGTAAGTCTGGATTATCGGTGTGTTGCGCGCCACACCCATAAACAGGAGGCTACGGGACATTTAGGAGTTGGTTTCTATTCTTCACACTCTAGATCGTGCCATAGAGTGTGTTAGTAAGATAATTCCTCTCGACGTATTGTTGTGTTACGATTATGCCTCGAGGGCAACAACCGCCTGAAGGGCAAAGGAGTAGCGAGCTACTAGTCGACTCAGAGAGTTGATAGGCTTATGCCTGTGGTATCTGGATGTTGTTCGCGATGGCGAGTTCTTCTGCGCCAGTTTTGAGGCCCCAGCACGAGCCTCCAGCCTCGATTAGGGAAGACTTTAGGGTCATGAAGGAAGCCATTATGTTATTGACCAAGATAGCGATGCTACTGATTTCATCGGCGGAGGTTACTCGGCGATGCAGAGTGTGTACACGGGGTAGAGGCCGCGGAGATCAGCGTAAGAGGGCTAGACTGGTTGGTTATTCCGGTGAGTTTTTGGACGAGCTGCCTCAGCAGCTAGTGAGATATTCGTCCCAGCCTACCCAGTACATACCCCCGCAGTTCACAGGTGGGATATTGGACCCCACAAGGTATTTAGGAGCCGGTCCAAGCTCCAGAGGTAGAGGTTCTCGAGAGAGCGAGGATTTTCTCTGGCCGAGGCCACCTATTCCTCGGTATCGGATGTGGTAAGCGTCATTCGGGAAATGTCGTTATGGCACAGTGTTTGTTTTTATGTGGCCGTCAAGCCATATCGAGGTATGTCCTTTTAGAAAGAGCACTGGTGAAGTGGCTCAGCCTATGAGGCCGGTAGTTGGTTCCCTTTCCTCCACAGTTGTACGTTCCCCAGGGCAGGGTGTTCAGATGTTAGCTAGTGGTGGTGGAGGTCAGGGTGGAGTTTATAGTTCTGGCGGTCCTTCGAACCGCAGAGATGACGTGACTACGGGGCAGGATCAGGAGGCGACATCGCACGGGGTTACAGGTATATTTTGATTCCTTTGAATCATACGTGCGTTGATAGATTCAGATTTTACTCTAGCGTATATGTTTTCCCTTTATTGCTAGAGTTGTAAAGTGATAGTACCCCAGAGGTAGGGATACCTTGATTAGTAAAGTGAGAAGTTAAGAATGTTGACAAGAATGGTAAGTGAACTGAGACTATAGTTGTGTAGAGCTCACAAGTAGTAATTGCCCCATAACAGTGTAAGACCGATAGGGAATAATGTACAGTAGAAATACTTTGGCTTATGTGACGAACCTCTAGTGAATAGGGGATAGGCTAAGAAGTACCTTGAGATAAGAGAGAGATTTATTTCAGGCTAAGAATGAGAAGTTAGGTGTGACGATGAGTCGGGTTGTGGACTCATTTCGGGTCAGCCGATAGTATGGAATGGGGTGATGTCAGTTAGAAATGGTCCCGCTATGTGATAGGGTCACGAGGGTGTTAGGCCCAAGTCTAGTTGATCGTTGTACGAGTTCGTGGATGCGTTCCACCGGAACTAGGTCGTAAGGACCGAGAAGAGCCTTAACGGGAATGTAAGTAACTATATGGCCAAGTTTGGATAGTAACTCGAGTTGGAGAAGAGAAACAAAATTTGAGATTTTGTACGTGTACTAGATGAGTTTGAAAGTACGAGAAAGTATGACAAGTAAGGAAAGAAAGGAACCTCTAAGGATCCCGTGTTTGGGGAGACTGTAACCTTCGAGTTTTGTGAGAAGGGACCACGGACGGAAGGTCCATTATTATGTTTACGTATTTTTTGTGGTGGCCAAGTGTGGCATCGTTGGTCTTGTGCAGTTTTGGTTGATAGGCATAGTATAGAGTTTATGCCGGAGCAGGTAAAGCTTGACAACCGACTAAGAACATTCGGGGACGAATGTTTCTAAGGGGGGAAGAATGTTACATCCCGTAAGTCCAGGACATGTAAAAGAGAATGTACGAAAGGAAACAAGACTTGGAAATTGATACGAAAGGAAGAATTGTTTTTCCGACGGGAAATGTTCCGAACGTCGGAAAGGAAAAATGTTCATTGTTGAGAATTGGATTCTCAAAATGTATTATTTGAAGAGTATGGAACCTATTAGCATTATGGAAATTTATTTTTACGGATTTGGTCACGTGGGGCCCACCCGAGAAATTTTACGTTTTGCGGGGCCCACGAGGATTACGGAATTTTTATGGACGAATGAGAGGGAGACACGTGGCACCCCCACAAGGTCTTGGTCGAATTAGAGGAGGGGTAAAATGGTCATTGACCATCTTGGAAGATAAGTCTTGAGCAGATTGTTGACGAGGTCAACTTGTCCACTGGCTTTTAATTAATGATCCTTCATCCTAGCCCACAAGTGTATTAATCTAAGCCATCCAAGGTGTTATATATTCACTACACTAGTGCAAGACTAGCTTTTAACACTTAGAAAATTTGAGAGAACATTGAGCTTAGCCAATATTGCTCTCGGGTTTGGAGGTTCACACAAAAATTTGTGATTTTGATCCATTGTTCACAAGACTTTGACCCAATGTCCTAAGGGTATTATAAGGTTATCTCAATAGAAAGATTTGGAAAAGCGGAGTTTTCACGTTAGTCATGGCGGAAACTAAAGGAGTTCTTGACTTTGAAGTTGGAACTTGAAGATGGGTTCTTCATAGGCCTCTAAGGAGTGCTTGGAGCGGATTGGAACTTAAGGAAAGGATCTAAGAATTGCTAAGGCGCGACTTTGAATCTTGGAAATTTTAAGGGCTTGGAAAGGTATAAATTTTGTCGTTTTAGCAATTAAGTTTACTTATTGATTGTAGCTATGGTTATTAGCAAGCATGAGTTATATATTATGTAGTTGGATTAGTGTATTGGCTATTGGAACCCTAAATCCGAAAACTAGCATGTTTAGCCTTAAGACTACAATTCAAGTTGATTATTCGTTTAAGTCGTCGCATGTTGTGTAAAGAAGGAAATTGTAGTTGTTGAAGTTGTTTATAACTATATAACATGTTAGACCTTGGAATTTGAAAAAGGGTTGGAAAAGACTTGTGTTGTGTTATTGTTGGCCGAGAATGGCTAGTGAAGTATTAACTACTTGGTACAAATTGTGGGGCGGAATTTTACACGTATTGTAAGGCGTGTAATCCCCTTTGTTTGGTTGTTGTTTGGAGCCTTAAATGTGGCGTGTTGGTTATTGTATTCGGCCTTGAAAAAGGTGGCAAAGTGAGTAGAAACAAAGGAAGTCTTTGCCCGATTTTCCGTAGAATTAGAGACCATATACTTAGTATTATTCTACGTTAGAGACTAGAAGTTGATAGTCTTGTTGTGACCATTATAGGTTGACAAATTCTACGTACGGCGTATTCGGCTTAGCTTGTGGATTTAGCCGAAAAGGTATGTGAACTATCTCTCTTCTAGCATGATTCCTTAAGATAAAGAAAGTAAGTTCTACTCGTAAATGATCCATTCCTTGGTTGTATTTGGATTGCCTAAAATAGAATTAGTTCTATGTACTCCTTGATTGTACTTTGATGTTTAAATTGTAAGTTGTGTAATCCATTTCCTTAGTGAAGTTTGGATTCTTAAAAGTGAAAGTATTTTACTTAAAGTCTGAGAGTCTTGAAAGGAAGTGGTTTCCAAACCTTTTGGCTAGTGCCTTAGTTCCAAAACCTAAGGGTTGTTGTAATGACTTTAGGGGAGTTAAAGGAGTGATTTACTTAATTGTTTTAAGAGAGGAGAAATGACATGATTTAAGAGAAGTAACTTGTTTTAAAGGTGTGAGTTACTTGAGGTTTAAAAGTAGAAGAAACTTGTTTTCTAAATATTAAGGGACTTGAAGTATTTTGAAAGTTAAGAAACTTGATTTGAAAGTTTGTGATACTTGGTTTTAAGTGTAAGTCTCTTGGTTATAAAAAAGGAATGAATTTGTCTAAAACCATAAAGGGTTATAACGGCTTTATGGGAAGTTGGTTATAACGGCTTTATGGAAGGTTAAGAAAGTTGTCTATTTTGATTATTGGGCATAAGTTGCGTAGATTGTGAAAATTTGAAAGTTACTTGATTTCAAACTTTGAAATGAGTTTTCTAAAAGTGTAGTAACTTACTTTGAAAAATAGACACACCTTGATACTACGGGTGTTAGTATCTTGGGATTTTACATAAAAAGAAGTCTTTTGAAAAGAATGTACGTACGTAGTACTTTGGCTTGTTAAATGAGAATTTATTCTATTTGTGCCTCGATAAGTACTTTGGCTTGTTAAATGAGAATTTATTCTATTTGTGCCTCGATAAGTACTTTGGCTTGTTAAATGAGGATTTATTCTATTTGTGCCTCGATAACTACTTTGGCTTGTTAAATGAGAATTATTCTGTTTGTGCCTCGATAAGTACTTTGGCTTGTTAAATGAGAATTTATTCTATTTGTGCCTCGATAAGTACTTTGGCTTGTTAAATGAGGATTTATTCTATTTGTGCCTCGATAAGTACTTTGGCTTGTTAAATGAGAATTTATTCTATTTGTGCCTCGATAAGTACTTTGGCTTGTTAAATGAGGATTTATTCTATTTGTGCCTCGATAAGTACTTTGGCTTGTTAAATGAGAATTTATTCTATTTGTGCCTCGATAAGTACTTTGGCTTGTTAAATGAGAATTTATTCTATTTGTGCCTAGATAAGTACTTTGGCTTGTTAAATGAGAATTATTCTATGTGTGCCTTGATAAGTACTTTGGCTTGATTAATTGAGAATTGCCTATGTGTGCTGGCGATAGCCTTTGAGTGCAAGGATTATGTTTTATTAAGTTGTCGCGACTCTCGGTTGGAGAAGTACCGTCTTGTTGTAAGTTACTTGGGCGTCTGAAGCGGTGATGTGGGATTCCACGGGTATGCTTAGTTATTTGTAGACGTGGGTTAAATTCGGATTTTATAAGAAGACATGGTAGTGCTTATGTTTTGTTTGACGCCGGTTGAGATAGGGTAAGATTATAAGTGAGGGTAAACCCCAGATCTTTATACCACCTTCTCGGGGTAAGAGTATAAGTGAGGGTAAACCCCAAGACATTATACCCACGCTTGTTTTGTTTGATGGTCGGTTGAGATAGGGTAAGAGTATAAGTGAGGGTAAACCCCAGATGCTTTACCACCTTCTCCGGGGTAAGAGTATAAGTGAGGTAAACCCAAGACATTATACCCTGCTTTACCACTGCTTTCGTTTTCTGCTTGCTTGCGTCTGATTTTAGGACACAGGTGGGACTTGGTGTTCATGTATGCCTATTGGTGTTATACTATATCATGGGTACTTGGCGGTGAGGAAGGATTCCACGCATGATTGATATTATGGGCGTGAGACCCGTGGTTATATTTTAGAAATGACTTGAGGGCATCGTCACGACTTATTATATGGCTTATGTGTTGTGTATCGTAGGTTGGCTATCATACATGTCTCTGTTTTGCTTAGATCATATGATTTCATTCTGATGCTTACTATTTCACATACTTGGTACCTTCCCGTCTTGACCTCGCCCGGAGTGCGTTAATCTGCAGTTTAGGTCTGATTTGGTGATCGGCGAGTAGGACCGCCGTCGAGTTTTGGATAGCTCATACATTCGGAGTTTATCTTTTTGGTATAAGTTCTTTCGATGTGCTTTTATCTGATTATGGGTGCAGGGGGCCTTGTCCCATCATATTTCAGTAAAACTCTTAGAGGTCTGTATTCATATGTGGGATTGGACTCATGTAAGGTGTAGTGTCTTTTGTTATGTATATTATATGACAGCCTTGTCGGCTTTGCCTTGCACGTACGTTTGTAAAAAAAAAAAAGAGGTGTTATCAAATTTCCGCAGTTTACTTGGTTGTTAAGGTAGAAGGGTGCCCAGGTAGGGCACCGATCCGCACGCTTGGGGTTGGCGTGGCGATTGTGATCGAAAATAAAAGCAAAGCGTGATTTAAAAATATCGATGTCGAATTATGAGGACACTGGGTTGCTGCGATGCTAAAATTAAAAGACAAAACTGATGCGGATTTAATATTTGTCCCAGTGTCGAATTCTGCGATGCTAGAAAATTAAAGTAGGTAGACGTCGATTCAACATTGTCTCAGTGTCAAATCATGATGACACTTTGGCATTGTATCTTCGCGAATTAAAGACAATGCCGGCGAAAATTCATAATTTGTCGATGTCGAATTATGATTGTATTTGGGTTGTAGGTGATGTGGTCTTTGTATGCATGAGTGTTTGTAGATGTTGATGGCGTCATTGCATAGGCGATCACGGATGCTCGTCGTTGCGTAAACGAAACATAGATGAAGCCGTTGCATAGGCTTAGATGAAGAGGCGTCGTTGCGTAGGCCTTGATCACGGATGCTCGTCGTTGCGTAGACGAAACATGGATGGCCGTTGCATAGGCTTATATGAAATGACGTCGTTGCGTACGCGATGCGAATGTTAAATCGTTGCATAGACGAAACATGGATGAAGTCGTTGCATAGGCTTATATGAAATGGCGTCGTTGCGTAAACGCGATCACGGATGTTAAATCGTTGCGTAAAGCGAAACATAGATGAAGCCGTTGCGTAGGCTTAGATGAAAGGCGTCGTTGCGTAAACGCGTTGCAGATGTTCGTCGTTGCATAGACGAAACATGGATGAAGCCGTTGCATAGGCTTATATGAAATGGCGTCGTTGCGTAGGCGCGATGCGGATGTTCGTCGTTGCATAGACGAAACATGGATGAAATCGTTGCGTGCATAGGCTTATATGAAATGGCGTCGTTGCATAGGCGATGCAGATGTTAAATCGTTGCGTGAGCGAAACATAGATGAAAGGCATTGCATAGGCTTAGATGAAATGGCGTCATTGCATAGACGCGATGCCGATGTTCGTCGTTGCATAGACGAAACATGGATGAAGTCGTTGCATAGGCTTTTATGAAATGGCGTCGTTGGATAGACGCGATGCAGATGCTCGTCGTTGCATAGACGAAACATGATGAAGCCGTTGCATAGGCTTAGATGAAATGCGTCGTTGCATAGACGCGATGCAGATGCTCGTCGTTGCATAGACGAAACATATATGAAGTCGTTGCATAGGCTTTGATGAAATGACGTCGTTGCATAGACGCGATGCAGATGTTCGTCGTTACATAGATGAAACCGTTGCATAGGCTTAGAGAGATGCGTCGTTGCATAGACGCGATGCAGATGTTCGTCGTTGCTTAGACGAAACATGGATGAAGCCGTTGCATAGGCTTTTATGAAATATGTCATTGCATAGACGCGATGCAGATGCTCGTCGTTGTATAGACGAAACATGGATGAATCTGTTGCATAGGCTTAGATGAAATGGCGTCGTTGCATAGACGCGATGCAGATATTCGTCGTTGCATAGACAAAACATGGATGAAGCCATTGCATAGGCTTAAATGAGATGGCGTCGTTGCATAGACGCGATGCAGATGCTCGTCGTTGCATAGACGAAACATGGATGAAGTCGTTGCATAGGCTTAAATTAGATGTCGTCGTTGCATAAACGCGATGCAGATGTTCGTCGTTGCATAGACGAAACATATATGAAGCCGTTGCATAGGCTTAAATAAAATGCGTTGTTGCATAGACGCGATGCAGATGTTCGTCATTGCATAGACGAAACATAGATGAAGCTTTTGCATAGGCTTAAATGAGATGTCGTCGTTGCATAGACGCGATGCAGATGTTCGTCGTTGCATAGACGAAACATAGATGAAGTCGTTGCATAGGCTTAAATGAAATACGTCGTTGCATAGACGCGATGCAGATGTTCGTCATTGCATAGACGAAACATAGATGAAGTCGTTGCATAGGCTTAGATGAAATGCGTCGTTGCGTAGGCGCGTCTGGTCTTCGTCGTTGCATAGGCGAAACATATATGAAGCCGTTGCATAGGCTTTAATGAAATGGCGTCGTTGCATAGGCGATGCGATGTTAAATCGTTGCATAGACGAAACATAGATGAAGCCGTTGCATAGGCTTAGATGAAATGACGTCGTTGCATAGACGTGATGCAGATGTTCGTCGTTGCATAGACGAAACATGGATGAAGCCGTTGCATAGGCTTAAATGAGATGGCGTCGTTGCATAGACGTGATGCAGATGTTCGTCGTTGCATAGATGAAACATAGATGAAACCGTTGCATAGGCTTAGATGAAATGCGTCGTTGCATAGACGCGATGCAGATGTTCGTCGTTGCATAGACGAAACATGGAAGAAGTCGTTGCATAGGCTTTTATGAAATGCGTTGGTTTATGAGCGTACCTGTTTTGTGACCCGTCTGGGTTGAGATAGCGTCATTGCATAGACGTTGTGTGTTTGTGACTCGCATGGGTTTATTGTTGTGTTCCTGCCTTTGCTGATATGAAGATCCTGCACTCAAAGAAAACTTAGTGAGTTTTAGGAAATGAGTGGTTGATCAGCGTCGACTTTGTAGCTTTGGCCTTGACGCTTGCATGCTCAGACTGGTTTGACCTGCTTTTTTTCCGTCTATTGCCATTTTCTTACAGTGAATTCTTAAAATGTCACAGTGTCTGATAAATGAAGATGTTGAACTGGGTAAGGTTGACTCTTGACGCTATCAAGGCGATTAGGTAAGCAATTTTTTTTTATCATGAATGAAAAAAGCTAATGCGAGAATATGAACAATGTACAATTGAGTAGATGAGAATGCAACCCTCAAAAATATGTCTCAGTCATGTGTAGGTAGTCATGAATGCAAAATATATGAGGATGCTAAACTCTCTAATGGACAAAATCGAGTCATGTGCGAAGCAAGGAAGAAATATTTCTAATGGTGTGACCGGAGCCGATGTGGCTGTCTACGTATCCCGCCGAGGGAATCAGGTCAAGACGTAGTTCATGCTGCAAAAAAAAAATTATGATTTTAAAAATGATGTGGGACCGAAGCCGATATGGCCGCCTACGTATTCCGTTGAGGGAATCAGGTCAAGACGTAGTTCGTGATGCAAAATAACGATTTTTTATGATTTTAAAATGATGTGGGACCGAAGCCGATGTGCTCGCCTACGTATCCCGCTGAGGGAATCAGGTCAAGACGTAGTTCATGCTGCAAAATAAGATTTTTTATGTAATATGCATTTTGTTGGTTTTTCTGAAAAAAATGGAAGACGACATTACGTTCTGACTTCAGTTGATACCAACAATTAGTATTGTGCATAAGGATATTTTTTTATTGCTTTCAGTCTAACCGAGATTGACTCTGATGTAATTCACACAGCTTCAGATAGTACCTCAGACATAACTGAGTGTCGACACACCTGCTTGCGTCCAAGGTTTCGAACTACATGTAATCTCACGTTTCAAATGCCCTCACATGAAGAAAGTCTCATTTCTCACATATATTCCAGTATTTTGAATTTTGGGACGTTTAGAGAAGAAACACTCACACTCAGAAAGATGTTTAATGCATGCAATTGTGATACCATAGGCTTGACCGTCATGTAAGTATCCACTAATGTGAGAACCCTCAGTATAAGATCATGTAGGGCTTGTCACGGACTTGTAATGTAGGCTTGGGGAAAGAAATGGATATCATTTGGATAAAAGTGACTAATCATTCCTCGAGAGTTGGACTACGTCCATGCTTGATATTTGTGCGCTTTAATGCTGACTTGCTTTCTTTTTGTCTCAGTTTTTCTGTACTGACTTCTTTTGAATCTTTCATTTCGAGCCCCTTTTTTCGGGGTCATATATCCCCATTTTTTTTTAATCGGGGTTTTTGATTTCCTCTTTGTGTGAAGTCGTCTCTGCTTTTGTTTTTTGAGACTTTGACAATTTTTGTCTTTGCAAACTTCAGCTAGAATTTTGTCAGTCACTTGCACATTTCTAAAGCACTCAAGGAGGTCGGGCCAAGAGAGGGATAGTGCGTACGCACTCAGAAAGGTTATAGGTGTAATATGCGGTTGTCGAAAGAAATAGGTTTAGGCTCAAAGGGGGTGTACTATGGATAATGTTATTTGGTAGGCTGAAAAGGCTCAAACGGGTCAAAGAAAGCCTACGATCATTTCCTACACCGAGTGTTGCTCAGGATTTCGCCTCAACAAACATTCAGGCCAAGTTCTAGATCACAATGCAACGCAATTGAACTTATTCAAACACTCACCACACAATGCATATGAAACGATGAGGTTGGTTTCGTCCTTATATTGGAAACACGCAAGACAATGTCATTTACGGGTGTGAATAAGAGGTACCAAAAGAATTTATGGTTTACCATAAAGTCAACCCATACTATTTTTTTTTATGCACACTTGTAACTGTGTTGGTATCAACAAAGTCAAACAATAATACTTAAAAGATATTTTTGTATTTTCGAATAACATTTTTTTGTATTTATGAACAAAATATTTTTTTTTATATTTTTTTGAATAAAAGTGCGAACGAATAGAAATTTGCCTCGTATCCGTCGAGGAATCAGTCGCGTAGTTCATTCAAATATGTTATAAAATGTATGCTTGAAAAGAATTTATCAATGAAAGGATGACAATGTAAAGCTATGCAAAAGAAAATGATTGTCCACTGTGGACGAATGCAAAGTAAAAATGAATGTTACGAAAAATGAATGCCCGAGAACATGATGAATGGGATGCATGAGTGAAAAAAATATGTTTTTTTTGTGGTGTCGAACCCAAAATGAGTTGCCTACGTATCACACCGTGTGGTGAGAATCAGACACGCGTAGTTCGGAATGATTATGGTAAAATGCATATTATGAAAGAACTATGTAATCAACGTTAAACATATCGATAGAATTTGCAAATATAAATAAAAATACAAAGTATAGAAGAACTGAGAGCGATGTCTCGTTGGATCTGATATAAATTGACTTTTATTAGTCAACATAACTCCCGCTCCTTGTGATGACTTTTTTTTTTCCGAACGCCCTCGACTATTTGCGAGGACTATTTTCCTGCAAAAATATGAGAAATAGGTGAGAGTAGGAAAGTGACAAAATAATAAAATGTAGGGGTGTGACAATATCGTCAGAGACTCCACTGATTGGTTCAACCGGACTGGTGGTTGATGCTTCACAAAGTCCAAGTCGTGTTATTCAAGAGTGATTTATGCAGTAGAAGTCCTGATTGCAATGTGACAGCAAAAAGTGCAAAAATGCAAATGCTCGAGCCCGGAATCACAAAAGAGTAATTATTGCATTAAATAATATGTACAGAATTGCTAGCGACAAACAATAGTAAATAAAAGCATGCAAATCAAGCACACACCCTAATACGTATGTGATCTCTCTTATGTCATAGGTGAGCCTAAACGCCAAATATGCGAGATTATGATAAATAAGTCCAAGCCGTTAAACTGCAATGTTTTGTTGGAAATGACGACCAAATGACGGTGCACTTTTCCCAATTTTGACGTGTCATGACCAGGCTTGGATCCATCTATCATTATCACGCTACACATATATGCTTATTGGTCGATGGGTTATGAAACCCAACGACAATTTGGTGAATTTGCTAATCGTGGAGACGATACCAAGGATCAACCCACCTAGGGTGTATGCATGCATGCCTTAAAATAAAGAGGGCGTTCTAAAATTTGGTTTACTAGACACAATGGTTCCCGAGCGGACTACTCGAGTGAGAAGGCTACGCGGCCACCGATTGGATCGGATTCTCCGCGTAAAATGCCAACTCTCCTAAATTTGGATATTTGAAAGAAATTTGCGGGTGTGCAAAACACACCTCGCGTGAAGTGTGTGATAATGTCAATTTTCCAGAATGGAGGAAATATGAGCGGAATGACAATTTAAGGAAAGCAGTAAAAGAATGTAGCAATTAAAATAGTTAATTACAAAATAAAAGCAAACAATATAAAACATTTACAACAAATATAAAAGCAAAATAAGGCGCAATATTTAATTAACCTGGGTTTGCTATGATCAAGAACCTGATATCCCCAGCAGAGTCGCCATGCTGTCGCGCCTATTTTTGACCTCGGGTGTCTGAACGGTATCCGCAACGTTACTCTTTGGCGCGGTTCCCTGGATGGAGCAATAATGTTGTTTTTGAGGAGTCGTCACCTAATTAGTTAAGTGAATTAGGACACTTGATTTATTGCAATAAAAATACTGCAATTAATCTCCATTTAATGGTCTGCGAAATTAATGAGATTCTGAATCAGTGTTCTTTATTATCCTAAAGGGAAGGGGTTAGGCATCCTTTAAGATCCGCTAACTTGCGGTTATTCGTTCAAACCTAGGTTAATTATTTATTGCCCCTTTTTTATTCTACGTATTCTAAGCATTTTTCATAATTTATAATTAAAATAAAATGCAATACAAAATAATAAAAACTAAAATTAAATGCGACATAAAATAAAACTCCGGGACATCTTTTAGCCTTTTTTAGGCCTTCTGCACAAGATGATCTCCGGGTACCTGCATAAACACTTAGTAAAAGTGTTAGTAATAGAATAAATAATTTTAAAGCAATGACAGGAATTTAATAAGTAAAGCCAAAAATAAATAAATTTGTCTTTTGCACAGAGGAGGCCTTGGAAATCAGACGGAGATTCCTTCATCGGCCAAATTGTAGTATTCGTTCAAATCAGTAAAATATCCAAGTAATAGCATCACATTTCAAAACAACCGAGCGAGAGAGATTTGTTAGCAAATAATGCAGTGACAACACATTAGGTATAACATCAGCTCGGTAATGCAACATCAAAGCAGCAACATAGCAACCAAAGGGTCCAGAAATGCAGTATTTAAACTAGCTCAAAATATGGTAGTAGGGAGTCATTATAGCATTTGTTCCAAAACAGCCCAACAACGTACCATATGTTCATTAAAAAAAATAGAAATTTGTTCTAGTCGTAAGGGCAAAATTGTCCGAATAAACCCAAAAGACCAAACAAAACAGTGGGGGGTTCGATATCACATCACAGCGCTGGTGCTCGCCGGAAAATGTCGACCAAAAGCTTCAAAAAGAAATATCAAATAATATTAACAATACGGGACAACATTAACTGAAACAGGGACCCACGAAACCAGAACCGGAATGGCACAAATTGTCACGACCCGACCTCGGATCCGTGACTGGTGCCTTACCCCGGGCACCCTTGTGATACAACATCAGAGAAAACCAGCGGAAATAAACTCACAAACAAGAACCATATACGATAAAATAGGTTAACCCAAAAATGGCTACCTTTCCGTAACGTAAATAAAACAGAACTGAACAGTTACATCCTTGGTAACCCAATTTATAACCGGACTACAGGCCTCTAAGAATTTGTAACAACCATGACGGGACAGGGCCCCGTCATACCCCTGAATGTACACAAAACCTACAACGTCAGGGAGAACCGTACCAAAAATCAAGTCAAGCCTCCGGAGTAATGGAGCTTCTGACACCTGAGCAAAGATCCTAAGAATGAGGATCCACCACCTGCTTACCCTTACTGCGGCATGAGCGCGGCCCCGAGGAAGGGTCGATACCTGATATGTACCAAGTATGTAAAAGCAGAAAATCGTAATAATATCATAAGTCAAAATAAATTTGAGTCATAGGCGAAAATCAATTTACCTTGCCGTGCCTTACTAACAATGAGAGTAACAAGTACAAATCTTCTTTGCGTAAAAATAGGAGGCTCATGATCAAAGCAGGTACCTCGCCTGTAGTATCATTAAGCAATCCTACTCGCGGGACTATTTCACGCGTGGGTCTGTGGACCGCGTGAGGTCATCGCCTCGTCGTGGGACTATTTCACCGCGTGGGACTATTTCACCCGCATGGATCACGTGGACCGCATGAGTACCATTCTGCGTACTCGCGTGGGACTATTTCACCCGCGTGGATCCCGTGGTCCGATCGCGTGAGTACAAGCGCTCGCATCATGGGTAGCAAATCCATGGCATAAGTAATAACGGGGTTTACCAGTAATAATATATATGTATATAACATAGCTCATCAGGCTATCATACATAACATAAGCACTCTGGCGTATCATACATAACATAAGCACTACCTGCCTATCATCATACATAACATAAGCACTAAACTTATCATAACATAAGCAAGTTAAGAAATCCACTAACTTCTTATTAACATTATTAATATATCCTCTCATTTTAGTATACCTAAGGCACTAACATGTCTTTTAATAGAAAATCAGAATTCAACCCAAGTACCGTATCTTCTAACCTTTTAAGAAATAACTCTTTTTATACAAAAATTCCAAGATACTAATCACCATAGTATCAAGTTACGATTTCTTTTCAAGACAAGTCACATTTCCTTTTAGAAATATAATAGGCTTCTAAATCAAGTGACTTCATTTCCTTTTTAAAACCTTAGGCAATCAATGCCTAAAAATCAATTCACCTTCCATAGTTTCAAATCCTTTACCCGTACTTGTTTTACTTAGAGTAAACCTTTCTTTGTTAACCTTTCAAAAGCTAATATAACCAACTTCCCATAAAGTCATTATATTTGCATTATTCCTTAGTCAAATACATTTTTCCCTAAATCCGAGGGACTTATACTTTTAAAATGAAACAAGTATCATATACTTTAAAACAAGTGAAAGATATCAAATCTTGTACGTCTACCGTACTACATAGATACAACTACTCATTCTCAAGAGATAGGAAAGTTCCACATACCTCTTCGGTTAATCCACTTGCTAAGTCTGAAATACCGCACGTAATATGTCAACCTATAATGACCATAATACGTTTATTAACCCCCAATTTCAATCTAGAAACTCCAAGTTCAAGTTACTAATTCTTAAGGAAATTTGGCAGCACTTCCTTTGTTTCTACATACTTTGCCACCTTTTTCAAGGTCGAATTCAATATCCAAACGCCACATTTAAGGCCCAACTATCCAACATTTCAAAGGGGATTACACACCTAAACTTAAATGTGTAAAATTCTGCCCCACAAGGTAAAACAACCAACTTAACAAGTCTAAGGTAGTTTTTAGGCTACAACATGCTCACATAATCTTCTTAACCAATTCTTTCACATCCAAAACACATTTCTTACATGCAATGAATCTAAGAGCATTATTTACTATAACAAGTTCCTTTTCCTTCACATGCAACATCAATAACTAGCTACAAGAGAGAATTGTTACCTTTAGAGCTTTAGCCAAAATTATTCCAACAATTTTGCTAGCCTCCTTTTCAAGAACACCACCACAACCACCCTTACAAGCTAGCCATAAGCTTCCATCTTGTTCTTAACTTTTCAGATTTTTCTTAGGCTTTGAATTCCTCTTGGAATTCTAGAGAGAAGTGAGAGCTTTTGCTTAGAGAGAGAGAGAGATTTGAAAGTTGACCAAGTCTTCAAGACTTGGTCAATATGAGGCATGCAATAATTCAGATGGGGGGGGGACACTTGTCACCCACCCATGACCTCTTTTAAAACAAAACAGTGCAGAAATTTCCACTAACTCCCGCAGAACCCGCCTCGGCGTCGCGGCCCTGCATCCGGCGCGCGGCTGAAACCTGCGCCTCGGGACTTTCGCCGCGGCCAGCTTCCGGCCGCTGGCTGAAACTTCAGCGACCGCCCGGATCTTCCGTGCGCGGCCACTCTGGCGCGCGGCCGACTCTGGCGCGCGGCCTACGATCACCAGCGGCGCGCGTACCTGCAGCGCGCTGAGACCCCTGATCGAGATCCAGACCCGAACTACGGGGTATAACACAAATAGCCAAAACAGCCGACAAATCCAAAAACGTCGCCGGAGTTTTAACTCCAGTGAGATAAGAAAACAAATCAGTCTAAATAGAGAAGAGGGTCACAGGTACAAAACCAAAAAATGCCAAATCAATACCAACAAAAATAGAACAGCGGAGATGGTGAAGACCGCCGGTGATGGGACTCGATTCGCCCGGGCTCGAAGCTTCATTTGGAAGCGATGGCGGCGATAGGGCGGCGAGAGGTGGGTCGGCGAGTGTGTGTGTGTGGTGTTGGGAAAGGTTTTAAGAAATGCAAAGGGAGAGGGGTTGGACTTGTGCGGCTGCTGATAGTGTCCTGTGGGGATTCGCCGGAGCTTAGAGCTCCGGCGAAGGGCGGCGGCGGCGACGGGAAGGGTAGGGATGAGAAATGAAAATGGGGAGGGATGGGTCCTGCGGCTGACTTCTTTTGTTGGGCTGCCCCCCTCCTTTTTAATAAAGGGGGGGTAATGTTTATTATATAGGGTAGGTTTTTAGGGTTTGGTATTTGGGGGGGGGGGGAATGAAAAGTGGTATTTGATTTTAGGGGGGAAAATAAAAGAGTGTTGGATTAAAAGAAATAAAAAAAAAAAATAAGAAGGGTGTTGGATTGGACTGATCCGAATTGTATCTCGCACTGGACTGGTTTGACAAAATGCAAAGCGGGTTAATTATTTAAAAAAATATATTTAAAAAGATGCAAGATTATTAAAATGCAAATGCCGATGCAGTAATAATAATAAAAACAATATTTAAGCAAATGTTTAATGCCTAATTATAACGGGATGCCAATTAATTATTTAAAGATATGCAAACATAATATTAACAAAGACATAATGCTTAATTTAAGATGACATGTCATTTTGTGATTAATAAAACACATAATATTAGGTAAAAAAAAATGCAAAATAACGATTAAAATGCGGTGTGCTAAAATACTTAAAATTGCAATAAATATACGAAAAACGAGTCAAAATTGACTGTCAACATCGTGTATAATGTGATTAGGACATGTAATTTTTAGATTTTATTTATATGGTTGATTATGTGGGAGATTAATTAATTGTGGGATTAATTTTTAGTGGAAGGAATAATAATTAGTGGAAAAATTATGGAGAATGGTGTCTTAAAAACCGTGGGCATGCTCACATAATTTCAGCCCATGCTCACTTAACTCTAGGTTCACTTATTTCCCACACTCTAATTCAAAACTCATCCCTCACCTTCATCCTCTCTTCCCAACCGAAAATCCCCATCCCCCATAGCAACATTGAAGATTTTATTAGTTCTTCTTTCAAGATTAATCCTTCTATTAAATTTCTAAGCAATAGTAGGTACCCAAAACAGTGGGTCACGGTAGCACCTAGACGAGAATAGCCTAACAACTTTGAGTTTTAAGGATGAACTATTTTGGAGGAAAACATGTAAGTAGATGGAGCTAAACTTGTAGAATGCAAGCATGTCATTTTAAGTTAAAGAGATGGTGAAAATGGTGCAAAAATGGAGCAGTGATGACCGAGAACTTTAGGGACTGTTTTGGCTAAACTAAGGTAAGATTTCTTCTTATTATTTGAGTTATTGGAGTTAAATAATGTTGTAGTTAATAGATGAACTCATATTAAGAGAAATTGGAAGTAAGAGATGCATGTGGTTGTTATCGATTTTGGGACTATTTTTATTACATTGGATTCAATTGTTGTTGTTATTATTATCTTCCCTAATTGCATGTTAAAGATTGAAGGAAATCTTGATAATTAAAGTTGTATTTGGTTATATGAAAGTATTGAAATATGAAATTAGATTTTAAGGAGTTAAGAGAAGAGTTAGGAAATTATGTTGTTGTGGCCGAGACATGTATGAAGTCGTGGACATTGTTGGTATTGTTGTGGTGTATTTGGGGTTGTTCTTGTTAAGTTATGATGCTGGATATATAAGTTATGAACATGTATATACGTTATGGTAATTACTAATACATGTCTTAAAGAAATGTATTATGATGGCGTATATGGAGTATTTGGGATTGTTTTGGTTATATATTTAAGTTGCATCTTGTTATTGGTATTGTTGGCTTTGTTTTTAAGTTGTGGATGTGCATATAAAAAGGGGAGGTGCTGCCCAAATTTCTATAGAAAAGAGCGTCATCATTTGATATATAACTTACACTAATAAGCATACAGTTGACGGACATGTTACTATTATTATAGGTTGAAGTGCTAGACGAGACGTACTTTAATTAGTGAGTTGGTTAGTTCGACAATAAGGTATGTGAAACTATTCTTTCTTCTTTTGACATGATTTATATAAAATGAGTGTACGGCAGACGTACATAATTCTATTGAATCCTAATTCTTAATGATACATGATATGATAATGCCTTGATTTTCTGAGTAATAGGTATTCTATTTATTCCATTGAGAGTCAATTGATGATTTAATTTGTATAAAGTTACTCATGAAATTCTATTCGTGCTGATGTGATTATAGGTGCTCATCGCGTTCTTCACTAGAGGGCCAGACAGTATATATATATATGATGATTTTACCGAGTTCCAGAATGGGCCGGGAAGTTTCGTGCATAGTTTCTTATATGTTCACCTCGTCCTTCACTAGAGGGTCGGGCAGTATGATATGCGGACAAACATCCGCATATATGATATATGTGGACAGGCATCCACAGATATGACTATGTGTTCACCGCGACCTTCACTAGAGGGTCGGGCAGTATATATATGACGAATTATGTGGACAAGCATTCACGGATATGACTTATTTTATATGAAAATGTCTTGACTCTCATTTTATAAGGCACAGTTGACTCTCATTTCATAAGACACAGTTGTATTGATATTTGGATTATTATATTTGTCTCCTGACATCTCTTGGACAATTATGATCTTATTTACAGTACTTCATGTTTTACATACTCAGTACATTATTTCGTCGACCCCGCTTTCCTCGTGGTATGCGTTAAATGCAGTACATGTACTCAGTTTGGTGATCCTCCAGTCTAAGATTTTGTTCAGCTGTTTGGAGAGCTCCATTGATTCAGAGCTTAGTCGTTTTGGTACAGAACCTTATTTTTTTACTTATGCATATTTAGGGGCACGACGGGGCCCTGTCCCGTCATATGTCATTATCGTACTCTTAGAGGTCTGTAGACAGTTGTGGGTGGTAGATGTGTTTTTGTATATGTGTACGGTTGTGCGCCGTTTTGGATATCTCTATGTACAGTGGCGGCCTCGTCGGCTTGCCTATTTTGTTATATGAATTAGTTGTGACTCCTCGGGAGCCAGGTTTATTACCAATGTTTACATTATTTTTGGTATCCGTGTGATTATATGTGACAGGTGGGTATAAGGGTGTCCAGCGTGACATCTAAAATGTTTTTCTATGGAGAATTCCAAGAAAGTAAATTTTCCTATAGGTCAAGGCATCAAGTTATCAAAGATGGATAGTCCTTCTACTGTTGCAGAACTTGAACGCATGAAGAGGATACCATATGCTTCAGCTATAGGATCAATCATGTATGTCATGACCTGTACAAGGCCAGATGTGGCCTATGCACTTAGTATGACTTGCAAATTCCAGCAGAATCCTGGGGAGAAACACTGGAAAGCAGTCAAGAGTATTCTTAAGTATCTTAGACGAACTAAAGAATATTTCTTAGTCTATGGTGGATGATCGGTGTATTTTATATACACTTTTTGAGTCGTTTTTAGTTAGTCTTTTGTCCCTTTTATACAAATACGTGTCGTCTTAGGATATATTTTCTTTCTTTTGAGTCAAATTGGTTAAAATGGCTATTTGGCGGAAAAGGAGCTAAAAAGGGGCAAAAGTGGAGGTTCCAGAGCTTAAAAGACGAGAAAGTGGCGAACCAGGCACGGACACGGGCCAGCGCCGCGGCGCCTCCTGCCAACAGGTCCAGGCGCCCCGGCGCCCAATATCCAGAAGGTCTCAGAAGTTGCAGCGCCGCGGCTCTACAAACAGAGTCGAGGCGCGGTGCCTAATCACGTAGCAATGCGAGATTCCGTGGCCAAGGCCGATAGCAGCCGCGGCGACGCTGGAAAAATCGAGTTTTAGACGATTTTATGGGCGAACTGAAGGAAAACCTTAAGAGGCGGTTTGAGGCTATAAAAAGAGAACCTAGCAGTTTTCAAGGTTCCCTTTCTTGCACAAACACAAGACTTCTTGGAGTTGAAGATTGGAGACCTTTACTTAGTAATTTTCTTTTCTTTACTTTACTTTCAGTTTTTATGTTGGATATTGAATTAGTTCTTGTCATGTCAATGGCTAGGAACTAATTCCATTATAGGGTTTTCCATGTCAAATCACTTGAACCTTATGTTATGAATTGATGCATGTTTATGGTTGTTCTTCTTATCGTTGAGATTTACCCAATAATTGCTTTGAATGCTTGGTAATTAATTAATCACTAATTATCATTATTTATATGATTTCTAATCAAACTTCGAAAGGAGGAGGTTGTGACTATGCTGTAAGTTGGGTAGACATAGGTCGGATTGGGGATGAAAATACCTCAATTACTTGTGTAGCGTTAATAGAGGTTTAAATACCTAATTTCACGCATGGTGCGTGACGATTAACAAGGTTTTTGTTCTTAATCCTCCTATAGAGTCATCCTTATCACCGAAAGGTAGAAAGGAGCGCTACTGGGGTTGAGTGTTTATATAGCCTTAACGGGAGTATAAAACGAATTAGTAAACCTGCTAGCTCCAAAAGAAGAAGAACCATAATTTATTGCATTAATAAGTAATATAAGCGGATAGTTGAGGAGACTTGGAAGCCCTATTTCCATCACTACTGAAGTAAACACATAGTTAATTAGTATTTATAATTGTTAGTTATAATCAACAAAATCAAATATCGGTTACCAAATAGATAACAAAAGATAGATAATTGGTACTTGAACACTAATCCTTGAGGACGATATTCGGTCTTACCTAGACTATATTACTTGTCACGATAACGTGCACTTGTGTTAAAGTGTGTGTATTAAATCGCGCATCAAGTTTTTGGCGCCGTTGCCGGGGATTAGGCATAGTTCAATATCAATTTTATCTATTTTTAATTTCTAATTTGGTTTTTAGTTTTAATTTTTTTATTTTTACGTTTTTAATTTTTATTTTTGTAAAAATCAGGGTACCGTGATCCGTTTGTTTGTTTTTGATCTGTTCAGGCGCTTAGTTTATGCGAAGGAGGAGAGGAGCAGACACTCTTGTCCCCTTCAATCCAGAGATTGAGAAAACCTGTAAGCAGAATAGAAGGAACCAACGGATTTCAACCTTGATAGAGATGGACGGCGTTCAAAACAACAATGTGCTGAGAGAGGGGTTAGGTGAAAATCAACCTAACCAAGGAATGCCTCGGCGAATACCTATGGATGTCGAGGAGAGAGTACAAGTCCATGCAGAAAGAAGCTTGGGAGACTACGTGCTGCCGAGGGTGAACGGAGCACAAACATGTATTAGGCTCCCAACAATAGGAGCAAATAACTTTGAGATCAAACCGGCAATTCTAAGAATGGTGCAAAACACAGTGCAGTTTGGAGGGTTGCCAGCAGAGGATCCACATATGCACATAGCTAATTTCTTGGAGCTATGTGCAACATTCAGATATAACGGCGTTACTGATGATGTCGTCAGATTGAGGCTGTTTCCCTTCTCACTCAGGGACAGAGCAAAAGTATGGTTAAATTCTCTGCCAGCTGATTCAATTTTTACATGGCAAGAGCTGGCACAGAAATTTTTGGCAAAATTCTTCCCACCGTGCAAAGCAGCGAAATTGAGAGGGGAGCTGAATAATTTCTACCAAGCAGATGGAGAGTCATTATACGAAGCTTGGGAGAGGTTCAAGGATTTGCAGAGAAATATATGGCCACCAACAACCATGTCATAGAAGATAGACCAATGAGTGGTAGGAGAACAGTGGGAGTTCACGAGATAGATGCCATCACTGCCCTGAATGCCCAAGTTGCCCTGTTGACCAAACAGCTGCAACAACATACAGTATCGATGAATGCAGTACAGATGCCAAAGAGTTGTGAAATATGTGGTGGTCCACATACATTCGATAGATGTCCTTCCGCGGATCCTAATAATATGCCAATCGAGCAAGCAGAGTGCCAAACCGTGGGTAACTATCAGAGGCACCAAAACAACCCATACTCCAACACATACAATCCAGGGTGGAGGAATCACCCAAATTTCTCATGGAGAGGAGACCAGGGGCAGCAGAATCAATATATAGGCGATGCAAAACCAAAGAACACCAAAATCAGCGATCATTCACTCGGGCCCACCTTCTCAACAATTGATGCACTATTCACCGGAAAAGCGGGCGGTGAGGCGGCTTTGTTGCTCACCAACGCCTGCACCCGGTTCGTGCGAAACTAGATCCTCGTTCAGGAACTTGGAAACACAAGTGGGTCAACTAGCAAAGCAATCGAACAGCAGGCCACAGGGTACACTGCTAAGCAACACAGAGATGAATCCAAGAGAACAATGCGAGCGATGCGGTTGAGAAGTGGTAAGCGATTGGAGCGGCGTTCACCTCACTGTAGTTGAACAAAGGCGAGATAGAGAAGAGAAGGTGGTTGAAGCTTCGCCCGATAGTAGAAAACTCGGAGAAGAGTATATGAGAAGATCTCATTCCGAGAGATTGCGGGAAGGCAGTTGATAAACAATTCTCCAAATTTTTGGAGACGTTCAGAAAACTGCATATCAACATACCCTTTATAGAGGCGTTGGAGCAGATGCCCTCTTATTTCAAATTCATGAAGGAGATTTTGGGGAAGAAGAAGAAACTAGCAGAGTACGAGATGATAGCACTGACGGAGGAGTGTAGTGCTATCCTGCAGAAGAAGTTTCCCCCTAAACTAAAAGACCCGGGGAGCTTTACATTGCCTTGCACAGTTGGCAATGTGACATGCAACAGGGCTCTTTGCGATTTAGGGGCAAGCATAAATTTGATGCCTTTGTCAGTATTTAAACGGTTGGAGTTAGGTGAGGCAAAACCAACCACGGTGAGCCTGCAACTAGCCGATAGGACAGTGGTACACCCAAGGGGGAAGATTGAGGACGTGTTTGTTAAAGTAGGAAAATTATTTTTTCCTGCGGATTTCCTCATTCTTGACATGGAAGAAGATGCAGAGATCCCAATCATATTGGGGAGACCATTCCTGGCGACAGGGAGAGCCCTGATCGATGTAGAAAAGGAGGCGGCGTTGAGGGTGGAGAAGGAAGAAATGGTGTTTAAAGTATTTAAACACATTATTGAGCCACAATCATGGCGGTGCTTTGCAATCAGCACCATCAAAACCCCGTGAGCCAAGATCAAGCCAAACCAAGGAGATGAGCCCGAAGCGGTATGTGTTCTGAACCTTCCTCAAGATAATTTTAAGAAGAGAAGAAGAAGAAGAAAGCGAAAAATGTGGAGAAAATGGATTGGTTGTGGGGTTAATCCACCACACTTCTTGAGTTAAGGAACTTGCGTCGGCTAAAAGGCGTTAAAGACATCGCTACTTGGGAGGCAACCTAAAGTATTTTAAATTATTTATTTTAATGTAGTTAGTTTTACTAAGAACAGTCTCACGGAGGTAGTGTTTGTGTTGTGTTAACAGGTGCAGGCCAACAATAAAATTGGAGGCGGCGAAGAATAGCCGAGATTTCTAGAAAAAGCGGGTAAGCGCGGTGCCGAGGCGAGCGCGGCGTCAAAAATCCAGAAAAATTGCCAAGTCTAGGCGCGCGGTCGAAATCCCGAAGAAGTCTGCGATAAATTGGCGCGCGGCTAAATGCAGGCATGGCCAGCGGAAATCGAGAAATTAAAAAGCCTTGAAATCCGATTTTCCCCAATTTCAAACCAAAACCTAACCTTTCTTCTCCACAAAACCCACAAAAATTTAAACCTCACCCACAAATCTTCCAGAAATCAAACCCAAACACAACCAAAAGCTCTTAAAGTCCCTAAACCCTTAACCATTTCAACCAACAAAACTTCATCCCGGTCGCCAAATCACCGTTAGAAGCGAAAACCTTGAAGAACAGTCAAAAGGTAATCTTCATCTTTTCTTGAAAGCTTTCTGATGAGTCAAAGGAGGTAGTAGTTTGGAGGAGTGTTGCATTGTTGAAGTCGTTGGGGTGTTGAAAAATTGGTTGTGAAATTTAGAGAAGGAGTATACAAAGGAGGGTGTGGGTATTGTGTAGTGCAGGAGTTGGAGTTTGGGGGTGATAGTGTTGTAGCTGCTAGTTGTTGTGTGATAGTGTTGGGGAACATTTGTGATACTAAGAAAACGCTGCAAAAAAAAAGAAGTGATTTAACCGTATGCGCGAGAAGAGAAGAGCCTCACATCCACCGGCCCTCAATACGATGATACTAGGTTCATTAGCCAACAAGCTTATGAAAGATACAAAAAGCTCAGTACTAGGCCCTTAATCCCTGAAAGGGGAATGGACTATCAAAGGGATTCGCTTGGGGAGGAGGATATCTATGAGCCCATTCGGGCAATGATTGAGATGATGGGGTGGAAGAGATTTGTAAACCCGGAAAAGATAGCACCAATGAACACAGCGATGGTGCGTGAATTCTATGCTAACTTTTCGGAGAAGGTGGACAATAAATGCTTTGTGAGGAAGATATATGCCTGTGGCGGAAGCGATAAATCGACATTAAGAACGATTGATGTTGAGGAAAGAGGTGATGGCCAAGCGACTTGAATCGTGGTCTAGAAGCACCCGCGCATCGGCCGAATATCGCGAGCCGATGAGCTACCAGGCTGCATTTGATATTGCCGAAATGGGTCAAGAAGGAGCGGTGTCGGTTCAACAAAGCGACGAGGTTGGTGTATTTCATCGATGCCGTCGATTCCATCAACGCACTTTACCAGAGTGCGTAAGATAGGATCAAATTGATATATGGAATCATGACGGAAGACGATTGATGTGGGGAAGGAGATAGTGCAAAGTATTGAAGAAACCAGCAGGTTGGTAACAACAGGTGAGTTAGGACATGGCTCACTTATCACTAGTTTATGCCACATGAATGGGGTCCCAATCCTACCCACTGATACTCATGAGAGAAACCAACTGCCTGTGTCATATGGGATAGTGCACTCCTTCCCAGACCCAAGCCCCCCAGCAGCAAGAAGAAGAGCACCAAAGACTACCAAGCAGTGGCAGCAGAGGCGCCAGAATGAAGATGAGCCCGAGATAGATGCTCAATATCACGGCGAGGCGGCCGCGGCCACTATAGAATCAGAACCTCCAGTGCCTATGATGGAGCAGTTGCTCGAAAACCAGAGAAGGATGATGCAACATTTCGACACAGTGATACAAGGACAACAAGAGTTGAGACAAGGACAACAAGATTTGAGGCAGGTGCAACAACAGTTGCACCAGCAATTTGACGAGATGAGTTCCCTGTTCAACCAATGGTCGATGCATTATCCACCGCCACCGCCACCATTTTAAAACCAAGTCTGTAAGTGTCCTTTTCTTTTATTGTCTTTGAGTCTTACACACATTGGGGACAATGTGTGATTTAAGTTTGGGGGGTGTCTTATTTGTGTCTTATTGTTATATTAATGTTTGAGTCTTTTTTATTGTTTTTGTGTCTTTTTGATTGTTTTTGTGCATTTTTGAGTCATCAATTTTTTTTTCTTTTGAGTCATAATTATCTGTCAAAGATCATGCATGCTGTAGTTACTAGAAACACCTAGTGAAGTAAGGTGGAATAATGTAATGGAATTAGAAGTAACTATCTAAACACTTAGGTTAGATATGCCAAAAACTCACAAAATCTGTCTATTTGGAGTTTCTTGCTTGAATTGTGCATGATAAATGATTAAAACCTATGTGTTATGATTGCTTGCTATTTGAGGCGAAATAGTTAGGATATGCATGTTAGGGAGATGACTCAGGCGTTTCTTTGTTAGCCAATTCTTACCACTCTTTTCTATCCCTGACATTAAAAATATCCTAGTCATTGATTGAGCCTAAAAATTTAACTTTTTCTTTGACACCCTATATTTCCATACTTGTACCATAAGTAAACATGTGAAATAGTTGGAATAAAGTGTGTTAAAAAAGAGACAAAAAGAGCAAACAAGATTGATGCACCCCAATTAAAAAGTAATAAGAAATAGGCAAAAGCCTAAGTTTGGGGGTGCTTGCTATTATGATACACTTCACACTCTCAAAACAAAAGAGGGGAAAGATAGATTGGAAGTGAAGGAAAGAATCAAAAGAAAAGGGAAACATTGAAAAGCTGAAGAGCTTATGGTACACAAAAATGAGCTTAATTGCCTATTTTACCTACCCGTGCCTAAGCCTACATTACAACCCTTAAAAGTCCTGAAGATCTCTTATATGCATATCCATGATTAGTGGAGAATAGCAAGTAAAAATGCCATAGGATTTTTGAAATTAACATGCATGATTCAGTAGTTGACTTCCATTAAGCATGATAAAAATGAGTTTGTGAAATATCTAGCTTAATGTGTTTAGAGTGCTAAAATTTAATGCTATATGTTCCTGCATATTATTCTGCTAATCTTCATGTTTTTCTAAGTAACACCAATGCAGCAAAGTGATCAATTTCATTGAGTCTGTTTATTTTTCGTTTCCTTGAGTCATTATTTCTTACTTTTTATCTTTGCTCGAGGGCGAGCAAAGGTTAAGTTTGGGGGTATTTGATCGGTGTATTTTATATACACTTTTTTAGTCGTTTTTAGTTAGTTTTTTGTCCCTTTTTGTACAAATACGTGTCGTCTTAGGATAGATTTTCTTTCTTTTGAGTCAAATTGGTTAAAATGGTTATTTGGCGGAAAATGAGCTAAAAAGGGGCAAAAGTGGAGGTTCCAGAGCTTAAAAGACGAGAAAGTGGCGAACCAGACACGGACATGGGCGGTAGCCGCGCGCCCTGCCAATAGGTCCAGCGCCCGGCGCCCAATATCGAAGGTCTCGAAGTTGCGGCGCGTGGCTCTGAAACGGCAGTGCGAGTGGGCGCGGCGCCTAATCACCATAACTACAAGTTCGTGGCCAGCTGCAGCGTGAAAAATCAGGTTTTAGACGATTTTATGGGTCAGGCCTGAAGGAAAACCTTAAGGGCGGTTTTGAGGCTATAAAAAGAGAACTCTAGGCAGTTTTCAAGGGTTCCCTTTCTTGCACAAACACAAGACTTCTTGGAGTTGAAGATTGGAGACTTTTACTTAGTAATTTTCTTTTCTTTTCTTTACTTTACTTTCAGTTTTTATGTTGGATATTGAATTAGTTCTTGTCATGTCAATGGCTAGGAACTAATTCCATTATAGGGCTTTCCATGCAAATCACTTGAACCTTATGTTATGAATTGATACATGTTTATGGTTGATCTTCTTATCGTTGAGATTTACCCAATAATTGCTTTGAATGCTTGGTAATTAATTGATCACTAATTATCATTATTTATATGATTTCTAATCAAACTTCGAAAGGAGGAGGTTGTGACTATGCTGTAAGTTGGGTAGACATAGGTCGGATTGGGGATGAAAATACCTCAATTACTTGTGTAGCGTTAATAGAGGTTTAAATACCTAATTTCACGCATGGTGCGTGACGATTAACAAGGTTTTTGTTCTTAATCCTCCTATAGAGTCATCCTTATCACCGAAAGGTAGAAAGGAGCGCTACTGGGGTTGAGTGTTTATATAGCTTTAACAGGAGTATAAAACGAATTAGTAAACCTGCTAGCTCCAAAAGAAGAAGAACCATAATTTATTGCATTAATAAGTAATATAAGCGGATAGTTGAGGAGACTTGGAAGCCCTATTTCCATCACTACTGAAGTAAACACATAGTTAATTAGTATTTATAATTGTTAGTTATAATCAACAAAATCAAATATCGGTTACCAAATAGATAACAAAAGATAGATAATTGGTACTTGAACACTAATCCTTGAGGACGATATTCGGTCTTACCTAGACTATATTACTTGTCACGATAGCGTGCACTTGCGTTAAAGTGTGTGCATTAAATCGCGCATCAGTGGACAAGAAAAACTAGTAGCTACTGGGTACACTAATGCTAGCTTCCAGACAGATCTTGATGACTTCAAATCTCAATCTGGATATGCCTTCATTTTAAATGGTGGAATAGTGAGTTGGAAAAGTTTCAAACAAGCTACAATTGTTGATTCAACTACTAAAGTCGAGTACATTGCTGGATCGGAAGCTGGAAAGGAAGCTGTCGCGATATCTGAGTTCTTAAAAGAACTAAAGGTTGTTCCAAGTTCCACTTGTCCAATAACGATTTATTGTGACAACACTAGTGCGATTGCGCAAGCTAAGGAACCAAGATCAACGAACAGAAATAAGCATGTACCAAGAAAATATCACATACTTAGATGGTGGATATGAATAAATAAAGTTAGACTATGTTCCCACAGATGAAAATATAGCAGGCCCATTTACTAAATCATTAAGCTTAGTCAAGCATAATGGTCATTTCGAAAACATGGGCATTAGATGCGTTGGAGATTGGCTCTAGGTCAAGTGGGAGACTGAAAGTATATATATCCTAGAGACAATCATTTTAGGGACAGATGTACTTTCACTAATTACTCAATTAAGGAAGAGATAATAAGGATAATTTTGTTAAATACCTCTTATAAGTAATGCTATCTATAATGAAATACACTAATAAGAAATTAACTTGAAACATGAATTCATCATATATGAATTTAACGGAAAGAAGCTGGAACAGGAAAAGAAAACCAAATACATTGCGGAAGCAATATTATCTCTTTTTATTCATACATTATTAACCTTAAATTAAGAGAAATCTTCTCTTTCCCAACAAAAATAAGTTTTAAGTACTTATATCACGAGCTTGATATTCCCTTGCTCGATATTTTAGGAGGAGGAACCATCCAGGCATATCCATTCACCAACGAACATTTTATCACAATTGAGATTGGGATTGAAAGTAGTAAATGCCTCAGAGGTCACACTAAACTGCTGCATAATGCTGAAACATGTGTCTCCAATATTTGTACCATAAATCTTACTGCATGTCAGAGCAGAATTCTTCCCAATTCCAGCTGCAACCATCAAGAAAATAATTATCATGAAATAAAAGATAATTTAGCTAGTAAATTCTACTTTTAAAAGTAGGCTTGATATATTTGAACATAACTAGTATAGCAGGATAAAATTATGTTATACTTACGGGAAACAATTTTACTTTCTGACATGCTAATGGCGAGAAGGAAAAGTAGAACAAAGCTGAAAAGCATGGCTGATTTATAGCTTGCTCTTGCCATTTTTGTTGTTTAATCGCTCAAAAAATGATTCTTTGCACTTTTCCCCCCTTTGATTGTTGGGTTGATGGATGAATTTGTTAACAATGCCACTGCATTTATAGTGAAGTTACATTGCATGTTTACCAACTTGAGATAGAAAATTGAACATTGTAATTTCCTCCGTTAATTACAATGTTGTCGACTTCGTTGTGCAGATTACACAATGATCTACAATTGTATTTTCTTCTCCGTCTGTTTTTTTCCTTGTTCTTTTTGATAGAATATTAACATATATTTTGTATATTATCATTGATATAATATTATCATATTTTGTATATCTTTTATATTAGGTAAATTTATATTCCAATTATAATTAGTAAGATTTAGTTACCTAGTTTATAATTATGTAACACTATATATATTGTACATAATAATCAATGAAAGACAATGAACATATTCCTACATGGTATCAGAAACCAAACTCTAACTTTTTTTCTCTCCCTAAGTCGTTGCCCCCCGGCAGCCCTCGTCCTCGGCAGCTCTCTCCCTTATTTCTTCGACTTTTCTCTCTTCCTTTCCAATTTTCAATGGCTGAACAACCAAAATTTCATCCTGGTCTTGCCGTTAACAACATCAAGAATTTCATTTCCATAACTCTTGAGATGGAAAAGATTCAATATTCATCTTGGGCGGAATTATTTAAAATTCATTGTCGTGTATACAAAGTCATCAACAATTTCATCCCTCCAAAATCAAAGCCCCTAGAAAGACCTGATGATTCTGATAATGAAATTTGGTCCCACTTAGATGTGGTTGTCCTACAATGGATCTATGGCACGATCTCGAACGATCTATTGCATACAATCATTGAAACTGATGTCACTGCATGATAAACGTGGGAGCGCTTGGAAAATATTTTTCATGACAACAAGACATAATGTGCTTGTATCTGAAAAATCAATTTTGAAACCATTCAAGGGGCGATTTTCTTAATGTGTCGGCTTACTGTCAAGAGCTTAAGATAATTGCCAATCAACTCTCCAACGTCGGTGCACCTGTCACTAATCAGCGATTGGTGATGCAACTTATTGCGGATTTGAATGAAAATTATGCCGGCGACACTACCATCCTCTAACAAAGCACGTCATTGCCTCCATTCTATGAGGCTCGTTCAAGACTCATTCTTGAAGTAACTAGACAAATAAAGCTGCCAACGACTAATGGCGGCCGCGATCGACTGCGCCTGCGTAGCCACCGTGCAACCATCTTGACTCGAGGCTCGACTTCCGCTCCATCCCACAAACAAGTCAACGATCCGATATGTGTCACATTTCCGGAATAACAGCATAGGAAGAAATTCCAGGAACAGCCGCACCAACAGCAGCGGAAATAGCGGCAGCAACAACAGCATCACCAGAAATAGTGGCAGCGGCGATATAAAGCAGCCCCCGCCGGTTGGCAGCCACCAACAGTGGCAGCAGCCTCCGCCACGGGCTACATGAGCCCCATCTGCATGAGCTGCTCACGCCGACCCTACCCGACGTCCTCGGCTCCGCTCGGCGACAGGCTCGATCGGCATCATCGTCGCGAGCGTACAATGAACAAGTTTCTCCTCTTTAACCTACGCATCGATGAATATTGAGGCAGCTATGAACACAATGTCTCTCAACGTTCCTGACAACAGTTGGTACATGAACATTGGCGCCACATCTCATATAATGGCATCCCAAGGTACTCTCTCATCTTATTTCAATATAAGCAATTTAAATCACAATATTATTGTTGGTAGTGGACAAGACATTCCTATTCGAGGTTATGGACAATTATCTCTTTCCCCACCACATTCCCCGTTAGCCTTAAAAAATATCCTTCATGCCCCTAAACATATCAAAAATCTAATCTTTATGCGTCGTTTCACAACATTCAATAATGTTTCCCTTGAAATTGATCATTTTGGTTTTTCTGTGAAAGACCTTATGACAGGGATGTGAATACTAAGATGTGATAGCACCGGGGACCTTTATCCTATTACCACCTCCGTCAGCCATCCAACCTCCTCTCGATCAACCTTTGCAGTAATTTTGTCTCTTTTATGGCATAATAGATTAAGACATTACATTTACGCTCCCTTAGTAAATTTATTGCTTACAAATATGTCATTCTCCTCTTGTTTGTGAATCTTGTGTTTTTGGAAAACATGTCAAGTTGTCATTTTATTCTTCATCCACTTGTACTTTAATGCATTTTGATATAATACACAGTAATTTATGGACGTCTCCTATATTAAACAAGGTTGGGCATCGATACTATATGTTATTTTTAGATGATTATTCAAACTTTCTATGTATGTTTTCATTAGTAATAATTCTCAAGTCTATTCTATGTTTTCGTCATTCAGCACTTTCATTAAGACACAATTTGAAAAGAATATTAATAATTCCAATGTAACAATGAGAGAGAATTCGATAATAATCAATTCAAACTTTTTCTGCGCCAAACACAACCTTATTTTTCATATTCCACACTCTCCACAAAATGGCGGCCCGAAAAAAAATAGAACCATAAACAACTTAGTTCATGCCTCCGCTCACGCGTCTATCCCCTATTTTTGGCATTACACTATATCAATGACAACCTATATCTTGAATATTCTCTCAAACAAGTCTACGAAACACAAGTCTTACACTCAAGTTCTCTATCTTCGAGATCTTTCCTATAAGCATTTAAGAACTTTTGGATGTCTGTGCTACCCCCTCCACCCCTTCACACAAATCAATAAGTTGCAACCTCGGTCATCCCCGTTCGTCTTTCTTGGCTACCCCCAATCATCGAGGTTATAATTGTTACGACTTGTCAAGCCGAAAAATAATTATTTCTCGGCATGTCATATTTGATGAATCTCAATTCCCCTTTGCCAAACTCAATTCTCCATCCTCAAATTCCTATGAATTCCTAAATGATGGCCTAAATCCCCTTCTAATTCTTCACTTACAAATTAGTCATCACCAGCATAGCAACCATCTCCACCATTGTTGTTCCAGGCGGAAGTCCACCCATCCCAATAACGGGAGCTTGAGCAAGACATCACGGCGCCTGTCTTGGGTCTCTCGGCCTCCTCCTCTCCGACACCATTGTCTTTTCTCGGCCCCCTCTACTCCCGGAAGTCCACCTAGTCTCGCCTCCATTTCGTCCACCCCATCCAAATCTTGTCCAACCTCCCACGCACACCGGACAATGGAAACGTGCTATACACGATATTTCCAAAGCCAAACGGCTATTTAACTTGTCCACTTCGGTTGCCCATTCCCTGTTCCTCATAATCCGAAAGATGTCTTAGCTAATTCTAATTAGAAAATGCAATTATTGACAAATATAATGCTCTTATTAAAAATCATATGTGGGATCTAATACCTCGTCCTCCTGATGCTAATAATATTCTTTCTATATGAATTTTTTGACATAAAAAATTCATGGTTCTTTTGAGAGGCACAAAGCTCATCTTGTAGGTGATGACAAGTCTCAATGGGTGGGAGTAGATTGTGATGAAACATTCAACCCAGTCTTGGCCTATTCATATGTTTGATGTCAAAAATATTTTCTTGCATAGAGACCTTCATGAAACTTTATATATGCACCAGCTTATGGGATTCAGGAATCCGATTCATCCAGATTATGTGTCTTTTGAAGAAATCACTCTATGGAATGGCGGCTCCTCATGCATAGTGCAGATGATTTGTTGATTTTTTATCCTCTATCGGGTTTTCACATAGCAAATCTGATAATTCACTGTTCATCTATAGCAAATGTAATGCATGACATACATCCTACTATATGTTGATGATATCATCCTCGCCATATTTTCTGATGCACTTCGTCAATCCATTATGTCACTCCTTGCCTCTGAGTTTGCTATGAAGGATTTGGGCCCCTTAAGCTATTTTTTGTCATTGCTGTTACGAGACATGCATGTGGCTTATTTCTTTGTCAAAGAAAGTACGCCGAAGATATCCTTGACCGAGCAGACATGAAGTCTTGCAAACTGGCTCACACACCGGTTGACACTAATTTAAAACTCAATGCCTCTTCAGATTCTTTGTATGCCGACCTGACTCACGATCGCAGTTTAGCAGGTGCATGATCGGTGTATTTTATATACACTTTTCGAGTCGTTTTTAGCTAATCTTTTGTCTCTTTTTGTACAAATAAGTGTCGTATTAGGATAGATTTTCTTTCTTTTGAGTCAAAGTGGTTAAAATGGCCCAATGGCGGAAAAGGAGCTAAAAGAGGGAAAAAGTGGAGGTTTCAGAGCTTAAAAGGCGAAAGTGGCGAGCGAGGCGGCTGCACGGCGCCGCGCCTCACCAACAGTGCGAGGGCGCGGCGATATCGAAGGCGCGAAGTTGCGGCGCGCGCTCTACAACGCCAGTGCGGGCGCGGCGCCAAATCATCCTAAACATCGCAGAAGTTTGGCGCAGCGCCGATAGCGAGCATGGCGTCGGCAGCGGAAAATCGAGTTTAATGGCATTGGGCCAGGCCTGAAGGAAAAAGTTTGAGGCGGTTTTGAGCCTATAAAAGGAGAACCCTAGGCAGTTTTTAAGAGTTCCCTTTCTTGCACAACACAAGACTTCTTGGATTGAAGATTGGAGACCATAATTTAGTAACTTTCTTTTCTTTTCTTTTCTTTATTTCAGTTTTTCTGATGAACATTGAATTAGTTCTTATCATGTCAATGGCTAGGAACTAATTCCATTATAGGGCTTTCCATGTTAAATCACTAGAAACTTATGTTATGAATTGATGCATGGTTATGGTTATTCTTCTTCTTGTTGAGATTTATCCAATAATTGCTTTGAATGCTTGGTAATTAATTAATCACTAATTATCATTATTTATATGATTTCTAATCAAACTTCGAAAGGAGAAGGTTGTGAATATGATGTAAGTTGGGTAGACATATTTTGGATTGGGGATGAAAATACCTCAATTACTTGTGTAGCGTTAACGAGATGTCTAAACACCTAATTTTACGCATGGCACGTGACGGTTAACTAGGTTTTTAGTCTTAATCCTCCTATAGAGTCATCCTTATCACCGAAAGGTAGAAAGGAGCGCTACTGGGGTTGAGTGTTTATATAGCTTTAACAGGAGTATAAAACGAATTAGTAAACCTGCTAGCTCCAAAAGAAGAAGAACCATAATTTATTGCATTAATAAGTAATATAAGCGGATAGTTGAGGAGACTTGGAAGCCCTATTTCCATCACTACTGAAGTAAACACATAGTTAATTAGTATTTATAATTGTTAGTTATAATCAACAAAATCAAATATCGGTTACCAAATAGATAACAAAAGATAGATAATTGGTACTTGAACACTAATCCTTGAGGACGATATTCGGTCTTACCTAGACTATATTACTTGTCACGATAGCGTGCACTTGCGTTAAAGTGTGTGCATTAAATCGCGCATCAGTGGACAAGAAAAACTAGTAGCTACTGGGTACACTAATGCTAGCTTCCAGACAGATCTTGATGACTTCAAATCTCAATCTGGATATGCCTTCATTTTAAATGGTGGAATAGTGAGTTGGAAAAGTTTCAAACAAGCTACAATTGTTGATTCAACTACTAAAGTCGAGTACATTCTTTGGATCGGAAGTGGAAAGGAAAGGCGTCGCGATATCTGAGTTCTTAAAAGAACTAAAGGTTGTTCCAAGTTCCACTTGTCCAATAACGATTTATTGTGACAACACTAGTGCGATTGCGCAAGCTAAGGAACCAAGATCAACGAACAGAAATAAGCATGTACCAAGAAAATATCACATACTTAGATGGTGGATATGAATAAATAAAGTTAGACTATGTTCCCAGATGAAAATATAGCGAGCCCATTTACTAAATCATTAAGCTTAGTCAAGCATAATGGTCATTTCAAAACATGGGCATTAGATGCGTTGGAGATTGGCTCTAGGTCAAGTGGGAGGCGAAAGTATATATATCCTAGAGACAATCATTTTAGGGACAGATGTACTTTCACTAATTACTCAATTAAGGAAGAGATAATAAGGATAATTTTGTTAAATACCTCTTATAAGTAATGCTATCTATAATGAAATACACTAATAAGAAATTAACTTGAAACATGAATTCATCATATATGAATTTAACGGAAAGAAGCTGGAACAGGAAAAGAAAACCAAATACATTGCGGAAGCAATATTATCTCTTTTTATTCATACATTATTAACCTTAAATTAAGAGAAATCTTCTCTTTCCCAACAAAAATAAGTTTTAAGTACTTATATCACGAGCTTGATATTCCCTTGCTCGATATTTTAGGAGGAGGAACCATCCAGGCATATCCATTCACCAACGAACATTTTATCACAATTGAGATTGGGATTGAAAGTAGTAAATGCCTCAGAGGTCACACTAAACTGCTGCATAATGCTGAAACATGTGTCTCCAATATTTGTACCATAAATCTTACTGCATGTCAGAGCAGAATTCTTCCCAATTCCAGCTGCAACCATCAAGAAAATAATTATCATGAAATAAAAGATAATTTAGCTAGTAAATTCTACTTTTAAAAGTAGGCTTGATATATTTGAACATAACTAGTATAGCAGGATAAAATTATGTTATACTTACGGGAAACAATTTTACTTTCTGACATGCTAATGGCGAGAAGGAAAAGTAGAACAAAGCTGAAAAGCATGGCTGATTTATAGCTTGCTCTTGCCATTTTTGTTGTTTAATCGCTCAAAAAATGATTCTTTGCACTTTTCCCCCCTTTGATTGTTGGGTTGATGGATGAATTTGTTAACAATGCCACTGCATTTATAGTGAAGTTACATTGCATGTTTACCAACTTGAGATAGAAAATTGAACATTGTAATTTCCTCCGTTAATTACAATGTTGTCGACTTCGTTGTGCAGATTACACAATGATCTACAATTGTATTTTCTTCTCCGTCTGTTTTTTTCCTTGTTCTTTTTGATAGAATATTAACATATATTTTGTATATTATCATTGATATAATATTATCATATTTTGTATATCTTTTATATTAGGTAAATTTATATTCCAATTATAATTAGTAAGATTTAGTTACCTAGTTTATAATTATGTAACACTATATATATTGTACATAATAATCAATGAAAGACAATGAACATATTCCTACATGGTATCAGAAACCAAACTCTAACTTTTTTTCTCTCCCTAAGTCGTTGCCCCCCGGCAGCCCTCGTCCTCGGCAGCTCTCTCCCTTATTTCTTCGACTTTTCTCTCTTCCTTTCCAATTTTCAATGGCTGAACAACCAAAATTTCATCCTGGTCTTGCCGTTAACAACATCAAGAATTTCATTTCCATAACTCTTGAGATGGAAAAGATTCAATATTCATCTTGGGCGGAATTATTTAAAATTCATTGTCGTGTATACAAAGTCATCAACAATTTCATCCCTCCAAAATCAAAGCCCCTAGAAAGACCTGATGATTCTGATAATGAAATTTGGTCCCACTTAGATGTGGTTGTCCTACAATGGATCTATGGCACGATCTCGAACGATCTATTGCATACAATCATTGAAACTGATGTCACTGCATGATAAACGTGGGAGCGCTTGGAAAATATTTTTCATGACAACAAGACATAATGTGCTTGTATCTGAAAAATCAATTTTAGGCCATTCAGCAGGACGATTTTCTTAATGTGTCGGCTTACTGTCAAGAGCTTAAGATAATTGCCAATCAACTCTCCAACGTCGGTGCACCTGTCACTAATCAGCGATTGGTGATGCAACTTATTGCGGATTTGAATGAAAATTATGCCGGCGACACTACCATCCTCTAACAAAGCACGTCATTGCCTCCATTCTATGAGGCTCGTTCAAGACTCATTCTTGAAGTAACTAGACAAATAAAGCGGCCAACGACTAATGACAGCACAGTCGACTCTGCCCTCGTAGCCACCGGCTGCAACCATGCTGACTCAAGAGGCTCAGCTTCCGCTCCATCCCACAAACAAGTCAACGATCCGATATGTGTCACATTTCCGGAATAACAGCATAGGAAGAAATTCCAGGAACAGCCGCACCAACAGCAGCGGAAATAGCGGCAGCAACAACAGCATCACCAGAAATAGTGGCAGCGGCGATATAAAGCAGCCCCCGCCGGTTGGCAGCCACCAACAGTGGCAGCAGCCTCCGCCACGGGCTACATGAGCCCCATCTGCATGAGCTGCTCCACCTTGACCCTACCCGACGTCCTCTTGGGCCCAACCTCCGGCCTGACAGGCTCAGTCTGGCATCATCGGCGCACGTCCACAACAGGCATACAATGAACAAGTTTCTCCTCTTTAACCTACGCATCGATGAATATTGAGGCAGCTATGAACACAATGTCTCTCAACGTTCCTGACAACAGTTGGTACATGAACATTGGCGCCACATCTCATATAATGGCATCCCAAGGTACTCTCTCATCTTATTTCAATATAAGCAATTTAAATCACAATATTATTGTTGGTAGTGGACAAGACATTCCTATTCGAGGTTATGGACAATTATCTCTTTCCCCACCACATTCCCCGTTAGCCTTAAAAAATATCCTTCATGCCCCTAAACATATCAAAAATCTAATCTTTATGCGTCGTTTCACAACATTCAATAATGTTTCCCTTGAAATTGATCATTTTGGTTTTTCTGTGAAAGACCTTATGACAGGGATGTGAATACTAAGATGTGATAGCACCGGGGACCTTTATCCTATTACCACCTCCGTCAGCCATCCAACCTCCTCTCGATCAACCTTTGCAGTAATTTTGTCTCTTTTATGGCATAATAGATTAAGACATTCTGTTTTACGCTCCCTTAGTAAATTTATTGCTTACAAATATGTCATTCTCCTCTTGTTTGTGAATCTTGTGTTTTTGGAAAACATGTCAAGTTGTCATTTTATTCTTCATCCACTTGTACTTTAATGCATTTTGATATAATACACAGTAATTTATGGACGTCTCCTATATTAAACAAGGTTGGGCATCGATACTATATGTTATTTTTAGATGATTATTCAAACTTTCTATGTATGTTTTCATTAGTAATAATTCTCAAGTCTATTCTATGTTTTCGTCATTCAGCACTTTCATTAAGACACAATTTGAAAAGAATATTAATAATTCCAATGTAACAATGAGAGAGAATTCGATAATAATCAATTCAAACTTTTTCTGCGCCAAACACAACCTTATTTTTCATATTCCCACACCTCTCCACAAAATGGCGAAGCCGAACGAAAAAATAGAACCATAAACAACTTAGTTCATGCCCTCCTTGCTCACGCATCTATCCCCCCTATTTTTGGCATTACACTATATCAATGACAACCTATATCTTGAATATTCTCTCAAACAAGTCTCTGAAACACAAGTCTTACACTCAAGTTCTCTATCTTCGAGATCTTTCCTATAAGCATTTAAGAACTTTTGGATGTCTGTGCTACCCCCTCCACCCCTTCACACAAATCAATAAGTTGCAACCTCGGTCATCCCCGTTCGTCTTTCTTGGCTACCCCCAATCATCGAGGTTATAATTGTTACGACTTGTCAAGCCGAAAAATAATTATTTCTCGGCATGTCATATTTGATGAATCTCAATTCCCCTTTGCCAAACTCAATTCTCCATCCTCAAATTCCTATGAATTCCTAAATGATGGCCTAAATCCCCTTCTAATTCTTCACTTACAAATTAGTCATCACCAACATCGGCAACCATCTCCACCACTGTTGTTCCAAGGCGGGAAGTCCACCCATCCCAATAACGGGAGCTTCAGAACAGCACATCACGGCCTTCTGTCTTGGCTGTCTCTCAGCCAACCTCCCCTCTCCGACACCATTGTCTTTTCTCGGCCCCACCCCTCTACTCCTGGAAGTCCACCTAGTCTCGCCTCCATTTCTCGTCCACCCCATCCAAATCTTGTCCAACCTCCCACGGCACACCCACGGACAATGGAAACCCGTGCTATACACGATATTTCCAAAGCCAAACGGCTATTTAACTTGTCCACTTCGGTTGCCCATTCCCTGTTCCTCATAATCCGAAAGATGTCTTAGCTAATTCTAATTAGAAAATGCAATTATTGACAAATATAATGCTCTTATTAAAAATCATATGTGGGATCTAATACCTCGTCCTCCTGATGCTAATAATATTCTTTCTATATGAATTTTTTGACATAAAAAATTCATGGTTCTTTTGAGAGGCACAAAGCTCATCTTGTAGGTGATGACAAGTCTCAATGGGTGGGAGTAGATTGTGATGAAACATTCAACCCAGTCTTGGCCTATTCATATGTTTGATGTCAAAAATATTTTCTTGCATAGAGACCTTCATGAAACTTTATATATGCACCAGCTTATGGGATTCAGGAATCCGATTCATCCAGATTATGTGTCTTTTGAAGAAATCACTCTATGGAATGAAACTGGCTCCTCATGCATGGTACCGATGATTTGTTGATTTTTTATCCTCTATCGGGTTTTCACATAGCAAATCTGATAATTCACTGTTCATCTATAGCAAATGTAATGCATGACATACATCCTACTATATGTTGATGATATCATCCTCGCCATATTTTCTGATGCACTTCGTCAATCCATTATGTCACTCCTTGCCTCTGAGTTTGCTATGAAGGATTTGGGCCCCTTAAGCTATTTTTTGTCATTGCTGTTACGAGACATGCATGTGGCTTATTTCTTTGTCAAAGAAAGTACGCCGAAGATATCCTTGACCGAGCAGACATGAAGTCTTGCAAACTGGCTCACACACCGGTTGACACTAATTTAAAACTCAATGCCTCTTCAGATTCTTTGTATGCCGACCTGACTCACGATCGCAGTTTAGCAGGTGCATGATCGGTGTATTTTATATACACTTTTCGAGTCGTTTTTAGCTAATCTTTTGTCTCTTTTTGTACAAATAAGTGTCGTATTAGGATAGATTTTCTTTCTTTTGAGTCAAAGTGGTTAAAATGGCCCAATGGCGGAAAAGGAGCTAAAAGAGGGAAAAAGTGGAGGTTTCAGAGCTTAAAAGACGAGAAAGTGGCGAACGAGGCAGAAACACGGGCCAGCGCCGCCTACCAGCGCAGTGCGCAGCGCGCCATATCCGTAAGCGCAGAGTTGCAGCGCCGCGGCGCCTCTAGACAGCAGAGTGCAGGGCCGCGGCGCCAAATCATCCTAAACATCGCAGAAGTTTCGGCGCCGCGGCGCCGATAGCGAACGCCGGCGTCGACGCGGAAAATCGAGTTTAATGACGAGTGGGCGGGCACGAAGGAAAAGTTTGAGGCGGTTTTGAGCCTATAAAAGGAGAACCCTAGGCAGTTTTTAAGAGTTCCCTTTCTTGCACAACACAAGACTTCTTGGATTGAAGATTGGAGACCATAATTTAGTAACTTTCTTTTCTTTTCTTTTCTTTATTTCAGTTTTTCTGATGAACATTGAATTAGTTCTTATCATGTCAATGGCTAGGAACTAATTCCATTATAGGGCTTTCCATGTTAAATCACTAGAAACTTATGTTATGAATTGATGCATGGTTATGGTTATTCTTCTTCTTGTTGAGATTTATCCAATAATTGCTTTGAATGCTTGGTAATTAATTAATCACTAATTATCATTATTTATATGATTTCTAATCAAACTTCGAAAGGAGAAGGTTGTGAATATGATGTAAGTTGGGTAGACATATTTTGGATTGGGGATGAAAATACCTCAATTACTTGTGTAGCGTTAACGAGATGTCTAAACACCTAATTTTACGCATGGCACGTGACGGTTAACTAGGTTTTTAGTCTTAATCCTCCTATAGAGTCATCCTTATCACCGAAAGGTAGAAAGGAGCGATACTGGGGTTGAGTGTTTATATAGCCTTAACGGGAGTATAAAACGATTTAGTAAACCTGCTAGCTCCAAAAGAAGAAGAACCATAATTCATTGCATTAATAAGTAACATAAGCGGATAGTTGAGGAGACTTGGAAGCCCTATTCCCCTCACTACTGAAGTAAACACATAGTTAATTAGTCTTTATAATTGTTAGTATAATCAACAAACTCAAATATCGGTTACCAAATAGATACCAAAAGATAGATAATTGGTACTTGAACACTAATCCTTGTGGACGATATTCGGTCTTACCTAGACTATATTACTTGTCACGATAACGTGCACTTGCGTTAAAGTGTGTGCATCTTTTCGCGCATCAAGTTTTTGGCGCCGTTGCCGGGGATTAGGCATAGTTCAATATCAATTTTATCTATTTTTAATTTCTAATTTGGTTTTTAATTTTTATTTTATTTTTACGTTTTTTTTTCGGTAAAAATCAGGGTGCCGTGATCTGTTTGTATGTTTTTGATCTGTTTCAGGAAATCAGTTTATGCGAAGGAGAAGAGGGGCAGACACTCTTGTTCCCTTCAATCCAGAGATTGAGAAAACCTGTAAACAGAACAGAAAGAATCAGCGGATTGCAGCCTTGATAGAGATGGACGGTGTTCAAAACAACAATATGATGAGAGAAGGGTTGGGTGAAAATCAACCTAACCCAGGAATGCCTCGGCGAGTACCTATGGATGTCGAGGAAAGAGTTCAAGCCCAGGCAGAAAGAAGCTTGGGAGACTACGTGCTGCCAAGGGTGAACGGAGCACAGACATGTATTAGGCTCCCTGCAATAGGAGCAAACAACTTTGAGATCAAACCGGCGATTCTGAGCATGGTGCAGAACACAGTGCAATTTGGAGGACTGCCATCAGAGGATCCACATATGCACATAGCTAATTTCTTGGAGCTATGTGCAACTTTCAGATATAACGGCGTTACTGATGATGCCGTCAGATTGAGGCTCTTTCCCTTCTCACTCAGGGATAGAGCAAAAGTATGGTTAAATTCCCTGCCAGCTGATTCGATTTTTACATGGCAAGAGCTGGCACAAAAATTTCTAGCCAAATTCTTTCCCCCATGCAAATCAGTAAAATTGAGAGGGGAGCTGAATAACTTCTACCAAGCAGATGGAGAGTCATTATACGAAGCTTGGGAGAGGTTCAAAGATTTGCAGAGAAAGTGCCCACACCACTGTATTGAGTTGTGGAACTTGGTCCACATCTTCTATAACGGGCTGAGCGGAACAACCAGAACCATTATAGATGCAGCAACATGTGGGACATTCATGAGGAAAACAGCCCACGAAGCTCACGAATTGTTAGAAGATATTGCCACCAACAACCATGTCACAGAAGATAGACCAATGAGTGGGAGGAGAACAGTGGGAGTCCACGAGATAGATGCCATCGCTGCCTTGAATGCCTAAGTGGCCCTTTTGACGAAACAGCTGCAGCAACATACAATGTCAGTAAATGCAGTGCAGATGCCTAAGAGCTGTGAAATTTGTGGAGGCCCACATACATTCGATAGATGTCCTGCTGCTGATCCTAATAATATGCCAATCGAACAGGCAGAATGTCAGGTCGTGGGTAACTATCAGCGGCCACAAAACAACCAATACTCCAACACATATAATCCAGGGTGGAGGAATCACCCAAATTTCTCATGGAGAGGAGACCAGGGGCAGCAGAATCAATATAGGGGCCAATATCAAAACGGCGATGCGAGAATCAAGAAGCTTTACTCAGGCCACCGTCTCAGCGGTCAATGCACATTCACGGAAAAGCAAGATGAGTTGAGAGCAGCTTTGTTGGCACTCACCAACGCCCAGACCCAGTTCGTGACAGAAACTAGATCCTCGTTCAGAAACTTGGAAACGCGAGTGGGTCAGCTAGCAAAGCAATCGAACAGCAGGCCACAGGGTACACTGCCAAGCAACATAGAGGTGAATCCGAGAGAACAATGCTAGGCAGTACAGTTGAGAAGTGGTAAACAGTTGGAGCAACAGTCACCTCAGCCGGTAGTTAAGCAAAGGGCAGAGATGGAGAAAGAGAAGGTGGTTGAAGCTCGCCCAATAGTAGAGAAAACTCCAGAGAAGGAGTATACAAAGAAGATCCCATTCCCACAGAGATTGCAGCGGAAGGCAGTTGATAAACAATTCTCCAAATTTTTGGAGACATTCAGAAAGCTGCATATCAACATACCTTTTATAGAGGCGTTGGAGCAGATGCCCTCCTATTTCAAATTCATGAAAGAGATCTTGGGGAAGAAGAAGAAACTGGCAGAGTATGAGATGGTAGCACTAACGGAGGAGTGCAGTGCTATCTTGCAGAAGAAGTTGCCCCCTAAACTAAAAGATCCAGGGAGCTTTAAACTATCTTGCACAGTTGGCAGGGTGACATGCAACAGGGCTCTTTGTGATTTAGGGGCAAGCATAAATTTGATGCCGTTATCGGTGTTTAAACGGTTGGAATTAGGTGAAGCCAAGCCGACCACGGTGAGCCTGCAACTAGCCGATAGGACAGTGGTTCACCCAAGAGGGAAGATTGAGGACGTGATTGTTAAAGTAGGAAAATTCTTTTTTCCTGCGGACTTCCTCATTCTTGACATGGAAGAGGATGCAGAAATCCCTATCATATTGGGGAGACCATTCCTGGCGACAGGGAGAGCCTTGATCGATGTAGAAAGAGGAGAGCTGACGTTGAGGGTGGAGAAGGAAGAAATGGTGTTTAAAGTATTTAAACACATCATTGAGCCACCAACCATGAGCAGGTGCTTTGCAATCAGCACCCAAAACCCCCTGTGAGCCAATACCAGCCAAACCAAGGGAGATGAGCCCACAAAAGCAGGTATGTGACGCCGAACCTCCACAAAAGCAGGTATGTGTTCCTGAACCTTCCCTTGAAGATAATTCTAAGAAGAGAAGAAACCGAAAACGAAAAATGTGGAGAAAATGGATTGGTTGTGGGGTTAATCCACCCCACACTTATTGAGTTAAGGAACTTGCGTCCGGCTAAAAGACGTTAAAGACAGCGCTACTTGGGAGGCAACCCAAGGTATTTTGATTTATTTTACGTTAATATAGTAGTTTTTATTAAGAACGGTCTCACGGAGGTAGTGTTTGTGTTGTGATTGACAGGTGTAGGCCAATAAATTGAAGGGCGGAAAACTGAAGAACAACCAGGATTTCCAGAAAAAATGGGTAAGCGTCGCGACGCCTGGAAGCGGCGCGGCGCGAAAGAGCGTAGCGCTGAAGTTTAAGCGTTGCGGCGCCAGCAGGCCGCGCAGAAATTCCAGTAGTGCGAACATTGGCCGCGCCTAACGCAGGCCGCGCGGCGGAAATCCAGAAAGTGATAAAACGCCCAAAGACCGGATTTCCCCCAAATTCAAACCAAAACCTAACCTTTCTTCTCCACAAAACCCACGAAAATTCAAACCTCACCCACAAATCTTCCACAAATCAAACCCTACCACAACCAAAACTCTTAAAATCCCTAAACCCTTAGCCATCTCAACCAACAAAAACTTCATCACATTGCCTCAAATCACCATTAGAAGCAAGAACACCTTGAAGAACACCATAAAAAGGTAATTTTTTTTCTGTTCTTGAGAGCTTTACTGTAGTCAAAGGAGGTAGTAGTTTGGAGGAGGGTTGTAGTGTTGAAGTTGTGGGGTGTTGAAAAATTGGTTGTGAAAAAGTGAGGAAGAGTATACAAGGAGGGTGTGGGTATTGTGCAGGAGTTGAAGTTTTTTTTTTCTTAAGGGTGATAGTGTTGGGTAGTGTTGTGGATACGAAGTGTAAGCTGAAAAAGTGATTTAACCATGTCCGCCAGAAAGAGAAGAGCCTCCACATCCACCTCAGCCCCGCAATACGATGATACTAGGTTCGTGAGCCAACAAGCTTATGAAAGATACAAAAAGCTTAGTACTAGGCACTTAATCCCTGAAAGGGGAATGGACTATCAAAGGGATTCATTTGGGGAGGAGGATGTCTATGAGCCCATTCGGGCAATGATTGAGATAATGGGGTGGAAGAAATTTGTAAACCCGGAGAAGATAGCACCAATGAACACAACAATGGTACGTGAATTATATGCTAACTTTCCGAAGAAGGTGGACAACAAATGCTTTGTGAGGGGAAGATATATGTCTGTGACGGCAGCAGCAATAAATATGTCTCTAAAAACAGTTGATGTTGAAGGAGGAGATGGTGATTGGAACTACTTTAGAACATGGTCTAGGAGCACCAACAACATCAACTGGAATGCCGTCGCAGACACAGTGAGCTACCCTGGGGCTGCATTTGATATTGCCAGAAATGGGTCAAGAGGACTGAGCAGGTGTCAGTTCAACAAGACAGCCAAGGGTTGGTTGTATTTCGTTAGCGTCCGCATGATTCCATCCACGCACTTCACCAGAGTGCCAGAAGACAGAATCAAACTGATATATGGAATTATGAAGGGGAAGACGATTGATGTGGGGAAAGAGATAGTGCAAAGTATTGAAGAAATCAGCAGGTTGGTAACAACAGGTGGATTGGGACATGGATCACTTATCACTAATTTATGCCACATGAATGGGGTCCCAATCCTACCCACTGATACTAAGGAGAGAAACCAACTGCCTGTGTCTTATGGGATAGTGCACTCCTTCCCAGACCCAAGCCCCCCAGCAGCAAGAAGAAGAGCACCAGCACCACCAGCGGCGGCAGAGGCCGATGAGCGAAGATGAGTGCGAAATAGAGGCTCAATATGCGGCAGGCCTAGCCACCACCAACCACGTAATCGTAACCCCAGTGCCTATGATGGAGCAGTTGCTCCAGAACCAGAGAATGATGATGCAACATTTCGACACAGTAATACAAGGACAACATGAGTTGAGACAAGGGCAACAAAAATTGAGGCAGGAGCAACAACAGTTGCACCAGCAATTTGACGAGATGAGTTCCCTGTTCAACCAATGGTCGATGCATTATTCACCGCCACCGCCACCATTTTAAACCAAGTTTGTAAGTGTCATTTTCTTTTATTGTCTTTGAGTCTACACACATTGGGGACAATGTGTGATTTAAGTTTGGGGGGGTGTTTTATTTATGTCTTATTGTTATAGTATGTTTAAGTCTTTTTGTTGTTTTTGTGTATTTTTTTAGTCACAATTTTTTTTTCTTTTGAGTCATAATTGTCTGTCAAAAGATCATGCATGCTGTAGTTACTAGAAACACCTAGTGAAGTAAGGTGGAATAATGTAACAGAATTAAAAGAAACTATCTAAACACTTAGGTTAGATATGCCAAAACTCAAAATCATCTATTTGGAGTTTCTTGCTTGAATTGTGCATGCTAAATGATTAAAACCTATTTGTTATGATTGCTTGCTATTTGAGGCGAAATAGTTAGGATATGCATGTTAGGGAGATGACTCAGGCGTTTCTTTGTTAGCCAATTCTTACCACTCTTTTCTATCCCTGACATTAAAAGTATCCCTAGTCAGCCCCATTGAGCCTAAAAATTGAACTTTTTCTTTGACACCCTATATTCCCATACTTGTGCCATAAGTAAACATGTGAAATAGTTGGAATAAATTGTGATAAAAAAGAGACAAAGAGTGAACAAAAGTGATGCACCCCAATAAAAAAGTAATGAGAAATAGGCAAAAGCCTAAGTTTGGGGGTGCTTGTTATTATAATACACTTCACTCTCCCAAAACAAAAGAGGGAAAGATAGATTTGAAGTGAAGAAAAGAATCAAAAGAAAAAGGAAACACTGAAAAGCTAAAGAGCTTATGATACACAAAAATGAGCCTAAATGCCTATTTTTACCTACCCATACCTAAGCCTACATTACAACCCTTAAAAGTCCTGAAGATCTCTTAGATGCATAGCCATGATTAGTGGAGAATAGCAAGTAAACATGCCATAGGAATTTTGAAATTAACATGCATGATTCAGTATGTGATTTCCATTAAGCATGATAAAGATGAGTTTGTGAAATATCTAGCTTAATGTGTTTAGTGTGCTAAAATTTCATGCTATATGTTCCTGCATATTATTTTTCCAATCTTCATGTTTTTCTAAGTAACGCCAATGCAGCAAAAGTGATCAATGTCATTGAGTCTGTTTATTTTCCTTTTTCTTGAGTCTTTATTTCTTTCTTTTTATCTTTGCTCGAGGGCGAGCAAAGGTTAAGTTTGAGGGTATTTGATCGGTGTATTTTATATACACTTTTCGAGTCGTTTTTAGCTAATCTTTTGTCCCTTTTTGTACAAATAAGTGTCGTATTAGGATAGATTTTCTTTCTTTTGAGTCAAAGTGGTTAAAATGGCCCAATGGCGGAAAAGGAGCTAAAAGAGGGCAAAAGTGGAGGTTCCAGAGCTTAAAAGACGAGAAAGTGGCGAACGAGGCGGGCGGCCGCGCGCCTCCTACCAACAGGTGTAGGGCCGCGGCGCCCAATATCCAGAAGGCCGCAGAAGTTGCAGCGCCCCGGCGCCTCTGGACAGCAGAGTGCAGGGCCACGGCGCCAAATCATCCGAAACATCGCAGAAGTTTCGGCGCCGCGGCGCCGACGCGGGAAAATCAGGTTTAATGACGAATTCTGGGCCAGGCCTGAAGGGAAAAGTTTGAGGCGGTTTTGAGCCTATAAAAGGAGAACCCTAGGCAGTTTTTAAGAGTTCCCTTTCTTGCACAACACAAGGCTTCTTGGATTGAAGATTGGAGACCATAATTTAGTAACTTTCTTTTCTTTTCTTTTCTTTATTTCAGTTTTTATGATGAACATTGAATTAGTTCTTGTCATGTCAATGGCTAGGAACTAATTCCATTATAGGGCTTTCCATGTTAAATCACTAGAAACTTATGTTATGAATTGATGCATGGTTATGGTTATTCTTCTTCTTGTTGAGATTTATCCAATAATTGCTTTGAATGCTTGGTAATTAATTAATCACTAATTATCATTATTTATATGATTTCTAATCAAACTTCGAAAGGAGGAGGTTGTGAATATGTTGTAAGTTGGGTAGACATATTTTGGATTGGGGATGAAAATACCTCAATTACTTGTGTAGCGTTAACGAGAGATCTAAACACCTAATTTTACGCATGGCGCGTGACGTTTAACTAGGTTTTTGGTCTTAATCCTCCTATAGAGTCATCTTTATCACCGAAAGGTAGAAAGGAGTGATACTGGGGTTGAGTGTTTATATAGCCTTAACGGGAGTATAAAACGATTTAGTAAACCTGCTAGCTCCAAAAGAAGAAGAACCATAATTCATTGCATTAATAAGTAACATAAACGGATAGTTGAGGAGACTTGGAGCCCCATTCCCATCACTACTGAAGTAAACAACATAGTTAATTAGTCTTTATAATTGTTAGTATAATCAACAAACTCAAATATCGGTTACCAAATAGATACCAAAAGATAGATAATTGGTACTTGAACACTAATCCTTGTGGACGATATTCGGTCTTACCTAGACTATATTACTTGTCACGATAACGTGCACTTGCGTTAAAGTGTGTGCATCTTTTCGCGCATCAGTGCACTGCAGTATCTCACTTTTACTAGACCAGATATATCCTATATCATGCCACAAATATGCTTACATATGCACAACCCGACGGATGAACATATGAGTGCCCTCAAACGCATTTTGCGATATGTATAAGGTACTCTTCATTTCGGCTTACACATGTATAAGTCCTCACTCTCTGGTCTCACATCTTATTCTGATGCTGACTGGGTGGATGTCCTAACACTCATCGATCCATGTCGGGTTAATGTGTTTCTCGAAGATAACTTGCTTTCTTGGTCTTCTAAAATAAAGCCTACTTTGTCTCGATCTAGGCAAAAGATGAGTACAGAGGTGTAGCGAATGTTGTTTCTGAGTCTTATTGGATACGCAACCTTCTACTTGAGTTTCATTATCCACTCCATAATGCTACAATGATTTGATGTGATAATGTAAATGCGATATATCTTTCCGGCAATTTCGTTCAACATCAGCGCACTAAACACATTGAAATGAATATTCACTTTGTACGTGAGAAAGTTGCTCGTGGACAAGTTTGTGTTCTTCATGTTCCTTTCCGATATCAGATTGCTGACATATTCACTAAAAGACTTTCGCGCATACTCTTTGATGATTTTTCGAGTCAGTCTCAGTGTACGAGAACCTCATGCTTCAACTGTAGGGGTATGACAGAATATTACCATATCTTGTATATTATCATTGATAAAATATTACCATATTTTGTATATCTTTTATATTAGATAAATTTATATTTCAATTGTAATTAGGAAGATTTAGTTATCTAGTTTGTAATTATGTAACACTATATATATTGTACATAATAATTAATGAAAGACAAGGAAGATATTCTTACACTTTACTCTCCTTCGGCAGTACTCCTGTCATCAAAGTTATCTTTTAGGTAAATTCTGAGAGATCTCTCTTTAAATTTGGTTGTGTACGGAGTGATGTTCGGTCAAAAATGCATAATTTAGTCATTGTTGTCTCACATTTTAGTATTTTTAATCGTCTTTGAGTATTATTATAGTACTTTGTGCTTAATATTATATTTTTAATGTGCAGGAATAAATCGATGAAGAGATTTGAAGCAAAATTGAATAAATACGGAAAAAAAGAGAAAAAAGAGGAGGAGACAAAATAATGAAATCATGATTGCTTAGTAATGATTGCAACATCATTTGGAGCATTTAATAAATCAAGGAACAAAGAAGAATTGCAAAGAAATAGTTGTAATTAAGAAACAGAAAGAAAAATGTACCTGGAGAAAAAAGTGACAGTGCGATGCAATTGCGTCGCTGGAAGAACGCGAGAATAGCAGTTCTCTGAACTTTATTTGGTGCGTGCGTGAAGAATTTTAAAAGTTTTCCCAACTTTTTCTATTTTATTTTGGACAAGGTATTTCGTCTGAAATTTTTCCTACACATATAAATAGTCCATAAGACAGGATTTTTACGGAAGCTTTGGGATAACTTGTGACCCTGAGTTCAGAACTTGGGATCTAGGCAGAGCTTGGAGCCGTCGTGGAGGCCAGAGTTGATTAGGATTTTATCTCTTCTTCGTCATATAATAGTTTTATATTTTTCTTTGGATGATTTGTTGTATTTTCAACATGTCTATGTGGAGCTAAATTTTCCGTTCTAGGGTTATGGTTCTTTCATGAACGTTGTTATTCGAATATTGATTTTAAGTAATTAGCTTATCGCATTAGTTTATTTATTTAATCATGAGCTCAATTATTTGATTGTTTGATCACCAATCGAATACTATCTACGAATCTTAGCTTGAACTCGAGAGAGGAATTCTAGGATAGCAATAGGAATAGATAGAGCAGGATCTCAAACCCTTGGCATTGGGGAACGGATTTACGTCTAGGATAGAGATATACCTAGTCTGCACTGCTTGGTTGATATACGGGAAATATAAATGGATTTGTGTTATGGTTCATGACCATAGAGATATATGCGTGAAAGTAATACAATTGGGCGGCTAGAGGACACGAGAGATTCGTAGTCGTAACATCAATCATGTCAATCAGTAAACTAGTTAAATTAAGAAGTTGAATCAATTGAATAATATAACGTGATTGTTAGATAGCCCATAGCCCTACATCAATTTCATCTCATTGATAATATAAAAATCAGTTCTTTCTTTGTCTAAGTTCATTATTTTTTTTCAATTTATTTTAATTAATTTAGAATTACAACCTACAAATTTCCTCTCTTGTATAGATAATTCGGATCGTTTAATTTAACTAACGGTTAATCATAAGTCCCTGTGGGTTTTACATACGATTTCTAAAATCACTATATTATTTGTACGGCCACGTATACTTGCGTGTGCGTTTGGGAGCAACAAGTTTTTATCGCCATTGCCGGAGACTTAAAAATTAACAGTTTATCTAGATTAGACTTTTATCGGTGTCTATTAAAAAAGGTAATTTTATTTTAAATATTTTGTATTCAATATTTTGAGTATTCTTTTTAACATGACATCTTGAAATTAAAATTGGTCAAATATTGGTTGTTCTTATTTTTGGTGATCCTTGTCTGATATGTGGAGGGCCCCACTTGTGGCCACACTGTAATAATATTTCTGGGAACGGGTTGTTTGCACCTCCCCAATCATTTGCATAAAATGTTTGTAGTATATGTTGTGGCCAAAATGGATATTGGAATGATTGTCCTAATTCTTATTCCTCATCCTAGAACCCCTATTATTGATTCTCCTATTGTTTGTGATGTTAACAGAAGTAATGAAGTGGAGAATGTGGAAAATATTGCTCGATTCAGCAATTTTGTAAAATTGATGCTTGAGATGAGCACAATAATAAGAGAGCACTATGTAGAACAATGGAAATACATAGAGAGTATTTGTGCCAAAATCGCAGAGATACAAGTCCATAATGAAACTTGTAATGTTCTGCAAGTTACATGCTTAGCCAATATCTAAGATGAACCTCAAACAGAATAAGAGAGGGAGTTCCCACAAGGAAATAACTTTGAAGAAACAGGGATAGTGAGCCTATCTTGACTAGAGGAACAAGCTCAACAAATAAAATTCATGAATTTCTCCGTGATGGTCTTACAAACATGGCAATACATTTAATAGGTGACAGGGATGAGCCTAAGACAAAAGATAGATCAATTTAGCTCAGATATCCAAGACTTGCAGGCTCACATGAATAAAAAAGTCGAGGCGTCTGATGTTCAACCACCAATTGTTATGGATACTGACCAGCTTGTGGAGCAGAAAAATAAATTCCAACCATTCGATCAGAATTTTTGTGATGATGTTGATGTTGAATACGGGTACAGAAGTGAGAATGTTGAAATTAAAGCGCAATTTGAAAGTTGGAGCGTGTTGGCCCTCATTCTAAACACTTTTCGACTTTGTGTTTGGTTGGGAACATGAAAATCGAGCCTAGGCCGATGAAGAGGTGTATAGAAGAGGAACAAGGCTCCTACAGTCTAAAAATCGTCATGCCAAAGAGACAAAATGATATTGCTCACTTAAGGGCCAAGAAGTGTAAGATGCGACACCTATTGCTTGATTCTTTTATTTTCATACCACCGTCCCAAGAGCGGAGCAGGAAATTTGATATAAAATTGGGGCACAATTCATATCCTCAAAGTGAAAAAAAATGGTGAAAGTGACGGCGTCGTGCTGTGACATTAAATCGGGCGTTTATTGGGAGGCAATCCAATGTGTAATAGTTTTAGATTTTTAATTTTATAGTGTCACGTTTTGTTTTGTTTAGTTTTATTTTAGTTTTGTAGATTAAGGGGAGTCTGAGTATCCCAAGTTAAAGTTGAGGAGCATGTTTTAGCTTAAATGTGGGGTCGTGCCGACCCTTTATGTTGAGAATTATGCTGTTAGCTAGGCCCTAGAGGGTCACAAGGAGTATTTTTTACCCTTGTTTTAATATTTTTTTCTCTGATTCATGCAATGAAAACAACACATATTTTTAAGTGTGGGATGGGTACTTCCAATACTTTTGAGGATGATTATGCCATAGGTATTTTTTACTATTTCTTAGAGTCTTACGAGTCTTAGTATAAAACAATCAGAAAATCAAGAAAATTTCAAAAAGACTTTATTTTGTTCTTTCTTTTATTTTTCGTTTATTTTTTTATTTTTTTATTTTTTTCTCATTAGTGGCATAAATCATTCACCTTTTGGTTTTCCTTAGGGCCTCAGTTCTTTTCCAAGGGGGGACTCTTGATCCCGATAATTTTTTAAATTTTTTAGTAATTTTTTTTTCTAGGAGCAGTAAGAGGGAAGAAGAAAGGCCTTTTCACTTGTTTGATGTTTGTATACTTAGGTCTGAGCTTGAGTAGTACTTTTTCGTTTGTGCATGAGTGTTAATATAAAATAACAGACTTTCTGACACCTAGGCTCAGGGATGTGACTCTGTATATATTTTATTCTTATTTTGTAGTTCGTCATGATCCTATTTTGTCCTAGAGTAGAATTGATCCATCTTGATTGAGACTTGTACTATTAAATGCTTCGACACTCGAGGCAGACTTCGTGACTTTCAAGGCAGTCCTACTCTGCATGTGCTGAAGGCAGCATAACCAAGATGCATGTGAAGGTGATGGGCTCGAGGGAGAAGAGAGAGTTTCGAGAAGGAAGAGAGAGGGAGAAAGTCTTCTTGATAATGCAAAATACAGAGAAGAAGAAGATGAATAGTTTTTGAAAGACAAAATTTCTCTTCAGCATTTCATTTACTCTCACTTGTATCATTTAATACAATTACATAAATGGGCTATTTATAGCTGATCCTACAGGCTCCTTATCAAGTAATTCCTCAACTGCTTCTTGATCTTCTTCAACTGATTTGTAACTTCTTCTTCTTGATTTCTTTTAACTGACTGTAACTCCTTTCTAACCTCTTAACACTCCCCCTCAAGCTGTCTACTGGTGGGAGCTGAAAAGATGTTCAGTAGCCCAAGCTTGGAGCATAGATGTTGATGCTGGATTCTGTTCAAGCCCTTAGTAAGCAGATCTGCCAGTTGATTCATTGTGGGTATATATTCTGTTCTTACCATTCCTTCTTGGATCTTTTCTCTTACAAAGTGTAAATCAATCTATATATGTTTGGTCCTTTCATGAAAAACTGGATTTGCTGCGATTTGTATTGTTGATTTGCTGTCGGAAAATATTGTTACTGGTTTTTCCATGTTGATTCCAATGTCTTTTAATAAGCCAAGTATCCATGTCAATTCAGCCACTGTACCTGCTAGACTCCTGTATTCTGACTCTGTTGAACTCCTAGAGATTGTGCTTTGTTTTTTCGATTTCCATGATATAAGAGAATCCCCAAATTTTATTATATAACCTGTAACTGACTTTCTAGTATGTGGGCAAGCAGCCCAATCTGCATCACAAGAAGTCACATCGCTTTCTGTCTATTACTGGACATAAGAATGCCCTGTCCAGGTTGATTCTTTACATATCTTACAATTCTTAGTGTTGCATGAAGATGTGATATTTTTTGTTGTTGTAGAAATTGACTAAGTGTTTGAACACTATAAGCTATATCAGGTCTTGTTATTGTTAGATACAATAGTTTTCCTATTAGTCTTTGGTATGCATTCACATCTTCTATCAGACCATCTTCAGATGTGCATTTATTCTTTCCTGTTTTCTGGTATTTCTGTGTATGTTCATCATATTATTTTGTAGTTAATTTTATGTTGCTATCTATAGGTGTACTAATAGGTTTAGCTGCTCCTAGTCCTAATTCAGAAATAAGCTCTAAAGTATACTTTCTTTGGTGCATTAGAATCCCCTTTCTTGACCTTGCAAACTCTATACCTAAAAAGTACCTTAGCTCTCCTAAATCCTTCATCTTGAATATCCTTTGTAAAGATTGTTTTGTTTCTTCTATTAACCTCAGACTATCTCCTGTTATAAGCATGTCATCCACATATACTAATACCACAACCAGTCCTTGTTCTGATTATTTTATAAAAAGTGAATGATCAAATTGAGATTGTCTAAACTGCATATGTATTAGAGCTTCTGTCAACTTAAAATTTCATTGTCTAGGTGCTTGTTTTAATCCATACAAGGATTTAACCAACCTACATACTTGTCTTTCCCCCTGGCTGGTAAATCCTTGTGGCAACTCCATATAGATCTCATCATGTAAATCTCCTTGAAGAAAGACATTATATACATCCATCTGATGTATATGCCAATTTTTGGAGGCTGCTATAGATATAACAGTTCTAACAGTAACCATTTTAACTACTGGAGAGAAGGTTTCATGATAGTCTATTCCTTCCTTTTGACTATAACCTTTTGCTACCAGCCTAGCTTTGAGCCTTTCAATCTCACCTGTAGCTTTATACTTTATTTTATACACTCATTTACACCCTATAGGAACCTTGTTTTCTGGTAAAGTTACAATATTCCATGTTTGATTCTCCTGTAAAGCTAGAATTTCTAACTTCATAGCCTCTACCCACCTAGGATCTTGTGAAGCCTCTTTGTAAGTTTTTGGTTCTGTTATTTCTGAGTTACTAGTTATAAAAGCTTTATAGGTTGAATTGATGTTGTTGTAGGAAATATAATTAGCTATAGGATATGGTGTTTTATTTTTGGTAACAAAATCTTTAAGTCAAATGGGAGGCTGCTTTGTTCTTGTAGATTTCCTTGCAACTTTATCAGGCTGAACTATTTCTGAGGTTTGTGTTGTATTTTGGGGCATATCTTGCATTATGATATTATCCATATTAGTACTGGTAAGATTCTCTGGTGTAGTTCTAGAATTAGAGTTATTAATACTCAAGTTGTTATTAGAGGTATCAATATTATTGTTGTGATTCTGGTGTGTACCAGCTACTGGTATATTCTCATCAGAAAAATTATATGAATTAGAATTGTCTTGAAATATTGACTTCTCTGATGTCTTTGTTTTGAAAGGAAATTCAGTTTCCCTGAACACTACATCTCTATTAACAAAGAATATTTCTTTTTCTATGTCATATAGAACATATCCTTTCTTAGTTTCAGAGTATCCCATAAATATACATTTTCTGGTTCTAGAATGCATCTTATCAGTAACATATGAATCTTTAGCAAAGCACAGACACCCTAGAACTCTTAAGTGATTCATGATAGGTCTCTTATTGTACAATTTTTCATAGGGAGTCTTACTAGTTACAGAAGAGGGTAATCTGTTTATTATGTACACTGCTGTTTGAACACACAGACCCCAAAATTTTATTGGTATATGTCCTTGAAATCTTAAGGCTCTTGTTATTTCAAGTATATGTCTATGTTTCCTTTCTGCTACCCCATTTTGTTGGGGAGTATATGCACAAGATTTTTGGTGTATAATCCCTAATCCAAGTAGCAAATTAGCACACAGTTCATTTACAAATTCAGCACCATTATCTGTTCTGATTACTCTAACCATATTAAATGTTTCGACACTCGAGGCAGACTTCGTGACTTTCAAGGTAGTCCTACTCTGCATGTGCTGAAGGCAGCATAACCAAGATGCATGTGAAGGTGATGGGCTCGAGGGAGAAGAGAGAGTTTCGAGAAGGAAGAGAGAGGGAGAAAGTCTTCTTGATAATGCAAAATACAGAGAAGAAGAAGATGAATAGTTTTTGAAAGACAAAATTTCTCTTCAGCATTTCATTTACTCTCACTTGTATCATTTAATACAATTACATAAATGGGCTATTTATAGCTGAGCCTACAGGCTCCTTATCAAGTAATTCCTCAACTGCTTCTTGATCTTCTTCAACTGATTTGTAACTTCTTCTTCTTGATTTTTTTTAACTGATTGTAACTCCTTTCTAACCTCTTAACATGTACCATGTGCGGTGAGGATTTTCTTACATATATTTCATATTTTTCATCTATCTAGAACTTGCCCTGCATGTTATTGAAACAAAATAAAAAGTGTTGCTCTGTTTGAAAGAGTTCCACGTTTGCTCCGCATGTGTCTGGATTTAGTATGCCTGCTTTCCACCTCTAGTAGCTTTGACATGTTTCCATGTGCTAGGACCTGGGTGTTGATTATTTATATTTATCATACTTGTGTGGCTTTGTTCATTGTATCCTTCTGGGTGATTTTTCTGAGCGGATGACACCTCTGACACCATCTGGCTCGCCTAACTTTGTTGGTTGAATTCTATTTGAGCAGATGCTTCTTCAGACACCGTCTAGCTCGTACGATTTTGTAGATTTTGCTGAGCAGATGCCACCTGTGACACCGTCTGGCTCGTGCGTATTTTGTTGAGCGGATTCCAATTGCGACAACATCTGGTTCATGTATTTTTACTAGCGGATGTCACTTGCGACATTGTCTGGATCGTGTCTTTTTATTTAAGCGAATGTCTATTCCGACATAATAGGTTTTCTTTGATATGTCTTATGAATTTTAGCCTTTTCAAATATTGTTATCACAAGTTAGCCCTTTGAACCTGTAGTCTTTTGTTTGGAAGCAGTATTTTTGCCTTGATCCTTTTGTTTGAATCCCTGGTTTTCAAACTACTTCCTTGAGCATTGTAACTTAGATTGTGTTATAATTGTGAAATCTAAAGAAATGGGTGGTCAAGTGAAAAAAAGGTGACTGATGATAGCTGCAAAGTGATGAAAATGCCCTCTTAACAAGAATGTGGCATGAGAAAATAAAGAAAAAGGAGATTTCTTGAGAAAAAATGATTGATACGTTTTTGTTATGAGGAAAATACTTGGAAAATAATTGATGAAGAGAGCTGAAAAATAAGGTTAAGAGATGAAAATAATGGGTGATGAAGTCTAAAAGTGCAAAGTTTTTAGGGAAGTGTAAGTCACTATTAAATAGTTTTCCTACCCGAACCCTAGCCAAAATTACAACCCGTTAAAGTCCTATATGATTTTATTCGAGCACGCTTAATTAGTAGAGATGTACATAATGGGCAAGCCTATGGTTCTTTATGTATACATGTGAATTTCTTTGTGAGTGTGCTTTGATGTAAAGTCCTTAAATTATATTTGATTCTTTTATTTGAGTGTGTGGCCTATTTCTTCTTGTGAGGGCACTTGTCTCATGATAGATAGGTGATGTTATTAGATTTCTTTGACATAGTAGGTGAGCGAGCTTAAATTTGATGAGTTAGAGTCCGTCTTTGAGGTTAGAACTTTGTTGTTTGTTTGTATATCTTGCATGATGATCAGGAAGTGAATATTTGATGGTTTGAGTTGCTATAGGGCATAATTGTTGGTATCAACTAAAGTGGTGGCGTTCCTAGGCTTGCTTTATGAAGAGTGATTTTAATGCTTGCTCTAGGACAAACACGAGTTTAAGTGTGGGATGGTGATGTTCGGTAAAAAATGCATATATTTAGCTATTGCTGTCTCACATTCTAGTACTTTTAATTGTGTTTTGAGTATTATTATAGTACTTTGTGCTTAACATCATATTTTTAATGTGTAGGAATAAATCGATGTGAATATGAAGAGATTTGAGGCAAAATTGAATAAACCCTGAACAAAAAAAAGAGAAAAAGAGGACGAGACAAAATAAAAACATCATGATTGCTTAGTAATGATTGCAACATCATTTGGAGCATTTAATAAATCAAGGAACAAAGAAGAATTGCAAACAAATAGTTGCAATTAAGAAACAGAAAGAAAAATGTACCTGGAGAAAAAAGTGACAGTGCGATGCAATTGCGTCGCTGGAAGAACGCGAGAATAGCAGTTCTCTGAACTTTATTTGGTACGTGCGTGAAGAATTTCAAAAGTTTTCCCAACTTTTTCTATTTTATTTTGGACAAGGTTATTTCGTCTGGAATTTTTTCTACACATATAAATAGTCCATAAGACGGGATTTTTACACAAGCTTTGGGATAACTTGTGACCATCAGTTCAGAGCTTGGGATCTAGACAGAGATTGGAGTGTGGAGGCCAGAGTTGATTAGGATTTTATCTCTTCTTTTCCATAAATTAGTTTTTTATATTTTTCTTTGGATGATTTATTATATTTCCTTCATATTTATGTGAAGCTAAACTTCTCGTTCTAGGGTTTTGATTCTTTCATGAACGTTGTTATTCGAATATTGATTTTAAGTAATTAGCTTATCGCATTAGTTTATTTATTTAATCATGAGCTCAATTATTTGGTTGTTTGATCACCAATCGAATACTATCTACGAATCTTAGCTTGAACTCGAGAGAGAAATTATAGGATAGCGATAGGAATAGATAGAGCATGATCTCAAACCCTGGGCATCGGGGAACGGATTTAGGTTTAGGATAGAGATATATCTAGTTTGCACTGCTTGGTTGATACTTGATATACATGAAATATAAATGCATTTGTGTTATGGTTCATGATCATAGAGATATATGCGTGAAAGTAATACAAATGGACGGCTAGAGGACACGAGAGATTCGTAGTCGTAACATCAATCATGTCAATCAGTAAACTAGTTAATTAAGAAGTTGAATCAATTGAAGAATATAACGTGATTGTTAGATAGCCCATAGCCCTACATTGATTTCATATCATTGATAATATAAAAATCCGCTATTTCTTTGTCTAAGTTCATTATTATTTTTTAAATTTATTTTAATTAATTTAGAATTACAACCTACAGATTTTCTCTCTTGTATAGATAATTCGGATCGTTTAATTTAACTAACGGTTAATCATAAGTCCATGTGGGTTTGTGTTAAAACTAAGAAGGAAAAGGGCCCATGTATAATGTGTGTATACTGTGTATGTATTATATTCACTGACCTTTAATAGGTCTGGCCCAAATATAAAGGCCAGCCCATTAAAGGCCAGCCCAAGTAAACAAGTGGCTATTACTAGTATCGATCGCCCTCCGAGGAGAGTAGAGAACATTCGAGATATTTTCTTTTTCTATCTTCTTCGAGAAGCCATCTCGTCTTCCTTGATATCTTCTTCTCTGTAACCTTTTCTTCCATTAATGAAGATAAATGGTTTGGCTTGAATCGACTTCTCTCTGCCTCTGCCGCTTTCTCATATGATGTAGAGTATCATATCCGGAATACCAGAGAACTTCGATCTTGAAACAATAAAATGGAAGTCACCAACATCACCTTCTCGCACTAGTAGTTGCGTTAATCGCGTGTTGGTTTCCAAATGGTATCGAGCGGCTATTTCGCCGATCGTACGCGTCAAGATCTGAGTAAATCATCAAGATCTGAGAAAAATCATCAAGATCTGAGTTTGTCGTTCTGAGGTATCTATGGTACTCTGAAATCTCTCCTTGTCTACTGATTTTTATCTACTGGTCTACCAACTGTGCATGTCTACTGAGTCCTTCCTATATTCTAGTAACTGTTGAAACTAGTGTTGTACTGTAACGATGGTAACAGATCCACCTATTGAGAGTAGTTCCTCCGAAGATGGAGTACCTATCCCTAGAAAGTCTGTGGCTAGTACCTCCAACTCCACCATTCTTGACCACAACCATCCTCTGTACTTACAAGCCTCGGATGTTAGTGGAGCCTCTTTAATATCTTTTCAGTTGCTTGGCTCTGAAAACTATACTGTCTGGAGCAAGTCAATAAGGATTGCTCTTCTTGGAAGAAATAAACTAGGGTTCGTAAACAGAAACTGTATCAATTTCTTATGGGCTTAAATGAAAGCTACATGCAAGCTAGGAGCCAAATTCTCCTTATGTCACCTCTTCCAACAGTCAATAAAGCTTACTCTATGATAGTAAGTGATGAAAATCAAAAGGGGATATCTGCCAAGACTGTAGGGATGCTTGGAGCTGATCCTACCACCACTGCTATGTACTCTAATACTGGAAACCAGAGGTCAAAAAGGAACAATCTTGTTTGTGAAGAATGTAAGATGAGAGGCCACACAAAAGAATCCTGCTATAGACTAGTTGGATATCCACCTGGTTTCAAGTCAAAAAGAAAAGAATATGCTGCTCATAATACCCACAACAGAGGATCTGAATCCTCCTCTGAAGAATCTAAAACTAGCTGGGAAGTTGAGGGAGCACCAAAGCTCTCCAAAACACAGTATGAGCAGATAGTGAAACTGCTGAACAACAACCATACACAGACAGGAGCATGTCAGAACTCTCAAGGTAGTCAAAACTCTGCAAATGTGGCAGTATATCTAAACTCAAAGCCTGCGTGTTCAATACTAACAAAAATTGGATAATAGATACAGGTGCTACAAATCATATGGTATCTGATCTAAGTATGCTAGATAAAATTACTGGTAATGATGAGTCTATCACTTCAAAGAAGGTATTCTTACCCAATGGCCAATCTGCCCAAGTCACTCACATTGGTGTCAGTACACTCCCAAACAGGAGTACATTGGAAAATGTTTTCTTTTTACCTCAATTCAAGTATAATCTACTCTCTGTTTCTCAACTAACAAAGGAGCTGAAATGTACAGCTATCTTCTACCCTGACTTCTGTATATTTCAGGATCTCTACAGTGGGAAGGTGAAGGAGATTGGTAGACTCCAGGATGGGCTGTATGTGTTAACTAATCATGCAGGACTCGATAAATATTGTCCTAAATGTACAAGCTACTAAGCCAAAGATTACCATGACAGAAAAGATATTACTCACGTACGTAAGGGGGCCACACCTCCAAAGAAGCGTACTCGAGAACCGATCAACGCTAGTAATGACAAAGTTGTTGAGGCAACTAAAAAGCAGAATGTGTGCCCGTGTGCAAAACAGCAATGTTACCCTTTACTAATAGCACTACTTATAGTAATAATGCCTTTGACATTATCCACATGGACTTATGGGGTCCTTATAAGACTGAAACTTATAATGGGAAGAAATTTTTTCTCACTATTGTAGATGACCACACCAGAATGACCTGGATATATCTACTCAGACTTAAATCGAGGTTGTGTTGTTATTAAAGACTTTCTTAAATACATTTCTACTCGTTTAACCAAATTGTCAAAATTATCGAACTCGATAATGGACCGAATTTGTCAATGATACTTGTCAAAGTCTCTTTCAGAACTTAGGGATCATTCACCAAAGAAGTTGTGTGTACACCCCACAGCAGAATGGTGTTGCAGAAAGAAAACATAGACATATATTAGAAATAACTAGGGCAATAAGAATGCAGGCCAATATTCCTTTAAAATTTTGGGGCTTATGTGTGCAGGCTGCTGTCTACTTAATCAATAGACTACCTTCCTCAGTCACTCATATTACACCCTATGAGGGCCTCTATCACAAAAAACCTTCCATAAGTCATCTAAGAACCATTGGTTATGCAGCTTTGCTAATGACTTAATCGCATCGACAAGTTACAGTCCAAAGTCAAAAGGTGTGCTCACGGGTTATTCGACACAAAAGGGGTATATACTGTATGATCTGGAATCCATGTCTCTTATGGTTAGTAGAGATGTCACCTTTAGAGAAACAGAGTATCCTTTTAAGGAAAATACATCTGAGAACCCTGTCTTCCAGAACTTGCTTGATAACAATGAAAATCAAAATATATCCCAAGAAAATCTTCAGAAGAACAATGACACTACAGAAAGGAGGTGTGTTGATACTACTAACATAGAATCTGCTGAGGATACCATTTCATCTCATAATAACTCAGTAGAAGAAAACACTGATACAGTACAGTCTCTTAGCAGCCCTATTTTAAATATTACTGATCACTCTATCAGGAAATCCAGCAGACACAAACAACCTCTTATATGGCTCAAAGATTTTGTGACCACCAATGCCAACAGTGTACTCTACCCTATTAGCAAGTATATTTCCTATGATAACCTAAAACCTACATATCAAGTTTTTTTAACCTCTGTGTCAGAACTGGTTGAACCAAAAGGTTACTTGGAAGCCTCAAAAGACCCTAGGTGGGTAGATGCTATGAAAGCTGAAATAGATGCCTTGCAATAAAACCATACATGGGAAATTGTTACATTGCCAAAAGAAAAAAACCTATAGGCTGTAAATGAATCTACAAGATCAAATATAAGGACACAGGAGAAATAGAAAGACTGAAAGCTAGACTTGTTGCAAAAGGTTATAGTCAACAAGAAGGCATTGATTATCAAGAAACATTCTCTCCTGTTGTTAAAATGGTTACTATAAGAACTATTCTTTCTATTGCTGCTTCCAGAAGATGGCATATCCATCAAATGGATGTGTATAATGCCTTCCTTCAAGGAGATCTCTTTGATGAAATTTACATGTCTTTGCCCCAAGGCTTCAGTAGCCAGGGAGGCAGGAATCTTGTATGTAGACTTACTAAATCTCTGTATGGGCTCAAACAAGCTCCAAGACAGTGGAATTTCAAGCTTACAGAGGCTCTGTTTCAGATGAATTTTAAAATCAATTTGATCATTCACTGTTTATTAAACAAGGTGAGCAGGATATAACTATCATTCTTATCTATGTGGATGACATGTTAATTACAGGGAACAATATAAGTCTCATAAATGAGACTAAGCAGTCTCTTCATAATACTTTCAAAATGAAGGACCTGGGAGAACTAAGGTACTTTCTGGGAATAGAATTTGCTAGATCCATCAAGGGGATTGTTATGCATCAAAGGAAATATGCCTTAGAACTTATTTCTGAACTGGGCCTTGCTGCTGCCAAACCTAGTAATACACCCATTGATGCTAATGTGAAACTTACCACAAAAGAGTATGATGAGTATGTGGGGAAGCAGAGTTTAGATACAGGAAAACCTGTCACTGCTGATGATTCAGTAAAAGATATCAGTTCTTATCAAAGGATAATTGGTAAGTTGTTATATCTTACCCTTACTAGACCAGATATTGCCTATAGTGTGCAAACACTTAGCCAATTCCTGCAAAATCCAAAGAAATCACACTATGATGCTGCACTCAGAATAGTAAGATATGTGAAAGGTAAACCAGGACAAGGACTGCTATTATCTAGTAATAACCAAGAAACTTTAACTAGTTTTTGTGATGCAGATTGGGCTTCATGCCCACATACAAGAAAGTCTATTACAGGTTATGTTATCAAGTTTGGAGACACTCTCATTTCCTGGAAATCAAAGAAACAGAGCACAATTTCTCGCAGTTCTGCAGAAGCAGAGTATAGAAGCCTTGCCAACACAGCTGCTGAAATTACATGGCTTCTGGGGTTGCTGAAGGACATTGGTGTGAACATCGACCAGAATCGTGTACATCGACAAGAAGTCAGCCATACAAATGGCAGCCAATCCTGTTTTCCATGAAAGGACTAAACATATCGAGATTGATCTTCACTATATTAGAGAGAAGATTCGACAAGGGATAATTCAAACAGAGTATATACACACTACAGAGCAGCCGACAGATATACTTACAAAAGGGTTAACAAGATTACAACATCTACATCTTTGTTCCAAGCTAGGCTTGCTAGATATATTCGAGCATCCAGCTTGAGGGAGGCTGTTAAAACTAAGAAGGAAAAGGGCCCATGTATAATGTGTGTATACTGTGTATGTATTATATTCACTAACCTTTAATAGGTCTGGCCCAAAAATAAAGGCCAGCCCAAGTAAACAAGTGGCTATTACTTAGGGCATTGACTGTCCTCTGAGGGAGAGTAGAGAACATTCGAGATATTTTCTTTTTCTATCTTCTTCGAGAAGCCATCTCGTCTTCCTTGATATCTTCTTCTCTGTAACCTTTTCTTCCATTAATGAAGATAAATGGTTTGGCTTGAACTGACTCTCTCTCTCTGTCTCGGTTGCCTTCTCATATGCTGTAGAGTATCATATCTGGAATACCAGTAGAACTCAGTCTTGAGAAACAATAAAATGGAAGTCACCAACATCACCTTCTCGCACTAGTAGTTGCGTTAACTGGCGGTGTTGGTTTCCAACAGTTTGATATCCGATTTCTAAAATCACTATATTACTTGTACGACCACGTATACTTGTGTGTGAGTTTGAGAGCAACACGGTGGTTATATAGCGTTGTAGCATTGGATTCTTCTGAACCTAATACTTTTGACGTGGAAAATCAATTTATGAGTACTTAGTAATAAATTTTTGTGGTCGATCCTAGTACTTTCAGTATGGATCCCCATCTAGCTGTGCAAGCATTCTTGTGGTTTTTTCAGTTGGCATTTTTCTGATATAGAGATTGGTTAAATGATAAAATTTATATAATATTCTGAAATTAACCCTTTTTGGTGTTAATTATTGGATACTAAAATGACTCTGAACCTCCCTCCCGGCCGTCAAAATTCTCTTTATGTTGTACGATTGGATACTAAAAGTTTTTAGTTTTGTTATACTATTTGGAAATACTAGTTGTTTGATCATAATTCATTTTACTTCACATGGAAGTATAAGCTTTAAAATATTGTATTTTTTCGGTGTCCGCAAAAGGGTATTACGTTTAAAATGTACACCCTTAAACGGTAGGCAAGATTGTTTTGTATGCAGTTTGGGAAAATGTTAATTTGTGCGATCTGAACGAATTCTAAGTTGCATGCATGATCCAGATCATATTGATTGAACAGAAAGAGAGAAAGAAAAAAAGAAAAAGAAGAGAAAGAGAAGAGCAGTTTGTGAGAGCTTTCCAGGTTTTCGTATTCCAACACAATGCACAATGTATGCTTATTTATACAATTGGGAAATCAACAAAATGCACTTAACACTTAACTAACTACTTCTTAACATTTCTTTCCTAACAATCTTTAACAAACTCCTAATAATCTCTAACAAACTCCATGTTGTATGTGTACTGCTACATATTTATGATGTATATATGATGTATATCTGTATATCCTTAACTTCAATACCCCCCCCCCCCCCCCGCGCGCCCCGCAAGCTAGGTGCTAAACAAATTCTTCACACCTAGCTTGGATAATAGATAAGTGTGTTGACTCTGTACCAGACTCTTGGTCAACATGTCTGCAGGTTGTTCTGCAGTGGCAACATATAAAGTAGATACTAATCCATGTTGGACCTTCTCGTATAAAATGACAATTAATGTCTATATGATTTGTACGCTCATGGAACATCGGATTAGCATCAATTTGAATGACTGATTTGCTGTCACAATATACTGGAATAGGTAACTTCATACACACATTAAGCTCAACAAACAGACCTGAAATCCAGACCACCTCAGTCACAACAGATGTCAAACTTCTATACTCAGCTTCTGCCGAGCTCCTGGATACTGTGTTGTTTTTTTATTTCCAAGAAATAAGAGAAGATCCAAAGAACACAAAGTAACCTGTAACTGATCTCTTGGTGTTAGGACATGAAGCCCAATCAGCATCACAGTAGGCAGACAATTTATCAGAACTTCCAGCAGACATGAAGACCTAGGCCTGGTGCCTGCTTCACATATCTAACTACTCTCTCTGCTGTCAATATATGTGACATTTTGGTGCTTGCATAAATTGACTTAAACATTGTACTGCAAAAGCTATATCTGGTCTGGTATTAGTCAGGTACAATAATCTCCCAATAAGCCTCTGATAACTGGCAATATCTGTCAAAAGAGGATTCTCGCATACAATATCAGTGCCACCCTAAAAAATTACAGCATCAGTCTCTCTCAAATGTTGATCTTACACAACATAAGTTAGTTTCACATTCAACTCCGTTGGAGAACTAGCAGGTTTGGCTCTTGTCAGTCTCATATCCGCAACCAGCTCCAGTGCATACTTCTTTTGGCACATCACTATCCCATCCTTGCTTCTAGCAAATTCCAAACCTAAGAAATATCTCAGTTCTCCTTGATCTTAAAATATTGTTGTAGTATTCCCTTAGTTTCTTCAATCATTCTCACATCATTCCCAGTAATGCGTAGATCATCTACATTATATATCATGTTTATGACATAGGGTGGAGCTGTCGGATTAGGCTTACCTTCTGCGGGTGATCCCCGCTCATAGTTGTTCTGAGAGAGCTCGCTCAAATATTCTCGGAGGTGGCCATTTCTTAACATTCCTGCCACCTCTTCTCGTAGATGTCTACAATCCGCAATTTTATGCTTGTGAGTGTCATGAAAATTACACCAGATGATCTCTTTTATTCGGATCAGACAACAATGGTTTCAGTGGTAGAGATGTCGAATGAGTTCTTAACACCGCCACTGTCTATTCTTCATCGATATTGAAATTATACTCATATAATTTCAGATATTCGGCACCTTTAGATGAATTACTTTTCTCGGAATTCACAAATCATTGATTGTTTCGCCTAGAGCCTCCTTTGTTATTTGATTTATCAAATGAGAGGAAACATTATCCGCCTCCTTGCTTTCTGGTGGGAGGATAAGGTTGATAACAGTTTTTCGAGGAATTCCCTTTCTCTGCCTTTGAGAAGATACTCCGGTCTTAGATCTAAGTATATCATCCTCGATCCAGTTATTTGACTCATACCGGTTGTCCACATCTTCCCAAGTTGTCGCCTAGATTTCGAAAAGATTTTCCTTAAGCTTTCGTGAAGCATCTGACCTTAAAGGATTGATGTCCTTTGTGAAATCCTCTACAACACATTCATCCGGAATGACGGGTAGTAACATTCGTTCCTTCTGGAATTGTGTAACAAAGTCCCTAAGGAGTTCTGTTTCTCCTTATGCAATGCAGAAGATATCCACCTTGAATGTCTTTACTTTCTGAGCCCCTGCATGAGCCTTTATGAACATGTCGGTGAGATGCACAAATGATCCAATCGAGTGCTCAGGGAGTTGTGAATACCATGTCAGAGCTCTCTTAGCAAGTGTTTCAGCAAATTTTTTATCAAAACCGATTCTATTTCGTGTTCTCTTATATCATTCCCTTTCACAATCATAGTATAGGTCAGGATGTGTTCTTGTGGATCGGTAGTTCCATCATACTTGACCACAAAAGGCGTTTTGAACCTCTGGGATCAATTCAGGCGCAATCTCTGGCTTATACGCCAATTGAGTATATTTATTTACATCTGAACCGTCACCCACGTGTGGAGCCCTCGATATTTGTCTAAACTGACGTCGGAACTCCTGTGTAGTTTTTTCTGCATTGGTATCAACTTTTCTAGTCATGTTCTTCATGAATTTCAAAACCTTATCCTGGAATGAGTTTTCAGGAGCCTAGCCCTATGAACCATCATTTTCATATCTTCCTTGATCATCGTCGATTCTGCCTTGACCATCATCGATTTCTCCATGTGTATTTGGTGGAGGAACCAGTCCTCCTATTGGAGTACTGCCAACATTTTTGAATATGAACTCCTCTTAAAACCGCTTCAGACACTCTAACTTATTGCTCATTGTAGCATTATGTGCTCGAAGATTTTGTATGACTTCTTCGGGTGTTTCATTAGCGGGAATATCCCCATATTGACCATCCTCGGAAGTGACTCTGCCAGTATGCATCGGGTCTCTGGGCATCGTGGTTCCTCTTTGCAAATCATTCGGGCCCAGATTGCTTGTGTTGTCTCCGATGTTACGAATGTTTTCTCCTAGTCCTGTCATTTTATCTAATCTGAACAAACAATAAGACTTAAAGAAAAAGTATATTAGTAGAGGGGTCATTTGTTACACCACAATTGTCCAGGCCCCACTGTGGGCGCCAAACTGTTTACTCCTAAAATGGTACAGTTGAATTTTTAGAGAGAAATCCTAACTGAATTATACTAAAAATGAATAATAACAAGACAAGATAAAGTAAAGTTTAGTCTAAGCCTTATGACAATTTCTAGGCAAAGTGACGATAACTTGTATGAAAGCATATAAATCAAGAGAATAACAATCAGTATTTTGTAATAGCTAGAATCTGATGGGTTACAATGGAATGAAGTGTCATATTTATACATGAGCTACACGAGTACACAACCCACAAAATACGTCCTCATGAATACAGGAGAATGAATGTTGTAATAATTGACAATTAATCTCTCAATAAATGTCATTAAAAGGTTGTTGGAAGTCGTGTGACCGGCTTTAGTAACGGTCGATCATTACGATGCAAACAACTTTTAGCTTTCTTTATTATCGGTATCGGCCTTGTTTGTATTTTCCTCGGTACCATACATACCAAACCAGTAGTGTTGTAATCTGACGTGGATCTGACTAACATCATGCTCCACGTGTCACACCATAGTTCATACAATTGTCTTATACGAATTTTTACATATACATTAATAATAAAATCTTAACACAAGAATAAATTTGGAAAGTCTAGTAGACTTCACTTAGAAAGTAATGAAAAGAAAAAAGAGACTGATGAGCTTCCCATCGCCGGCTATCTCACACCGTCGGAAAACTCGTGCTCTTCCGTGAAATCAGGTGCAATTAGCCATGAATCTCGGCTATTTTCTATTTCTGATGTGGAATCACCATTTGACGGTGCATCGGCAACAAGAATCTCAGCACTGCTCATGAGTCTTGGCTAGAGATTCACCGGAAAGGCTCCCGAAACTCACAGTTGAGTTCGCCACTTTGATGTATGAGCTCTACACTGCTCCTCAATCTGAAGAGGTAAGTCTTCCATTTAACTTAGAATACCTTTCGCATACCTTTTTGGGTCAAAATTGAGCTAGATGATACTTGCTTTATCTGTGGCTTGCTTTGTCTACATTGCTTTACTTCAAACTTCAGTTTTTACATCTCCTATTTTCGATCTGGATGTATTGGTTGTGACACAAGATTTACCATGCACCCAAACTCTAATCTGGTATATCTGCTTCATTAATTGTAAGTAGTATTCTGAACCTTTGTTTTTTCACCATTTATATGCCCCTCCAAGCTCTCACCAGGGACGTGTGTTTCCACCGAAAAACATTCTATGGCACCTACGAGGAGGAGGAGATGATTGCTAGTGTTCAGGTAAAAATCTTGACCAAACCACTAGCTAGGAGACAAAATTATGGGTGTGTATACAAAATTAGTGAGGGCTATTGATAAATTAATAATGAACCAATCATTGGGGAAAATGATATAATTAGTTGATGGATTCTACATATTTGCTAGGGGATTGAAGTCTCTGTTTGTGACTTTAGCTTTCAGTTTTGGATTTTTTCTCATGTTATTACCTTGCACTTCAATTTTGATATATTGGTCTATGTAATTGAATATTAGGTGTATTAGGTTATATGAACACCTTCAAATTTATGGTATTTGAGTTATGAGAAGTGAGATGATAAGATTTTAGGATCATTGAAGGTTTTGAGTCCTAGGCTTAAGAAATGAGAATTTATGAATTGAGAGTCTATTTGTATATGGAATTGGCTAATTTTGCGGATATAGGACCCTTAGGTTATGGGTAAAATTATTTTTCAATAAAATTTAGTTTTGCCCTCGAGGCTCGAGTTTGACATTTTGGTTCACTTTTGATTCTGAATTTAAAGCATACTTTAGATTCGTAATTTAACGTAGATTATATATTGATAGATTTTGTTCATTCGGAAGTGTTCCGGATGAGGAAATGTCAATTTTGATTGTGAGTGGTAGGGGTGAGTGAGTCCGGGTACCCTAACTTTTTGAACTATCCGGACCCTATCCAGTAAAAGATCAGTTCCTAAATTTACTACCCGAAATCTACTCGTAGCAATCATTACCCGGAACCTACCCGGACCCTACGGTTCCGGGTAGGTTCCCAAGTACCCTGTAAATTTATGTGATGACGATGACCGCAACGTTGATGTTGATCGCTCTATCTATCGCCGTCGAGATGCTTCCCCCAGTTTCTTCTCAGGTTACTTACATACTCCTTAGCATCCGTTTTACTCAAATTTTTGATTAAGTATATGATAATTAGCTCGATTAAACTAGTTACTGATGTGTTTTCTTAAATTCATTTAGATTTTTGTTTTAACAAATTGCTTTGTCTCAGGTTACTCATTTAGTTAGTCCCTCATATCTCTGTTTTACTCAAATTTGTAATACAATATTGATACTAAATAATCGGTTTTGTTTAATTACTGTAATGTTTTAACTCATTTGGACTTTTGGTTTAACAAATATTTTTCTTCTCGTGTTACTTAATACTATTCATGTATATCTCTGTTCGACTGAAATTTGTGATCTAGTAGCTAATACTGTATTTTCTAGATTCATTTGGACATTGGTTCAACAAATGTGTTTCTTCTCATTTTACTTTCCTACTACGTCGTTTATCTGTTTTACTCAAATAATGGAATTAAAAAAGTAAAAATATTTAATATTTCATAGGTTCCGGGTATCGGTTCCGGGTCCAGGTACCCTATCTCTATTTGTCGGAGGCGGAACCAGACCCGACATTGATCGATACTTAATTTTACTACTCGGAACCTACCCGTTATTATAATATATCTACCCGAAACCTACCCGTTAGTGTCGCTTCCGATCGGGTATCTGTGTACCATGTACCCGTGCTCACCCCTAATTCGTGGCACCCGCTCGGCCTCGAAGTAGTTTATGGCTTACTTGAGTTAGACTTTGATTAGAGAATCGTATATAGTTCTAGAAATTAACGGGGATAGCGTGATAGGACTTCGGGTATGAACGTGGTGATAAATTCAACTGGTTTACTTCATAAATAATTTTTTACCCGCTGCCCCAAACCACAACTCACCACCCACTCACAAATCAAATTTAACCACACAAATTTTTCATTCTTTATAATTTTTTATAGAAGTAGAATAAAATATATGAAGTAAAAAATTCGGGAGGGGTAGGGATGAGGGGGAATGGTCTAGAAAGTCAAAATAATTTTTTTTAAGAATTTTTTTTTTTTTTTTTGAGGGGTGTTGGGGGAGGGAGGTGTAAAAATCAAATAAAAAAAATTTAAAACTTGTTTTAATTTTTTTTTTTGGAGGGTGGTGGAGTGGGGGTGGGGGTGAGTGGTGTAGATATCCAAAAAAAATTAAAAACTAAAAAAAAACTTTTTTTTTAGGGGATGAGGGGTTGAGTTGGGTTGTGGTGGGGGTGCGATGGTGGGTTAGGTGGTAGTGGGTGGTTGGTGTAATGTCATTTTGTGGTTTTTATCCTAAAGACAATCTGTATTAGGACACAATGTACTTTATACACATTCATATTTATATTAATGATGATTAATATTATGGCAATTTGCATTTGTTGAATTATTAGTTTATTGTTTATAAAATTTTATTAATGCATCCCTAGAGGTTACGTGTTTATTAATGATGTGAGAATTAATGTTATAACGTAACTCTTAAATTACCTCGACTAATGATCATCGAAATTGAGATATCGATGATATGCGATACGTCGACATGTGGTCTGCATCATATCCTTAATGGATGTAGTATGTCTCACTTGCTATGAGTTATGGCAACTCATGATGGACACATGAATACTTGTTGAAGTATTGGTACACCCTGCTGATGCATTATTTGTTATATGTCTATAATGTCATCGGCATGTGGGAGATAAAAGTTCTTAGACTTGAGGTCAATATCATCTTGTTTACGGAGTAATGTACTTTGATCATGTCCTAAGCTCAAATGTCTTATAGGTTGAGACGCGACTTGTTTTGGGTACATTACGAAGTAGATTAAAGGTGGTATGTGAGCCAAGAAATGATTCATTCCTTGAATTTATATTCGAGTGAACACTGGTACTCATATGATATTAGGTTGACTAAGTCATTGGCAATGCATTGGACATGTCTGTGACATGGTCCTGTTGTCAACTAATATAGATGAGTTATAATAATCAAGCCATTTGGATAGACATTTGACAGATCCTAAGCTTGATTGAGTGTGTCATGAATGAAGGGATTTTATCTTCTCACATATAGGTTCAGTTCACATATTTTGTGTAGCTAAACTTTACATATTGGGTTCGTCTTCCGGCGCAGTCTAGGAGTTCCGTGAAGATCCTAATATTATTAGTGACGATATGTAAAGACCTGAAGGGTAACACTAAGTCAAATGTTCCGTCGATTGAATGATGTAATTAGAAGGAGATTATACCTAAATATTCGGTTGATGACCGGGACATTAAAGTGGGAAAATGGGCAGAAAATAGGACCGGACAGCGGTGCCTTGATTCAGGACCGCACTGCCAGGAACACGTGACAGCACCGCGGTGCCTGTTACTGAGGACTGCGCTGCCAGGGCGTGGCCTGGCAGTCCGAATTTTTGCCCAGTCTGTTTCGATTGTCTGGTCCAACTAAAACCCTAAAGCTCCTATTCTCAACTATAAATATGAGACTTACCTCACATTCCAAATACACTGAAAAGCTTAGAGAGACAAATCTCTTCTAAAGCTCTGTCAGAATCCCTAGCATTCCTGACTTAACAATTACATCACAGTTTCCAGAACTTACAAAATGCAGATGAATTCGTTGCATAGGCTTTGATGAGATGACGTCGTCGTATAGACGTGATGTAGATGTTCGTCGTTTCATGGACGAAATGCAGATGAAGCCGTTGCATAGGCTTTGATGAGATGACGTCGTTGCATAGACGTGATGCAGATGTTCGTCGTTGCATGGACGAAATGTCACGGCCGCCAGATAGGCTTTGATGAGATGGCGTCGTTGCGTAGGCGTGACGCAGATGTTCGCCGTCAGACGGACGAAATGCGAATGGCCGTGCATAGGCTTTGATGAGACGACGTCGTTGCAGACGTGATGCAGATGTTGATCGCCGTATGGACGAAATGATGACGGCCGTTGCATAGGCTTTGATGAGACGACGTCGTTGCGTAGACGTGACGCAGATGTTAAATCGTTGCACGGACGAAATGCGAACGGCCGTTAGATAGGCTTTGATGAGATGACGTCGTTGCATAGACGTGACGCAGATGTTAAATCGTTGCATGGACGAAATCTTGATGAAAGGCTATTGCATAGGCTTTGATGAGATAGCGTCGTTGCATAGGCGTGATGTAGATATTCGTCGCCGCACGGACGAAATGTCACGGCTGCGATAGGCTTTGATGAGATAGCGTCCTTGCATGGACGCGACGCAGATGCTCGCCGCATAAACGAAATGTTGATGGCCGCCAGATAGGCTTTGATGAGATGACGCCGCCAGATGACGTGACGCAGATGTTCGCCGTTGCACGGACGAAATGCGAATGGCCGGTGCATAGGCTTTGATGAGATGACGTCGTTGCATAGACGTGATGCAGATGTTCGTCGTTGCATGGACGAAATGCAGATGAAGCCGTTGCATAGGCTTTGATGAGATGACGTCGTTGCATGGAGGCGATGCAGATGTTCGTCGTTGCATGGACGAAATGCAGCGGTCATCGTTGCATAGATGAATTGTTGATGAAGCCGTTGCATAGACATAATGAAAGGGACGTCGTTGCATAATATGAAAGTGACTGAGAGGCTCTTGAGTTTACCTTCTCCGGGCAGCGAACCGACGCGTCGTCTCGAGTCGTCGAATCCGCTCGGAGGTGTTTTGTTTTCGTTTATGCGACAAAAGAGGTGTTCGAACTGGCTTGGACCTGTAACCCCTACCTGTTTTCCAGTCCTGGTTAATCACTGACGAAAATATTTGTTTTGAAAATAATTTATTTATGAGAAAATATGCATAAGAATTTCTGTCGAATTACGGAATAGTGACATGCAGCGAAACAAAACAAACGTCCTTGTCCAAAATCTTGTTCCGACTGAAAAACTTAGCTGCCGATGTTTCTCAAATCCATAAGTTTTTCCCTGCAGCGAATCCTTGAATTTCGCCCCAAATACGAAGATTGTGAACTTTCAGTTGCACGAGATCGAATCCTGCGCAGACCGCTTGTCGACTTTAATCATGTGACCGTGTTTCGTCATACGTGAGACAAAGTAAGGAATTTTCAAATAGTGGGACCGAAGCCGATTTAGGCCGCCTACGTATCTCCTTGAGGGAATCAGGTCATGACGTAATTCATTGCAGGTGGGGAATTATGAGGTCTTCTAAAATGGGACCGAAGCCGATATAGGCCGCCTACGTATCTCCTTGAGGGGATCAGGTCATAACGTAGTTCAGATGTGTGACAAAATAAGGAGATTCTTAATAGATGAAAAATTAGTATTTTTTCTAAAAGGTGGGACCGAGACCGAAATGGCCGCCTACGTATCCCGCCGTGGGAATCAGGTCACACGTAGTTCCAATACAAGCGTAACTGAGTAAAATTCTAAAGGTGGGACCGAAGCCGATATGGCCGCCTACGTATCCGCCAAGGGAATCAGGTCGAACGTAGTTCCAATACAAGCGAAATTGAGTGAAAATTAAAATTTCTAAAGGTGGGACCGAAGCCGAAACGGCCGCCTACGTATCCGCCAAGGGAATCAGGTCAAACGTAGTTCCAAATACAAGCAAAAGAGAAATTGGGATTTTTTTAAAAGGTGGGACCGAAGCCGATATGGCCGCCTACGTATCCCCACGAGGGAATCAGGTCACACGTAGTTCCAAAACATATAAAGGGCAAAATATATTAAACTAACTATTTCCGGACTCGGCGGGCCAGGGCAGGGGCACAAGTCCACTTGTCTTCTTGCTCTGAGTCTTCAATGGCAGAGTCTTCAGTAGGATCATCTCTTGCAGCACACAACTAAATGAATGACTTATTCAATGGTTAAACAATCTCCGGCAAGGAGCACCTCCTTTTCTCTGGCGGTTGGTCGATGACTCAACTTTCTTCCCTTTTCGGGCTGGCGTAATAGTCCCTTCCAGACTGTCTTCTTCATTTTTAGCTATCATGCTCACATGGGCATTAATAGACAGGTTTGTGATATTTCGGAGCATTTCTATTTCGTTCTGCATGACTTCCATTTGCTGCAATAGTTTGGCGAGGTGTTGATCATTGGTGTTTCTCCTTTCTAACGCCTCTGCATCCTCTACAGGAATGGGGACGAGTCCTAAGTTGTTTCGTTCTGGTGCTTCTGGATTAGTCATTGAATGATTGTGCTTCTACCAGTCAAAGCGAATCAACCTTTTGGGGATAAGTTAAGCAAAATAACCTTCTAACAAATGAAGCAAACCAAGTCAGTATAATATGCAAAGAGTTGCAGGCAATATATAATAATGAGCAAATTGCAAATCAATCGCGCGCTCTAACATGTTTGGGTCCTCTTTTATGCTAGAGGGAGGCCTAAACGTCACATATGCGAGGTTATGATAGATTTGTCCAAGCCGTCCAACTGTAATACTTTCGTTGGAAATGGCGACCAAATGACGATGCACTTTTTCCAATTTCAGCATGTCATGATTAGGTTTGGATTTGTCTATCATTGTCATGCTACACATAATATGCTGGTTGGTCGTTGGGTTGTGAAACCCGTCGACAAGTTTGGTGTCTTCCTAATTGTGGTGTCGATACCAAGGACCGACCCACCTAAGGTAAATGCATGCATGCCTTAAAATAAAGGGTGGGTATAGCTCTATCCTGAGTTTCTAAGATTTGGCTTTACTAGACGCAAGGTTCCCGAGCGGACAACTCGAGTGAGAAGGCTACGCGGCTGATCAGACGAACCGATCTAACTCCGCGCAGGCGCCAACTCTCCTTAAATTTGAATATTTTGAAAGAAATTTGCGGGTGCGCGAAGCACACCAGCGCGTGAGTGTGTGATAGTGTGAATTTTCCATAATGGAGGAAATATGAGCGGAATGTCAATTTAAGAAAAGCGGTAACAAATAGCAGCTAATACAATATGCAAGATATTTATATGTAGAGCAGAATAATTTAGGCAAAACAATAAAAGCAAATAAGTGTAAAACATAAAGGAAGCAATTTAAGCAAAAATAGAGAAATAAAGCACAATAAATTAACCTATGTTTGTTGTGGTTAAGAACCTAAAATCCCCAGTGGAGTCGACATGCTGTAACACCCCATTTCAACCGTAGTCGAAAACGGAATTACTGCGCATGGTTGATTCCTAAATGTATTTAAGGAGTCGCCACCTAATTATTATAGTGAATTAGGACACTAAAATGTAGCATAAAATACTACGAATGATCTCCATTTAAAGGTCTGTGAAACTATGTGAGATTCTAGATAAGGGTTCTTTATTATCCTAAAGGGAAGGGGTTAGGCACCCTATAGGATCCGCTAACTTGCGGTTGTCCGGTCAAACTTAGGTTAGTATTATTTTAAAAAATGTATATTTAGGAGAACATGGGTTAAAAAGATATTTACAAATAATTATTTAAAAGATATATATGTATATATATTTTCCATAGAATTGCATGAAGTTTATTTGTAAAATGCAAGGAAAATATTCTAAAGAGGTTTATCATAAAAATGCAAAATAATAAAAAAGATGGTTTACTAAAAGCACATATTATATGTAAAATTAATCTTTATAAAGGGTATGCAAATGAGTAGAAAGATTTTCCTCTTTTGCACTTGGTAATAAGAAAATAGATCTTTGTTGTAGAAAAAATAGATTTTGTCATTTTATGAAGTTTAATAAGAATTGGGAACTCATTTATTTCTATAATATCAATGAAAGGGCTAAGTTATTTTGAAAAGTTTTGAAAATGCATAACGGCCTAAAGATAGATTAAACTAGCGACACATTTTATTATTTAACTACCCACCTTTAATAATTCTAGGCCTAACTATTCTAAGCATTTTCAATAATTGTATAAGGTTAGACAACAAAAATACAAATAAAAGTAAAGTGACAGAGTTAAAGAAAGGAGATAAAATGACTAGGGCAGGCGAAGATATTATCCTGTCCTATTAGTTTCGAAGGTCCCGAGATTGGAGGATGTAAGGAATATAGATGCGGGTCTTCGTTTGACGAGAGATGCCAGGAGTCTCATAGTAAGACTCTCTGTTGTTCCCAATGCATTTCATGTAAAATAAAAGAAAGGAAAATGATTAGTATATGTTCCAAACCTTGTCAAATAATAAACAAACATTGACATAAAAAATTTAACACTTTCATTCCAAGAGAAAAACGGCCCAAAATAGTCTCCAGATTTTTTAGGAATAAAATGGAGAAAGACAGGCCCTAACTGTGAAGCATGCAAATAATTCTTATTGGGCTATGAAGAGGTGAACTATACAGAGGCAATAAGAATCCCAAATACACACATGCATACTTCAGGGAGAACAAGCAAGTCCAAACAGTCATACGGATTTATACATGTAAGGCCCAGACAGACCCAAATGATTCATACTTTTCCAGATTTTGATTGAAAAGAGAAGATTGGCCCAAACACATATAACACTTAAATCAAAATGTCTTTACTAATATAACCACTTCACTTACTACTGAAATTTTACCAACTTGAGATAAAGCAAAAATGAATTGTATAAACTAGTAACTACATGGAAGTGTCATTAATGAGTGAAAATAGAACTCTGCAATAGGTGTTTTAGCAACTAATGGAATCATTAATCTTAGTGCATTTACTTTCTATTACACATTTGTTGTCTATTGAAAAATTAAAGCTTTTATTATAGTTTTCAAGTTTAAAAATTAGAGAATGACTATCGGAATCCCTTCGAAAGTGGGCTTAGCTCTTGTTGTGTTAATTTCTTTTGAAGGAGTAAACCGAGATTGCGAAAAGGTAAACAAGGTTTGATATCCTCTCCCGTAAGAGTTGTTCATGGTAGAATGATGGACTAGAGGTAATAGCTCGTGCACACTAAGTAGTGGTCTTAACAGAGAGTATACATACTCGGGTAGTAATCTAAGCATGATTTAAATATTAGCACAAAGACATGATACGGTTAGCGAAACAGAGGATCTCAACATACGTATGGTTAACCACCATATCAACTTAAAACTAAATTAACTTCCATAATGGATCCATGTCAAGATTTGACACGATGGTATTTGGAATAGATACAATGCACACACACAACAAATTTAAAGTATAAGATTAAATGAATTTATGCTCTTGGTATGATAGACTTAGTGCGATTAAGATGGTCGCATACGCTCCATTAGAGTGCTAAATACCCTGCAGTTCTCAAGCAAAGACTTTATCACCTAATGCTAAATATAAACCCAATACAACCTATTTGAGGTATAAATAATCGACCAAACCAACAATATCACCTGGTGTTTAGCTAATCAACATTTCAATTCCTTTAAACATGTATTAAACATCATTTTCTTCACGTTACACTAAATGTCGTATTAATCTCGAGCTGAACAGAACGGGTTGACCGCATTAGGAAAAATTAACTGAACAAGCTACCATACTTAATACAATCCAGTCATGAGAGAACACAAGCATACTAGTCCAATTTAAGAAACATGATTCAAAATCAAAGCAGCGGGCCAGAATTGAAGTAAATTAATTTCCCCTAATTAAACACCTATTCCAATCATGTGCCCAAATTTCTCATTTGGTTCAAAATATATTAGTACCAAATTATCCTTCCTATATGCTAATTAGTGGGATGCAGCCAGTGATGGTCTGGTGTGACACAAAACAGTCCATGTAAATATAAAATATTGGTATAGGAGCTGTCTAAATGACTCAGCAAGCAGATTTGGACACAAAGTGACTTAGGAAGTGCAATAATCTAATATGAACACATATAGGAACTAAATGAATTCAAAAACAGGATGTGATACATGGAAAATCTCATGAGATACCCATTTCTAAGTACTCATGACACATATTTAGCTAATCAGAAGCTCAAGAAGGAATCTAGACTTCATTTAGAACTAAACTAAATACAGACAATCGTATTGGTGCACAGGATGAGTGACACAGCTTTAATAATGAATATTATGCTGTAACACCCCATTTCAACCGTAGTCGAAACGGAAGTACTGCTACATGGTTGATTCCTAAATGCATTTAAGGAGTCGCCACCTAATTATTATAGTGAATTAGGACACTGAAAATGTAGCATAAAATACTACGAATGATCTCTATTTAAAGATCTGCAAAAGCTATGTGGGATTCTAGGTAAGGGTTCTTTATTATCCTAAAGGGAAGGGGTTAGGCACCCTAAAGGATCCGCTAACTGGTGGTTGTCCGGTCAAACTTAGGTTAGTATTATTGTGCTAACATGCAATCTACAATTCTAAAGGTGTTCTAATTATTAAACTAACAAAAAGATATTTAAACTAGGCATGCAAATATTTAAAATAGATAGATATTTAACAAGATAGTAATAAAAGCAAATAATCATAAAAGATGTAACGAAGAGAATTTAGCGACATTTCGCTTTTATTTTATTTTATGCGAATGCTTTAACTTTGGGGTGCGCCTCTGGGTACCTGCAAAAGACACTTAGTAGAAGAGTTAGTAAATAATAAATAAATTACCAAACAAACACAATGTATGTATATATATATATATATAGATATATATGTAGAAGATATTGTAAAAGATATATTTTTTATATAGTGTGGGCTCAGCTAGTGTTATGCCAAGGATACTAAGACATGAGAAGCCAATATCGCTGATGCATCGACTCGCCTCCCAGAACGATACTATGCATTCTCGTCTAATCTTTTCACTCTCCTCCTCGCCCACATATTCGTCTCGCTACCACGGGGCCTCGGATCGACGGATAAATCCTTCGTAGTCGAGATAGTATCAAGTTCAAATCAGCATAAGAAATAGATAAAGGGGGGCAAAGTCGCCAAACATCAGTCCGACAACAACTGAAAACGGTAGAAATAGTAACAGCGACACAACCCAAACTCGTTGGAAACATCCCTTAAAGTGCAATAAAAGCAAAGCCAACGCAGGCCAAATGACCCGTAAACCGATGCCGGCAGGTGGCGACTCACTTGCGTTGACTCTGTTTGGTGAGCCTATCCAATCACGTTATTGAACTTCCCGCAAAAATACCACTCGAACGCTCTGCAACCCCAAACCCTTAGGTTCCGTGGGAGCAATTCCTCGGAAAAGAAACAAAAACGTTAGTAGAAATATACGCCACCTTACAGGTGTGGCGTGGTGACAGTTGTTAAACACATAAATCATACATAGGTAAGTTGTCATAATTCATTTTTTATTCAACATAGTCTAGAGCAGCGGTGAGAGGATACATCAGATTGAAATTCAAAGCCTTTTTACAGTTAATCATACTACAAGCTTAAAAATAAAAATAAAAGAACCAATACATCCATCCACACAAATTTTTAGTGCATGGCATTATCCTCCAAATGTAATCCCATTAATGCCTTACTTCGTAAGTTAGTCTTAACATAATTTATTCCCATGAAAGCTGTGAGATAAAATATATTATGTCATTCACATTAATTAAATCAAATGGAAGAGAAATAAAGTAGTATCTTATAGGTTACTCAAATAGTATGTGCATCACTAAAAATATGTATTCTAAAGCAAATTTCCAAATAAATTTAACGAACACCAAATAATTCAGAAACTTAGGTAGAACACATATTTTAGCACTAAACAATCGCTCAAATGATAGCAACAACTATTTTTTTTTAACTTGGAGAAGCAGTGCTATAGCGTTCGAATCAATTCTCGATTAAAATAACATGCATCATTCAACCTGATAACTGCTCAAAAATTCTATGAAACATATAGTGTACTTTAACAATATCAGAAATAAAATAAAGGAACTAATGACTTATGTGATCTATTTTTTTTTAGTTTAGAACACAAGAGATGTAGAAACTATGAGAAGTTGTGGCAAACGGCTGACCTTTTGCAGATCCGAACTGAGCGAAGACGTCGGCGCTCGGAGCTCCATTAGGTGGCGGCGGCGGTCTGGAGAAAAGGTCCGGCGTGAAGGCGTTGCAAAGGGTTGATGGTGTTATGGCCATGACATTTTTTGTGGGTAAAGAGGGCGATTTTTGTGAAGAGCCGCCGGTGAATGATTTGGGGAAAGGGGGTGTCCGTGACGGGAAGGTGTGAGAGGGTGACGGAGATGGGAGTCTGTCTGTTCTTTGGTTCAAAGGGGTTCGCCGAGCTTGGAGCTCGTGAAGAAGCGGCAGCGGCGGCGAGAAGGAGAGGAAGGAGGCTTTTCTTTTTGTTTCCAACGGAAAATGATGCCGCCTTCTTTTTGTGTCGAGTGTTGTGGTCGCCTCCTCTTTTAATAAAAACGGGGGGTCATCTTTTGGGGGGATGAAAGTGGTATTTGAAATTTAAAAGATGGGGGGAAAATAAGAGGGTGTTTGGAATTTTAAAATGGGGATAAAAAGGGGGTGTTTGGATAAAATAAAAATGGTGTTGAATTGGAATGATTCGGATTGGGTTCTGTACTGGACTGGTTTGACAAAATGTAAAGCGGGTTAATTATTTAAAAAAAAAATTAATTAACAAGATGCAAAATTATAAAAAATGTAAATGCCGATGCAATAATAATAAAATACAATATTTAGACAAATGTTTAATGTCTAATTAAAATTAAAGTGGGATGTCAATTAATTATTTAAATAGATGCAAAATATTATTATAATAGAAACATAATATTAACAAAAACATAATGCTTAAATTAAAATAAAAAAGATGCAATGTCATTTTGTGAATAAATAAACATAGAATATTATGTAAAAATATGAAAAAATAACGATTAAAATGTGGTGTGCTAAAATACTTAAAATTGCACGAAATATACAAAAAACAAGTCAAAATTGACTGTCAACAGTGTATATGAAACAACCTGAGGGTTTTTCATGTGAGTCCAGACCAAATATTGTGTGCAGGCTACAGAACCTCTATCTCTTACTCTAATCAGTATGATTCATCGAGTCACAGTGTGGGTAAAGGTTTTACCTTCCCCCGACACCAATTTTAGCGAGTCCCCCAATTTTCATGAGAAACCCTAGCTACTCAAATTCACCACCCACTTTAACCAGTGTTATCGTACACACCCCCGAGACCCCAAATAACACACAAACCCTAAAACCTAAAATTAACTTTCCTGAGTTTGATGGTAGCAATCCGAGGAGTTGGTTGAGGAAATGTGAGAAGTTTTTTGAACTATACAATATACCAGACCAGGAGAAACTGGACTATGTTGCAGTACACATTGGGGATAAGGTTGATGTTTGGTTAGATGGGTATACGACGCATCTGAAAAGTGAAATGACCTGGGGAAAATTCTGTGTTGAAGTATGTAGGAGATTTGGAAGTTTGAGATCTCATGATGTTGTGGAGGAATTCAACAAACTCACTCAACAGGGTACTGTAGACCATTATCAGAGTAGCTTTGATGAGTTGTTGAGCCACATGACTATCCTAAACCCTTTACTCAATGAAGCACATTATGTAGCTAGTTTCATTGGGGGGTTTAAACATGAAATTAAACCTTTAGTTAAGCTGGCCAATCGTTCCACCATACTAGATGCGTATGAAGTAGCCAAACTATATGAAGAATCCTTCAAAGCCTTCACTTCATTCATCACCCCAAAATACCTTTATCAAACCCCAAAACTTACACCTCATACCTATCCAAAGAACCAACCACAAACTACCAACAAATTTACACCACAATATATCCTTCATACCCCTTATAAACTTACATATCCCAATCAGAAAGTACCAACCAGGAATCGCTACAGACCTAACACCTTACCCCCACATTTGGAAACCCTAAGGAAAAAAGGGTTATGTTATAGATGTAAGGAGAAATATACTCCAGGGCACCAATGTAAGGTAAGGGGTATACATGCCATGGAGGGACATGAAATAGAAGGAGAGGAAGATCACACTGAAGTCTTTGTGGATGTGGCTGAGACACTGGAGGAACCAATGAAGAGCAAGCTGAGGTGTCTTTAAATGCAATATTGGGGTTGAGTTCATCAAAAAACCAAGTCTCTACCATCAAAATTAAGAGGTATGCTGGAAAAGTACCTCTGATAATACTGATAGACGGTGGATCCACTCATTCATTCATGGATCCATTCATTGTCAAGAGGATGAAGAGGACCATCCAATTGTTGAGTAAACCTATGAAGGTAAAGGTAGCTAATGATCAAATGATGGTATGCTACAAGGAGAGTCCTGTTTTGAATAGAAGATACAAGGAGGGTCCTACTTATTGAAGGTGGGAGGTTGTGACATGATTTTGGGTATGGACTGGATAGATCAAATTGTCCCAGTAACACTGCACACAAGACCTCCTAGTATCAACCTTATGATCAGGGGAAGGATGGTTGGTTACACTACAAGGAGAAGGAAATGACTCTAAGCTAGGTACAATAGAGTCTGAAAGGCTGAGAAGAATGCTACATTGTGGAACTTGTGAAATGGTGGTTGAACTGGCATGGATACAAATAGAGAAAAGTGAAGAGAAATCACAGAAATTACACTCAGACATTAAACAGTTCTTACAAAAATACCATAACCTTTTCCAAGAACCCACCAAACTACCCCCAAAAAGAGAATGTGACCACAAAATAAACCTACTCCCTGAAACCCAACCCTTCAGCCTAAGACCTTATAGGTACTCTTATGATCAAAAGAACATCATAGAGTTTATGATTGTTGAAATGTTAAAAGCCTCCACTATTGTACCAAGTCAATCACTTTTTGCCTCCCCTGCCTTACTAGTCAAAAAGAAAGACTCAACCTGGAGACTGTGTATTGATTACAGGAAGTTAAATAGTCTAACTTTTAAGAACAAATATCCAATCCCTATGATTGATGACTTGCTTGATGATCTATATGGTGCCCTGGTATTTTCCAAAATTGACTTGAGAGCTGGATACCATCAGGTGAGAATGAAGGAAGGGGATGAACACAAGACAGCTTTTAGAACTCACCATGGCCTATGGGAGTTTAGAGTGATGCTTGACAAATTCACCAGCCACCTTCCAGTCACTTATGAATCAGGTGTTTAAAGAACAACTAAGAAAATTTATTTTAGTTTTCTTTGATAATATATTAGTCTACAGTAAGAGTCTGTGGGATCATCTTATACATCTAGAGGTTGTCTTGAAGCTACTGAAAGAGAATCAACTATATGTCAAGATGAGCAAGTGTGACTTTGGAAGGCCCCAAGTGGAGTATTTAGGCCATGTTAAAAGTAGTAAAGAAGTGAGTATTGATCCCAATAAGGTGGTGGCAATATTAGAGTGGCAGTCTCCTAAAATGTGAAGGAACTAAAAGGTTTTTTGGGTTTGACAAAATACTACAGAAAGTTTGTACAAAATTATGCCCATATGAGCAAACCTTTAACTAATCTGTTAAAGAAGGATGAGTTCAAGTGGAGTCCAGAAGCTGAGACATCATTCTGTCAGTTGAAAAGGGCCATGACTAGCACCCCAGTTCTTGCACTCCCAAATTATTCCAAAGTATTTGTGGTAGAAGTGGATGCCTGTAATAATGGCATTGGAGCAGTATTGATGCAAGATAGGAGATCAATTGCCTACTTGAGTCAGACCTTGAGTAAGAAACATCAAGGATTATCAACTTATGAGAAGGAATTGATAGCCTTGCTGCAAGCTGTGGACAAATGAATACATTATTTGCACCATCATCTCTTCACTATAAAGACTATTTCTTCATTATAAAGACTGGCCATTTTAGTCTGAAATACTTACAAGATCAGAAAATTACTACTACACTGCAGCACAAGGGTTTGACCAAACTGATAGGATTGAATTTTGAAATACAGTACAAGAAGGGAAGGTAAAATGTGGATGCTGATGCATTATCTAGAAGGCCACATAATGAAGAACAAAACCCCAGACGAACAAATGTCATACTAGGTACAATGATCACTCATGTACAACCCAAGTGGATTGAAGAGATTGTAGCCAGCTATACTGGAGATACAGATGTGTTACAAGCCATGACTGTCCTGAATTCCAACCAAAATAGTGAGCATCAAGTCTCCATACAACAAGGAGTATTAAGGTACAAATGCAGGGCTTGAGTAGGACAAAATGGCACATTAAGACAACAGTTGATCAAGACAGTACATAATTCTGGTTTGGGTGGACATTCAGGAGCCTGGGCAACTTATCAGAGACTTAACGCAGTGTTCTACTGGCCTGGAATGATGGAACAAATTAAGGGTATAGTTCAAGCATGTGAAGTGTGTCAAAGGTGCAAGACAAAACAAGTTGCATATCCTGGGCTACTCCAGCCTCTGCCTATTCCAGAAAGAGCTTGGGAGCACATTTCTATGAACTTTATTGAAGGATTGCCAAAATCAGAAGGAAGAGATAATATATGGGTGATTGTGGACAGATACAGTAAGTATGCACACTTCATAGGTCTTGCTCATCCTTTTAATGCTACACAACTAGCTAGAATCTTCCTTGATAACATTTACAAACTACATGGCATGCCTAAGAGCATAGTGTCTGACAGAGACAAAATATTCATTAGTCACCTTTGGAAGGAAATGTTTAGACTTCTAAAAACTCAGTTGTGTTATAGCTCAGCTTATCACTCACATACTGATGGTCAGTGTAACACCCCATTTTAAACCGGAGTCGAAACGGGAGTACTACGTATGGTTGATTCCTAAATTGTATTTTTAAGGAGTCACCGCCTAATTATTATAGTGAATTAGGACACTTATTAAATAGCATAAAAATGCTATAAATGATCTCCATTTAAAGGTCTGTGAAAGCTATGTGAGATTCTAGGTAAGGGTTCTTTATTATCCTAAAGGAAAGGGGTTAGGCATCCTTTAAGATCCGCTAACTCGCGGTTATCCGTTCAAACCTAGGTTAATTATATATTGACTTTTATTCTACCTATTCTAAGCATTTTTACATAATTTACAATTAAAATAAAATGTAATACAAAAATAGTAAAACTAAAATTTAAGTGAGACATAAGATAAAACTCCGGGACATCTTTAGCCCTTTTTAGGCTTTCTGCACAAGATATCTCCGGGTACCTGCATAAATACTTAGTAAAAGTGTTAGTAATAGAATAAATAATTTTAAAGCAATGACAGGAATTAATAAGTAAAGCCAAAAATAAATCCGTCTTTTGCACAGAGGAGGCCTTGAAAATCAGACGGAGATTCCTTCATCGGCCAATATTGCTAGAAAACAATAAAATAGATAAAACCTTCGGATCCGCGCCAAAACAGTAATAGTTTTAAACACGGAGGGCTCAGATATATATATAAATAAAGTAGGACAGCCTAAACAAGTGCGGCTGCGAGAATTCCCCTTGCCATCGCATGTTGGTTATCTGGTGTAAGTGGAAGAAATCATCATTGCCCAGAAAGCTTCATTTATTTTATTTTCCGTCTTTGCAAGTGTGGAGGCCTCAAAAATCGACGGATAACTTTTTCATTGGCCAGACAAGTGTAGCATCTTGTTCAAAAATCAGTAAAATACCAACAAGTGTAGCAACATGTTCAAAATTAGTTTAATAAAATAAGAGGGGCAAAATCGTCAAAATCTTCCCGAAACATCCTGAAAAACAGTAGCATTTGTCCTTAATCAGTTTAAAATGAATCAAAGGGCCAAATTGTTCCAAATCGGTTCCGAAACCAACCAAAATCAGTGAATAGCAACGATATGGCCCAGAAATCAGTCCAGGATCAGTAGCAAACATGACCTAAAAATCAGTAGTCAAATGGCCAACAAATCAGTAGGCAACATAGCAAAATCAGTAGCCAAGTTGTCAAAAACCAGCCCAAAATCCAGCGGATAGTAAGCAATTCTTAGAAAATCAGTGGACAACAAAGGGCGGCGAAACAGTGGAATAAACAACAATCTAGCAACGAAATGGTCCAGCATCAGCCCATAAAACAACAAAACTTCACCGGAGTAAAACTCCGGCGTATTACCCAAACAAGAAATCAAACCAGTCCGCCAACAACAGATAACAGTACGAAATCAATCCAACAAACAACAGTAAGCCAGCGAACCCAAAATGATGTGAAACCAAGGTCGCCGGATTTTTTATTCCGGCCAGATGCAATAAAATCAGAAAATCAAAGAAAACAGTTAAACAAAATCAGTCCAACAACACCACAACATAATAGCAACAGAAAATGAAGAAACAAACTGTAGCGTCACCGGAGTTTAAATCCGACAAGGTTCAACATTACCAACAGAGAGAGGGTAGCAGCGGTGTCACTTCCACGGCGAAGTCGCCGGAGCGACGCCGCCATAACAGTGGTACGATCGACGGGAATAGTAGTTGGTGAGGTTTGCTGGAGGTGGGTGTTCAACAGTGTAGGTTCGAACTGTGGTGGTGGTCGACGGGTTGTGGGGGGTTTGCTGGAGATGGGTGTTCGACAGTGTAGGTTCGAACTGTGCTGGTGGTCGACGGGTTCACTGGCGAACAGTGGGTGTGTAGTGGTGGTTCGCGTGGTGGTGGTCGACGGGAGATGGGTGTTCGACGGTGTAGGTTCGAACTATGGTGGCGGTCGACGGGAAAGAAAGGGGAGTGGAGGTGGGCGGCTGCTGAGCTTTTTAGGGTAGTGGGGTACTGAGGGTTTGTTTTAAAGAGAGAGGGTAGACGGATGGGGAAGGGTTTTTAAAATGGGTGTGTGAGCTCTGAGGCGTGTTGGACGGCTGGGTAGGTAGAAATAGGGTAGTGTAGGGTATAATAGGGTAGGTTTTAAAATGAGGGGGTAAGGTTTTATTTATAGTGTGGGATTTAGGTTTAGGGTTTTGGGTATTGGGTATTGGGTATTGGGTATTGGAGGGAAAAGATGAAAGGTGTATTGGGCCTCAGTTTGGGCTTTGGTTTCTGGCGGATTGGACTGATTCAGATTGTGTCTTGGACTGGACTGGTTTGACAAAAATGCGAAATGGATCAATTATTTAAAAGAAAAATTATTTAAAGATACAAAATTATTAAAAAGTCAATGCCGATGCAATAATAATAAAATACAATATTTAGCAAATATTTAATGTCTGGTTAAAAGTAAAAACGCGATGTCATTTAATTATTTAAAGATATGCAAAATTAGTAAAACAAAATGATCGCGCAAAAATAATAACATAATATTTAAAAATGTTTAATACCTAATTAAAGTAAAAACATGATGTCAATAATACAACATAAAATGTTAGGTAAAAAATATACAAAAATGTCAAAAATTGTGATAAAATGCGGTGTCCTAAAATGCTTAAAATTGCAAGAAATGACTAAAAGATGGGTCAAAATTGGGTGTCAACAGTCAGCCTGAGAGACTCAATAGGTGTTTGGAAGATTACTTGAGATGCATGACAAGTTATAAACCACAAGGCTGACACAAATCGCTCTCACAAGCAGAATTTTAGTATAACAGTAACTACCACAGTTCCTTGAAGATAAGCCCATTTAAGGTTCTATATGGTTATGAACCCCATCAACTGACTTTTGAACTCATCTCACAGTCCAAGGTTGACACTATGGATCAAATGTTGAAGGAAAAGTAATTAATAGCTAAGGTGTTGAAAGAAAATTTGGCCAAGGCACAGAACAGGATGAAGAACAATGCCGACAAGAGAAGAACAAAGAGGAGTTTCAGGGTGGGAGATTTGGTATTTCTGAAGTTGCAACCCTATAGACAAACCTCCATAGCAATAAGGAAGAGTCTCAAACTAGCTGCAAGATTCTATGGACCCTATCAAGTTGTGCAGAGGATTGGAGTTGTAGCTTATAAATTGGCACTGCCAACAACCTCTAAAATACATCCAGTTTTTCATGTATCCCAACTCAAGAAAAGGGTAGGAGATCACATCAACACTACTGTTGACCCACCCTTATGCTCACATGAAGGACAACCTTTGATGGAACCAGTGGCAATTCTGGATAGGAGACTGATCAAAAGAGGAAACAAGGTTGCCACTCAGATTCTGGTTCAATGGGCTAACTTACTGTCGGAAGAAGCAACTTGGGAAGATTATCAGTTTATTAAGTCACAATTTTCAGAAATGGCCGAATTCTGAAACATCCAACATATTTTCAAGAAGAGTGGAATGTCACAAATGAATATTGTGACATGTATTAGCAATTTTAGCTTTTAGTCCCTTAAGTTTTAATTATGTACTTTTCAATATTTGCAACTTTGGTCCCTGCCTATATATGGACATGTAAGGAACCTTAATCGTATTCAGAATTATAAATCTATTTCTCTTTCTCTACTCTCTCTCTTTCCCTTTCCCCTTCTTCTCTGTCGATTATTAGTAGCAGACTACCGAGTCTGTTACAGTTTCCTCTTCTCCTCTCCGATGAAATTGGCTATATCAGATCCTAAGATACCGACAATCGGTCGGAGACCGTCAGAGGAGAAGCGTTTTGAGCCGTGGTGTAGTGATTTGATGCTGGACTTCAATTTCTGGCCGTGATTGGAGTGGTCGTTAACGACGGCGACGGTAGCGGCAACCCAAACGCGGTTAAGGTAACTCATGATAATACGTAGTATTTGTTTAGTTTTTTAAGTTAAAAATAAGAACTTTAGTTGATGTGAGAAATGAATGAAAAAGTGAAGCTCCTTTTTTTATAGGCAAAAGATAACCATGAATTGTAAAAATTAACGTGTCCCAATTAGAGATGGCAATGGATTCTGGACCCGATCCGGATCCGGTGAATCCAGATCCGTTTTATAGGATATGGATATTCAATGTTTGGACCTGACGGATTCGGATCGGACCCGGATCCGTTTATGATGGATCGGATCTGGATCTGGATCTTGTCTTTGAGATCCGTATCCGGTCCAGATCCGACCCCTGAATCCGTTTTTTATTAAATTAATTATACATTTATTATTTATACATCATGACACCGAATCCTTTGTAATCTTAATTTTATTTTATATTCAAAGGGCCGAAGGCCATTATTTTTTTAATTGAGACACGTTTTGCGTGTTATTCTTTAATCATTTATGTGGTACTTATGTAGTAGCTTAGGTATTGAGAGGATTGTTTCTCACTACAGCAATAACCAATAGACATAACAATTGTCAACAATGTCATTTAGTCCTAATTTACGAGTGCATTCTCCATGATTCCGTTAAATTAAATTGACTCTTTTTCTAGAAAATTTGGACTGATTAGAAGGTATAACTTAATAATCAATCACTTTGATTTGGATCCAGATCCGATCCGTGGATCCGGTGGATCCGATTTATCTGGATTTGGATATGATTTTATGGACCCTATGGATCTGAATCTGAATATGGATACATGTATGTAAAACGGATCTGGATCTGGATCTTGTAGGATCCGGTCCAGATCCTACCCGTTGCCATCCCTAGTCCCAATCAAGAAAGCTACTTTAATGGTCAAATCTTATTTTCCCCATAATTGGAATCATTCAGCTTACAAAAATAATTTAATTTTATGAAACCTCCATTTATAAAAAAAAAATGCTAGTAATAAATTCAGAATTTAAATATGATAAGTTATTTTGAGTTGAATAAGTATATCATTTAGTGTATATTTAATTTCATTTATACTTTATTTTCATATTCATATGCCAACATTTGGACCTTTCTTTATCTTTGATGATTTAATCTCTCTAAGTAGCTCTATCTATAGATATTAGATGTCTAATTTCTTGATTATATGATCTTAGCTCATCTTAAACTTTCTGTTATAGAAGTACAATGTTGATTTTCAACTTTTCTCGCACATTGATACGTTGTAATTGGGACTATTTAACCTTTTCTAATTTAACCAAGGCAAGCTTCAACAATTTGAAATCTCTTTTAATATTTATTATATATATATATATATATCGTTGATTTCTAGTAGTAAATAAACGTTTAATTTCGTAGACACAAAATTTGAGTATATCATACTATTTAAGAGTTTAATAAATTGTAATAACATAACTTTTAATTACATACTGAAATGCGCTTTATTACGCATATATTAGGCAAGACACCTAAAACTAATGATGTTTCGTTATAATTGAAGATTGTCTCGAGGTACCTCAAAACAATGCGGTGAAAACCTTTTATAGAGATGTCAAGAAGCCTATGCAGGGAGGAAAAGAAACAAAATGTTTGTGAAATAACGATAAGCTTTAGATTAATAAAAAGATAGCAGAGAAAGTATATAAAGGCCTTCATTGAATTTGAATTTTGGCACACTATCGAAAACTGTTAGGGATCGAAATAATCATGATGTCATGCGAAAATTAATAATTATAAATTTTTAATGACGGTAAATAAAAAAAGAACAAAAATATATGTATTGGGAAAATTCAGAATAAACACGTGGCATCATTAAAAAGCATCATGGGGTTATGCGTCTTCCGAGGTAGGAAGACCTCGAAAGGGATCCGTAGAAGAGGAAAGGGGTACGGAGCAAAGGAAGCAGAAAAAGTCATTGCATCAGCTTAGTTGGTTCTGATGACTTCATACATTTGGCTTCCAATCCCAACAACGTAACCTCTGTCATATCGGCCCTCCTCGAGCATCACAAGGCTGACAAGAGGGATGGTCACCTCTACTAACATGTCAGTTGTACTTAATTATTGAAAAGTGTAGGCTTTGTGTAAATAAATATATCTTCTTAGAAAAAAAAAAACAGGTCACATCTTTCATATTTGTAACCCTAGCATAATTTTTGCTCTCAAGCTTTAAATATTATACATCATTCTCTTGTGTCTTAACTGTGTGATTCTTATTATTTCTTGCGGTACATTTTCTGTCTAAGCATCCGGGCTCAACCATTATCACAAACACTCAGAGGGTGCAAAGAATCAAACTGATGATATATTTAGTCAAGTAATCTACGTATTGAAAAACATTAATATAAAAATATAAAATTTATTGAAAGAATAATCTCTCATAATCCAGATTCCTTAATGAATCGTCTCAACTCCACCAAAGAATACTCTTTCGGTCCCATTTTATTTGATCATTTTTTCTTTTAAACTATTCTTAAAAATTATAAATAAAAAGAATATTTTTACTACACTATTCTTTTCTATTTTCAATTAATTATATTCTAATTAATATTAATTATTTTAAAAAATAATTAATGTTAAAAAGACTTTATTAATTTTATTTTTTTAAAAAGTAATCAAATAATTTGAGACTAATATTTTTAGTAATGTGATAAACTAATATGAAACCAGGGAGTAGTAAACGAGATTCAATGATTCCCATTTCTGCTACAGTACAATCGTAGGTCCCACCTTTTGTGAACTTTTTCATCTTTCTGTCTTTATCCAATGATACAAAGCATTTGGGTAAAAGGGTTGTTTATGGGGCCCAATAAGCTAATGGACAAAGGGGACAGCTAAATGCACCGGGGTGTTGCTGTCCCTCAATCAAACCAATTTTTTTTCTCAGGTCCTCTCACTTTTCATGCTAAAATTTGTCTCATCACTCACATTAAAAAAGCAGAAGCAATCATGAAATCTCTTTCCATCACTCAATGTCCCAATTTTTTTTATCCTTTTTTGATATTTGAGCACGTACTACCATTAATATATTCTATTAATTACACCATTTTATTAAACTAAGAAAACAATATTTATATCCCTTGTCATGTTTTGAATTAAGGGAAAAAAATCGATGCCAACACTAAAACTTTATTCCTCGATAAATGATGAATCAATGTCTAGAGAAGAACCACCATTCTTCTATTGGGGAAGAAAGTGAATTCTGAAATTGTATTACAAAAAAAATTATACTTTTAGTCGAATAATATAAAAGCTATGATCTTGAGATGTTTTATTAAACTATCTTGTTGTGTATGTGTTATTTATTTATTTAATTTAAAGGCAAATAAAAATGACTCCCACTTGCTTAGATGGACCTACTTAACACTGCTAGATCATGGGTCATGTGTATCAATTTTAATTGGAAAATTTGAAAATGGCGGTAATCAAAATTTCAACTCAATTTCATATTTTTTTTCTTTTAACTTTCATGTTTGCCTATATTACATTTAAATGATTTTGGATAATTTTATTTGCTTATTTATCGACTATAAAAAATAACTAAGAATTTTTAAAATATAATATTTGAAAATTTAAAAATAAAATATATTAATCGCATTAACATATACAAAATGACTTAATAGTATAAAATTAATTAATTAATTAATTAAACTCATTACATAAAGTGTAGTACTCAATAAAAAAATTATCATGCGAAAAAATGAAGAGGATTTAGTTGGGTAGTGTAATGAGGATATAATCTAAGAAAATTATTGGTTCTCAAAATGAATGATCCTTCATTAATTATGTAGGTGTTTGAACATGAATCAATTGTAATATCAAATTCGACATTAAGTAGGCGTTTGATCACAAATTTTAAGTATTCTTTAATTTATTAATAAATTAAAATAACGTAAAACTTAAGCGGAGGAAAAATATTTCAAGATATATGAATCTTCTAATTTTTTTGTTGTTCTTACATAAAGTACTTTTGAGTGCAAGAAAAATAAAATACGTAGTAAAATAATCATATAAAAAATAAATGAAATAACACACATAAAAAATAATATTCTACTTGATACTTTCTCCGGATAAAAAAGATTGTCCACTTAGCCTTTTTTCTTGAGTAAAAAGAGTGTCCACTTATCAAATTAAAAAATTAATCTTATTTTACCAAATTTGTCTCTATTAAGTATTATGTGATCAAATCTCAATACATATTTAATTAGAGATATTTTAATTAAATTATTTTATTTTATTTAAAAAATAGTATTTTCTTAAATGATATGTAAATGACTAAATAGACATTTTTTTATAGGAGAGTACCTAAATACTAGTACCGATAAGATTGAAAATAGAGAATAAAAATGAAAGAAGAAGAAAATCACGATAGTGGCCCGGTGGCCATTAGTTAAATTGTGGCTTTAGGGTTACAAGTTAGATTTTCTGGATCGTTCTCGAGGCATATGCCTCGTATTAAAGCCCGATAGTTTAACCGCGTGTTGCAGTGTGAGTTTGATTCCCTCCAGACAAGTCTTGTTAGGGGGTCAGACCTTGTAGCATTGATCTGTTGGTAGCGATCAGACACTAAATGCGGGGTGCACATCCCGCGATTTACCTTGCGGTGGCGACTAAGGACGGGTTCCATCGCCTACACGAGCCTAGTACCAGTACTTGTGCAGGTACTAGCGATATGGGGTACCAAGGCCACCCCGAGACCTGAATTATTAAAAAAAATGAAAGAAGAAAGATCCAAAAGGAAAGAAGGATTTGAATTTTGAGGTAATCAAATTATTATCCCAAGGGAGTTAGTGGAGTGGGATTCTAAAGGTAGGCAAGAGTGAGGGCCGAGTGGATGGGTGATGGGGACAGCCACTTTTTGAATTGATGGGTGTTGATATTGACATCAACACCCCCGGTCTTAATAACATGCCCCATGGACAAAATAATATGAACACGTGGGACCATCCATGGCCTCCACTACCACCAATTGCGGGCTCCACAGAGTTGGTGCTCACTTATGGACCATCACGTGATGGGCAGCTCTTTGTTTTGTATGCGTGTAAGTGATCTTTGTGATCTGGTAAAATTTGATTGCCTCTTGGTAACAAAAGTAAGTGTCGATGGTAAGGTCGGGTCAATTTCGGTCTGGCCCGTCACGCTACCCGAACCCTTTTAAAAAAACGGGATGGATATTGATGGTGTCTAAGATTGAATTCGGAACTGAATTAGGACTCGTTCCGTCCGTCTCGATCCTGCACATCCCGCCCCGCACTGTCCCTCTCCCTTTGTAGAAATAGTCGTTGCACAATGATTCAATTTTAATTTTAGCTGGCAACGGCTATAACGACCATTTTGGCCATCCACCCATAAACCCCCTTATCCCCTTAATATTTTAATCCTTAAGTTAGTATATTTACACTTTAATCTTATTTCTCAATTATAAATATATCATTCTCCTCTTTATTTTTGTCATAAATCTTCCTACCATCTCTAATTTTTCTCTACAAGTCTACATTGCACACTAAATATATTTTATTTGTTAATTTCAATCAAAGTTTAAAAATTGGGAGTGAAGTGACAACTAGCTTGAGGATCATCGAACAAAGTTTCAATTTTCAACCTCGATTACATGTCAACGTTACGTGGAATTCTTTGTATGAACAATTAGTTCTTGCTCATGAGTATGGAAAACATATAACTTTATTATTCAACGTCCACAATCAAAATCCAAGGGGTATGCTTGTAGATGATGATTTGGATAAAAATTTGGAACTTATTGTATTTTTACTAGCTACTAAGGAATTTTTTTTTGAAATTTATAATCCTACTATTTCATCTATGTTATTTTATATAGCTCTAATATTTTTTTTACTTAATGAATACATACAAAAATCAACTTACGCGTCAGCTATTAAAAAATGTTTATAAAATTTAAAAAATATTTTTTCCTATTCCCACTATTTATTTTATTGATGTTGTATTAAATTATACTATTAAAGTAGACGGTTGTAAAGCACTTGTTGAAACGATTTATAAAAGCTTAGAAATACTTCCAACAGACCCAACTGAAGAACCAACTTACGAACCAACTAAAGAATAAACTATGTCTAACATACACACTGAATTCAAAAACATATATATGTATTACCATGAGCAAAGTGCAAATAATCAACCGGCTTCTGTACCATCTTCGTCTACTTCACTACAATCTAATAAAAGACATGTTGTTTCTGCTTCTAGTATTAAAGACCTTAGAAATAGAATGTATAGTGGTTCAAGTTCTTCACAAATTAGCGAATTTGATGTTTT